>OW028755.1:16529061-17779061 GCA_932294355.1 Aporophyla lueneburgensis
CTGGAAAGTTTCTTCACTAAATGTACATTATATTGGAGGCTTTCGCTTTTATTGTGACAGGTCTTCAGCGGAGTAGTGACGAAACGAGAAATTACTTTTCTCACAGTCCTTTTGGGAGTAGACATGGCCTTGAGAAGACGTAAAAACTAATGTTCACGAGATATCACTAGATGATCCGATCTACTAGTAGGAGGGATAATGACGACAAAATCAACAATGATTTTTAGTTGAATAAAAGATCACGTCACATTAGTTATGAGTAGGTACTGAAATGATCGCGGAACGGCTTAGAGAAATACAAACAGTCTTACCAAAGGAATTTAGTGTTTCCCGGTACCTGGTTTATGGAGGTCAGACAGGCAATCACTTCACGTAAAATATTGATATTCAACTGCGTCTGGTTATATTGGTATCCGACCCCAGAAAACGTTGGGAAAACAATACAACCCAATACAATCCTTTATTTCAGGCTACTAAGGCCCATAAAACAATTCATAAATAAATAAAAACAATAACTATAAGCTAATACATATTCTATAAAACTAAAACTGTCTTTAAACACGTAATGATGACGGCGTCGTGTTCCGCTGCGTGGTGTCGCTTAACCGTCCTCGGAAACGTCGATATACGACACCTTTCGGCCAAAAGTCCTCTCTTAAGCAGGTCTGTAGATGGTCGGTTGGAACTCGTACCACGAACGACTTAAAGTTGATGTTGTGGCGTGATTCCAACCTTTCGACCCTCAGAAAAAAAAAAGCCTTGGCAGATGATGATATATACATAAACTCACGCCTTCTTTTCATGTGGGTAGTTGGAAACAACAGAACGCCACATACCACGATCCTTACAATCATACTACTTTAAAATACACTTATTCGCTGTCATATCTTTTTCAGCTGCTAAAACTTTGAGCACAACAAGTTTGAGGTGTAACTTGGTAAAAGCTTTTGTCCAGCAGTCAACTACAATGGGCTCAGTTGATTAAATCAAATTGTATCACGCTTCAAGCTCTGTTCCCAGTATCTCACTAATCTTTCCCAAGAAAAATTATATTAAAAATAAGGCTAGATTTTCTCTGACGCTACAAAAAAAGTTCTCCTAAACTTATAACATTTAATCCTATTAAGATTTCAGCTCGTTCACCGTATTGCAAAATAGCACTTATCTGCTACCAGCTCATGCTATTTTACTACGACAGAGCTCTCCTCTATTACCCTAGACATGTTTTTCAATAGGTACTAATCATCACATTCAGTGTGGTGCCGGACATACAGCATAGCACCATTCCATTTCTTCCCCTGGATATCGTACGACATGACTAAGGTACTTAGGTACTAGAGAATGGGCAGCAGCGTTCTCTATGCATTTTACCGCTATACTGTGGTCGCCAACCCGCCTGCCAAGCGTGGCGATTATGGCAAACCCACCAAATTGGTGGAGGCCTATGTCCAGCAGTGGACGTCTTTCGGCTGAAATAATGATGACTGATCATCAAACAATAATGGTTAAGTTCTCCCAGAACTATTTTCTATTTCCGCCATTTTTTTTTTCTGGATGAGAGATCATCAAATGACTTCTCCCGCTCTGGGTGGAGCGGGAGGGCATGTCAGACTTTTACTGACTAAAACCCACCCGTGTTCCTTCAGTTGCCCATATGCCAGGGTCACGGTATCTCTTTCGAACAATCACGCGACCCCGGCAGGCATAGGTCCTAGCAGTCCCCTTCTCTTTGAGGCGCGCATGGAACACTACGTGGAGCTTGGTCCTTACCGGGCGGCGAGCTACCCATTGCTTGCCACCCGCAAGCTCGCGCCTACGGTGGCTGGGAGTCCGCTATGTACTCCCGACGCCCGGGGCGTCTCCTCCTGCGGCGGCTAGGGACGTGAGGGCGCAGAGACTGCTACTCCCTCACGCGCCCCCCCTCCTCCTTCGCGAGCATTACTGCTTCGCAGAAGGAGGTGACTTCCTATTCCCTCTCGCTCCTTACCATGGCTCGCACCAGGGCCCAACGCGAAAGGTCGCCGCCGCCGATCGCCTCCATGAGGACACGGCGGTGCTCCGCCCAGGCAGGGCACACCTCCACCGTATGCTCCACCGTGTCCTCCAGACGGTCCTCGCAATGGAAACACCCGGACGTATCCTCCCGCTTTATCCTGAACAGGAACCCACCGAAGCACCCATGCCTGGTGAGAACCTGCGTCAGGCGGAAGGTGAGGACGCCGTGACGCCTCTCTATCCACTCCTCAAAGAGGGGACTTACCGCCGCAATTGTGGCGTGCCCATTTCCGCCATTACTCCTGTATTACGTTCAAAACTTACAAATTAGGTTCGACCGCCCAAAGTAGTATTTGTATCGCATCCACAAATAGTTCCGCGTTCCCGTACGTAATAAATTTGACTTTTCACCCCTAAGAAATTGAATGTACCGTGAGAAATAGCTCCAATTCCCGAATGGGATGAAATTGAAATGTCTGCTAAAGACCAATATGTCTTCAGGTTTACATGCATTGGTTGGCAGCACATCTTTCATGAAAAAATGGCATATATTTAACTAGCTTTTACCAGCGGCTTCACCCGCGTATTATACGTATAAACGTTCCTCTTGAATCACTCTATCTAATAAAAAAACCGGCCAAGTGCGAGTCGGACTCGCGCACCGAGGGTTCCGTACAAACCTGTAGGTATTCTCGGCTTATGAATAAGGTTTATGTTAATGAAATTAAATGTTTTTTTTTTATGTTTGAGTTGATTGAAAGAAAGGTAAATTGCTGTTTACGATTTATGACGTATTAAAAAAAAAACTACTTACTAGATCTCGTTCAAACCAATTTTCGGTGGAAGTTTACATGGTTATGTACATCATATATTTTTTTTTAGATTTTTCATACTCTTATTTTAGAAGTTACGGGGGGGGACACATTTTACCACTTTGGAAGTGTCTCTCGCGCAAACTATTCAGTTTAGAAAAAAATGATTTTAGAAACCTCAATACCATTTTTGAAGACCTATTCAAAGATACCCCACACGTTTGGGTATGATGAAAAAAAAAATTTTGAGTTTCAGTTCTAAGTATTGGGAACCCTAAAATTTATTGTTTTTTTCTATTTTAGTGTGAAAATCTTAATGCGGTTCACAGAATACATCTACTTACCAAGTTTCAACAGCATAGCTCTTATAGTTTCGGAGAAAAGTGGCTGTGACATACGGACGGACAGACAGACAGACAGACATGACGAATCTATAAGGGTTCCGTTTTTTGCCATTTGGCAACGGAACCCTAAAAACCGCATCAAAATCTGTTGCGTTGTTTTAAAGATGTAAGCATACATAAGGACAGACAGAGGGAAGCAACTTTGTTTTATACTATGTAGTGATTGTGGTGAAACTTCTAATATTTATTTTCAAAATTTTATTTTATTAAGTTTACTATGTTTTTAGCTTGTGATAATCCTGTGTGAGACACAATAAATACTTTTTGTTTCTTAATCAGTCCTATTTTGCGCTCCTAAAAATGCTTTAATCCGCCAACCTGCATTGGATGGTGGACCCGCGCGGTGGATTACATCCCACTTCCTTGAGTGTACTACGTGAGCTCGACAAATGGATGTGCGAATAACACTTGTGCGACAAAACTGTACTGCGACTCACCATAATTGGAATGCACGCTTGTGCGACACCCTGAATCTAGTCATTTCTGGCACTCGCCGGTCGCTGCCGCGGCACCGAAGAAGGTCACAGTTTTAACCTAACCTAACCTAGTGTACTACGTGAGCTCAAGTGTGTCGCACAAGCGTGCAATGGAACTATGGTGAGTCGCAGTACAGTTTTGTCGCACAAGTGTTATTCGCACATCCATTTGTCGAGCTCATGTAGCCCCACTTCCTTTACCGATAGGAGGCCTGTACCTATATCAGCAGTGGGAAAATTATAGGCAGATTCTGCTCCTAAAAATCTGACAAACAACAGTTACTGACTTGTGGAGGTCAGATAGGTAATTGCCCCATATATACTACAGTATCTGAGGAGTGGAGGACAGATAGACAACTGCTCCAGGAATAATACTGTTATTCAGTTGCATTCGCTTAGACTAAAGCCCGACGTAGTTGGGAAACAACTGGATTGATTGATGTCGTTACTTCAATATTTTTTCCATGCTTTCCTACACAAGAGACTTTCCTCCTTAATTTTAAGGAGAATATATGCATATAAAACCATGGTCAGACCTGCTGTTTTGTATGAGTCAGAATGTTGGACCACAAAAGGGATGAATGAGAGGCAATTGCAAAAAGCTGAGATGCGAATGTTAAGAGCGATGTGTGGTGTTACACGAATGGATAGAATAAGGAATGAATACATAAGAGGAAGTCTGAAATGGCACCAATAACTGAAACGTTGCGTAAGAATCGGTTGTCATGGTATGGTCACGTGATACGGAGAAATGAGGAAAATGTCGTATTGAGTATGAATGTCGATGGCTTTAAGAGTAGAGGGAGACCAAAGAAACGATGGATAGACTGTGTGAATTATGATATGGATAGAAAGGGGATGACTACTGAGATGACGACTAATAGAGAAGTGTGGTAAAAAAGCAATGTTGCGCCGACCACAAATAAATTGGGATAAGAGCATAGGTATTTTCTACCTTTAGAACTGAAATATGATTGTGTTCCCGCTTTATCAATTACAAAAACAAAAAATCACAATTTCCTCAACATTATTCAACACCATATAATCTATACTTTCCCTTACGTTCCAGCATTTCACTCTACAACCACGAACTCACCCGAACATCGCCGAAAGAAGCCGAAACTGACACGGTTAACTAAAGATGTTTCAAGCAATTTCAAAATAAATATCTCTTTCGATTTAATAGAGGCGTCCCGAGTGATTTGAAGAGTTTTTCATCGTATTTTTCAAGACTCATTATTCCTTCGCTATTGAACGGACCCGAAGTTTGGGTCCTTTGGCTTTTGAGACAGACTTGAATGGCTCGGGTCCTTTATTTCTTAAGTGCTATATAAATAGTTTATTGGTTTACAATACTGTTAAGGTTTATTTTGAAGTAGCGTAAAGGGACAGGGGTCTTATTTTTGTAACTGATAGTACCTACTTATACATATGTTTTTTTACGGAGTGAATGAAATGGGACAGCGATCATCAAGGGATTTAATATAATCTATATAAGTCTCTACCTGCTCTTAGGTTTCCCATTGAGTACTACAATGAAGAACTATAATAATAGTTTATGAAACTCTTGCATAATGCACATATAATCACTTTTCCCACTGGTGGAATGCAAGCCTCCTCTCGGTGAGAGTGGGCCGTAATCTACCACACGAGCTCAGTGCGTGTTGGTAGATGCCATATGACTTCTAATTTTAGATTCATGCCGTTTAGAACATGCCGGTTTGCTCACGATGTTTTCCTTCACCGTTTTGGAAGCAGTGGTGATGAAATTGTTTAGACAAAGCGCCTGCTTGGGCTTGAACCCACGATTTACACGTAAGTCGGGGCCGACACCACTGCTAACAAATAATCCGTTATTTGTTAGCAGTGGTATCGGCTGCTAACAAATAACTGCTTACCAAAACATTTTTGTGTTGTGCAGTTTCGTAAGCAACTTAATCTACTCTCATACATTTTTTTTTCTTGATGGGAATTCATCAAATGACTTCTCCCGTTCTGGACGGAGCGGGAGGGCGTGTCAGAATTTTACTGACTAAAACCCACCCGTGTTCCTTCAGTTGCCCATGTGCCGGGGCCACGGTATCTCTTTCGAACAATCACGCGACCCCGGCAGGCATCGGTCCTAGCAGACCCCTTCAGCGCTGCTGACATCTCTTTGAGGCGCGCGTGGAACACTACGCGCCGTCGACCCGAGCCTGGTCCTTACCTTGCACGAGCTTGCGGGCGGCGAGCAATGGGTAGCTCGCCGCCCGCAAGCTCGTGCCTATGGTGGCCGGGAGTCCGCTATCGACTCCCGACGCCCGGGGCGTCTCCTCCTGCGGCGGCTAGGGACGTGAGGGCGCAGTGACTGCCACTCACTCACGCGCCCCGACTCCTCCTTCGCAAGCATTACTGCTTCGCAGAAGGAGGTGATGGCTTCCCATGCCCTCTCGCTCCGTACCATGGGTCACACCAGGGCCGGACGCCAGAGGTCGCCGCCGCCGATCGCCTCCACGAGGACACGGCGGTGCTCCACCCAGGCAGGGCACACTTCCACCGTGTCTCCTAGACGATCCTCACAATGAAAACACCCGGGCGTATCCTCCCGCTTTATCCTGAACAGGAACCCACCGAAGCACCCATGCCCGGTGAGAACCTGCGTCAGGCGGAAGGTGAGGACGCCGTGGCGCCTCTCTATCCACTCCTCAAAGAGACCTAACTGAACCTAATAAATAAAATATTAAAATGCAAAGAGTACGAAACAGATTTTTTTTGCTACGAAATTGCGTTCGATTTGTTAAAAATTGTTGATGGAAACTCTTTGGTGACATTAACTTCTTGGATTTTCACTGTATTAGTAAAAACAACGGACTTCCAAAGAAATAGTACAACGTGAAAAATTGCTTTAATTTCGGAACTAGATGTTTTTGTATCTGTATTTTAGTATTTTGCCACCGACTTCCGAAACTAAAGTTAAAGGTAAGAGTTGATACTTTTCACGTTTAAATTATCTGCCCTACACCAATTCGTATATTACTACTTTTTCTCTGTTAGCCGTTGCTGGCCCACTGCTGGGCGAAGACCTCCCTACTCCCTTTCCACGTCTCTACGTCCAGAGCTGCCAAGGACCAAGTACAGGTACTACTACATGTTATATGCTTAAATAGCCTTCTTCTCACCGTTTTTAACAATGACAGTCAAGATTAGCACATCATCAAGATACACAAAGTGGATTGAATACGTATTTTCGAAGCTCACGTAAAAACTACTCAAGAAGAGTTAAGAAAATTTATATAGAAATACCCCTGTAACATACTCTATCCATTAAATAAATAGTTCTAGAAATCAATTTGCAATTGCCGGAGATAACGCAGGACATACACACAATAAAAACTGACAAATTGAGAACCTCATCTTTATTGAAGTCTTTCAAAAATCTGCTCGCTAGTTTACGTGTGATAACGAAGGTACCAAAGAGACACAAATAATTCAACATTTCCATTTATAAATATTAGTAAGGAACAGAATGGGAGACATGTAAAGATCCTCAATATCGTTCACACTGTCTCAGCATGACATTTATTACTCGTAGCGTCGCAAAAAGAAAGTTATGCATATGGAAATGGAATGTTTTTTGTTCCATTTATCTTGATCATTTTTTTTCCACGGTGCAAAGTTATGGTGGCTACCAAAATTGACTGATTACCATGTCTACCGTTCGTTGTAGGGTCAAACTGGGTTTTTCGTACAATATTGAATATTAAGCGTTTGAGAAAAAAAATGTCTACACATACATACATTGCTGCTGAGATTGGTAGCTACATTCAAGGTGCTCGTAGTTAATTGACCATTTTATATTTTAGAACATCCCAATGGGAATATGTTAGGCTCCCAAAAAAGGGGCACATTTCTATATTAACGTGTCTTTTATTTTTGTTTTGGGAATTATTTGGCGCGGAAGCAGTGGTTGACGGGAACGGCCCGACTTACGAGCGAGTTGGTTGGTTCGTAGTTTGTTTAAATAATTTCATCACCGTTTTAGAAGCACATGCGCACTATGTCGTAGGATGGAAAAAGCATGTAACTGATAGTTAATGATTTCATCATTAAGGTAAAGAAGTTACAGCTACGCAACTTAGCCAAAACTTAAGCTGCAATCTGTCAAAGTCATTGCATGTTGACAGAACAAACCGAAAATTTACGCTAACTTTCTTTGTGAACCGATTATTATCTGTATATTTTAAGTACTGTTTATTTTGTTTTCTTATTGTTTTTTTTTCGGTGTTATTCGTTTTGTCTAATTTTAAAAATCCTGACTTCATTTTCGTGCGTCTTTTTCGGATGACCACTGAAACTCAGCGCTGTGCTGTGGTTCCCATAGCACAGCATCATGCTGAGTGGAAGCCTTCTTGTCACACACGGTCACGGCGTGCAGCTGCCGACTGTTTATATTCGGAGTTCCTCAGTATAATCTGTGTGATGTCATCTTTTTCTACCAGGATCGCGGATTTGTTCGAAAAACTTACCGTGGCCCTGGTATAGGTAACTGAAGGAACACGGGTAGGCTTTAGTCAGTATAGTTTCCACGCCCTCTCGCTCCGCCCAGAGCGGGAGACGTTATTTGATGACTTACCAACCAGAAAAAACCTTATATTTTTTGCACGTATTTCTGTGACAAACAAATCTCATTTTTTCTTTCTAGATAACAGGAAAACTAAGTTCAACACAGAAGCAAAAGCTTTCAACATAAAACTTATCTCTTTTTCGTCAAAAATAGAACAATATAACTTCTAAACCACAATCCTTAGCTAGAATACGGCAGAAACATCTAACAAAGCCAATGAAGGAAGTCGGATTGACAAATGGAGGACGACTGTTGGTATTATTCTGCTAACAATTGCAGCGGTCGGTGACTTCCTAATTATTGCTGTATCGGCTGTCCTTTCATTGAGTTTCTTCGACCCACAGTAAAACGGATGTCTATTTTTCTTGGTCTGCCATTTTGTTGGAGAAGATTTTATTGAGTTTTGTTTTATTTTTCTATAATTGTTAATACTGTTACAATTTGAAAATTATATTTTATGAAAAATCAAACGTCATTTTGTTCAGTTTGGCTGAAGATAAGCACTTTTCGATTGTCAAAATTATATAAGACAGTCCCCCAAAACGCCCACCCTTCACCACTTCTTAGTGCTTTTGCTGGGAAGAAGAAGTGACGCAACAAACTCCCCACTAGAAGAAGCGCAAGAAACTACTGGATAGTGAAGGGTATTAAAAGACGAGTGCATGTTACAGTTTTATTGTTATCAGATACACATGAGTGCTTTAATACCTAGTTCTGTATAGTTTCTTACAATATTTTATCTACTTACACACACTGGGATTGAAGCTACTTAAGATAAGATCAAAATTTATTTATTTAAACTTCTCACACACAAAAAGGTACAAACAATTTACAATCAGCTCCGACCAAATCACTTTCATTTGGCAGACCGGTCCTCTTTGACATAGTTCAAGTTTACATATAACCCCTGCCTCGGTCAAGGTCAGTAAATTCAGTACCATTTACTGAACATTATTACATTTAGTTCTCTCTCATCCATCTCCACTAAAAGTCATTCAAGCATAACAAAATTGCTCTACAAATCTGAAAAAACGAAACCATATTTTTACCTTTGTCATATATTTACACACGTTCCAACATTTAGGCCACAGGGAGTCCCTAAAGCCTCGTTCACACTGTCCGACCGAGATAAAACTACTGGAGCGAATAATGTCGCATTACAATGCATTGGGTGTCACGTTAGGATTACACGAATGTGTGTAATGGGCCGAAGACGGGGAGAGGATAACGTGGATGGGACTTTAAATTTTTTGTTCGATATTTTTGTTATTCATATCGTATTACCCTGTAAGTAGGTTATAGAGGTCAGCTAGGCTGTCGCTCGATGTATACCGGGTGTAAGGGACAGCCCTCCACAAACTGACAGAGTGCATTCAGCTCCATATTTTGAATCTTATTCCACCGGATTTTTTTCCGGATTTGTCATTTTTTTTAACTTTTTTTCAGCTTTTTCAGTTTTATTTTAATGTAAAATTACATTGTCTGAAAGCAGCACTCTATTTATGTAAACAATACGGCTAAAATAAAAAAAGCAGCAATGGATGTTGAAATAATGTAACGAACGACGCATAAAATCAGCTGTTCACTTCCCGTACAACTACAGAGTTCATCGAACTCGTCGTCGGTGATTGCACAAAGGCGGCTTTCCGAATTGATCCGAGATACATTGCGTGTGAGAAAATAAAACAAATCAGATCTATTGGATTCCCATAACGGTCCTGAAATAATTTCTTGTACTGGTCATCTTAGTATGATATACTGAATCTACCCCATTAGTTTGTGGAGGGCTGTCCCATACACACCCAGTATCAGTATACTCAGCTGCATTTTGTTGGACTGGAAGCCAACTCCAACATAGTTGGGAAAAGGCTGCAGCAAGATGGGCGTACAATTAGTGTACTTTTTGCTTTAAATTCTTAACGTGCCCGTTGCCTTATGTGTATTTCTTGAGTTGTTGATTCACTCACAAATAAATTAACTTCGTGCAAATCATCAACGGAAAATAATATTTAAAAGAGCGTTTCGCCCGTTTTGGCCGAGTAAACCCGGCAAATGATCGGCAGATGACGAAGTCCTCCGACCAGAAAAGTGTTTTGACTGGTAGGCTATAGCATGACGATTGATGTCGGAACGTTATACATGTGCCAGACATACGTCAAACTGTGCTTGTGTGATGCAAGATTTGGCGTGCAACAGTGTGATGTGGCGGCATCTACATCGCCACATGCGAACTATGTCAACTCATCTAGTTTAAAAAAAAAAATTGATTGACGTGTAAAAGTGTTTGTACAAACCTACTTGCAAAAATAAAGTCATTTATCATTTATCATTTATCATGTAGCGATGTAGATGGCGCCAAATAAAATTGTGGTTCCTTTGATTGTTTAAATGGTCTCAAAAGTGTCGATTTTTCATTCTTGATTAAATCCTAACTAATATTGTAAATGCAAAAGTGATTTTTATTTCACGATTTTACGCTAAAATGGCTGAACGGATTTGGATCATTTTTTGTTTTACTCGGACGAAATCACTAGCAGTAGCTAGTAAATTAATGAAAACAACTTCAGCAATAATACTATGGAATTAATACATAACTATTAGTAGGTATATTATTCTCAACAATTTCAGTAGCAAACGAACGTTAACACTGGGCGGAGTACAAAAAAAAATTCCCTTAATATCATACTACCGTGGCTAAATGATAACAGCCACACGAGTCGATCGAAGATTAAGCTACGCATGCCGTGGTCAGTTTGTGGATGGACGATCCATTACTTAACGTTGAACCCGGCTGTCATTGGTAGACCTCTTACAGTTATTACGGGTCGTCATAAGCCCGAATTTCTGACAACCAGTCTTCCCAATGGGTATCGTATTACCTCGTAACTGGGTTGTAGAGACCAAATAGGCTGTTCCTCCATGTAAAATACTGCTACTCAGCTGCAACCGATTGAACTGGAAGCCAACCCCAACATAGTTGGAAAACGGGTAGTCAGATAGCTTGAACGTCTTATCCTTCCTATTCTGTCTTCATGATTGGCCTGAGGCTGAAATCTCCGTTGACCAATCACAGGGCACCGTTCTAATTGGACGAATAATATATTCGTTGTTGGTTCCCTTGTCTGTGAGCGGAATTTATCGAATATCATGGCAAAACGAGATGGTGTTGAACGTCATTGAAAAATGTAACGTCATAACTGACACATACTTAAAACTTAAAATAACTTAAGGAGTTATAAAACTCTCATTATGAAGAACTCCGTCCGCCACTATGACAGCGTGAAATTTTGACCCGCTCTGTGCTATTACTGCATTATCACTTTGCGTTATTTCTGAGTTTTCTTTATGACGCGGTTCTTAAAGGTCACAACGTGTTATTTAATAGTCTAGAAACTCCTAAATAATTGGGCTGTCAAATAAAAAAAGAATTTATCAAATAAAACTTCTTCTTCCAGAGGTTTCCTCGTGCATACACAGTTTTAACAAACAAATACCTCATAATATTAATTTATAAGTTTACTTGAAGAATGAAAGGGGCTTAACAAAAACCTTAAATACAGATCCTAAGACACTGACTTCCGAAATTAAAGTTATTTTTCACTTTGTAGGGTTTTTTTTAGGAAGGCGGTTATTTTTTTTGTAAAAAGTTTTTATTTTTAACTTTTATATTTTACTATACTATACCCCGCACTAATCCAATCGTGTTATTCGTTCATTTGTCGAGTAAATAATGCAAATTTAAGACTTATATGGTTTCACATGGACCCCATTGTCCGAATGGAACCAAATTAAAATGGGACCACACGAAAAGCAGAAGCGGCGTAAGGCGTGGGCGACGTGGGCGACCGCCTACGGCCTCGCGGTCCAAGGGGCCTCGCGCCCCGAAGGCCTGCGAACGCAACTATGGATTTAATTAATCAACTAGCAATAATTAATAAAAACACCGGCTAGCAAGTATCTGACAATACTAACCTTCCACACCACATTCGCTTTAAAAAAGTCAAGTCTGGCAAAAGGAGGTGGGTAAAGTTTAGAACATTTTTCGCCTATCATAGTCATGGAAATTGAAAGTATTTATTGACGTCATGTTATTGTGCTTATGTGAAGTTTAGGTATCGACCTTTACATCTATTCTAAAATAGTAAAAAAAAAAATAGCAAGTCATATAAAAAAATCTTCAAACTTGGCAAATTCGTTGAAGTTTTGTTATTTTAAGCACTTTTTTAACTTTAATTACAAAATAAACTGTTAAGCACTTTATGCACCAAGATATTTTTTAGTCTGACAAATACTACAGTAAATAGGTTTTTTTACTAGCATTAATTTGTTTTGGTGCATAAAGTGCTTAACAGTTTATTTTGTAATTAAAGTTAAAAAAAAGTGCTTAAAATAACAAAACCTCAACGAATTTGCCAAGTTTGAAGATTTTTTTATATGACTTGCTATTTTTTTTTTTACTATTTTAGAATAGATGTAAAGGTCGATACCTAAACTTCACATAAGCACAATAACATGACGTCAATAAATACTTTCAATTTCCATGACTATGATAGGCGAAAAATGTTCTAAACTTTACCCACCTCCTTTGCTGGCGTTGCGGTGAATGACACGGAAATCTTTGCCTCGGGCTCTGGAGATTTCCCATTCTGTTTGCTTTGAATATACTAGAGGAATTAGATAAAAATAGACTAGATATTTAAAATTGTCGTGGGGATGGATAGGAAAATTGTGCAAATATGATAGGCATAAACAGTGGAGTTAAAACTCGAATATTAAATATTAATCTTAGGACATTTTTACACCGTGCCTGCGTGAGTGTCATAGTTGGAATCTGCAGTTGGTAGAAGTAGATGCAGCTAATTTTTCCGCGGCAGCAAACACTTTTTTGGTTTTATTCAGAAAAAATATCTGCAATTTTAAACATCCAGCAAACGCTGAGAATTAAGAAACACAAAAAAAATATGCTCATCAGACAGAAGGTGGGAAAGCAGGATCAAGGCAGTAAAGGCCTTTTTATTGCCATTTGATGATGTTGTTGAATGCATTTAAAACTGGGAAGCCACATGTGCAGAAGGAATTTTTGCCAAACTTCTTTGTCTTGAACGTAGTGTTTTATCTTTTACTAGCTTTTGCCAGCGGCTCCGCCCGCGTGGAGGTCGAAACATATCCCGCATGAACGTACAACCGGGATAAAAAGTATCGTCACTGCTCGGCTCCTATGTGTCTTAGCGTTGTGTTATATAGCCTATAACCTGCCCAGGAGTATGGACTATAATCGTACCAAGTTTGGTTAAAATCCCTTCAGTAGTTTTTGACCCATGCGTGCACATACAGACAGACGGACAGACAGACAGACAGACAAAAAATTTACTGATTGCATTTTTAGCATCAGTATCGATCACCGTTCATCCTCCAATATTAATTTTGAATGTATTTTGAATGTACAGAATTGACCTCTCTACAGTTTTATTATAAGTATAGATTAAAGTATTTTTGATACACGTATGATGTGTGGACTTGAACTTTCCATAGCTAATTTCAGTAACTGTCTTTGCCAACTTGTTATAGCGGCGGAAATTGTCTACAAGAAATGACTTACTAGTTATAGTCAGTCTAAATTTAGGTATCACAATTTTATTTTTACTACGAGTATTTTTAACTAGTACGTCCTAAAACGTACGTGTTATTGATGAGCTATTAGCTTACATACAAAACAAAGTGTCGATCGCTGATGAGTCTAGTTTAGTAAAGATTTGTGCGTCGGCTTTTACTAGTGAACAGATTCAAAAATCTAAATCGTTACTGATAGAATCGTTGTCATCTGAGGTTCGTAGCACTGTCCGCAAAGGAAAAGGCAAGGATAATAGGGTATTGAACGACATCATTGCTATATTTAAAACGACTGAGCCTGATGTTTTGCCGGTCTTTGTAGCCCGCGATCTCGAGAAACGACCTCCTATCACATTCGATCATCTGGATGTATCAAAGCTGCTGAAGGATTTAGTATTAGTGAGAGCCGAGATTGATCAAATTAAATCTTCCTATGTGACTAAAGACGAGCTGCAAAGCATAAAAGCAGAGTGTAACGTTAAATTAATGTCGTTACCGTGCACGTCCGTAAACGTTAACTCAAAGAGGGATAACAGTACTTGTCGCATGAGACATAAAGACGCTCCGGGCTGTTCGGACCAGTTATTGTCATTCGGAGGAAATCATCAACCTAAACCTAGTTGTCCGAGTATTAACATAAGTCGGATGGAGGGTAGTGCTGAAACTAATTCGCCCACGGTCAACCGTCACGAATCCCACAAAGGTGACACAGACGGCACGATCCGTGCGACAAGTAAAGCAGACCGGGCCGATGTGTCATCATTACCGTTATCAGCAATTGCTAACGAGCCTAGTTCACAGCTGAGTGAAGCGATGACTCATGCGTCGTCGATAGCACGATGTCCGTCGTATGCGAGCGTTGCAGCTGTTGAAGCTAATGATGGTTTTACGATGGTGCAATATAAAAAACGAAAGTATAACGATAGGCTTAGAGGAAAAACTGGTACTAGTATCCTCGAATCTGAGGAGAAATTCAGATCGGTGGACAGAAAAGTACCTTTGTTTATATCGAATGTACATACGGACACTTCAGAAGCGGATATAACTTGTTATATAGAAAAGAGAACTGGGGAAAGAGTGAACCTAGACAGAATTAATATTAAGAGGCAATGTGAACACAACGCGTACAAGTTTGTTGTGTCACAAAGTAAGCTACAATTATACTTGGATGATAAGTTGTGGCCTCAAGGGATAGTATTTAGACGTTTTGTTAACTACAGACCAAAACGTGTAAGCGATACATCTACCGTAAAGGTATTCGGCTCACAACTTATTAATAATGTTGAATAACAGTCATGGTTATAGTAAGTTCGTGAGTTTTAATTGTAAAAATGTCAAGCGCTCCGCTCAGAGTATTCGTGAGCTATGTGAACAATCGGATGTGATTGCGCTGCAGGAAACATGGCTATTGCCTGAGGAAATCTCGTTTCTTGACACAATAAGTGATGAGTTCAGCAGTACTGGAGTATCAGCGGTGGACACGTCAGCGGGAATTCTCCGCGGTCGACCTCATGGTGGTGTCACCCTTCTGTGGAGAAAACGTCTTTTCCATGATGTGGTTGTTGTTCAGTGCGGTAACCCACGTATTTGTGCAGTGAAAATTATGGTCAAAGATAAATCCTTCTTAGTGTTAAGTGTTTATATGCCCACGGATACTGTGTCAAACTTAACGGATTTTACGGACATCTTGAGCTCGGTGAGTGCCATAATTGATAGCTGTAATATAGATTATGTTTACATGTTAGGAGATTTTAATGCGCACCCCTTTGAGCAATTTTATGACGAACTTGCCTGTTATTGTGACGAGCAATCATGGAAATGTGTTGATACAGAAATGTTAGGTTTAAGTTCAGACACATATCCATTCTTGAGTGAGGCTCATGGGTCAAAGCGGTGGCTGGATCACTGCGTAGTGACAGCAGCGACTGTGGCCTCCGTCAGGAATGTGTATGTATTGTATGATGTGCTTTGGTCAGACCACTTGCCACTGGTAATGGAATGTGACTTGAATGTTATGCTGCCAAAGAAATGTGATATTGCTGTAAATGTGAACAAGGTTGTGTGGGGAGAGAGAAGTCAAGATCAGATAGAAGCTTATCAACGTGAATGTCGTGAGAGATTAAAACTAGTTGACTTTCCACACGAACTTGGTGAATGCTGTGACAGTATGTGTAACAACCCTAGTCACAAGATTGTGATTGAGAAACTGTATGCAGACATCGTACATGCTTTAAGTGAGGCTGCTGTGATAGGTCGGGGAGGCAGCAATAGGCGCTCTAAGCGGGTAATAGTTGGCTGGAACAAACATGTTGCAGAGGCTCACAGGGTGGCTAGGCAGAAATTTATATTGTGGACGTGGTATGGCAAACCTTCTACTGGGTTACTTTATGACGAAATGTGTGAGACGAGAAAAGTCTTCAAGTCAAGGTTAAAGTGGTGCCAGGATCATGAAGACCAAGTTAAAATGGATATTCTGGCCTCACACCACGCTAAAAATGATTTTCGTAGTTTCTGGAAACACACGAATAAATTGAAAACCAGACCAGGAATCCCTGTGAGCGTCGGTGGCATGAGTGAGCCTGAGGATATTGCAAATCTTTTTAAAGAAGCGTTTTATGTAAAATCTCCTCTAGGACCCTCACAGTCGGTGCTCGATGTTGTGCCCGGCATGGAAATAGTGTTAAAATTTAAGTCCCCGGATATTGCTCGGACTATTAGACGTATGTCAAGGGGTAAGTCGCCCGGTCATGACGGGCTTAGCATCGAGCACCTACGATATGCTGGCCCTCACTTACCCAGGGCACTTGCTATGTTGTATAGCTTTTGTGTGAGTCATAGTTACCTAACCAGTGAGATGATGCGAACAGTGGTAGTGCCAATTGCTAAAAACAAAACTGGTGACCTCGCTGACAGCAGTAACTATAGGCCCATTTCACTAGCTACCGTAATTTCAAAGGTATTTGACAGCATGCTTAATACACAAATAAGTAGTTGTACTACTATTCATGATAACCAGTTCGGATTCAGAGCTGGTTTATCAACAGAGAGTGCGGTGTTGTGTCTTAAGCATGCTGTGACGTACTATGCGAGACGAAGGACGCCTATTTATGCTTGCTTCCTGGACTTATCAAAAGCGTTTGATCTGGTTTCCTATGATGTGTTGTGGGGTAAATTAGAGCGGTTAAATTTACCCACAGAACTTGTTAACATTTTGAAGTTCTGGTACGGAAACCAGATCAACACTGTACGTTGGGCTGGGGCGTTTTCGCGTCCTTACGGGTTGGAGTGTGGGGTGAGGCAGGGTGGACTGAGCTCACCAACACTTTTCAACCTTTATGTGAACGAGTTGATTGGCGAGCTCAACAGTACCAGGCTCGGATGTTATATAGACGGTACCTGCGTGAATAATATCAGTTATGCTGACGACACGGTACTTCTGAGCGCGTCAGTGTGCGGCCTGAGAAAATTGGTTTCTCAATGTGAGGCGTATGCCAAAGTTCATGGGCTGGCATACAACATTAAAAAGTCGGAAGTCATGGTCTTTGAGGCTGGGGGTAAAAGTCCTGATGCAGTACCGCCTGTCTTACTTTATGGTACACCTTTACAGAGAGTATACAGGTTTAAGTATCTAGGTCATATATTGACTCCCAACCTCAAAGACGATGATGACATTGAACGGGAGCGGAGGGCCTTGTCGGTTAGAGCGAACATGCTGGCTCGCAGGTTTGCACGATGCTCACTTTCTGTCAAAATCACGCTCTTTCGAGCCTACTGTACTGCCTTCTACACGTGCAGCCTGTGGGCTAGATATACGCAGAGATCGTACAGCGCTCTCCGCGTTCAGTATAACAATGCGTTTAGGATACTGGTGGGGCTGCCCCGTTTCTGTAGCGCGTCAGGGATGTTCGCAGATGCGCATGTAGATTGCTTTTACGCAACAATGCGTAAAAGGTGCGCTTCTCTGGTGCGCAGAGTGTGGGGCAGCTCCAACAGTGTCTTAAGCATGGTTGCGAGTCGCCTGGACTGTGCGTACGTAGGTCACTGTTGTGCCGTCTCTCATGAGATGTCGCACCGGTGACCAACCGTTATTGATTTCTTGTATTGTTTTCTTTGTTTCGTTTATTTTCTGTGTTTACTAACATAGTCGTAAGTTTTACTAACAATTTTGAGTCTTGGTTACTTTATTAAATAAAAATATTCTATTCTATTCTAAAACCAAAAATTTGAAGACATGTTACATCTACCAACCCGCATGGCCCAGCGTGGTAGATTACGGCCCACTTCCTGTCACCGAGAGGAGGCCTGTGTCCCAGCAGTGGGAACAATATAGGCTGGTGATAATGACGAGTATTTATATTACGGAACTCGCTTCTTATTTTGAAATGGATTAAGTTTTTGCGAACATACAAAATACATTCTAAGATAGAAAGAGAAGGTAGAGTCAGTATATCGATTTCTGTAAATTTGTTTCTAAGAGATTTGCGAGGCCCCATTTTATAAATAGCGCGGATTGCCCTCTTTTTGTAAAATTAAAACTGAATCTACGTCGGCTACTGAACCCCACAGCAGAACGCCATAATATTGTGGAAATAAGCAAAGTACACTAATCTAGTTGCAGTTCTATCAGTCAGCTGCCCTATTTTTCTTACTGCATATGCAGTTGAACTATATCTACCTGATATGCTGTAATATGTGCACCCCATTGCAATTTACAATCTAAAGTAATCCCTAGAAATACAAATTCCGAAATAGCATTAGTTTCTTGCCATCAAGTTTGAAATTTAGACCTACTTGGGGTTCATTTGGTAATGACAAGTTAATACATTAAAAAAAAATATAAGAAGTACAATGGGTCAGGACGGACTGTCAGTTTTCGCAGTTTTATCTATAGACCCAAATATAGCATCTAATCGATTACGTTGAAAATTTCTGTATCTTTAATTGCTTAGTGATAGTAGAGGGTTACTTAGTATTGGTAAATAATATTACAATGAAGAAGTTTGAATAGAATAGAATAAAATTTATTATCTTGCCACAAAGTACACCTTAGAGTTAAATCAGTCTATAAGTACAATTTTGTACTTAATTTGTGGAAGACTGGTGCCTAAACTAGGTTTTTTTCAAAACCTGTAAGTCAGGACACCTTTACAATTTATGTAATTCAATTATTTGGACTGGAGAAATTTTGATTAAATTTGCAGTTTTAATAATTCACTTCTTAGAAAAGGATTGTTACCAACAAGATTTTATTTATTTAAATTAGAAAACATGCAAAGAATATGTGAGATTGTGGTATAAGTGTATGAGTATGTGTGGGTGTGTGGTGTGTGTATGTGGATGTGGAAGTGTAGATGATTGTATGAGGTTGTGAGTGACATTTCAGAACACTAAAATTAGGAAGACCTAATTAGGAAATTAGTGAAAAGACCTTCAGTTTGGGCATAATCTAAGGAGAGTAGCCATTCAGTCAATATTCTTTTAAAAGTTGTTTGGTTTAAGAAATGTGTTGAGAGTAAGTTGTCAAGTCTGTTGTATAGAAATGTCCCAAGAAAAAGAAAAAAAAATTGTGCAAATTTAGTTTTAACTGGCCTTGACTGGCATACGTTCCTTCTTCTATTTCGCACATCAATGCTCTGGGAGACAATCACAGGGATAACAGATCGTTGTTTTAAAGCAACATGTAAAATAAAAAGCTGACGAATTGAGAGGACATCCGAAGATTTGTAAACACCTTTTGTGGGATGACGGAATGGAAGAGATAGTGCCACCTTTAGCACTGCCCTTTGAGCTCTTTCGAGAGGTAAAAGATTGGTTTTAAAAGTACCACCCCAAGAAGTAATGCAATATGTCAATAGCGATTGACACAATGCATACTAGACTGATAGCAGTTGCTTGGAATTCAGAACGGACCTAAGAATCCTAAAAACATATATCAGTTTGCGAATTCTACTTTACTGAATTTTTTCCTCTTGCGTAATCCATCCAGCAGTGGTGGCCCAGTGGTAACGGCCGCGACTTACGAGTAGCAGGTCGTGAGTTCAAACCCAAGCAGGCGCATTACTTTGTGTAAATTATTTCATCGCCACTGCTCTCAAAACGGTGAAGGAAAACATCGTGAGGAAACCGGCATGTCTTAGAACCAAAAATTCGAAGACATGTGACATCTACCAACCCGCACTGGGCCCGCGTGGTGGATTATGGGCCACTCCCTCTCACTGAGAGGAGGCCTGTGTCCCAGCAGTGGGAACAATATAAGGCTGATGATGTAATCCATCCAGGGGCCTCGCAAAATGTATCTCGCCCACATAAAATTTAAGTCTTGCCCCGCCACTGACGAAAAGCACCAGTTTTCAAATAGAAAAAGAATCATCAAAATCGGTTCACCCAGTCAAAAGTTATGAGGTAAAAAACATTTTAAAAAATACAATCGAATTGATAATCACCTCCTTTTTTGAAGTCGGTTAAAATAAAAATGATTTTATGGTCCATTGTATTAGTTATTAGTTAGTTATTCCCTTTGAAGCCGGACGTAAAGAATAGCACCACCCCATTTCTTCCCGTGGGTGTCGCAAATGGCGACTGAGGGACATACTAAAAATGGGCAGCAGTGTTCTCTATACATTTTACTACCACACTGCGATCGACAACCCATCTGCCAAACGTGGCGATTATGGTAAAGCCTCCCAAATTGCAGAGGGCTTTGTCCAGCAATGGCCGTCTTTTGGCTGAAATGATGATGTAATACGTAGGTCACTCGGTAAGTCTTGTCGTTAGACTATAAAATATTATTGTTTTTCAAAATATTTTCCGTCACTCAACATACACTTATTCATACGCTCAAACCAGCTGTTAAACCTGAGATTCCATTTCTCTTTTGGAATGGAAGCGCAACATTCTTCCCAGGCATTCAAAACCTCTTCATCTGACGAAAACTTGCGTACTTTCATTTGATTATTTACGTACGGGAACAGTGCGAAGTCGCAGGGCGCTAGATCTGGGCTGTAGGAAGGGTGATCCAACACTCGGATTCCAGTAGATGCGAGACATTCTGTAGTTTGCTGAGCGCGATGAGCAGGAGCGTTATCGTGGTGCAACAGCCAAATACGCAGCTGAATTTTTGGTCGCAGTTCTTTAAGAGTATTCAAAAGCGGGATCAAACACGATTGAATATACCAGTCAGGACAGTGCATTGCGTATCTAAAGGAATAGTTTTGATGATCCCGCGACGACCTGAAAAAACTACTATCATTTTCTTTTTGACAGACCGCGATTTCTTGGGCATGGTGGGATAGTCTTCATCTTGAAAAACCCATAGGTGGCTTTTAGACTTCGGAGGTAAATCGTAGTAGTACATCCAGGTTTCATCTCCCGTAACAATCGAGTAAACATCTGAAGATCGCCCGAATTTAAATTTAGCCAGCATCTCTTTGCACCATTTCACACGACAGTCTCTTTGCTCATCCGTAAGTCGCCACGGAACAAAAAGTGAGCAAACTTTGTGTAGCCGTAGATGTTCATGCAAAATTTTATTTACGGCCCATGCAGAAATGCCAAGGGTTTCTTCAATTTGTTTATATGTGATTCTGCGATTTTCTCTTACTAGTTTCTCAACAGCGGCCACTGTATCGGAAGTAGTCGCTTCAACCAGCCTGCCCGGACGCGGATCGTCTTCCAAGTCAAAATTACCTCTTTCGAACTGTTTGTACCAGCGTTCCACAGTCCTGAGGGATGGCCCTGTGTCTCCGAATATCCGAACCATTTCTTCGTGGCACTGTTGACGAGACAACTCACGTTGAAAATTGTAATATATTATTGCACGAATCTGGGATTTTGTAAGCGATGCAATTCTTAACTTTTAAACCGTGCTCGCGTACGTAATACTAGGCGGCTACTGACAAGTTTTGACTTGTAGACACAAACGCCCGCATACTATACGTAGGTATGAAAACAAACGGTTAGCGCGCGATAAATGTGCCAAACGACAAGACTTACCGAGTGACCTATGTAGTTACCTTGTTGGATGCAGCTAACAACTTGATCTGATAAATAAAATTAAATTGTCAAAACATTCGTGCAGTCGAGCTGAAATCTTGAGTCGTGACGTCTCCTAGCACCAAATTGAATATCCTGTAAAGTTTTATAGACTCAGTGAGTTTCTTGAAATCGATTTAGTAGTGTGTTTATGCTGTGAAGGCTGGCTCGTGGGTAAGTATAAACAGGAGGGGCTAGTGGCTAAGTAATAACAACAGCAAGGTTCGATCGATCAAATTAAGTAACGGTTGTTCACGGATGAGTGACCCAACTTCACATGCAAAGACCCCACTGTATGTCTGAGAGAACGTTAAGCCGTTGGTCCCGACTGTCTTTCGTAGATCTCTGACCATCGTTACGGGTCGTAAAATCCCGAAAGTCTTACCAACGTGTCGTATTACCCAATGACTGGGTTCTGGAGGTTAAATAGACAGTCATTTCATCATCATTCATCATTTTAGCCGTAAGACGTCCACTACAGGACATAGGCTTCTCCCAATTTAGGGGGATTTGCCATAATCGCCACGCTTGGCAGGCGGGTTGACGATCGCAGTATGGTGGTGAAATGCATAGAGAATGCTGCTGCCCATTCTCTAGTAAGTCCCTTAGTCGCCTCTTACGATATTCACGGGAAGAAATGGGATGGTGCTATTCTTTACGTCCGGCATCACACGGAACAACGTAATTTTTCTTTGAGCTTTTCCAAGTATTCAAAAACATCTTTTGTTGGTATCAGCAGATTTCTTTTTCACTTTTGTTACCCACGGTCCTAAATTACTTGTTTTGTACGACAGCCATTAACGATTTTTAACCGACGAAAAAAAACTGAGCAGGTTCTCAATTCGACGCGTATATTTTTTATTATGTTTTCTTTTTATGTATGACCACGCATAACTTTTTACATAGTCGTCCGATTGTGATAATTCTTTTTTTATTGGAAAGGCTATACTCCGAAGGTGTCCTATATAAATATAGAAAACAAAATCGAACCCTATGGGTCGAAAAACAGGGGATGTTTGATTGTTCACTCACTGATTGTAATGTTCAACTACGCATAATTTTATACAGAGTAGTCCTATTTTGATAATTCTTTTTTTATTGAATAGCGTATACCTTGCCAAGTATTAATAGTACATTAAAGCTACAAAAAATTATAAAATAAAAACTTTTTAACAAAAAATTAAACCGCCGAAAAAACTGAAAAGCAAAGAATAATAAACCCTAAAATTTTGAGTCGGCGCTAAAAAATCAATGAAGAAAGATCACTCAAAGCGCCGACTCATAATTTTAGGGTTTATTATTTTTTGCTTTTCAGTTTTTTCGGCGGTTTAATTTTTAAATCTTCAACACGCTGGCATTTCAATTCTCGTTTCTTCTGTCTCATGCGGTGCCACCTTTACTCAAGGCGCACACTATACGACATGTGAGTGCGACAGCTCAGCGATTAGGTGCAACGGCTTATTAGTCAATTTGCACTTTATTTATTTACCCGCCCGAAACTGGCGAATCAACACTTTTAAATAATATCACTGGTCAACAAAAAACCAACTTTTGTAAGCCCATGAAATAAGTTGAACTGATTTTAAAAGAGCATTAAAAAGCATTCACAGTGATACTATTTTTACGTCTTGGTTAGCTCGGGTTTTTTGTGGATATCAATATAAAGACTTAGACCAGTTAAAAAAAAATATTTACATGAATAAATTTTAATAATTTTAAAAGTGTACAGTTAAACTACTTTTTCTTTTATAATTGAGATCTACAGCTTCTTTTCTTAACAACCAACAATAATCTGCTAGAAAATTAAGACTCCACTTTCTTTGATATCGCCGTTCCATGCCCGCTATTTCCTAGTGGAAACGCTCACCATGCTCATCGCTAACGACTCCCATATTTTGAGGTAAAAAATCTAAATGTGAGTTCAAAATATGTATTTAGAGGGACATTTTACAGCCAATAGCGTGCAAGGCTTCAATCACATCTTTCAGAAGTTTTTTTATAGTTTTGAGCTCTCACATTTCTGATGAAATTAGTAAAAACTTGTATCATAAATTTCTAAGCCTTACTCTATTTTTTATTTAATTGACTATTAAATGTATTGTCCTTAATCAACCCTCGTATTTGAGGTCCAATAAAAACCCCTTCCTATAATTTTGCATCTGTATTTTATTGCGAACTTTTCTTTACGGTATTGAAAAGCATCTCTTTCGCGGTTAAGAGAAATAGGAGTTCATTTTTCATTCTTCCTTTCGTAGTAAAATTACTGCACACGTAACAGTAATTGTCTGTATTACTTAAACAACAACGAGGCATTATATTGATGAAATACTTTGATACAAATCGATATACTTAAATGAAAACAAATAGGTATAGAAAATTTAATTGAAACAGGTAAAATTCACTTTATACACGATTCTGACCATTTTTTAGGGTTCCGTTGCCAAATGGCAAAAAACGGAACCCTTATAGATTCGTCATGTCTGTCTGTCCGTCCGTCCGTATGTCACAGCCACTTTTCTCCGAAACTATAAGAGCTACGCTGTTGAAACTTGGTAAGTAGATGTATTCTGTGAACTTTATCAAGATTTTTACACTAAAATAGAAAAAAAAAATTTGGGGTTCCCCATACTTAGAACTGAAACTCAATTTTTTTTTTTTTTCATCTAACCCATACGTGTGGGGTATCTATGAATAGGTCTTCAAAAATGGTATTGAGGTTTCTAATATCATTTTTTCTAAACTGAATAGTTTGCGCGAGAGACGCTTCCAAAGTAGTAAAATGTGTCCCCCCCCCCCTCCCGTAACTTCTAAAATAAGAGAATGATAAAACTCAAAAAAATATATGATGTACATAACCATGTAAACTTTCACCGAAAATTGGTTTGAACGAGATCCAGTAAGTAGTTTTTTTTTTTAATACGTCATAAATCGTAAACCGCAATTTACCTTTCGTTTAATCAACTCAAATATAAAAATTAAAAAAAAACATTTAATTTCATAAGCATTAACCTTATACATAAACAGAGGATACTTACAGGTTTGTACGGAACCCTCGGTGCGCGAGTCCGACTCGCACTTGGCCGGTTTTTAGCTACAGATATAACAATATACATGTTCAATCAAAGTGCTCTGTTAGTTTGTATTTGTATATCACACTCATTAGTGCATTGAACAAGCAAGAACATGTTTGTGGTCGCGCGCAGCGAATACAAATTTCAACGTGCACACCACGAGCATAATCTCAAAAATTCGAGCTAAGCCAGCTGCGAAACGTATATGGTTGGTGGGTAGTTGCTGCGTACTTCATGATATTACAACTCATTATCATTGGGCAAAAACCTTGTTGACCAGTGTATTTTATTTTCTATTGGTGATTCACACGAAGTTAATTTAAAAATTTGCGAATCCATAATCACAGAAATACGTATTTGGTAATTGGCATGTTTCGAATTGTATGCAAAAAAAATAACAAAATCGATCGTACAGTGCATCAAAATTTTAAAAACATGACAATTCAAAACGACAGGTGGCCTAAAACTTGTAAAAAAGTATATTGCTCGTTAAATTGCAGAGTTGCATCGACTGACTAAGAGAATTATACACTTTCTCTGTTTGTCGTGGCTTTCAGACGCAAGATACTCACGCACACCTGATGACAGTCGTGTCAGCTCACAAGATGAACAACACGACTCAAACAAGATCATTTTCTATTCCTGCACGATGTCTGTCGTGACGTCACAAACGACAGCTTTGCGTCTAGGCGCAAATGTAAACGACCAATCTGCGCGTCTCGGTGCAGCGACTAGACGCAGTGACGAGACGTACAGTTTGTGCTGGCACTAATCCTGCACTGTGACAATTAAAGACCTGATATAAACACACAAAAGCCATATCGTAACACCAGACAAAGCGGCAATGGACATCATTCCTATTGTTTATATCGAGCATTACACAAAGGTTGTCTATTCATCCGTTCATTCATATCTGATCTATACAATATAATAAAGCTGAAGAGTTTGTTTGTTTGATAGCATTGGTCTCTGGAATTAACAGACAGATTTGAAAAAAAAAAATATTTTGTAAGCCCAATTCCAAAAAAAATAGATTACATGCTATCAAGTATTACGGTGTGTCTCTAAAAAAAAACCTTTTGTTTGGTAGCCTCCTTAGGAGCCGAGCAAAAACGAAAAACAATCAGAAAGAACGCTGTGAAGTCAAAGCGCGGGCAGGCGATGCGATGCGCCGCGGTGAACAAGAAATTTCACGCGTACAAAGTCACAGGTAGAAATAATATATTTGTCTGAAATATAATACAGAAGTCAGTTTTCGTTTTTAGTCGCAAAACCCGTGGAGCAGGGGCGGAACGCTAGTTTAATTTATAAGTTAAACGGATAGCAACCTTTGTATTTGTGAGCGGGTATCCATTAAGGTCGGTATAAAGGTAACATTACGATAAACTTGATTGAGGGAGATACTAATAGAATAACCAGATTTTTGAGGATGGCAGGATAGTCCTAGATTATATAAGTCCCCAAATTAGAAAGACTAAGCCCTTAGAGTTTTTTGCCAGCTCTTCTCCATAGAAAACGGCCGGCCCGTAGCTTCTGACGTTTCATCAGTGCCCATGTAGCTTTAAGTGAAATAAATTATTACTATTGATTTTTACTAAAAAAGAAAGGCAATAAAGAAGGTAAATTTTTTACTCTGGGCGTTTGTCATTTAGAAAAGCTGAGTTTTAGTCGTCTTTGAGCCGGGTATAATATTGATTGCAAAATTCTAGGACATACAAGTGAAGTTTAATAAAAGTGAAAATAAAAAACAAATCAAACTATCATAAACACCAAATCAACTTATACCTTTTTTTAATTAAAATTCAATTATGTTTTTCAAGAAAATACGGTATGATTTTTTTGCGTACGTTGTCGGGAAATTTTGACGCTATGAACTTCCAGCTCTGTCTGGCCATATATCGCCATGGATTCTGCCATGATGGAAATCGAACAAGGTAACGAGGAAGAAATAAAGGTATGTATGTACATACTTGGTATATAAAGCTTACATACAGCGAAATCTTAGAATGTATCTTCAACTAATACTATGTGTTCTTTATAACATAATAACTGTTTCACTGAGAGCAGTGGTGGCCCAGTAGTAATGGCCTCGACTTACCGAGTTATAAGTCGTGGGTTTGAACCCAAGCGAGCACTGTAGTTTGTATAAATTATTTCACCATCGTTGCTCTCAAAACGGTGAACGAAAACATCGTGAGGAAAGCGGCATGCCTTAGAAACAAAAATTCATGACATGTGACATTTACCAACCCGTACTGGTAGTCTAGTCAATAAGTTCAAAAAACGTGAAAATAAAAAATAAAGTTCCTAAAAATATGAGCGATGGCTTCGATTCAGAATCACCTCTAGAAAAATGTTTTTGAAGGATTTTGGTGCAGGTAAAAAATTGCAATTGTTATTAACAAAATAAGATTGGAAAAAAAAAAGATATTTCGTTTTTTGTTAGAAAAAGAAAAGCCTCCTGGCTTTTTTTTTTCTTCTTTATGGCCCACTCCTTCTCATTGTTTTAATGCAAAACCGCTTTATTCTACTGTTAAAAAATGGAATATATTTAATGTTTCTAATTTTTGTTCGGACTTAACATAAACCATTAACAATAAATCCATTTCATTCTCAAACTGACCATTCTTACTGACCACTTCCAGCACTCTCATTCAACTCGAATCAAAAGCATACACCCTCAATCGGTTAACAACAAAAATATAACCTGTAAGTCCCCCAAAATGTAGTCTGAAGGATCTCCTAGCATTGTAGGAGTATTGGCAATAACCCCTCCCGGATAATTGAGTGGTACACCCTTGATTCCATTAAGGGATCTGTCAAGACGCGTAGTCGATAATCGTCTAGGCGCGTCTCTATTTCTCGATCTTACTGTGGCGTGTGAGGCCTCTAAACCAGAGAGAATAAAAAGAAAGTAAAAAATGTTTATTTGTCACAGAAACACTTGCATACAATAAAAAACAGATAAATCTGGTTTAAAAAAAAAACATTTGAAAAGCACAACAAAACAACACTGGCCTGCAAACAGCAAAAAAAAGTAAGAAATTTTGAATTTCGATGGATACAGAGCGCATTCTCCTTAAAATAACATAAAAACTGTTTTCAAATTTTACGAGTACTTTTCTTCACCATCATTTCAACCGGATGACGTCCACTACTGGTTATAGGCCTTTGGGGAAATCCGGGGGAGGTTTGCCATAATCGCCACGTTAGGCAGGCGGGTTGGCGATCGCAGTATCGTGGTAAAATGCATAGAGAACGCTGCTGCCCATTCTCTAGTAAGTCCCTTAGTCGCCTTTTATGACACCCATGTGAAGACATGGGATGGTGGCGATTATGGCAAACCACCCCAAATTACGGGAGACCTATGTCCAGCAGTGGACATATTTCGGCTGAAGTGATTGATGATGATGATGAATGAGTCAAGAAGTGCCTATCTACATTTTCTCAATTTTATAGGAGTGATAAAATTCTGCGAAAATTCACTTCTTCAAGCTTTGCCAGCTTTTTATGAGAGATATTTTCTTTAGTCAACTGTATTATCTCTTATAAAAAGCTGCTAAAACTTGAAGAGGTGAGGTGTGGTGAGGAGAAGATTTTCACGGAATGTTAGCTCTCCTGTAAAATTGAGAAAACGAAGATACGTTCATCAAAATCTAAATATTTTTTAACCGACTTCAAAAAGGAGGAGGTTGTCAATTCGAATGTTTATATTTTTTTTTATGTATGTTCGGCCATAACTCCGTCATTTATAAACGGATTTGCAATATTCTTTTTTTGTTCGAAAGGGGTTTATTCCGAAATGGTCCCATATAAATTTCATATAGATCTGATAATGAGTTCCGGAGACAGACACCAGAACTCTTTAAAAAATTACAGCAAATCAACCGCGATTTCTGCTATCGCATAAATATGCATTGTTTGTTTGGAATTAGTACGGGGTAGATACCATAACTAAAAATTTAACAATAAAAACTTTTTTACAAAAAAAAACAACCGACTTCCTTAAAAACACTACAAAGTGAAAAAAACTTTAATTTCGGAAGTCGGTGGCAAAAATCTTAAATACAAATCCTAAGACACCGACTTCCTAAATTAAAGTTATTTTTCACTTTGTAGTGTTTTTAAGGAAGTCGGTTGTTTTTTTTTTTCGTAAGAAAGTTTTTTATTTCACATAAACCTACATAGGTACTTATGAAATGTCAGAAGCTAGGTGCACGGTTCCAAATTGTTGATTCCTATGGAGAGGAGCCGGCAAGATTATTAATAGGTATTTTTTATGTATTTAATGAAATAAATTGTATAATAATATATTTTTTTAAATTTTTAAATTTAAATATATATTTATTATATTTTTCAATAATTATAGCTTTTTTAGTGAACTCCACAATCTGACTCTTACACCGCGTATTGCTTTCGCTGTTTTAGTAGCCACACAAGCTGGAATACAAAGACGCAATAACAACTAATTACACATTGAATTTAATCACGATGTATACCAATAACAATGCATTAAGATGTGTTTGTTCGTACCCTATGCTTTGTGTGGAATGAACTTCACGCTAGGAGAACGCTTTGGAGTCGTACCGATGCAATATATATCTATAATAAACTATGGCTTTGTAAATATTGATTAATGTGGTCTTAGAAGTTCGCTAAGAGAAGGTTTTGCTTGGCATTATGGCTTCTTTGCTCTTCTAAAGAATAAAATTATTTAGGAGCAAAAAACTCATATAACCATAATGCCATACAAATTAAATCGAATCTATATCCATGATTTTGAGGATTTTTTTGAGTCAACGATGTTTTACATTTTACATTTTTACATTATTAAAGTATTACCTGAGAAAATTATGTTTTCTTTTTTCGTGTTTAGAATAGAATTTTATTTTTGTGGTTTGGTTCGCATCTTTGAATATGTAATCAAAAGTGCGAAACAAACCAGTTACTCACTCCCATATACACACACACACACAACACACTCCCACCACACGCATATTTACAACTCTCACAATTTCACACATAGATATTACTCTTTAGCAATTTTACTTTCTTTTTGTAATCATAATCCCACCAAAAACCTAATAAAATAAGAAAATCTAATAAAATAAATCAATATGCCCACGTTTCTACAAAAAGAAGTGAAATCCCACCAAAAACATTCTGTAAAAAACTAGCCAAGTCTCGATGGAGCTGCTTGTTTATCTCTAAAAAGTAATGAAATCTAGACAAAGTCGTGCCAAGTCTAAGGTTCCTTACTGTGAATTCTTTATTATTATAGTTAATTTTGTGTGACTTGGCCGTTGAACATTCGTGTGCTCGATTTGACGCTCCAAAAAGAAGAGAGCAGAAGTCAGCATTGTCAATGCTGAATGCATGTGTTGCACAATCAACAACAGCCTAAAATGAGACACTGGTGTCCAATTACCAATACCAGTATGGGCTTTTATCTCGCTTAACAAACATAGGTAGTTACAACAGATATAACATTACGTGTAAACAAAATTGACTAGTACCCACTAACGTATAAAGAATGTTCAACGGCCAAGTCACACAACATTAACTATAATAATAAAGAAATCACAGTAAGGAACCTTAGACTTGGCACGACTTTGTCTAGATTTCATTACTTTTTAGAGATAAACAAGCAGCTCCATCGAGACTTGGCTAGTTTTTTACAGAATGTTTTTGGTGGGATTTCACTTCTTTTTGTAGAAACGTGGGCATATTGATTTATTTTATTAGATTTTCTTATTTGACACAGTTTTTTTTCTTTTTAGAAGTAGTTTTTTTATTATTACAAATCTTTCTTTTCTTTTTTCCGGTTCTGATTCTTGTACAGTAGCAACAGTTTTTCGTATTGCCCATTCGCGTTCATTATTTATTATTTTAGACGGTTTAATTTCTGAAAGATCGGCGCGGTATTTACGCCTAAGCCGGTTGTATTCGGTGATCGCTGAAGCTTGAGCTTTTATACTCTTGAAGTCAACATTCATAAGGTGCACCCCATGAAGATTGGTTACTCGTGAAAGCGTCACGTAGGCTTGGCCACAAGAGAATATGTAGGTGCCAATGTCCATGAGGGCATTTTTTAGACTTAGATCTTGGCTCTTGTGAATTGTTAGGGCATACGCGACACAGATTGGGAATTGTTCTCTGTAAACGTATGCCCGGGGTATGATCTCAAATTTTGACTTAATAGGCAATAATTCGTGAATCAAATTATTAGCGAATTTTACTACCAATTGTTTAGGCTTTGTTTGGTCTTCCGGGTCCCACCTCACTTTTTGTACAACGCCTATCGACCCATTCACTAATCCTAAACTACCATCAAATCGTGACAGTTCGGATACGTTAGGTCTTCCTTTTTTAGTTTTAGTCGGTCTACCGCCTTTTCCCTTATGCTTCATGTTCAATTCACTTTACGTAGAGTTTAAGCCATATAATGTACATATAGCAGTATCTGATGTTTCAGAATTTAATGTTATGGGATCAAAGAGGGAAGAAGATGGAGTGGCACCTCGTATAGGAATGAGTACATCGTAGTGGCCGCTTAAGTAACTACCCGTAAAACGTACCTAAACACTTTTTTTGGCCAGCATCACGAAAGGAACCTCTTAGTATACGTTCTCATACACTTCAAAAGTGAAGGTATAGATTTTTACAGCAGCCATAGGCTCAGAAGCTGAGCCGTAAGCAGTGGGTTTCATCATAACGCTCGTGTAGGATTGTGCGCTCGTGTATACGTCACCATCAGCATCACACGTGTACACTTGCATTTCGTCCCAATGTTCAGCAACGTATGCAACTATAGCAGATCTGATACTGCAAGTTGAGTCAGTTCTACCATATACCAAGAAAGATATTGAATGGAAGAGAGAAGACCCGTCTTTGGGCATACCATCTACTTGGTAGCCACTAAGTTCATCGTCGTCTTTTAATATTATCGATTTTTTTTACGATATTATCTTGCCAAATCAAACACAAATAAACTCAACGACCTTTAGTATATGCACAACAAATCAGAAATACCGATAATATTTAGACTAAAACAATAATAACCTATTTCTTTAAGATTTACTTTGTCTTAAAAAAAAAAACTCAAAGAAAATATTATTCTACAACGAAATGCAAATAATCCCTCCTAATCCCTAGCAAACGTTTTCAAGCGCAGTAGAAGAATATCGTAAACGACTGTAACGCGGCCGGTTGCCACTTCGCCATATAAGGTTATCGGAAAAACAAACGTAAGAGCGCGTTTTAAAATACAGTCAGCGCCATCTAGCGACGTATGCGGGTATTACCACCACTCCTAGTCCAGTGCATTATTTTATGAACAAATTTTGAGTGAAATTAATATTTTAGTGTAATTTGTTTTATGTTCGAGTAGAATAAAGTTAATCGTTCGACTATTTCTTCTTGTAAACTAGTAAGTATAAGTATTGTGACAGGCATAAAGCGATTTCTAGCGTCAGGTAGAAATCGCTTTATGCCTTCGACTTCTATGTTTGGTAAGCTCCTCCTAAGTCATGACAACCTGGTACTTCAAAGGCATAACGCGTTTTGTAGCTGACACACAAAATGTATGAGAAAATGAAAAAATTGTTTTGTTCACTGTACTTTAACTTCATTTTTGTTGTGGTCCCAAAATACTACTGCTAAATTATTATTGTATTTTAGGTGGAATTTAGGACCGCGGTCCCGGTCCCGAAAGCCCCACGACCCGACCAGCTGAGGGTTCTTCATCAGATACTTCAGACCTTCGATTTTTGACATCAAATGAAGCGGCCCACCAAGTTGAACATTTTTTGTAAAGGCGGTATGTCGATCTCTAATAGTTTGGTTGGGCTCTTGTGTTTTCTAATCAGGGTCACCAGGTACTCCAGATCTTCGATTATCCTAGTTTTTATAGTTTTCCCTTTATGTGGCCATTAAACCCTAACTCGGTACCAAATTTCAGCTCTCTGAGTTTATGGGAAGTACTAGTTCTATTCTGATGATCATGAGTGAGTGAGTGTGTGTCATAAATCTGAAACTTTGCATTCGCTTAACTTCGGAACTAAATGACCTACAGACTTGAAATTCTGGATTTTAGGTATGTGATTATAGCTTACTGGATGACGAAAATTTCTGCGTTCTGGTCTTATCCAGAGGTTCTCAAATAGGGGCATGAAAATGCGGCGAAATGGTTACAGTAAAGGATGGTACGGCAGTGTTTGCTTCGCGCTCGACTCGGCGGGGGCACTGCCGTGCCCCCCGATTCCTACATGTGCGTGTTTTACTTTCTTTTGTTATGAAAAAGTAATGTCTACCTTTATGTGTTCCCAATGACAATAACCTTGGCTGTCAACTTTGTAGCGACACTCCTCCAAAATGCTGTTAGAGTGAAAGTAAAACCCACTCCTCTGAACTGATTCCTATAATACAGGTCCAGCCTGGACCTGTATTATAGGAATCAGTTCATAGGAGTTGTTGTTACGGGTTTAAATCAGATTTGTGTCAATAATTTCGTGTGCTCTTTTATTAGACAAAAGATGACGATTTCACCGCTGGGTGTACGCCTCTGCTGATGAAAACCTGACAGAATATTAGATTTATTATTAGATATATATTATTGTTTAGAAAAAAACAGATTGCTAAGTAGCAGGATATATGTATATGAAAGAAATATCTGGCATGTTATATGTCTTTTAAGTGTTCAATGAATATCATTTATTTTTATGCAATAAATGACCAATTCAAAAACAACAAGCCGTCATTAGGCACAGAAACCAAACATTAATGAAAACATTGAAATTGTAACCAAAGCGCTCGTTCCACGAGGCACGAAAAACATTCCACAGTAACCAATAATCAAAAAGTTCGAGAACTCAAATAAATCATTTCTGAAAACATTCGCAATAAGCCGTCGATAAATAAAAACAAACAAAAAACGCTATTTATCGGTACATGTCAAATAAATTAAAGAACAAAAGGGCAGCTTTTAATTTGTTTGATCCGTTTGGTACAAAGTGGAAAGCCCAAAATTGCTGACGACCGCTTTTGAATACCGACAGTTTTGCCACAGAATATAAAGGTACAGAAGGTTGGCCCTTACCACGGGTGAAAAGAAAGAAACCGAAAACGATGTTGTTAATACTGTTAGACGATTGAGGTTGGTAAAATAACTGGGTTTTATTTAAATAACTAGTCATCATTTCAGCAGAAAGACTTCCACTTCTGAACGTAAAACCTCAAAAATAAGAAATTTTTAACCAGTCAATTACCGTAATTACAGACACAATTAAAAAACCATTGTGTCGATATCAAATGTGGTATCTCAGGGACTTAGAGGTTAAGGATGCAATGCCTAGAATATTGTACAAAGATCAGACAGTTGTATTGTTATATCTTATTTTAAGTACTGTGTGGGGGCTTGGGGCTAAGTAATAACAGCCGCACGGATTGATCGATCAAGGTAAGCTACGTTTGCCGCGGTTGGTCCAAAGATGGGTGACCACCTTTACATACCAAGACCGAGGGGTCTAGTTGGTCTCGACTGTATTTCGGGGGGTTTCTGACAGTGGTTACGGCTCGTGAGAAGCCCAATAGTTTGACAGCCAGTCTTACCAAGGGGTATCGTATTACCCAATAAGTGGGTTGTGGAGGTCAGTACGGTAGTCGCTTCGTGTGATTTGTAATGGTCTTCATCTGTCTCCGGTTAGACTGGAAGCCAACCCCAACATAGTTGGGAAAAGGCTATGCAGATTATGATGATGGTCGTATAAATTAAATGAACCTAAAATCTATAATCTAAATAAATAATTCTACTAATTATCCTTGTGTGAATTCTTTTGCTTCCCTCGTTGTATGGAACGAAACTTCTGCGTCGATATATTTTCTGGTTTTACTCAATACAGTTTTTAATTAAAACTGTAAGATGCAAACAGATGGCTGTAATTAGGAATATAACCTTTATTGCCTTATTTACAAAGGTTAGATTTTTAATTAGGTCTAATAGGTCAAAGGGCCATATCAAATGATTAAATTGGTTTGTAGAAGAATTATTGCTTTCATGCGCATTAAAACTTGCAATATATTGTTTTTAATTCACATTGAATTGTCTTCTCATAGCATTTGTTCACTCCTTGATTTCAATTATCGTGTGTTGTCTCTTTACTCATTGTCTCTGTGACATAATTCTTTCTTAAGTTACTGACCAATTCAACCAAATGAGAGCATTGTAGACCCAGTTACTAACCAAATAGGCGGTTTACTTTGTGTAAATAATTTCATCACTACTGCTCTAAAAAGGGTGAAGGAAAATATCGTGAGGGAACCGGCATATCCTAGAACCAAACATTCGAAGGCAAATGATATCTACCACCCCGCCCTGGTCATGTTACCAGCAGTGGGAACATTATAGGCTGATAATGGCCCATCAAGCACTCAGTGCGAGTGTGGCGCTACTGATCAGACCATGCCCCACTTGCAGGAGTCCTATGTGTACGATCACTTGCACCTCTTATAACCTAAAAAATGCCACTGATGCCGCAATCAACTTGGTCACCTAGTGGGCCCAAACTTTTAACAAAAATGTCGAGGAAGAGTACTACTACTGACACGAAAAGAATAAGTCAATAATATTTTGGAGGCAATTATAAAACTAGTTATACTAAGTTGGTATACTAGGTCGCGGTCCTCAGTGATGTGCATTGCATATAAGCATATAAGCTACCTTGAAAAGTCTCCATAAGTCTATCAATTACATTGTTACGTATATCCCGAAATCATTAAGAAACTAACTAAATTATCATACCTAAAAAAAACCCGTGATTGTCTGCTTAGACAAGAACAGGTGGCCAAGTGGTCTACCTATACAAAAAAGCAATGCTTGAGGTTCTAGATTAAAACCCTTGATTGAACAATGTGTTATTGACTTTTCTCATTAGGAATTTCTAACAACAGCCCGGAACACGGATTTGTGCAGGCTTATGAGTCGTTCGCACGAATTTACTCGAATCGACACTTTTAAATAATGTATTAATTCTATAGGCGACACGCACGAAGTAAATGATCAAACATCCGTATTAGACGATTGGCACGTTTTGAGAGTTATGCCATAAAATTATTCATCATCATCATCATTTCAGCCATAAGGCGTACCGTTGGACATACGCTTCTTCAAAGCACCGCCACTTCGACCGGTGCTCTACTTCAAATCCAGTGGATACCTGCAGCCTTCACCAGGTCATCGGTCCATCTATTATTTAAAAGTGTTGATTCACCTGATTCCGACGAGTAAATTCGTGTGAATTGACAAAAAACCTCTTACACGTTTGATGTCCATAGGTTCGCATAACATGAAAATCTAGACTATGTATACTAATATTATAAAGCTGAAGAGCTTGTTTGTTTGTTTGGTTGAAAGCGGTAATCTCAGGAACTACTGGTTCGAATTGAAAAAATCTTTTTGTGTTGGGTAAGGCCTATAGGCTATATAACATTATACGCTACAATTAAAAGGAGCGGAGCAGCAACGAAAAATGGAGGAAAAGTAGCAGGCAATTCAATGCGACGGGAAGGGTCAGTGGAACAAAAATTTGACGCGGGCGAAGTCGCGGGCAGTAGCTATTTGGCCTTGTAAATTAGGACTTTCCGGTTCTGGAAATTTAAGTTAAAACAATCCAAAGTCAAATCCAGATACTTCCAACGGTTACATTAGAAGGGGAAAACCAAAACGCCTGTATTTCCGTATTCCATAATTTGATATGTGTATTAATAGGAGTGCTGATAGTGTTACGTCAAGCGAAACGTTAGGAAGTGCCATCAATCTACATCACTACTTAGAACAAGACCTCTTAAAGGGTAGAACTTGAGACTCAGTGGTGGGAAGAACGTCTAACTGAGGGCCAAAACATATGTACGATACGACATCGCATCGTAACACGACATCGTGACTCGAGTCGCAACGTGCCACGATGCAACATCGTTTCGCATATATATGTTTGGGCCTTAAGAGAGCTATATACATAAAAAAGGACCACAGTCATGGTGTAGCAAGCCACACTGCAGGGCATAATCTTCCTCCCGTTTACGCCATTCTTATGTTTGTAGCATTTTTGCCTAGAGGACCTAGACAAATGACAATCTCTTTCGTGTTTCGAATTTCTACGACGGCTGTCAACAAGACTAGGCTTTTGAGTAGATTACTGTCAATTCAACACAATTTTGATTTCGTCGTCGTCATTGTCGCCGATGAAATGTGAAATCGGCCTTTTAGGATAGTCATATTAGGCATACGTTGAGAGAGCGTTGTCGTGCTTGTCATGTAAGCCCCGCTGGTCAACTTAGTTATGTCGTCTGCTCATCTAGCTATCGGTATTTCTACGGCCCTTATTGATTATTGTACTTTTTTGGCCACAATCGCTACGCTTGGCAGGCGGATTGGCGATCGCAGTATAATTTAAACATAATGTTCAGAAAACGCTGATGCCCATTCTCTAGTAGTATCCTTTACCGCCCTCAGGAACAAACGGAAATAATGCTAGATATTCCTTTAGTCCAGCATCATCCTCTATATTATGCTTAACAATTACACTTTAGCCAGAGTCGAAACACTGTGTCAAACATATCGATATAGCACCCTTTTTTTATGACTTCTTCCGCTCTGGACTGAGCGGGAGGGCGTGTCAGACTTTTACTGACTAAAACCCACCCGTGTTCGTCAGTTGCCCATGTGCCAGGGTCACGGTATCTCTTTCGAACAATCACGTGACCCCGGCAGGCATCGGTCCTAGTAGACCCCTTCACTGCTGCTGACATCTCTTTGAGGCGCGCGTGGAACACTACGCGCCGTCGACCCGAGCTTGGTAAGGACCAAGCTCGGGCGGCGAGCTACCCATTGCTCGCCGCCCGCAAGCTCGCACATACGGTGGCCGAGAGTCCGCAATCGACTCCCGACGCCCGGGGCGTCTCCTCCTGCGGCGGCTAGCGACGTGAGGGCGCAGAGACTGCCACTCCCTCACGCGCCCCGCCTCCTCCTTCGCGAGCATTACTGCTTCGCAGAAGGAGGTGACGGCTTCCCATTCCCTGTCACTCCGTACCATGGCTCGCACCAGGGCCGGACGCGAGAGGTCGCCGCCGCCGATCGCCTCGACGAGGACACGGCGGTGCTCCGCCCAGGCAGGGCACACCTCCACCGTATGCTCCACCGTGTCCTCCAGACGATCCTCGCAATGGAAACACCCGGACGTATCCTCCCGTCGATATAGCACCCTCACAAAACCATTTCACCGAAACATATCGATACACGAACAGCTACGATCACTTCCGAAGTTGGCCGACACCGAAGCCCCTATGTCACGCGAAAGTGTTTACAGCTTCCGAACGTTGCCACATTTATAACAATTCGTAAGATGATTAATGTTTACAAAATTGATATTTAATTGCTGGTAAACATCGTGTGTCGCGGTGGCGTGGTATGTTTGGTGTTAAATGACATAATTTATGACAGGATACACTTGTATTAAGCGGGGAAAGCAATTGAAGCGCTTTGAATCTTCAAGAAATAGGGTTCCTTGGTATGTTTCGGTCCGTATTTTCATAGTTTGTTGTGATAATACCAAAAGAATTAATATATCTGATAACAGGATCAAGATACAAGTAGTTTCAGATTTGTCTCAATATTTGTTTTTTTTTTTGTTAGTTTGTACTGTCCGACCACTATATTTTCGAGTTTCTCAATTCACACTAGAGGTTCTCAATTCGACGCGTATTTTTTTTTTGTATATGACCACGCATATCTTTTTACATAGTAGTCTGATTGTGATAATTCTTTTTTTATTGGAAAGGGTATACTCCGAAGGTGGTCCCATATAAATTTAGAAAACAAAATCGAACCCTAAGGGTCGAAAAACAGTGGATGTTTGATTGTTCACTCACTGATTGTAATGTTTATACAGAGTAGTCCTATTTCGATAATTCTTTTTTTATTGAATAGGGTATAACTTGCCAAGTATTATTAGTACATTAAAGCCATAAAAAATTATAAAATAAATACTTTTTAACAAAAAATTAAACCGCCGAAAAAAACTGAAAAGCAAAATATAATAAACCTTATAATTTTGAATCGGCGCTGAAAAATCAATGAACAAAGATCACTCAAAGTGCCGACTCATAATTTAAAATTATGAGTCGGCACTTTGAGTTTGTTATTTTTTGCTTTTCAGTTTTTTCGGCGGTTTAATTTTTTGTTAAAAAGTTTTGATTGAGTGATTTCGTTTTGTGTAATAATTTCCTAAAATAAGTAAACGACAACGTCTCTCTATTAGCGTTGTATTATTATGTCTGTCTATTAGCGCGGTAATAACTCGAGATAAAATGAGTCGACTTCCTTCGTTAAATTTATAGTTGGTATCTTGACTTAGTTCTTGTAAAATTATTTGTTCAAGTGCCCATCTAAGGGCACAACTGCCAGGGTCGCGGATTTGTTCGAAAGAGATACCGTGACCCTGGCACAGGCAGCTGAAGGAACACGGGTAGGTTTTATTCAGTAAAACTCTGACACGCCCTCCCGCACCGCCCAGAGCGGGAGAAGTCATTGAAAAAATAGTAGAAAAAATGGCGCAGCTTATACTCAATTTTTATTAAACGCAAGGAAAACATATCATATTTTAACCTTAACCCTTTTGGGGTCCATTAACTGATATCGTTCAATCCCAGGTGTATATCAAAGATAACACACTCACAGTTTATAACTTACTTGAACGGTAAGGGATAATATCAGGTGTATCCTTTTCATCCCCTATAAATTGGGTCTCGCTTGCTTGAACGGATGCATTCATTGGTTATCTCCTTTTCTGAGATATTCTTATACGTGTGGGGTATTGATTTAATGGCACTTAAAACTACCCGGTCTATTCTATTCGATCACCGCTACCTTCTTCTTTGTCTGTCCCAAACTCTCATAGCTGCAACGTCCGAAGCGCAATTCTCGTAATTTTAAGAACGTTTACTTACAGTCTGCTTTTAGTCTCAATCTGTCAAACATTCGTGGAGTTTCTATACATTTTTGACTTTTGATTGTTGCATAAATGTGATTGCGACTAGATTATAAACGATTTAAATTATGAGAATTGGCCTTCAAGTCGTCGTCGTTATATATGTAACTAAAAATATTGATATTTTTAATTTTGTGGCTTATGTCAAAAGATTTATTATTAAAAAAAAAAAACTTTATTTCCAGTTTACAGCTTTAGATTTACCACCATATGAATTTATCGTAAAAATTTTAGTTTCATACAGACTTATACACCTCTGACACCCAAACTCAGATTAAACTTGTGATATGGCTAACAGGGTTAGACAAATATAAAAGTTCGAAATTTCACAGGGTAGATTTATTAGACAGTAATAAAGATTTTATACAGACACTGAAACAAACTACTTATAGAGAACCATTTGTCCGTGTGGTGCCGAACGTAAAGAATAGCACCACCCCATTTCTTCCCGGGGAGACCCATTCTCTAGTAAGTCCCTTAGTCGCCTTTTACTCTCGTAAAAGGCGACTAAGGGACTTACTAGAGAATGGGTAGCAGCGTTCTCTATGTATTTTACCACCATACTACAAGCGCGGCGATTATGGCAAAGCCCCCCAAATTCCGGGAGGCCTATGTCCAGCAGTAGATGCCTTACTGCTGAAACGATAATTTGTATGGTGCGTGTTGTGTGTGTGTTGAAAAAGAACGAAAAAGTATTTTTCAACACACTTGCTCGTAAAGTGAGCCTTATTATATCGTTCTTAGGGCCATAAACCGAACTATAACATACACGTGCATAATAATATTACACACTAGTGCATAATAGAATGATCCCTACAAAGTTAAGTTAGTACCTAACTGCAAATTATATGCGAGTAAACAGAGCATTTTCAATTTAACCGGGTAATACAGTTTTTTTTTTTTTGTAACAACAAAGAGGTTTTATGCCACCGAAAATCTATTTACATTTTTGAAATAAATAAATGTGTCCCTAATTAAGACGAAAAAACATTTATTATTATCAAATTATTTATAATTCACAATAATTTCTTATAAAATATTTGCATTTTATCACAAAAATTATCATTTTGAAGTAGGCTGTATGGCTGTAATCAATCAACTTACATTTGGCGCGTGCAAAAAAAAAAAATTGCGCGCCATTTCCCAATTTTCCCCTAATTTTCATATTTTGTTTGTATCGCATTTGTTGCTGTGTGGTAAATAATTATAAAAATGTCAGGTTTTAGTACAGAAGATGAACAATTGATTGATTTAACCCCGCCAGAAATACTAAATGCAGCACAAAATGCAAACGAAAGCCTAATACCTGCAAAATCTAGAGAAAAGTATTTAGCTGCTTACGATAGTTTCCTGCAATGGAAGAGCAACAAAAAAACCCAGTCATTTTCTGAAAATGTGTTTTTGGCGTATTTCCCTGAACTCGCCAATACATACAAACCTAGCTCCCTGTGGTGCATCTATTCCATGTTAAGAAGCATGGTTAAGCTCAAACATGGTGTTGATATCAAAACGTACTGTAACCTGATGGCATTTTTGAAGAGACGCTCGGATGGATATATTGGTCGGAAATCTAAAGTTTTGTCACCAGCCGACGTTGAAAAGTTTTTGAATGAGGCTCCGGATAGTCAGTATCTAGCAACAAAGGTACGTTTCATATTTTTAATCGAAACGAATCTACAATATACAAGTGTGTAACTTTAGCATAATTTCTTAGACTAATTAATTGATTTCTTTGCAGGTTGCCTTAATATTCGGTGTTACTGGTGCTTGTAGACGACAAGAGCTGTACAATATTACAACAAAAGATGTAGAAATCCACGGAGATATGCTTCTTGTCAAAATTACCCAGACTAAAACCAAGATTCCACGATCTTTTACAATCCAAGGAATGTTTCGTGAAATAGTGAAAAAATACCAAGATCTCCGTTCAACAAAAACAAAGAATGACCGCTTTTTCCAAAACTTTCAGAAAGGAAAATGTACTGCACAAACAATCGGTATTAACAAATTTGGTAATATGCCAAGAGAAATAGCGAAGTATTTAGGTTTGCCTGAGGCCGATTTTTACACTGGACACAGTTTTAGAAGAACGTCGGCTACAATGTTGGCTGATTCGGGGGCTGATATACTAACGTTGAAGCGACATGGTGGATGGCGTTCTGACGCAATCGCTGAATCGTACATAGAAGACTCAATTCATAACAAAGCAAAAATCAATGACAAAATAACGCAAGCCATTAATTTGGAGCCAAAGGCAAAAAAGTTTTGCCCCGAACCACAACCATGTACATCTACTAGCGTGAGTTATTTGGTGCCCTCTCCTTCCAGTAATTTGTATGATTTACCTTTGTCGCCGACATTTACACAAGAAGTAAATGAAGGTACTAAAGAAGTGGCAAGTACCAATGTAACACAAACTGTGAAATTGCCATCAAAAACAATCCAATATCGTTTTGAAAATTGTACATTCACCAATTGTTTTAATAATTAAACGATTTATGCAATACATATTTGTTTTTTCCTCGCAAGTGTGTTGAAAAACGTCGTATGATACACGTGTGTATTGATGATTACCGTCCTCGGCTCTCTTAAGACCCTCACCTGACGGCTCGGGTCTCAATGGCACCTCAGCGGTAATCACCAACATTACACACTTGTACCATAATGTACTATAACCTACTCACCAATCACCACCGCAGATCACCAAATTAAATATTAGTACTAAACTCCACACTATAAAGCTTATTTCTGCCATTTCCTGACAGCACAAGATGGATTCCCACTCCACAATTAGGCGCAAACCTAATTTACAAACCAAATCCTGCAAAGATTTTAAGCCAATGGCTGTACGGACCCTCATTAACGAGTTGTTAGACATGTCACGGTTTAAAGCTTGGAGATTTTGAGAACGGAACAAGTGTAGGACATCTGTGTCAAGGTTTTGAACGGCTAAGGAAAAAATGTTCGGGAACTGTTCAAATAAGACTTGTTAGCTAACATATTTGTAACCCCTGACGCAAAAAGAGGGATGTTATAAGTTTGACCGCTATGTGTGTCTGTGGCACCGTAGCTCTGAAACGGGTGAACCGATTTGGGTGAGGTTTTTATTTATTTAAAAGTAGGCTTTCTAGCGGTGATTCTTAGTTATACATACATAAACTCACGCCTTTTTCCCATAGGGGTAGGCAGAAACTACGGAACGCCACCTGCTACGATCTGTACACACTCCTTTAGCCTCGTTTAGGTTCATACAACTGGTCATATACACACGCTGGTTGCGAGTACTACTCACCTAACCTTACTGAAAAACATCACCAATAAGGTCACTATATATCCTTCTAGGGCGTCCACTCCCAGCGTTTCCACTCACATCTCCCTAGTAAATAGTTTTTGTAAGCCGTCCTTCATTTGTCCTCTCAATATGACCAAACCATCTAAGCTTACTCTTTTTAGAGATGTTTCATCAAAATCGGTTCAACCGTTTCGACACGACGACCCTTTGATCAAAATATTACCTACAATTTTTTATTAAAGTAAAGGGCTAATACATCTATTTTTTAAAGGTTTTGGTCGGGGATTTAAAGTTTTACTGTTTATGCGTTGTGCTTATAATTTATCGAGATGTGCATTATTTTCAAGATATTTTCATGAAAAATCTTGAACCTTGGAAACAGGCAAATTTGGGACAAAATCAAACTGAAACCAAAAATGAAATACACAGAAGTGCCCCAAATAAACGAACCAATTCTACAGACAAAAAAAAATATTTATTGTACAAAGAAAACACAGGTTAGACATACACTAAACATTGCACAAGCAGTGGTCAAGAAGGAGGTTGAACAGTTGGCTCCTGAATGAAGTTATTAAGAACTCAATAATCATCTATTTTCTTTCACAACTCTACCTTCAATCCCTTCAAGCGCTTTACCACCTCAAGCTGAAGTACTGACGGTATAAATACTCGTCGCTCAAGACGGTGCACTTACAGCTTTATGATTGACGCTAATTGCAGCGTTCACTAAACGACGGATTTTGTTCCGTAGTAGGAAAGACGATGGAACTAAGACTTGTGTGAGTTATAGAGTGATTAAGTGAGAATGTGGTTCATGAAATGTTCCGTTTGGTGCCAGACGTAAAGAATAGCAGGCATTGGTCCAAGCAGACCCCTTCAGTAACACTGAGGGATGGGGTACGGATCTCGACTTAGGGCGCATAGAAAATATCGAATTAAGCGAAAACTATTGATTCTAACAGTTATACATTACAGCATTTACAAATGCATGCATTTTTTTTTTTACAAAAAAAAAAGTGTTATTGGTATGGGCCCAATAATATATAATATTATAAAATACCCAACTTAATTAAAAATGACACAATTCAAAACTTTAAAAAGAAACTGACAGCTCTGCTAATTGAGAAATGCTATTATTCTGTGAATGACTATCTTAATGATACTGACCTTTGCACTATTTTTTTTTTTTTTGACTTACCTACCTAATATTGACATTGTAATTTATGATTATTATTCCAATTTTATTGCAGATTTTTGAGTTAATGATTTATTATATGAATGTACCATGCCGAATATGTATTAACTATGCTATAAAATAATAATATTAATTGTTGATGTGTATTAATAATGTTGCATGCCTAATTTAAGGTAGATTGTACAAGGATCACCCATATTATTTCTCGCATCTTATTTACTGTACCTCCAATCTATGCAAATAAAATTATACTTTACTTTTTCTTTTACTTCATATATATTTCAATCAAAAAAAGTTTTAACCCACAATATTGGCCACGAGGTAACATCAACATTGATCATCATCATTGATATACTTATAAATGTTCATTGACCTAAATAGTATGTAATACAATACCTACACAGATAGTTTTAACATGTGAGTATTAGTGTATGTTAGATTTATGTCTGTTATTTTAAAACTAGCCACACATCTTCTTTATATAACTCTTTGAGTGATTTCGGAATTTTGTTATAGACTTGCGGGGCTAAGCATATTCTGCATAGCCCCGCAAGTCTATAACAAAATTCCGGAATCACTCAAAGAGTTAAATTTAAATGGATTCAAAAAGGGACTCAAAGATTTTCTTTGTAATAAATGTTACTATAATTTAAATGAGTTTTTGAATAACACTTTGACTTCCTAACTGTAATCTCTATTCCTTGACATCTTTGACTTTTTGATTTAATCTGACATTTCAATTATACTTTGACATCCTAAATAAATTGTGTGTTTACTATATTATTATTAGCTGATATACCTGAAATTGTAATTTTAATCCATAATTATACAACCTATAATTGTTAATTAACTATTAACCCAATAATATTTTATGTGTAATAATGTATGTAGTTAATATTTGCACGCCACACTTGGCAGAATGTTAAGATGCCATCTAATTATCTTAAGACCTTATAATGTACCATATTCTGACAAATAAATGATTATGATTATGATTATAGTACTAGCTTTTGCCCGCGGCTTCGATCGCGTTAAAGAGTCTCACACAAATTTCCATCCCCTACTCAATTTTTTTTGCTCCATACAAACTTTCAGCCCATTTTAGGGAAGTGGGGGTTTAGAAAGAGACAAAAAGTAGCCTATGTCACTCTTCATCCTTTCAACTATCTCCACTTAAAAAATCACGTCAATTCGTCACTCCGTTTTGCCGTGAAAGACGGACAAGCAGACACACACACTTTCCCATTTATAATATTAGTATGGATAAAACAAAGTCGTTCCTTTTCTCTCAAATATTTTAAACTACGTCACGGATTTTAATGCGGTTTTCATCAATAGACAAAGTGATTCAAGAGAAAGGTTCATATTCATATTGCGCGGGGTAGCCGCTGACAAAAGCTGGCATTTATAAAAAAAAAGCGCCGTTTACGTTCGAATATACAAAACATTTAAAGCCGGCTTATTTTTTGCTGTCAAAGCTATGTATATAACAGTTTTTACTACGGCATTTTTAATTAAAAAAAACAGCAAACCTACATACAACTGATTCTCTACAACAAAAACTACAAAGTACGAAAAACAACAACGAAATAGAAAAGAACAAATTCCTTTTTATACCAACAGAATATTAACGGTGAAATAATGGCAAAGCATTAATAAAATGGGTATAAATTTACACAGTTTTCACTGAAGCGGAGAAAGGGAGAAAAAGCTGATTGAATTCCAAATTGCAGTCTGGAGTCGCCTCTACACCGACATCGTGAAGATGAATCGGGGTTTTATAATAGGTAGTCTGTGGTGAAATTGTGTTATAGATTTCAACTATTGGGTACTATTGATTTGTATTTATTTGTGTCCAATTCTGCATACTTTTTTCAACACAGTCGCTTCCCGCGTCTTTACACAAAGTTATTTTAAACTCCGCAACAGATTTTGGTGTGGTTTTAACCAATAGAGAGACTGAATCAAGAGGAAGGTTAACATGTATAATACAAATAAAACTAGTCGTATATAAGGTGTTAGGTGTATGTATTTTAAGAGGTACACCAGTAGGTGGTAAAGAAGCTATAGAAGCAAAAAGAAAAATTTTCTGAATGTATTTTTTTCAAAATATAATATTTAAAAATTATTTGACGCACATAAGAAATACTGGCTCCTTCTTATTTTTTACGGCCCAAGACACCGCAGCCATGCTTGTGCCGTCCGGTCGCCGCGCTCGCAGCGTCAGGCGGGTCATTCATAGAATTTGGAGTAAAGGTTTTATGCAAAACGTCTCAAGCATTTTTAAAATTATAATAATTACGAAAATTCATAAATGCTTAGATAAAAAAATTATTTTTGCTTCTATAGCTTCTTTACCTACAGGTGCACCTCTTAAAATATTTCGTGTATGAATAGATACACCTTATATACAGCATAATCAGCCTAAAACGTTCCCACTGCTGGGACACAGGCGTCTTCTCGGTGAGAGGGAGTGGGCTCCACCAGTGAGCCAAGTGCGGGTTGGTAGATGTCACATATATACAGGATCAGTTTTTATCCAGTGCGCAAACTGTAACCATGGATTCAGCATATCATTGTAGACCCTCCAGCGTAGAAAATTTTCGTCGGTTACACAAAAAAAAAATCATCTGTTCTAGACATTTTGACCTCGTAGGCATTTTTCAATGAAACAGCAGATTTTTTTCATAAAACCGACGAAAAATTTTTGCGCAAGGGGGTCTACAATGATATGCTGAATCCATGGTTACAATTAACGCACTGGATAAAAACTTATCCAGTATATCGACACAACTAACTTTTAGTCTTATTTGTATGCTCTTGGGTAAAACGTAGCGAACTGTGCATCTTCTTATAACATCCTATTGTAATTTTTAACCTACATTTACGAATAAATGTGATTTGATTTGATTTGATTTGATATCTTCGGTTTTTTGGTTCAAGGACATGTCTCTCCTCACGATGTTTTCGTTCACCGTTCTGAGAGCAGTAGTAATTAAATATGACACAAGTTATAGCGCTTGCCTGAGTGAGTAGCGCAAATCGCAACGTATACCTCTGAGCCACCACTGTTTGGTTAATTTATTTTGGGTTTATTCACAAATTATATGCGTATATTGAATTACAATCGTTCGGCGCATAGTGTATACTAAGATTAGTATGTAATTAATTATTTTATAGACAGCATTAGTTTTCAATGACCTGCAAAATTTAAGTGTGTGATACAGACCATCAAACTGAATAACTTACTTCATGGGAAAAATATCGTAATGGCAGTAATAAACAGCTGTCCAATCAACAAATCTCCTTCAATCTAGCTAGCCTTTTCCAACTACCTTGAGTTCAGCTTTCAGTCTAACCGGCATACGTGTATTTTATGCAGACTAGTACTAGACTACCTATCTGAACTCCACCACCCAGTAACTCAGACTTTAGGGCTGTAATTTATGAATGACTCTCAACACCAACGGCTTAACGTGCTATCTGACATGTCCCAAAGAGATCGCTTTATAAAAGTCCTCCAGAGATATTATAGTGCACAAATGTGTGAAGAGAGGTGCACTCTCTCTTTCCGTACTCTCATATTCCAATGAGACAGCATTCCGACACGACCGGAGAGAGATCAGGAACAGGACCGTCGCCTTCACGTGCTTTTCGAGACACAAGCATATGATACCGAAAACTTTCAAACTCCGTTCTGTAAGAACATAGCAAGGAAATAACACTGTGCCCGACCTAGGAATCTACAAAACAGGGAGTGATCCTGTTAGGTACCATCCATCGCGAATAAATGTACACTCGGAACTGTAACTGATAAATTCCAGATGAAAAAAAAACACAATAACACTTTTCCCGACCCGTTTTTAGGGTTCCGTTGCCAAATGGCAAAAAACGGAAGCCTTATAGATTCGTCATGTCTGTCTGTCCGTCTGTCTGTCTGTCTGTCTGTCCGTCCGTATGTCACAGCCACTTTTCTCCGAAACTATAAGAGCTACGCTGTCGAAACTTGGTAAGTAGATGTATTCTAATGAATGAAATTATGGATGAATATTATTTATGTATAATATGTAATGGATGAATATTATTTATGTATAATATGTATGTATTTAGAAATATATAAGTATGTTTATCAGTTGTCTAGTACCCATAACACAAGCTCTGCTTAGCTTGGGACTAAATGGCGTTGTGTGATAGTTGTGTATTAATATTATTATTACTGAATATTATTATTATTATTATTCTGTGAACCGCATCAAGATTTTTACACTAAAATAGAAAAAAAGTAATACATTTTGGGGTTCCCCATACTTAGAACTGGAACTCAAAAATTTTGTTTTCATCAAACCCATACGTGTGGGGTATCTGTGAATAGGTCTTCAAAAATGGTATTGAGGTTTCTAATATCATTTTTTTTCTAAACTGAATAGTTTGCGCGAGAGACGCTTCCAAAGTGGTAAAATGTGTGTCCCCCCCCCCCCCGTAACTTCTAAAATAAGAGAATGATAAAACTCAAAAAAATATATGATGTACATAACCATGTAACTTAACTAATAAAACTAAATATAAAAAATATTCAAACCTACTGAAAAAATGTATCTATAGTTCCAAAAAGAACGCGAATATAAGCTATATCAATAAGCATGATAACAAGTGTAAAGCGACGTGGAGCGTCATACAAAACGAAATTAATAATACTAACCCTAAAACCAATATAGAAAGCATAAAGATAAACGATGCTATGGTTACAGACCCTGTAGAAATAGCCTCGGTATTTAACGACCATTACGTAAACTTATCGCCTTTACCTACACAAAAAGGTGTAGACCCAAGCTTTAGGAAAAATAATAGTGTTAACTCAATGTTTCTGAAACCAATGTTGGAAAGTGAGGTAAGCCAGGAAATAATATCACTACGCAACACCAAAGCGGAAGGCTACGATGAAATTAACACGAAAATCATAAAGGCATGCTGTAATGAGCTGACAGGTGTTTTAACTCATTTAATTAATATGTCGTTTTTGATCGGAGTTTTTCCCGAAAAATTAAAATTATCAATAGTAAAGCCCTTATTCAAAAAGGGTGATATAAATGATATCAATAATTACCGGCCCATTACTTTAATACCAATTTTATCAAAAGTATACGAAAAATGTATGTTTAAAAGACTGATTGATTATTGCAACAAATATCAAATTATAAGTAGCGAACAGTTTGGCTTCCAAAAAGACAAATCCACTACGTTAGCTATTTATTCTCTTATGAAAATTATACTCACAAATATTAATAATAACTATCTGACTACAGCTCTATTCTTTGATACGTCTAAAGCCTTCGATTTAGTGTCACACGATATACTGCTTCAAAAGTTGGAAACAATTGGGATTAGGGGACCTGTACTCCAGTGGATATCATCCTACTTAAGTAATAGGCAACAATGTGTTATTATCAGTAAAATCAACGAAACCAAAGATCTGAACTCATACTCGTCGAAATATAGACATAATAAATATGGCGTCCCTCAAGGTAGCGTACTAGGCCCAATATTATTCCTTTTATACTGGGTGACATTTTATAACGTCTTGAAAAAAATGGGTGTAATAGGTGAACGGAGTAGAAGCCTTTGGCATAGAAATTTTAATTTTTTATATTTTTTAATAACATGTAATAAAATTGATCTAGCAATAAATACTACACATTTAAAGCAACATTTTCATACTAGAACAACAGAAACAGAAATTTGGAAAAAAATAAAAAATAAAATCAATTAAAATCTTTCGAAACTCAAATCATATGCACCCTACTCAATGCGTAGCATGTATCAATGATTTCGTAGCGCGGTCCTACCCTTTGAAGCCGGCTGATAGGCGTCCTCATTGATCTTTCGCAGGCGCACGAGCCGTACATTCAACCCCGTCCGTCCGCGTCCCGCGCTCATTTAGTCACCTACGATGAATCTGAAGGCCTTCCTGCGTTCGATTCTAGTTACACAACACACCATATGAAGGTCGAGACGGTGAAAAATGTCATCCGGTATATAAATGCCATTATAAAAATAACTAATCATAAATGCATCTTATTCGCTGACGATATATCCATAAATTGTGACATCTTATAAAAAACAAAATACCGTTATAGATCACGAGACTGACATTAATAAAACTATTGACATACTACTACACTGGCTTGACATGCACCATTTGAAAATAAATTTAGACAAATCCGTATACATACAATTCAATCAATCTAATAATAATAAAAATGATATCAAACTTAACATAAATAAAATTAAACAAGAACCACATACAAAATTTTTAGGAGTAATCATTGATCAAGATATAAACTGGAAGGAACACGTAAATAACATCAGTGGCAGAATCAATAAATTCGTGTACGTCTTGAAGCAAGTCAAAAACGTAACAAACATAAAAACTGCTATTATATCATACCATGCTTATGTTGAATCGTTACTACGCTATGATCTTATCATGTGGGGTAATAGCACTAATCTAAATAGAGCGTTCATCGCTCAAAAGAAGTGCCTTAGATCAATTTATGCACTTCAGCCGGATGATACGTGTCGGCCAATATTTAAAAAACTGGGTTTGTTACCGCTTCCATCTCTCTATATTTACGAAATGTGTGTGTTTGTGACCAAGAATAAACAATTATTCAAGACAGCAAGCGATGTATGTCCTCGGAGCAGACGTGATCCTTATGGACTAGTATTAAATAATTTACCAAAGCTAGCCAAATATAATAAAAGCTGTCTAGCGTGTGTGCGTACTTATAATAAAATACCAAACAATTTCAAACTATTAAATGTAAGATTATTTAAAAACAAACTATACAAATGGCTAAATGAATGTAACTTTTATAGTTTGAAAGAATTTATGAATAAAAAATATTGACATTCTACTCTGACGCTAATGTACTTATAAATGATTACCCTGTAACATGAAATTTTTGCATGCTATGTTTTATCTTAGCTAAACATGTTTGTGCCAATCTGACCTATGCTTAACACCATTGAATACCATGTTTTACGCAAATAAATTATTTGATTTGATTTGATTTGTAAACTTCCACCGAAAATTGGTTTGAACGAAATCCAGTAAGTAGTTTTTTTTTTTAACACGTCATAAATCGTAAACCGCAATTTACCTTTCATTCAATCAACTCAAATATAACAATTAAAAAAAAAACATTTAATTTCATAAGCCATAACCTTATACATAAACCTATACATAAACCTATACATAACCTTATACATAAACCGAGGATACCTACAGGTTTGTACGGAACCCTCGGTGCGCGAGTCCGACTCGCACTTGGCCGGTTTTTTTTTTGTGAGTAATCATCAAATGACGTATTCCACTCTGGGTGGAGCGGAAGGGCGTGTCAGACTTTTACAGACTAAAACCCACCCGTGATCCTTCAATTGCCTAAATGTCAGGGCCACGGTGACTCAGATTAGATTAGATTCATTTATTTGCCTGAAATATGGTATTTTACACATTTTATAACACACTCAATAGATCTTCATATTCCGCCAACTAAATTCGGCATGCAAATTTTGTAATGACAATGATGATACTAACTTTAAACAAAATAATTAAATTGCAATGTCAAAAAAGTAGTAAATAAAAAATTGCCTACATATTAAATTACAAATGTCAAAGAAAAAAATAAATAAATTACAAATGTCAAAGATAACTAATTAAAATTACAAACGTCAACAGAAATTACATAAGCCAAAGAAAAATAATTAAATTACAAATTGTTACATTTAATTTTCGTCTCATGAAACTTTCCCATTTGTCTTAAAATCCAGAAATTCCCTAACAGTGTAAAAACAATTTTCGATGAGCCATGCTCTGAGATGCTTTTGGAATAAGCTAGTTCGTAGTTCTCTAATAACCTTCGGTATATTATTAAAAATGTTTATTGCCATTCGATTACTGTTTTTACGGCAGTATGCTGTTCTACATCTTGGCATTGCCAATTTTGTAGGATCCCTTGACATTTTGCCCACCCTATAAACATTTTCGCTATCGGTTGTATTGAATAAGTGAGGATGTTTTTTTACAAATACTCCCAATTCCAATATATATAAGCATGCTAATGTTAAGAGTTTATGTGTTTTAAAAATAGGCCTGCACGATTCTAGTGGGTCTGCACCAAACACAGCTCGTAAACACTTTTTTTGCACAATAACCTCTTTTGAACAAATCTCGCGACCTTGGCAGGCATCGGTCCCAGCGGACTTCTTCTGTACTGCTGACATCTCTTTGAGGCGCGCGTGGAACACTACGCGCCATCTACATGGGCCTGGTCCTTACCGGCCGCAAGCTAAACACTTTTCCTGACCTAGGAATCAAACTCAGAACCTCATGCTCAGCAGTAGCGCTTTAACCACTAGACCAACGAGGCAGTGAATATCGACAATTGTGCATATAATAAAACAGAAATGGCTCCCTTATCAAAGTCAGCAGATCATGGAGGAAACGCCAGCCCTTATCAGCCGGACGAGATACAGCTGCAGTAATATAACTAGAACTAAAATACTTTTATTTATATTGCGGCTTATCCTTACTTTGTTAGCATTTAAACTTTGCTAAATGTTTTATTAGAGGTTCTGTGGATTCTGAACGTAGTTTTGGTAGATTTTGTTATCTCTCTTACTAGAATTATGTTCTATTAAAATGTTATGTGCTGAAATATTAAACTGGTACCATATTTGCTTCTATTTTTGGTTCGGCATAGTTTGTTAGAATTATTTGTTACTTTCAAGCGTTAGTTTCCTTAACTGCAACGACGTAATTTTTACGTTTTTCAAACTAATATAATTTCAGTTTGGATATTTGTTACTAAATGACGCAAAAACGACCTTTGGATAAAATTTGATACACAAATAAGTTTACAACCTAGATTCACTGATAGGATAGATTTTCCCAGTATTACGTTTGCGTGGGATATTTTTCGTGCGACTTTCAAGTGGGCGAAGTTGCTGCGAAAAGCTTTTTTTAACTTACAGGTAGTCATTTTATCATCATTCAACTCAGCTTATATTGTTCCCACTTTTGGGACACAGGCCTCCTCTCGGTGAAAAGGAGCAGGCCGTAATCTACCAAGCGGGCCCAGTGCGGGTTGGTAGATGTCACATGTGTTCGAATTTTTGGTTCTGGGACACGTACGTTTCGTCACGATGTTTTCCTTCACCGTTTTGAAAGCAGTGGTGATAAAATTATATTTACAAAGTAAAACGCCTGCCTTGGTTCGAACCCAAGACTTGTAATTCGGGGCCGATACCACTGGGCCAGGTAGACATGTACAATAGTTAATTTGCTAACTCGAATATGACTAAAAACGCTTTATAGGATTGCGTAGCCAAAATATACCAAAAGGCTCCGCAGTCCGTCCGTCCGTCTGTCACAGAGCTGTGTATCTTTTAAACCGTAATAGGTACACCCCAATTCACATGCATCTTTAAAATTATTTTATAAAAAATACTTTCGCCATTTAATAAAATAAGAACAAGTCCAATTGACTTCAAACGCAATATACATATATTTAAAAGCTGATGAGCATCAATGTAACGAGCATAGGCAGAAATTATTTTCAAAGTTATCAACTCTATATTCAGGAAACGATAGATAACAAAACATTTTATGACAATTTAAAACAGTAGCATTCCCGCCGGCATATCGCACACACTGACCGATGTTATTAAAACTAATTTTAAGCATCACATTCAGCTGTATTTTAGTGAAGTTATATTTTTCCAATTATTTTTATTAAGTGACAATGTTAAAAGCATTTGTTTTTATTGTGATTTGTTTCGGGGTACAATATGGAGACGCTCAGAACCAGACTTACGTGTTTACGCCAAAAAGTGAGTATTTATTTGGCAAAGTATTATTTTTTCGAGTGTTATAGTTGAATGACAAATAAGAGGGGTTTGTGGCTAAAGCTCTTACACACGAGCGGCATGTTGCCAACGGCAGGTAACTGCAGCCGTCGACACGCGATGATGACGCGTTTCTTTGAAGATGGCGCGTCGCCGGCTGCCGTCGGCTGCCGTCGAGACGCGTCGACATCTGCCGCCAGTTGCCGTCGGCTGCCGTCAGCTACCGTCGAGACGCGTCGACGGCTGCCGCCGAAACGTATCGACAGTAGCAATTACCTTTGCCGTTTGGCAACATGCCGCTCGTGTGTAAGAGCTCTAAGTAATAACAGCCGCACGGGTTGATCGTTCAGGTTAAGCTACGCTTGCCGCGGTTGGTCCGTGGATGGGTGACCATCTTTACATACCAAGACCCTTCCGTGCCTCGGAAAGCATGATAAGCCGTTGGTTCCAACTGTATTCGTGGATCTTTGACAGTCGTTACGGGTCGTCAGAAGCCCAAAAGTCTGACAACCAGTCTAACCAAGAGGTATTGATTTTTACCCAGTAACTAGTTTGTGGAGATCAGATAGGCACTCGCTCCATTTAAAATACTGGTATTCAAGTGCGTCCTGTTAGACTGGGAGCCGACACCAACATAGTTGAGAAAAAGCTAGCCAGATGATTATAATTGGTTCCAGTGGGATATTTTACGAGACACCCAATCTAATAACTACCTGCTACCGAAAACTACGCAAATCAGGTAACCGAAAATGTATCGTTTTCGTTTCGGAATCCTGTCGAATGTTTCTGAATAGCTGTACAGGGGGCTTTTCTATGTATGATACCCGCCTACATACATTTACGCCTTTTTCCCATGGTGGAAGGCAGAAACTACCGAACACCATCCGCTACGATCGTGTGTAAACGAGGTAAACGGAGTATTCCCTGTACCTCGTTTACGTTCATACATCTGGTAATACACGCACGCCAGTAGCGAGTACTTCGCACCTACCCTTTCTGAAGAACACAGCTACAGTAAAATCCCCTTTTTTTTCTCCACAGTGGCTCAAAAATGCAAGGAACACCTATGCCAGGATGGATACAACTACAAACAGTTTTACAGTGTGGACAGTGATAACTTAAAGGCAGTTAAAAAGGACTCAGACACCGTCTTTGAGATGCATTTTGGCATACAAGCTTCAAGCAATGGACATATTTTGCTCTCCCCTGTCATGAGACCTGGGTTTAACGATCCTGTTTATGAGATTGGTAAGTTTAATTTTAAGGGGAAACCGTAAGGGTAACCCGCCAAATTCAAATTTTCTTAAGTTTTTTACAATTATCAGGTTTTCTTTTTGTAGGTGGGAAATCATTACGTGACGTCTCCAGGCAATTGAATGAACACGGGTGGGTTTTAGTCAGTAAAAGTCGGAAACGCCCTCCCGCTCCGCCCAGTGCCGGAGACGTCATTTGACGATTTCCCACCCAAAACGTCTTTGTCGATATTGTGGTTGTACCAAAAATGGATAGATTCCTTGTGAGATCGGAATCTACCGGCAATCTCAACTCTAAAAGACCTGGTGAAGATATCTCTGGCCCATGGCAGCCCGCCAAACGTCCAGCAGTCTTAAGAAATTGTGAAAAGTTTGATGAAGCGCGCAGATTACCTCTGCACAACCAATTCAAAGATCTTACCGTCGACGAGAAAGGTGAATCATCAACGAATAACTACTACAGAGATGCCTCAACTGGAGTGAAGAGTAAAGGACATATTCCACCACTAATATTGGAGATACAGGAAGATTGGACTCATGAAACAATTAAAAACCTTATCTCCCGTTACACTAACAAGTTCCACCTTCAGTATAGAGCTAACAATAAAGTTGCAGTAAGTTGCCACTCAACAGAAGCTCACCAACTTGTAAAGGAAGGTCTCCGTAAAGAAAATGCAGCTTTCCTAACTTATACCCGCAAGGACGAAAAAGTACCCAAAATGGTCATAAAAGGCCTACCATCCTACGTTCAAGAAGATTTATCTGCCGAGCTTGATAAACTAGGATTTCCAGGAGCATCAGTCTCACAAATGAAGACTCAAACAGTGAGTACACTGACTTGTCCACCTTTTTTAGTAGTGCTTCCTGCTGGAACGGACATAACGAAGTTCCGCAATATTAAATATTTATTTAATTGCGTAGTTACGATTCAAAAATTCATGCCCAAAAAGACTGCTGGAACCCAATGCTACAGGTGTCAAAGCTTCGGTCACGCTTCGAGGAATTGTAACATGCCCGCTAGATGTGTTAAATGTACGGAACCTCATGCAACGAGAGAATGTCCTAAAAAAGACCGCATTGAACCTGCTCGCTGCTGTAATTGTGTGTGACCAGAACCACCCTGCCAATTTTCATAAATGTGAGGCTCGTCTTGCCTACTTGAAACGAGCGCAAGCTAGGCGTGAAAACCAGCCTAGGCCAATACATGTCGCGGTCGAAAACACAACTGCACCTCCTTCAAATATACCAACCCCATTCAAGAAAATCTCATATGCTGCTACCGCCAAAACCCACACCAATCATGATTATGCTCCTAATGAGCATTTGGTCTTACCTCCGGACGACCCTGTGACAAAAGAAATGTTGGAAATACTTACCTGTGCTAAAAATCTTAAACCACAATTTTCTGCCTGTGAATCTATGCTAGATAAGGTTATGTTAGTTCTGACTCATCTTGGTCACTATGTATAATAGTAATGAGTTAAGAGTTTTATCTTGGAACTCCGATGGAGTACGCTCTAAAATGCCTGAATTACTTGAGTTAGCGGTATGTACCCTATCAGTTGATATAATAGCTATCTGTGAAACTAAACTTACTTGTAATACTTCATTAACAACACCAGGTTTTAACTGCTATCGACAGGATAAACACCACAGTGGGCGGGGACAAGGTGTGGCCATTCTGGTCAATGAGAGATTTGAGGTCGGACAGATCGCTGTTCCCAAAACTAAGCACATTGAGGCGGTTGCGATTGGTTTAAAAATAAGCGGGAAAGACTATGTATTTATTTCAGCTTATCAATCTCCAAACTTGCAGCTGGAATTCAATGACTTAGATACTTTATTTTCCCTGGGTCCCCATGTTGTAATAATGGGTGACTTTAACGCTAATCATGGGTATTGGAATAGTAGTTATGTCAATACCCGTGGTAATATCCTGTTTCGCCACATGCTTAACCATGATTATGTAATACATTACCCTGACTCACCTACTCAGGTTAACTATAGACCTGATCTTACCCCTACTAATCCAGATCTGATTCTTGTGCAAAATGTAAATAGTATACATGAGGTTCGTGCAATACCTGCTCATTCGTCCAACCACTTCCCTACACTCTTTATAGTGAATGGTAAATGCTCTCGCAAACCTAATCTCAAACAGTACCAATACAGAGATGCTGACTGGGTTAAATACCGGTCCTATCTAGACCAAAAGATTTCGCTAAACTCGGAGGTGTTTAAAGCCGAGCCGGAAATAGACTACGCCGTAAACTACCTACATCAGTGTCTTACTGCTGCCAGAGACAAATTTGTCCCTAGTAAAGTACACGTTAATACTTGCACTAAACTACCTAATTACATCACAAAAATGATTAAGCATAAAAATCAACTTCGTAGAAAGGAACAAACAGTGTCCCTTGCAGAAAAACGATTACTACGGTCAGCTATCAATAAATTACAAGATTTGATTAGTTTAGCTATAACGAAAGAACACGATAAAATATGGAACTCTAAACTTTCGAAAGTTGATAACCCAAGCAACGACATTTGGCGACTGGCTAAGTCTTTAAAACCAAGATCGGACTCAATACCTCCACTTAAAACACCTACAGGCATATTTACAACCACTATCCCTGAACAATGTGATGCTCTAGCAGATGCTTTCGAGATGAACATAAATCTTACTCGTGACTGGAAAAGCGAGACCGCCGACAGGGACGTTCAGTTAGCCATTTCTCACTTAAATAACCACGCCATAGGTGATTTACATCTACCTGTGCGGCCAATCGAAGTTTGGAGAGTTATACGAAAACTCAAGACCAGGAAGGCTCCAGGTGATGATGGTATACACAATATTATGCTCAAAAACCTGTCGCAAAAATCTGTTGTGTTTATCACAAAAATTTTCAACGGTTGCTTAAAATTAGGATATTTTCCCAATACGTGGAAAACTGCAAAGGTCATTGCACTTAAAAAGCCTGGCAAAGATACATCTTTACCGGTTAGTTACAGGCCTATAAGCCTTCTTCCTGTTCTGGGTAAACTGTTAAAACATTACGCGTTAAAGGAGCTCAAGCACTCGGTTCTCTCAGTCCTATACTTAACCGAAAAAGTAAACTCAGCGCTAACACCAAGCTTAGGTTATACACCACTCTAATAAGACCTTGCATCACTTATTCGTGTCCGGTATGGAGTAGCACTTGTCAGTCTAATTACAACCTGCTACAGATAATTCAAAATAAAGCAGTTAAAATTGCCTATAATACTCCGTTTAAAACAAATCTTAAAACACTCCACACTAACATTAAATTACTGAGCATCACAAAATTCATCTTAAAATTAACTCGCAAATTTTACAATAAAAATAAATGTCATCAAAATACATTGATTGCTAACATTGGTCAAACCACATTGAAGGACTTACGACATATCGATAGATACGGTACATACAAGCTTCCCCATCACTACGTATTATTCGAGCACAATACTGATAACGCGTCGTAGCTGGGCCCGTGCGATGCGGCAGCGCTTCCCCGCTCTCACCGTACACAGGTGAGCGCGCGGGGGGCGCGGTAGCTCGTACACCGCCGGTGGCCGCGCGCGATCAGTTGAGTTACCGCTAATACCGGTCGCACTTACGCTGCGCGCGTAGTTAAATATTTTTTGCTACCCCCTAATTTTATAAACGAAATTATTACAATAATTTCGTATATTAATGTTAAAGGTTTAATCTAACAAGTTAATTATGTTGTAATAAGTTTTTAACCGTTATTATTGTATACTTATAAAGGTGACTATAGCCTGTACAAGTGTTTAGTATTATAAGTGTAACTGTTACTTACTTTTAAGTGCTACAGCTGTATATTTTATGTCAATAAAGAATTTTTCTAAACAACAAACAACCCAAAACGTGTATTTATTTTCGTATTCTACGATGAAATAGCCATTCAATGGGATTATATCAACTTGGAGAAGGCCTATGTTCAACAGTGTACATTTTTCGGCTGAAATCATAATGAATGATGATATGGACTTAGATGGAAATAGAAATAGAAATAATATTTATTTGCATAAAACATGGTATATGAAGGTGTTGAAGATAAAGTATAGAGCATACATGTTTAGCTTATATTATAGCATGCAAATGTTATTTATTGGTTACATTTAAAAATGTTTCCCGTCCGTAAATTCTTTGATACTATCTATATTTTTTTTTAGTTTTTAACCATTCCAGTAGTTTTTTTTTAAACAATCTCAAATCTAGTTTTATAATCACTTGGAATTTTACTATAAATTCGAACACACATGGTTAAACAGCTTTTACTATATTTAGCTAGTCTGGGAAAGTCACTTAATACAAGCCTGTGAGGATCTCGCCGGTTTCGAGAATATACATCCTCTGCCTTTTTAAATAGGTCTAGGGGGGGGTTGGGGGAAACCCCTCCCCGTGTTTGGGGGTGATTTCAATTATTATAATTCTGTATGGCCATATTTGTTAAGGTCACGAATCATATTTATTCAACCTTCAAATTGCAAAAAAAATAAAGTACGATTTTCGAATATCGCGGGGTACCTTAGCTATTAGCAACTGTCTATTTACTTTACTTCGAAGATCCCAGTTTATCATTTGTGACTTCAAGATACAGCTATATCCTGCCAGGGTCGCGAGATCTGTTCGATAGAGTTATCGTGGCCCTGGCCTAGGCAACTGAAGGAACACGGGTGGATTTTAGTCAGTAAAAGTCGGACACGCCCTCCCTCTTCACCTAGAGCGGGAGACGTCATTTGCTGATTTCCCACCCACAAAAAAAACCAGGCTATATGAACAAAATAAAGCATTGCATATGACGAGCATATTAATTATGTTCTGTTTACGTTTTTTTTATCTATTACTGCTTGAATATAGTTTTTAAGATTTTCATGTTAAACTGCACCCTAATTGCGAAACGCACAATTTATCAGAATCTGAATGGGATTGAAGATTATTTCTAAACCATTGCGTCATTTAACAAAAATTTTACATAAAATACATAAAATCCAATTCACACAATACTCTCAACAATACTATGGCTCTCTATTAGTAAAAACATGTCGGAATCGGATCAGTAGCTTCTAAGATAACCCCCTACGGCAAACTCTCAAATTTGACCTCTTTATAATATTTTTATAGTACCTACAGATGACCAATATCCCGCTGTACATTCACAACATCTCCAAAACAATACAAGCCCTAATCACCGCCATCCAACATTAACGATAACTAAATAACCTCAAACCTCATTCCGCAGTGGTCGGCGGCGGCGGTAACCAGTTCACAGAACTGCGACGAAACTTGAAGAGAAACGCCCGAAGCTCAGTCAAAACACCAAGAATATTATCCAGTTTTGAACTCAGAGGGTTCTATATTAAGATTTCTGAAGGTAAGGATCAACTGTTGACTTGTACTTTTGTTAACAAGAGAGATAATGAATTGCGTTTTGGATTGCTTAACACAGTTCTGAATATATATCTTAAAGTTGGAGTCAATCTCCAACTTAAAGATTTCATTCTATAAATAACGTTAAAATTGTAGTCAATTATTTAGTCGCATATTAATTATTCACTGAAACGTGGTTGCTCACTATGAACCTTATTAGAAGGCTACAAATCATCCAGAGGGCAGGTTAATCAGAGAGGGCTATACATGGAGTTACGCTACGTCATCGAATCAGGAATGAAGAGATCCGGAGGAGAACCAAGGTAACCACCATAGCCCTAAAACTGGCCAAACTTAAGTGGCAGTGGACAGGGGGAATTGCTCGCAGAATAGATGGCAATGGGGTTGGAAGGTTCTGGAGTGGCGACCTCGTAGCAGGATACGTAGAGATGGAAGGCCTCCCAAAAGGTGGACCAGTAACTTTGTGAAAACAGCAGGACTCCGCTGGATGCGGGAAGCACAGAAACGTTCGAAGTTACGGAACTTGAGGAGGCCTATGTCCAGCAATGGACTCTTTCGGGCTGAATTCTGATGATGATTATATTTACATGTGTTGTTAGAGACCTAGTCGTACATAAAAATCGAAGCAAAACGAGAATCGAAGAAGGAAATCTTGAAAGGGCCAATGCCCTTTCAAGATTTCCCTCTAAACAACAAGAATTAGAAAAATTACTGTCCAACCATCACATTACTCTAGCTCTAACCATAAATCCAGCATCCGTAAAACAACTATCTAATTGACAAAACAAAACTTACAATGGACAGTGATAGAAAAGACGCGTCATTTAACACAAGCCAAAGCTATGATTCATACAGCAGTCCTAACAACCAGAAAAGAATAAAAATAACTGGTCCTTTCTCCCCTGTGGTCGTAACTATGTGGACCGCATTCAGACCAACCTGTAGTGACTCACGATAATAGCTTAATAGCGCCACCTGTCGCTTTGAGTATGAACTACCAGCACACGTGACGAGAATGCATCAATTTGAGAACGTTCGCTTCATATTAACGGGCCATTGAGTATCTGTGAAACCCTATAACCGATAGAATGTTTTTTTTATACGAATACAACATCGTGAACATCGATTTTGTGGTGTTTCGGGACAATATTTTAGAAACGGGCATTTGTTAGCGCTCTTTCTGAATAGTGATCGAAACGTAACCGTCACACTCGGGTCGGTGACGCCGGACCTCATACTAGACTTTAGTCGGTCGGTGACTCTGAATCGCGTGTATTGGGTGCTGAATCGCTTATACTAGGGTCATTTAATTTTAAATGATTTTATTTCTGTAAGTAGGTTTGTTCAAACACTTTTACACATCAATCTTAATATACATCTATATATTAATACGTGAAGCGAAAACTTTGGATCCCTTTTTACGAAAATTGGGCGTACGGAGGAGTATGAAATTTCGCACACTTATAGTTTATACAGAGAAGAAGTGACGAATGCTAATATTTTTTTTTTAGATTATGCGTAAAAATACATTATTTTCAATAAATAACACGTTACACACAGATATACGCATAGATTTTCTTTTGTTTATGGTCCAAATCTGTGTTCCAAACGAGAACATCTGTCTTTAATATTTTGTGTCTATAGTTTTACTGAATGTCAAGCAAGGAACTTATGGTTGGATATAAGTTCCTTGATGTCAAGTCAATCAAGTATAACCATAGGTAATAAATTAATTTTATAGATATATAACCAATTTCATTTTTAAAATCTTTGATCATATCGAGAATATTCATCTTTAATATTATTTGTCTATAGTGTTACTGAATGTCAAATATAACCATATTATTTTTATATAATTTTTTTATTTAATAATGTATTTATATTCAAATGAAGTACGGTCGAATTTCGACCAATGGGCGATCACTAGTATAAATAGATGAATCGACGATTCCCATCTGACTACTCGGAGAAGAAAGGCCGAAACATACTCAGAGGTCACAGTCTTTTCTAAAGTCCAGACATAATCTTAGTCAGATCATGTCGGTTGATCATCATGTCTGAAATGGTGTTTTGAGGAAAAATTATGACACGGATTGAGTTGAACAATTCAGTCAGTGCACGCAGTTGTCACTATTTGTGGAGGTCGACTCATAACTTAAAGAGCTCAAAGATTACAACAGGACGCATAAATTACTCAAACTGCCGGACCATGATTAAAATTCAAACTAAAAAAATAATGTAAAGAAAATAACGACCCACCTAGTCTTCACATTCACAAAAAATAATTTTCAATTCTATCGTATGGCCTTAACCGGTCAATTACCGTAATTACAGACACAATTAAAAAACGATTGTTTACATACCAAATGTGGTATCTCAGGGACTTAGAGGTTAAACAGACAACCTAACTTTCTTGTTAAGTTTCAAACTAGTGTAAATAAGTGGCTTTTCTTCAATACTTTAGCAGTTATGATAAATACAACAGCCGGTTACCGTCTTTTAAAAAGTTTCACGAAATTTATGACTTTTTGATCGACTTTCTACACTTTTATTTAAATTTCTGATATCTACCCGCTTTTTAGCTATGAAAAAAATTGGATAAAAAGTATGAATTTAAGTAGAAATCAAGGTAGAAAATATTTTTGAGTGCTTACGAAGCCAATTTTGTTAACAGACGTTATTAGTATTACCAAAAATTAAAAACTCTGCAGGGCAGTAATTTTAGGCAGACAAAAGTTTAATTATTATGATCACATAAAATAGCATTTGTTATCTCGGAAGCGTAGGCAGAGGAGTTCTTAAAGTACACCCACATTTCGCCAGTTATGATTCAGTCCCGTGTAATAGAGAGCGAACCTATGGTCATCAACTGGGCACATATCCGTCTTGTTGATAGCCCCAGGTCTCCGTAGCAGTTCTTGCCTGATGGAAAAACCCAATAACATATACCGACCTGAGAATCGATCCCAAGATTTTATGCTCAGCAACGCTAGTAGCCAACGTTATTTGTATTTACAAAAAAAAAAACATTCAGCAGAGCAGTACCTATTTATGGCCAAACAAAAATTTTGTAAATAGTAATATTATGTTATATGTATAATATCTATGACACTAGCTGTAGCAACCTGGATTATTTTTGTGTAAAATGAATTGCTTGTAATGGGACACCCTGTTATTTATCAAGCTCACATCAATTTTATTATTCCCGCTTTTGTACCCAAAACAAACTGGAATCACTACAGTCAATCAACTATCCTATTACAGTCCACTGTTGGCCATAGGCCTCTGTTAGGCTCGACACAACACCCTGTCTACTGCCTTCCACATCTAGTCTGTCGAGTAAAGAAACTACAACGAAAGAGAAAACCTCTATTCTCTCCCACTCAGTAGTCCAATACAAACACCTCCTCTTTTTAACCCCCGACGCAAAAAAAGGGGTGTTATAAGTTTGACAATTTATTTATTTTTTATTAAAGGTGACTTATGTGCGTTCTTAGACATGTTTGATGAAAATCGGTTGAGCCGTTTAAAAGTTGTGGGGGGGAAAGTGGGGAAGAGTAACCGAATGTTAGCAAATATACTCGAGTGGGGTCTCAAATGAAAGCGCACTGAAAGAGAATATTGATGAATTAATCGAGAGTGTTCTTAGATTCGTTTGATTCTACATTATATTAAGTATGTACCTATAAAAAGTATAAAATAAAAAATTAAATTTAAAAAAAATGAAAAACCCCGACACAAAAACCAAATTTCCCTTTAAAAAGTAAAATATAATAAAAAAACTCAATCTTAAAGTTAAGTATGTATTAATAATTAAAAATTATTATTTTTTACTTTTTAAAGGGGAATTAGGTTTTGTGTCGGGGGTTTTTTTAATTTTTACATACACTTCACGAACACATGCACACTCCTTCTTACAACACATACACCTTCTCAGACAACACAATTACACATCACATGATTTTTTTTGCTTAGAAATTGTGCCTTTTAAAACGACAAAAAAAAGGTTCTCAATTCGATTGCATTTTAATATATTATGTTTGTTACCTCAGAACTCCGTCATTTATAAATCGATTTAATAAAAAAAATAAGATTTTGTTTAGAGGGATACTGAGTAGTCCGGAGTAGTACCATGTAATTTTGGTCAAGGTTTTCGAGTCAGCATCAATAATAAGTTTTTTTTTCCACTCACTTGATGTGTGTCACCAACCCGCACTGGGCCCGCGTGGTGGATTATGTCCCACTCCCTCTTAACGAGAGGAGGCCTGTATCTCAGCAGTGGGAACATTATAGGCTGATGATGATGATGATGAAAGAAAGAAAAGAAAGAAAATACATTTATTTAGCACAAACTCAAAGGCACACAAAATAATACAGCAAAAACAAAAAAACATAAATTAACAAAAAATAAAATCAATAAAAAGTGTAAAGTGCGATGTTAGAAACTAGCATTTAAGTGTGCCCCACGGCTGCGCTAAAAAGGTTCAGTTCAGCAAAAATGCCAGACAACTAGTGCCTGACGCTGATTTTCAACTGGACCTGAAGTGTGAGCGGACGGATGTAAATCATTTTTATACAAATATTGCAACGTAGCGAATGTATGCATACTTAAATAAATAGATGAGTAGTGAAATGTTGATATATATACTACGTGTAGTAAGTATCTAGTGTAAGTACATACTATATTTAAAAAAAAAAGAATAAAACATAACAAACTAAAATAATTTAACTTTCAATATTAGAGTGTGATATTTAATACAATTGCAAAACAAAAAATAGGTAGGTAAATACATAAATGAGGCAAACGCATGATAGACCTTAAATAATTATGTAAGTACTTAAAGATAGAAACGCATAAAGGATTTAGTGCAAAAAAGAAAAAATAAACCTGTTTTATAGAATGCGAATTTTCCACAACACATGTGTGATGATGTGTGTCATATTTTATTTACTTAGAAAGTATAAGAATTTGTCCGGATAGGTACCACAACTATAAGGGGTAAACAAAAAGGTTTTTTTTATGACAAAAAAAGACACAAAAAGAATGAAAAATAGTATTAATTGCGGAAGTCGGTGTATTTTCTTTTATTTGCCACGTCGCCGTCGGTTGTTTTTTTTTTCTTTGTCTTTACATTTTTAATTATCAGTGACATACCCAATAACTTTATCAATGGATGAACACTGACTGCCAAGTTACAGGTATAAACCTAGTATGGGAGCCAGAGGATCTAAGACAAGACACAATGTCTCTATGTCAACAACGCTGTCACTTGTTTTTTGGCATAAAGAATTTATTCATATAATGGAAAATCTTTTGTAAACACAACACGTTGTAAAAGTGAAATACACTCAAGGTTACTTTAGAATACACTAGAAAATTGTTCTTGTTAACCAAGTTTCTACATAAGTTAATTAAATTGCGCAACTGGCATGAATCTTTACATATTATAAAATAAAGTCACTTCGCTATCTGTCTGTCCCTATGTATGCTTATATCTTTAAAACTACGCAACTGATTTTGATGCAGGTTTTTTTAATAGATAGAGTGATTCAAGAGGAAGGTTTATATGTATATAACATGCATAACATAGTAAAGAAACGCTGATAATTTTAGAGGTTTCTAATGTGATGTCATAAATAAACACATTTTTTTGCGCTTACATTGCGAACGCTGGCTGAACCCTACGAAATAGCTCAAAATAATGTAGTACAGTATTGTACACCTTAAAAAGTTCTACAAAAAAGTCCGCAATGTCATATGTCTAACTCTTAGGGATAACCCATAATAACCATTTTTATCCTTTACTTTTTACGAGAAATAATAGCTTATTTATGAATGCGATTTTAAGCAATACAGCATTAATCCTTATGAAATTAAGTACCTTAAATAAATTGTGCATTTCATGTAAATCAAAATTGCCCTTTACAGCATATCATTAAAATTAATATTTTAGAAGATATCAGAGATTATAATAAAATCGCCGCAGAGCGGCTAGCGGGCCTTCCCGCGTCCGGCCGTCCCGGTTGGTAGCGGTCGAGTAGTGCAGGATTAACAGGATTGTAATATTGTAATTCATATTACTTTGGCTTCATAGTAAATGTGAATATCATGTGTGTTCGAAGTACTCAAAATAAACCTAATTGCATTATTCCAAGTAAGAGAACGCGAAATATTGCTTAGATGTTTAGATTTTTGGATGGATTTGGATTTTTGGTTATCCTGGATACTTACCATATATAGCATATCATAGATATTTTATCCCGGTATTAGTTTCCCGGGTGATATTTTCCGACAGCTATACGGGCAAAGCCACTGGCCAAAGTACTTTTCTTATAACTATGTTTAATTTGGTGTCTGGTAAATAACTGAGTGTTTATATAGGTAGAATAGGAGCGTTAAGAAAAACCAGGAAGACTTATATTCAATTCAATCCAGCCCTATGTCACAGTCTTCTTACTGAATACTATTAGTGTTATTTTAAGTACATCAAACACACATGATATGTAAGGATCGTAGCAGGTGGCGTTCCGTAGTTTCTGCCTACCCCCATGGGAAAAAGGGGTAATTTTATGTATAGGCCACATTATAGGCTGATGATGATGACTGCGGTAGTACGTCCTCTTGCGATAATTTCCGACATCCACGCGGGCGAAGCCGCGGGCAAAAGCTAGTAACAAGATAAATAAGACCACGCCTGTTTTTCCCTAAGAGTTGGAAAGAGGTGTCTAATAGTACACTCATATCACTTCGTCATTTAATACGTGGTGACCCGAATGCCATCTGATGATGATGGTGATGATGGCAATGGACGTATTTAAGTTTACTGCTGGCCATATGCCTCCCCCAAGGTTCTCTTCCATAATCGCCATGCTTGGCGGGTGAGATGGCGATCGCAGTATCCATCGATGCTATCAATCAGTTACATCCAGACACTGAATTGCACACAATCACATATAATCAGCCTATGTTAATCTATCTGCTGAGATAGGCTCCTCGCTTCCAGAGCGAGTGGTTTGTAATCTACTCTACACTCTGTGCGGGTTGGTAGATGTCACAAGTCTTCGGATTTTTTATTATAAGACAAGCCAGTATCCTCACAATGTTTTCTTTCACTTTTTTGAGCCCACGATTTACAAATCTTAAGTTGGCACCGATGGTTCGAGCCCACGATTTACAAATCTTATGTTGGCACCGATATGCCGTATGGCAACAACTGAACTATCAACCCGCGGCCCGCGCCCCATGGCTGCAACTGAAAATTCTGTTGGAAAAACCTAATAGGTACCATTTTACCCGATATGAGAATCGAACCCAGGACCTCAAGCTTAACTGCAGAGTAATCGATTATAAAACGAAAGAGGCAGTCGAAAAAGATAATGTGTTGTCTTACAATCACAATCATTACTCAGTCAACATTTTCTATAGTTTCCTAAACATTCACACTTTCATGATTTTGAGTGATCCCACGAAATACGTTTTTCTTTTTGTAAAAATATTTAAGCTGAACTCCAAAAATGAGTTAGGAATTACCACAGAACACGTCTGTTGCAGTACTTATAAAATGTGTGACGCCAACAATGCGTTGAGCGCACAAAACCATAATTTTCTATAAGTCATTCGCGTCTAAGTACGAGTAAGTCCACCTTCGCACGAACATAACACTATCGCAGCGGGATTTTTTTCGCGCCCATGATCATCTACGTACTGCATAGCACCGAAAGTTGAAAATTGAGCACTGTTTTTTCGACTCGCTGAGATGCACTCTGTTCGATTGTCAATGCTCGGTGAAAAAAATTCGCTTGCGATATTTTGTTAACGTGTTAACGTGGTGTAACTAATTTGTTGTTCCTAAGTTAACGGAACCTTTGTAACCTTCTTTTATGTTATTAAAGTATCACTTGCGTTCTAAATAGTCAACCACACTGCACACTCTTGTAACACTTCGGTAACATACTCGTATCTCTAACTTCATAAACATAATATTCATCAAAAAACTACACCATTTGCGTAAACAAGTCGCCTTTTCTCTGGAATGAGGCTAATGACCCACAGATGTGCCCGTCCGGCACGTCCGGTGTGGATCCGGCTCGAAGGACCATATTGTGATGATGACGTTAGGTTGACTATGTGTAGTAGATATTTTGATAAATAAAATAATGCGACTGTTTGCTAGCTCTATACTGAGATAGTTGACTATATTCAAAGCGATCGGACATACGTTTGCTCTGTATAGAAAACGTTGAAAATGCTGCCTGTAGCCATCGCGTCCATGCTCTGTAGTCCAGAAACTACCAACGTTCTCCAATATTCAATTACAGATGGAATAATAGAATTTGGCAAGGAGGGAGAAGTTCTACCTTTGCTGACCTATATAGATGTCAGCCCCCTTGAAATTAAATACTTTAGTTTCGCTGCGTGGACTGGGGTTGAAGCGAAATTTCTATACGACTGTCCAATACCAGCTGGAAATGGGACCGAATGTAAGTGTTATGAGTAGTTATATTTTATTTTAGGTACTTGGAATTTAAATAAAGAATTTCAGATTTTTGGAATAGGAAAAATTCTTTTCAATTTAAAATTGGAGCAATGACTGGTTTTTCATTTATTTTTATTATTTTAACAAACAAATGTACAGGGTGGATTAAGAGCGAATTCCACATATGAATCACGCGATCAGCACATACCCCACGTTATAGGGCTGTCAGTGTATTTTTTTTTTCTGTGGAATATTGAGACCAACACTTCTTGATCGCGGATATGCTGATCGCGTTCAGTTTCATTGATCGAAATTTGCACCTAATGCCATAGGTATTTTTGACCTGTCAACCTTTGGGTGATGCAGAGAAAAACAGCGGATAAACATAATAAGAGGCACCTAGGGCTGCTAGGATATTAAATGCGATGAGCTGCATCCTTTTGTACTACAATAAACATCGATCAACCCTATTGTTTCATTATATTCCCAATTATTGAAATTGCATTGCATGAACACCGAACTACAACAGATAGAAAAATCCGATTAATTTTCTTCAGTACTTTCTATATCACTGTCTTAAAAAAACACTTGATGTTTCAGGTTTGAGGACAAACATATTAACTGAATCAATTATTGCATTCATGCATTAAAACAGTCATATCGGCATTTGGGTGAAGGGAGCTGTCAATTCATCTGTTCTAGGGATAGGATTGACACTATTGACAGTTTATTTTAAGCGTCACTCCACCTTTGTTGTCACGGTGTGATGTCCACATAATCTAAACAAATGCGTATAATTTCCAGCTTCACCAGACTCCAAAGAAATCGAACCGCCTCTCTCAATGTCTGACCAACTGAAGAGATCTCGTCTGTTATATCGGTTGCCATGGATACCGCCCAAACCGACCATGGACGTCAAACTGGGTGTCAAGGTCACCAATGTCAAGTATAATGCGTTCCAGTCCAAGCTTATTACTGCAATGTCGGTGGTTACTGTAAGTATCACTATGTCTCTCATTGGACCCTATATCGATAACCTAGTGAAGGTGTAAGAATCCGAACCGCTAAAGGCGAGAAGGCCAGGACCTAGTGATGTGGTGACGTTGGAAGAGCAATATGTCTAGCATAGGACGGTTTTCATCTGAAATGGTAATGTTGATGATAGGTTTTTCCCCACGTGGAGTTCAAAAACCATCTCTTAGCGTTATCCATACCACCACATGCAACCTACGCATCACACTGTCATCATCATCATCAGCCTATAGCAGTCCACTGCTAGACATAAGCCTCTCCAATAGCACGACATTCAGCTCGAGTCTCGGTAACTCTCATCCAGCTGCTACCAGCCACCCTGCGAAGATCGTCGCTCCACGCCTCACGCTGAAGTAACGTAGAGTTTACCGCGCAACTAGCGTCGTTGCCTAGCGGACACGACACCCGTTTGGTCGAGGGATCCTTACGGAGGTTGAGGCAACTTTACACCCTATTCCCCATACCTCCATAATCCCATAAGATTATCATACCGGGATAAAAAAAAAACAGCAGTGTTATTCTCCCACTATACATTCTTGCCACCAATGCTGACGTAGCGGCGAAACAACAGTGTGGTATTCACTAAGCTGTAAGTAACTACACTAGCGCTCAAGGCTGTCTCGACCTCAAGCTCGTCGTAGACTACAGCCAAGACATTGGCTCTTAGAGAATAGCATCGCAGGTCATGTCTGCCTCGAAAAGGTAACAGACCGATAGATTAACTCTTGCATTTATAATATTAGCATGAATTAGAGAGTCTTGAAGCTAACTTGAAATAACCATAAGAAAATCAAATGAACATAGACAAAATTAGATTTTTAATTGTAGATTCATCAGAATCATCATACTTCATAAGTGATTTATGTATTGCAGAGTTGGACTGACGACAGCATGGCGTGGTATCCAGTCAAATTCAATGGGACAGTTAGCCTTAAGTTCAGACAGGGACAAATTTGGAGGCCCAAGTTTTACGTATTCAAGTAAGTAATCTTCTATTAAAGCAAAAACACTTTGTACTCTTTTTTACGAAAATTACGCGGAGAGCTAAAGTTTATATGGAGGAGTGCAGAAAGCTACAATTTTTTATACAATTCAAACTTAAAAATGAAATCAATTATGGTCGAATTTCGACCGCTGGGTGAACACTGAACACTGGTCCCATGCCAACGATGCAGTGCTTAACTAAAAAAAAACCAGACAAGTGCGAGTTGGACTCGCCCACCGAGGGTTTCGTACCAATATTTAGGTACATAATATCAAAAATAAATTTTTAATTACTTAAATATAATTTTTTTATGATTTATTTACAAAATGTATAATTTTCTGATTTTTCCATATACTGGTAGTATAAGACGGTATTACTTGCTAAATTTAATAGTTCTAAGTCAACGGGAAATACCCTATAGGTACATTTTGATTCCTTTCAGAGTATCGAAATATGTATACGTTTTATGCGGCATAAACGGCTGTATCTGTTATTCACGTTAACTTAGAAGTTTGGTGATTTTCACAGACTTGAGTGCATCGTTTTAATTTCAACTCGATACCTCCACGCGTTCCCGTGATAAATGCTCTTGACAGACAGACAGACGGACTGACAAAAAAGTGATCCTATAAGGGTTCCATTTTTCCTTTTGAGGTACGGAACCGTAAAAATTGTGACTGGATTTTTATTTCATAAAATAATCACGAAAAAGCACTAGAAATGCGACATTGTTAGTCTGCGCCGCATGAACCTTCTTAACACAATCGCAAGGCGTTTCATTATGACAGTGCAGCTGAAAAAAAATCATAACGTTATTTCCGCTGTTGGGCAGAAGAATTGATCAAGAATATAAAGCAACAGATTAGGAGCTTCCTTCAAAATCCTTCAGATTGTGAAACTAAGTGTTTACGTAATTGGGTTGCTTTTCTCGACAAAAAGACACCTCTATAAACGTAACATACGTATGTAATAAACGTATTTTCTTTCTTTTCTTTATCTACCAGATCCTGCAATCTTACTATGCAAACGTTCACTCATCGGAGCATTGACACACGTTTTGAAAACAAGACATTGGTGCCGATTCTGTTGTTACAAAATTCTCTAAACTAAACTAAAAATCACTAAAATTTGGTTTATTCCTGTCAAATGACGATTTCCTATTCTGAAATAGACTAAAGTGACACAACTTAACTATATTTTAGTTTGACAGCACTAAGATTGCACTGAGTTATTAGTTTAGTGAAAATGACAATTTTGCTATTCTGAGTTTGCCGGATCTCACCAAAAATGTTGACTATAATAATTTATTTTAACTAAATCTGACTATTTTTAATCGCGATTAAAAAGGTGTGGAATAAAACTAGTGGTCATGAACTAAAATTCACACCAACACCTCACCTTCACGTGCAAAAACAGCCATTCTATTCTGTTAAAATCTCACCATGAGAACTTAGGTGAAGTGACCTAAGAGTGAGCTGTCATTCCATGCGATGCTAGAGATTGGCAGTAATGACAGCTCACTTTAAGCTCACTTCACCCAAGTTATCACGGTGAGATTTTTACAGAATAGCACTACAGCACTGTATTTTTTTCCTTTTCTTTTGCTTATATCTCGAAAATGGCGTGTCCTATCGCAAAAATAATGAAATTTTCGACCCCCTGTGTAACCCCGTCACATATTAATCTCAACACGTGGGTCATATTTTTTTTTTATTTTTCTAACAAAAAGTGAAAAATTCCATATAAAACACGTCCAGGCTGCCCCCTTGCGCGCGCTTTCGTCTCTCAAAAAATTCATTGCGTAGCGCACACAAATACTACGTTGCGAAGCCAAAAGAAAAAAAAAATACCACGTTGATTCGCGATTGTCAAATTCGATTTTAGTCGTGTCAAAATATTTTTTAAATTTATAGATTTTTTCTTGCAGAATAGCGTTACAATTCTCATAGCCAAAAGTAAGGAATTTTATAGATAGTTTAGTTAGTTTAGTTCGTGTACAACAGAATCGGCACCATTATCCTTTATACGTTGACATATAATCCAGGCAGATTAGTTTGTTACGCAGACGGAAATAGACCTTAATGACAAGGAAGTTATCTGAGATGAACAAAAACTGAAAGCCATTAAAAATAAATTTCAGACCTCCAAGAAAATTTGACCTCATCAGAAAATCATTAGTACATTCTTGAATAACTCTTCGTCTTAAATGCGACAGGTATTTTAGCGGTCCTATAGCGTCTCCCAAGTTAATTATGACCTATATTCCTTAGCCGTTTGAAGTTCTTATATTTGATTAACACATCGGTATGCCTGAGATAGCCTGAAGCCCAAAGGTATCACAGCCTCATGAATATACTATGAATAAATAATTCTTTAACGTACCATCGTCTTGTTGATACTTTGAATCGTTAACTTTATCGACGCCGACCTCCTTAGTTCGACAAGCTCGGTAAATGAATAAGATTTGCGGTCTTTTGAGGCTAACTTTGATGCTGGCTCTATTTGCTACTGAAGTTTTTTTCCTTTTCAATTATAAAATTCCATTATTCTAATTTCAAAAATAAAGACGTGAATATAGAATAACTTTCTTTTGCAAAGACTAACGTTCTTTTGTTTTTGTTTTATATATATAGTACCTGGATAACCGAGCTTTGCTCGGTATTTTTTTGGTAAATTGTGTTTAAAATAATAAGTTTATGTTCAGGTTGATTATCGATAAAGTTGGTCATTGAAAACACGAATAAAACGACATTTTATAAAAATTAATCTTAGCTAGATCGATTTATCGCCCCCGAAACCCCCTGTATACTAAATTTCATGAAAATCGTTGGAGCTGTTTCCGAGATTCAAAGAATTGCTCGTTTAAAGGTATATATATTTTATTTATCACCAATTACTAGGTACTGCAAATAGTATCATAACATAACAAACATCAATCCTGTAGTCTCCGAAGGGTTTGACAAAGGTGTACTCATAGTATTTATTCACATTTCACCAGTTATATTTTAAGTCCTATGTTATATGGGGCAAGCGGGCTTGAAATTATTCCCTCCGCATCGAAAAGCCCTAATAGCAATGGTCCTGATATCAAATCGACCTATATATAATCAAAACGACACTTTAGCAAATCGTAGGACGATTTGCTAAAGTGTCGTTGCGCAAGCAGCACCCTTTTTTCTGCGTGGGAAATCATCAAATGACGTCTCCCGCTCCGGGTCGAGCGGAAGGGCGTGTCAGACTTTTCCTGACTAAAACCCACCCGTGTTCCTTCAGTTGCCTAGATGCCAGAGCCACGTTAGCTCTTTCCGGCGAATCTCGCGACCCTGGCAGGCATCGGCCCTAGGCCCTTCAGTTTGCTGACATCTCTTTGAGGCGCGCGTTGTTAATCCATTGCTATATATGTTCGAAAACATTTCTGTTCAGCAACGTAAATAACGCAATAAATGTTATTGAACTGTCAAAATAAAAGCTATTCTTACTGTTACTGTACCATACAGAATGTCCTTTTTGCAAAACATCCGTTTATAAAATATAGTATTAACTGAGAAACCGTTTTCGGTTTTCATTTTGTCAATTGCATAATAGCATTTACCATGATATGAAATAAAAACAATTTCAATAAGAGTTTGTTTAATTCCTCTGTATCCTGCCGTATTTGTCTTCTGGCATATCTTTCACATATAATAGATGCACTGATTCAATTTATTTATGGGGCTCCATCAACCACTCGGAAAGTATAGCGAAAAAAAGTTTTTTTGTATGAGAAACTGGCCAGTTATAAACTATTATAAAAATAATGATTATTTATAAGTCAAAATTGGTACGTTCCAATTTCAAAATTTCCCTCCACATTTTTTGCGAGCTAATTAAATTATCGTGTCTCATTGGAAAATGGATTTGCGCCGGGAACATTTTCGCGCTATGATGTTTTACGATTTCAAGTGTAGCCTGAAACCGGACGAATCATACGATGGACTTCAAATTCCATTCATGGATGAAGGGCCTTCCAAGGCAACTGTGTATCGTTGGTATAACGAATTCAAACCTGGTCGACTAACTTCGGGGGATGAAGAAAGAAGTGGCCGACCTTTGACGGCTGTTACGGAGCAAAACGTGCTAGCAGTGAAAAATTTAATCCAAGACAATAGGTGAATTACATATCAGGAGATTCAACACATACTGCAGATTGGATCGGAGAGCCTTCACAAGATTCTACACGTGCATCTTTGCGTGAGGAGGATAGTTTCACGCTGGTTGCCGCACAACCTCACCGATGCTCAAAAGCAGGCCCGGGTGGAATGGTGCCGTGATATGATAAACAAATTTGAAGCAGGCTCGTCTCGGCATGTTTACGACATTATTACAGGTGATGAGTCCTGAATTTATCAATACAATCCAGAAACGAAGCGCCAGTCGACGGTTTGGGTGTTTGAAAACGAATCAACGCCTACCAAAGTGAAGCGATCTAGAAGCGGGTGGCAGATTTTGATCGCGAGCTTTTTCAATTTGACTGGCTACTTAGGGTCAATCCCTTTACGGAACCAAAGAAGCATTAAAGCCGATTGGTATACTACCAAATGCTTGGCAGAAGTTTTCTCTCTTGTGATCAACAAGCGGCTAAACACAGGGCTTCGCGGGCTACTGCTCCACCACAACAACGCGCCCACGCACACCTAGCTCAAAACGAGGGACTTCTTGGACAGCACTCCGGTCAATCTTCTAGGACCCTCCTGACAGTCCTGACTTAGCACCGTGTGACTTCTTTTTATTCCCAAAAATTAAAAATCTGCTCAAAGGGATACAATTTTCGTCGCCGAAAGATGCGCTGTCAGCGTTCGAGCAGGCTGTAAACGATGTGTCTGCGGCGGACTGGAAAAAGTGTTTCGAAAACTGGTTCAGACGCATGATACTTTGCATAGAGGCTAGTGGATAGTATTTTGAAAAGATATTTTTTTTTTAAATAAAAAAATATTGACTCATAGAACACTCTTTTTTATTTTCGCAAAACTTTCTGAGTATCCCACGTATTTTCCCACCTCGGTACTTCAACTCGACGTCATACCATATTGGATTGAGCTTCACGATGACTGATACATACATGCCGTCTGTTGGAACAGGTCAGCTCAAAACTGCCATGAGTCTTTCTTCAAAAGGCCCTTTCCGACATGACCCTATATTTTTAGACTCTCATAAAATTCTAAAAATATAATATTTGGACTTTAAAAGAGACCACGGCCTCTAGGTTTTAAAAATATTGCGGAACAAAATATTGACTTGTAAAAGTGTCTTATAAGATTTGCTTACTTATATAAACATTTCATTTCATTACTATATCTAACACTCCATAAACAATGTTATCCCTCACAATGTTAGAAACGCTACAAATTATTCTAACCTCATTTATTCCAGTTCGGACAACTCTGCAGACTTTGACGCTAGAAACTCAGATCTAATATCAATGGTGTACAGCGGCGAAGCGACCTTCCATTTTCAGACCAAGGTTTACACTTGGTGCGTCGATTCCCCTCCAGGCTACAGCAAGTAAGTTTGCGATTCAATTTAGTTACGTTTCAGGAAATGGTACTGTATAAAGTGTTCTGTTTTACCGGGAATAGACGAGGAGTTGTAGGTTCGAACTAGATAGGCGTTTGACTTTGTGCATATTATTTCGACATGATTGCTCTCAAAACCGTGATGGTAGAGACATATAGCAACAAGATACATGTGACATATAGCAACCCGCACTGGGCCCGCGTCTGGATTACGGCCCATTCTCTCTCACAGAGAAGAGGCCTGTCACACTTTTTTTTTTCTTTGGATGGGAAATCATCAAATGACTTCTCCCGCTCTGGGCGGAGCGGGAGGGCGTGTCAGACTTTTACTGACTAAAACCCACCCGTGTTCCTTCAGTTGCCTATGTGCCAGGGTCACGGTATCTCTTTCGAACAATCACGCGACCCCGGCAGGCATCGGTCCTAGCAGACCCCTTCAGTTTTGCTGACATCTCTTTGAGGCGCGCGTGGAACACTACGCGCCGTCGACCCGAGCTTGGTCCTTACCAGGCGGCGAGCTACCCATTGCTCGCCACCGGCAAGCTCACGCCTACGGTGGCCGGGAGTCCGCTATGGACTCCCAACACCCGGGGCGTCTCCTCCTGCGGCGGCTAGGGACGTGAGGGCGCAGAGACTGCCACTCCCTCACGCACCCCGCCTCCTCCTTCGCGAGCATTATTGCTTCGCAGAAGGAGATGATGGCTTCCCATTCCCTCTCGCTCCGTACCATGGCTCGCACTCGCGCCGCCGCCGATCGCCTCCACGAGGACACGGCGGACACACGACCCAGGCAGGGCAACCTTCCACCGTATGCTCCACCGTCTCCTCTAGACGATCCTCACAATGGAAACACCCGGGCGTATCCTCCCGCTTTATCCTGAACAGGAACCCACCGAAGCACCCATGCCCGGTGAGAACCTGCGTCAGGCGGAAGGTGAGGACGGCGTGGCGCCTCTCTATCCACTCCTCATAGAGGGGACTTACCGCCACAATTGTGGCGTGCCCAGGCCTGTCACACTGCTGTTGGAATATTAAAAATTGATTATGCTAAACGAGGTAGATCATTTGTGTAGAAATAAAATATTGGTCAGGTAGATTGATAGAGAAGGACAAATTCTTCTACGATAATGATGTTTCCATGAACTGATTAAAGACATCGACGCGCAAACTGATATTATCATAAACTCAGATCATGATTCGTCGGTTATAAAACAAAATTATTGCAATTCCATACATTTCAACCGCGTAATCATTGCATTTGTGTATAAAACAGCAGATTTTTTATGCAGCGACTAAATATTTTTACCTAATGTGCGTGAAGTCTGGTACCATACGCTGAGTTCATGGTTACAGTTTGCACGTTGATCTGCCTGCCACCCTGTATTATAAGATGCTTAAATAAAGCATCAATCCATACTTCCATACTATCCATACTTATTACTTATAATATTATAAATGCAAAAGTGACTCTGTCTGTCTCGCTTTCCTGCTAAAACTACTGAATCGATTTAAATGAAATTTGGTACACAGATAGTTTAGAGCCTGAGAAAGGACATAGGTTACTTTTTATCCCGGTAGTATGTTCTCGCGGGATAATTTCCGACCTTCACGCGGGCGAAGCCGCTGGCAAAAGCTAGTTAGTAAATAAAGATGGGCTACCAATTTCTTCTCTTGGGTGTCGTAAAAGGCGACTAAGAGACTACTAGAGAATGGGCAGCAACGTTCTCTATGCATTGTACCAGCATACTGCGGTCGTCAACCCGCCTGCCCACCCATTTCTTGGGGGACGCCTATGTCCAGTAATGGACGTCTTTGGGCTGAAATGATGATGATGATGATGAACACGAAGCTAAAAATATTTTTTCTAAACACAGATGGCCCCGTGATGAGTACATGTGTTCCATAGTAATCCAACCATGGGAAGCTCATGAGAAAATGAATATCGAAATCATAGAACCTAAGGACACTAAAATGCATATCGTAAGTAGCATGTCTTTAAGTTTCATATCTGAATTAGCAATGGGCCGGCCATATAAGCGTAGAACCGATAACCGTTGGGGTAGATGTGTTCTTCAGTGGAGACCGCGAATCGGCAAACGTAAGGTAGGGCGCGATCTTCGCAGAGTGGCTGGTAATAGCTTGATGAGAGTTGCCAAGAATCGAGCAGAATGCTGTGCAATTGGAGATGACTATGTCTAGCAGTGAACTGGTATATGCTGATGACGATGATGATTAAGATCTTTTTACAGCCTGTACAGTCAGCAAAACATTAAGGGATGCTCATACAAATCTTTGTATTGTGAGCTCATTTACGATGCGAATCGACCATATGCCGGGCGGTAGAATTAAATATCTATAGGTACTTTGCTGCCCAGCTGTGCCAAAGCGCTGGCTGTGAGAACAGCGGTGGCCTAGTGGTAACAACCGCGACTTACGAGTTGTGGGTCATATACTCGAACCCAAATAGGCTCTTAACTTTGTGTAAATCATTTCATAATTATTGCTCTAAAAATGGTGAAGGAAAATATCGTGAGGAAACCGGTTTGTCCCAGAACTAAAATTTCGAAGACGTCACAAATTACATATACCAACCCGCACTGGGCTCATGTGATTGATTATGGCCCACTCCCTCTCACCATGAAGAGGCCTGTGTCCCACTAGTAGGAACATTGTAGGCTGATCATGCCTGTGCCTAAGCGTGCCAAATCATGCCAATCACATCACATTACAATATATGACGGAATTATTTATTTCAATAGATTACAGAATTAAATTTAAAAAAAAAAAAAAAAAAAATATAACCAAAATTAACTAAAATATTGACAAATATAAGGTGTATCTATTGATACACGAAATATTTTAAGAGGTACACCTATAGGTGGTAAAGAAGCTATAGAAACAAAAAGAAAATTTTTATCTAAGCGTTTTTGAATTTTCGTAATTATTATAATTTTAAAACTGCTGAGACGTTTTGCATAAAACCTTTACTCCAAATTCTATGAATGGCCCGCCTGACACTGCTAGGGCGGCGACCGGACGGCACGAGCATGGCCGCGGTGTCTCGGGCCGTAAAAATAAGAAGGAGCCAGTATTTATCATGTGCGTCAAATAATTTATAAATATTAAATTTTGAAAAAAATACATTCAGAATTTATTTTTTTTCGCTGCTATAGCTTCTTTACCAGCTACAGGTGTACCTCTTCAAATATTTCGTGTATGAATAGATACACCTTATATATTCATCTTAACTGACTTGTTGACCTTGTGAAGGCCACAGGAATCTGGTGGATGCGGAAAGCACAGAGCCAGTTGAAGTGGCGGAGGTTGGGGGAGGCCTATGTCCAATAGTAGAAGTCTTTTGGCCGAAATTATGAATGTTGAACGATATTTTTAATTAGTTTAAAGTTATTTTGCCTGTATACTTGTCTTCATCATCTTTTTCGGCTGCCTCCTTGATCTTATGGTCGCCAGCGCTACTGCAGATCTTTAGGTCCTTGTTTTTCATTTCCTCGGTCGATATTATAGGCACTCCTAGGTAAATCCAAATAGCGTTATAATCGACCGTTGTTAACATCTAATACCCCTTTCTAGTTTTCAGACATCGATGACGTAATAGATAACGAATGGGAAGTGACAACGAAGCAAGTGATCATAAAGAATTCAGTCTGGAACAGAGTGTATATCAGTGATGACAATCGAACGCATCAGAGTGATCGCCTTATCATCAATGTTCAGCTGAGGAGGAGGGCCACTACTTATAATATTGTGTTTTATACCCCGTTAATAGGTAATTCACTTTTTATTGCTCTTCTTTTTTTTCTGCGTGGGAAACCATAAAATTACGTTTTCCGTGTCAGACTTTCACTGACTAAAACCCACCCGTGTTCCTTCAGTTGCCTATATGCCAGGCCACGGTAGCACTTTCGAACAAATCTCGCGGCCTAAAATCATCAAATAATGTGACTGACTATAACTATTAATCGCTTTTCAGTACTTCTGGTGTTTGTGCTAATGTCTTTCTGGAGTGAACCCCTTAATATGAATCGGATTTGGTTCCTCGCCGGCTGCACCGTAGTTATATCCATGGGACTCTGTTATATTGACTACTTGGTGCCTTCACACACCATGCCTTCTATTTGTAAGTACACACATTTATAACACGCTTTTATTAGCTTCAACAAACAAACATACAGATTGTTTGTTTGTAACCGACTCCTTTGGGCCTGATTTTGACCCACTTCAAACGGTCAGATTTCATTTAGACTTTGTAGACTTATCGAATACCGATGTCAATACAATAATTTCACTATCCTTGTCGGGGTTACCAGGTTAGCAAAAAAAACTTATTCGAAAACCACGCTGAGAAACATCACAAAATTCGAAACACCCTAAAAAATAGAAAATAAATAATAGTTTAAAATAACTACTTAACGAAACTAATTAAAATACCTACCCAAAAAAAACTTTTTACAAAAAAAACAACCGACTTCCTTAAAAAAAACACTACAAAGTCAAAAATAACTTTAATTTCGAAAGTCGGTGTCTTAGGCTCTGTATTTAAGGTTTTTGCCACCGACTTCCGAAATTAAAGTTATTTTTGACTTTGTAGTGTTTTTTTTAAGGAAGTCGGTTGTTTTTTTTGTAAAAAGTTTTTATTTTTTGACTTTTTAGTTGTGGTAGATACTCCGCACTAATGTAATCGCGTTGTTCGTTCATTTGTCGCGCAAATACGTAATGAAAATTTAAGACTTATATGGTTTTCAGATGGACCCCATTGTCCAAATAGAACCAAATTAAAATGAAACAATTCGGTAAGCACCAGCTTTCAAATAAAAAAAGAATCATCAAAATCGGGTCACCCAGTCAAAAGTTATGAGGTAACAAACATACGGTATTCGTTCATTTGTCGCGCAAATACTTAATGGAAATTTAAGACTTATATGGTTTTCACATGGACCCCATTGTCCGAATGGAACCAAATTAAAATGGGACCATTCAGGAAGCACCAGCTTTCAAATAAAAAAAGAATCATCAAAATCGGTTCACCCAGTCACAAGTTATGAGGTAACAAACATAAAAAAAAAAAATAAAAAAAAAAAAATACAGACGAATTGATAACCTCCTCCTTTTTTTGAAGTCGGTTAAAAAGCACCCCACGATTAGTTTGAAATTTTGAAAATTTTGAAGGATATTGTTAACAATATCTTTCAAAATGATTCAAATTGTGATTGTTCGTTTGTTACGCAGTTAAGGTGCTGGTTAGCTATTCTAGGTATTATTATGCTAGGTTTATTTCGAAATTAAAACTAACCATTTTTCTATAACATTCACGAATGTCACTGCCTGCTCCAGACGTTGGAGGTTATATATTATTGTTCTAATGTTTTTGATATTCTAATATTCTATTTTGTTTTCAGTGGTACTCTACACAACCGTTCTAATGGGAGTGCTGCTAGCAATGCTAATTCAAGCCGTGCTTATGATGCCAGTAATGGATAAACTCAGAAACACAGCAACGATGCAGAAACTTATGACCGCATCCTTTTTCAGGACAATCTTCTGCTTGCCTACGTATTTGGTAAAGTATCTAACTCTGATCGCTTACTGATTTGTCTAGAACCTTGCGTAGAAGTAGAATTTCTAGCACGGCGGGCTGTGCTGCTGAGACCCTTATAGGTAACTACAGTTTCGAGCTGTTTGGAGTTGAAACGCTTGGATCATGGGGCCCAAGTGCGCGTCTCCTTTTTAAGGATATTTCTCTTCGACTAGTCGACACTTCACGTTACCAGAGGGCTGGGTCATTCTTTGGCCAAAGAATTAGCATTGCCATTCAACGTGGCAATGCTGCCAGTCCAGTGCTGGGCACGTTTCCGGATGACAGTGATGCAGACGTATACTTGGACGCCTAAGTGTCCTTTTGTTTTTATTTTTATTTGTATAGTTAATAATTAATTTGAGTATCTTTCCTGTAAAACTGTTTTTAAAGTTAATACCTTGTAAGAGTAGAATTTTGTAGTCCAATTGACCAATCACAGTTGAATTTTTAGAAATATGGCTGTAGTTTTACATAAAGATTTTCTTTTTGCTTTATAACATAATGACTTTGTGATTGTCTTCATCTGTAAAGTCGTTCAACTATAGTCTCAGGTTAGCTCATGACTATTTACTATTGATCATTCATTTCCGCATTCTTACAGAAATCATCGCACAGGATAGAGGGATATACCCTCCATGAAGACGATGACCCTCCGGCTACTTCAATTACCAGGGATGTAGAAGAGATGGAGAGTGAGACACAGAGAACGTTTGGAGACAAGAAAGAGTTCGCAGAGGTTATAGATAGAATCTTATTTGTGACGTATTCTGTTACTTTTGCCGCTATGTTGGCTGCTCATTTCTGATTGCTTATTTTGAAGGATTAATTAATAAAGGTCTTTTTTCGAATATATGCTTTTAATAATCAGCCGCTCCTCTCCAATTGCATACAACTTTCATCCAGCTGCTATTAACCACCTTACGTTTGTCAATTCGCGGTCTCCGTTCAAGAACACGTCTACCCCAACGGTCATCGGTTCTACGGCTAATGTGGCCGGCCCATTGCCACTTCAGCTTGCTAATTCCATGAGCTATGTCGACAACTTTGGTTCTCTGCCGGATCACCTCATTCCGGATTCTATCCCTCAGAGATACTCCAAGCATAGCTCGTGTTTTTATGGTATCTTTAAATTAAACATGTGTGATCCTGGATTAAACAGTAACATTATTTTTTTATAAAATTTAGATAAAATAGAGCGACTACCTATCTGACCTCTACAACTTATTTATTGGCTGCTACAATACGCCTTGGTAAGGCTGGTTGTTCTGCAGGAGGAGACGCCCCGGGCGTCGGGAGTCGATTGCGGACTCCCGGCCACCGTAGGCGCGAGCTTGCGGGTGGCGAGCAATGAGTAGCTCGCCGCCCGGTAAGGACCAGGCTTGGGTCGACGGCGCGTAGTGTTCCACGCGCGCCTCAAAGAGATGTCAGCACCAGTGAAGGGGTCTACTAGGACCGATGCCTGCCGGGGTCGCGTGATTGTTCGAAAGAGATACCGTGACCCTGGCACATGGGCAACTGATGGAACACGGGTGGGTTTTAGTCAGTAAAAGTCTGATACGCCCTCCCGCTCCGCCCAGAGCGGGAGAAGTCATTTGATGATTTCCCATCCTGAAAAAAAAAAAAAAAATAAAGGCTGGTTGTTCTACTTTCGGGATCCTGACGACCCGTAACGACTGTCAAAGATCATGAATGACAACCGGGACCAACGTCTTAATGTGCTTTCCGAGGCTCGGAGTGATCTTGGTATCTAAAGAATTTCACCCATCCTCGGATCCTGCTGTTGGTCCGAGTATTGGTTTAGCTAAACCTGATCGTTTTAACCGCGTGGCCGTTATTAGTTACCCACGAGCCCCAAATCTATACTTATAATAAAACTGTAGAGAGGTCAATTCTGTACATTGAAAATATTTTCTAAATTAATATTGGAGGATGAATAGTGATCGATACTGATGCCAAAAATCGAATCAGTAAATTTTTTGTCTGTCTGTCTGTATGCGCATACAGACAGACAGACAGACAAAAAATTTGGGACAAACGCATGAGTCAAACGCATGGGTCAAAAACTACTGAAGGGATTTTAACCAAACTTGGTGGATCGTAGTCCATACTCCTGGGCAGGTTTGTTACGTGTGGGAGTATTTAAAACTAAAATGAAAATCTCACCAACGCTTACAACAGTAAAATTTATTTCTGGTCGTGGAATTACAAGGCCGTCACTTGTTAATTTATTGCTCCGTGGAAGTGGGCGCACTAAGTACTGCCCTGGCTTAACGCGTAGCTGGAGCGACGCGACGCCGAGGAGTTGACCCCGAGGTGGAAGAGGCCGCAGAGACGAGATGGTAAGGCGCGCAGGTGGGTGCCGCCAGGTGACGTGTGCGCAGGTCTCGAACGTTCGGTAAGGGTGAGTCAGCTGAACTCAACGAACGTCGATGAGGGTAATTTAAAACCCAATCTTGTTCCCTGGAATTAACGTCCAGCGGTAAATAAATGTCCACTGCAACCCCTCTCTGATGATGACCTCGCAGCGTACGCGAAAGCCTAGGACGTAAGGCGCTAAGGCGTTTGTGAGTATTGGTCCTCATCAGAGCGGAGTTTACATGGTACGTACACGTAGTTAAATTAGCGAGAAGCATTATCACAAAAACATCGATTGGCCCTGCGAGCGTGTGACACACTCGAGGCTTAAAAAGAATGAAACCAACAGACAATAGAAAATGTGAACACAAAATAAATTATGTCTGTAGGTACCTACTCAGTAAAGAAAATAGAACATGAGCTGGCAGTTATAATAATTGTTCGGTTTGGTTTGGCAAACTTACCCTTCACGGGGATAAACACTTCACTTGTGAAATATAATTGATTAATACAACTTAAGTCACTACAAACTTAATAAAATAAAAGTCTGGACACGGGTAATGTCGCAAGAATCTAATACAGCGAGAAACTATTTTGCGAACGTGTAACCAGAAAGTTTTAGTAATAAAAAGTGAGCTAACGCGACCTGTACGAGCATATAATATATGCTCGTACAGGTCGCGTTAGCTTTACTTCGGTTAATGTCGAGAACATTCGTCCGACTACGACACCAATAGGAAGTGACTGATTCAGAACTACCCGCCTAGCATGACTTTTCGCCACTACACGATTAAAGACTATTTACTAATACCCACAATGACATTCTTTTTATGACGTCACGCAGAACATCACGACGTACTGTTCCAACACCAAAAAGAATGTGTAGGCATTCCTTGCATTCCATTGACGATATTACGATAATGTTTTTATAAGTTAAGAATTGACGTTGATTATGAATTAATTGACTATGTGGATATTCACACAACGTTACAGGTTATAGGCTATATAACATAACGCTAAGACACATAGGAGCCGAGCAGTGACGATACTTTTTATCCTAGTAGTACGTTCACGCGGGATATTTTCCGACCTCCACGCGGGCGAAGCCGCTGGCAAAAGCTAGTAATAAAATAAAAAGCCTTTAATACTTAAATCTTAATGTAGTAAATTCAAGATTTTGTAAAGCTCTTAAAATTTTCATCGTCATCATTTCATCCGAAAGACGTCCACTGCTGGACACAGGCCTCCCCCAATTTGGGATGGTTTGCCATAATCGCCACGCTTGGCAGGCGGGTTGGCGATCGCAGTATGTTGGTAAAATGCATAGAGATCGCTACTGCCCATTCTCTGATTATTCTCTTAGCGCCTCTTACGACACCCACGGGAAGAAATGGGGTGGTGTTAATCTTTACGTCCGGCACCACACGGTACACCTCTTCAGTCTTTCCCAAATAAAATCATAATTATCTTAAAAGGTTTTCAAACTTCACAAAAATTGCATGAAAAACTACACCAAAAACTGTGTAAAACTCTTTTTACCGTCATCCAATTCCGAATGTGAAGTGAAAAGCCCAATTTCCATAATTTAAGGAATCAATGGATTTTTTCCAGCGCTGATGATTGCCAAGCGTTGGCATGCAAATTCCTTTTGCAGCATTTTATTGTTGTGAAGTAGAATTCACTTCATTATTCGTACGTATCAATGACTGAATATCAAACTCTATTCAAGTACATGAATTTCGCCTTATTATATAGCTTTTCATGATATTAAATTTAATGGATATAACCTACAGCACGCGTAGCATGAGCACCGTAGAAAGGGGTTTTATCGACGGAAGAATAGATAAAGTAACGTTTCGGGTACACAGTACGACGGCAGCAAAGTAGAAAGAGTCAACTGCACTTTTTATAAAATTTACTCTTCGACATGATTCCACTCAGAATAATATTTAACCGACTTCAAAAAAAGGAGGAGGTTCTCAATTCGACTGTATTTCTTTTATGTTTCTTACCTCATAACTTTCGACTGGGTGAACAGATTTTGCCACACAAACTAAATGGTCACCCATCCAAAAGCTGACCTTGAGAAGTATAGCTTAACCTAGCGAACCTGCGACACAAGGCAAAACAAAAATTACATGGTCACCCATCCAAAGGCTGACCTTCCGAAATGCAGCTTAACCTTGCGAACCTGCGACAAAACGCCACACAAAGTAAATGGTCACCCATCCAAAGGCTGACCTTGAGAAGTGTAGCTTAACCTAGCGAACCTGCGACACAAGGCAAAACAAAAACTACATGGTCACCCATCCAAAGGCTGACCTTGCGAAATGCAGCTTAACCTTGTGAACCTGCGACAAAACGCCACACAAAGTAAATGGTCACCCATCCAAAGGCTGACCTTGCGAAGTGCAGCTTAACCTAGCGAACCTGCGACAAAACGCCACACATAAATTAATTGGTCACCCATCCAAGGGTTAACCTTGAGAAGTGTAGCTGAACCTAGCGAACCTGCGACACAAGGCAAAACAAAAAAAATATTTTGTAAAAGTAATATTTATAAAGCATGCTTTACGAAAGGAAATAAATATGGTATAACCAAAAATAACGTATTAATTATATTAATATGTTAAGTATCACATCAAAAAAAATCGAATCGATATTGAAACTTTGTTGCCTAAGTCCACTAATTTTCAGCCAATGGGCCACTGTGCGTGACCACGCTCACCACGCCGAAATTGAGGTTTACCCTCGCCTATAGATAGATGTTTCACATCAAAAGTGTAGTTGACTTTTTCTACTTTGCTGCTGTCGTACTGTGTACCCGAAACGTTACTTTGTCTTATCGTCCGTCGACAAAACCCCTTTCTACGGTGGTCATGCTACGCGTGCAGAACGCCACCTGCTACGGATCCTTCATACTCTTTTTGCCTCGTTTAAGCACATACATCTGGTCATACACGCACGCCGGTTACTAGTGCTGCCTATCCCCATGGGAAAAAGGCGTGATTTTATGTATGTATGTATATAGGTAACCTATTATTTCCTTTTTTGTGATCTTATTGATTTTTAATGTGTGTGCCAATCTCACTAATTCTGCCGTGCTTGTGATATATACAGTAAGTGCCTTGGAGACACTTATGAGAAAAAGGCGATTAAAGTTTTTTTTTAACTTTTGACATTTCTCCTAAAATATAAATTAAACCTAAGTTTTCACAAATGTTTAAGATAAACATAGGATTGCTTAACAATTTGTATATTTTTATTAAGAAATAATATTTTTGTTGTAAAGTTTGAAAAAATATTTATGTTAAGGAACGAACAAATAAAAAATAATGTTTCTTTTAGTATCGGTACAGTAAGTGTGTGACTTACTGTAAAAATCTTTAATTTGAAGTACTTACTGCAACAATGGTTACAAAATTAGGTAATGTTTAAATAGAATAACAAAAATTACACAATTTGCCTTCCACTTACTGTACTTATGCTACATACATAAATACGTTGCGAATCTCTTAAGCATTAATATGATATATGCTGTTACTGTAAATATGTTAAGGTTTAGTATATTAATGTTTTATTTCCAACTTAATGTAATAATAGCAAGTGCCACTTACTTTCAATATGTTTCAGTGGTACTGGGTAAAAAATACTCATAACATAAAAATAATTATAGCAAGATTTCTTACTGCAGCATTACCTAGGAAATGGTTTTTAACTTTATGAAAAAACCGGCCAAGTGCGAGTCGGACTCGCGCACCGAGGGTTCCGTACAAACCTGTAGGTATTTTCGGTTTAAAAATATATATATTTTTTAATTTTTATATTTCAGTTGATTGAATGTAAGGTAAATTGCAGTTTACGATTTATGACGTTTTAAAAAAAAACTACTCACTCGATCTCGTTCAAACCAATTTTCGTTGGTAGTTTACATGGTAATGTACATCATATATTTTTTTTAGTTTTGTCATTCTCTTATTTTAGAAGTTACGGGGGGGGGGACACACATTTTACCACTTTGGAAGTGTCTCTCGCGCAAACTATTCAGTTTAGAAAAAAATGATAATAGAAACCTCATTACCATTTTTGAAGACCTATTCATAGATACCCCACACGTATGGGTTTGATGAAAAAAAACATTTTTGAGTTTCAGTTCTATGTATGGGGAACCCCAAAATTTATTGTTTTTTTTCTATTTTAGTGTGAAAATCTTAATGCGGTTCACAGAATACACCTACTTACCACGTTTCAACAGCATAGCTCTTATAGTTTCGGAATAAAATGGCTGTGACATACGGACGGACAGACAGACAGACAGACACATGACGAATCTATAAGGGTTCCGTTTTTTGCCATTTGGCAACGGAACCCTAAAAATCAACCGTATGTGCCCATACTGCAATTACAATAAGTAAATATTGACGCAAAACGTGTCTTACTGTAAATATGCTAAAGCTTATTTGACGTTCTATGCCACATTTTCACATTTTAAATTTACAGAAATGTAGATCTCAACCTCGACATTCCGAATATATACACAACTCAATATTGTCAAAAATGTGACTTACTGTAATTATCATAAGCACGGTAGAATTAATTGACACATAAATGACACAAGGAACAAGGAACAAGGGAAGGGTTCAGTACAAGGATTCCTGATATAAAAGACTAACTTCTGCCCGCGACTTCGTCCGCGTCAAATTTTTGCTCCCCTGACCCTTCCCGTCGCATCGAATTGCCTGCCAGTTTTCGTCCATTTTTCGTTGCTGCTCCGCTCCTTTTGATCGGAGCGTGATCTTGTATAACCTATGTCTTTCTTAATAAATACCTACTTAAACACAAAAATATTTTTTCAATTCGGACCAGTAGCTCCTGAGATTAGCGCGTTCAACCAAACAAATAAACTCTTCAGCTTTATAATATAAGTATAGATATTAAATCATAACATTTCGTGGACTACAAACATCAAAACAAATCTCCTAAATGTTTACGAACATAAACAAAGTCATATTGAATCAAGCTTTATTTCAATAACACATAAACAGGATCGTTGTTGTTAGGAAAACAGAACAAAACAACTGTTTAAAATGTTTTATAGATCCTCATATTCATAATGCTGCTGAAAACGTGTTACCATTGTTACCAAACAAAAGATTAAGACAACATTAGCAGTGACGTAATAAAATTACGGTGGGAATTTTTAACTCTCTGTGTTGAACCGATTACTGAGATTCCAATATAGAGTGCAGCGAGAGTGACTCTCAGCGCGGTGAAAAAACACGGTGTTCGATTTTAAGCTCTCGGCGGTAACCAGTACGTTGAAGATCTAGTGTGGCAAAAAATCCCGCAGCAATATATTACATACATCGATGGGAACGTGGCGTTACATCTTGCTGCAGAAGTTCACATTAATTAATATAGTAATGAGTCACTATCATCATCATCACCATTTCTGCCGAAAGACCTGTAATGTTTGAGGCCTACCCAGTTGGTTTACCATAATCGCCACGCTTGGCAGGTGAATTGGCGATCGCAGTCATCAACATCATCAGCAGCCTATAATGTTCCCACTGCTGGAATACAGGCCTCCTCTCGGTGAGAGGGAGTGGGCCATTATCCACCACGCTGACGGTAAGCAGATGTCACATGTCTTTTCCAAGACATGCCGGTTTCTTTACGATGTTTTCCTTCCCCGTTTTGAGAGCAGTGGTGATGAAATAATTTACACAAAGTAAAGAGCCTGCTTGGGTTCGAACTCATGGCCTACTACTATTCGTAAGTCGCGGCCGGTACCACTAGGCCATCACTGCTCTGATTCGCGATCGCAGTATAGTGGTAAAATGCATAGAGAACGCTGCTGCCCGTTCCCTTAGTCGCCTTTTACGACACACACGAGAAGAAATGGATGGTGCTATTCTTTATGTCCGGCACGAAACGGAACTAGTGGTGAGTGGTTAACCTGATTGATTTAAATCTGTGACACACGTCTACTGATTACTGTCAAACTATTTAAACTGTGTCGCTCATTATCAATTGTCTAGCCCTCTATTTTAATCTTATCAGATTTAGCAAACTATTAGTACGTATTCGACATTCGAATTGAATTTGCCATCTGACCGTCGCGTCGCATTATAGAAGCGATACCTACCTTCATAATTAAGTGCCTTGTAAAAGAACTTTGTTTGACAAATTTGCTAGTCAAGCTTTACGTTTCCAATGATTTGTTGGCGAAGGCCTACGTCCTTCACCAAAGAAAAACAAAAGATCATCGCATTTCTCGAAGTCTCGTCTCTAAAGTAGACCCTGAAAAATGGGACCATATTTGGACGCGACAGGGTGAATCTCTAAGATTTAAATCTTTACTGAGCACAGGAATGCTTTTTTTGGGTAGAAAATCGTCAAATGACGTCTCCCGCTCTAGGGTGGAGCGGAAGGGCGCGTCAGACTTTTACTCACTAAAACCCACCCGTGTTCCTTCAGTTGCCCATATGCCAGGGCCACGGTAACTCTTTCGAACGACTCTCGCGACCCTGGCAGAGCACAGGAATGCTGCAGTAAGGTATGACGATAATAGTGTTTTCCCTGTCACATTAACATAACATCACACCTTGTTTCCCTGAAGAGTTGGACAGAGGTATACCTATAGTTCACCCATATTTCACCAGTTATATTTGACTCCCACGAAAAGGGGGCGTCTCTATTGCCATCAACAGTACACGAATCCATATTGCTACTGAGAAATTCCAGATAGAAAAACATTGCTCGACCTGGAAATCGAACCCAAGACCTCATGCTCAGCAGTAGCGCTAGCGACCCCTAGACTACAGCATTATGCTGAGTGATGGCCGTTTTGCGTGGATATGACGCATATTTTCCCCACATCTTATTTTTTTTTATTTCTGTATGCTTCTAGTCTTACTGTGCGTCATGTTTGCCGCAAATAAACGTATTTTCTTTCTTTTTCTTTCTTTCTTTAATGAAACAAGTTTAAATTCTTTCCACTTTTCAGTAGATAACTATAAGAGTAGACCAAAGAAATGATGTATGGACCGTGTGAATTATGATATGGATAGAAAGGGGGTGACTACTGAGATGACGACTAATAGAGAAGTGTGGCAGGAGAATGATTTACAGGAGATAACTCTTTTACTACGAAAACAAGCGTTCTGAAATTACATTTCCGTACAAATAAAGAACAAATATTTGCATGAAATGGCTCATAATATTCCTATAAATCTTTCTCGCCAAAACATTTACAGTGTTTTGAAATGCTCACGTACCGACGTCCTAAAACAAACATTGTTCTTGTTTTGCAAATACAATAAGGATCGCTGTAGCATTTGCGATTTTAATTTGTTTATTTGCTTTTCGTAATCGAGAACAATAACCGTTTATTAAATTCAAGAAAGGGATGCTATTGGAATGTTATCTTAGTAACTTTTTTAGTTTTTATAGTACAGCAGTTGTTTATGAATGTGTTTATTTACAAACTTGCTTTTGCCCGCGGCTTCGCGTGAAAGTCGAAGATTCGGCGAGGTCTATATAAACTATCTCTGTGTCAAATTTCGTGCTAATCCGTTCTGCTGTTTTTGTGTGATTGAGTAACTAACATCAAAACATACAAATGTTTATTTATACAATTAGTAGGAATAAATATATCGATGTATTATTTCATTCCTGATATTAATCATCGTAGATGTAGTTACTCTTGGACACCTGCACCCTGGACTTGTCCAACAATAAAATGATATATAAATACCATAATTCGAAACAGCCTGTAGCATCAAAGCGGTCGTATCTAAAAACCAGCACATTGTCCAAGTTTTATTTTAAATGTTGCAGTACGACCCCTTTTTAGCGAATGTGGGTTGTTTTAATTTTGATATATTAAATTATAATTCATATTTATCAGCCTATAATCACATTTGGCGTTGGAGATCAACGTACCAAAAGGCTCCGTCAATGATCACACTAAACTTACGTAATTAATACTAGTAATGTTTAAGACATGCCAACTGCCTAAAAAGAATTTCTAGAGATGTCGATACGCCTACAAATAAATTAATTTCGTGCGAGACGACTATAGAAATAATATTTTAAAAGTGACGTTTCGCTCGATACGAGCGAGCATAATCGTGCGAATAAACTACTAAGCCGGGTTTGGTCTTAATTCTAAATCGCACAGAGAATAGCCAGCTTTACAAAAACTCCTTACGACTGCAAAGTAACAATGTGACGCCCTCAGTTTGTACTAATGGATTAATAAATGTTTCTCCAGTCAACGACTGTTCCTGTTTGTAATATATTACTTTGATAGGCACCTGTGTCGAGGAGTTCTGGAAGTTGAAGAATATGGATTGAGATGTCTGACTTTGAATTATATAAAGAAAAGAAAGAAAGAAAAATATCAGACGACGTATATCAGTATAATCTTTACTTTCGGGATGGTGCCGGACGTAAAGAACATTTCTATCCGTGAGTGTCGTACGAGGCGACTAAGGGACTTACTAGAGAATAAGCAGCAGCGTTCTCTATGTATTTTTAACCGACTTCAAAAAAAGGAGGAGGTTATCAATTCGTCTGTATTTTTTTTTTTTATTTTTTTTTTTTATGTTTGTTACCTCATAACTTTTGACTGGGTGAACCGATTTCGATGATTCTTTTTTAGTTTGAAAGCTAGTGCTTCCCGAATGGTCCCATTTAAATTTGGTTTCATTCGGACAATGGGGTCCATGTGAAAACCATATAAGTCTTAAATTTACATTAAGTATTTGCGCGACAAATGAACGAATACCGTATGTTTGTTACCTCATAACTTTTGACTGGGTAAACCGATTTTGATGATTCTTTTTTTATTTGGAAGCTGGTGCTTTCTTAATGGTCCCATTTTAATTTGGTTTTATTTGGACAATGGGGTCCATGTGAAAACCATATAAGTCTTAAAATTCATTACGTATTTGCGCGACAAATGTACGCATAACGCGATTAGATTAGTACGGAGTATCTACCACAACTAAAAAGTTAAAAAATAAAAACTTTTTACAAAAAAAACAACCGACTTCCTTAAAAAAAACACTACAAAGTCAAAAATAACTTTAATTTCGGAAGTCGGTGGCAAAAACCTTAAATACAGAGCCTAAGACACCGACTTTCGAAATTAAAGTTATTTTTGACTTTGTAGTGTTTTTTTTAAGGAAGTCGGTTGTTTTTTTTGTAAAAAGTTTTTACCACTATACTTCGATCACCTATCCGCCTACCAAGCGTGGCGATTATGGCAAACCCCCCAAATTTGGGGACGCCTATGTCCAGCAGTGCACGCATTTTGCACCGCAATCGCCAATTGCCCCCCCCCCCCCCCTCCCACCTATGGCTCAGCCAATGTCCAGCAGTGGACGTCTTTCGGCTGAAAAGATGATAATGTTTTCTGCATACCAAGATCCCTCCGTGCCTTGGAAAGCACGTTAAGCTGTTGTTCCCGGCTGTCATCCGGTTACAGTCGTTTGAGAGTCGTTACGGGTCGTCAGGGTGCTTACTCTCGAATATAATTCCAATAGATCGACATTGGAATTGTCAGTCAAACGTCAGTGATTGGCTGGACTCACTGAGTCTAACCAATCCCTGACGTTTAACTCAACCAACTGACGTTTGACCAATGTCGATCTATTGGAATTATATTCGAGAGTAAGCACCCAGAAGCCCGAAAGTCTAAGTACCAGTCTTACTTGGGGGTATCGTATCAACATAAAAGGCTCATTAGGCAGTGGGTGGCTACAAACTAACATTTAATCTAAATTCTGAAGTTCTGAGAATGACGGGTGAAATATTCGCCGGTAGTTTGACAGTTTTGACATTTGGCAGTTCAACAGCATTCATTGCTTTATTTACACTCTTGAGCAGACAAAAATTTTAAACGTACGAAGCAATGGAAAGAGGCAACCGTCATGCTTGTTGCCGGTTTTGTGGTCGTGCATTGTGACCCACTCCGTCGAACACTGAGAAAACCTTTGCCCAGTGATAAGGATATCGTAGGTTACAAATCTATTGCTAAACTGGAAAATGGCGCAATGGTGAATAGTTTCCTGAATTATGCAACCCTAAAAAATCCACACAAACATTTGCATATTCAGCAACAATGTTTAACGCCAATGGATTATATCAGATATTCTGGTTTTCAGCAAATGTTTCATCAAAAGTACACCCTACGGCAATCAGACTAAGGAATACCCACGATAGCATGGTATTTTAAAACAATTCCTCAAACATGTAAATAATTCTGGGAAACGGCTTCAAAACTATTTTTGAAACTAGAAATGGCAAAAAAATATATATTTTTGCTCTCGCGCTCCAGTGTGCGTTTACATCACAAATGGCTGACATGACAGCAAGAGTTATGTTCGAACAAAAAAGTGGTACCAAAACATAAATAAAAATTTTAAGCTCAAATTTATTTGACACTAGCTTTTGCCACGTGGATGTCGGAAAATATCCCACGGAAACGTACAAACGCCAGCACTTGAATATACTATAATCTGTCAAAGGTCAATGCCTATTCCTGGCCCAACCCGAACACGTTTCGAAGGATAATTAAAAAATATATTTTTTTTAAACAGGAATTATCCGTTTAACTTCTATCTCTAACTAAGTCGCCGTCATTAAAAGCAATAAATAAGTAATTTAACGTATTATTATCACTGAGAGTTTGACTGTCAGGCAAAGTTTAGGGTTGCTAGTATATTGTCAATTTAATTTCGAGTCGTATATTGAATACGTCTAATCGATTACGGATTAATTAATAATTATAAAAATCAATCCGTGTGCTCAAAGGCGTGCATTGTAATCACACGGCACGCCGTCATAATCATGAAGGCCATTTTAGTTTCTGTGAACTTAACTAACTAACTCCAGTTTAAAACAAAACAATTATGTTCATAAACATCTCAAACCAGATATCTTATAGTCCAAACATACATAAACATGGAATGGTAATATCATTGTATTGTTTATGGCTTTGCCGTAATTAGATAAAATTAAATTGTTCAAGACCAATTATCGATTCACGTAATCGATTATATTTTAAAATATGGCAGCATTATTCTATGACAGATGATGAAGTTGACATTTGACACCCACTAAACAAATAGTTAAAGATATAAAATATAGTTTGTGTTCTTTTGTGAGGTTTTTTATGACAATGGACTCCGATCAATATCACCAGAATGACAATCCTTGCACGAACTTGGATCGTGGCTCCACTTTGAATGACGACCCTAGTGTGAATGTGAAAACTGCTGGCTGCATATGACGACCCTCGCATGCATTTGGACTGCGGGAGTCCCGCTTTTACTAATGATTAATTCGGCGCGAATTCGGACCTGAGTAACTATGCTGTCCCGAACACGTCGCGTGGATTAACCGGCGCAAGCAAGGTTCGCTGTGCGAATTGAATAATGGATATGAGGCACTTACGCTCTCATCAACTCACAAATATATATTGTATAGCAATGGGTTCTTCTACAACAGGTAAGTATTATATTACTCACCTACATTAAACAATACCTTTAGAAAACTATGATAATAACAATAGCCAGTCCTAATGCAAGCTTATAGTGATTTAACTTCACTACACAATATAAAACAAAGTCACTTCCCTCTGTCTGTCCTTATGTTTAGATCTTTAAAACTACGCAACGAATTTTAATGCAGTTTTTTTTAATAGACAGAGTGATTCAAGAGACAGGTTTATACGTATAATAGGCGGGTGAAGCTGCTGGCAAAAGCTAGTATTAAATAAGTAAAAAAAGATATTTTTAAATACCTAAATACTTTTACTTTATTGAGAAAGTAACCAAATCTTACAGCTCATCATCACCTGCCTAGCCTTTTCCCAATTATGTTGGGGTCAGCTTCCAGTCTAACCGGGTGCAGCTGAATACCAGTATTTTACATGGAGTGACTGCCTATCTGACCTCCACAACCCAGTTACTAGGTAATACAATACCTCTTGATAAGACTGATCTGAATGAAAGTCTGACAGACTTTCGGGGTTCTGACGACCCGTAACGACTGTCTAAGATCTACAAAAGACAGCCGGGCGGGACCAACGGCTTAACATGCTTTCTGAGGCACGGAAGGGTCTTGGTTTGTAAAGATGGTCATATACACGTATATGTACCGACGTGACATCAGCATTATTTCATTACATAGCTTTTGTATTGTTGGGGGAGGGGGGGGGGGGGGGATGTTGTTTGGGACAAATGATAAGTATTGATTCATTAATAAATAAAATATATGGTGCGGTGCAAAAGTAAATATTTGTAAAGGTAAACATTACAAAATGATATATATGTATATTTAATTTAATATTTAATAATGTAATAATATAATAATTTAATTAATTACTTAATAGCTACTTAATGCTTGTGTGTGCATCTATGAATGAACATATGTATGTGTGATGTATGTGTAGTGTAGGGTGTGGTGTATTTGTGTGTATGTGTATGTATGGGTTCGGGTGTATGAATGGGGTTGTGTGACTTTATTTTATTATTTTATACTTTCTAGAAGTTTTTCAGTATTTCCATAATTTTGAGAAAGAAGGAAGTCATTTATGGTAAGTTTTAGTTTACTTATTGGTAAGTGATGTAGCTGAGTATTTTTACTTATTTTGTTATATAGGTATGGACCCATATAGCACGGTTGTCTTATGAAGAATTCTGTTTTACATGGTTTCAGGTCAAATACTAGGTCGTTTCTGCGTTTGTTTTTCAGTCTTACCGGGTCATACGTTGAGCCTTTGTGGCTTATAAGCAGAACTCTCCTGATATAAAGTTGTCGAACCGTTAATACCATACAATCCTTATATAGCTGTTCCGTTGGATACTGGAAGTTCCTTTTGTGCATTACTTTGAGAACTACTCGCTGGGATCTTTCTAGGTTTAATATATGGGTTTTGTGTGTACTCCCCCAGACTGTTTAAACTTAGAAGGTGACTATTATTTAAAGGTTTAAATGAGTAAGTAACTTTGAAATGAACAATGACTGTGTTAATACCATTCAAAAGTCATTGTAAGTGTATAAAATGAGTCAGTGCTTGTGAAAAAATTAAAAATTATAAAAAATTTAAAACTGTTTTATTTCCAAATGGCGACTTATTTTCTGAACTGATAAGTACTAGAAGGTGCTCATAACACCTTATACTATCATTCCTTACACTATTTGTAAGTGTTCACTGTGGGCCACGGTTGTTCTAGTATGTGGGCATTGTCCTTTCTTTAGAAGGTTTTCAACTTTAACGCTAAAGTATTAGGTTCAAGATTGATTGGGAAAATTTGGCAGTTTCGGGTACCTCGATGTGCTGGCTTCTGTAACATCAGGATTGAAAGTAGCCGTATTAAAATTGTTATTTCAGATTATAAACTGTTTTTGTGCCAAATTGTATCTAAATCCGTTCAGCCGCCTTTTTGCGCCAATGTTTAACATACTTCCTAAAAAAACAAGCGGAAACATTTCTTAGAACTTCCCTACACCTAGCATTTTTTTTTATAATTTTTCTTTGTACGCGCGGCGACAAATCAAGCTATTTTCTAGTATGAACTGACTCCTCATTGTACTACAAAATAACAGGTCAAGGGGATTCTATTTCAATGTAAATGTTGAAGTATGAAAGTGACTTTTATGAGCCTATCTATACTAATATTATAAAGCTGAAGAGTTTGTTTGTTTGATTCAACGCGCTAATCTCAGGAATTACTAGTCGGAATTCAAAAATTCTTTATGTGTTGGGTAGCCCATTTATTAAGAAAGGCTATAAATTATATAACATGACGCTACGGTCAAAAGGAGCAGAGCAGCAAACGAAAAATGGACGAAAACTGGCAGGCAATTCGATGCGACGGGAAGGGGAGCGAAAATTTGACGCGGACGAAGTCGTGGGCAGAAGCTAGTTTGAAATAAATGCTTTGATTTGAACTTAGGTCAACTGAAACTGGAAATTTATAACTCGGTAGCTGTGTGTGCAGCATTATTGTTTTATTATACGTAGATATATAAAAATAGAAGTGCATGAAAATGTATTTGGTACTCCAAACGTTTTCAATATTCAATGAAAACAGAGTTTACTATGGTTTGACAACAAGATAAAAATATTTACTGTACTATAAAAGCTTTTTGGATGTGAAAATATTATTATAACACCATGCTTTACATCACTAAAGTGATTGTTGGAAACTGTATCCAAAATCAAAAAAAAAAATGGAATTAATTTTAGGGCTGCTCGACGGGTTTTACATTCCCTGCATAACAAAATAAAACCGGATGAAGTGCGAGTTCGACTCGCACACAGGTTTCGTCCTACCGTAGAATATTGAACACTCAACATTTTTTAAGACGCGTTTTACGCCCTTTAATGCTGATAAAATTTCATCGTCTACCTATTACGACAGATGGATGGACGATCAGCAGAGGCTTTTTGGTTCTTTCTTTCCGTACCCAAAGGTACCTAGGACCTTTGGGTACGGAACCCTAAAAACCGTGACGCCTCCGACTGCATACAGAGATCCGACACGTCCAGTTAGTGGTAATAACCTCATTTGCCTATTGCCATTAATTGACTTAATCCCAACTCCAGGCTTCATTTCTTCGCTACAGAGAATTTGAGCAGAACCCCCCCTCTCGCTCAGCAATTGCTCTTGCGAAAATTGCGACTACATCAGAACAATATTGCAAAAAAAAGAAAACTGAAAATCCTCTCGATTGTCAATCGACAATGCCTAGTAATCGAGTTTGTTAGCATGAATTCAAGTGCAGCGAGCATGAACATCTAACTGCCCAGCATTGATCAGTGATGTGATTACTGATGTTTTAACTGTCGCCCCACAATGTGCAATGATTTTGATTATTGCATTGTTGCTGTACAAAAACAGAATCATAGCCTGTAATGTTGTGGCCACCGTGAAGCTAAAGAACCGTAAAACCACCACGGTCCGGGAGGTAGCGCAAATGAAAAAGTCATAATAAGCCGGCTGATATTGTCCTCAATGGTTGATCTTATGTGACCAATAAGTGAACCAACCGTCAGCTACTCAAGTAGCGGTGGGTGTGAGTGTGGGTGGTACCGGAAGTGTTAAAAAATAAATGAAAATTTAGTCATAGTACGCAGGCTGCAAATGTTTTCATATATAGTTTTCGTCATACTGAGCTGGCAAAATATCATCAGCTGCATAGTAGAGGGGGAATTATGCGTCAGCCGCTTGCTTGAACTTGTAAAAGAAACACGTAAAATAAAGTTATAGTACGCTGGACGAATTTTAAGTAAGTGATTGTTAAAATTATGAGAAGTACGAAAACAACAATCAGCTGCGTGGGTGGCGGTGGAAAGACCGTCAGCTGATGCAGTTAGAGTTAAAAATATTGGAGCATTGCTACTACGCTGTCTCCTTTTAAACACATATTTCGATATAGATTCTGGAGCTGCCTGAGCCCATATTACGACCTTCGGGTTACCAAAGCCTCTACCCCTAAAATTTCAAAGGAACATTTGCGTGTCTCTGTCGCACACAGTCAGTTTGAAAATCACCATGCACATTGGTTCCGGAAATTCCCAAAGATTCGTAAATATTACTATATAATTACACCAAAAATTGGGAACCAATTTTTGCTCTGCATTGCCAGGGTTTCATGCTCTCACAGGCTGCGATTTCAATCCTGCATTTTATAGGAAAGAGAAAAATAAGCCTTTACAATTGTTGCGAAAATCTCAGACATACATGCAAACATTGGGTAATATTGCAAATATCCCGAATTGTACAATAGATGACGTCTTCGCAACAATTGAAGAATTTGTTTGTCGTCTGTATGGATTCAAAGGGATAAACGGTGACAACGCTACACGAGTCGACACGTTTATTAAAAACTACGAAAGTAATGATAAGAACGATATGCTGAAGTGGAAAAATCGTATCGATGGAGCTATCTTTCCACCATGTAAATCGGAGCTACGCCAGCATTTACTGCAAACTTCATACATCGCGCACCTTTGGAGTCATGCTCACCTTCAAGAGCCTTCTCAATTGTGTCCCATTGACTGGGGATGGGAAGAAAAAGAAGATAAATTTGTTTTCAAGTGGTTCGAGGGATATGAAGTCACCCCATAAGTCGGCAGTATAACGGATAGCAGTGAAATTATTGGTGGTATGGAATTTTTGTTGACACTTTCTCTGAGCGTGTATATTCTGGTATTCGGATTTTAATGATTAACATGTTCATTTATAGATGATGAAGAAGAGGATCGAGATCAGAAGCACGAAAAAGATGAAGAGAACAATCTGACAGGCGAAAGTTCTGATGACGATTCATCTGGGGACAATGACGATAGCGATACTATCGATTCCTAATAATTCCATATCTTTTTATCAATCAATCAATCAATCAATCCTTTATTTCAGGCTACTAAGGTCCATAAAAACAATGCATAAATAATATAAAATCAATAACTATAAACTAATACATATTCTATAAAACTAAACTAAACTAAAACTGTCTCTAAACACGTAATGAAGACGGCGTCGTGTTCCGCTGCGTGGTGTCGCGTAACCGTCCTCGGAAGCGTCGAAACATGACACCTTTCGGCCAAAAGTCCTCTCTTAAGTAGGTTTGTAGATGGTCGGTTGAAACTCTTACGAACAACATCAACTTTAACAACATCGCGCCACAACATCAACTTTAACTCGAACGAACGACTTAAAGTTGATGTTGTGGCGCGACTCCAACCTTTCGACCCTCAGAGTCCAGTTGGTCTTCACTTTCAAAAACTGCACTACTTCCTCAATCGTCGTGGAGTAGTGCAGGCGTGAAATGTACAGCTCCTGCCTAGGTCGCGTGATTGTTCGAAAGAGATACCGTGACCCTGGCACATGGGCAACTGATGGAACACGGGTGGGTTTTAGTCAGTAAAAGTCTGACACGCCCTCCCGCTCCGCCCAGAGCGGGAGAAGTCATTTGATGATTTCCCATCCTGAAAAAAAAAAAAAATGTACTGCTGCGTCGTAGGCACAGCAGGGCGCAGCAGCATGTTGGGTCCACTCGGAGCGGTACCACACTGGTTTCGTGAACAGGGCTTCTTCTTCTTCCTTTCCACTTTCGTGAATCCCTCTTCATCAACTTGGCCCGTTCTCGGCAAGGAGCTACGGACCGCAGCCAGGGCAGGTTGGGCACCCTTCTTCTGTTTTTCCCCTATTACAGTTGGTCGCTTAGGCTGCGACACACCTGATTCGCCGGTGGTGACAATAGCAGCGTAGGCACGCTTAGGGGTCGACGTACCTACGTGTGACGTTTCCGCAGCCGGTGTTGTTTCTTTCAATCTCTTTTTTAAAATTCCCTTTATATTAGTTGATGAAATTTCCATTTTACTCTTCATATTATTTTATATTATGCATTTTTTTCATATATTTAAAACTAGCTTCTGCCCGCGACTTCGTACGCGGATCCTGTTGCTTATGCCAGCGACAACGGGATCGTCAAAATCGAAGATCTGAAACGTCTGATGTACAATTCTAAGGCCCGGGGACGGGAAAACAACGGGATGAGTGAGACGATTGGAGTCGTTCCAGATCTTTCATTTTTGTATGTCAATAGGTTGCCCAAGAAATGTGTTGACTGTGGATGGTCACCGATTAGCAGTGATCTTAATATTTCTGGAGGATTTTGTAATATTTCAATATGTACTTTCCCACCTGAGCAACACATACCGTTTGTTTCTTTTTGCCATTTAACAGCTTCACAAAATGTACAATTTTGAACCACACCTCCGATGGCGGAATATGTGTGGCGTAGTCAATCATAGGAGTGAACGTAAATGCACTCCGTTCCTTATCAACCCAAGGAAGGTCGCCATGCCCTACGGCGATATCTTGAGACACGTCCGATTCTTCAGATGATATCGACATTCTGTTCAGAGAATGTCGAAGGCGATCAGAATTCAAACGTTCGTTGCGCTCTTCTTCTGTCTCTTCATGCCGTACTCCAGCCATTCTTTCTCTCTCACTTTCTAACTGATTATGAATATTTTGTTGTGTGCGTGTTCGGGACAATGTATGATATTCTCGATCAGCAGTTAGTCGCGCATCACGTTCATCATTCGCTTCGAAAGACCTGTTAGTAGATGTGCGAATTCACTGAGAGCTCAAGCGCAATTCTCTATCAGTGAACGTCTCCGACTCGAGAGACAATGCGTGACGTTCACGATCAGCGGACAGTCGCGCATCATGTTCCGCACTTGTCTCTAGAGGCCTAGCAGCAGATGCGTAGATACGATGAGAACTCAAGCGCAATTCTCTATCAATGAACGTCTCCAACTCGAGAGACAATGCGTGACGTTCACGATCAGCGGACAGTCGCGCATCATGTTCCGCACTTGTCTCTAGAGACCTAGCAGCAGATTCGTAGATACGCTGAGAACTCAAGCGCAATTCTCTATTAGTGAACGTCTCCGACTCGAGAGACAATGCGTGACGTTCACGATCAGCGGACAGTCGCGCATCATGTTCCGCACTTGTCTCTAGAGACCTAGCAGCAGATGCGTAGATACGCTGAGAACTCAAGCGCAATTCTCTATTAGTGAACGTCTCCGACTCGCGAGACAATGCATGACGTTCACGATCAGCGGACAGTCGCGCATCGTATTCTTCACTGGTCTCTAGACACCTGGATGTAGACGCATAAATACGCTGAGAACGCAAGCGAGCTTCGCGATCCGAAGATGTTTCTACGGAGCGAGTTGCAGCCTGATGTTCTCGAACAGCATCAAGTCTATCCTGACGCTCTTCGGTAGATTCTTGGGATCTTATGATCCTCCATCTTTTAGCTACTTTGGAACGTTGGGGAAGATTTGACCTCTTTCTAGGCATGGTTATAGTTTTATTCTGAAGATACCTGATCAATTAAAATCTAAGTGTCTGCTCCCCTGCGTTACCGGGTAGGCTACCGTGTCACGAAGATAAATGGAAAAGGAAATTAAACACTCAAATACCATAAGCCCGAAGGCATATTTCTTCGATAAAATAAAATAATAAATGAGAGTTTTAGCCAGTAGAGTCAAATTTTCAATGATTCATAGAATTTTCATCGAAAATCAGTCCTAAACTGTTACCGCCTTCACCGCGTGGAGGTTACTCCCAGCTTATGTTATTTTATAATTATACAGTGAAATTAGTGATAGCTTTGATTTCCACATCAGGTGTTCCAGATCTACAATTTTTATACGTCAACAGAGAGTGCTTATCAGGTTGAACAACTCTTGCTAAGACGTCATTCCTATATATGTTATAGTGTAGCTTGGCTCTTAGAGTTCCACATCAGCTGTTCCAATCTTCAAATTTTATACGACAACCGAGAGTGCTCATCAAGCTGAACAACTCTTGCTAAGACGTCATTCCTATATTTCTTATAGTGTAGCTGGGCTCTTGGAGTTCCACATCAGCTGTTTCAGATCTTAAAATTTTATACGACAACAGAGAGTGCTCATCAGGTTGAACAACTCTTGCTAAGACGTCATTCCTATATATGTTATAGTGTAGCTGGGCTGTTGGAATTTCACATCAGGTGTTCCAGATCTTCAAATTTATTCTCTTAGCAGAAAATGCTCATCACGTGAAACAATTTTTGCTATGGTACTATTTTTGTATCTCTTATAGTTTAGCTGGTCTGTTGCGGTTCTGCATCAGGTGTTCAAGTTTCCAAGATAAATTATAGCCTATATGTTGCCCAGACTTAATACCTATACAACAAAAAAAAAATCATTCAAATCCGTTCAGTAGTTCCGAAGATTAGCGTGTACAAACAAACAGACAAACAGACACATTTTTTTTTTGGTTTCGTGCTCTATTACTGTTTCTAAACCCCCCTCAACTATTTTTTTTTAAATATATTCAATGTACAGACACAGTTTTTTTACTTTTTTATTATATGTATACAACATTAGTTTTTGTTTATGCGAAACCCGAAACACGGGTCTAGTATTTTTATGTAAAGAATCTATGAAAAAAATTTCAAAACTGTATCATTAATAATCACAAAGTTATAAGCTTGTTACGGTACCTGATTGTCCTCGCAAAAACATATGCAGCCTACCGGAGGGCACCACGCCAGCCGCGCGCGGCTCTCACTCTCACTCATTGATAATAATTTGCCACAGTGATTGTTTATGTATTAGTTGGTGATAAACATTTTCCATCACGCTTGCAGGCTTCGGACTGTCGTAATGGTCAAGTGTAGGTAGATATTATTATGTAATTTATTCTTAAATGCAGTAGTAAGTGGTAAAATGTAATCAATGCCATTTGTTGCACCTTATGTCAACAACTTAAAGTTCAAAATGGATGAAAATTGTTAAACATCGCATTACTGAACCACAGCAGGCTGTAAACAAATAATAAATTTGTACCCTTGACTATTTTTGCGTGTTTAAAAATGTTAATCATCACTATCTACAATAATTGGCGTAATCACTATTCACTCAAACAAACTGAAGCAACTGTTAAAAAAGGGCCCGTCTTTCTCATAAGCACTGACGCACTGCCACACCACCACAAACAGCGAGTGTACGGACGTTTGAGTACGAGAGAGACATGATAATTTTAAAATCTAAACAAAACACTTTAGCCAGGGCTCACGGCGGGCGCGCGCTCGCGATACGTATGCATCGATCGATGGCATTCGGGCGACTGAGGGGAGCGCCGTCGCCGCCCCGGAGCAGTGCGTACACGCCGCCTAGCCCGCGCTATGACCTGTCGTGAACTCGTGACCCGTGTGCAAACAGATGATTGTGGATACTAACTTTTAAGCGTAATTAAATATTTTTGGGACAAAATATAACATGGTGTAAAAATTATTGAAATCGATTCAGTTACTGATTCTGAACAAACTATATTCAGGTTTCGCATATACTAAAAATAATGTTGTATAGATATAACAAGAAAACACCATGTGTGCAATTCACACGTGGTAGAAGTGAAACCTTAAAAATTTTGGCTTCAAGATAATGAGACGAATGTAAAATTAATGGAAGAGGATTATTGTAGGTTTTTTATTTAGGTAATGATCATAGTGATACAGTTTGATAATGATTTTACATTCACTAAACAGCGGTAAAAAAAAATTCGTAAACATGCCTTTTTATTGTGCTTATCAATTCGTAAATTCCATCGAAATATAGAAGAACGACGAACATAAGAAACACAGTATAATGCTTCCTATCTCATTTTCTCCCACGTTAAATCTTATGAATTTATGTGTCAGTCTCTTTTTACTGTTGCTTTTTCGTTTCATAGACTTTCAAGTCACAACGGTGCTAAAGAAGTTTCCACTTCAAAAACCAAAATATTTTCGAACGATATTGTTTTACACATGCTTTAACTTCTCGAGATTATCATTAAATTTTCACTATGCCGGTAGAAATTTGACAAGACTGTAGTTTAATAGTTATGTTTGCAAAAACAATCAGTCAACTGGGTGCGGGCAGGGTAGTTCTGTTAGCTGGACCCCGAAAGTAATTGTGCATTACTCGAATAATTTATATCCTTACTGCGTCAGCTGACGGTTTTTCCACCGCTACCCACGCAGCTGATTGTTGTTTTCGTACTTTTGATAATGTAAAGATTCACTTTGTTAAATTTCATCCGGCGTACTGTAGCCTTATTTTACATTTTTCTTATACAAGTTCATGCGAGCGGCTGACGCATAATCCCCACTCCACCATGCAGCTGACGATTTTTATTTAGCTCAGTATGATATAAAATATTTATGAAACAAATTACAGCCGGCGTACTATGACTTAATTTTTTTTTTTTTTTTTTTCACCACTTCCGTAACCTTTCAATCCCACACCCACCGCGGGTACGTCAGCTGACGCTAGGTTTACTTACCTATCAGTCATTCGACATCTATTGAACAACATGGCAACCGATCGGCGTAAAAACACTACCTAAAATGCAACGCTACCTCCCGGACTATTTAAGAACAGAGCTTTAAGAATCCAACGGACTCCAAAATCCCAACGCGTTGAAAAATCACAGCGTCATTGGTCAAATAGTACACGTATATATCGGTCAACAGGACCTCATCAAATACACAACAATATAATGATTTGAATATCGTGATAACAGACCCAGTGGGGGTACCATCTTTTGTTTCTAATAGTTTTATTTTTAATCAAATCAAATTTATTTATTTCGGGCTACAAAGACCCATATCATAAATACCTGACAGACTTACATACATACAAATAAAAAACAATGTAAATATAAAAACTATTGTACATGAAGTGACGGCGTCGTGTTGCGCTGCGTGGTGTCGCGTAGTCTTCCGCGGAATCGCTGATACACGACACTCTTCTCCCAAAACTGTTCCTTGAGGAAGGTCTCGATTTGGAGAGTTGGAACTCGCACCACGAAAGATTTGAAGTTCGTGTTGTGGCGCGGTTCCGACTTCTCGACCCTCAAGGTCCAGTTGGTCTTCACACGTACATACTCCACGACCTCCTCAAACTTCGTGGTGTAATGTAGACGGGACACATAGAGCTGCGTCGTCGGTGTAGCTGGACGCAACCGCATATTGGGTCCTGCAAGCAAGTTAATAACAGTGCACACATTAGGTTTGATACACATTAATGTAGTCGGATTTTTTACTCTTAGCGCTGAGCGGTGGGATGAGGATACACTGCGCGATAATAACCCGCTGCTAAACATGTATGTGCATACAAACGTGGACCACTCACCGAGAAGAAACCTATGTCCCAGTAGTGGCAACATTATAGGCTCATTATGTAAGTGACGGCTACGTAGCACGTTCGTGTGAGAATTAGCTGCCCCTTGTAGCCAATGGATGAAAAACATTTGATGATCGATTTTAAATAGCGTACGAGTGGAGAGGCGATGTACCTACAGCAGTAAACTGCTAGCTACTGCTAATAGGTAGGCTGATGGTAATGTAGAAAAAAGGCTTCCTACAGTGAAGGTTCTTTTCTCCGTAATCGAACTTTGGCGCCCAGCGTGGGACCAGTGTGGCGCCCAGCATGGGACTAGTGTGGCGCAGAATATGGGACTGAAGTGATGTCCAAAGTGGGTCCGATGTGGGACCAGTGTGGTGTCTAATCTGTGCGTGTCCGGTTTCTAAGGAGACGTCTTCTTCTCAAACAACTGCACCACTAAGAACTTTGGTTAACATGAACATTACTGGTGACACCAGCAGAGACACAGGTGGATCGCTCCATACTACTAGAATAGAATACTCTTCTTCTTTCTCTTTTCTGACTTCTCTTCTTTATTTTTATGGATAACCACTGTGGACGCAACTACATACCTGAAAATGATGGAACTAGCCTACAAATTGTAGATGAACCTATATCTAATAATCAAAAGACCTATATCTAAAACTCTCATTATTACTAATCATTTATTATTGATACATTAAGTGATTGGCCTTATCATCAATCTGATAAGATTAGAACCAATCCTAATTATTTAATCAGAATTGATTACTAGCACTTACAGATCTGAATTATATTAACTTGATAAAGTATAATATTAGTCTAGGGTAAAACTTATGGAATAATAAGCCAACGATTTGAGTTATCTAAGTAACTTATAGAAGACTGCAATTAAACCAAGAATTACTATGAAACATGCACAAAAGATAAACAAAAGTTAGTTAAATGAAATAACTAAAGTTGAAATTAGTTTGTAATGGTTTTTCTACACAAACAAAAACCCACAAAAGAATCTATTGTAGCAACAAACGTGAGCGAACGCCAATGAAAATTACAATGCATCTATAGCAAAATTGCTAACAAAAAACGTCACAGAACACTTGAAAGTCAATATCGGGCCAGAGGACTTTGAAACCCACACGGAATCCATTTAGCCGTAGCCACATTGGTCGTAGATAGCAAATACATGGACACAGCCCCACATAGGCCGAAAAAGCACATGTGGCTAGAGACGTTTTTTCGACTTTTATTTGAACGGCTAGCCGTCGACCTGGCTAAATTATTACTGGCTATGTTTTTCTGAAATAAAACTAGACCATACTCCGCATAAAGGCCTGTATGGTTTTAAAAATTCAATTTTCTCTCGCGTTTTCCGCCCGTTTAGATTTTTAGTAATCAATTTTACGCTGAAATGCTCGTAAACAATCGTGTTTTGGTAGGAATGAAATTGTGATGCTCTTCAAGTAAGCGAACTAATGAGAATTTAAAAATGTAGGTCTCTTGACTTTTATTTTTCTTTTTTCTCGTTGCAGTAGAAATACGAGGCGTGCCTTTTGTTGTTTATTGCACTTTAACTTGGCGTTTTGTTTCTATTTTTTATCAAGTTTAAGAAAATGTGCCTTTTGTATGCAAGCTCTGTTTATTTTTAGAGTGTTCGCTCGTGCTCATAATTGAGAGTGATGATAATAAAGTCTCGACTAGAAAGAATGTTTCTTTTTACGGGCTTTTGCTAAATCTGTGTTGAAGTAGCTCATAACTATGTAAATAAACCATTTAAACCAGGATCCGTGGTTTAAAACTCGTTTTATTTTATTTTTAAAACGGTTTGATATCTTGACCACGTGGACCGTACCTTCATATAAAATACTGGTATTCAGCAGTGGCGAGGTGTAATTTTTTCTAAAAGAGAAGCCGATGTGAAGTCGGCTTTAACTTACTGACTCATCAATAAAGAATATGACTATCATTCTAAAATTAATATAGGAATGTAATGAATTAAATACAATTAAATTGAACAGCTGAAAACCGAATAAAATATGCAATATTCCTCTATCTCGTTCTCTCTGACGCATTTTTCTATACCTGTCTCTGTCATAACCCGTTGTACAGCGGCTTGCTCTCGTACATATCAAGCGTTGCCACGTGACCTAAAGTGACATCATTACGGGATCGCTGTTGTATGAATTTTTAGTTCCCGATTATGACGTTTTGGCGCCGGGTTAATTTAGAACATTTCTCTTTTGTTGTAATACAAAGCTATAAATAACCTTTTTTGTTGTTTGAATGTTATGGTGAATTAAATACCCGTAGTGTAACTATATTTATTGACAATAGTAGCCACTATTTACATACTATTGTATTTTTAATAGTGATAGAGTTACCAATGCGAATCCCCGAAGGCAAGCCGGTAGGAATCGTGTTATATGGTGCTTTCGCCACTGGTATTCAGCTACACCCGGTCATACTAAAGGCAGTCCCAATATATTTGGTAAAAGGCTGCAAATGATGATAATGAATTACAGAGCATAAGCTCAACACGTGGTAAAAAGATTCAATCAGAATTTTGGGTTGAAGAGCCCAGGGACTGCTGAACGAACATCATCAGCACTTAAAAGAGAGAAAGAAAGAAAACACATATATTTAGCATAGTTTTAAAGGCACACAATAGTCATACGCACACACTTCCCTGTTTATATATTTTAGAATTATGTAAATTTGTCAAAAAACATCAAGATTTCTACACTACTTGCGAAGAGACACAAAAAAGATACACCTTTAGACACAACAAAAACAAAATAAACAAACCTCAATCCCGAATCAAAATGCACTCAACCAGCCCTTTAATTAAGCCATAAAAATTTACAACAAATTACCAAATAATATTAGAGAAGAAAACAAAACAAATATATTTATTAATAAATTGAAAAGATTTCTTGAATCCAAGGCATACTACACCGTAAAGGAGTTTCTAGATGATAAATCTATTGAAAAATAAAATACTCTTTCTGATACAAAACATTATAAAATAAAATAAATATTAATAAAATATATAGGTACATAAAATATTAAATTAAATATTGAATACAGATATTCAAGTAAAGAATATAAAAATATGAATACTTAAATAATTCTCATAATTTATTAAAATAAATGTATATGGTATATATACTTATAATAATTAATCTAGTTGAGTCCATAATAAAAGCGAAAACTTGTAAGAATTTAATAATAATAATGTAATCTCGTGCAAATATATATAATTAACAACTGATATGTTATACCTATCTACACGAACATAATAATAATATGTATACAATATAATTATATACCAAATGAAAGACAGTAAATGAGAATATTGATTTAATTAATTTGTAACTCAGCCCTCTTCCTCTCTCCTAATTTTTGCGTGCCCGACAGGGTCCATATTTGATCTTGTACCATTTTTATTTTTTACCATCTATGTAACATATGGAATGCAATAAAGAATTGAGTATTGAGTATACAACAAGAAAAAGTAAATAATATAAAATAGTGTAAGATGTGATGGCAGAAACTATCATTTACATCAGAGTGCCTCACGGCTGCCCCAGTTCGGCAAAATGCCAGACTACTAGTGTCTGATGCTGGTTTTCAACTGGACCTGCTTACTGACTCATCACGTCCATCTTTCGAGACTGAATGACCTAATTTTCTCTAACATTATTCCAGCTGTCGGAAAACTTTGCGATTCGACATCAACGTCATCGTTTTTAGTGTGAAGTATAAATCAGCAGTTCTACTAATATTATAACGGTAATCATGTACACACCTAAAATCAAGGATACCTAAATAATATTTTGTTTTGATGGAAGAAATTATTGAATTACTAGCTTTTGCCAGCGGCTTTGCCCGCGTGTATGTCGTAAATTATCCCACAGGAACCTAATACCGGTTTTGTGCTTTCCGCATCCAGCGGATTCCTGCGGCCTTCACAAGGTCATCGGTACACCTTGTTGGAGGCCTTACAACTCTACGTCTTTCTGTACGCAGTCGCCACTCCAGAACCTTTCTGGCCCATCGGCCATCTGTTCTGCGAGCCCAAAAGTGCCCGTAATTAACTGTTACTGACTGACTGAGTGCCTAAAGCAAAACGGAAACTTTGAAATAAATGCTTTGACTTTGATGACAAATACTTGATAATTAATAAATAAATGCTTTGTTTGTTTTGATGAGTTATGCTTACACAACATCTCGGCTCGGTAGTGGGTACGTGTTAACCTACCAATGATTTCAAAGTCACAAGGAGCGATTAATTCGTAAGTCTGTGGCAATATTCTGTAGTCTTCTACTTCTTTGTCATACATTGTGAAATATATAGAAATAGTCATACCCACCACGATAAGAATACGGCTTTGTAAACAGCGGAGTAAGTACAGACGCCAGTAGGTACAAAAAGCTACTACAATCTGTCAAATTTCTTTAATAGGTTTTCAACTTTATCGCTATAACATAAGGTTCAAGATTGATTGGGAAAATTTGCCAGTTTCGGGTAGTTTGATGTGCTGGCGTCTATACATAAAACACTAAGGATAGTAAAGGCTTTCGTTTTTTGAGCTTCTAAAGTTCTGAGTTGAGCTGCATGATTAGTGTCAAATGCGTGCACTGACTAGACCGGTCCACTCAAACTGCGCCGTTCTTTCATCAAAAGACCATTTCAGACACCTATCTACATGGTCTTCACATGATGTGACTAAGATTATGTTTGGACTTTCAAAGAAACTGTGACCGCTGAGTTTTTCTTCTCAGAGTAGTCATTTAGGAAACGCTGACCTCATCTAGTAAAAAAATAAGATTGACGTGTAAAAGTGTTTGTACAAACCGAGTAACAGAAATCAAATCATTAATCATTTTGAAAGTTTTAAAAAATTCATTGCGTTATCTACGTTGTATATAGAAAATAGAAAGCAATTGTGTAAAAGATTGGAAGCAATATATTAGGGCATTACGTTTGCGATTAGGATATTGTACTTAAACTCTATCTGGTAACAACTATACAGCTTAAAATGCCTATGCATTCCACAACTTTCCTCGACCATTCCTTTACTGTCCAAGCCGCTCGGTTGTGGAATGCATTGCCTGTTGAAATAAAACGCGCGCAGACGTTACATGTTTTTAAAAGACTCGTGAAGGAACACTACTTGTCGTTGTGATCTTGTTCTCCTAACCGAACTGTAATTTTCTATGTACTATCGTCATAAATTTTTGTGTCTTATATGGATGTTTAGTATGTATGTATTTATTTATATATTATTTAGGATATAAATAACTGTTTAGTTGTGTTTACACCATTGACATACCCATTTTATGTCCACGCTTTTCACTGTCCATTTCATGGTTGCCTGGAAGAGATCGCATAAAGCGATAAGGCCGCCCATTGTATATTTTGTAATAATTATAATGTTTTTTGTGATGTATTTTTATGGTGTACAATAAAGTATATATAAATAAATATAAATAATAATAAATAAATAACTATCTGTACATTGACAAAGAAAGAAGAGATTATAAATTAATTTATCCTCAAAATTAGCAGTGCGATTAGAATAGAATATAATTATTTTGCAATTATGGGTAATACACAATAGTTGTTATGTTATGATACATCAAAGCTCAGCCATATTTTACCATGCGGCATGCAAACATTTACATTATTTATATAATTTGTACTTACGTTTTGAAAACCAGATCAATTAAAGAACATCATTTATCATTCAATAGATCAGTTTATCGGTTTGTTATATAGAAGCCAGATAAGGGACCCCATTTCAAATTGTCTTATGGAATTTCAAGATAACTTATCCAAAATCACTGTACCACTTTAAATTTAAATAACAAGATAATGAGTATCAAACAATCACAAATACGGATCAATTACAAGAGGCGAGTTTCTCGCTTTGTAAAGGCGATTGTAGAAAGGAGTTATAAAATTAATTCGTGTAGACTTTAGGTAAACAGTGCGTATATACAATACTTACTTGCATCAACATTATCGTCGCACGTCGCAAAAGCAAAGCTTCCATGTAAACATGAAATCTAAAACACAGATCGATGAAAATCGCCTGTTCTCGTAAAACACGTTTTCTTTTACATACAGTGTGCTAAAATGGCCGCCACATGGTCGTCGTCACGCATTGTCTACGTCAAACTAAATAACATTGAGGAGAAATTGTTGCCATGAAACGACTCTTATATTTACTGTGAAATATCACTGCTTAAGGGTAGGGTGTAATATAACACACACAAAACATTGTGTTTACGGACGGCAATGAACGGTACAGGGATATAAAAAAAAAATCGGCAAAATAGTTTGATCCTACAAATATTATAAACGCGAAAGTTTGTGAGTATGGATGTATGGATGTTTCTAACTCGGGTTTAGATAAAATTTGGCAGATAGATAGTTTATAACCTGGATTAACACAAAGGGTTCTTGTTGTCCTGGTAGTATCCCACGGGATAATTTCCGACCTACACACGGGCAAGGCCGCTGGCAAAAACTATTATTCAATATAATACAATGATGGAAAAAACTAGTAACTGTTGGCTTCTTTAAAGCTTCCGCAGACTCGGTGGAGCCATTTCTTTGAAAACTTCGTGGCAATTGTTTTACCGAGGACGCGCCTATCTGCCTTTTTGTTTTGGATGGGAAATCATCAAATGGCGTCTCCCGCTCTTGGGCAGAGCGGGAGGGCGTGTTAGACTTTTACTGACTAAAACCCACCAGTGTTCCTTCAGTTGCCCATGTGCCACGGTCACGGTGTCTCTTTCGAACAATCTCGTGACCAGTGGCGAAAGCACCATATAACACGATTCCTACCGGCTTGCCTTCGGGGATTCGCATTGGTAACTCTATCACTATTAAAAATACAATAGTATGTAAATAGTGGCTACTATTGTCAATAAATATAGTTACACTACGGGTATTTAATTCGCCATAACATTCAAACAACAAAAAAGGTTATTTATAGCTTTGTATTACAACAAAAGAGAAATGTTCTAAATGAACCCGGCGCCAAAACGTCATAATCGGGAACTAAAAATTCATACAACAGCGATCCCGTAATGATGTCACTTTAGGTCACGTGGCACCGCTTGATATGCATGTACGAGAGCAAGCCGCTGTACAACGGGTTATGACAGAGACAGGTATAGAAAAATGCGTCAGCGAGAACGAGATAGAGGAATATTGCATATTTTATTCGTTTTCAGCTGTTCAATTTAATTGTATTTAATTCATTACATTCCTATAATAATTTTAGAATGATAGTAAGTATTCTTTATTGATGAGTCAGTAAGTTAAGGCCAACTTCGCGTCGGCTTCTCTTTTAGAAAAATTTACGCCTCGCCGCTGCTCGTGACCCTGGCAGGCATCGGTCCTAGCAGACCCCTTCAGTTCTGCTGACATCTCTTTGAGGTAGGTACGCGTGGAAAACTACGCGCCGTCGAGCCGAGCCTGGTCCTTACCGGGCGGCGAGCTACCCATTGCTCGCGCCCACGGTGGCCGGGAGTCCGCTATCGACTCCCGATGCCCGGGGCGTCTCCTTCTGCCGCCTATCTGCCTTTAAGCGTTTTTTTACAACCGTTATAATAATCATAATATGAGTGCGATAATCACCTCGTAATGGTCGCCCAGTAAAAATGGCCCGACTTACGGGTCATAAGTCGTTGGTTTGAACTCAGGCAGGCGCTTTCTTTGTGTAAATAATTTCATCACCATTGCTCTCAAAACGGTGATGGAACTCATCGTGAGGAACCGGCATGCCTTAGAACGAAAAATTAGAAGACATTTATCAACACGCACTAGGCCCGCGTGGTGGATTACGGCCCACTCCCTCTCACAGAGAGCAGACCTGTGTCCCAGAAGTCGGAACATTATAGGTTGATTATGAATAAACTAGTGAATCTCGAATCTCGCTTATGACACTCGCACGGACATACTCGCCTCTCGAACTGCGAAAACTCTCCTAGTGTAAATGAACCATACAAAACAAATGACAAATTACAAGATAAAAGAACTATCAAGCAATCACAATTGGCGATAGAGAAGTGCTATCATGTGTACTTATTTATTTATGTACTTCAGATAAGGAAATCATTATAAAGGAAATATTTTGTACATGAAGCAAACAGTGCAGCTGTTGATTAGGAAAATGTTCGCAGTTAAGTTGCTTGTGTTTGTGGTGATGGCTTTAAGCCATATTGTGGCGAGTGAAAGTAGGTGGAAATAAATTGGAAATATTCTTTGTAGTGATGAAAAATGGTGATTTGTGGTCGCACCTCTTGAATGTAGTAAACAATTGAATACTGATTAATCGCAATTCCTGTAATTCCCTTTTAAGTGCTAGTACTAGAGAATGTGGTGGCCCAGTGATAACGGCTACAACTCACGAGTTGTAGATTATGGGTTCGAACCCTAGCAGGCGCTTTACTCTCGTGAAAATTATTTTATCACCACTGCTCTCAAAACAGTGAAGTAAAACATTGTGAGGAAACCGGCGTATCCTAGAACCAAAAATTCGAAAGCATACGACATCCAGCAACGGGCGGTCGTGGGTTTGATTCCCAGATCAGGCAAAGTTGTTATTGGGTTTTTCCATCTGGAATTACTCACTAGCAGTCTGGAATCTGGATTTATGCCCGGTTGATGGCAATAGGCTCGCCCCCTATTATATGAGACTTAAACAGAACTGGCGAAATGTGGGTGGACTAGATATACCTTCCAGGAGAACAGTTGTCATGTTACGTAATTTTAAAACAAAAAAAAAACGTAAAGTTTACAAAATTCGTCCTTTTTCAGAAGCAGTAGTTTGTTACTATGGAACGTGGGCCACCTACAGAAATGGACAAGGCAAGTTCGACGTTTCAGACATCAATCCTCAACTATGCACACACCTGGTCTACGCCTTTGTGGGACTTGATACTGAAGGAAATGTTATCTCTTTAGACTCCTATTTGGATCTACCTGATAATTATGGAAGAGGTGAGTTGACATTGTTTTACTCAATTTTTTTACTCTGGGATGGCCGTATACGTCACGCGGGTGCACCCTGAGAGATGGGCAAAGATCGACGCCTGAGGAAGGGGTTACAAGGCCAACGAGACCAGAAATTGCACAAGACAGGGAGGTTTGTCAGGAAAAAGATGAGGCCTTAGCCCAGAACTAGGACACAATATAGGCCAACAAGAAAAAAGTGAAGCTCTTATAAATAAATTAAGTATTATATTATCTCCTTAGCCATTTCTGTGGCCAAGCAGAAATACAATACACTAACAGAAACTACAATACAGCCAGTATTGTAGTTTGAAGGGTGATAACACACTTGAAACCACAACACAGCCACTCATGCCGGTTATAAAACCGGCATGAGATATTTCCTATCATTCTATTTCTCCCTACACTTAACCTGCACAAAGTTGTGTGCGCATTACACAGTTTTTTTTAATTTAGCCTACGCTGTCCCACTGCTGAGCAAAGGCCTCCCCCAAATCCTTCCAGGCATCCTTTTCCAGGGCCACCTTGATCCAACCCTTGCAATACGCACCTAGGTCGTCTCGCTACCTCTTCTTGGGCCGGCCTCGGTTGCGCCGTCCATCCTCAGACAACCACTGTGTGGAGACTATTGCCTATCGGTCACTGTGCATGCAGCTGGTGTGACCCGCCCAATCCTATTTTAGCCTAACCTTTTTATTTATATTTTTCATTAAAAAAAAATTGTTAATATGTTAAACATGTCTGTTTATCCCCTTCTTTACATATAAAATCAATAAATATGTTACTAGAGTTTGACCACTGCAATGTTAATTAGGTTCAATTCAGGGTGAGAGCCTGGCGATCCGTCACACAGAGTATCCTAGTATGGACGCCAGTCTCTCACAATGGATCAAATTTTGTGACCTTTTTGTCAAAACGATAGAATCCCTGTCTCTATGCCAATAATAATATGTGAACCTTTGTGACGAGAGAAAAAAAAGATGTGTTATTATTATATTACAACTCTTTATGAGATGGCAACTTACTGTGATGCCTCCTGCTATTATTTTAATAGCTAATCCTGTTATAGTACAATACCAGTTAAAATTTTTCCTACTAACAAAAAGTTCCGATCACGAACGATGACCAATAAATTGCTGCCCAATATTTGTGTACCATGAATGGGGGCTTTACCGATAATCAAGTAATAATTGTATGTTCCAAGAACACTCGAGATTCTTTTTTAATTAATGAATAAATGTGTGTCAAATGTATGAGCTACGACTTTGTTCATATTATTATACTGTAAGGACAAATATTGTATGCATCTACAAAAACATTTTACTTTTTAACACTTTTTTAATAGCTTGGTATGTATCCATGTAACGGAATCTTTGAACGTGGTTTTCACTCCCTTCAAAACGTCGAATCAATTTGAAATTGCACACTTATCAAGGACAAATGACAATACAATCATTTCATAAATTTATGCCATTGTCCTGATCAGGATAACCAGGATAATAAAAAAATACGAAAACCCCGCTTTTGTAACTAGCTGAGCTAAAAAATTGTTTAAAAAACTAAAAAACACGCTTTCATAGAAAACTGAACTAAGTAGAAAATACTGGGAAAAAGCGTTGTTAATAAATAGCCAATGTCTAAAAACTTATTTACACACCTAAATTTTCAGATAATTTCGGGAAATTCAACGCCTTGAAAAATCAAAATCAGAATTTAAAAACACTTCTGGCGGTGGGCGGGTGGAATGAAGGATCTGCTAAGTTCTCTACCGTAAGTTGACATATCTTATAATGAGTTTAAGTTTGATCCAGTTTTTCTGACGCGGACAAAGTTAATTCTTTCTTTTTTAACGCGAATAACATCTTCTGCTTACCTTTTTCCAACTATGTTGGGGTCATCCGAATACCGACGGTCCCTACGTACATAAAGACATGTCAATAATGGTATGACTTCAACTTTAAATTCACTCGTCCCAATAAATAAAAAATGCCAACCAATACATTTCAGATGGCAGCAAGCCCCTCACTAAGGAATAACTTCATAAACAGCGCTCTAAAGATGATAACCACCCACGGCTTCGATGGCTTAGACATTGACTGGGAGTATCCCAACCGAAGAGACACGGTCCATGGCGTAGCAGACATTGATAACTTCACCACACTCTTGAAAGAAATCAGAGAAGTGTTTGATAAGAAAGGACTGTTGCTCACAGCTGCAGTGTCGTCAATAAAGGCAGCTGCTTCACAGTCTTATGATGTTAAGGGTATTTCAAAGTAAGTACATAAATAAATAAATATCTTAGGACAACTAACACACCGTTATCTGGATCCCAAACTAGGCAAAGCCTGTACTATGGCAACCAGACAACTGATAAACATACTTATATATTTCTAAATACATACATATTTTAGATAAATTACACCCAGATATAAGGTAACGTTTTATAGTTAATCGTGGCCTGTTAGTCTAGGGGTGAGTGACTCCGATTGTTAAGACTGAGGTCATGGGTTCGATTCGCACCCAGGACAAATCTTTGTATGATAAGCACAATCATTTGTTCTGTGTCTAGGTGTAATCTATACTAATAGTATAAAGGTGAAGAGTTTGTTTGTTTGGTTGAACGCGCTAATCTCAGGAACTTCTGGTCCGAATTGAAAAACTATTTTTGTGTTGGGTATTCTATTTATTGAGAAAGGTTATTAATTATATAACATCACGTTACAACCAAAAGGAGCGGAGCAGCAATGAAATATGGATGAAAACTAGCAGGCAATTCGATGCAACGGGAAGGGTCACGGAGCAAAAATTTGACGCGGACGAAGTCGCGGGCAAAAGCTAGTTTATCTATAATATGTATGTATTTAGAAATATATAAGTATATTTATCAGTTGTCTGGTTACCATAGTACTGACTCTGCCTAGTTTGGGATCAGATAACAGTGTGTTGGTTGTCCTGAGACATTATTATTATTTTTTCTATAGATTAGATCTTGACAATGTCTTGTTAGTGAAATAGTAGATTATTTTAGATGCTTTTGCTTCGTTATCCCCTATTCTCGTCATCATCTACCTAACGTTTTCCCAACTATATTAGAGCCGGCTTCCAGTCTAACTGGATGGAGCAGCTAAATACTAGCATTTTCAATCGACGAAAAAGAACGGACGAGGTTCTCAATTCCACCCGTTTATATTTTTTTTTTTTTTATGTATGACCACGCATAACTTTTTACTGAGTAGACCGATTTTGATCATTATTTTTTATTGGATAGAGTATACCTCGCTAAATGTTATTAGTAGATGATAGCCACATACAATTAAAAAATAAAACTTTTTAACAAAAAAATTAAACCGCCGAAAAAACTGAAAAGCAAAAAATAATAAAGACAGTAATTTTGAGTCAGCGCCAAACAATCAATGAACAAAGATCACTCAAAGCGCCGACTCAAAATTACTTTTTTTATTATTTTTTGCTTTTCAGTTTTTTCGTGAAGCGACTGCCTATCCGACCTCTACAAGCCAGTTACTATGTAATGCAATAACCCCTTAGTAAGTGGTTGTCGGGTTTCTGACTACTTAAACCATCAAAGATAAACGAATTACAGCTGAAACCAACTGCTAAACGTGCTTTCCGAAGCACGGAGCGGTCCCCGTATTGGAACCACGTGGTGTATTACGGCCCATACCTGCATCACAGCAGTAGAAACATTATAGGTTGTTTATGCTACTCAGCTGTTTTAGAATTTGCTGGATTTAAGGCCAACCATGCATTTATTCTTTGTTCCAAAATCAAAATATAGTACTTTTGTTTTGTCCCATACAGCGCCTAGACTGCACTGCATGTAAGTTTACACATTTAATTCTAATTTCAGATACTTAGACATGGTGCATATAATGGCATATGACATGAACGGTTCCTGGGACCCTGTCACTGGTCACAACGCTCCCATCCATCAAGGAGAAGGAGATGAGGGTGCGGTTGCAGAGGATATGAACACAGTTGAACAATCTTTGAAATATTGGCTTGGTGCAGGTTAGAACATAGTCGGTTTTCTCACAAAAGATAGTTAGCTAGTATTAATACGCAGAAATAATGTGTCTTGTGACTCATCAGCTACATAGATTGCTAACTGAAAAAAGAAACGTGTGGAGTCGGGGAGACGTGTAGAGTCGTTTAGTCTATCTTTAAAATACTCAGAGTTTAGTTTTAATCTGTCAGCTTCAGCACTCTCGAAAATTATAAGAACTATCTCACTCTCCCTCAGTCTCTTTATCTATCTCTTTTTAAGTATGTAACAAAAAGTTGCATGGAGGGGTTTTTCATTACGGGAAGATTTCTACAATTTTACTCCAACCGCAAATGGCAGTAAGGAACTTCGTTCTTAAACACATGTACTGATAAACTTCTTTACAACTTAACTTCACTCCATAATTTAAGTATTTTCATTTGGCTCCAAATTGTATCCTCTTTTCTTTATTAATCGTTTCTTATTTCCAGGGTGTCCACCAGAAAAAATTGCAGTAGGTGTTCCATTCTACGGGCGAACATTTACATTGATGAGTGCTTCCGATAATGGTGTGAGAGCCCCATCGTCCGGAGATGGTATAAATGGACCATATACTGCTACTAACGGCTTCATAGGATATAACGAAGTAAGTACTGGTTTCTATCAACCTAGCCTGACTCTTCGCTTCTTATTTTCGTGTCGATGCTATTCGTACTGCTCTCAAAACGGTGAAGGAAAACATCTTGAGAAAACCGACAAGGCATCTACCAACCCGCATTAGGCCCGCTTGGTGGATAATGGCCCACTCCCTCTCATCGAGAGAAGGACTGTGTCTCAGCAGTGGGTACATTTTAGGGCTGTGTTTGAGTATGGATGCGAAAGGTGGAGGACAGGTTGTTAAATCTATGTCCAACAGTGGACTGCAACAGGCTGAGCAGGAAATATTAGTTGAGATACGTACCTCGTCGGTCTAGTGGTCACAAGTCCTGGCATCGATTCCCAGCTTGGCTAAAGAGTTATTCAGTTTTCAGAAGAAGAAGAAGAAGAAAGAAGAAAAATATTTTATTTGTGACACGCACAGGACATAAAAACATAAAAAAAGAACACAGAAACTTTAGGATTATACAAATAACTAAATGGTAAAAGATATAAAATTAAAAGAGTATGACCTGTGCGAGGCCAAAAAGGTTCCTATCTCAGCATAATGCTGCGATATTTGTTTGTTTTTTACTGTGTCGAAGGCCCAAAATGCCCTGAGCCCAAAATCGATGGCAATAGTCTCACCTCCTATTACATGACTCAAATACTAGCGAAGTGCACGTGAATTCCACAAACATTTTGTAGGCGGGGCAACCCTTCAAGCGGCACTCTTCTGCTTCTGCTGATTACAGACGTGACGTTACGTTACATGACAAGTTAAAATACAGTTCAAGCCAAGACTAACTTTAAAAAACTTATCCATTACAAGAACAATTCCAAACGAAGCAAAAATTGCAACAACAGCCATAAAAAACTTTCCTTCTACAATACCGGGTCAAAGTATCTTCATACAGATGTGGTTGAACAATATCCAAGTACATTCGCAGCTTCTACAACTGTACTATGATGCGGTTCGAACATTAAACTAGGAAGAAAGCGTAGCAACACACCCCACTCACATCAAACTTCTTCCTTTATAAGAACAACTGACACCTAACTTCGCAAACTTTGCCCGACTCAAAGCTGCAGATGGCATAAATTAAATTTTGGTGTTTCGTTTCACAAGGACGGCTAGAATTACCTTTGTTGAGCAATCAAGATTATTCAGTGTCTATTTCGGTTGGATTGTTTCTAACTTTACTTGCCACTGGCAAGATGTCCGTTTCTATTTTTGATCTATAGCGTTATCAGTCTCAAATACTACTGAGACCTCTGTGAGAGGAAATGGGTCACAAAAAACAAAGATATTTGACATCCCCCGCACTAGGCCCGCGTGGTGGCACGCGGGCCTAGTGCGGGGGATGTCAAATATCTTCGATTTTTTGGTTCTAGGACATGTTGGTTTCCTCACGATGCTTCTTCATCTTTTTGAGAGCAATTTTAGTGAAATTATTTACACAATGTAAATAATTTCACTAAAATGCCTGCTTTGATTTGAACCTTCGAACTCCACGACCTACAACCTCTCGGTCGTGGCTATTACTACTGAGCCAACACTGCGGCTATATATATATAAATAGAAACACATAATATGAGATGTTGTGAGAAAAGTTTTGAAAATGAAGGAGGCTAGAGGCGAGGGTAGGAAAAGACAAAATTAACGACGAATGGACTGTGTAAAAGATAATAATTATAGCAAGGGGGTGACTACCGAGATGACGACTAATAGAGAAGTATGGGAGAAAAAGAGAGTGATGTTGCGGTGACCCCAAATAAATTGAGATAAGGGCAGGAGAATAGTGATGATGAGACAGGAACACGGACCTTGTGTTTCGCATTTCGTGTTTACACACACAAGTCTCACATTCTTGCAGCTTAAAGTTTTAACGTTATATTCTTTACTAGTTTCTGCCCGCGACTTCGTCCACGTTAAATTTTTGCTTCTCTGACCCTTCTCGTCACATCAAATTGACTGCCAGTTTTCATTGCTGCTCCGCTCCTTTCGATTGTAGCGTACTGTTACATAGTCAAAATTTCGCTCCCCTTTCCGTCGCATCGAATTGCCTGCTAGTTTTCATCCATTTATCATTTGCTGCTCCACTCCTTTAGACCGTAGCGTAATGTTATATAATTTATAGCCTTCGTAAATAAACAGGCTACCCAACACAAAAAGATTTTTTTAATTCGTGCCAGTAGTTCCTAAGATTACCGCGTTCAAACAACAAACTCTTCAGCTTTATAATATTATTGTATTATAATATTAATTAGTATAGATTAGTATAGATAATCTTAATGATTATTTTAGATATTATGCTATTTTTACTATTAATATTTCTTACAATATTCTTCATCCATTCTTCCTATCTTGGATTGGTTTTTAAACTGTTGCTATTCCTTGCACAAACTTATACATTACTTTATGTATACATGCGAATTTTGTAACTGCTATACATATATTAGAGCTCGTGGCAGATCGCCCATGCGTTGGACCGATCAGGTCAAAATAGCACTTGATGGTCCACTTTACGAATGTACGAGAAGGGCTGCAGTACGAGAGGAATGGCGACGGATTGTGAAGCTCGCCACCACACCAGATATGACGACCACGACCACTCTGTCAAGAGTGTAACGACGAAGAAGAAGAAGATATATTAAAACAGTTGATCAAAACTAACAAAATCCTATTGATTCCAGTTCTGCCAGAAACTACAAACCGAATCCTGGACCCAACGCTTCGACTCCCAAGCTAAAGTACCCTATGCCATCAAGGACAAAAACTGGGTCTCCTACGACGACCCCAAATCGACTGCTGCCAAAGTTGAATACGCCAAGCAATTGAACATCACAAAAATTATGATATGGAGTATTGAGACTGATGACTTCCGTGGCATTTGTGGGGATGGGGTCAATCCTTTGCTTCACGCTATTAATGACGCTTTGGGTACTGGAAATGGTGCAATTAATCCTTCTGTCTCTAGTAATGTTACTTTTAGTAGTGTTACTTCTAGTAATGTCACTTCTAGCAATGTTACTTCTAGTAATGCTACTTCTAGTACTACAAAGTCTCCTACTTCTGCATCAAATACGGTTTGTAAGACAGAGGGTTATGCACCAAAGTCTGGAGACTGTTCAAGCTTTATATATTGCATGAAAGATGGCGCTGATGGGTTCATAGCTTCGGAATTCAAATGCCCCGCTAATTTGTATTGGGATAAAACTTTGTTAGGTTGTAACTATCCGGCTATGGTTGCATGTTAATAATAAGTTATTGGCGTAATTTTTATTTATTTATAACGATTTAATAAATAATACTTTTCAAATTGTTTATGTTTTCTTTTTGCATCATCTTTTGTTTTGTTTTGTATGTAGGAAATCATCAAATGATGTCTCCCACTCTGGGAGGAGCGGTGGGTGTGTCAAATTTTCCTGACTAAAACCCACCCGTGTTCCTTCAGTTGCCTATATGCCAGGGCCACGGTAACTCTTTTGAACAAATCTCGCGACTCTGACAGTTTTGCATCTTCCTTGAGATTTAAAACGTACCTTTTAATTAACCAATTACTTATGGTCATATTAAGAGGCCAGGACACCGCGAAATTCAAAATAACCTACGTTTTTGCAATGCACAGGTCAGTGTTTTTTTTTTAGTTTCACAGAATACCTTAGCGCATCCCTTAACGATGCATTGCTGCACCCAGGTGCGGTCGCAGCCTATGATTTTGGGGGGTCACCATGAGTACTGAAGAATATTTTTAGGAAGATACATCTCCTCGTTGATCTAGTAGTCGAAAGCGCTACTGATGAGCATGAGGTCCCGGGTTCGATTCTCAGGTCGGGAGTATTATTGGGTTTTTCAGGCAAATCGTTCAGAGTCTCGACAGCATGGCTGACTTTGGGGGGGAGGGTCATGACCCCTAGGACCCCCCTCTAGCACCGCGCCTGGCTGCACCTCAATTACGTAACCTATTTTCTTTCAAATTTCGAAGGATTTTGAAGCAATATCCTAATCCATTTCTTCTTATGTTTGAGAAATTCGTCTGTTCAACAACGTTAATAACGCAATGAATGCTGCCGAAATGTCAAAATAAAAGGTTTTACAATTGTTAGTATATTACGCAATTACCCGTGAATCTGTTGCTTAAATTTAGCCGAAAACGTTGACTCACAAGAGTGGGAAAAACGAAATATCCTCTTCAAAATCTCGTCTCATAAGCGGTAATAAAGTTTCTTTGAAATTCGCTAGCAATGTTTGCTAGCAAATACGTTGCGAGTTATAAAGCTGTCATTTTCATACGATACTCGAAAATTCCACGAAAAAGGTAACAATCAGAGTATAGTGTCTGAGTGTACTATCATAGGAATGCTTTTAAAAATATTTTTTTATTATAAGGCAGTGTGAGTGTTGTATATGGCAACCATAACGTTGCATAATATAGACACCAAATAGTCAGTTGTCAGTTCACAATAAATGTTAAATGGAAGCCCGCCTCTTATTTGAACATTGGCGACGAAAAAAATTGGAAATCTCGTTTAATGCAGATAATTCTTGTTAAAAAATATGTCTATCGGTAAAATTGGTGAGTTTAATGTGCAAGCCGGCAACTGGTTGGCGTATGTTGAACGCATTGAAATGTATTTTGTAGCCAACAAAATCGGTGACGATGTGAAGCTAACGCTTATTTCACTAATGGGTGAAGAAACTTATGAGCTATTATCAAGCTTAGCAAGTCCGTCAAAGCCGTCTTCTTTGAAGTTCGAAGAAGTTGTTAAAATGCTACAAGAACATTTACAACCCAAACCTGCGGAAATGGCGGAACGATTCAGATTTCGTCAACGGAGACAGTTGGCCAGTGAATCTATTGCCGATTACATAGCCGAGCTTAAAAAGCTTTCCAGATTCTGCAATTTTAATACAGTTTTAGAAGACAATTTAAGAGATCAATTTGTCTGCGGTTTAAAGAGCGAATTCATTAGGCAGCGGTTATTTGCAGAAGAGCATCTTAGTTATTCAAAAGCGGTGACTTTGGCCACAACTCTTGAGGCGGCGGAAAGAGATGCCTGCGCAGTAGAACATAACATCGGTAGCGAGGTGAAGAACGCGGCAGAATTAAGCGGAGGCATAAACAAATTGCTAGTGAACTCATGTACAGCTTGCGGAAGTACAAACCATGGGAAATTGGACTGCAAGTATAAAAATTTTGAATGTAGTTTGTGCCACAAAATTGGGCACTTGAGGCGAATGTGTTCAATACGGTCACAAACTGACGCGGCACGACCGAAAAAGTCAACAGACTCCTCAAAACCAGAAGACGATCGGATTGAGACGTCACGCAGAGGGCAGGGCCGTCGCGGTGGTCGAGGTGCACGCGGTGGTGCAACGCGCAGGCGCACGGATGGACAGCGATCCAATACTTATTGGGTACAAGAAACAGGTGGCAACTGTTCAATATTATCTTCTAGTGACGATGATGTCAGCGAAGAAGACTTGAATGAACCTATGTATCAAATGTCTTTGTCTAAGTATACCCCGGTGCGTATTTCACTATTAGTTAATAATTGCTTTTTAGAAATGGAAGTAGATACTGGTTCGCCTTTATCTTGTATTAGTAAAAATACTTATAAAAAATATTTAAAAAATCTTGTTATAAAACCATGTCGTATAAATTTAAGTTTTTATGATGGGTCTAGAATTAAGCCAATTGGGTATGTAGAAACGGAAGTTCGTTACAAAGATATGATTAAAATTTTGGATCTGTACATTTTTGATAATGGAACTACAAATTTATTAGGTCGACAGTGGCTAGCTGAATTATGCATAGATATTACAAAACTCAGTGTGCATTGTATTAAAAACGAAAGATGTAACAAAAATGAAATGATAGAAACTATTATTTCCAGGCATAAATCTCTTTTTGATGGCACGTTGGGTCGGTACACCGGTGGCTCAGTTAAGCTGAATGTACGTCCGGACGCGCAGCCTATATTCTGTCGTGCTCGCCCATTACCGTATGCGCTGCGTGGCAAAGTTGATGCAGAGTTGGACGCTATGCTGCGCACGGATATCATCGAGCCTGTTGACCACTCTGACTGGGCCACTCCTCTAGTAATAGCCCGTAAGGCGGATGGTGGCATAAGAATTTGTGCCGATTTTAAGGTAACACTTAATCGCGCTTTGATGATCGACAGGTACCCGGTTCCAAAGATTGACGATTTATTTAGCGATATTTGTGGAAATGTTTGGTTTACTAAATTAGACTTATCACAGGCTTACAATCAATTAGAACTTTGTGAAGACTCTAGAAACTTTACAATAATTAATACTCATCGTGGATTATTTAAATATAAACGTTTAGTGTTTGGGTTGGCTTCTAGTCCCGGTATTTTTCAAAGATTCATGATAAATCTTTTTAAAAATGTTCCAAATGTAGTCATATTTTACGACGACATTTTAATCAAAAATAAAGATTTAAAAACCCATTTACAAACAACAGACAATGTTAATAAAACGGGAGTCAGGTGTTGTAGGCGGGGGTGACGGTGTTCCCTTGACGAAAGAGTGAAATTAAACCAGTCAGAATGTCGTAATAATTGAGTATATTTGGCACACATAAAGTTACACAGAAATCACTACAAATGGTTGTAAAAGAGTACACAGCACACAATATAAAATACAGTCAGAATAAGCAGTACACACAATTAAATCCTAGCTATATTACACTTGAAGACTGGCTAACTAGATATAGGGTACATCGCGACTAAGCAGTGGACAGCGGAGCCCCTTACTTCAGAAACACTACGTGGTAACTTGATGATTCGTGTAAACTTGTAAAAATACTAAATCCAAAAATAGACGCTCGGCCCTTTTATAACTTTTGTTGCCTACCGCAAGTAGCGTATACATTTCTTTACTTTGATTAGCCGCTCCGCCAATTGAGAGCGAGAAAAATGGACTTTCCCTAAGGCTGTACCTTAGGGAAAGTCCATTTTTCTCGCTCTCAATTGTTTCGACTTGTCGAGAATTTCAAAACACGTGTAAGCGAGTTCAAGGTTTCTGCTTTCTTATTGGATTAACAATGTGGCTCGTCCTATTGGACATACGCTACTTTCAAAATCGTGTACGAACTACGTAAGATATTTTAGGTATATTCATACCTACTCACAGCTAATTAGTGCTTTACAATAAATGAGTTAGGTAACTATAAGCTAATTAGTTTTATACAAACATAACACAGGCATTACAGACTAATTAGATTCCAACAGGTTTGTTACAGGTAATTGCAGGTTAATTAGAATTCAAAAGGTCAAGACAATGGTAATACAGCTGATTATAAACATACATCGGTATTTACTTAAGTATCTTCATGGAAATCTACTACTTTTATTAAAGAACAGTATAGGTATTTGTTTAGGTATTTTACAGAGGCTATACCGGAGTTACCGAATACAATAGCGAGGAGATATTAATGTTAAAAGTTAGCTAGTCTCATTGGGCATCGCCCACAACAATAAAGAAACATAAATACTAACTATAGCTTGTTTTATTGGGCTTCGCCTACATTCCACCCCCTGTAACAGGGTTCAACCGACTTACAATTCTTGGTCTGTGGGAAGCACAATAATCTTCGCTACGGGTCGACGTAGGACCCCATTTACAGTCTTAACATCTACTACACGGATAATACCATCGTGTCCATGATACACAGCTTTGATGAGACCTTTGGTCCACGCACTTCGCGGTCTATTATTGTCCACAATCACTACTACGTCACTGATACGTACGTTCGGCACATTGTTTAACCACTTTTCCCGACGTTGGAGCGTAGGCAGGTACTCTCGCAGCCAGCGCCGCCAGAACATGTCGGCGAGCGCGTTCACGCGCCGCCACTGCCGGCGAGAGTCGATGTCTTCGGCGTCGCTCGATGCAAACGGAGTACTCCCGGACGCAGTGCCCAGGAGTAGATGGTTCGGCGTCAGGACCACGGGCTGGTCGTGGTCGTCGTTCACGTAGCTCAGTGGCCGGCTGTTTACGATCAGCTCGGCTTCGGTGAGGAGGGTGTAGAGGACCTCCTCACGAGGGGCACGCTCCTTGAGCGTACTGCGAAGTGCGTTCTTCACGGATCTCACCAGGCGCTCCCAGCAGCCACCCATGTGTGGGGCCGCCGGGGGATTGAAGTGCCATTCGATGCCACGGTGAATGGCCTCGGCCCTTATCTGACCTTGGTTGAGGTCTTTCAGGGCTGCTCGAAGCTCGGTATTGGCCCCGATGAAGTTGGTACCCTGGTCAGAGTACAGATGTGCTGGTTGCCCGCGGCGCGCTATGAGGCGCCGCAAGGCTAGTATGGCGGAGTCGGCGCTTAGGGAAGCGGCCAACTCAAGGTGGACGGCGCGTGTAGTGAGGCAGGTGAATAGGACACCCCACCTCTTCTCGCGCCGTCGCCCGATTGCGACCTCCATCGGGCCGAAGTAGTCCACCCCCACTCGCACAAAGGCTCGTCTGGATGGTTCCAGCCTTGCGAGCGGCAGGTCACCCATCTTCGGTGGCGCGGGCTTGGCTCGGCAGACGCGACAGAGTTGGCAGTTGGCAACCACTGTCTTTACTGAGGTTCTGATTTTAGTGACCCAGTACTTTTCCCGTAGATTGTTGACGACGGTCTCGTGGTTGGCGTGCAGAGCCATCGCATGGTAATGAGCGATGAGCTTTCTTGTCAGAGGATGGCGGCCCTCCAGGATAATAGGGTGCCGCTCGCCGAACGTGAGCACCTCACAGGCACTCAGGCGCCCTCTCACTCGTAGCAACCCGTCGTCGGCTATCATGGGGTCGAGAGCCTTGATGCTGCTGCTGCTGGGAACGGGCAGGCCTTTTAGGATGGTGGCCCGCTCGCTTTGGAAGCTTTCTTCTTGACACAGCCTCAACAGGCTGTTGTGAGCATCTTCTAGGTCTCGCTGACACAGCTCCGTAGTCGACCGACGTTTGCGACATCGGCCGCTGAAGATGAGCACGCGCGCCATGACACGCTGAATGCGCGTCCACGATGAGGAGCGCTCGTACTCTAGGAGTGGTGCCGCCGGTGCTGCCGCGGCGTGGACCCGCTGGATGCGCTCAAGGTCCGCTTCCGACGCCTCAGCCTCGGGACACGCAGGCCACAGCTCCTGTGGGTCACATAGAAACGAGGGGCCCGAGAGCCACTCCGCGTGGTCATCGGGCCAACACAACCTGGTGGCCTGATCAGCTGGGTTATCCTGTGAAGGTACCCAGCGCCAGTTGCCTCTGTCTGACAGCCTATCTATTTCGGCTAGTCTGTGCGAGACGAATCGTTGAAATTCCTGTGCATCGGAGTTTATCCATTTTAATACAGTCTTGCTGTCGGTCCAAAGGAATTTCTTTTCGATTCGTATACCTAACTCTTTGTGGGCAGTGTCTGCTATACGACAGGCTAACACGGCTGCTTGTAACTCTAGCCTGGGAATGGATACTACTTTTTGTGGAGCTACTCGCGCTTTCCCTAGTAACATAACCGATTCCCTCTTTCCTTCAGAGTTAGAGCCCACTAGGTATACTACTGCGGCGTAAGCAAGCTCGCTGGCGTCCCCGAACGCGTGTAATTCTAAATTATCGAGTTTTAACCCGTACCACCGCGGTATTTTTAATTCGTTTAAGCGGTATAAATTATGGAGCCAATTAAACCATACTTTGGCGTCCTTTTCTTTTAAGGGTTCGTCCCATTGTATTCCCGACTTCCATATTCGTTGCATTAATATGCGTGATTGAATTACACACGGGTATAGGAAACCTAGCGGGTCGTAAATAGACATTATCATACTAAGAAATTGTCTTTTAGTGGGCACTAAACTACCATTCATAATTTCCGGTGGTAGTCTCTTAAATGACAGATCAAAACCTAACTCGTCGTCTTTAGGTGACCATATTAAACCTAGGGTCCTCTCTACTGAGCCTGTTCCCTTCTCAAGGGCTACCTTATCAGGCATTTCTATTTTCAGCCTTTCCCTTAGCTCCGATGAGTTAGTGACCCACCCCCGGATAATGAATCCACCGGATGCATGTATTCGTGTCACTTCCTCTATTAACGTGTTAGCCTTCTCCTCGGTCCAAGCACTATCTAGATAGTCGTCCATATAGTGCCTAGATTTGATGGCTTCCACAGCTTCGGGATAAACATCAATGAAATCATCGGCATTTTTGTTGAGTATATATATTGCCGTAGTAGGGGACGAGGCTGCACCAAATATCATGGAATTCATCGCGTATGTATCTGGTTCTTTATGGTGATCCGCGCCTCTCCATAAAAATAATTGCGCGCCTTGATCTTCTGCCCTTATTTTTACTCGTAAGAACATATCAGCGATATCCCCTGAAAACGCGACGGGGCCTATCCTGAACTTAATTAAAATACCTAGCAAAGAATTCAGTAAGTCAGGTCCGGTTAGCAGATTATCATTTAAACACGTCCCATGAGACGTAGCGGCTGCGTCGAACACGAGACGTAGCTTGCCCGGTTTGTTCGGGTTAACGACTCCGAAATGCGGTAAGTACCAAACCGGCGAGCAGTCTATGTTACCGTCTACTTTACGCGCGTAACCTTCGTCTACTAACCTACCTATCTGAGCTGAATATTGCTCAGCGAAACTAGTGTCTTTACGCATACGCTTCTCTATGCCGTACAGCCTTTGCCTGGCCTGATTATAATTATCAGGTAACTGAATATTGTCATGTTTCCATAACAAACCGACCTCCCATTGTGACTGGTCAGGGATACGATGGCTAGTGCTGTCTAACACGGCTAATGCCCTTTCGACATCTTTATGTTTACGTAAATTCTCTGAAATACCTATCGCTTCTAGCTCAAACTGTGATTTAACTAGATTATGTAAATCAGGAAGGGAAACGGTCATGCAACTAACACATTCTTTACTATTATTATTGTTATTAATATTAAATGGTCCATGTATGACCCAACCTAACTTAGTGAGTGAGGCAACTGGCTTACCGGATTTTCCTTGGCGGATGTCCTGACTGACGAGCAGCTCCCAGTTGTCCTGTCCGAGAAGCAGCAGCGGTTTGGCTCCCCTCATCTCTACGCAACCCAAGTCGCGTAGGTGCGCGTTGTCGTCGATCACTGTGGCGGACACTGTTTGCGTTGGTAGGTTAATGTCCACTATTGTCCGACACGTAATGTTATGGCACTGACCGTTAGGTCCTTTTACGCGCACTTGTACCACTCGCGACGTTGAGTCTGTTACTCCGTAGCCACCCGCGGTTTTTAAGGAGAGAGGAACACATGGGCCCACTAAGTCTGTGGCGAGCGAGCTGTCGATGAGTGACACGGTCGCACCATCGTCCAGTAGTGCGTAACACTGATTATCGTCACTGTTTCCATCGCTGACCGTTACTGGCATAATTTTCAGTAGTGCCGTAGCTCGCCACTCGCCTATATTTGTGACACTTTCCGTCTTACTTTCTGGCGGCGTAGCCACCTTTTCTTTCGGCTGCTTATCCGCGTGTAACAGCAGGTGATGTCCGAACCCGCACTTCTTGCATCTACTCGCACGGCAAAACCTCTTGGGATGTTTACTCACGAGACATTTGAAGCATGTGTTCTTCTCCTTTATCGTGTCCCAACGCTGTTGAACGGTAAGCTTTTTGAACTGGTCACACTCTTCTATGTTGTGCTTTCGTTGACATATAACGCATTCTTCAGGAGCGGCAGACTCGTCGCTCTGCGTGTTCACTCGTTGCGTCAACGGAGGCCTGCTCGCGGCCGAGCGCGCGGCGTTGGCTGGCCGAGACTGACCGGCGCCGCCATACTTCTGCTGTTGCTTGGCAGGGGGCTTCGATGGACCGGGCTCAAACATACTCGCCTGAGTGTAGTACGACGTTGAGCGTGTCAAGTGTATTAGAAAATGTGATAATATTTCTAGATTTGGAGACACTCTTAGGTCCACCCCCTGTGTGTTGTCCAGGCCCATTGCGAAGTCACCGTATTGCGCGCGCTGTACAGGGGTCAGCTTGCTCAGCAGGTCACTCACCAGCTGTGGATTATTTATATATCCATCCGCACGAATATTTTTGAGTAACGAAACACAATTTCGGACCGTTGACGAGAATTTCCTTAGTTCGCGTCCACTTTCCGTTACTCTAGGTAATTCTTTGACCTTTTGTATGGCGTACTGTAGCACTAGGGTCGGGTGACCGTACTCATCCTCTAGCGCGCGCATTATCTCGGACGGATCAGTTGACGATCGTAGTAAGTCCTCTACTGATACCTTTGCGTCGCCTTGTAACGAGGTTTTTAATCGTGCTAAGTTTTCGTGCGCCTTGAAATTGTATAATTGTGATGTTTCCCAGTACATGTTCCGATATGATATCCAGTCGGCTGGGTCACCTTTAAAGTAGGGCAATTCATATGCCTGTCTTGGTACCGGTCGTGGTGGTCGTGCCATGTTCGTGATAGCCTCTGCCAGTCTGTCTATCTTACGGTCTCTGTCCCCTGACGATTCTCTCCGCCTTTCTCTTTCATCCGCTCCGTACTGCATCTGCCGCCGTGTATCCGACTCGAGTGTGGCTACTCGAGGTACACTTGCGACCGGAGTGGTAAAGGCGGTATAACGGCTGGGTAACTGGAACCTTACTCCATCTGACGTTACTGGCGTGTACCTGGACGTAATTGGTGCCGTTATGTTAGGTAACGGTACAGACGCGGATGTCCTAGGTACTCGGGACTGGTCTAGATCACACGGCACTGACGACCCACGGTGGTTATTCTCAAGATTCACCCTACTTACGGTTTGTTCACGGGGGTCAGATGTTTCACGGGGCGCAGCCATTTCCATAGGTGCGCCTGACACAGCCGGCGTCCCCAATACTTCTATCAATTGGGGGACTTGGGGCGTGGTTTTCACCCACTCTTCGACGCGCTGTGTCGTACTCACATCTGACTGTGAATCATCGCTTTCAGCGGCCGCCTCTATCTCAGCTATTTCCGCTTCCATCCTTTTCTTGACGAGGTTTTCCTTGTCTTTGACCAGGTTCTCTTTCAACTGCACTAATTCGCGCTCCGCTTCGTACTCGATCCGTTTTTTAAGGTAATCGACGCTCCTGTGGCTATTTCTTGACGATATTTTGCTGCGCGGCGAGGTGTGGCGACCCTTGGGCGCTGCCTGCCCCCCGTGCGCTCTCTCTGACGTCAATTTACTGTGGTCAATTAATCGGCCACCGGTGAGCGGAATATTGCGAGCGGACGTCGATGCCAATGTCGGTGCTACGGACGGAGAACCTGGAGCCCTTTCGGATGGTAAGCCTGAGTCAGAGACGATGTCCTCTGCTTGTCGCGTACCCATTTCTTCCGCCAGTCTTCGTAACTTGCTGCGTGTGGTGATTTCACTTCTGTGACTCATGATTCTGACTGGTTCACTCTATTCTAATTGAACCTGATCCGGCTCGCAAGGACCAAAATGTTAATAAAACGGGAGTCAGGTGTTGTAGGCGGGGGTGACGGTGTTCCCTTGACGAAAGAGTGAAATTAAACCAGTCAGAATGTCGTAATAATTGAGTATATTTGGCACACATAAAATTACACAGAAATCACTAAAAATGGTTGTAAAAGAGTACACAGCACACAATATAAAATACAGTTAGAATAAGCAGTACACATCATTAAATCCTAGCTATATTACACTTGAAGACTGGCTAACTAGATATAGGGTACATCGCGACTAAGCAGTGGACAGCGGAGCCACTTACTTCACAAACACTACGTGGTAACTTGATGATTCATGTGAACTTGTAACAATACTAAATCCAAAAATAGACGCTCGGCCCTTTTATAACTTTTGTTGCCTACCGCAAGTAGCGTATACATTTCTTTACTTTGATTAGCCGCTCCGCCAATTGAGAGCGAGAAAAATGGACTTTCCCTAAGGTACAGGTTTCGACTTGTCGAGAATTTCAAAACACGTGTAAGCGAGTTCAAGGTTTCTGCTTTCTTATTGGATTAACAATGTGGCTCGTCCTATTGGACATACGCTACTTTCAAAATCGTGTACGAACTACGTAAGATATTTTAGGTATATTCATACCTACTCACAGCTAATTAGTGCTTTACAATAAATGAGTTAGGTAACTATAAGCTAATTAGTTTTATACAAACATAACACAGGCATTACAGACTAATTAGATTCCAACAGGTTTGTTACAGGTAATTGCAGGTTAATTAGAATTCAAAAGGTCAAGACAATGGTAATACAGCTGATTATAAACATACATCGGTATTTACTTAAGTATCTTCATGGAAATCTACTACTTTTATTAAAGAACAGTATAGGTATTTGTTTAGGTATTTTACAGAGGCTATACCGGAGTTACCGAATACAATAGCGAGGAGATATTAATGTTAAAAGTTAGCTAGTCTCATTGGGCATCGCCCACAACAATAAAGAAACATAAATACTAACTATAGCTTGTTTTATTGGGCTTCGCCTACAGACAAAGTGTTCGACATTTTGGAGTCTAACGGGTTAAAAATTAGGCGGGAAAAATGCGAATTTTTGACGCATGAAGTAAGATACTTAGGTTACATTGTAAGCAAAGACGGAGTGAAGGTAAATGCGGATAAAATTAAACCTATTATTTCTATGCCGCATCCAAATAATGTTACTGAACTAAAGTCTTTCTTAGGCATGGTAAATTTTTACGGAAAATTTATAAAAAATTTGAGCACATATTTAAGTGTACTTTACGAATTACTTAAAAAAAGCAAAGATTTCAAGTGGATTAGGAAACATACCTTAGCATTTAACCAAGTTAAAAAGTTGTTATGCAGTACGGATGTGTTGGCGCATTATGATATGTCATTAGAGACAACGTTGACATGTGATGCTAGCGCACACGGTCTAGGCGCCGTGCTCGCGCAGCGCACTCAACATGGAGGGGATGAACGAGTAGTAGCTTATGCGTCGCGAGCTCTCACCTTTGCTGAGAAGCATTACAGCCAAATTCATAAAGAGGCTCTGGCCATTATTTTTGCGGTTGATAAATTTCACCAATATTTATACGGGAGAAAATTTACTCTTCGCACCGATCATAAACCGCTAGTGAGTATTTTTGGGCCTGACTCTGGTATTCCAAGTACAGCAGCTAGTAGATTACAAAGATGGGCGATCAAGTTATCAGCTTACGACTTTGACATAGAGTACGTAAAAACAGACCAAAATGTGGCTGATGCACTCTCGCGCTTGATAAAGACAAATAAAGATACTAGTACGGCAGACAATGATTTACCAGAACAAACATACTTACATTTCGCTTCTGAAGCACTTCTTTTAGACTACAATATTCTAAAGAAGGAGACTTTTTCTGATTTTTTATTAAGTAGAGTTATGAGCTATATTAATGACGGTTGGCCACAGGAAGTTGAGATTAAGGAGCTTAAACCTTATGTTAATCGCAAAAATGAACTTTATACGGAGCTAGGATGCGTTTTGTGGGGTCACCGGGTTGTGATACCTTTAGCTTGTAGGGATAGAGTTCTAAAAGAACTACATGAACCACACATGGGAATTGTTAAGACAAAGGCCTTAGCAAGAAGTTATGTTTGGTGGCCAGGCATTGATGAAGCTGTGGAGGCGGTCTGTAGGGCGTGCAAAATATGCGCTGCGGTGGCAGATGCGCCACACCAACATGCGCCACAGCCGTGGCCGTGGCCAAGTCGCCCTTGGTCACGAGTACACATCGACTTTTTAGGACCAGTGGCTGGACTAACTTATTTAATAATTGTTGATGCTTGTTCAAAATGGATTGAGGCTATTCAAATGAAACGCACTACGGCACAAGCGGTTATAACGGTTCTCAGAGATATTTGGGCTAGGTTTGGACTACCGAGACAACTAGTAAGCGATAATGGTCCACCGTTTACTAGCACTGAGTTCAAACATTTTTTAGTAAAAAATGGTATTGAGCAAATTTTCTCCGCGCCTTACCATCCTGCCTCTAATGGCGCAGCAGAGAGTGCAGTAAAAATATGTAAGCGGGTAATTAAAAAAGCACTTAAACAAAAGTTAGATCCTGATACGGCATTGTGCAGGTTCCTTTTAACTTACAGAAATACTGAACATCACACGATAGGGGATAGTCCGGCAAAAATATTGCAGGGAAGAAATTTACGCACTAGACTGGATGCTTTAAAACCCGATCGGGAGGCGCGTATACAATCGCGACAAAAAACACCGGAAGGTGCACATCGTCAGGTCGCGGTGGGCGATAATGTGTGGTATAGGGACTATCGTGGTCCAGATAAATGGGTACCGGGACAAGTATTAGAGCAATTAGGTAGGACTGATTATAATGTTCGATCTGATTGTGGAACCGATACTCATCGACATATTGATCAGTTGCGGCGACGTTCTGTATTACCAGAGACGCCATGCCATCTACCTTGTAATAAGATTACTAGGAAGTCACGTGGCTCGCTAATTTTTCCAGAAATGAAAGAGCAGAAGTCGAGTGGGGCAGCCAGTGGTAGTCCGATAATAAAAAAACAGAGAAATGTAAATGACTCTGATACGGCTACCACGTCAGTGGACGGCCCGCAGGCAACGACAGCTATTATTCCTTGCGACAATGATGTGCAAGTCACAACTGAGGTACCGGTGGTACATCAAAGACCAAAAAGAATTATTCAGCCTCCAAAAAGATATTGTTTAGAATTTGATTAAGTTTCCGTATGAGTTTGTTTTTATATTGTTTTGAGTTTAATTGAAGTTAGTTATATTGGTTTGTTGAGTTAATGATTTAAATGTTGCTATTTACTAAGTTTTATTTTGTTTATTATTGATTAGGCTAAGTGTTTGTTTAATTCGTTTTGTTTATTTAGGGGTGAAGGTGTTGTATATGGCAACCATAACGTTGCATAATATAGACACCAAATAGTCAGTTGTCAGTTCACAATAAATGTTAAATGGAAGCCCGCCTCTTATTTGAACAGTGAGAACACAGGCTCATATTAAAAAATGGCAAGAAAATCAAGAAATTGTCAAGAAGATGTCAAGCAATTAAATAGCCTGAAGTGGCAAGAGGGAAGAAATACATTTGTGGTTGTTCCTTCTTTGTGAGTTTCCTTTCAGAGGAATTTCTAGGAGTCCAGTTCATCCACGTTCATTTCACATGTTCTTGAGTGGAGACCGCGAATCAGCAAACGTAAGGTAGGATGCCCTCAGGCTAGGCGGAGCGACGATCTTCGCAGGGTGGCTGGTAGCAGCTGGATGAGAGTTGCCGAGAATCGAGCTGAATGTCGTGCAATTGGAGAGGCCTATGTCCAGCAGTGGACTGCTATAGGCTGATGATGATGATGATGACAGATCATCTAGCCATCTCTTTCTGAGCCTGCCGCCTAGTCATACACAATTGCGATTTGAGATTGGATTGGATTTTTATACATATTTGGGGGCACGGCAGTGCCTCCGCCAAGTCGAGCGCGAAGCAAACACTGCCGAACCATCCTTTACTGGAACCATTTCGTCGCATTTTCAGGCCTCTATTTGAGAACCTCTGGATAAGACCAGAACGCAGAAATTTTCGTCATCCAGTAAACTATAATCACATACCTAAAATCCACAATTTTAAGTCTGTAGGTCATTTAGTTCCGAAGTTAAGCGAAAGCAAAATTTCGGATTTATGACACTCACTCACTCATTCATGATCATCAGAATAGAACTAGTACTTCCCATAAACTCAGAGAGCTGAAATTTGGTACAGAGTTAGGGCTTAATGGCCCCATAAAGGGAAAACTATAAAAACTAGGATACTCGAAGATCTGGAGTACCTAGTGACCCTGATTAGAAAACACAAGAGCCCAACCAAACTAATAGAGATCGACATACCGTCTTTACAAAAAATATTCAACGGTGGGTCGCTTCATTTGATGTCAAAAATCGAAGGTCTGAAGTATCTGATGAAGAACCCTCAGCTGGTCGGGTCGTGGGGCTTTCGGGATCGGGACCGCGGTCCTAAATTCCACCTAAAATACAATAATTATTTTGCAGTAGTATTTTGGGACCACAACAAAAATGAAGTTAAAGTACAGTGAACAAAACAATTTTTTTAATTTTCTCATACATTTTGTGTGTCAGCTACAAAACGCGTTATGCCTTTGAAGTACCAGGTTGTCATGACTTAGGAGGAGCTTACCAAACATAGAAGTCGAAGGCATAAAGCGATTTCTAGCTGACGCTAGAAATCGCTTTATGCCTGTCACAATACTTATACTTACAAGTAATTTTAATTTGTATCGAAAAGGCATGGCAACCCTGTTAAAGTCGGATTGTTTGAAAATTACAATATAACGAAAAAATATATAATAAGTGTAATAACTTATAAAACCTATCGGTGATGATAATGAATAATGACTTTGATTGATTCAGTTATGAAAAAATGGGCAATTTACAGTATTTTACGGGATGAAATATAATATGCTCCATGTCAGACTAGTGGTTGACAGCTGACCGGCTACTTGTTGATGCACGGTCCACGCACGAGCATCAAGTATTTAATGCAAAGACCGAAGTTAGTTACAAGAGGTAGACAAGAAAAAAAAAGGGCTGCGACCTGCACGCGCCGCGGCGTGGCGCCGCAGCACCCTAGGCCACGCGTCGGCGCCAGTGCGTCGCAGCCGTCAAGTTCACGTCACAAAGTGACAGACAATCACAGAGTACTTTGCAGACAATTTTATTATCCAATCGTTTTTTTTTTGGAATTATTTTAATTAGTGTAAATAGTTATTTAAGTGTATTTGTGTGATAAGTGTTTATTATTTTTATTTTTTCGGTAAGTCTGTACAAATAAACTTATGCCAAATGTCGGCTGTAGCAACGTCGATAGTGCCAGTCAACCTGCCACATCGCTCGATGTCCAGGTAAGATGCCCCCATTGCTCCCAGCCACGGTTCTTTAAAGGCGAACGGGGGCTACGGATACACTATGGCAAGGTTCACAAACCTCATAGTGTACCTTCGTGCCCCCCAGTCACATACAACACAACAACAACTTCAGATCAAAGTTTGCGGAAAACGTTGGCAAAATTCAAAAATTCAACTCCGGTAATAAAGAGAGTTCCCCGAGGCGCAAGAAGATCTGTTGCACTGAGTTTGGCACGATGTCTCCGTCTTGCGAGTCAGGAGAACTCAGAAAGTGCCTGGGAGCAACTACTCACCTTCCCGTATAGGATTTTGCATGTGGATAAAAATTCGGCGACTAAGAAATCCTTAACATACCAAATCAACCATAATTGTAACAATTCGGCCCCAATTTTAGATACCAAATTACCTCCATTTAGTAACACATTTCAAAAAGGCTTATTTTCACATGTGGAATCCAAACTAAGTGAAGGTGACATCAGGGGCGCGGCTAGAATACTGTTTAGTAGCGATGTGGTGGCGCCATACTCTCCAGAAACATTATCAGCTCTAGAGAGTAAACATCCAGCGCCTGCGGATGGTCTCACCTTCCCTGATCCCCCAGAACCACCTGACCTAAATTCAACCTTTTTTAACATTTCGGCCCCCCAGTTGATTGCAGCCGTGAGCTCCTTCCGAAGTGGTTCTGCTGGCGGCCTCGACGGCCTGACTCCACAACATTTAAAGGATCTCTTGAGTTCAGGCGTCGGGGAAGCTGGTGAGTCGTTTTTGAAGGAGCTTGCGGCCCTGATCACCCTTATGCTCAACGGCGGTGTGAACGAGGCCGTCGTCGATGTCTTGTACGGGGCCAACCTTTGTGCCCTGCACAAGAGGGATGGTGGCATACGTCCCATCGCCGTTGGCTGCATATACAGGCGTACGGCAGCCAAACTGTGCTGTCAGATATACAGTCAAAAACTGACAGCAAAGTTTCAGCCCCTGCAGCTACGCTTTGGCTCGAAAGGGGGCTGTGAAGCTGCCGTACACGCCCTTTCCACTTTTGTAAACTGTAACAAAGGTGAGGTCATTCTCAAGGTTGATGTTAAGAACGCCTTTAATTCTGTAAACAAGGACACTGTTGGCTGAAGTCAAAAAAGAACTACCCGAAATTTATGGTTTTATGTGGCAATGTTACAGGTACCCTTCTAAATTATTATACAAGGAAAATGTTTTGGAATCTTCAGAAGGATGCCAACAGGGTGACCCTCTCGGGCCAGTCATTTTCAGCTTAGCTATTCATCCAATCATTCAGAAACTAAATTCAAAATTTAACGTATGGTACTTAGATGATGGAACGCTAGGAGGTGATGTAGACACTGTTTCGAAAGACCTACAACTGCTGAAACAGCAATTTAAATCTATTGGCTTGGACCTTAACCCATCAAAGTGTGAAATCTACCTTTCTGACATTACCGACAGACAAAGAGATTTAAGACAAATAGAGAGGCCATCTGAAGAAATGTCAAAGAAAAATTGTGATCCCATGACTCAGTAACGCCATCTAGCATAGTATAGCAAAATTAGAACGGCTATGAAAAACATTTTTGTACAAAATTTTACTCTCCAGCGTCAGTAACGCCATCTAGCCTTGAATAGCAAATATTAAAAAACTTGATTAAGGCTGAATTTCATCTATTCTCTATCGATATAATATATCGATAATATTGAAAAGTGACTACATTTTTTTTTCACATTTGAAAAATACCAAACAATTTGGAATGATTACTAAATTCAATGTTGACAAGTTATTTATTTATAAAAATCTTTTTACAGACTAATTACTAAATTATTATTATTATGGGCACTGTCAAGTGAAAAAAAAATAAGATTGACATGTAAAAGTTTTTAGACGTGTCAACGTTTACACCTCAATCATATTTTTTTTTAAATTACATGAGAACTCTGAGAAGAAATGCCGAAACAAACCAGAAAAGAGTATGTGACCTCGCAGACTCTATCACCGATCACTAATGTTAATGTGATAAATTAAAATGAAACTTTATTAAAATTAAGGCAAAAGTTAACAAAACTGATTTCATTTGATGGGACCTAAGTCCCATGACTTAGGTCCCATCAAATAAAATCAGTTTTGTTAACTTTTAAAAAGGCCTAAAATAGTCGAGCAGACAGATATCAAAAGTCAAGTGAGTAGTGGGAATTATAGGCAATGTTCTAGTTTACCATACATACATCTACAAAAATGTCTAAACTTCTCTTGTAGTACAAGGTACCGATCCTTTTTTTAAATTTGATCGACCCGTCTTTCCTAAGTAAATGTCTCCGCTTGTAAAATGCTTGGAACATAATTTTGACGAAGCAGATGGAAGCCAATTTACTTCTCTACGATCTTTTTGAACAAACTGTATCCACTTTTCACGTTCAACTTTATGTACATTCGGAAACCTAAAATAACAGAAATCAATTTTACGTACGCACATATACAAACAGATAAGAAAAGCAAAATACATATGCATACAAAAGTAATGCTTATTTCTAAAAAAAATATCTTCCAGCATACCTCTGATAGAAGAGAAGATAAAAAGATGTAGTCAGCGTGTGTAAAAGTAAAAAAGAAAATAAAAAAACAGTTCACTTAAAAAAATAAACCAAATAATATGAGAATAATACTTACATAGGTACATAAAAACATACATAATATATACATACAGAGTTATAATAGTTATTTGTTATACAAGAGTGCAAAGTTGCTTTTTAACCGCGTGCTCAATTTTGATGACCGAGCAAGCGAAGGATTCTAAAATTGAATCACGAGCGCAGCGAGTGATTCAAAAATTAGAATCCTGAGCATTAGCGAGGGAATCAAAAGAGCACGAGGTGAAAAATCTTTGCACTCGAGTGCAACACGTAACTTTTCATCCCACCTCAGCGAGGAAATGGCTAAATGCAAAAAAAGCATTTACAATCACAAGATACTTTTATTTCAGTTTAGGTATTAATATTTATTAGGTACTACATTATGATAGGTTAGTATTACAGAATTATCTTTAAATTATTTCAAATAATACTTAGGTATAATTAAGAAAAATTGAAAGTAAAGTTGCTACAGCTGCCTAAGTAGAGTGTAATATTTTTGTTAGTAACGTGAAAAGAAAATGGGGCGCGCAAAGTAAATTAAAAAAGTACACCAATAAGGTTCCGAGTCTGAGTTTTTAACAAATTACAAAAAGGTTGTATGATAAATTCGGCGCCATGGAGGTAGAAGTAAATAGGTTTAATGTTTTTTTTAATTCACAAACTTAGTGCACACGATGTTCTAAATTCAATTTACTTTATCCTCTAGAGAATAAAAACGGCTTTTCCACTCAGATATTGAAGATTAAAAATACTCTTTCCGAGATGGTGGGATGAAAAATAAATATCTATGTGAGCGAACAGCACTGTTGTTGCTAAATTGATATTAAAATTACATAAATAAGTTCAAATAGTTTTGAATTTTACTAACCTAATTAAATATTATCGATAACAAAGTCGATAAACATCATAACATCTCTGCAAGGCAGTAGTAAAGCTACTCAGCAATAGAGGGCGTTTATTACAAAATTATCGTATGTTCTAGAACCATCCATGAATATTATTTAATTAAATTACTGAAAAATATTCAAAAATATTTACGAAAACAAACCGAAGTTAGGTCCAGACGTATTACTATAGCGTGATTTGCAATATCGTAAAGCGCAACTCAGCATATTTATTTGAGAATTGTTTTTCTTTTCTTGTTTAACGGACACAAATGCGTGTTGACATGCAGACATGCCGTCCTAGACTAAACGCCATATGACCACTAGGACACAAGTATTGGATTACGAGTTTGTTCGTTATGTCCCGTTTATATAATTTAATGTCTTTGCCGACAGACAACTGACACTTGATAAATTTAATGCAATAGCCCCACAAATAAAAATTATAGAAAAAAGTTCACTGCACCTCCTAGGTTCCCCAATTTTCGAAGAAAGCTTTTCTCAATTCATTGACGATAAAATTAAAAATTTCAACGACATTTCGGACAGGCTTTCCAAAATAAATTTACACTCGGCTTTCACCCTGATTAGATACTGTTGTTTTGGCCCAAATTTTATATATTTTCTTCGCTCTTCCCCTTTGTGGAAGCAGCCACAGCTCTTGGACAAAATTGACTAAATTATTCGCAGCAAACTAACATCCATTTTAAATGTGGCCTTGGACGACCGAGCGTGGCTTCAAGCCACTCTACCCATCCGCTTTGGTGGGCTCGGCGTCCGTAAAATTACTAGTATTAGCTTACGCGCGCGCGTTCCTGTCCTCTGTCCACAGCACTGAAAAGTTGACCGGGAAAATTTTAGCTCCATCCCTGGTTGACTCGGAAGTGCCGTGCTTCACAGATGCAGTGAAAGCCTGGAAAATGATTTACCCGGATACAGATCGGCCCGTGAACCCATCTTCCCAGAGACAGTGGGATGAGCCGCTCTGCAGGTTGGTACGGAATAATCTTATAAATACGTCCACCAATACTGCTGAGCGTGCCCGCCTTCTGGCTGTGGGCGAGTGGGAGTCGGGCCTCTGGCTTCAGGCACTACCGTCACCCAACATAGGAACTATGTTGAGTGACACCACCTTTCGGCTTGCTACAAGCCTGCGTCTGGGCGCTCCTTGCGTGGCTCTGCATCGCTGCCAATGCGGTGAAGGTGTCGACTGCCTCGGTCACCATGGCCTATCCTGCAGTAGAAGCGCAGGGCGGATAGCACGGCACGCTAGCATCAATGACATCTTCCGTCATGCTCTTGTCATCGCCGGGGTGCCAGCTGTTCTAGAACCCAATGGCTTGGCACGTGACGATGGGAAGAGACCAGATGGGATGACCATAATGCCCTGGAAGTTAGGTCGGCCTTTGGTGTGGGATGCAACATGTGTCGACACCCTTGCGCCATCCCATCTTCTTAGCACGGCGGGCTGTGCTGGAGCGGCTGCTGCAGGTGCGGAAACCCTCAAACGGCGCAAATATTCTAACCTAATTGGAAATTATATGTTCGAGCCGTTTGGGGTTGAAACTCTAGGGCCATGGGGTCCGAGTGCCTACATAATATACCGGGACATTGCCAAGCGGCTGGTCGACTCTTCACGTGACCAGAGGGCTGGCCTATTTTTGGTCAAAGAATCAGCATTGCCATACAACGTGGCAATGCTGCCAGCCTTTTGGGCACGTTTCCTGTTGACAACGATGCAGACGAATTTTTTGATGCTTTATAATTATTTATTTTTATATACAACATTAGTTTTTATTTATGCGAAACCCGAAACACGGGTCTAGTATTTTTATGTAAAGAATCTATGAATAAAATTTCAAAACTGTATCATTAATAATCACAAAGTTATAAGCATGTTACGGTACCTGATTGTCCTCGCAAAAACATATGCAGCCTACCGGAGGGCACCACGCCAGCCGCGCGCGCAGCTCTCACTCTCACTCATTGATAATAATTTGCCACAGTGATTGTTTATTTATTAGTTGGTGATAAACATTTTCCATCACGCTTGCAGGCTTTGGACTGTCGTAATGGTCAAGTGTAGGTAGATATTATTATGTAATTTATTCGTAAATGCAGTAGTAAGTGGTAAAATGTAATCAATGCCATTTGTTGCACCTTATGTCAACAACTTAAAGTTCAAAATGGATGAAAATTGTTAAACATCGCATTACTGAACCACAGCAGGCTGTAAACAAATAATAAATTTGTACCCTTGACTATTTTTGCGTGTTTAAAAATGTTAATCATCACTATCTACAATAATTGGCGTAATCACTATTCACTCAAACAAACTGAAGCAACTGTTAAAAAAGGGCCCGTCTTTCTCATAAGCACTGACGCACTGCCACACCACCACAAACAGCGAGTGTACGGACGTTTGAGTACGAGAGAGACATGATAATTTTAAAATCTAAACAAAACACTTTAGCCAGGGCTCACGGCGGGCGCGCGCTCGCGATACGTATGCATCGATCGATGGCATTCGGGCGACTGAGGGGAGCGCCGTCGCCGCCCCGGATCAGTGCGTACACGCCGCCTAGCCCGCGCTATGACCTGTCGTGAACTCGTGACCCGTGTGCAAACAGATGATTGCGGATACTAACTTTTAAGCGTAATTAAATATTTTTGGGACAAAATATAACATGGTGTAAAAATTATTGGAATCGATTCAGTTACTGATTCTGAACAAACTATATTCAGGTTTCGCATATACTAAAAATAATGTTGTATACAGGTACATTTTTTTTTTCTTTGGATTTAAACTTAGATTGTAAATTATGTAAATATTATAAGATATTGTATATAAAAGACATTAATCCCTAGTCACGCAACAAAAAAAAAAATATCGTGAAATCGATTTCAGGGACAGACATTTCGGCTCAAGAAGGAAACTTGGTTTGAAATGAATTAAAGAGATACCTTACAAGTTTACAAGAAGAAATAGTCGAACGATTAACTTTATTCTACTCGAAAATTACAGAAATTAAATAAACAAATTACACTTAAATATTATTTTCGCTCAAAATATGTTCATAAAATAATGCATTGGACTAGGAGTGGTGGTGATACCCGCACACGTCGCTAGATGGCGCTGACTGTATTTTAAAATGCGCTCTTACGTTTGCTTTTCCGATAAGCTTATATGGCGAAGTGGCAACCTATTTAGGTTATTATTGTTTTAGTCTAAATATTATCGGTATTTCTGATTTGTTGTCCATATACTAAAGGTCGTTGAGTTTATTTGTGTTTGATTTCACAAGATAATATCGTATAAAAAATCGATAATATTAAAAGACGACGACGAACTTAGTGGCTACCAAGTAGATGGTATGCCCAAAGACGGGTGTTCTCTCTTACATTCAATATCTTTCTTGGTATATGGTAGAACTGACTCAACTTGCAGTATCAGATCTGCTATAGTTGCATACGTTGCTGAACATTGGGACGAAATGCAAGTGTACACGTGTGATGCTGATGGTGACGTATACACGAGCGCGCAATCCTACACGAGCGTTATGATGAAACCCACTACTTACGGCTCAGCTTCTGAGCCTATGGCTGCTGTAAAAATCTATCCCTTCACTTTTGAAGTGTATGAGAACGTATACTAAGAGATTCCTTTGATCACCAAAGGAACCTCTTAGTATACGCAATGCTGATTCTTTGACCAAAAAATAGGCCAGCCCTCTGGTCACGTGAAGAGTCGACCAGCCGCTTGGCAATGTCCCGGTATATTATGTGGGCACTCGGACCCCATGGCCCTAGAGTTTCAACCCCAAACGGCTCGAACATATAATTTCCAATTAGGTTAGAATATTTGCGCCGTTTGAGGGCTTCCGCACCTGCAGCAGCCGCTCCAGCACAGCCCGCCGTGCTAAGAAGATGGGATGGCGCAAGGGTGTCGACACATGTTGCATCCCACACCAAAGGCCGACCTAACTTCCAGGGCATTATGATCATCCCATTTTTTTTTTTTTTTTCAGGATGGGAAATCATCAAATGACTTCTCCCGCTCAGGGCGGAGCGGGAGGGCGTGTCAGACTTTTACTGACTAAAACCCACCCGTGTTCCATCAGTTGCCCATGTGCCAGGGCCACGGTATCTCCTTCGAACAATCACGCGACCCCGGCAGGCATCGGTCCTAGTAGACCCCTTCACTGCTGCTGACATCTCTTTGAGGCGCGCGTGGAACACTACGCGCCGTCGACCCGAGCCTGGTCCTTACCGGGCGGCAAGCTGCCCATTGCTCGCCACCCGCAAGCTCGCGCCTACGGTGGCCGGGAGTCCGCAATCGACTCCCGACGCCCGGGGCGTCTCCTCCTGCGGCGGCTAGGGACGTGAGGGCGCCGAGACTGCCACTCCCTCACGCGCCCCGCCTCCTCCTTCGCGAGCATTACTGCTTCGCAGAAGGAGGTGACGGCTTCCCATTCCCTCTCGCTCCGTACCATGACTCGCACCAGGGCCGGACGCGAGAGGTCGCCGCCGCCGATCGCCTCCACGAGGACACGGCGGTGCTCCGCCCAGGCAGGGCACACCTCCACCGTATACTCCACCGTGTCCTCCAGACGATCCTCGCAATGGAAACACCCGGACGTATCCTCCCGCTTTATTCTGAACAGGAACCCACCGAAGCACCCATGCCTGGTGAGAACCTGCGTCAGGCGGAAGGTGAGGACGCCGTGACGCCTCTCTATCCACTCCTCAAAGAGGGGACTTACCGCCGCAATTGTGGCGTGCCCAATGGTCATCCCATCTGGTCTCTTCCCATCGTCACGTGCCAAGCCATTGGGTTCTAGAACAGCTGGCACCCCGGCGATGACAAGAGCACGACGGAAGATGTCATTGATGCTAGCGTGCCGTGCTATCCGCCCTGCGCTTCTACTGCAGGATAGGCCATGGTGACCGAGGCAGTCGACACCTTCACCGCATTGGCAGCTGGCCAAAAAAAGTGTTTAGGTACGTTTGACCGGTAGTTACTTAAGCGGCCACTACGATGTACACATTCCTATACGAGATGCCACTCCATTTTCTTCCCCCTTTGATCCCATAACATTAAATTCTGTAACATCAGATACTGCTATACAGCATGTAACAAAAACCCTGTCCGATCCTTAAGGGTATTATTCGGCATCGTACTGCGTACATTATTACGTAACCAATTAATGGATTTGAGATTATTATTTTTCCCTTGTGAATATAATTAAATAAAAATAAAAAATGAAAACGAATCAAAGGCAACACTGATCGCTCGACAAAGTTCACGTGTTACTACGTACAGTTTTGTGTCAAAGAAGCCGCGGTTTGTATGATCCTTTGTCATGAACCTGCTTTGTCGCGTGCCGCCAAACAAACTTATAACGAAAGAAAATTACGCTACGTCATACCTTATGCCTACGCGTAGGTATCAGCTGATATTGTTTTGTAGGCATAGTGATCCGGAGATTTAATCATGTTTATCAAGAAACAATTTATTGAATTAAATGTAGCCCTGATAAGGGCTTTTTTTAATATGATGTCCTTTGGGCAATGTACTTACTGACTGCAGGTTTCAGTTCTTTTGTTGTTGCATACTTCGGCGATCGTGCTCCACAAGTCCACCTCCAACACTGATACACATTCGACACCTTTTCACTAAATTTGCACGTACTCTTTGCAGCGCATTTGTGTCCGATTTAAGTGAGTCGAAAGCTGCCACAATTCGATCTCTGACTTCGATTTCCGAATCGCACTCTCTTTTATAAACAATTTGTTTAACATGACCCCATAAATAAAAATCCAGTAGAAAGGCTGATTGGAATACGAAATTGTTCGCGAAACGATAGCGGCACGTGATACGTACAGACGTCCGATCAAAAGCTATCTACACGAAAGACTGGCAATTGGCCAACAAGTAGCGCGCCGGTAGGCAACCAGTCAGCAACATCAAAGAGTCGAACGAGTGCCTACAACGCGGTACTATAGGGCGGTGGATCTTTGAAATAAAAATAGGTAAAAATAACAAGATTTTGCCGGCGGGTGGAGTGTTGTTAACTTATGAAAATTTCCCATATTCACTGTTATATTTCGCATGGATTATAAAAATAAAAAATCAATTACCTTTTGTTTTTTTTTTAGATACATTTATATATCATTTTTTCTAGTACGTATGTTGAACGAGGATTACGCCTTTATTGGATCGGACAGGGTTTTTGTTACATATTGTATGTACATTATATGACTTAAACTCTACGTAAAGTGATTTGAACATGAAGCATAAGGGAAAAGGCGGTAGACCGACTAAAACTAAAAAAGAAGACCTAAGGTATCCGAACTGTCACGATTTGATATTAATTTAGGATTAGTGAATGGGTCGATAGGCGTTGTACAAAAAGTGAGGTGGGACCCGGAAGATCAAACAAAGCCTAAACAATTGGTAGTAAAATTCGCTAATAATTTGATTCGCGAATGATTGCCTATTAAGTCAAAGTTTGAGATCATACCCCGGGCATACGTTTACAGAGAACAATTCCCAATCTGTGTGGCGTATGCCCTAACAATTCACAAGAGCCAAGGTCTAAGTCTAAAAAATGCTCTCATGGATATTGGCACCTCCATATTCTCTTGTGGCCAAGCCTACGTAATCTCATGGCGACATGGCGGGTACGATTGTCGCAACCCAGTGCTGGGCACGCCACAATTGCGGCGGTAAGTCCCCTCTTTGAGGAGTGGATAGAGAGGCGCCACGGCGTCCTCACCTTCCGCCTGACGCAGGTTCTCACCGGGCATGGGTGCTTCGGTGGGTTCCTGTTCAGAATAAAGCGGGAGGATACGTCCGGGTGTTTCCATTGCGAGGATCGTCTGGAGGACACGGTGGAGCATACGGTGGAGGTGTGCCCTGCCTTGGCGGAGCACCGCCGTGTCCTCGTGGAGGCGATCGGCGGCGGCGACCTCTCGCGTCCGGCCCTGGTGCGAGCCATGGTACGGAGCGAGAGGGAATGGGAAGCCGTCACCTCCTTCTGCGAAGCAGTAATGCTCGCGAAGGAGGAGGCGGGGCGCGTGAGGGAGTGGCAGTCTCTGCGCCCTCACGTCCCTAGCCGCCGCAGGAGGAGACGCCCCGGGCGTCGGGAGTCAATAGCGGACTCCCGGCCACCGTAGGCGCGAGCTTGCGGGTGGCGAGCAATGGGTAGCTCGCCGCCCGGTAAGGACCAAGCTCGGGTCGACAGCGCGCAGTGTTCCACGCGCGCCTCAAAGAGATGTCAGCAGCAGTGTAGGGGTCTACTAGGACCGATGCCTGCCGGGGTCGCGTGATTGTTCGAAAGAGATACCGTGACCCTGGCACATGGGCAACTGATGGAACACGGGTGGGTTTTAGTCAGTAAAAGTCTGACATGCCCTCCCGCTCCGCCCAGAGCGGGAGAAGTCATTTGATGATTTCCCATCCTGAAAAAAAAAAAAAAAGCCTACGTAATGAATAAATAATGACCGCGAATGGGCAATACGAAAAACTGTTGCTACTGTACAAGAATCAGAACCGGAAAAAAGAAAAGAAAGATTTGTAATAATAAAAAAACCACTCCTAAAAAGAAAAAAACTGTGTCAAATAAGAAACCTAATAAAATAAATCAATATGCCCACGTTTCTACAAAAAGAAGTGAAATCCCACCAAAAACATTCTGTAAAAAACTAGCTATGTCACGATGGAGCTGCTTGTTTATCTCTAAAAAGTAATGAAATCTAGACAAAGTCGTGCCAAGTCTAAGGTTCCTCATTGTGATTTCTTTATTATTATAGTTAATGTTGTGTGACTTGGCCGATGAACATTCTTGTGGTCGATTTGACGCTCCAAAAAGAAGAGAGCAGAAGTCAGCATTGTCAATGCTGAATGCATGTGTTGCACAATCAACAACAGCTTATAATGAGACACTAGCGTCCAATTACCAATACCAGTATGGGCTTTTATCTCGCTTAACAAACATAGGTAGGTAGTTACAACAGATATAACATTACGTGTAAACAAAATTGACTTGTACCCACTACCGTATAAAGAATGTTCAACGGCCAAGTCACACAACATTAACTATAATAATAAAGAAATCACAGTAAGGAACCTTAGACTTGGCAATTACTTTTTAGAGATAAACAAGCAGCTCCATCGAGACTTGGCTAGTTTTTTACAGAATGTTTTTGGTGGGATCTTAATATTAATTTTCTTACCCCTAGCTTATTTGAGATGTTCTGCACCCATACGAAATTTATCAAAATCTTTACTAAATAAAAAATAAAGTTAGGTTACATAAATTTGTATCCGCGCATGTGAACCTTCAAAAATCCGCATACGCATCCGTATCCGTATCAACGGATGTCAAAAATCTGCATCCGCAATGCGCATCCGTGGTGTACCTAAACCATACTCACTAACTAATATTCGAAAATTAAATGGCATGTCTAGTTTCTAGCTACAAAATAATATTCCATAACCAGCTTTTGCTAGCGGCTTCGCCTGCGTAGAGGTGGGAAATTATCCCGCGGGAACATCCTACCAGAACAAAAAGTACCCTATGCGTAAATCCAGGTTATAAAGTATCTATCTGCTAACTTTTATCCGAATCCGTTCTGTAGTGTTTGCGTGAAAGAGTAACAAACATCCATACATCCATACTCACAAACTTTCGTGTTTATAATACTAGCTTTTACTAGCGGCTTCGCCCGCGTGGAGGGCGGAAATTATCCTGCTGGACCGTATTACAGCGATAAAAAGTACCCTATACATATGTTAATCAAGGTTATAAACTATCTGTGTGTCTTTTAATTAAATCCGTTCAATCGTTTTTACGTGAAAGAGTAATAAACATCCATACAATACATCCTCGCAAACCTTCTCATTTTAAAAATTTGCAGGATAAAAAGAAAAATGAGTCTTTCGTCTTTTAAAAGATTCTTTACTCCCTACAATGTAAGAACATTGCTAAATCGTCCAACAACTCCGCTCCGAAAATAACTTTTGATGTAATGCGTCACGACACTCACGACATTGTAGAATCTTTGTGTCTTTGGTAAACAAACAAGTAAGTTTTATATGTAAGTTCTGATATTGTAATCATTTTGCTTCATAAATTTATTTATTCAGCTGCTGTGTTTAATTATATTTTAATTATTAATAAAACAACGTGTTTCTGTGAAAGCTGACAAAAGATATATTTTATTGAATAAAACAGTTACATGTTGGCCAGAGACAAAGCAGAGATAAAACCATTGATAACCTATAGACAGCGCTAGGTTACTTATTTGATGTGACCACATACAAAGTATATATTTCTAACAATTATTAAAGGTTAAATATTATATGGATAGGCAGGGGTATATGGTGGAATGCCTCCCACAAGGTGGTCCGATGCTCCTGTGAAGGCCGCTGGAATCTGCTGGATGCGGGAAGCCCACAACCAATTGAAGTGGTGGAACTTGGAGGAGGTCTATGTCCAGCAGTGGACGTCTTTCGGCTGATATGATGATGACGATGCTGATAAGCCTCGGACTTCTAATTGCGTAACACACAAAATAGTAGGAATGGCTTCCATTTTGACACTTCAACAACATTAATTGCGTTGTTTACGTCTTACAACATATGGAGTAATGGATCGGCATATTTTTTTTTAATTGTGGGTGCAGGTTAACCAGTAATTTCAGAAATATGTGATAGCTATAGCGATCTTTTAAAGACAACGTTCGAATGGATTTTAAAGGAGAGGGAAATACAATTCTGCAGGTATTCTGTGGTGTACCAGCAGGCGTAGCATGACCAATTCTATCTCCATGCTTCCAAAGAATAGACAAAGTTCTTTCTATTCAATTCGACATCTCTTCGGCCCGAGTACGGGGCGACCCGTAGACTCGGGTTTCAATGAAGACAAAGACAGTTATTCTTTCCATAACAAGAGAGTGGTAACTAATGTAATTAAGGTGGATCCGCTAAGGACTTTTTCATTGAATAGTCATACAGTGGGATTAAACGATCTTAGAGTATTGTATTGATGATTATAATTAATACAATCCTGTAAAAAAAATGTACCCCCAACTGAAACTCCAACTCACAAGTAGAGAAAAATTAGTCGCCATGCTTGTGGTTCCAGTAAAAACGGGTGCTATTTTATTTCATCACCAATTTCATTCTTAGAAGACAATATACTCTAGAAATATCTGATCTATTAATATATCCAATCCATAACCCACCTCCTATCCTAAAAAAAATAATAAATAATGCAGCCATGGCGACCTCTGCGCTGCCACTGTTGATGTCGTGGCAGTGGCGAAGAAGAAGAATATTATAGCATAACTAGCCTTCGACGATTCCACTGCTGGTTTCAGTCCTCCTCTCGGTGAACGGATGTGGGTAGTAATCCACCACGAGGGCCCAGCACCCCTAGCCAAGTTGATAATCTACAATCGTTAACGCTAGTCGAAACCTAATCAAATGTATGGGAATGAAATCATCTCAGCGTCAAATAACGTGGTTAGAACAAACGAATAGAAAATTCGTAGCCAAGTTCAAATGATAAAATGAATTCCTTTGTCATAATGTGTCGTTTTTCTAAAGACATTGTAGAACGAGCGGCCGACTGAGGCGCGTCAACATGGCTACCAACCTATCGTTTTCTACAATTGCTGACACCGAGGCGTTACCGATTGGAGTATGGAATTCGACACGAAACGGTTGTAATTTGGCTAGGGGGGCAGTACGGGTTGGTAGATATCATAATTGTCTTCGAATTTTTGGTTCTAGAAAATACCGGTTTCCATTTAATGAGAGAAGTGGTGATGAAATTCAATACGCAAACTAAAGTGCCTGCCAGTTCGAACCCACAACTTACAACTCGTAAGTCAGGGCTACTACCACTAGGCCACCAATTTTCCTACAAGAAGAATATATCTAGTTGTAAATCTCCTAACTACAGTACTTCAAGTCAACCAAAAGAATACAATCTACGCTGGTATCTCCACGAAACAAGCCAAAAACGACACTAAAATGATACCCAGAAGGAATTCGCCGGTAAAGCTAGTAAGCTACAAATATCAAGTAATATGTTTTCCCCGTCTTTTTCAGTCCGACATGAATATATTTTAGGAAAATTATGTAGCTCATTCGAGAGAGGTAATACCCATCGGCTTGGGAACCTACCTATGCGAGATTTTTGTCACAGACAATTTGTTACAATCCTTTATATTTTTTGGGTAATATGAGAGGGGCTACGGTATTAAATAACCCTTATGATTGTAGCTATAGAAGACAATTTATAATGTTTTTATTATTTCTTTATTGGTTTGAATTTATTGTCTGATTCAGTTGGTTGGTTGCTTTCCTATGAATTCTTGAGGATTAAGAGATTCCTAGAGAAACTGAGCTTTGGATTAGGCTTTATCACTGTCAATAGGCTTGTCTTCATAGCGCCTGTATTCTCTGAAGTGTGAGGCAGAGTGAACCTACAATACACCTACATTTCACCAATTATTTTTAATTGACACGGGGAAGCCTATTGCAAAACCGAGCATAAATCCAGACTCCTGGCTGCTAAGAGATTTCAGCTGAAAAAAACTCAATAACCCTAGTACCGTGTGGTTCCGGACGTAAATAGCAGCACCATCCCATTTCTTCCCGTGGGTGTCGTTAGAGGCGACCATGTAACTTACTAGAGAATGGGCAGCAACATTCTTTATACATTTTATAACCATACTGCGATCGCTAACCCGCCTGCCAAGCATGGGCTTGTCTTCATTATACTTTAATTACCAGTATTTCAACAGTTCCTCTGGTATGATGCACTGGAACATAAATAAAGGAGCCTCATTTAGTCATCATCAGTCCACTGCTGGACACAGGTCCCTCCAATTTTACGCCATTATCTCAATTCTCGGCAATTCTCTTCCAGCTACTACTAGCCACCCTGCGAAGATCGTCGCTCCACCTAGCCCGAAGGCGTCCTACCTTACGTTTGCCGAATGTGGCCGGCCGAACGCGCTAATCTCAGGAAGTACTAGTTCGAATTAAAAAATTCTTTTAGTGTTAGATAGCTCATTTATCGAGGAAGACTATAGACTATATAAAATATATTTCATTACGCTAGGACCCTTAGGAGCCAAGCAAAAACAAAAGAGTCACGAATACGAAGACCTCGCACGAGCAGGTGACTCGATGTGACGGGGTGGGTCGGGGGAGCAAGAAATTTAACGCGGAAGAAGTCGCAGGCATAAGCTAGTTATACTGATAAAAGTTATGCGAAAACGTTATACTGAACAATATTATGCCTTACAATTTTATGCCAAGACGGAGATTCCCATTCTATATAATTAGTTACCTAAAATACTTTCTTCTATTCACAATATACTTGCGGCTCATCTACATCCAATAGATTGGCCCGTCTCTGTCCAATTTGGTTTTCTCTAGAAATATTAGTACTTGACATAGCTTTTGCGAAATCAGCGATTTCGTCGGAGCATATTCTCCTATTATTTCACCGAAAGATACTGACTGTTACCGAAAGCTTCGTTCGCAGTAAATCGAATATGATTACCTTTTATTATCTAAGGTTTTACCTTTAGTCAAAAGTGACTTTATTTGTTAAGCTAGTTACTGCCCGCGGCGTCGCTCACGTAGATATCGGAAATTCTCCCACGGGAACGTGATACGGGGACAAAAAGCCTCTGTTACTCCATATAACATCAGCTATCTACCAGTGAAAGTCGTGTTAAAATCGGTCGAGCTGTTTCGGAGATAAACCGGAATAGACAAACATACAGTTAACATTTTTTTTTATGAGTCCCAACCAAATACAAATGTAATGTAGTACCACTTTCATACATATTTGTTAAAAGCTGTTACTTATTTGCACATAGCAAAAAGAGACTTGTGTTTAATTTAACTTCAATTTATACATAGGGTTTAGAGTATCTGTAGATGGATCAAGTCGTGATAAACAAATTACCAAGTCTTGAAGGCAGTACCTACCGGGACTGACCTGCCATGAAACAGCAGATGGTATTTTTCATTGCTATCGCCACTCGTAAAGGCTTTTTAATGCTATCTCCTGTTAATTTTCAACCGACGAAAAAAAACGGAGGAGGTTATCAATTCGACGCGTATATTTTTTTTTTTATGTATGACCACGCATAACTTTTTACTTAGTAGTCCGATTGTGATAATTCTTTTTTTATTAGAAAGGGTATACTCCCAAAGTGGTCTCATATAAATTTGCAAAACAAAATCGAACGCTAAGGGTCGGAAAACAGGGGATGATTGATTGTTCACTCACTGATTGTAATGTATTACCACGCATAACTTTATACAGAGTAGTCCGATTTTGATCATTCTTTTTTTATTGGATAGGGTATACCTTGCCAAGTATTATAAGTACATTAAAGCCACAAAAAAAAAAAAAAAAGTTGTTAAAATTAAACCGCCGAAAAAACTCAAAAGCAAAAAATAATAAACCTTAAAATTTTGAGTCGGCGCTGAAAAATCAATGAACAAAGATCACTCAAAGCGCTGACTCAAAATTTTAAGGTTTATTATTTTTTGCTTTTGAGTTTTTTCGGCGGTTTAATTTTTTGTTAAAAAGTTTTTAGATTCAATATTTCTGTTCAGGCAACAGACCAAAAATCAGTAATATTTTTTTCGTCAGGTATTACCTCATCGTACCCGATCTAGGCCTGTGTGACGGTTATAGTCATCTTCCTCTCACTGCAAGGAGACCTGTGTCCCAGCAGTGGGGTCATTAGATGCCGATTACATTGTGTTGACGTCTTCAAACAAAAGATAATAAGACAACACAGTATCCTGGAGTCATTAGGCCGACAGCACTTAATCACGAGGCGTCACGCACAACAACACAGCCTTCTCTGTCACTGAACTCCTCAAAACTCTCTCACTGCCTCATAAGTTGTCACAAACTCTGGGACACCACTACTAAGTACGACTTTCACGAATGAAGCTAAACGCGGTCAGGGGCCCTAGTGTGAGTTTTATTTTAAACATCTCAAATTTACGCATTGACCGCGTTTAGCGCTCCTAATGGCAAATTATTATTATTATTTTTATAAAAGAGTTTTTTGAAATTTTAGGCAACTATCCGGCTTTTACCCTATAATCCGACACTTCAGCAGACGCACGGGCGAGGTGTCGGAAGACGCGTCTCCACGCGGGCCAGCTTACTACGGCGTTACTTTAGTTTTTGCAGAAGGAAAATCGAAAATTATGGTCCAAAAACGTGATTTTTCACGGAAAATTTTGAAAAAACCTCTAATAACTCCACCGAACAGGACTCCAGCTCGCGGAACGCTCGCCAGAATACAGGTAAGGCAGGTAAGTTGCTATTTAAACTAATAAAAACAGGGTTCACAGTAGGAATATTGAGATAAAAATAAAAATGTGGTTCAGTACAAAAATGTTCTGAATTTTTCTAAGTTAATGGCGAAAAATGAAAATTTTTCCGCAGGCCTGTTGGTCTAGTGGTTAGTGACCCTGACTGCTATGCCGGAGGTCGTGGGTTCGATTCCCACCCAGGACAAATGTTTGTGTGATGAGCACGATCATTTGTTCTGTGTCTGGGTGTAATTTATTCATAATATGTATGTATTTAGAAATATATAAGTATGTTTATCAGTTGTCTAGTACCCATAACACAAGCTCTGCTTAGCTTGGGACTAGATGGCGTTGTGTGATAGTTGTGGAATATTATTATATTATTATTATTAACTTAATGCATAAAACGTAATACAATTTGAATTTTTAGGACTACTTTGGCGCCATCAACCTATATTTTACATATTTCACATAAGTGGGACTGAAATGTATGGACATCAAATGACTAATCAGTAAGACTTCATATACGTCAGCAATACTGAAGGGGTCTAGGACACGACCCTTCACGAGATTCGTTCGAAAGAGTGACCGTGGCTGGTATATGGGCAACTAAAAGAACACGGGTGGGTTTTAGTCAGTGAAAGTCCGACACGCCCTTTCGCTCCACCCTAAAGCCGGAGACGTCATTTGATGACTTTCCACCCAAAAAGAAAAACTTCATATATATGTATACCTCTACCTAGCAGTGGAATCACGCAGCTAAACCTTATAAAGTTAATTTTGGTCACGTTCTTGAACCCTCTAGTAGCCTGAAGGCTAGATATAACGAAAGATAAGCTCTAGACTAATTACACAATTTGTATTTCTTAGTCATATGCCTCGCAAAGCACGATAAGCCGCTGGTCCTGACTGATTCGTAAATGTTTGATCGATGCAGGAATAACAGTAACTGGGTAATAGTTTTATGTTTACATTGTTTTATATTTGTATGTACGCTAGTCTTTAAGGTATTTATGATATGGGTCTTTGTAGCCCGAAATAAATAGATTTGATTTGATTTGAATACGATATCCCTTGATTAGTATGGTTGCCAGACTTTCGGGCTTCAGACGACCCATAACCCAACGGTTTCGTATACTTTCCAAGGCATGGAGGGGTCTTGGTATATAAAGATGGTCACCTATCTATAGAAAAAGCGTGGTAAGCGTGGCTTAAACTGATCAATGGACCCGTGTGGCTGTCAGAAGCTCAAAAAACGGACTACCAGTCTTACGAAGTGGTATCATGTTACCCAGTAACTGGGTTGTAGAGATCTGGCAGTCGCTCCAAGTAAAATTTGTATTCAGTTGCATCCGACTGGACTGAAAGCCAACACCAATATGCATAGATGGGAGGCTAGGCAGACTAAATGTGTTTAACAATCCCTTGAGATCTGAAAACACAAAATAAGATAAACTCAAGACTAATGACTTAACTTCTAGTCAATAATAATATAACCTCTCCAACCCAAAAATATTACCAGAAAATAATACCAACTGAAATTATTTACATTTCACTCTCCAAAAAAGATGAAGACGTTACAATGTAAGGCACCGGACACAAGTGCGGTAACCATTTTGATTATGAGCTTCCTAAAACATTAAAAGAATCCCACGTTTTACCCACTTTAATAAAATCTAATAGGGGATGCCTTAGAGTCGAAAATAACTTCATCTTGAGGGAATTTCGAACGATTTCACCGTTGCTACGCCGGCGTAGCTAGGGTTACGATGTCCGGCTACGTTTGCTACGCTTCCGTAGCAGGTAGATATTTTGCTACGGGCTACGCGTCGAAAGTTACTTTATGAAATCCAGTTTTCTTTGAACTCAGTTTTTTCATGTCTGAGACTGTCTTATCATTATTTTTTTCCCTTGTAATGATGTTTAAGTGGAGATAAAACCACAGTTTCATTAATGATTCAGTATAAATTCCAATACTTTTCTTGGGTTTTGTTTTAGTATTTAATTAAAATTATTGATAACTAAATAAAGGCTACATTTAGCTCAACAGTACTAATTAACAGTCTGTCAATAGCAATGACTTATTCGAAAGTTATCCAAATCGGTGATCCTTTGATCACCGATTTGGATGACTTTCGAATAAAATTGTGCACTATTGTAAGTTTATGAGTATATTAAGCAAACAAATAGTAGGGCCTTCTATACGTGGATCACAGTATTCTAAAACTTCACTCTCACAAGTCGTGAACTCTTACAAATGCTTGTTTTATTGCCATCGCTTTTTTACTGGTGGCAACACCGTCTAAAACTTGTCAGAAGACAAATTTGTGGGACGTGATGCCTTTCCGTTATGTCATACAGTTTGGAACAAATAAGAATGCGTTGTGATACGCATTTAAAATGTTCCATTGTTCTTATTAATGGTGGAATTTATTGGAGGAAGGAAGTTATATTTTTATAAGAAATGATAGAAGAGGAAATTTATATTATTCGAAGGAATATTATGATAAGGCGGTGCGGTTTAAAAGAAGTTGTGACAAACATTGAAACTGGTTTGTTCATGTTGAGGGGATGAGTTAAAGGCGACTGACAAATGGTATTTACAAGTATTGTAGTCTTTGTTTACAAGGCAGATGCGAGATGAAACGCTGGGAGGGAAGATTAAATAATAGAAATTATAATGAGTCTTGGTATGGTCAAACGTGTGTATGGGAATGTGTGTGTATTGGGTAAGTAAGTGTGTGAGTGAGTGCAATTGAATTATAGGAAATAGAGTAACTTTCACGGATGTCAATAATTACTATACAGTCTCGTCGTAGGTACGTTTTAGTGGTTGATTTTTAGTGGGTTATGCATTTGTTGTGTGGTAGATTATATATAAGGACGCGTTAATTTTATTGTATTCGCTGACTCCACTACACTCCACTAGTAAAAAAATACTACCAGAGAACTATCAGAACTACACACTCACTAATCTTTGCTTGCCAACTTGTTTCTTGCCAATCACCAGAAAGGTAGGACACATGCCTAATTTTATTCGGTAATAACACGCTATTACTCAAATAAAAGTTTCCCAACATACAACACAAACCAAACTATCAGCCGCAAAAACCAGGACGTACTATGCTTCCATTAATTTTAACAAACACGGAAATAATTGCCACACCGCAACACATTGAAGTACTTTCACAAAATGTAATCAATAAATTGTGAAGCACGGAGCTAGTAATTATCATCATTAATTAATACAACTGGCTTTCTGCTCATTAGTGATATTCAGGGGTCGTGGCTGAGTAACCGAAGTAGTCGCATTCGGTGCGTGGCTACCTATCAATTTTGTATCGAGACCCTTCCATGCTTCGGAAACTGTTTTGAACCACAGGTCCCGGCATTCATACGTAGATATACCGTCGTTACGGTTAGTCAGATACCCGAAAGTCTGACGACCGTCTTCTCAAGGGGTAACATGTTGCCCAACAACTGGATTGTGGGGGCCAGATAGATAGTCGCTCCATGCAAAATACAAATTTACCATTGGTTTCCAAAGTTGACTGAGCCGCGACCCACCTAAAAAGAACTTCCAAATTTGGGACTCACCTCTTGGCTCTTGTGCCAAAAAAAAAATGCAAAACTATACACGAACGAAGCAATTTTCGAAAACAATCGAATATTTTAATACTTAATTGAATACTAGTAGTTAGTATAACATTGCTATTTCAATGATATTTTTAAAATTTTTCGTCATTATAGCTTTAGTATTAACTTTTAATAGGTTCAGTTTATTTCATAAGTTTTATTATTGCTTGCCACTTGCCATCCGTCACTAGCTATCGGACTGTTCCTCCTTGGACAGAGTTTTGGAAATGCTGAGAAATACGCTAAGATTAGAACCCCAAAATACATAGAATAGTTGGAATCTACATTGGTACTCCAGGTTGGAGGCTTTTCTGCAGTGTTTTATAATATTAATAGCTTTTATATGTGTGTTTGTCCGCATATTATACTTAGAAACCTTGCTCTTGAATCACCCTGTGTACTAATGGAAACCGCATTAAAATCCGTTGCGTTTTTTTTTAATCTAAGCGTATAGACGCGGGAAGCGACTTTATTATATACTATGTAGAGAAGAAATTTGTATGATTATACTATCAAAACACCTTATAAAACAAAATGACGACTCTTAAAGCTACCATCCTCAAACATAAAAACCAAGATACTAATCCACTATAATAATATATCTTCCATAAAGAATATAGCACAAACTCTTCAAAAGGTCGCGAGTTAGAGGTTTAATAAAAATTTGATCAGTTTAAACAAACCAATTCATATTCATGAATGACAATAATTCTCTTGGCGGCCGAATAAATTAGATACCGGGAGTTTATAGCAAGGATCTTGGAAAGAGATTCGGTGGGTGATGGTAATGCGGCATTTATAGTAGGGATTTCTTGACCGGTTTTTGCGGAGAGGGCTTTTGGACTAACCGGATAAGAAAGAAAGCTGGAGAAAACATGCGTTACTCTCACGTAAAACGGCCATCGCTCAGCACAATGTTGTGACAGAGCCCCAGCGCTGGTTTTCAGCGACAATGGCGCTGACGTGATGACGTCGACCGTTGCAGCAAACAATAAGTTCAATAAGTACAAATACTAAATCCTAAATGTAATAAACGTAGTATTAATAAGCCAAAATTTCCTTGCGACTTCAAAATGGCCGCGCCGACGGGTTTTTATAATCACTCTCTAATGCTCGTACTGCTGGAATTTAGGTCAGAGTAAAATAAATCCATGACTTAAAAAAAAACCCGACTTCCAGAAAATAATATCAGGGTTAAAAGACATTCAGTTCCATCACTAAAATAGCTGAAGGCTAAGTGTCGTAATTAAAAACGTTCAAACGTGGCAGCTTTCTGATGTCACTCGGAAAGCTGCCACGCTTAAATGGAATTGAGCTGGACACATCTGCCGTATGTCAGACGATTAATGGGCCAAACTTACCATCCAGTGGGGACTCCTTTAATAGAAAACAACTTACCTTAGCAACTTTGGACAGAAAGAGGTGGAAGTAGCCTTTGCACAGCAGTTGGGCAGTAATTGCTAATAAAAAATAAAATAATGACTCATCCACATTTCTACCCTCCAAGGGTTGTCAAAGAAAAAATTTTCCTGACGCGAATTAACTTGCATCTCACGTACCTATTAGGGATGGGGGACAAATAAGACGTTTGTTTAAACAAGGGTGCAGTAGGGCGCAATATAAAACGAGACACCCCTATTTAAGTAAGAAATAGAATTACGTTCAGGTATTTGTCGAGTTGTTTCGGAGAATAATGATACTTTGATAAATCAGGTTAGAGTTTCAATTGTCTTGCAGAAATGTATGAAACCAGACTGATCTAAGTGGACAGTCCTTTTTTATAAGGCCCTAGGTACGGAGACAAGTACCAACGTGTGTTGTATGTGCCAAGTCATTTTAACCGACTTCAAAAAAAGGAGGAGGTTATCAATTCGACTGTATTTTTTTTTCATGTTTGTTACCTCATAACTTTTGACTGGGTGAACCGATTTTGGTGATTCTTTTTTATTTGAAAGCTGGTGCTTCCCAAATGATTCCATTTTAATTTGGTTCCATTCGGACAATGGGATCCATGTGAAAATCATATAAGTCTTAAATTTGCATTAAGTAAGTATTTTGTAAAAAGTTTTTATTGTAAGTGAGAAATCATCAAATGACGTCTCCCGCTCTGAACGGAGCGGGAGGGCGTGTCAGACTTTTACTGATCCGTGTTCTTTCAGTTGCCTATATGCCAGGGCCACGGTAATTCTTTCGAACAAATCTCGTGACCCTGCCGGTTTGGAGTTGGTCTGAACACTTTAGCTAGTCTAGTTGATAAAAAATGGCTTTGTAACACCCGGACAGACTGTTACGATTTTTCGAAATTATAAGGGTTCTGTTGTTGCTATTTGACTACAGAACCTTAAATGAAGACGTTTTGCTTTCCCCATTCTCTCGCACACTAACCAGTACTAGATACCATAGCAATAATCTCCAACAATCGTGTAACGACGCATAGTTCACCAAAACCCCGATTAACCGTACAAGATTTCCGCCAATATTTTCTCACGGAACATTACCGAAAGCCGAAAGATCGTTTGTATGAGTAGGTACTTACCTAAGTACCCACAGTTCCATAGTACCTAAGAGTGAGGAGTTATCAGCGCCTTCCGCATGGTCGACGATGAGGCATCGCTCGCGAGACCCTGCGTCCAATCGCCGACAATTTGTTACATTATTCTGCTTGAATTCCCTTTTACATTTCCACTCTCAGATACTTTTGTTGGAGATAACTGAATATCGGTTGTAATTCTAAATGTAAAAGCGTGTTTGAGGGATGAATTTTATTAGCTGAAATACCTAATATTCTCAGGCCGTGTAAAAATATATTCAGTTGATTAGAAGGAAATTATGAATGGGTACACACAACTACATATCAAGCTATACATTTCCGGTTTAAGCTGACCTCGCTATTCATACAGTGAGAAGTTAGCTTATACTGTAAATTTATTTAGCTTGATTTGTCGCCGTGCGTACACTAAAGGTGGATTTGGAGTGCTTGCTTATTTCTTTTGAAAGGATTTTTTTTATTCTCTTGCTTTATTCACTGACGAAGAACAATGGTGGCCAAGTGGTAACGGCCGCGACTTATGAGTTGTAGGTCGTGACATCTACAATCCCGCACTGAGCCTACGTGGTAGATTACGGCCCACTCCCTCTCACAGAGAGGAGGCCTGTGTCGCAGCTGTGGGAACATTATAGGCTGATTATATGTACACTAAACACCTACCAACTACGAGGACAATCTTACTATACCTCTCTGCTTCTGCTATATGTAGATCAGATAACTAAACTTAGAAATTAGGATAGCCTAATATGCCTCTACTGTTGTTTTATATTGCATTCAACTGGATGGAAATTTGATTGAAAAGGGGCTCTTCGCTATTTAAAATCAGACGCATGAATCAATCGATCAGGTTAAGATACCTACACTTGCAGCGGTTGATTCGTCAATGAGACCATTTACATACCAAGAATGCGCCGTGCTTCGAAAAGTACGTTAAGCTAAAGTCCCGTCTGTCCTTCGTGAATATTTGACCTGCGTTACGAGTTAGCAAAAGCCTGAAAGTCGGAAAAACAGTATTACCAAGGGGTTTCGTACTATCAGCTACTGGGATGTGGACGATCTTACATAGGCAGTTGCTCCATATAAAATATTGGTATTGAACTGCATCCGGTTAAACTCTAAGCTGATCCTGACATAGTTGGGAAAAGGTTAGGCAGAAGATAAACTGAATGGAAATCAACGAGATGTACAAATGTAAGTGTACGAGCAACGCCACATGAAATGTATTGTATTAGTTTTTACCCTAACAAGCATTTGCTTATTCGCCGATTACTTGTTTACATTCGCTGAATAAGCTGTCGCGCCCACCACAAGTCACCTACTTTATGTATATATACATATTTACGTAATAAGTCCCCCGGCTAGAGGCCTAAAAAGGTAACTTTTTAGAACTCGCCGGGTCAAAATCCGTTTAAGTAGTAAGAATCTTTTCAGGATTATTAACAACGAGATGCCCCACAAAAAAAAAAAAAAAACGTAATAAGTCGAGCAATCAGTAACGGACACATAACAGTGATTTTATTTCCTACATCCCGTGTGATTCGTCTCCATTAACAACTACATACTACATCTACTATTTTTCATTCATATCATACTATTTTTCAGTAAGTTAAAACATAATTGCAAAAAGGATGTAATCCTGTCACACGTTGCTAATTATTTTATAAAGGCGCTATTTTAGTTACAGACAAACAAACCCACATCGTTTTGACCAGCATATAGGATTAAACTAATTACATTATTCTCTTTACAAATGTTAAGTGTCTTTTAATAATTAATGCAGTACGAATTAGTTCCGCATTCATTTGGGAATATTATGTTGAAGTGCCTGTCAACACTTGTGTTAGTCCAGTTCAATCCAGCAAGAATACACTTTGCTGGTCAAAATGTGTTGTTTTCACTATATATTTGTAGTTTATTAAGCTTAATCTAAGCTTAAGCAGGCTTACCTTTAATAACTCAGCCCACTATTTGGGAGCCCATATTTTTTTCACAGAAAGATCATATTATTAGAACCCTCCACGTAAACTTTTAAGTTTGAAAAATAATTGGCATACGAGAAAAATAATAATATAAATCGTAGAAATACAAGAGCGAGCGAAGCGAGCTCTGGACTCGGGGCACCCCGACTCGGACAGGTAAGGTTAGAAGAGGATGGCGGGGTCAAAGACCCCGCCATCCTCTTCGTGGTTATTTTTTTTTAAACCACACAGAAGTAGGAGCCCCGCGAAGCGGGGCTCCGTCGACTTTCCTATAAAAAAACTATGCGCGCCCCTACTCCCAGATGGCCCATAATGGAAATTTTAACACCTATTCGTTTAATTCGTCAATCCCACACTTTCTGGCCTTTAAATCACTGTCGATATACGAAAATTCGAAAGTGAGGTTAGAATCTAAAAAAAAATATTTCTCAAAAAGGGGGGGTTGCGCAACTTTTCCTTCACAGGGGCGGGGTTCTACACCGCCCCCCCTCCTCTTCACCCCTTAAATTTACTGCTGACATACTAAAACTTTGGTTTAAAGAATTTATTCTCATAAAGAACACAAACAGTTCACTTACAATATGAGATATAAAAATAAAGCATGCAGTTTTAAAATAACATAATGACTCCATGAGTCGATAAAAGCTAAACAGAGTATTTAATATTATTGTTCTAAATACTTTAAATCTATACAATAAGTTGCTATTATCGTAAGCAGGCAATACATTTATACATTTTTTTTTGCACTAGCTGATGGTCACTTCATTTTGTACATAAATTTTTAACATTTTTTTAAAAATATTTACATTTTTGGCATTCACAATTGTCTCTGGTAATTTATTAGTACCGCTCCTTCATATAAAATATTTTTCTTCCCGTAATTGGTTCTGGGTGGTCTGAGTAGGTACGAGTTTATTGCGATTTCTGGTATAGTATCCGTGGTTTGTTTTTTTGAAATTCAATTGCGAATGCGTTTCCTTTGTTATTATTTTTCTAATTAGGGTACATGTTTTGTATATATAAAGTTGTTTTATGTTGTATAGTTTAGTGTCGTTATATATTTGTTTAGTTGATGTTAGGTAGTGGTAATTGTATAGAGTTTTAATTAATTTATTTTGTATCACTTGAATCTGGTTTATATAAGTTTTAGCGGCGCATCCCCATACTTCAACCAAGTATTCTATATGTGGTTTCACGAGTGCATTATAAATCATGTTTCTAATTTTGTGTGGAATACAACCAGAAAGTCTACGTAGTGCTCCCGTAAGTGAAGAAATTTTTTTACGTATATTTTCTACGTGATTGGACCAAGTTAGTCTTGAATCTAGGGTTAAGCCTAAATATTTTCACTTGTTGACTTTTGTAACGATTCATTATCTATGGTCAGGCTAATGTCACTCGGTATTTTTTTTATTTTTAGCTGCAAAGATCATGTACGATGTTTTTTTCGGATTAATAGTAAGCAGGTTATACTTGAACCATTCGTTAAGTGATGATAGATCATTTTGCGCTTCTCTTACAACCTCTTCAATATCACTTCCAAAATAAAATAGACAGGTGTCGTCAGCGTACAGAGTAGTGTCGCCAGTAATGTTGATGTTTTTAATATTATTTATATATACAAGGAAAAGAAGAGGCCCCAAAATTGATCCCTGTGGTATTCCGTAGTTTAATTTAGCTGGTCTACTCTCGCAATTATTTATTTTAACTATTTGAGATCTGTCAGTAAGATACGATTCCAGGACTTTGTATGCAGATCCAGTTATTCCTATGTTTCTGAGTTTTTTGAGCAATAGCGAATGACTAACAGTATCAAAAGCTTTCTTCAAATCGATAAAAATACCCAGACCTATAAGTTTCTTGTCGATGGATGTTTTGATTTTAGTAATTAAATCTATTGTCGCTGATAGGGTGTTCGATTTTGGACGGAAACCGTATTGTTGAGTGTAAAAGAAGTCAATACCGTTTAGATGGTTTATTAGGCGATTATAAATTATTTTTTCAAATATTTTAGATATCACAGGTAGGACGGATATTGGTCGGTAATTTCCAGGGTCAGATTTGTTTCCAGATTTGTAGATTGGCGTTAATTTTGCAACTTTTAAGCTATCAGGGAAACTTCCTAATTCCAGGCATTTATTAATGCAATTAGTTAAGTGGTCGAGTATTAACTTTTTTATGCATTTGATGTCTTTTGCACTGATTCCGTCTATGCCGCTGCTTGTGTTGATATTTAGTTCATCGATAATTTTATTTACCTCTTTAGTTGTACATGGTTCAAACATAGATAGTTCGTTAGTAGGTGTGTCTGTAATGTAGTTGAGAGTATTTGTTTTATTGTTATGATATTTTTGTTGTATATTATTAGCTAAGTCAGAACCAATTGTCGAAAAGAATTCATTAAAACATTGACAAATTTCATTTCCATTTTTAATTTCATGCGAATCAGCAATAAGTTTAGGAGGGGTGGAATTAGTTTTATTTTTATTATTAGCTAAGTTATTTATTAGACTCCACATTTTCTTAGGCTTCTTTTCACATTTCTTGAAGGCTTCATAATAATAATTATTCCTAGTATTTCTAATACGTTTTAATACAGCATATCTCTTTGATTTAAGTTGGTTTTCTAATATCGGATCATCGGGTTGCATTTTATGTAGCCTCCAGATAACATTTCGCTCGTTGATTTCGTCTAATATTTTCTTGTTTATCCAGTCGTCTCTTGATTTATTCAATATTTTAACTTTTGTTATTTTATTTTGTTGGAGATTTAATTTAATGAAATTTTCTAGGTTTTCATAGCTAGATTCCTCATTTTCATAATTTTTGTTTTCCATGGATTTGTAAAGCTTTTCGAAGTTCGTCACTGTGAAGGTAGTCTTTTGTTTCGGGATATGTTTGTGGTTTTTCAGTTCTAAATAGAGGTGTTTATGGTCCGACAAGGATGAGTTAATACAGGCCATATGAAAATTGCCTCCGCGTAGGTCTGAACAGACGTGGTCAATAATCGATTTAGAGTTACTTGTTTCTCGTGTGCAATAGTCATCATCTATTTTATTCAGTATTTGGTAGCCTGATTCTTTTAGTGTATCGATGTAGGTCGTAGTTTGACGTTCAGAACGGAGCAAGTTTATATTAAAATCGCCGAACACCATAACTCGCCGTTTATTTTCTAATTGAGATGTGAAGGTTTCCAAAAATCTGTTTACGTTTGTATTTGGAGGTCTGTAGATAAGGCCAATATGTAGTGCATATTTGGCTAAGTGTAACCACACATATTCACTGTCTTCCTTATTTTTTATTTCGATAACATAAAAAAACATAACATCACGCCTTGTTTCCCCGAAGGGTTAGGCAGAGGTGTAGCTATAGTACACCCACATTTCGCCAGTTATGTTTAAGTCCCATATGTAATAGGGGGCGAGCCTATTGCCATCCACCGGGATGGCAATAGGCTTTATTTCGATAACATCATGTTTAATACTATTATGAATATATACGGACACACCCCCACCCCGGCGGCCCTTTCTATAGTTGTAGATATGTGTGTAGCCTGCGATTTGAAGCAAGTTGGCCTCCGAGTCAGACTTTCAAGTTTTCATTGATTATGATTTGATTTTATTTATTTTTGTAAATTTTGTATATGGGTACAATGCCTGAATTAAAACGCTATTTTTTTTTTTTTTTTTTTTTTTTTTTTTTTTTTAATCCAAGTTTCCGTTAATAATATCAATCCTATAGTATGCCCAATGGCTTTTAATATACATAATAATTCTTCCAGCTTACCAAATTTAACCAAGCTTCTTATGTTTGTATAAAGTAATTTTAAAGATGACTTACTTGTTGTTAGGTCCGTATAGCAGTTTAGGTTTTCATACGTTATGTCACAATCCATTTCTAATCTTTCAATTTTTAAGACACCGGGGCATCTTCCACTTTGCTCAAGTTTTTTGAGTTTATTTTCACTATTTGAGGCACAGAATTTCTATATTTAATTGTTATATTAGTTTCCCCACTCTGCTGACGACATAATAATTCTTCACGCATTTGTTTATAGTACATTTGTTGAGTAGGAGTCTGGTCTGCATATATGTGTATTTGTTTATCTATGACATTGTTTCGGTTGCGCAGTATTTTTTTTGAAGTTACCTGCGATTCAAAACATATTTTAAGTGGCCGATTATTGTTAGGTACGTATTTTCCCAATCTAATTATGTTCATAGGGATGGGACATTCCGGCAGGATGTTCGTAATAATCTTCATGGTTTCGTTTTTATCATAATCCATCCTTGTTTTTATATTCGCATCATTTATTTCTGGTATACCCACCATTATGATATTTTTCTCGCGGCGCTGGCGCTCGCGTAATTCGAGCAGTGTGTCTTCACTAGTAGGCGGGAGCGATTTTGGTTGTAATGTTGGGGTTTTTATTTCAGTTGTTAAGGACGCAAAGTTTTCTTCAAGATTACGCAATTTCTCTTGCAGTGAGGAATTTAGTGATTTCACGTTATGTAGTTCCTGTTTAATGTTGTTTTGTTCCGATATTAAACTTAACCTTAGAATCTAAAAAAAAAAAAAACTCAAAAAGGGGGGGGGTTGCGCAACTTTTCCTTCACAGGGGGGGTTCTACACCTTTATTCCCCCTCACCCACCCTTCACCCCTTAAATTTACTGCTGACATACTAAAACTTAACCCTTAAGCATCCAGTACAACAAAAAATATAGGTATGGGTAGTACTCTTTTTTCGTTTTATTTTGCATTTTTTTTTTATTTTTCAGTAAAATTTAATATAAAAAAAATAGGGCAACATTCATAGATTGCGTCAGTGTCAAGTTGCAGTCAAACAAATGTCACATCATGTCAAAGTGAGTGACAAGCCACCCCATATTTTCGCATTCCGTACCTATCTCCATTTTAAGCGTCAAAACGAGTTAACCGATAGAAAACTTACGAGTGTAAAAGAGATAACTAGCGACTACTTATTTCATAATAATTTTACAATGGAACGTGACAACTCTAACGTTATTGATGCTGTTTTGCAGTAGTAAAATAAAATATTTTATTTATTTATTATTGAAAATCACTCGTCATGGCTTCCACATCCAAAGATGTACCTACGGTCATCATTGAAGAGAACCCTCCAGATGATTTGGAACCTGGTGCATGTTACGACAGCATCCTAAATCCCACAGATTCGTTTGAGGAATTCGCTTCTGAGATGAGTTCAAGTCTTCAAGAGCGCAATATATCTTTAGCTACTTTAAATAGTACTATTAGTGAGATTCAAAGTGAGATTGGTGAAAAATCTGCGCAGATAAAACCTACAAAATCTAGTGATGACTTACAAACAAAAGATGTAAGTTTTTTTTAAATTTCTTAGTGATCTATCAATGGTAACATTCTTCTTCAGCCTAGTCAAGGAATGATAAAAATATTTTGAATTTCATTTATACTTTTGTAGGAGTCAATATCAGCATCAACAAGCCACTCAAACCTGATAGAAGAGAATGGTGATGACACAGATAATGAAAAGGATGATTACCTCCAAACTCCTGAACTTGTAAATAAAGAGAAACATGTGTTTATACTCAGTTCTGCTGGTAAACCCATTTATTCCAGGCAAGTATCTATTTATATATGTGCTTTTCATGTAAAAAGTGTATATGACATTGGTGTGAACAAAAAAGAATCCCCAGTATGCAAGGTTTTACAACAGATACAACCTAAGTAGGTACTTGAATTGTCCTAAACACCACTGCTAAGCTGTGTCAACTGGATTTCAAACAGAATTCAAACATTATGTAGTTTTAAGTACCACCCTAAATTAAAAGTTAGTTTTCCTAAACCTTCCTCTTATTTCACATAAAAGACTTTACTATTTGATTTAAGCCAATGGTCTTAAAACATGTAAAATTTAACTCTGCCAAACAATTCCAGCACAAATAAATTAAACTAGCCAACAAATAGTATCCCGTATCTGAGAGTATTCTAAAATAATTTCAGGTCTTTAATAAACAAGTCCAAACTAATTAACTACCTACTACTGTAAAAAAACACTGGAAACACATATAGTCATACACAATTGACTTACAAACTATTTAAAAATTAATAATAATGTCCTCTCTCTATAAAATCAGCCAACTTTATTCACCCAAACCCGTATTCCTATGCCCTATATCTTTGTTTTCATATCCTTCAATAGAACAACACTGACTGGGGTTTGTACTTGGACACATTTGCATATTTCGTACACAGAATACAGGGATAATCATTGGTTGGCGACTCATTTCATTAAACCCCCTGAGAAATTCAAATTCATTCAAAATCTAAAGTTATTAATGAAATAAAATATTTCAGGTATGGGAATGAAGATAAACTAGCTGGTCTTTGTGGAGTCATCCAAGCATTAGTAAGTGTGGTAGAGGAACAAAACCAGGATATCTTGAGATCTATCACAACAAAGGATTGTAAGGCAGTGTTCTTGGTGAAGGGACCTCTGATACTGGTTGCACTGTCCAAATCAAATGAGAGTGAAACGCAACTTGTTTTACAGTTAACGTAAGTTAATTAATTTTTTTTTTTTGCTGAAGTATAGTAAAGTGTTTCCTATATGACAAGGAAACATTTTATAATATTGTAAGCACACAAATTTACAAAGTGAAATTTCTGCTTGCTACCGGTTTCTACCAAATAAAGCCATCAGCATGACTGACACCAGTCTAAGAAGAAATAATCCCGTCAAGATACGGTTTTCTGGTAGAAAATGTTCCAGGCATTCAATCCACCTTTGTATAGTATTTTTTTACTTGTGCAAAAAGTTTTAATAAATAAAAATATAAAGGTATTATACCAAGATTTATAAAGAAAGAATTACTCATCCCCCAATCATCCTGGTAAACCACCTCATGGTTAAAAAGAAATATACTGGCTAAAAACACAGGATTCCACAAGGTTTCATCAGATAAACTAAACTTGCGTGCCAAGCAAGACATCTGACATATCACAAAATGTCCTAATACATAACTACCTATACTTAACGAATTGTATGCAAAAGGAAACAAAATTACTGATTGTCTCCCTAGAAAAAAGTTTGGTGTTTGATATAATTCGCTTAGTATTATAAATATGAATATTTGAAACAGAATACCATATTATAACTAGCCAATTAAGAATTGAAGCCAAGGTTATCAATAACCACAGAAACACTTATAAAGCCATTATTCACTAATAACTTAAGGCTCCATCAGACAGGCGCGACGCGCATCTCGTAGAAAAATTTCCATAAAAGTTGTTTTTACAAAAGTCACGTCGAACCTATCTGCAGGTGCATTTAAACGTATAAAAGATAATAATTTAATTCTGTCACACATTTCAGGTATGCATTTAATCAAATAGTATCAGTACTTACTCTAACGCAACTGAACAGAATATTTGAACAGAGAAGAAACTATGACTTACGAAGACTACTGTCGGGGGCCGAGCGACTTATTGACCACTTACTTATCTTTATGGAGAAAGATCCTGCATTCTTATTGGGTGAGTTGAGAAGACTGTCATAAAAATAATGTATAGAAATTGGAATCATTCTCATTTTCAATGCTTCAAAGCATTAGAGTTATTCCGGCCTGCAACTCTCCTACTGCAGAATAAATGTCTCTTCTTATACAGAGAACAAATAAACAACAACTGGACTGTTAGTCTAGTGGTTAGTGACCTGACTGCTAAGTCGTCGGTTCGATTCCCATCCAGGACAAATCTTTGTGTGACGAGCAAAATTATTTGTTCTGTATCTGGGTATAATTTATCTATAGTACACGTATGTATGTACATATTTAGTAATATAGAAATATATTTATCAGTTGTCTGGTTGCCATACTACAGGCCCTGCCTAGTTTGGGATCAGATAACGGTGTGTTGGTTGTCCTAATATTATATTATTATTATTCTTCGTTCTCTTTTGCTTATTGGCAAAATCTGATCCAAGCTCCCTCCATGTATCAGTGGTGTCCTAATGCACTTGCACAAGTGGTAAGTCATTTGAGCCCTGGCATCTGAGAGTCCGTGCCTCGGAAAGCACGCTAAGCCGTTGGTCCCGGCTTACATTTGTAGATCTTAAACAGTCGTTACGGGTCGTCAGAAGCCCGAAAATTTTACCACCAGTCTTACCAAGGGGTATCGTATTACCCAGTAACTGGGGGCTTACTCTTCAACCTAATTTTAATTAAAATCTAAAGCCAATACGATTCTACTGTTAAATTTGCATATACGTGATTCGGTACTCTTGTAAACTATAGTGTCAACATTGGAACAACAACAACGCCCGATCTCGATTCCACTTAGTTCTCCAAAATGGACACCCAAATTAAACATAATATTTTGGCGCTAGCGTCGAACTCAAGAAGACGAAACGTCAAAATGTCAATCGATCAGAATTAAAATCAAGAGTACCTAAGCACCCTGGGTTGTGAAGTTCAGATAGGCAGTCGCTCGATGTAAAATACTGGTCCTCAGCTGCATCCGGTTCGATTTGAAGCTAGTCCAGTCATTATAGTAAGTTCACCTCGGAATTCGAGATACCCAGCTGTAAGTCTGTAAATACTTGTATATTAAAACCCTAAAAGTTGTCTCAAAACCTATATATGGTAGGGTGTAAGCAACTATTAAATTTCAAGGTCAAAGGTCACAAAAATCTGTTTTTTGCGCTTTTTTTGGAAATATCTCATTTCCTATGGGTTTTTTGCTATTTGTATTTATTATCAATATTGTAGAGAGCGCGCGGTCACAGCATCACTTCAGGTCAACCGGTGCCTCCGGTCGAAAACACGCCATATATAGTTGATGAACTATCGATAAATCAATGATTATAAATATTTGTCAATTTTTATTAACTACTATATTTTATCATTTTTTTCCTAACTTATCCACTTTTTATTCAGTATTAATTTATTTAACAACACTTACCTGCCCATGTAATTGCAGAATTGTTAATGAAAATATAGGAATAATATTTGAATTTTAACCTAATTAATATTAATAACTTCTTACATGATGAAAAAAAAAAACAAATAAATTATGAATTAATCTTTTTATTTAAAAAATATCATTGAATACATTTATTTTTATTGAAAGTAAAAAAATGGAATAAAGGGTACAAAAACTACAATTTATAATTTTAATCATCTTCTTCCTCTTCATCGTCGTCTTCTGGCTGCTGGTAAATTTCAAACTGGTCTTCATTATCGTCTTCAACGACATTTGTCTCAAGTTCTTCCATGATTTCGGGGTCAAAGGTTCCATCTTCGTTAATGTCGCTCTGATATGGTAGAGCATTGAGACAAGCTTGCCCATTACATTGGCCACAAGCTAAAGAGCATTGCAAGCCCGCTTTCCTGCATCCGCATCGCGAACCACAACCACTCTTGCAGTTGCAGAAAATTGTATTAAGCAAATCTGGAGCAGGTGGTAAAATTGTCATGATAGGCTCCAGAAAATCGTTTCGCATTGCCCAACCCCATACCTGGGGTTCCAAATCATGTCCTAACCAAGTTTGAACTTGATAATATACACGGTTGAAATGTTGAAATGTTGTTATCATATCAGTATTATTGAATTGATATAGATTTAATGCATGAAGAAAATGATAAAATATAATATAATAGTTAATCAAAATTGACAAATATTTATAATCATTGATTTATCGATAGTTCATCAACTATATATGGCGCGTTTTCGACCGGAAGCACCGGTTGACCTGAAGTGATGCTGTGACCGCGCGCTCTCCGCCCTCTATCTCGAAAACGGTTCACCGTATAAATTTTTTTTTTAAACAAAATTAGTAGAGAATTTTGTATTCTACAATATTGATAATAAATACAAATAGCAAAAAAACCCATAGGAAATGAGATATTTCCAACAAAAGCGCAAAAAACAGATTTTTGTGACCTTTGACCTTGAAATTTAATAGTTGCTTACACCCTACCATATGTAGGTTTTGAGACAACTTTTAGGGTGTCAATATACAAGTATTTACAGACTTACAGCTGGGTATCTCGAATTCCGAGATTCTTACCTAATTTAAGCTTAAATGACTGGACTAAGCCGACCTCAACATAGTTGGAATAAAGGCTAGGCAGGATGACGATCTGAGACTACATCATGCATACCCACATGTTCCGCTGGTAATGGCGTGTGCGTTGGATCATTTTTTATTTTTTTTTTCAGGATGGGAAATCATCAAATGACTTCTCCCGCTCTGGGCGGAGCGGGAGGGCGTGTCAGACTTTTACTGACTAAAACCCACCCGTGTTCCATCAGTTGCCCATGTGCCAGGGTCACGGTATCTCTTTCGAACAATCACGCGACCCCGGCAGTGCGTTGGATCATTAAGTTCCCTTCAAAATTATGAAGTGAAATGGTGCTGATCCATACGTCATGTTCGTGAACGGACACCGTCAGTAGGGACTGGTCATCTCTTAGCTGCCACGCCTTATTTTAATTTCTGTTTTGTCTTTTAAAATCTTTTTTATAACGGACACTTTTGACGTGCACGTCTTTTTATATCGTTCATTGCATTATTTATTGCAATACACTGCTAGACAAATGTATCATTCAGTTTGTGCCATAACACCCTATTCTTCGCCTTCCGCATCCAGACAGTCCCTGCCACCTTTTTAAGGTCGTCGGTCCATCTATCTGGCGGGCGTCCCACACTACGCTTGCCAATACGCAGTCTCCACTCCAGGAATCGTCTGCTAACATGGCCAGCGACTGTCCTTTAAGCCTGCTCCCTGCCAGGGTCGCGTGATTGTTCGAAGGAGATACCGTGGCCCTGGCACATGGGCAACTGATGGAACACGGGTGGGTTTTAGTCAGTAAAAGTCTGAGACGCCCTCCCGCTCCGCCCTGAGCGGGAGAAGTCATTTGATGATTTCCCATCCTGAAAAAAAAAAAAAAAAAAAAAGCCTGCTTACTCTGCAAGCTGTGTTGTTAACTCCCGTTCTTTTCCGGATAATTTCATATCTGATTTTATCCAATCCTAACTCAAAATATTATATGTCATATAAACTTACATAAGCACTTATGAAACGTCAGATGCCAGATGCACGATTCCAATTTGAGTTGTAAATAATTTTAAATAAATCTAATTTTAAAGACTCGACTCAATTATGCAAGACTCAGTGTGCTTAAAAGGCTCGGAGTCTACAGATAAGCACTCGAGTCTTAAAAAGGAGTCGAGACTTAAAATGAACCCGATTCTTAAAGAAAAACTCGGAGCATGAAGATGAAACTTGTACCTCATCATTCGAAAAGACTCGAAAGAAGGCAATAAATTCAAATTAGTGGTTATGATGTAACTTTGCGTACAAAAGAATCTAACGAGTTTTTCGAGTTTTTTCGAATGATGAGCTACAAGACTCGAGTTCATTTAAGACGAGTCCTTTTTAAAACTCGAGTCTCTTTTTTAGACTCGAGAATGACTCGGGCTTGGCTTGACTCTAGACTTCGAGCCTTTTGAGCACACTGAGTCTTGCATAATTGAGTCGAGTCTCTAAAATTAAGACTCGATGACTCGAGTCCTTTGCAACACTAATTCCAATAGCTCGTTTCATAAGGAGACGAACCGCCAAGAAACTCCATATTGACTCGTTTAAAAATAATTGGCTTTTACAATGATTTCAAATTACAATGTTAATAGGTGAGAGAACAGTGTAAGCCTGTCAACGAGTACCAAGTTCTTAATAAAATAGTAAATGATCTTCAAATTGACAGTCTACAATCTGCCAAGGATATTCCCGCCCCATAGCTCGCTAAGCGACAATGCATACTAAATATAAATTATTCACATTACAGGCGCCGTCCGCTGCCTGCCTCTACCCGAAAAAGCAAGAGAGAATATTACAAGTGCGATTCAATCGACTTGCAACAAGATACGGGACTTGGTGTTCGCTATAATGTTGGCTGGAAACCAACTGATTACGCTGGTTCGAATGAAGAAGTATACCTTGCATCCATCAGACATACATCTGCTCTTCAACCTCGTTCGGAGCTCGGAGAGTTTCAAGACAGCTGAAAGTTGGACACCGATTTGTTTACCGAAGTTTGATTCTACGTGAGTAGGTTTTATGGTCTCTATGCCTTTTTTTCCATACTGCGATCGCCAACCTGCCTGCCAAGCATGGCGATTATGCCAATCCACCCCAAAAAATTAACTGGTCAAAGTGCCAGTCCTTATGAGAGAGAGACCTATGGCCAAAGGTGGACGTTTTTAAATTTAGTTTTCTTCAAAAAAAGTAAAAAACTAAATTTGTCGTGTGGTTCCATTTTGCATAAATACGGACAATTTTTGTCGGTGTGTCTGTCTGTTTGTTCCGGCTAAACTCTGAATTGGCTGGACCGATTTTGACTGGACTTTCACTGGCAGATAGCTGATGTAACAAGGAGTAACTAATTTATTTTATTTTAAAATAATACCTGCGTTAATTTCCGACATCCACGCGGGCGAAGCCGCGGGCAAAAGCTAGTTAATAATAAAATGTCAACTAATTGTCCAAGCCTCAGTATCGTAAAGCTCATTTAGAAATGGCTGTACAAAATAGCTTCATTAACCTAATTTCCTGTAATATCCCAATTAATTTGGAGTCAGTTGAGTAAGATACCAGCTCATCGTGGAGAAATACTGCGATCTTCAATATTTTCGATTTTTGTAAATTTCGTGTCTTCGTACATTTATTTTTATGACAATAATTTTTATATTTTTCTTAACAACTTTATTTAAAATTACAGAGGATTCCTCCACGGCCACGTGTCATACATTTCAGAAGACTGTCAGGCCTGCCTCCTCTTACTCACAGTACAACGGGACGCATTCTTCCCTCTCTCCCAAGCAAAGCACACGATAGCCGACAAACTACGCCGATCGAACTGCCTGGTCGCTATCAACGATGCTTTAAACAGAAACGAAGAATTGCCCACGACGAATCCTCTAAAGCATATAGGAATACCCGAAATCCGGCACTTTATGTACAAATGTAAATCAACAGCGCAACTGTTTACCTCAGACCCTATAAGTCTAGATAAATTACAGGATTATAGAATGAGACATAAAGTAGGGGGTGATATCACTGTGAAGAAGATTGAGAAATTATCGGATATTGACTATGTGAGAAATTACAGGAGTTTTTGCAGTTCAATACACTGTACCTCGACACCGGCAAAGCTTATTTTTCGGTCGAATTCTAATGACACCATTCTGGCTTGGGTAAGTGTTTCTTATAATTGATTTCTTTTTGAAGTAGAACTTAACTTAAGTAGAAGTTAAGTTACTACGGGAAAGTTAAGTTACTTAAGTAGAAGGTAAGTAGACTGGCTTTAGGGCGCCTAGGTAGAAAGGTAGATGATTCTAAGTTATCATAACGTATCAAAAAGTTTTGCAATAACAGAAACTGGATAATCAGAAAGCCAATAGATTTAATTTTTTTAAACCTAGAAAATATTAAGCCTCAGTAAAAAATGGTCAAATATCATGAAACTGGCAAAGTTCTATGCGTTTAAAGTCAATGGTAAGCAGAGACAACAGCTATGCTATTTATTTATTTTAAGGCTTGCACATTGCCCGATGACTTTGACGATTTGACCTCTGTACTAGTATTTTTTAGTTTGGTGCCATCTACCATGATAAAACACAAACGAACTGACGATTAAGCAAGAACACAGATATGTAGGTTTTTGCCTATTTTTATTCGCTCTCTGAGAGTTCTTATGTATTGTTATCCACTACAATTAAAAAAATAATATTTATTTTGAATTAAATGATGGACTTTACCTGCTGACCTAGCTTTCAAAAATTATTTTGTGTGATGATGATCAGGTAAGTGCTTATCGATTCTCAGTAACGGAGTTAGTTAGGATCACCAAACTTTTTCATGCGATGAATTTCGCCAGTTAATTTAATTGACCCAAGCACATTTCCATCATTGAGTAAGAAAATTGGATGTCTGATGATGACCGGTATATCTATAAAATATTGCAAGCTTACTCTATGACTGGTTCAAAAAGCGAAACGAAATTACAAACTACTTTATTTCTATGTACCTACATAATTAATTTCTGTTCTTATTTTACGTAATATTTATATTTGTAATATTAACAATATTATTTAATTCAAAATCATTCAAAATTTGAATGATTTCTGAATTAAAGTTCACGACGTGAACTTTTAAATTTTATTTGGTGAAAATAACGCGCGCCTGGTCCACCCTTCTCGGCAGCCATCAAGGCACTAATGTATCGCGTCATTCGCGTCCCGAGTATGTGTCACAAGAAAGCAACGAGTTTCTCTTACAGTTTCGGGTTTTTAATTATTATTTAAAAATGTAAAAAGAAATAAGAAAAAGTAAACAATACAAATAAATCAGTACGCATATTTTGATACAAAATTCATGTCAAACGATTCAGCCGTTACAGAGACAATTTTCAATTTAGGTAGAGGAAGGACCTGTTTACTACTAGATTTTTCTAAAATTTGGGAAAGTTTATTAAAATTCTAAACAATACGAAGTATTTATCATGACCTTAAGTATGACATATTTTTCATATGAAAATCGTACGGTAGGATTCGTCAACAAAATTCGTTAAACATACGGTATTTTTCAATTTCAGCAAGGTAATCCCCTTAAGAAACGTTTTTTTTTTTAACATATAATAATTGAAGTATGTAAACTCACTTCGCACGATCTAAATTTACCATAGTAAAGATATTTTTAAGGTCTCGAACCAGTTTCCTAATATTTGGATAATAAGAACCTAATTTATTTGCCGTTATTCTTGTCTTACCTCTTTCTAAATTCAAATTGTCAATTACAGGTAACAAACGGCTTCGAACTATACGTAACATTCGACCCCCTAATGGAAAAAGACCAAGCGATCAAAGCGGTAGACCGTCTCCTCAAATGGATCAAGAAAGAAGAACAGAGGATCTTTATAATGCATGCACCGACCTTCTAGCCAAAGTTCAGTGTGCCTTCAATCAGTGGCATGATTAAAAACTCTTTGAATCGAAACTCTAGCGCGGAGGAGTGTCTATGATTTTTGTAGATTATAAAATTGTTGATCTATGGTTTTTAATGCTGCGTTTGTAAATTGATAAATTAATATTAGAGACAAAAATGAATGAATGTGTATAAAAATCGACCTTTTCTGTCACGCTGAAGGCTTCGCTCGCAAAACTAAGCATATGCGCGCTAAATAATTACAGTGGAGCCTCGATTATCCGAACTAATTGGGGAAGTGTTCGGTCGCTTTTTTTCCGGATAGTCGCACTGTATTGCTTCAGCCATACATATTTATGTACAGGTGAATGAAAACCTTACAGAACTTTAGTTTCTTTCACGTGGTAAAATTTAGTTTATCAACTAACGGCTACTTGGGAGTGACGTATGAGTACATACAACTACAGTTCGAGACAATTTCACAAGTAATACAGCGCGGAGTTCGGATAAGCGGTCTTTCGGTTGATCGACGTTTGAATAATCGACCCTCCACTGTTCTCATGTTTAGCGCAACTGCGCATGTTCATATATACTCTTACGTAGTTGGGCATAAAGTTGATTTTTTTCGTGTTGTTTCTGTTAAGGGCTTATTACTACGCTATTCTATCTAATTACAAAGGTCAAAATATCTTATTTCTGAAATAATCTGAAGGCCAACTCTCGTAATTAAAAACGTACAAAATCTAGTCGCAGTCTCATCTCGGCGACAATCTAATGTCAAAAACTTGTCAAAAATGTAGGGAATTTCGAGGTATTTTTGACAGATTGAGACTGAAATCAGACTATGAACGTTATTAAAATTACCAGAATTGTCTCTCTGATCTTAATAAAATAGTATCTCCCAAAAGTGCCACATAAAAATAATAGTAAAAATAAAAAAATAAAAAAAACACGCTTCCATAGAAAACCAAACTAAAAAGTAGAAAATAATGAAAAATCCGTGAGGTGCTTTTGAGGGTTTTTTTTTAATTGATATCACCCTACGCTTTTTTCCATTATTTTCTACTTTTTAGTTTGGTAAATAACCATAATGAAACCCTGCAGTTTGCAAGAGCTCTTACCTACTTATGTACTCAAACCAACTTAAAAACTCCCAATTGGCAACACTCAGTTCTTTTATTTTTAAGGCTTCCAAAGTCAAACCATTTAAGTACTTCAAATAGGTACACAAAAGACACTTTTGAACGTCATTTAAAAACAGAATTGATTCTAGTTAGTTCCAAAAGATAATTTCGTATGGCGATTCAGAAATTCTTATGCAGACTCTCTAAGTTTCAACTTGCTGCTTCCAAGTGTAGAATACAGTTCTATATTTCAGAGCTTAACAGTAACTTAGCTAGCGCTCATTCCAAATAGGCTATAATAATGCCTATTGTAATAACATGAACAATAAAATTACGTATTATTTATGAAATTAGTGTAATCGAATTGTATAGAAAAATCTAATCTAAATTAGACAAGGTCAAATTAAATTTACATGACGGACAAGATGGGTATCGGTCTAACGATGAAGCAAAACATAATTTCAAATAGGTAACTAAACTATCAGCAGCTGTTGACCACATAATCAGCTGTACTTACTTGAAGAGATATAGTCCTTCTAGAGTTCTAGATAAACCAATCCAGACTGCCAGGGTCGCGAGATTTGTGCGAAAGAGTTACCGTGGTCCTGGCATATAGGCCCACCCGTGTTCCTTCAGTTACACGGGTGGGTTTTAGTCAGTAAGTCTGACACGCCCTTCGGGTCGACCCAGAGTGGGAGACGTCATTCGATAATTTCCCACCCACAAAAAAAAAAGATAACCAATCAACCACAACCACCAAAAGCCATATCCCAATATAAACCACCAACTAGGGTTGTCCTTGGGTGCACTTACATAGTGTATACTAGTGATGTACCGGATATCCGTATCTGAATTCTCGGATATCCGAGGGAGAAGAAATATCCATATCCGCGGATCTTGCCACGAAATATCCGTATCCGCGGATATACATTTTTAACGATCCCGCACAACACTAGTGCATACCTACAGGGACAATCGTCGGTTGGTACCTCATTATTACATTAAATATGTCCAACAGACTACTGCGAGTAGGCTTCGGCCCCTCGTACGCCTTCCAAAGGACTGGGACCCTTGGGTTCACAGATATGTCTAAGACACTTTAGATAATAATACTAGCTCAATATTGACCCACTTCAGGGCAAAATTCAGGCCAAGGGGTATCATATTACCCAGTAAATAAGTTGTGGAGGTCAGATAGGCAGTCGCTTGATGAAAAATACTGGTATTCAGTTGGATCCAATGAGATTGGAAGCCGACCCCTACGTATTTGGGGGTTGGCTAAACAGATGGATACCCATTACGTATGTATGTTAAGATATCCTAGTTCATATAATTTGATCTTGTATAAAATTATGCCAGTAGTTTAATAAATAAAAAAAATACTTATTAGAAAAAATAATTACCTAAATAGCTTAATTGTGTATACTATATATAAGGTGTATCTATTCATACACGAAATATTTTAAGAGGCACACCTGTAAGTGGTAAAGAAGCTATAGAAGCAAAAATAAATTTTTTATCTAAGCATTTTTAAATTTTCGTAATTATTATAAATTTAAAACTGCTTGAGACGTTTTGCATAAAACCTTTACTCCAAATTCTATGAATGGCCCGCCTAACGCTGCGAGGGCGGCGACCGTGTCTCGGGCCGTAAAAAATAAGAAGGAGCCAGTATTTCTTATGTGCGTCAAATAATTTATAAATATTAAATTTTGAAAAAAATACATTTAGAAAAAAAAAAAATTTGTTGCTGTAGCTTCTTTACCACCTACAGGTGTACCTCTTAAAATATTTCGTGTATGAATAGATACACCTTATATACTAATGAATATAAGGGAATGCATTTAACATGCGTATTAGACCTAACAAATTATAGATAGATGTTCAAAGAATATGATATTCTGTACATAATTATGTAGATAGTCGAATTGTTTTATAATATTATGCTCATGTATTTAGAATTAAAATTGTTCTTCTTAACAGACGCTATACCTTCAAACTTCTATATGGCGATAATTTTGTTAAAGTCAGAAATATTTGGTTCAGCAATTGTTCACTTCTTTGAAATCAATTGAATGACTTCATAAAATAGTCATCAATGGAATTGAATGAAATGAATGAACTTAAAGGGTTATATTGATAATTTAAATAATTATATTTACGTGAATCATATTTTAATCAGCATACGATCTGGCACTGCCCTAGAAATTGCAAAAAAATAAGAAAATTTGAATTTCGCGGGCTGCCTTGGAACTTTCACATTAAATTGAACCTTATTCTCATCGGTTTGAACGCTTATATTCGCCTTTGCAATTACAAACATTAAAGTTATACGAATAATGTTCATATTCTTATGAGACGCTTAATTTACTTCGCAAAATCAAACTCTGTTGTGACTGCCTAAATGGTCTAGTAGTCGCAAGCGCAACTGTTGACGAAGAATTCCTCGGTTCAATTCCCAGGTCGGGTAATGCGTTATTGCATTTTTCTATGTGAAATTTCTCGGTAGAAGCCCTCTGTCTGGATTTGTGCCTAGTTAATGACAGTATAAGGACGCATATTACATGGGATTGAAATATAACTGGCGTAATGCTGGTGTACTATAGTCACACCTCTGTCCAACCCTTTGGAGAAACAAGCCGTGATGTAATGTTATGCAAAGTTAAAGTGTAAATCTAAACGCAGCATAACCCGCGAAATTCAAATCAAGAATTATTAGATTTTATTTCTGCCCTGTTTCTTTTTTTTTACCTGCAAGTAAATGGCACTTAGTTATGTTTCATAAAATAACTTTTACTACTAATGGAACTCATTCTTGCATCTTCACTATATTAAACTTAAGAGAACATCATAACTTGAATATTCCTCTCTCTATAACTATCTTTAAAAAAAAATTTCTTCCACTTCTCGTTCAGTGCTTCGCCTGTCCAGCGCTTCTGATTGGCTACTACAGCCATGTATTTAGTAATTAAATTGTACTAAAATGTTGTACATAATACAAATGAATGTACTTGTAAATTAAATTAAATTAATTGTTCACTATACAGAGAATTATTTTTATGACATTGTTATAGCAAAATGTTTTTTTTTTAAATATACACATCAATTTATGTGTTTGTTTATTATTTTATGTTCCTCCAAGAATATCGAATCAGTATAGCTATAATATTATGCCCGCCGCCTTCGTCCGAGTGGAGCTAAGGTTTTTCTCCATGGGATCGTCATCATTCTCTTGCCCTCATCCCAATTTATTTGGGGTCGGCGCAACATGTCTTTTTACCCAACTTCAAAAAAAGGAGGAGGTTATCAATTCGACTGTATTTTTTTTATGTTTGTTACCTCATAACTTTTGACTGGGTGAACCGTTTTATATGAAAGCTGGTGCTTCCCGAATGGTCCCATTTTAATTTGGTTCCATTCGGACAATGGGATCCATGTGAAAACCATATGGCCTGCCCCACATTAGGCGTGCGCGATCCTCAGGCGTGTGAGAAGCGCGAGCGGCGCGCGCGCGTCGCGAGCGCGCTGCGTGAGCGTCGCGTTTAGCTGCCCTGCGGCGCGCGCGCGGCGCTCGCCTTGGCGTTTAACCCCCTTCAGCCAGGTCAGTCACTATTTGGACAATTTTCGTTTCAAAATCCACACTATCCACACTAATATTATAAATGCAAAGTAACTCTGCCCCAAATTAAATATTTTTCTTTTCTCTTTTATTTTTCCACATATGCAACCGCATCGGTGACTCAAGGGCTGGCTTTGCTTGCTGACCTTGGCCAGAGACTAAGCATTGCCATAACGTAGCAATGCCGCCAGTCCCAGTCTGTGTGTCTGCCTGTCACGCTTTCCTGCTAAAACTACTGAACCGATTTAAATGAAATTTGGTACTCAGATAGTTTAGAGCCTGAGAAAGGACATAGGCTACTTTTTATTCCGTGACTTTGTCTGCGTCCGCGATAAACGACATTTACGCAGAAGAAGTCGCGGGCAGAAGCTAGTCTTTTATAAATAAAGTGCTGATTTCTTCCCACACCTTTTTTTTGCAATACGATCACTATACTCCTTTGTAGTCATGTCCCATATCGCAGGACGATTCTGTATTTCTAGATAAAGCTTTCGATATTAATTTCACTCGGTGACTCTATTTTTAACGTGTGTCAACACAACACTGCCCACCATGTGACTGACCGAAACAGTAGCAATATACAACAAGTTACCAGAATCCATAAGGACAGAGAAAAAAAGCCATCTATTTACTAATAAATTAAAAAAGCTGTTGTTAAGCAAATGTTATTATAGCGTCAACGAATTTTTATATGATAAATCCCTGATATTAGTTTAGAAAAGTCCAAAGCATGTATTTCATCTATTTTTAATTACTATTTTAGAATAAGTTACATTATAAGATAATCAATAGGTCCTCCTCTCTACCTACTGTATTTTCCTTTGCTGTGCCCGACAGGGTCCACAATTGTTTCTAAATAAAATGTTTTACCACCTAAGCATATACATTGTGGAATGCAATAAAGTATTGAGTATTGTAGCGGGCGAAGGGGTAAGAACGCGACTCGAGCGCCGCGTGCGCGCCGCGAGCGCACCGCAGGGCAGCTAAACGCTACGCTCACGCAGCGCGCTCGCGACGCGCGCGCGGCGCTCGTGCTACTCACACGCCCGAGGATCGCGCACGCCTAATGTAGGGTCAGCCTATGTCTTAAATTTGCATTAAGTATTTGCGCGACAAATTAACGAATAACGCGATTAAATTAGTGTGGGGTATCTATTGGGTATCTACCATAACTAAAAAGTTAAAAATAAAAACTTTTTACAAAAAAATAACAACCGACTTCCTAAAAAAACACTACAAAGTGAAAATTAACTTTAATTTCGTAAGTCGGTGGCAAAAAAAACCTTAATTACAGATCCTAAGACACCGACTTCCAAAATTAAAGTAGGTAGGTATCTAATTGTTCGCTTTGTAGTATTTTTTTTTAGGAAATCGGTTGTTATTTTTTTCTTTCTTCCACACTTCTCTATTTTCAGGATAAAGCGGGAGGATACGTCCGGGTGTTTCCATTGCGAGGATCGTCTGGAGGACACGGTGGAGGTGTGCCCTGCCTGGGCGGAGCACCGCCGTGTCCTCGTGGAGGCGATCGGCGGCGGTGACCTCTCGCGTCCGGCCCTGGTGCGAGCCATGGTACGGAGCGAGAGGGAATGGGAAGCCGTCACCTCCTTCTGCGAAGCAGTAATGCTCGCGAAGGAGGAGGCGGGGCGCGTGAGGGAGTGGCAGTCTCTGCGCCCTCACGTCCCTAGCCGCCGCAGGAGGAGACGCCCCGGGCGTCGGGAGTCGATTGCGGACTCCCGGCCACCGTAGGCACGAGCTTGCGGGTGGCGAGCAATGGGTAGCTCGCCGCCCGGTAAGGACCAAGCTCGGGTCGACGGCGCGCAGTGTTCCACGCGCGCCTCAAAGAGATGTCAGCAGCAGTGTAGGGGTCTACTAGGACCGATGCCTGCCGGGGTCGCGTGATTGTTCGAAAGAGATACCGTGACCCTGGCACATGGGCAACTGATGGAACACGGGTGGGTTTTAGTCAGTAAAAGTCTGACACGCCCTCCCGCTCCGCCCAGAGCGGAAGAAGTCATTTGATGATTTCCCATCCTGAAAAAAAAACAAAACACTTCTCTATTAGTCGTCATCTCAGTAGTCAGTAGTCACCCCCTTTCTATCCATATCATTATTCACACAGTCCATCCATCGTTTCTTTTGTCTCCCTCTTCTCTTATAGCCATTGACATACGAGGGCGGCACTGAAAATTTAGGGAATCAAGGAAGTGACACAACATTACTATTTAAAAATGTATTCATTGCTTTTCGAAGTATTCTGCGAAATTTGACACATTTTTCCGTACGATGGAACCAATCATTGAAGCAACCATTCCATTCGGAAGTTTGGGTCTCCAAAATGGGCGTTTTGTAGGCGTCCACAGCTTCTTCAGGTGATGAAAATCTGTGACCACGCAATTTATTCTTTATTTTAGGGAAAGTATAGAAATCATTAGGGCTTAGGTCTGGGCTGTACGGCGGATGGTGTAATAATTCTATGTTTTCTTGCTCTAAAAACTCTTGTTCTGTGCGCGGTGTGAGAACTCGCATTGTCGTGATGGAGAATGATGCGGCGGTTGCGGTTCTCTTTACGGAGTTCAGAAACGACCTGTGGCAAACAAATGCTAGCATACCATTCTGCATTAACCGTTCTTTGTCCCTCAAGAGAAATAGTCGCAACATGGCCGGTTTTGGCGACAAACGTGGCCACCATTTTTTTTTAACACTCCGTGAACGAACATTTTTTTTTGGCTTTAACTCATTTTCGAACACCCAAACTCGTGACTGGTTTTTTGTTTCGAGTTCGTACGCGTATATCCAGGATTCGTCACCTGATACGATGTTGTGTACAGCATTTGAGGACCCTGCGTGGAATCTTTCGAGAGTTCTGACGCACCAATTAACGCGAGCCGCTTTTCGCTCTTCACAGAGCGAATGCGGTATCCATCGGGAAAACAACTTTTTTACACCTAATTGTTCATGCAAGATTATTTGTATTTGACTCATGCCAATGTCTAAAGTTGCCTGAATTTCGCGGTATGTCACATGTCGACCTTCCTCAATCAGCTTACGCACAGCATCAACGTTTTCTTGGGTGACTGCTATATGGTGACTGCAGTTTTTGGACGACCTTGACGGGGATCATCACTGAGCTTGACACGTCCACGTTGAAATTCAGCAAACCAGCGATAAATTGTGGTTTTGGATGGGGCTTCATCACCAAATGCAAAAATCATCCGGTCAACACACTGTTTTTGTGTTAAACCACTTCGAGTCATAATAAATCATTGCTCCTGAATTTTCTCGACTCAATTCCATTTTCTCAACGACTAAACAAGTTTGACAAAACCTTGTGACTAGGGCTTGCAATATCCGTTCATTATTTACTATCCGGATAATGCGGATATTAATATTTTACTGTCCGGAGTATCCGGATAATGCGAATAATACGGTTATTTTTTGTTTTTTTTTAAACTGATTAGCTTTTGTAACACGTTTTTATCAGTCTCTCAAGCAAAATGACAAAGAAATAATAATCTATACCAATATTTCAAGTAACAATCACATTGAAAAAAAATAATTAGTTCACTTTCTAAAATTATACAATAAAACACCGATACCGCACAAATAATTTGTTGCTGTTCTTCTCATACTAAAAACAATTCTAATTAAAAATGAGATCTTACATTTATCACAAATCACAACATCTCAATCAAATCAACCTATTTAAAACATAATAATTAAATAAAAATATCACTGTCCCTGGTAAATCCGCTCAATTGTTAAACAATAGTTTAAATCAAATATAATAAAACAAAAATGAACAAAATATCTCAAAATAATCAAATAACCCTTTTACGATATTACGTAATTCTTAAATTATTTTTTAGTCAGGTGGGGTAAGAGGGACGCCAGGTAAAGAGAAACAGTAACTCATAAATAAAAAACTATAAAGCCCAGCTCTATGGTTACTCCGTCGATAAAACAGTATTAGGTATAGTTTCAATATTTTTGGATAGATGGCGCTACAACACAATAAGTACGTGAGTAAAAAAGAAAGAAAAAAATCAGTTGACAAACTATAAAATTATGACCTAGCGGCGTTTTTTGTGTGCGATTTTTTAAGGATTAAAAACATCTGTGATACGGCAAATTTTGTTAGTAAGTGTAATTCTAATGTTGAATCTTTATTTTCCGCATGTTATATTGTTTGTAGCATGTGTTTTTAGTGCTTTTTCGGTGTCATCAAAAACATAACCTACAAAATACCAAGCCGGGAAAGAGGAACTACCATACCAGGTTAAGAGAAACATTATGTTCCTCTTTCCCTATTTTAGGGGTAACAAACATTTTGCAAGTTGAAATATCACCTATCTAGATTAGGTAGGTATAGATAGTTTAACTCATCTTGGCGCGCGGAGCTATGTGTGCATGCGATTGTAATTATTATACAACTTTAATTTGTGTGGCAGTGACTTGGGCCAATTGACAGTCATCTTCCGAGCACAAATAGGTACACAGATATTTACCCACACAAGGCACTATGTGTGCGCGCCAAAATGTGTTGATATCTCTATACAACAGTGTTGTTATTTGTGGTAAGTTACTAACAATTGATTAAATAAAGAGGGTTTGATCAACATGAATATATCTTGTTTTGTTAATTACTAAATTGCTTAAACATATACACCACTAATTAATTGTTGATCGTGGTTTTCACAATTATACTAAAAAAAACAATCTTTAGTGTCAATTAATTAATTGTTAGTTGTCCCTGTAATTTATTTTTGGCCGTATTGGAGGTACTTACATGCATTTATTTGTTACAGAAAAAGTAAAATGTCTCGAAATTATATAAGAAAAACGGAACGGAGCTCTTACCCGAAAGAAAAGTTATTAGAAGCAGTGGCGGCTGTTAAAAGTGGTGCACTGTCGGGTTATGCAGCCTCAAAACACTATGGAATACCAAGAGCAACTATAATCAATCGGGTTTATGATCGTAAAGGTGTAAAGTCTAATACTTTGGGGAGGGCCACAGTTTTGTCGCAGGACGTAGAAGAAAACCAAATTAATTTTAAAATGTCTTTCCAAAATTTTAATGTTCAGTAAATTAATTTTATGACCCACCCGCGGCTTCGCACGTGTACATGCTTTTATTATAGTATCACACCAATACGGGATAAAAGATTATTTGTTAAGACTGATGAGGTGGTGGTGGTGGTATTAGAATTTAAGGCCTATGTCAATTTAATTTTAGGAGTTCCTATTGTATTTTTTTTTGGTAATATTTACATAGAAAGTAAGCAAAGGTTTTTTAGTTTTGTTTATTTATTTAAATAGAACATAGTCATGTTGATTGAGATTGATTAAAGTAATGGAGAATATTAAGTTTAAGTTATATATTAATTAAGTTAAGCCATATTTAACCAATTTTGAGAATATTTTGGTCATTATGTATACACGCAGTGCGCTGTATATCCGTTTATGCATAACTATCAGAGTGAAAAAATGTCAGAAAAGTGTTTTAAGTTTTTTTTTTGTACGTTTGTTAATTTTTTATTTTATTTTATTTTATTTTATTAAAAATAAAATAAACAAAGTATAACAAAGAGTTCCACAATCATTTGTGTTTGTTTTTATTCAGTTGAGTTTCTCAAAGTTGAAAAAGTGATTTAAATACATTAATAATAAATAAACACTTACTTAGTGACATTCATCGTTTATTTTTCTTCAATTTTTATTAAAAACCAAATGTATATGTTTTTAACATTCGTAGTTTACCACCCCTGACCTTACTAATATGTTCCTCTTACCCCAAATTTTCTTTATGTTTCGGTAATGCTAAATTAAACCATATTTTAACTATGGTATGGTTTCATTTCCATTAGGTCGAAAGGCAGTTCTCAAATTTCTAGAGATACATATAAAAATACGTGTTTTTACTTGTACGAATCGAAGCGTTTCTCTTACCCCAAATTTCGGGAAAGAGAAACAATTAGAAGACCTGGCTTCGTTGTCAGATTGTTCCGTTATTACTGGAAGAATCAATTTCTGTGTTAAAATAATAGTTAGCATGGTTCGTTAGCGAAACTTTGTTTGTATTGCTATTAGAATACATACATATTTTTACTAGCTGGAGGTCGTAATGTTCAAAAACCAGTAAACTATGTTCCTCTTACCCCACCTGACCTTACAAATTCTGGTAATACGATCTTAAAAAGCTTAAACTGTCTAATGAATCTTCTTTCATGGAAGTTGTTAAATGGTTACATAAATATCCTGTAGCAGAGAACACTCTTTCTGCTTTAACGCTGGTCGGTGGTATTGATAAAAGTAGATTGTAAACCCTACCTAAATTCCTGCTTCTCTGACGATTCTCATCAAATAGCGCCATCTCTCGAATTGTGGTGTCTAAATCATTTGCTGAAGAAGTCGGTCACTGCGCAGAAGATGGCTTACTCTTATACCGGATTATTTCTTCTCTTATTTGCGTTTTAATTAATACGCTTACAGTTGAAGAAGAACAACCTTCTGTATCTTATGTATTGTCCGCTGAAGTTATGACTGTTGTGCATAAAAAATGTAGAAATAATTTTAACAATCGTTAGTCTCACAGATTCATTTGCAGGATTTTCAAGAGGATGAAAGTCTATAGCAAACAACTGGCAAGAAATAGGTTTGCCATTTTGAACATAACTGATGTCAACCGAACTCAACCGAAATCAATGATCGGCTTGGCTGACTAGTCGGCTATTTTGCAGCCGACTACTCGGCTAGGCGGCCAAAGTCATAGTTGGCCCATCTCTAATCAATAACGTAATAAAAGTTATGTACATACTCCACAGTAGGCAGCTTTTTATTTAATACTAACTTATGCCTTCGACTTCGTCCGCGTCAAATTTTTGCTCCCCTGACCCTTCCCGTCGCATCGAATTGCATGCCAGTTGTCGACCATTTTTCGTTGCTGCTGCGCTCCTTTTGATCGTAGCGTGATGTTATATAATCCTTCCTCAATAAATAGGCTACCCAACAAAAAAAATATTTTTTCAATTCGTCCAGTAGTTCACATACAAACAAACTCTTCAGCTTTATAATATTATAGTATAGATTTAAAAAATAAAAACAAATATCCGTAATATCCGAAAACTCCGGATGGTGATCCAAGTAAAATCCGGAGTTTAAAATCGGCGGATATCCGGATAATATGGATATCCGGATATCCGGATTGCAAGCCCTACTTGTGACAAGACCGAGAATCTTTTTATGGTATTCGATTTTTAAAACCAAGGAGTTTTCAATTAAAAAGATTTTAATATGACAGGAACAGTGGAAATATTCCATTTCCGATACTTTTAGTGCAGCCTATGTACATACTCAATTCTTTGCTCACGACATTTTCCTCATTCCTCCGTAACATGTGACCATACCATGACTACCAGGATCGTACTACCGGGAATAAAAACTATCCTATATCCTAATGTAGGTCGTGGTCTACCTATGTGCTAAATTTCATCCAAACTCGTTCACCCGTTTTAACATGAAAGCATAACAAACAAACTTACTTTCGCATTTATAATATTAGTTACGATTTCATAGTGTCCGATTGCAACAAGATTCTCAGCCGAAACCATTAGGCTCCTCTAGTTTCGGCCGAAACCGAACCTTATACAGGTGTGTAAAAGTGAGTTGAATGACATTATTTTCTGAGATTTGTAACAAATACTATGATATGATAACAGCTGATATTGCAATATTAGATTTCTTTCAGTCAAAGAGAAAATTTATCTTTTGGCAGGTTTTGTTAAAAACTACAATTTTTAAATAGAGATACATACTTCTAAGCAGACTTGCTACTAGTAATTAGCATCCAGGTCACGAACGCCAGTTTCGGTCGGCCAGAAACTGAATGGTTACTAAAAAGTGAAATAATTTCACTTTTTATTTATTTATTTATTTATTTTATTATTTATGTACACACAGTAAAATACAAAGGGATAAGGCATAGTAAAAGAATTGAGTACAAAGGTACTGCTTATTTCTTAAGAAATTTCTTCCAGCAGACCTGCGAAAGGAGAAATTAAAAAGAAATGTAGACAATAGTGTGTGAAAACAAGAGAGAATATGAATATGCGAAGTCTTAAACTTAAATAAACTTATACATATATAATGCAAGAAATTAACATTTACTTAAATAAATATATAACGCTAAAATATATAAATAAATATATATATATATATAAATACACAAAATTATGAGGAAAGGTAATGCTCTTTTACTCGATATTTGAATAGGGAAATAGTTTTTAAGTCTCGAATTGTAGGCGGAAGTGAGTTCCACAATCTTACAGCATGGACAGAGAAGGAATAAGAATAATAACTGGTTTTATGGGGTTGGGATTTAAGAAGGGATCTAAGGTGTGATCTGCACGGTGCATCGCTAGGGCGAGCATAAGAAAAACGCTCACGCAGGTAGGAAGGATAAGACGGGTTGTGTAAGATGTTGAAGAGGAGACATAAAATCCGAGTGTTCCTGCGAAGGCGGATTGGGAGCCACTTGAGTTCCTTGCGAAGGTGAGAAACATGGTCATACTTTCGAAGACCGAAAACAAAGCGAATGCACAGATTTTACAGGCGCTCAAGCTTGTTTAATAGCTCCTCAGTAGCATCCAGGTAGCAGGCGTCGGCATAATCTATAATCGGCTGAATAAGTGTTTGTGCCAAAGAAATAACAATTAAGAAACTAACTAACTTTATTAACTATTAAGAAAATAACTGACTATCCATTACTTTTTTCATGGCTAAACCTGACACAGGCTAAGTTTCATCCTGGATATTTGTATTAGAAAATGATTAAATACAAAACAAAATGTACGCAGACAAAGTCATGGGCAACGGGTATGGAGTGAGTTTATCATCTGCTAATAAATTAAGAAGGCAAGTAACCAAACTATAATTTTAATAAAACAACCACTTAAACTTCACACTTTTATTCTTATCAATACCTCCCTCTATCTCTTCTTCTATCAACATCATGTCTATCTCTATCCCCTCTGTCTCTTCTATCCTTTTCTCTCTCTCTTTCCCTTTGTTCTCTAGACCGGTCTTTTTCTCTTTCCTTCTCCCGTTCCTTTTCCCTTTCTCGTTCACGTTCCCTCTCTCTCCTGCGGTCACGGTCTCTGCTTCGTGAGCGGTCTCTTTTACGATCCACTTCACGTTTTTCACGTCTGGTGTCCCGTTCTCTTGACCTGGAAGAGTAAATTATGTATTGTTACTTTTTCGTGACAGCTGATAACAGAACATGCTACTTCCCATGGAATTAATGTTAAGGGGCCATCCATAAATTACGTCACACGTTAAGGGGGAGGGAGGGGTCGACGAAGTGTTACATTGCGTGACAAGGGGGTGGGAGGGGTCCTAAATTTCGTGACGTCACATTTCAAAATCAAGTTTATGACTGGACACAAAAATGGAGGATCAAACTGAATGAGTCAAAATCAATTCACATTGACTTCACAAACAAACACTTGGACTATCATCCAATCTACATAAATGGCAAGCAAGTGCCTTATGCTAATACAGCCAAATACCTTGGCATAACTCTCGACGCCAAGCTGCGTTGGAAAGCTCATGTCAAAAAGAAAAGGCAGGAGCTCGATATACGTTATAAAAGTATGTATTGGTTACTCGGAAGGAAATCCTGTCTATCATTACATAATAAAATAACCCTATACAAGCATATTCTGATGCCAATATGGACGTATAGTATCCAACTTTGGGGCTGTACTAAACAAAGCAACGTCAAAATAATCCAACAATTCCAAAATAAAGTACTCAGGGATGCTGTCAATGCACCCTGGTACATAAGAAATGACGACCTTCACCGCGATCTAAAAATGGAATTCGTCACCACCATTATCCAAAAATTTGCTGAAGCCCACGAAAACAGACTTCACCGACACGTGAATGTTGAGGCAATCCAGCTGCTAGACAACACAGACTTAGTGCGAAGGCTAAAAAGAACTAAACCTTTTGAATTAGTGTAGTGTACAAAGTGAGTTAAAATAGTAAAAGTATTGTGCTATACATATAACACATGAACATAGTGTTTGAAAATTTTTATTTGACTCTAAGAAAGTGCTACGGACTTGTAATAAGTGCAATTGGACACTATTCTTAGTTTTAACATAATCTATTACGTAACATATTAAGTTAGAGTTAAATTGCTTATTAGCCTTTTTGGCTAGATCGTAATTAATTACTAAGAATTTTGTTCTTACTAATAAAGTATTTAAAAAAAATCTCACGTAGATTAAAATTTAAGTAAAACACATATTCGTATGATAGCTATTGCCCCAGTATCGAGGCATACTTGTTTAAGCGATCATGTGGAATTTGTGGTCTATATTTTGCATCATAAAGGCCACTCAACACAAACAATAAGAAACAACAAGTTTTGCCTATCGTGAACATTCGTCCTCAAAGAATTTCTGCTAGACGTGCCAGAGAAATTCTTTGTTTGGATGATGACGATGATGCTGTATGATTCGATGAGAAAGATGTGGACATAACGAATATTCCTGACATTAACAACCCAAACGAGAACGATGTGGCTGCTATGCCATGCATATGCCTACCTATAGGGACTCAAGATGATTAAGTTTGATCTTTAATTAATAATAGGTCTTTACCTATGAAAATGCCGTTTTGTATGAAAAAAATTAAACGATTTTTTTCATGTATTTTTTATTTGTATTAATCGAAATAATCACCCATGCAATCAATGCATCTTTGCCAACGCAGTGGCAGTTTATTGATGCCCTTCTTAAAAAAATCAGCTGGACGGGAGGCAACAAATTCTTCAAAGGCATTTTGTACTGCCTCTCTCGGGTATTGAATTTTTTTCCCGCCAAGAAGTTATCCAAATTCTGGAAAAAGTAGTAGTCTGTAGGCGCAAGGTCTGGTGAGTAGGGCGGATGACGGAGAGCTTCCAACCCCAGTTCTTGCAACTTCGAGACCGTCTGCTGTGCAGTATGAGGTCGCGCGTTGTCGTGCAGGAGCAGCGGAGACGAGCGATTGACCAATGCTGGTTGGAGATGTGCCAGCTTCTCCATCATTGAGTTCAGTTCTTCACAGTACACATCTGCAGTAATGCTCACCCCGTTTGGTAAGAAGCTGTGATGAATCACACCGGCGCTAGACCACCAAACAGTGACCATCACTTTTCTAGGGGTAAGTTTTCGTTTAGGGCATTGTTTAGGTGCTGAACCAGGATCCAACCAACTTGCTGAGCGCTTGCGGTTATCAAACAGAATCCATTTTTCATCGCAGGTAACAATGCGGTTCAAAATTCCTTCATTTGTGTGTCTGTTGAGCAGTGCAAGGCACGCCTCGACGCGTGCTTCGCGCTGGCGATCATTGAGTTCGTGGGGCACCCATTTGTCAAGCTTTTTTACCTTGCCAATTTGACGCAAATGGACCAATATTGTTTTGACGCTAACGTCGAAAGCTGCTGCTAATTCAGCCGTAGATTGTGTATCATCAGCTTCCACAATCGCCTTTAATTCGTCATTGTCGACCAAAGTCTTCGGACGACCGCGGGGTTCATTTTTCAGGTCGAAATTTCCAGAACGGAAGCGAGCAAACCAATAACAGGTGGTGCGTTGGTTTGTAACGGCAATTTTGCCGTTCTGCAGTACTGGCCATTTCAAATCAAAATAATTTTTGTTTGTCTAAGAATTCTAATTTCAAATTAATTTTATTTTAAAAACATGGAATTCTTTTTCCAAAAGTAGTAATTTGTTTATTGATTAGTGTTACATTTTCATCGCATTTCAATCTTTTTCGTCATCACAGATACGTTAAAAATTCGAGTAATTATGGAATATGAGTACCGTCGTGGCAGCAACGCGGCACAAAACATCAACGACGTTTACGGAGCTAACACTACAAACCAACGCACCAGTTATTGGTTTACTCGCTTCCGTTCTGGAAATTTCGACCTGAAAAATGAACCTCGCGGTCGTCCGAAGACTTTGGTCGTCAATGACGAATTAAAGGCTGTTGAGTCCCGAACGATTTGTTTACTCTATGCGCCTACGTTTCTAAACGAGTAACAGAGTGACATCTCTCTTGACAGTTTGATTTTGACACTTGACATCTCTCTTGATTTTGGGGGGGAAAGGAGGAAGCACGCCGCCGTTTGGGTCTCGCGGCTTTTGTTGAAATCAATTTCTTAACCGGTCGTTTTGGTGGACAATGGACCATGACCCAGTTGTTTGAGTTAATAACCCCTATCTTGGTGTAATAACACGGGTTTTGGACATATTTTGGATAAATAGTTTGAAGGTTAAGCAAAGTGTGACGCTGTTGTGAATGAGTGATTTGAAGACCGCATGCTGTGATTGTCTCCAGCCGGGTTGAAGCGGAATCTAACCTGAAGAATACTCGTAACGTCACAACACAATACAGATACACTCACTTACATACATATCTCCAGGTTGGCACCAGAGCAGTGTCCTTCAACCATGAGGTAAGTTGTTTTGTTGTATGGTAGGTGAGCTGTTCTCTTATATATTGTCTGCTCCGCGTACGGCGGACAGTACGCTAGCCACTCTTGTCTCCAGAGCCCCCCATCAAAAACTTCCACTGCGCAATTGAATTGAGACTTTGGCCTGGCAGCGTACAAAGGCGATTGTGGAAGCTGATGATACACAATCTACGGCTGAATTAGCAGCAGCTTTCGACGTTAGCGTCAAAACAATATTGGTCCATTTGCGTCAAATTGGCAAGGTAAAAAAGCTTGACAAATGGGTGCCCCACGAACTCAATGATCGCCAGCGCGAATTACGCGTCGAAACGTGCCTTGCACTGCTCAACAGACACACAAATGAAGGAATTTTGAACCGCATTGTTACCTGCGATGAGAAATGGATTCTGTTTGATAACCGCAAGCGCTCAGCAAGTTGGTTGGATCCTGGTTCAGCACCTAAACAATGCCCTAAACGAAAACTTACCCCTAGAAAAGTGATGATCACCGTTTGGTGGTCTAGCGCCGGGTGATTCCTCACAGCTTCTTACCAAACGGGGTGAGCATTACTGCAGATGTGTACTGTGAAGAACTGAACTCAATGATGGAGAAGCTGGCACATCTTCAACCAGCATTGGTCAATCGCGCGTCTCCGCTGCTCCTGCACGACAACGCGCGTCCTCATACTGCACAGCAGACGGTCTCCAAGTTGCAAGAACTGGGGTTGGAAGCTCTCCGTCATCCGCCCTACTCACCAGACCTTGCGCCTACAGACTACTAATTTTTCCAGAATTTGGATAACTTCTTGGCGGGAAAAAAATTCAATACCCGAGAGGCAGTACAAAATGCTTTTGAAGAATTTGTTGCCTCCCGTCCAGCTGATTTTTTTAAGAAGGGCATCAATAAACTGCCACTGCGTTGGCAAAGATGCATTGATTGCATGGGTGATTATTTCGATTAATACAAATAAAAAATACATGAAAAAAATCGTTTAATTTTTTTCATACAAAACGGCATTTTCAAAGGTAAAGACCTAATATAATTAATCGTTTTTTGTTTTGTGTTTGATTTGATGTTCATTTTATTAAAAAAAAAACATTTAAATTTCGGTATTGCTGTTTTAATTCAATAATTATTTTCAGATGTAAAATTATAAAATTCGTGACGTCACACTAGGGAGGGGGGGTCTCACAAATGTGACCAGCTGTGACAAGGACGGGGGAGGGGTTCAAAAATCATAAAATTCGTGTGACGTAATTTATGGATGCCCCCTAAGGGAACAATAGAAGACTGACCTGGGTGTGTATTATTACGGAAGTACATATTGTGGTAAATATACAACAATATGTTCTTTCATAATAATACACACTTATGCCCGGCCTTGACAGTTGAAGTTCCTAAAATTCAAATCTTGTGACTAGTGGCATGTAATAGGTTATCAACTAGCATTAAGCAATAAGTGTTTATTGCTGATTATAAATATAATTATATATGCTGAAAATTTTACACTTGGACATGAGTTACCCTGGCTTTTTTGAAAGGCTTTCAATTGACTTCAGACTCAGGTAGGCCAAAGGTAAGAGGTAGAACGGGCTGGTGTCCGCAACTCCACATGTGAGCGCGTATTTTGCATATGGCAGGTACGCCAAAGTAAAGAAAAACTGCTCAGATGGAAATTCAGATAAGTTTGCCTTAAGAGTTGTAAATGTAGTGCTGTCCCACAAACAATGGAGCACTTAATGTTTTGTCCAGTGAGTCCTGAAACTGCCAAGCTCGTAACCAACTTCTGGGCTCACTTTATTTAGATAGCTATCGACACACAACACCTAGAAGTCTCTAAATAGACACAGGTAGGCCAAAGCAAAGAAAACCTGCTCAGATGGCGATTCACAGATGACTCCACCCTGGTGTGTTACTGTGGTGCTGTGCCACAAACAATGGAGAAATTAATATCTTGTCCAGAGTGTCCTGTTGTCTGCACACTACAGGAGTTGATGGACGCACTAGAAAGTGCCAAGCTCGTAGCCAACTTCTAGGCTGAATCTATTTAGATTGCTATTAACTCACTAATATGAAGATTATAAATATACACCAACTGTGTAGTTGATGTAAGGTTGAACTTTTAATCCTATTCACTAACTTGACAGTTCAATGCAAAATAATGATACCATTCTAAAACTAATAGTGTCGGGGTAGTGAACGATTTCGCATAAAGAATGAATGATAGAGATAGAATGAATGATTTAGGTGTGGATTATAAGAATAATTAATAATTTTTAATAACAGTTATTTCCTTTTTTTATTTTCTTCTGTTAGAAACAAAACTAAATATAAAAATCATGTCATTTTGCTTATTTTTTTACTATAGTCATTTTATTTCCTCTGGCAGCCATAGACTACATATATATCAATATAATACACCACTTGTTTTAAGACAAGTTATTAAATTTAAATTACAAAGTTTGCATGTAAGTACATTATTTCAAGTTCATTCAATTTCATTCATTCTTGCACCACCTCACTATCTTTTTTTGTCATAACCTGGTATCCCTCCAATTTTCAAGTTAGTGAATAGGATTAAAAGTCCAACCTTATACTTATAATTGGTACGTAAACAAATGGGTATATGTTATGATTATAAATATGCCCTAGAGCAAAGAACTCAGACGTACATAGAAGCACAGTTCTTCAGGATTATTTGTGCCGATTCTACTGGGGACATGTCCCCCGATTAGTTCTCGTTTAGCGGCGCTGAAGGCAGAATCTTTCTTGTGCTCACTCACTCTCATAGGCTCAAGCAACGAATTCAGACACCGGTCCGCACCCCGCACCGCAGCGCTGCCCGAGCGGCTGTTTGGGTCGCCTTAAGTTTGTCTTCAACCTGGCCATAAGAACTGTGCTTCTATGTACGTCTGAATTTGTTGCCTCAAGGTTTGTTTACTAACCTGTCTCTTCTCCTCTCTCTGTCTCCCCTCCGTTCCTTTTCCCTCTTGATATCTTTCACCTCAGTATCCACAATTTCATCATCAGACGGCATCTCTTCGTCCAAATCGTCGTCCAGTGCGGAAACTTTGGGTTCCAACTCATTATTTTCTTCTAAAAAATGGCGCTTCTGAATTCTTGGCAAAATTACGTCACACAGACGCTCCTCGCGAAGTAGCTCATCAATGAACTCATCTACATGAACTATCTCGAACTGACCTTCCCTATTTTGTCTCCTCAGTTTCCTATTATCATTGTAAAGAGGTTCCAAATATTTGTAACAATCAACTGAAGATCCTGTGAGCCTCATGTAAAATGCTCCTAAGGCACGTACATATTTGAACTCCTCGTTCTTAATAAATTCTACCACAATGTCCTTTTCAGGCTGGATTTGTAACATTTTTAAAACTAAACACAAAAACGGCGTCGGGTAAATAAAACCCCCGTGCACGCCGCCGACGTATCGTAATTCCATAGCCTTGTCGACTAGTAACTCTGCAGTTAAAGCAAAACATTCTTCTTTCCAGTATTTGGAATCGTATATACGCGATCTGATAATCTTTTCTATCAAATATTGAGGATTTGTGCCTCGTATTGACTTCGCATCTTTCACCGTGCGGTTCGCCATTTTTATTGACAGAACTGACACAAAAACATTTTGACAGTTGATGGAAAAAACGAAAGAGCTAGTTGCCTGAAACAAAAATGTAAATAATTTTAATTTATTTTAGTTGTTTGATCATTTTATTTCAGACCCTTTAATTAACGTGCACGCCGATTTACATCATAGTGCCTCAGAAAAATAGGCTAGTGGTGTACGACAATAATAAAATGTTTGATGGAATAATCTTAATACAAATCTTAATGTTCTCCCTGATTGGAGACCATCCTAGGGTCTTCCTGACCGAAAAACTTCAAGTGTTAACTCTAGCTAGAGTAGCTAGCTATTCAGGTAATATGAACACACTATTACTTTAATCTAATCTATACCTGTTAAAACAACATGATGCAAAAACTTTGTACCAATTTTTACTAACTTTACGCGCCGACGACGCGACGCGGCGACTGAGTAATAAGGGCACAGTTAAACTTTGAAATTACAAATACATTAAGTTTTAAATGGATAATAGTTGAATTTAGACCACTGGGTGACTACTAACTAGTTTACATAAAATTACCGCACGTGCTTGTACGTAATTGTAAGGGATTTAATAATTAAAATATACGCATGTTCATAGACATTGTTTTTTATTTGACACAACTATTATAGATTTAAAACAAACGACATGCAGTGTCAATCGGTACTGAATGGCCAGTACTCACACTCCTCTTCACTGCATGATCGTGGTCATAAGGAGTTCAGGAAACTCCTAAGCCGTTCCGCAATTTCAACAGCCGCGGTCCAGCTTTAGCTTTTGTTAGTATATCTGCCTCCATGTCTTCGGTTCGTAGATACCTGACCTCTATCATTCCGTCCATTACTAAGCAATTTTTAATGAAATGCATTTTTAAATCAATGTGTTTGGACTTGGAATTGACCATAATGTTTTGACTTAACTTGAGGGCAGCTTGGTTATCGGTAAATATTACTGTGCTTTCATAGTTGGCCCCAAGATCTCTGAATACAGTTTTTAGATGAATGGCCTCTTTCGCAGCTTCAGTCAATGCTACATATTCCGCTTCGGCAGTAGACAGCGCAACGGACTTTCGTTTCTTCGACATCCAGCTCATCGGATATGTTGGTTATCTCTGAAAGTAGTTGACATTCTTCAGGATGGTTCAATATAAAATCTCTGGTCCACGCGGGTGGACGCCTCTCTCTTTGTGGCCTCCCATTTTCAGATATTTCTATAACCTTTGATGCGTCATCGTAAGACTCTATATCTTCTACCGAAGAAACTTCATCTTCTTGCTCAATGAAATTTTGTAAGGTATTTTCCTTTTCATTCTCGGTGATTTCAATTTCTATGGGTTGTACTCTTTCATTTTTCTTATCATTACGTTTAATCTTGTTTTCTTTTTCAGGTATCCTAGAGTGTTCTCTTTCGTTAATAAGTTTATTATAGTTCTGACTTTCTTCTTTGAAGTACATCTTGTCTATGACTTTTATGTCCCTGCTTATCACTACATCATCTTCTTCGGGTATGTACACGCTGTAAGCCTTTGAGGTCAGTGAGTACCCCATGAATACGCCTTCTTTGGCATTTTGGATCATTTTGCCTCGTTTGTTCTTTTTCAAAACAAAGGTCTTCCTGCCGTACACGTAAAGATGATGCCCACATGGTTTTCGGCCAAGCCATTTCATGAACGGTGTTTCGCCATCCAGTGCTTTAGAAGGGCTACGATTTATAAGGTAGTTTGCGGTTGCTACCGCTTCCGCCCAGAGTTTTTTAGGTGCCTTGGCCTCGATTAACAGACATCTGGCTTTATCTAATAACGATCTGTTCTTTCTCTCGCTAATCCCATGTTGTTGAGGGGTGTAAACTGTGGTCAATCTTCTTTGGATGCCATGCGATTTGAGAAAAGCATCGAATTCCTTGTTGCGGTATTCCGTGCCATTGTCTGTCTGCAGGTTCTTTATTTTCTTGTTGTGGAACGTCTCAAATTCATTTTTATATTCTTTGAAAACGTTGAAAACATCTCTCTTCCTTTTTATAAAATAGACGTGACAATAGCGACTAAAGTCGTCTATAAAAGTAAAATAATACTTTGATCCTGCTAGTGTATCGCATTCAAACAGTCCACAAACGTCACTATAGATTATCTCCAGGTTATCAGTTGTGTATAGATCATGTCTTATAAAAGGTAACCTGGACAATTTGCCTTTGATGCAGGTCTCACATGTTTCCATGTCTTCATCATTTAAGTTTAAGCCATGCATTAGGTTATCCTTAGCCATCTTATTTAAGTCTCTTTCATATATGTCGCCGAGTTTGCGATGCCATTCCATAATGTCACTGTCATTTTTTGCTGTGTAATTTGTAGTCTGTTTTCGTCCAGATTCAAAGTAGTAAAGTCCATCTCTCTTTCGAGCAGTCTGTGTTATTTCACCGGTTTTGTCTACGACGTAGGCTTTCTCTTTTTCAAAAACAACCTTATTTCCTCCGTCCGTTATTTTAGCGACGGATAAAAGGTTTACAGATATATCCGGAACATACAGTGTGTCATGGAAACTGTAGCCGTGTTTAGCGGTGTTGATAGTAACTTTCCCTTTGCCTTGAATTCTACTGGTATATTTGTTTGATGCCAACTTCAGAGTGCCAATTTCAGGGGTCATAGTGGAAAACATTGATTCGTCACCACACATGTGCCATGAGCAGCCGCTGTCTAGACACCAGGCATTTTCATCAGCGTCTGTATTTACGGTGCTCAGACAAACGTTAAAATTGTATTTGCTTCCGTTGTCCTTTTCATTCCGGTTTTTCTTCTTGCCCCAACATGTCTCGATAATGTGACCTTTCTTTTTACAGGTCTTGCAGTACAACCTTTGCCTATTTTTCTTGACGTGATAGGCTTCTGAGCTTTCAGGCTGTTCATTTCCACTCCTTGCTTGGTATTCTTCAAGAATCTTTACTTTTAAATCTTCAGGATTAGGCAAGGTGTCTCGAGATTTGATGGCTATTCTAAAATTCTCAAAAGTTGTCGGCAAACTGTAGAGGAGCATTATGCTAAGCAGTTGTGGAGGTACCTTTATATCCATATCTGCGAGTTTGTCCACGATATCCATGAAGTTATTTATGTGGTCACGTATATCTTCTCCTGTGGTCATTTGCTTTAGAACCAACTGTTTTAATAAGGTAGCTTTTCTTGCAGGCCCAGTGCTTTGGTAAGTAGCCTTCAACTTGTCCCATACAGATTTAGATGTCGCGCAGACTTTAATTTGTTTTAATTCCGATGGTGAGAACAAAAGTAGAATTTCAGCCCTTGCCTTCAAGTCCTCTTTGTTGAACGCCAATCTCGCCGCCACATCCGCAACTGGTGGTAACGTTTTCTCGCCGCTTACGATATCCCAAAAGTAATTTTTGAGCAGGACCGCCTGTGCTTGCAAACACCAAGTATTATAATTTGACTTGGTCAAAGGTTCTATATTTCGATAACTCGTAGTTGATGCCATTTTGTTATATTTACAAACAACCACGCTCTCCTACCAATTTGTGAGGGATTTAATAATTAAAATATACGCATGTTCATAGACATTGTTTTTTATTTCACACAACTATTATAGATTTAAAACAAACGACATGCAGTGTCAATCGGTACTGAATGGCCAGTACTCACAGTAATGAAATCAGTTACTTAGTTCTCTTGGGAGTATCACCTATTTACGAAAATCCTCAGACTTAAAAAGGAGAGCACTAGTTTTTTATTTTTCGAAAAGCGTTCTCCGATAGTTTTCGCGTTTTGGCAAATTCATGGGTTCCCACTTAGAGATTCTAAGGGTTCCCATATTTTTGCAGTCAACCGCTGCGCAGCGAGGCACTACTAAGTAATATTAAAAACGCGAAAGTTTGAGAATGGATGATGGATGAGTGGATGTTTGTTGCTCTTTCACGCAAAAACTACTGAGCGGATTTTGATAAAATTTTACAGTAATAAAGCTAGTTTTAGTTCACGAAGACGCGACAACGAAGCCATCGCATTACGTATAGGTTGGCAAAAAAGAGTCTGTCGTGGTAACCATTGGAACTAAAATATTTTTTGGTGGCAGCACTGCTTTGTTTATCATCAACAAGTAGCTAATCTGTCATTGTGTTATGTTCCCAGTTGTATTTTACTTATTTCTAATTAACTATCAATTATTAATGCTTTTGAACATATAAAAAATGAATAAAACAATAAGGAGTAGTGGTGTGAGCTGTGATATACTAAGTTTTCGTAAGAAATTTGGCGGAATCTGAAGCGGAACAAATTTTGTCTCCGATTGACAATGTTTACGAAAGAACTGCGGACACGACAGGTATTTATCCAAGAAATTTATCTTTTATTCAATGCCAGTCATTGTTTTTCCTTTTTATTACTAAGTTTTATCGGTATTATAAGTATCAAGCCATTTTATTGTTTTATTTACTAATAGATTATTGAGGTTATGTTTTCTAGTTTGACAAATCGCGTGTACGTTAATTCTTGATGTTTGATACTTGAAATTGAAAAATGTACCTACATGGAATTAATATGATTGTCTTTATTTTTTTTTTCAAGGTAAATCTCACAGTACAATTAGAGAAATTGTTAATGAAGGAGAAAACAATTAAGGATTTTTTCTACACCTGGAGGAACACCAAAACAGTTGGCGGAAGAAAGAATTAGACGATTTTGATCTGTGTGCAATTAGACAAAAAGTTCAACACTATAACGAAACAGCCAAGTATTTTTTTTTTATTAATGCTATTATCGCATACCAAAGTAAAAAAGTATAATTTATATTTATTATTTTTTAGGTGCCTATTCTACGTAATATATTACCTATAGTTTGAGGAGACGGGTTGTAATGGGAGCTGTAAACGTGTAAGAAAGATTTTTACACTATTTTCATAAATAAGAAATGTAAAACTGACACATTAGTGTTAATGGAAAAAATCTATCATAGCACCGAAAAGGAATACAAGAATGATGTTACGTCACGTTTTTCTTTTTAAATAAAATCTAAACTTTAGCGTGTTATTTCATTTTCATTGTCATGTGAATAGTGATAATGTTATGTACCCCGCATAGACATACATACCTGACGCCTTCATTAGTCAACTGTTCAAGTTTATTCGATATTGCCCGTACCTTTCGAATGCGACATGCTATAGGTACTCTCTGACTTCTGATTAGTTTCCGACAGTAAGCAGCTGTAAGTCACCTTCTTGTCGACTATAAACTGTCAGCATTAACAGGATTCGTTCAGTATCATTCATGTCAAATTTGATACAGGCATACCAACCATCGAATGGTTGTGACAACCCTAGATGGTGGCCGCAAATGCGATTGCTGAACATTATGTCTTGTGTATCGGGTTCAATCGGCAATCCCTGAGTGTAATTTAATTAATTTTTAAACTGAATAAGTTTGTATTATGTTATTATGATGGCACTCTGGACTGGAAAGGGGCTGGCATCAACATCAATGGCGAGTACATCACTCACCTTCGGTTTGCCGATGATATAGTTGTCATGGCTGAGACTATGGAGGGCCTCAGTACAATGCTCGATGACCTCAGTAGAGCTGTGAATAGTGATAATGTTAGCTTCCGAAAGAGTGGGTCTCAGGATGAACATGGACAAGACAAAGGGCATGTCCAATGCTCATGTGATACCCACTCCAGTGAAGATCGGAGGCGCTACACTCGAAGTTGTGGACGAATATGTGTACCTAGGACAGACTGTCCAGTTAGGTAGGTCCAACTTCGAGAAAGAGGTCAATCGTCGAATCCGACTCGGCTGGGCAGCGTTCGGGAAGCTACGCAATATCTTCTCGTCCCATATACCGCAGTGTTTCAAGACGAAAGTCTTTGACCAGTGTGTGTTGCCAGTGATGACTTATGGAACCGAAACGTGGTCGCTCACAATGGGCCTTATTAGAAAGCTGAAAGTCACCCAAAGGGCGATGGAGAGGGCTATGCTTGGAGTTTCCCTACGCGATCGAATCAGGAATGAAGAGAATAATATTATAGGAGCCAATCAATCAAACAAGACGCGTGATGAGGGATGAGATTAAATAATGAAAAGAAAATAAACAAAAAATAAAGGTGTTTTTTTTGGATTTAATCTATAAATTCAGGTTCAGCTGTTTAATTTTTTAGGGCTGGTAGCACTGCTTTAATTTTTAAAACGGACGGTTCCCGGTTTAGTGTTTGTTGCTGTTGTTACCTAGCTTGAAAAGTTTTGTGTCGATTCCTAATCATTTCACTGGAGGGCCGAACTTGGCTAGTTCTTGATTTAAAAAGTATTCGTTTTCGTAACGATGCAGAAAACTAAAAAGAAAAGGGAACGGGACGAATCGATGGATGTTGAAGACGCTCAGGATGCTGCTTCTTCGAGTTCAAATCAAGACCAAGGCCAATTATTAAACGGTGACATGGAAATGGACCACATATCTGATGATGAAGAAGGTGGCGTTCGTATAGGTGATATCTATATACCGCCTGCGCCGAAACCAGCCCTGACTTTCGATACTACGGGGCCGAGGCTTATCATTACTCACATAACCAATGAAAACTTTAAAAGTTATGCCGGCGTACAGGAATTGGGGCCGTTTCATAAGGTAAGAAGAGGTAGAAAAACAAACTAGATCATACAAGCTAATTAATTTAACCTGTAAGCATTAACTTATTATTTGATATATTATGAAAACATAGTTTCTGCCTAACCCTCCCTATGAGAAAAAGTTTTGAGTTTTTGTATGTAAAAGCATTGTCTAGTCTACACTTCTCTGTTTGTATAACCAATTAATGTATTGTTTGAAAATTATATCCTTGAGACGAAGGCCAATTATCTCTTTACATTTGTATCTTTTTACATTGACCGTTCCAGTAACAATTCAATTATTTCAACTACCATTTGTCCGTGACTTCGTCCGCGTGACATTTTAGCTCCCAATATACCGCGTCGCATTCCGTCGCCCGCCCACACTATTCGTTTTTCATTGATGTTCTTTTTTATTATTTTTTTCATTTTGCTCGGGTCCTATAGGTCCTAGCATGATGTTAAATAACCTCACGCTTAGTAACCTTCGTCACAAATTGGGCTATAAAATACATAAAACATTTTTCAAGCGAAAGCCTGGGTCATATTAACTATATGAAACCTTTTCAGAGTTTCACCGCAATCATAGGCCCAAACGGCAGTGGAAAGAGTAATGTAATAGACTCTATGCTCTTCGTGTTTGGGTACCGAGCCACGAAGATCAGGTCAAAGAAGATATCAGTTCTTATACACTCATCCAGCAAGTATCCGAACATGAAGAGTGCAACAGTTGCGGTTCACTTCTGTAAGATTATTGATGGGGTATGTTCAATTAAACTAATTTTATATTGTAAAGCAACAAAAATTTTAAAATGATAATTATTAATTTCTGGAGATAATTTGATTCAAGCTCTACCTACTACTATAACTCGCTCATTGAATATAAAAGGGCCACAAATCAAAAAACATAAATTGTGTAAGACAGGGAAAAAAAAATTCAGAACATGATGTTTTAAAATATTTCATATTTTTTTATGATCATATAACGTGTTAATATATTATATTTACACGTTATAAATATAAAATAATTATTTAAGGTAATTTATGTTTTTTGATTTGAGGCCCTTTTGTATTCAATGAGTGAACTACTCATACAAGAGGTACATACTTACGTTTTATTTTATTTATACACAAAATTCTATATTAATCATCCGTCCTGAAGCAGGCTTGTTTAAACTAGAGCTCTTTTGAATATTATAAATACTTTAAACTTTCATACATGCATTGATTCCTTTATTTTCACCCAACTACGGCATACCAAAATGGAGGATTATGATGTTGACTGGTATGTATTTTCTTCTGCATGCGTAGCATGACCACTGTAGAAAGGGATTTTGTTGACAGAAGAATAGACAAGGTGACTTCACACAGTGTGAAAATTAACAACAATAAACTTGAAACAATTAAGTAAATTTATTAAAGTTTCTTTATTTATTTACTTACTGTTGTTGTTTTGTTTTAAATCTAAATCAGTTCGATTATTTATGGTGATTACAAAACCAATTTGTCTTCACTACCTTATACAACTAACAGTTGTCACTGCGATTTTGACATTTTGGATAGAAAACTTCTGAAATAGTCTACATCCAAAGGGACGTAGACAAAGACCGTGAGAAACGAATGACAAGATGACAGATCGTACAAAAAATTCTATGGTGCAATGTCAAAATTAGAGAAACGAACTGTCACTTTGCATAGAAAGAGCTGTGTCTATTCTTCGTAGAAATAAAAGCGCCATGTTAAGCCTGCATAAAACGGTAGAAATTTTTCTACAATCTGTAATTTTGTCTATTCTTCCGTCGACAAAACCCGTTACTATGCTGGCGTATCGTGACGTTCTATCTCTATTCTACCAAAAATAGACAAAGTTCTTTCTATGGTGGTCATGCTACGCGTGCTATTCCCTCATATCTTCTAAAATACTAGGTAATAGGTAGAACGGGCTGGTGTCCGCAACTCCACGTCTGAGCGCGTATTTTGCGTACGGGTCGGAAATCGGTTATTCGATCCACCCCAGCTCCTCGAGGAAGGCCAGCGACGCTTTGGTGTCACTGACTATCTCACGTAGGGTACCTGGGTTACCGAAGTACTTGTGCCTGTATGTGGCGATCGCTGGGCAGTTTAATAGACGTACGCTGCTGTCTCGTCCTCCTCAATGCAAGCCTTGCACAGCGGACTGTCTGTTACTCCTATGACAAAGAGATGTTTATTAAACGACCCATGGCCAGTTATGGCTGCTGTAACCATACGCAGTTAGTGTTTGTCTAACCGAAGAACCTGTTAGGCGGAAAATCTAAAATACTACTACTATATCATAATTTCACAAATGAGGTATCATTAGAAGTGCCTGTTTGTCTCTGCACCACCCAAAGGTATGGTACGAAAGGACTATGGTGTTAAGTCCACCTCTGCACATTTGTATGCTTTTAGTATTAAATAAATCGATTTTAATTTACAGGAAGGAAGTGATTACACAGTACTACCTGACAGTAAGATAGTGGTGTCTAGAACAGCTTTCAGAGACAGCTCGTCTTTCTACACTCTGAATGGAAGACGGGTGCAGTTCAAAGAAGTGGCCCGGGTGTTGCGGTCAAATGGCATTGATTTAGATCATAACCGGTTCTTGATTTTGCAGGTGAGTTCTGCAGATTTTTTGTTGCTCAAATGGTTTGAATAAACCTATTGTAAGACGCTAGTCTTTACACTTTGCACAAGCATATGAATGATTGGTCGTCTGCACACTTGTCTGATGGGAACACGGGGATGAAGAATTAAACCACCCGTTTTGAGTGTGGTAACATCACTGATTTATTTCACTTAGCCAGTTCGGTAAAGTGATCGCGCGTATGCAAACGCTGATGTAGCTTAACCTACTTAATGTTACGAAATGTGCGGGTTCACCGTACACCCATCAAACCTCAAGGAAGCCTTAATTTATCATGTTCCAACATTACAAATCTTTCTGTTTACCAGGGTGAGGTAGAACAAATTGCCATGATGAAGCCAAAAGCAGTGAATGAACACGAGTCAGGAATGTTGGAGTATTTAGAAGATATTATTGGCACTTCCAGATACAAGGTATGAATTTTATTGAAACATTGTTGTTGTTTTTTATGTTGATGAATATTTATTTCATAACAAGCCCTGCATGCCGAATTCTACAACTTCTGCTTACTTCTATGGAAAAAAGGCGTGACTTTATTCATTTTTTTTTAAGTCCTATGGATGATGGTTTACACTATCACATGTAGACACTGCTGAATTATCAATTAGCAGCACTAATAAGGAAAATAGCGTCAGATGTAATAATTTTACCGTATGGGCATTACTCCTAGGTCGAGAAGACAGTAATAATTACCTAAACAACTAACAAGATATCGTTTTCACTACTTACTGTTTTTATTTTCGGGCAAACAATATTTTATTTTCTTGTAACTAACTATTACACATTATAATATAAGAAATAAATAGAACATGAAAGGTTCAACCAATAACGTTAGTCACAAAAAGTCGAAGATAGTGTTGGTAAGTAAAAGTCATGCAGAATAGATAATTGCGTGAAATAAAATACACAAAGTACAGCAATTATGATGCCACACTGGAGAAATAAATAACTAACTAAATGGTTGGATTGGAGCTGGTTTTCCCACAGGGTTAGGCAGAGGTGTACCTATAGTAAAATTATACTGCCAGATGTTTTAGTCTATTGCCATCAACCAGGCTCCAACCCAGCCTCCAGGCTACTGATAAATCAGCGGCGGCGGCCTCGGATCCTGTCATGGTGCGAAGCGAGAGGGCATGGGAAACCGTCCTATTTCAGCGAAGCAGTAATGCTCGCGAAGGAAGAGGCGGAGCGCATGAGGGAGAGACAGTCTCTGCGCATTCATGCCCCTAGCCGCCGCCGGAGGAGACGCCCGGGCGTCGGGAGTCAATTACGGACTCCCGGCTACCGTAGGTGCGAGCTTGCGGGTGGTGAGCAATGGGTAGCTCGCCACCCGGGAAGGACCAGGACCGTGTCCACGCGCGCCTCAAAGAGATGTCAGCAAAACTGAAGGTGTCCACTAGATTGCCAGGGTCGCGAGATTTGTTCGAAAGAGTTACCGTGGCCCTGGCATATACCTGAAGGAACATGGGTGGGTTTTATTCAGTAAAAGTCTCGACACGCCCTCCCACTGCGCCCAGAGCGGGAGACGACATTTGATGATTTCCCACACAAAAAAAGGGTGTTTTAGTCCATTGCCATCAACCAGGCTCTAATCCAGACTCCAGGCTACTGAGAAATTCCAGGTGGAAAACCCAATACCGTTTCGCCAATTCAGGAAACAATCCTGAAAATCTATACATCTTTTTAATGTTCCGTTGTGTTTTTAGGAACCCATAGAAAAACTGGCTTTAAAAGTGGAAGAATACAGTGAGCTGCGTAAAGAGAAACTGAACAGAGTGAGATTGGTCGAACAAGAGAAGAACAAGCTGGAACAGCCTATGAGAGAAGCTGTCGATTTGATGAACTTGACTAATACCACACTGAGGACCAGGAATTTACTTCTACAGAAATATATGTAAGTTATTTGACTTATTTCAGTTATACATTCATAGAAGTGCGTCTATATTGCAAGGATTTGTTCTTGAGCATGGGTCGAGCAAGGCCCACATTCATACGGCGGTCAGAGGAACTGCTACTTCAAGCAAATTATAAGAGCTGAAGAAGTTACAGTTTTACATTTATTTACATTAATTAACATTGAAAGGAAACAAAACTATACAATGCAGACTATTGTGTCATAACCAATTATTTACTAACATGAAAAACAGTGGACACCCTGGCATACTGTTTCTTACAGAACATCAGACATACACGCATAATTCTACTCCATTCATTTTCAAACAGTCTGTTAACTGGGTATCAAACATTGAAACACTGAATCATCCGAACTTTCACATTTATAGTATTAGTAGAATTACGATATGGGCCGGCTCTAGACCTTGTTTCCGCCTAGAGAAAAAGGTAGAAAGCATTGGTCCTAAAAACCTACTCAATGTATAAAATACTTTTGTCTTTCCTTTTGATTTCCAATTTACAACAAATTGTAACAATGTTTACAAGTAACATCACCTTTCTACCCGACGAATTTATTCTGTCCAAATGATATCAGCCATTGTGTAAAATTCTTTTCTTTATCTTTTCTAGACATGAAACAAAAAAAATAATAGATTCCAAACAGCAAGATCTTGCAGCTTTGAAAGTGGAACTAGCAACGGTTGATGACAAGCTGAAGCAACTTGAGGAAGAGTTGGAAGGGAAACGTAGTATACTTAAAGAGGGTACGAAGTAAGTAGTCTATTCTTGTTATGAAACTAAGTGATCCACACCTCAGCTTCGCATGGATGTATAGTGTATGGGATGTAGGTCAACAAATCTTAGAAATTGTCGGTTTTTTTTTTTGTTTTAATATGCATTCAATGAACATATTAACCCTCCGGAACATATGATTTAAATTACAGTGAAAATCGTAACAAAAAAACAGCGACTTTATATGACTTTACTGACAATTGTCTTACTGAGAATAAAGTTCTATAAAACGAAATATTTCAAGAGCTTTATTCTCATTAAGGTAATCGTCACTTACATGAGAACATTAAATCTTATTACCTACTAATTTATAAAATCAATGCGGGTACAAGAAAAACAAAAACAGAAAGCAAAAAATACAGTATGATCATTGATAACGAAATAAGAAGCGAGTTGATTCATTCCTAAGTTGAGGCGGTGGGAAAAATAAAGGATATTGCTGTTTTAACCCATTGAATTCCGTAATTACAGACACAATTAAAAACCATTGTGTCTATACCAAATGTGGTATCTCAGGGACTTAGAGGTTAAACAGAAATTAACACATTTAGGGATAGTCACTTTTCGTGTCTATCTGTGTAACCACGTTTTTCTTCATAAGTACGCAAAAGATTATGAATTGGTTTCTACTATCTTTTAGAGAATTTATTTCCGAAGTTTAATGTGCACATCTTCTTTACCTAGTATAAAACAAAGTCGCTTGCCGCGTCTGTGCGTTTAGATCTTGTAAACTACGGAACGGATTTGAACGGTTTGCATCAATAGACAGAGTGATTCAAGAGGGAGGTTTATATGTATACTAGCTTTGTCCAGCGGCTTCGCCCGCGTGGAGGTCGGAAATCACCCCGCGGGAACATACTACCGGGATAAAAAGTAGCCTATGTCCTTTCTCAGGCTCTAAACTATCTGAGTAACAAATTTCATTTAAATCGGTTCAGTCGTTTCGTGGAAAGCGAGACAGACAGATAGACAGACAGAGTTACTTTTGCATTTATAATATTAAGTGTGGATTAAGCGGGCGAAGCCGCTGGAAATGCTGAAACTACTTTATACTTATCAGATATCTACCAACTTCTATCTTCTTTTCTTTTTAGAAAATACGACGTCCTCCGCAAAAAGAAAGAGGAAATAACAGAAAAGCTTCAAGGCTGCAAGAGGAAGGCTGTGACCACACAAGCGGATCTCACACAGAGTAACAAGAAAAGGAAGAATTTAGACCAACTGCTTGAACAGGAGAGAGGGAAGCTTATTGATTTGGAACTGGTAAAACTGCCTCTATAAACTAACTTACGTATAACGTTTTCTAAAATCTATACTAATATTATAAAGCTGAAGAGTTTGTTTGTTTGATTGAACGCGTTAATCTCAGAAACTACTGGTCCGAATTGAAAAAATCATTTTGTGTTGGGTTGCCTATTTATTGAGGAAGGCTATATAATATCACGGTACGATACGACGGGAAGGGTCATGGGAGCAAAACTTTGACGCGGACGAAATCGCGGGCAGAAGCTAGTTTGATATAAATGGTTAATAATAGGTAATAGGTAGAACGGGCTGGTGTCCGCAACTCCACGTCTGAGCGCGTATTTTGCGTACGGGTGGGAAATCGGTTATTCGATCCACCCCAGCTCCTCGAGAAAGGCCAGCAACGCCTTGATGTTGCTGACTATCTCACGTAGGGTACCTGGGTTACCGAAGTACTTGGCCCTGTATGTGGCGATCGCCGGGCAGTTTAGAAGCACGTGCGCTGCTGTCTCGTCGTCCTCAATGCAGGCCCTGCACAGCGGACTGTCTGTAACTCCTATGACAAATAGATGTTTATTAAACGACCCATGGCCAGTTATTGCTGCCGTAACCATACGCAGCTGTCGTTTGTCTAACCGGAGGACCTGTTTAGTGAGGCGGGCATCGATGGTGGGAAGTGCTTCCTTGGCCTGCCTGCACTCACTTTGGTCCACCCATAGCTTACAGTGTAGATCCCTGGTACGTTTTCTTACCAGAGAGCGTAGGAACCCAAAGGGGAGTGGCGCGATGGGTTCTGGTCCCACCGGTGTCATGCTCGATCCCCTTCTGGCCAGTTCATCGGCGGCATCGTTACCTAGGGAACCGCTGTGTCCTTTTATCCATTGAATAGTTATATTATTGAGGCTACCCACCTGGTTGAGGCGCTGGTGGCACTCGTATATAAGCCCAGAGTCAATCGAGTGACTGTCCAGCGCTTGCAGAACAGCCATACTGTCTGAGAGTATGCGGATCGAGTGGTCTTTAACTGCCCTGTCCATAATGGCTGAGGCGGCAAGAGTGATCCCAATGCATTCCGCCTGGAACACTGTATTGTGGACTCCTAATGGTGTGGCTATATGTATGTTGAAGTCCTGCGAGAAGACCCCAGCACCTGTGCCACTGTCTGTTTTTGATCCGTCCGTGAAGATGCGCAGCTCAGTGGGGCGCAGACCCTCACACCGGCGATCTTCATGAAGCTGGATTCTGTATTTTTTGTCAAAAATGAACTGTTTGGGTACCCGGTCATTTATAGCCTTGGTGATGGGGAACTCATTGTTGAGTTCCTTAAGTAGCGCGGTGTGTTGTGTGTCTCTCTTTCTCAAGAGGTTGGTTGCGTCCAGACGCGCTGCCGCCATCGTGGCTTCCTGCTGTATGAACAGGTGGAGCGGTGGTAGTCCCAGCATGGCATCCATGGCTGCAGTCGGAGTAGTCCTCATGCAGCCCGTGACCGCCATGCAGGCTAGTCTTTGCATGCGTTGCAGTTTGTTGCAGGCTGTAATAAGCTTGGTGCGGGGCCACCAGACTACGGCCCCGTAGGTGATCATGGGTCGGATCACTGCGGTGTACAGCCAAAGTATGATTTTGGGGGATAGGCCCCACTTCTTACCTATCATTTTCCTGCATTGCCAGAATGTGATGCAGGCCCTGTTTAGTTTGCTGTCTAAATGACTACTCCAGTTTAACTTACTGTCAAGAATGACCCCGAGGTACTTGACTTCGTTGGCCAGCTGAAGTTCTGTATTGAACAATTTCGGTAGGCGGAAGGGGCCTAAAGCTCGCTTATGGGTGAACATGACTAGCTCAGTTTTAGTGGGGTTCACTGAGAGGTCATATTCACTGCACCATCTCTCTACGATACGTAGTGCTTGTTGGGTGAGGTTAAAGATCGTGCTCGTCACCTTCCCTGAGACAAGGATGGCGAGGTCGTCCGCATAACCTATTGTGTAGTAGTGATTGGCATTGAGTCTGGCGATTAACTCGTTAATCACCAAATTCCATAGAAGGGGTGACAGTACCCCTCCCTGGGGGCAGCCTCTGGCAATCATGGCCAGTTGCTGCTCATCCTCTAGGCGAACCACGCGCTTGCTTAGCATGTTTGTGATCCAGTCTATGAGTACCTGTTCAACTCCATGTCTGGAGAGGGCGCTGCTGATGCTGGAGAAATTTGTTTTGTCGAAGGCTCCTTCGATGTCTATGAAGGTACCCAGGCAGGTCCCTTTCTGGTGAATCGCTTCCTCTATCTGGCTAACTACCAGATGAAGTGCCGATTCTGTGGATTTACCTGAGCTATAAGCGTGTTGGTTACCGTGCAGCGGTAGGGTTTTCAGAGCGCCGTCCCTCAGCTCCCTGTCGCACAGCCTTTCCAGGGTTTTTAGCAGGAAAGAAGTCAGGCTGATTGGTCTGTGGGATTTGGCGTTTGTGTAGTCGCCCTTACCTGGTTTAGGGATGAATATTACTTTCACTTCCCTCCATCCTTTGGGAACGTATCTAAAGGCCAGGCACGCTCTCATTAAAGGCACCAGTCTTACTGCGATGAGGGTTCCACCCCACTGTAGTAGGGCGGGGAACACCCCATCTGGTCCGGCGACCTTAAACGGATGGAAGCTCCGGATGGCCCATTGGAGTTTCTCCAACGTGATCACCTTGCTAGCATAAGACCAGTCATTATCTGATGGTGTTTGATTTGCTTCTTGCCAGTCGATTACTTGCGAGAAAATACATCCAGGGAAGTGTGTTTCAATAAGGACGCGTCGCGTTTCTTCTGGCGAGGATGTGAGTGTGTTGTCTGGTTTTCGAAGGGTGGTAGGCCCAGTTGTGGTTTGTTGTGCCAGTATTTTCCTTACCCTGTTTGCTTCCTGGCAGGACTCAATGCTACCAGTGTATTTTCGCCATCCCGAGGTGCTCCTGAACCTGATGCATTTTTTGTAGCAGGATTTGGCTGCGTAGTACTCATCCCAGTCCTCATCCGCACATGTATTCATGGCTCTATTCAGAGCTTTCCTTACCTTCCCGCGTTTTCGCTCCAGATCAGCACCCCACCAGGGCTGTTTGCCCGGTGTACTACGAGGAGTCGTCTCTGGGCAGGCAGTTTGGTAGCTGTCTATTATTGATTTAGTGAGGTATTCAACTTGTACCTCAATCTGTGTAGTGTCCGCAAATAGCGTCGGATCGCATGATGTCGCAAGTCTGGATTCTAGGCTGCGTGTGTAGGTACCACGATCTGTGTTCCGCGGTTTGCGGCGCGGAGCTGCTGGCGGGACAGAAGCCTGGATGTCGAAGCGGATCCATCTGTGGTCGGAGCAGGAAGCCTCCCTGGAGACCTGCCAACCTGTGGTAATTTCCGCCGCGGCCTCTGTTGCCAGAGTGAGATCTATGATTGTGCGGCTTCGTCTGGTTACGAAGGTCGGTTCGGAGCCAGTGTTTAGTAGGGATAGGTTAGTCGAGAATAAGTAATCAACCAAGGCCTTACCCCTTTCGTTTTGCGTGTCCATACCCCACAGCTGGTGATGAGCATTGGCATCAGCACCGATGATGGCTTCCAGCCCGGATCTCTCGCAATGGCTCACGAGGCGAGCGAGGTCATGCGGGGGCGGCGCCTCCGCTTCAGGCATGTAGACCGAAGCGAAGACGATTGCCATCTCCATGGCGCCGTTACGCTGTATAAACAGCTTCACTGCAGAGATGTCTCTGCAACAGAATTCAGTTAGAAGCTGTGTTTTAAGGTTACCTGTGACATAGATACACGACCTGGGTTGGTCGTGATCAGTAGTGACCAGGAGCTTACCTCCAAGATTGGAGAGTCCTTGTATGCGGCCCGCTCTTATCCACGGCTCCTGGATCAGGGCGATGGCCGTGTGTTGAACCTCCAACCACTTCCGGAGCTGAGCCGTTGCGGTCTGACTGTGGTGGAGGTTTGCCTGGAGGATTTTACAATTTGACGAAGAGGACGCCATTGCTGGTCAATTCCTCATCGTCATCCTCCAGGTTGAGCCCGGCAAACAGGCCACCCTCGTCGAAGCCACCCTCCCCCTGGCGCGAAGCCGGGGACAGGGTTATGTCGTCCGATTCCGCGCCCGAAGGAGGGCTAGCGTCCAGGGTGGCGGCAGTTGGAGCAGCCGATTCCGCTGCAGCGGGTTCGGCCACGACTGCCTCCGGGTTGTTTGCTGGGGGAGTCGACTTCCCCGCTGGTGTCTCTGGCTGCTGCGCCAGAGTCTCGGAGATGGTGCCGGTGGCGGGGTCCCATCCCAGGGGGACGTCGGTGAACCTGCCGTTCCTACCTTGGAACTGCAGGTACACCTTCCCTGCCCCCAAAGATAGACGGCGCCCCGCACCCATCAGGGTCGGGATTTGGTCTACCGGGACACCGACCACCACGAACCATGCCGAGGCCTGTTTGTCGGCATGCAGCAGCAACCAGCGCTTTATGTCGACCCAGGGGTTCTGGTAACTGAGAGCACGGCCAATATTGATCGGCTCTCCGAGGACCCCCTGCTCGTCGGGGATCACGATGCCACATCGTGCCCGTCTTAGGATCTCCGACTGACTCTTGACTACTAACGTTAAGTTAGTAGGGAGAGTCATATCGGAGACTGTTTTCCTTAGCCAGGCTAAGGTGTGGTCGTTCTCGCACCACAGTTTTAGGACACCATCGGCGAATAGCGGCTTTGCGTTGAAAGTCGGCGCCTTGGTGTCCTGTTTGGGGGAGCAGGCCTCGTGTAAGATCTGCTTCTGGATAGCAGCGAGCACCTGGTCCGATACGTCCTTGCTGATCACCCCGGTGCGGTCACAGGTGACCGCTACGTCGAGGGTGGCATTGGCAGCTTGGGCGTAGCTTCTTTGAACAACCCATTTGGATTGATCAAGACGCGGCCGCTTATGCTCTCCACGAGGTGTGATGGTCTCGTTGAGAGCTCGCTTAGCCGCGGCCTGATCCTTCCCTCCGGGTTGCTGTGCTTTTACCGGCGCACTGGATGAGGGTCGGCTGGTCGAGGGGCGGTTTAGGCCGGGCTCTGCCTGCGACCGTTTTCCAGCGGCAAAGTTTAGCTGCCCGCTACTCGGTTTGACCGAACTAACGGCAGTGGCCTGGTTGTTTTGGGGCCCTTTACCTTGCCTCCTGCGAGCCTGGCGGCGCTCCTTACGCGTCATACGCTGTGCTGTGACAGCTGGAGCGCATGAGGGGTTTGTACAAGGGCAACGGGCTTGTTGAGTTCTTTTACCCTTGCCCTTGCCCCGCTTCTGTACAACCTTCCAGACGCGAGAGATCGCGTCCTCGTGGCTGTCTGTCGCCACCTGGTTGGTGGCGTCCTCCTTATGGGAGGAGGCTTGAGGAGCCGCAGATGTGGTAGGGTGTTTCACAGTGCCAGTAATATCTGGCACCGGTGTTAGTTTGGGGAGGGTTGGACCGCCAGCGAAGTTAGACTTCGCCGTGGTCCTCTCCTGGGTTTTGGAAGGGCCGGTACTGGTCCCAGTCAGCGCCGACGCCCTTTGTTTCTTTTGGGACTTGTTTTTGTTGGTCTTGCCTGTAGCTTTCGCCACAGCCAGACCAGCGCCCGCGCTGGTACCCGCGGCGTTGGCTGCAGGGTGACCAGGGGCAAGAGAAGTGCAGGCACCTCTCTTGGGAGCTTCATCGGCTTTCGCCTCCACTCCGGGATGGTTGGTTTTTGTTTTGTCATCCATATTAAATGTTGTGAAAAGGATTCGTCTCTCTGGCTCCCACCCTCCATGGAGCCCGCACCTGGGAACGTCTCGCTATGAAAAAGCTCAAACGTTAGGATTACCAGAGAGATATAGGAGCGCAAGGCTGGTTTACAGTGCGACATCGGGTGCTCGATCGGGTTGGCCCCCAACGAGTTGAACAACCCTCACTTACACCGTCAGCATGACCTTTACCTACCGCTTCGGTCATCCGAGGACAACCTCAGCGGACCTCACGCACCTCGCCTGTGGCCCTCTGACGGGACACTGTGGCCATTTCCCTACCCCTGGCTAGTGGGTAGGGCCACCGTTTCGCTTGAAATCCAGACCAAAGGGGGAGTGTTGCCTCACGGACACATAACCACCAGTGCCGTTCGGCTCAGCCCCCCAGGACTCCTTCATCCCCGCTCACGGCGCTCAACTGCGCAGGTCCTAGCGCAGGTGACTGCTTCCTCCTAACTCACCATCAGCTGCTTTTAGTGACAGTCGAGCCCGCCACCACCCAGTCACAGGGTGGTCACGTTTCGGAGTGGAAGGTGGGTAGGTAGGTGTTGTAGGGAGTGCGGGTTTGGGTGGGATTACGTGAGGAGGGGTAGTTTGGAACAGGAAATGGGGGGGTTATGCGGGAGTGGGGAGGGAAGATAGGGGAGGAAAAGTCGCCTGGCGGTTTCAGTTACGTCTATTTCATAAGGAATTAGACCAAAAACGGGGTGGCAACCTCGTGAAGGTGTATCCGCCAGACTTGCCTTGAGGATCTACACGACTACAGCGCTCTCCCTCAAGACCCCGCCACCCTGCTGCCTCTGAGGGAGGCAGCAGAGTAGGCCTGCATCTATACTACCAAGCAAAGCCAAGCCAAGCGTGTCGTTGTGCAACCGCAAAAGCATAAATACAGACCCCCCCCCAACTAAATGGTTTGAGTTTGAATTTCAAATTAGCTCCATGTATAAAAAACTGATTACCAACTACATCCAACAAACTGTAAGAGTGTACAGTCACGAGTAATAATATGTATACAATAGCCAAATTCAAAAGGGATTTTCTCTTTAAATAACGATTGCAACTTTGAGATAAGGCAAATTTCGTAATAGTGTGTGTTCCAAAATAATATGATCGTAATAAAATAAAATTACAATCACTACAATAGGAGAAAATCCCTTTTAAATGTTGGTAAGTGTATACATATTCGTGCTCGTGACTGTACTCTTCGTGTGTATGAGCACCTACATTTTATTGACGACGAGTATCGTAGTATTTGAGCACCGTACTCAAATACACGAGCGGTACGTTGTCCTGTCTTCTTTTAGTGTTGATAAACTAACTGTAAGTATACCTCCTACAGTTTAATAAAAACAGTTGTTAGAGCCCAGTAAATGGCCATTCCTTTATGCCGATGGTAATGACATTCTTTAGGTCATCCGAAGTGCAGGAGATTCATGGATCCGTAATTCCCCACTTCGGCAAATTGTGTCTGTTGCGGCCTACTTGGGTAAACAACCGATTGAGAGCTTTCCAGGTAGACTGCAGATCACACTGTCAACGGCAGCAGTTGCCTTTGCCGTTGAAGGGTGTATACACTATTACATCGTCAAGTAAATTTTCATCAAAATAATCCTGAAACATAATGATATGATAATCATTTCACAGATACCAGAGAAAAATCAGAGGGAGATACAAGATTGTGAGGGGCTTCTTGTAAGACATACTGAACAGAAGGTAAAGGCAGAGGAGGAACTACAGAAAGTTGTCGCTAGCGTGAGGTAAGTTGGTGTACTAAACACACAAGAAGCATAATCTATAAAAAAAAAAACTTTTTTTTGTGTGTAGTTTTGTGCAAATGTAAAATATTATTATATTTTTACTAACTAAGAAATTAACTATTCGGAGAAGAAAGGGTGAAACAAATTCAGAGGTCACAGTCTCTTTAAAAGTCCAGAAATAATCTTATTCAGATCATGTAGATTGGTGTCTGAAATGGACTTCTGAGGAAAGAACCACACATCAATTATCAAAAAATTGAACCTCAATAGATAATAGATAATTTTTTGATAATTAAGAATCAACAAAAACAAACGAAAAACAAAGTCACCTTTGTTTTCGAGATTTAGAAACTTAATCATAATACGATAACACTAACATTCAATATCCAAAAACATCCTCTCTATTACCTCACAGAACAGAAACCCAAGGTCTACAAGAAGAGAAAGACCGCCTGCAAGCTAATCTCATAGGTTTAAAGAAGATGGTCGACGAAGCTAACAATAATCGTAAGCTAGCGGAGTCTGAACTCAAGTTGTATCTTAGCACGGAAAACAAAGAGGTCGAGAAGTTGGAGAAGATAAAGGAATCTTATGAGAAGGCACAGGCCACTTTGGAGGAGAAGAAACCGTGAGTATAGGAGTGAATCGATTCTTTATAAATCGATTTTCATATAAGATTTTGTATTACTTTATCAATATGTATGAAACTGAGCATTCAATGCTACGCAAGGAATGCCTCCTGTATAACTTCATCTCTTTTTCGAACTGGATATGGACCATAATGGCGTTTAAACTACATAATACAGACAGCTTTTTTTTTTTCTCGGTGGGAAATCATCAAGAGACTTCTCCCGCGCTGGGCGGAGCGGAAGGGCGTGTCAGACTTTTACTGACTAAAACCCACCCGTGTTCCTTCAGTTGCCCATGTGCCAGGGTCACGGTATCTCTGTCGAACAATCTCGCGACCCGGGCAGGAAGACTTTGGTCTGATGCGTTATCTTCAACAATATTGAGAACACATGGAAAATACTCAAATATATTGTTTTGCAGAGAAGTTGACCATAAACGAAGTTTTATGTGAAATGCTTTGACTTTATCTTTAGCTGTTAAAAAATTCTCTTCTCTACCTTGGAGGTTCTTGTTCAAATTATTAAGGTGGCTAAAAAGATCTGCCAAAAATGGCACAGGCAACTGAAGGAACACTCCTTCAGTTGCCTGTGCCAGGGCCACGGTAACTCTTTCGAACAAATCCACAACCCTGGCACATAATAAAGCCTAAATCTTCCTAAAATCAATTGTTTATTTTCAGTTTACAAAAAGAATTATCACGTACTGTGCCAGCAGATGAGGCTAAACTGAATGAAGTTAATAATAAGTTGCAGCGATTGAAACAAGAAGAGGAGCAGATCAAAGCTGAAGTTAGACCATTGAGGTTTGTTTTATTTACTATCTTTACTGCCTCTTGTCTTTACTACCAAGGGGTAGCGTGTAACTAAGCTGACTTCAACATAGTTGGGAAAAGACTAGGCAGATGCTTCCATCATTTCAGCCGAAAGAAGTCCACTGCTGAACATAAGCTTCCCCCAAATTTGAGGGGTGTGCCATAATTGCCACGCTAGGCAGGCAAATTACCAGACCTAATTAATAGCCCAGCAAATTACAAAATATCGTTATAAAATTTTAATTTTGCGGGCATCCTTGGAGCAGAAATTAGAAAGAAACTAAGCATCTGCCCCCATCTGTCAACGTGGGTGTCGTGAAAGACGTCTAAGGGACTAAGTAGAGAATGTTCAGCGTTCTATACACATTTTACCACCGTACTGCGATCGCCAACCCGCTTGCCAAGCTTGGTGATTATGACAAACGCCCTCAAATTTAGGGTTCTATGTCTGGACTGCTGGCAATGGACGTGTTTCGGCTGAAATGATGATGATGATGATGAGAGAAACAGATGGATGTGTCTTTGATGATGATAATGATGATTATGGTTCTAAATGCTAACCTCCTTTCAGATCGCAATTAGAAGAGTCTCGCCAAGCCATGAGTGCTAACACGTCTCGCAATAAAGTGCTTAACGCGATTATGAATGAACAGAAGAGTGGAAGAATACCAGGCGTATTTGGACGAGTGGTAAGTTAAAACTACAGGCCCTACCTCGTTATTTGGTTAGGACCTAGGTCTACTAAATTATACATGGCGTATACCGCCATGTTTTTTTTTTTTTTGTAAAGTTTTATTATGAAAACTAATCGATATAAACGCAGTGTAAAACAAATGTTGCGAAGACAAATATTATTTTAGACCAAGTTTATGAAAATGGATTAAAGACGAACCAACCATTTTTTTTTTTTTGTTGTTTTTGACCCCTGACACAAAAAGAGGGTTACTTTTTATAGGGTTTGGTTTGGGTCGGGGATTTAAATTTTATTTTTTATAATTATTAAAATTATACAGGTTTATATTTTACTCACAAATACATGTGACTTCGCAAATAAGCAAAATTTACACCCACACAAGTCTTAATCTAACTGCGCTAAGTTTAGACTCAAAACTAACCCCTGCCACTTTTTCCAGGGTGACTTAGGAGCCATAGATCCAAAATACGACGTCGCAATATCAACATGCTGCCCGGCTCTCGACAACATACTCGTTGACAATATGGATACAGCAGTACTATGCGTCGAGTTCTTGAAGAAAAATAATGTGGGACGGGCCACGTTCATAGCTCTAGACAAACAAGAGCATTTGAGGTCCAGCTACGAGCAACGGAAAACCTTGTAAGTTAAAAATGTTGAAATGTCTTTATTACTTATATCATCATTTCAACTGAAAGACGTCCATTGATGAACATAGGCCTCCCGTAAGCCGTTTGAGGGGGTTAGCGTTCTCTTTGCATTTTACCACTATACTGCGATCGCCAACCCGCCTGCCAAGCGTGGTGATTATGGCAAAGGGGGCTTTGTCATCATCATAATTTCAGCCGTAAGACGTCAACTGCTGGACATAGGCCTTCCCCAATTTGGGGGGGAGGGGGATTTGCCATAATCGCCGCGCTTGGCAGGCGGGTTGGCGATCGCAGTAACTTGGTAAAACGAAAAAGTCTCTAGTTAGTCCCTTAGTCGACACCACTGGTAGAAATGAGATGATACTATTCTTTACGTCCAGCACCACACGGACGGTGCAATACTATGCAGTTTTTAACACGCATTTATTAGCTTCATACGTATGTTAGTATGTAACGGAAACTTTGAACATGATTATGACCGCCTTCAAAACGTCGGCTTAACTCGAAATTTGGCATACTTATCAAGGACCAATAGCCACCAATACAATAATTTAATAAAGTTGTGCCATTATCCTTGCCGGAGTTACCAGGTTATCAAAAAAACTGTCTTCGAAAACTACGCTGACATACGTCGCAAACTACGCTGACATACGTCGCAAACTACGCTGACATACGTCTCGAAATTCGAAACACCCTAAAAAGTAGAAAATAAATAATCGTTTTTTTTTTTTCATTATTTTATACTTTTTGGTTTTCTACGGAAGCTTGTTTTTTAGTTTTTTTTTTTAACTATTATTTTGACAATATCCCTTTCTTTTTTCAGTCCCGAGAACGCTCAGCGCCTTTTCGACCTAGTAACCGTGAGGGACCCGCGCGTCCGGCCCGCGTTCTACTTCATGTTGCGCGATACTCTCATCGCTGATGACCTGAACCAGGCGACGAGGATCGCGTATGGACAGACCCGACACAGAGTTGTGACATTGAAAGGAGAAGTTATTGAGATTCACGGTGTGTTATAGTTTTATTGTAATAGATTTTCATTCATCATCATTTCAGCCGAAAGACGTCCACTATTGGACATAGGCCTCTCCTAATTAGAGGGGATTGCCATAATCGCCACGCTTGACAGGTGGATTGGCGATCGCAGTATGGTGGTATAATATATAGAGGACGCTGCTGCTCATTCTCTAGTAAGTCCCATAGTCGCCCCTTACGACATCCACGGGAAGAAATCGGATGGTACTATTCTTTACGCCCGATCACACGCAACGTTGCTTTGTAATAGATAATATTATTTTTTGCGCGTTCTAGAGCAGTGGTGGCGATTTACCAGTTTTAGGTCGTGGGTTCGAACCCAAGCAGGCGCTTTAGTTTGTGTAACTTATTTCATCACCTCTACTCCCAAAGCGTTAAAGGAAAACATCGTAAGGAAACCGATTTGTCCAAAAAGTCGGAGATATGTGACATGTACTCACCTGCACTAGGCCCGCGTGGTGGATGGCCCACTCCTCTCACTGAGGGGAGGACTGTGTCCCAGCAGTGAGAACATCATAGGCTGCTGATGATGATGATGATAAAGTTTATTTTCTACTTTTGGTTTTCTATTAAAGCGTGTTGTGCATCATCACTTCGACCGTTCTGTGCTTCTCGCATCCAGCGGATTCCTGTAGCTTTCACATTGCCATCGGTCCATCTTATGGGAGGCCTTCCAACGCTACATCTTCGCCCTTATATACAAAGTAGAATAGTACTTTAGAATTATGTAAATGGTAGCTAATTAAATTAATTCTAGGTACCATGTCCGGCGGTGGCAAGACATTGATGCGAGGCAGAATGTCCAGTGCAGTACAACGAGACACTAGTGAACAAGACCCAAGAATTACGAAGGCTAGTGAAGAAAAATTAGCGAGATTGGAACAAAGGTATGTCAACTTAAGGTCAATACTTCCTTCCTGCCGGGGTCGCGAGATTTGTTCGAAAGAGCTACGGTGGCCGTGACAGGCAACTGAAGGAACAGGGGTGGGTTTTAGTCAGTAAAAGTCTGACACGCCCTTCCGCTCCACCCATAGCGGGAGACGTAATTTGATGATTCCCCACCCTCAAAAAAAGGTCTTAACTCCCTTAAGGTTCGAGTAACGAATATTAATATGATTGTTCCAGTCGGGGTGGTGGTATATTGAGATTTTACAATAGTTGGTAAGGTAGAACGGGCTGATGTTCGCAACTCCACGTCTAAGCGCGTATTTTGCGTACGGACAATAGTTGGTAATAACGCCATCTGTTGAAACTCGTAGGAATCTTCAAATGTCGAGTGACATCACTTATGCCCGGTTTCTGAGGTACTCGTATCGGTAGTTTATCTGTTCATTGGTGCTATTGGTTCGATAACTTGACAGTTTGCGTTTCCGAACACCGCAATGTAAGTTAAACTCCGTTTAAACTTGGATTATTTTATAAACATTAACATAAAATTAGATTTATTTTCTCATCACAAATGTTGCAGGTTGGTACATAAAGTGGTTAAACTAATTAAAAATATATAATATTATTTGTGAGAGACTGGTGCCCGAAGAAGGTATTGAATACCTGTGTTACGGGTCACCAGGCCCCCCAATTCTTACAGTTAGACTTTGTATATTATTAGATTAATGCCCGGTTTCTGAAGTTTCAAGATAAACTCTCAACAACTATTCATTCAATAAAGTTATGCATAAGATAAACGTCGGCTAACTGTCACTGCGTTTCTGAATACAAAACAAACCATTCATTAACTATGAAACTGTCAACTAGTTTTTTAGATGCCGCTAGATGGGTCTGTTTATGAGATTGCATCTAAAATTGATTTTTATTATTGAAATGGTCTTTAAAACTAGTTTAATAAACAATGTATTTTTTTTTTTCAAGGATAAATAACTGTCTTAATATTATTTTAGTTTAAATATGTAAAGTCGTTATTTTATATTTATGGGTAAAACCTTTTTTTCTATTGTCAGTATTCAGTTCATTGTTTATGATTCCTGATATTAATTTTACTTCGCTGTCGGTTACATGTCTTTCGAATCGTTTGCGCTTAATCCATTATTTTATAAATATAATAATAACATGATGGAATCTGGAAAACATAGTAAACATTTTACTGAAAGAGACAAGATGCTTCTTATCGAAGTGCATATTTAACTTGAATTATAAATGTAGAGCCAAGTTCATATGTTTATTTTTATTTGTGTCCCCATTATACGTACATAATTGTACAATATGACAATTTTCCAGTTTGAAATATTTATAAAAACGAAAGTTAGCCACCTAAAATATTGCTCCAACAATAACCGACGGGCATGGTTTCCTTCAGAGGAATGGGGTTGATCAACGAGAGTCTATTACGATTTCTTGCATGATTTCTTGCAGAATCAAGTATTAGTTATCAGTGAATCATTTTGCTTTAGAGTTATATAATGTAACACAACTGTTGCAACAATTACAGCTAATGTGTGATCTAATTTTTACCGTAATTTTAGAGAGGCATTGAAATCTTCTTTTCCACACACCAAATGTTCTTTCAACTGTGTTTCTGGTCTTTATTTGTGCTTCATTGCAACGTTTTACCGCATTTGTAGCTGGATTTAAGAATAGTGTCATCATGAACTTTCTGCAAAGATAAGCACTGTCTCCCAAGAGTTTACCATCTATCTCATTATTATCGAGTCGCGCTCGTAGGAATGAGTTATGATACACGGTACTGTCATGCAACGAGCATCTATATCACGAATGTGTAACTTTGCATCACATACAACTTGTACATTAATAGAAAAGAAACTGTTGGGGTTTATATCCAGAATTATTTTGAATAAAAAGCTTCCGATGATTTAATAGTTGTATTCCGTGCAAAGACAAGATGAAGAAGAAAAAAATAACATAAAGTGTACAACGTGATAGGTACTTATAAAATAAATTCTTAAAAACTAAATGTTCATGCAATTAGCCGTATTTGTGCATTATTGCTCAACAAACTTGATTAGGCGTTTGATTAAAAGCGAGTTGATATTGTTTGAAATGAATCGTCAAATAAAGTTATGGAACCGATAAACGCCACACGTTGGTCAGATAAAATAAAAAGTTTTTTAAAATAAGTAGTTTAAACAGAGTTTATCTTACATTGCGGTGTTCGGAAACGCAAACTGTCAAGTTATCGAACCAATAGCGCTAATGAACAGATAAACTACCGATAAGAGTACCTCAGAAACCGGGCATAAGACAAGTATGAGCTAAATGTGTGATGGAGTTTTCACTGTTTCATCTGACCAATGTGTGGCGTTTATCGGTTCCATAACTTTATTTGACGTTTCATTTCAAACTATGTCAACTCGTTTTTAATCAAACGCCTAATCAAGTTTGTTGAGCAATAATGCACAAATACGGCTCATTGCATGAACATTTAGTTTTGAAGAATTTATTTTATAACCTACCACATTGTACACTTTGTTATTTTTTTCTTCTTCATCTTGTCTTTGCACGGAATATAACTATTAAATCATCGGAAGCTTTTTATTCAAAATAATTCTGGATATAAACCCCAACAGTTTCTTTTCTATTAATGTACAAGTTGTATGTGATGCAAAGTTATATATTCGTGATATAGATGCTCGTTGCATGACAGTACCGTGTATCATAACTCATTCCTACGAGCGCGACTCTATAATAATGAGATAGATGGTCACCTCATGGGAGACAGTGCTTATCCTTGTAGAAAGTTCATAATGACACTATTCTTAAATCCAGCTACAAATGCGGTAAAACGTTACAATGAAACACAAATAAAGACCAGAAACACAGTTGAAAGAACATTTGGTGTGTGGAAAAGAAGATTTTAATGCCTCTCTAAAATTACGGTTAAAATTAGACCACACATTAGTTGTAATTGATGCAACAGTTTTCCAGATTCCATTATGTTATTATATAAAAGAATGGATTAAGCGCAAACTATTCGAAAGACACGTAACCGACAGCGAAGTAAAATTAATATCAGGAATCATAAACAATGAACTGAATACTGACAATAGAAAAAAAGGTTTTACCCATATATATAAAATAATGACTTTACATACTTTTAACTAAAATAATATTAAGCCAGTTATTTACCCTTAAAAAAAATACTGTTTATTAAACTAGTTTTAAAGACCATTTCAATAATAAAAATCAATTTTAGATGCAATCTCATAAACAGACCCATCTAGCGGCATCTAAAAAACTAGTTGACAGTTTCATAGTTAATGAATGGTTTGTTTTGTATTCAGAAACGCAGTGACAGTTAACCGACGTTTATCATAAACATAACTTTATTGAATGAATAGTTGTTGAGAGTTTATCTTGGAACTTCAGAAACCGGGCATTAGACACCAAATAGATAGATACCCAACCGAGAAGGTAGCCGACATTCTGCCGAACTTCTGTCATCAGAATGATCAATACAACTCTTCTTAGTTAGAATTGGCCTCAACTGTCATTATTAATGAAAAAGTCATTCAATAAGAAATTAGAAAATTGTATTGATGATTTGAATGATTACAATTTTGTGAATGTAAACGCAAAATATTACAACATAAAACCTACACCCTAATTGCGTAATACATCTGAGAGGTTTGAAGGATTTTTCAAATCCATTGCGTCATAGGATAATAAATTCGTTTGTTCAACAACCTAAATAACGCAATGAACGTGACTGAACTGTCAAAATGAAAGAAAATGCAAACAATTGGCAATGTGTGTGTCTTACGCAATTAACCTACATGTGCGGTTGCGAACGTAAAGAATAATACCATCCCATTTCCGGTGTCGTAGAAGGCGGCTAAATAAATATGGTGCATTGAGAACGCTGCTGCCCATTCTCTAGTAGTAAGTAGTAACTCTAGTAGTAAGTATAATCTTAGAAGTCAGAATTTGCCTATAATGTGAAAGACGAATATACAACATTAATTTTTGTTTATGCGAAACCCGAAACACGGGTCTAGTATTTTTATGTAAAGAATCTATGAAAAAATTTCAAAACTGTATCATTAATAATCACAAAGTTATAAGCTGGTTACGTTACCTAAGTCCACGCTAAAACATATTCAGCCTAGCGGAGGCCGGCCGGCCGCGCCACCCGGCCGCGTGCGCGCCGTCAGCGTCATTGATAATAATTTGCCACAGTGATTGTTTATGTATTAGTTGGTGATGAACATTTTCCATCACACTTGCAGGCTTTGGACTGTCGTAATGGTCAAGTGTAGGTAGATATTATTTTGTACTTTATTCGTAAATGCAGTAGTAAGTGGTAAAATGTAATCAATGCTGCAATTTGTTGCACCTTATGTCAACAACTTAAAGTTCAAAATGGATGAAAATTGTTAAACATCGCATTACTGAATCACAGCAGGCTGTAAACAAATAATAAATTTGTACCCTTGACTATCTTTGCGTGTTTAAAAATGTTAATCATCACTATCTACAATAATTGGCGTAATCACTATTCACTCAAACAAACTGAAGCAACTGTTAAAAAAGGGCCCGTTTTTCTCTTATTCACTGACGCACTGCCACACCACCACAAACAACGAGTGTACGGACGTTTGAGTACGAGAGAGACATGATAATTTTAAAATCTAAACACTAGCCCCGGGGCCTCGGCGTGCGCGCGCTCGCGATCTCGTATTGTTGCGTGACGTGACTGATACGTGCACATCAGTCCGTAGCGTTCGGGCGACTGAAGGAAGGGGGGGCGCCGTCGCGCGGTCCCGCGCCTACGCCGCCGTACGCGGCCGTTATGAACTTTCGTGACCCCTGTGTGCAAACAGATGATTGCGGATACCAACTTTTAAGCGTAATTAAATATTTTTGGTACAAAATATAACATGGTGTAAAAATTATTGGAATCGATTCAGTTACTGATTCTGAACAAACTATATTCAGGTTTCGCATATACTAAAAATAATGTTGTATATCCACTGCTGGGACCCAAGCCTCCTCTCCGTAAGGAGTAGGAAGTAATCCCACGCAGGCCCAGTGCAAATTGATTTTCACCTTTCCTCGTGATTTCCTTCTACACTGTTGAGATAAGTGGTAATGAAATAAATTGCACAAATGATGTTCCTGCCTGTATTATTATTAAATACTTTAATTCAGACTAGGTGTCAATTTTGTTAGTAACAATGTTCTTATAGACTAGAGTTAGCTACAACAAAATAAATAAAAATAAAAACAAATTCAACAATCACTACCGCGCCACTCCATGACAATTGGCGCAGCAATGATTGATGTAACAACAGTCCAGACGACTAGCGATCATGCTAAGGGTACTGTTGGTGCTGCCACGTATTCTACGCACTAAGGATGCGCACCTTTTACGCATCCTAGCGTAAAAGCAATCTACGCGACGTTCAGCAAACATCCCTTGTCTATTGGCCTTACAACCTACAACTCGTTAGTCGAGTCGAAGCCGATACCATTGTTCTCGTAGTTCCATGCCGCAAGATCAATGATTAAAATCTCTTTGCAGGTTAACAGAGGTACGCAACGAGCAATCGGAACTAGAAAATACATTAAGTGACCTACAACGAAGCGTACGCGATGGAAAAATGACACTCAGCAAACTCAATATTGAGCTCAAGAGTTTGGCCGAGCAAATTCCAATTATGAAGGTAATTAAATATCTCTGAACATCTGCTTGATAAAAATCTTAAATTAATTTATTCAATGTCAGAGCGTATAGTTTTAACTGCTGGGTCTAGAAGCAGCAAAGTGAGAAAACATTTTTGAAAACATTTTTAGTGGATACTAAGAGTTATGATAAAAATGTCAAAAAAAATGTGTGTGTTATGTAAATGAGTTGTGATAATAGTCTTCTAATTAGAAGACTTTCGCAGTCACCATGTTGGATTATCATTTTGACCTATTTGCTGTAACACTCTTGAAAACCATGTAATCGACACCTACAATCACAAAATGAGAAGTTTAGACCTAGTTGAGGTATGATTGCCATCGACTGTTTGATAATGGAGATGGAAGGTTTTCGAAGGAAGTTATTATCTGCAAAAAAAAAACAACGGACAAAATAACAACTGGAAATTTAAATATGAAAATTTAAGTTTAAGCCCGTAACTAAAATTAAAAAAAAACAACGTAGATGCTACTGACAAGCTGCCCTCATTGTACCGTGCTATTTGTTGTTTTTACAATAAATTTTGTAGTTTAGTCAGAAACTAAAAAGTTTTATTTTCAGTTGTTTCTTCACGGTTTTAATTTCTTGTTACTTGTCTTTGTTGTAAGATACATTTCGCAAAAGGTCTTTTTCTGCTGAGAACCCTAAAGCTACACATTTCACTTGATTTTTCCGCTGTTTACCATGATCCTGCATTCATCAACTTTTCAATTAATATCTAAATAAGTTCAATGTGTGTACAGAATCATATAAAACAACAAGAAGGTATGGTGGCTGCTAGCAAGGTGGACCCGGAACAGAAAGCCTCCTTAGAAGCTGCACTTGAAACTGCTCAAGAACAACTTGAAATGGCTAAAGAGGTTGCTGGCAGGGTAAGTTTTATTCACCATACTCCTGCCTATATCCCAATTTTTTTTCTGGTCGGCGCAACATGTCTTTTTTTCCACACTTCTCTATTAGCTGTCATCTCAGTAGTCACCCCTTTTTATCCATATCATAATTCACACAGTCCATCCATCGTTTCTTTGGTCACCCTCTACTCTTATAGCCATCGAAATTCATACTTAAGAGAAGTTTTATTCCATTGAAAAATGTTTTTCTTCTCAGCTCTTTGGCTGGTTTTGAGCTACAAATACGGGCGGAAACCAAGTAAATGTAGCATGTGTGTGTAAAATCTTAACTGTTTATGTGTTGGTATGATAAGTTTTACTTCGTTCTCTTCTATCTGCAAGAACTTTCTCACAATTCTCAAGTATTTAAAAATTAAACGAGGCAAAAGGAAAATATAAGGATCATAGCAGGTGGCGTTCCGTAGTTTTTGCCTACCTCCATGGGAAAAAGGCGTGAGTTTATGGATGTATTCTCTCTGGTAATGGTGCGGAAGTCGAAAATTCTGCCAATGCCACATGTGTTAAGAGAAAACCTACGAAAAAACGTGGACTCATATGAATTTGGTCTAGATCAGATTAGTGATTGTTGAGTTATCAATCGTCTTGTTCCACTAGGTTTATTTTGATGTAGTTAAAATAATTGCCTGTAATTGCACTTAGCAACTGAAACTATATGAACTTGTACGTGAGTATAAGGGAGGGGGGGATATTAAATAAAAAAATGACGCCATCAAACGAACACAATTGAAAGCTAAAACACAACTACGACCAAAAGACTAATAAAAAAAACAACTAACATAAAAAGGCGACTTTAAAAAAGTGAAAAATGCCTTTGGTTTTATATTTTCTTTTTTTTTTGCTACCGACTTCCGACATTAACTCCGTCTTGTTTATGCGTTATTTATAGTCGTTTTTGTCGTAGTTATGTTTTATGTTTAAGCGAACAAACGGACATACGAAAAGCGACCTTATTTCATACTATTAATTGAGTCTAATCATATTTACAGGTTGAAGCAGATGTGCAACGAGTTGACTCACAAATATCGGCGATCGCCGGCGGCAAAGTGAAAGATTTACAGAAAATTGTGAACGATCATGTCAAGAAGATTGATAAAGTTAACTCGGAGATAACGAAACTTAAGGTTGCTATCAATACTAGTAAGAGGTTAGTTTGGATACTCTTTGTTTTACCCTAGAAATAATTAATGCATAGATTAGAATAAAACTGAACATGTTTTTTTTTGCATAGATTGTAGGGTTATCAAGTGAATTTTTATTAAAAAATTGGGATGTGCCGGATTTTTAAATAGTGATGTGCCAGATATCCGTATCCGTTACTTTTTTGGCGTCTCTTTTATCTTATTAATTTTCAATACATAGATGAAATTCTATACATATAGCTCACTAGCTTCTGCCTGGGACTTCGTCCGCGTCTGATTTTAACTCCCGCGACCCTTCCCGTCGCATCGAATTACCTGCCAGTTTTCGTTCATTTTTCGTTGCTTGCTCCGCTCCTTTTGATCGTAGCGTAATTAGTTTCAGAGCCTATTCAATTCAAACAAACAATCAAATCTTTCCTCTTTATAATATTAGTATAGATTAGTTAGCAATGAAAAACGATTAAATTCCATTCAAATGAATTTTTATTTCTCAAAATCAAATATTTAGTGACTAAACTATAAACAAAAGAAATACCCGCGGAATGCAAGTCGAAACGTGTCCTGTCACCCAAAGCGTCAAGTGGCGTCAACTATCGTTTCAAGGTCACGCGCATCGACACCAATTGACTCAAAAAGTTAAGATCCGTAACTAGTTTTGCAAAGGACTCGAGTCTTCGAGTCATAATTTTAAAGACTCGACTCAATTATGCAAGACTCAGTGTGCTCAAAAGGCTCGAAGTCTAGAGTCAAGCACTCGAGTCTTAAAAAGGACTCGAATCTTAAAGAGGACTCGAGTCTTAAAAAGGACTCTAGTCTTAAAATTAACTCGAGTCTTAAAGAAAAAACTCTGAGCATGAAGATGAGACTTGTAGCTCATCATTCGAAAAGACTCGAATAGAAGGTGATAATTACAAAATAATGAGGTTATGATGTAATTCATATGTATGATGACTCGAATTCATTTTAAGACTCGAGTCCTTTTCTAAGACTCGAGACCTTTTTAAGACTCGAGTGGCTGTTAAATGACTCGGGCTCGGCTTGACTCTAGACCCCGAGCCTTTTGAGCACACTGAGTCTTGCAAAATTGAGTCGAGTCTTTAAAATTACGACTCGAGGACTCGAGTCCTTTGCAACACTATCTGTAACCGCAGATCTCAACGCCGAATTTCTGTATTTGGATCCGTATCCGTGGATATACAATTTAACGATCCGGCACATCACTAATTATAATTTTATATACTATGGTTTTATCTTTGTATTAAAAAAAAAAACTTCTTTTGTGCATGTGTAACCTATAGTGTCTTTAATTTCTGTAATTGGTTCTAAACCGTTTTAATTAAATATAAAAATATAATTATATTGGTTTTTAGTTAATTAGTAAACAGCGTTGTAAATCGCATTAATACAATTGTATTGGATTACATAACGGGCTGTGTCCGCAACTACACGCCCGAGCGCGTAGGTAATTTGCGTACGGAATAATACATTTTGTACAAACATATTTCTTTGTTTGGTATTTTTTACAGTTTATTATTCCATAAATATCAAATAATAAATTAATTTCCACAGGAACGCAAAGAAATCGAAAGAAAAAATTCAGCAGATGGACGCTGATTTAGCAGAGACCGTGAGGAACTTGGAAACATTGAACAATCAGAAGAAAGAATTCAGTTTGGAGAGCTCCAAATTACAGAAGGACTTAGAAGACGTAACTTGTGTTTTAAATCTATTATTGAATAAGTATAATGCCTGAAATCCACGAAGGTTTTTGCAGGGTTGTAACTATAGTACACAAATTTCGACAGTTATGTTTTAGTCCCACGTAATAGGGGGCGATGCTATTGCCACCAACCAGATAGAAGACTAGGCTGCTGCTGAAAAATTCCATACGAAAAACCCAATAAAACTGCCCAACCTGGGATTCGATGCCAGGATCTCACGCTCAGCAGTAGTGCGATAGTGATCGCCACACGCTAAGGACCAGGGTCCTTACTCTCGAATATAATTCCAATAGAACGACATTAGTCAAACGTCAGTTGGTTGAGTTGAACGTCAGGGATTGGCTAGACTCAGTGAGTCCACCAATACATCGACATTGGAATTGTTAGTCAAACGTCAGTGTTGACTGACAATTCCAATGTCGATGTAATGGAATTATATTCGAGAGTAAGCACCCAGGCTCGGGTCGACGGCGCGTAGTGTTCCACGCGCGCCTCAAAGAGATGTCAGCAATAATGAAAGGGTCAGTTAGGACCGATGCCTGCCGGGGTCGCGAAATCTGTTCGATACCGTGGACCTGCATTCAGGCAACTGAAGGAACACGGGTGGGGTTTAGTCAGTAAAACTCTGACACATCTCCCGCTCACCCAGGGCGGGAGACGTGTCAGACGTCATTTGATGATTTCCCACCCACAAAAAAAGGCTCTCACGCTCAGCAGTAGTGCTTGCGACCATAAGACCAAGGAGGCACAATAAGCATCTTCTCTTATCTATTGAGATGATAGAATTCCGCCTTACACTATGCCAAACTTGACCATATCGATTTAGTAGGTTTCCTATGAAAACTTAACAAACACAATCTCCAAAGGGTGTAGCATCAAGCGCACGGTGACATTATAAGAATTCAAAATAGCGGTGCTTGTCATTCCCTCTCACTCGAACGTTAGGCTCGTATCCTTCCTGTCAGGGTCCCGAGATTTGTTCGAAAGAGTTACCGTGGCCCTGGCATATAATCAACTGAAGGAACACGGGTGGGTTTTAGTCAATAAAAGTCTGACACGCCCATCCGCTCCGCCCAGAGCGGGAAACGTCATTTGATGATATCCCAACCACAAAAAAAAAGCTCGTATCCTTTTTAATTCAAAATGTAACTCTATAAACTTTATTTCCATTTTCAGCTCGACGAACAAATAAACGAAGGTACCGGAGAGTTCTCGGGGCTAAAACAAGAAATACAGACTCTTCAGAACAAAGAAAACAAAATTAAAGCGGAACGTTTGGAACGTAACAATGCGGTGATGAAGATGGAGAAATCTATTCAAGAGTGTGTGGGTAAAACACCCATGTGGGAAAGAGAGGTAAATATGGTATTCTTAACTATTTGGTACCTGCAGTCGCACTCGATTCCCAAGAAAAAAAACTTAATGTAATAAAATCTAAGTCATGCAGCTTAATTTTGGATTCACAAATAATTTATTTTTGCAAAACAGTGTTTAAACCATGTAGTTCATTCTGGTTTTCACTACAACTTCCAAACATTTAGCTTTTGCTCGCGTGGAGATCGAAAATCATCTCACGAGTCAGACGCAGCGCAGCCCCAACCAATAAACCATAGAGCCATGTCCGTTAAAGTTTTAATTACAAAAACTAATGTTAAAACGGAGTCGAGATGAAAATGTTGTATTTTGTACTTTATATTGGCATTGGTCTGAATAATAAACAAACAAAAAAAGTATTTAACTGTATTCTATTGCAGAAAGAATGCAAAACCACTAAGTATACTGATAATGGTTTTTATATGGGGTTCCCTCTATCTGGCAGAAACTTGATGCTCCGAATTTTATTTAGCATAACACACTTGGCATAATCTTATTTAAACGAATATTTGTAAGGCATAAAAAATGTTTAGCATAATCATTGTTTGGCCGAATGTTTATATGCTCGACTTTACGCTGGCATACTTTTAAGATGGCAGAATTTTATTTGGCATAATTACCTTTGGCAGACTTAAAATTCCGCATAATTTCGTTTAGCATAACAATTATTTAGAGCAATGATTATTTGGCATACTTTCACTTGGCATACTATGAAGATGGCAGAATTTCATTTAGAATAATTTTGTTAGGCATATTTTCATTTCTATTAAATTGCATTTTAACCTTAAGAACGCGGCGCCTATACTCGCAAACCACGAGCCGAGACGCAAGGGCAATATTCGGTCGGAATATTGCTGTCTCTGTTTGACAATAGAAGGCCAACGATGACGCGGTATGCAGCCGTGTGTGAGTAAGAAGTTGTACTTACGTTTTATTCATAACGACTCCGAGGCATTTTTATTTACTAGTAATTAGGTATGTTCGTTATTTGCTTTATTTTTGTTGACTACTCTGGGGAATCGTTAGTAAATGTACAGACTAGTAATGCGTTTTGTGGAAATTTCTATACAATGTCGGTATCTCGAATTATTACTATATCTCGAGATCTAGGCCTTTTGTAAAGTCTTACATACCTTTCCTAACTTGGTACTTGTAAACCAATGTATAATTATGTTGTTTGTAGTCTTCTATAAATTGATACATGAACGACGTGAGTCCACCTGTCATATTTATGTAAGTAAGTATTCTTTTTACTAATTTTAAAAATTGTTATCACTACATATTATAAAACAAAGTCCCCCGCTGCGTCTGTCTGCCTACTTGCGAAGAACTCAAAAAATGTTCAACGGATTTTTATGCGGTTTTCACCAATAGATAGAGTGTTTTATAAGGAAGGTTTAGATGCATTTTCAATTTTTGTTCCCCTGACCCTTCCCGTCGCATCGATTTGCCTGGTAGTTTTCGTCCATTTTTCGTTGCTGCTCGCTCCTTTTGAGTTATAGTGAGTCAACCTTAAAAGATAGACATATGCTCACGCGGACTTTTTTTTAGAACTTTTTAAAAGGAACAATTTCGTCATACATGATTTTTGCGTTACTTTAACCGTTTACGCAGCGCACACAACGGAAACTCTCAAAAGGAATAAATTTTCCCCGTTTTTGCAACATTTTTCATTACTGCTTCGCTCCTCTTAGTTGTAGCGTGATGTTATATAGCCTATAGCCTCCCTCAATAAATAGGCTACCAAACACAAATTTTTTTTTTCTATTCGGACCAGTAGTTCCTGAGATTAGCGCGTTCAATCAAACAAACAAACAAACTCTTCAGCTTTATAATATTAGTATAGATATACTAATATATAAATATATAAATATATATAGTAATATAGTATATATAGTATATAGTATTCAGCTTTATAATATTATATAGTATAGATGAATAGTAGAAAGTGTTACGCAAAATATTAGTAACAGACAAATATATTTCAATAATTTATACATCATTTACGCGACGTGCAGATATAAAAGAGGATAAATAAAAAACAAAGACTTTTAATTAACATTTATTTTTAATGTACACGTTACTCTCCTAAGCTAAGCTAGGTTTAGAATAAGCACTTTTTTTTCTTTCAGGATGGGAAATCATCAAATGACTTCTCCCGCTCTGGGCGGAGCGGGAGGGCGTGTCAGACTTTTACTGAATAAAACCCACCCGTGTTCCATTAGTTGCCCATGTGCCAGGGTCACGGTATCTCTTTCGAACAATCACGCGACCCCGGCAGGCATCGGTCCTAGTAGACCCCTACACTGCTGCTGACATCTGTTTGAGGCGCGCGTGGAACACTACGCGCCGTCGACCCGAGCCTGGTCCTTACCGGGCGGCGAGCTACCCATTGCTCGCCACCCGCAAGCTCGCGCCTATGGTAGTCGGGAGTCGGCTATGGACTTCCGATGCCCGGGGCGTCTCGTGGCCGGGAGTCCGCTATTGACTCCCGACGCCCGGGGCGTCTCCTCCTGCGGCGGCTAGGGACGTGAGGGCGCAGAGACTGCCACTCCCTCACGCGCCCCGCCTCCTCCTTCGCGAGCATTACTGCTTCGCAGAAGGAGGTGACGGCTTCCCATTCCCTCTCGCTCCGTACCATGGCTCGCACCAGGGCCGGACGCGAGAGGTCGCCGCCGCCGATCGCCTCCACGAGGACACGGCGGTGCTCCGCCCAGGCAGGGCACACCTCCACCGTATGCTCCACCGTGTCCTCCAGACGATCCTCGCAATGGAAACAGCCGGACGTATCCTCCCGCTTTATCCTGAACAGGAACCCACCGAAGCACCCATGCCCGGTGAGAACCTGCGTCAGGCGGAAGGTGAGGACGCCGTGACGCCTCTCTATCCACTCCTCAAAGAGGGGACTTACCGCCGCAATTGTGGCGTGCCCAAGAATCAGCACTTTCCGAACGTGAAAACAACAAACCGCCCGCCCGTCACCAATACCTAGTGCTTTATCTGAGAAGAAGCGGCGCAACAAATTCCCCAGCAGCACAGCTGTCTGTTTAGTTACATAAACTTGATTCTATACAATAATTATGAGGCACAGAATATTACAATACATTATTTACCATATCTGCAAGAGCAGTGGTGGCCCAGTGGTAATGGCCCCGACTTACGAGTTATAGGTAGCGGGTTCGAACCCAGGGACGCGCTTTACTTTGTATAAATAATTTCATCAACATTGCTCTCGCACCGGTAAAGAAAAACATCGTGAGGAAACCGGCATGTCTTAGAATTAAAATATCGAAGACATCAGACATCTACCAATCCGCACTGGGCCCGCGTGGTAGATTACGGCCCATTCCCTCTCAGAAAGGAGGCTTGGATCCCAGCAGGGAACGTTATAGACTGATTATGTATTTGCCATATGTCAGCTAGCTATGCCAATATACCAACAAATAAATAAAAACTGGTGAAGGATAGTAGAAGTAGGTTTAAATAGTGTGTGTAACACAATAAATGAACATTATGATAATAAATTGTTCAGAATCGTTTACAGAATCGATTTCTGTTATTTTCTATACTGGCAATTGTTTATCCCAGAAATAATTAAAACTACGTTAATTATGGTGAAACTCACGTTCCCACGGACGTAATAAGATCGCATTTTCAACTGTCGGTGTTGAACCGAGCATTGAGAATACAACAGAGTGCAGCGCGGGTGAGTCTTTTCTTTTTATTTTTTTCAGGATCGGAAATCATGAAATGACTTCTCCCGCTCTGGGCGGAGCGGGAGGGAGTGTCAGACTTTTACTGACTAAAACCCACCCGTGTTCCATCAGTTGCCCATGTGCCAGGGTCACGGTATCTCTTTCGAACAATCACGCGACCCCGGCAGGCATCGGTCCTAGTAGACCCCTACAGCGCGGGTGAGTCTCAGCACGTCGAAGCCCAGTTGGATTTTCACCTCTTGGCGCTGAGCAGTACTTTGAAGACCCAGTGCACGAAAATAACCAACCGCGATTTTATTACGTCCGTGGGAACGTGTGTTAAGTCATAACATAATTAACGTATTACACTAACGTAGTCATAACATAATTAACCTATACCTAGATAGGTAGGTAAATACTAAGTTATACAAAATATACTTAGTTAGGTACTTGCTACTATTAAACTCGACCCACGAAATAAATAATGTTTATTTCATTGGGCTGAGTTTAAATATGTGTAAACAATTAGTAGCCAAGAAAATATTAGGCAGATAACTTATAATATATCATTGGCTAATAGGTACTTACTGTGAGACACATCCCAACGTTCGGAGTCCATGTTGGCAGCCAAACCGAATCGTAAACAATAAGGCGGGTTGCAGACCAAGAGCTAAGATAAGTTAGTTTAGCTTAGCTCGCATAGCTGATGCAGTTTTCCATACTTGTGTGCAGACTGCGAACTCTGCGATATGTATGGAAAACTGCGTCAGCTATGCGAGCTAAGCAAAACTAACTTAGCTTAGCTCTTAGTCTGCAACCCGCCTAAATCCAGGTCCGTAAACAAAGCAAAGTTCCTGCCAGGGTCGCGAGATTCGTTCGAAAGAGTTACTGTGGCCCTGGCATATGGGCAACTGATGGAATATGGGTGGGTTTTAGTCGGTAAAAGTCTGACACGCCCTCCCGCTCCGCCCAGAACGGGAGAAGTCATTTGATGATTTTCCATCCAACAAAAAAAAAAAAAGCAAAGTTCGTCAGAATTCTACATTCTCATCAGTCATTCAGTCTCTGTACTCGATACCAAATCAGAAGAAAAATCAAAATCCAAGTTCCATAGCATAGGTCAATAATAATGTCAGAAATATCACAATACAATTGAATAAACAAATAAAAGTACGCCCAAAATGCATGTTGCGCTAGTGTGAATGCATGTCCGAGCGCTACACAACACACGTACTGCGAGCCGCACGACCGTGCACACATTGACATTTTTGTGAGACGCGATAGCACTATTAGCTATTGAAAATTTATGATAATTTGGCTGTGTTCCGTAATACCAAAAATGATGAATGAAAACTTAATGAATTTTAAATTGGTTTTCGTTATTTTGTATCTTGGTAATATAAGCTGTGTTATGGATATAACATTATTACAGATATTGTTGTTTTTAATGCAGAAAAAACAAAAAGAAAACATGTCATTCAAGTTGTAAAAATGTGCGAAATGCAATTCGCTCAAACTTCATTTTAGCTCAGTTTTTTTTAAAAAAAACGTCACCATAACCTAGATAAATACTGTCTAAAGCCGAATATCATCTTAAAATGGTGGAAATATGCTCAAATTGCAAATGATTTTGGTATTACGTTTGTATGGACAGATTGACCGTCGCCGGGCCCTTAAATAAAATGAAATATTGTCTCAAAAAGTCAGTATTGTATTATGTTGTGCTACAAAAATTATTGACAGAAACGAATCGCTGCAGAACCGACTCCACGTAGTCTTGTCTGCCCTACCCCTAGAGTGTAATTTAAGCCCGCGTAGGCGCGGACTGGCGAGGCGGCCAGCGAGTTGAGGAGCAGGTGGTTTTGACGGTCGCCGCCGCGGCTGAGGCTGGCCGGCTTGCCGGCCAGCAAGCCGAAGCCACGGTGGTGAGCGTAAAACCATCTGCGACGGCGACGATGAGGTCGCGTGGGACCGCCGGAGCCTCGCAGCGCCGAAGCCGTGACAGAAACCATGCATGCTGCATGTTGCATGCTCGCCTGCATGCTGTAAGCTTACTTGCATGCTGCATGCTTGCTTGCATGCTTGCTTGCTGCATGATTGCTTGCATGCTGCATGCTTGTTTGCATGCTGTATGCTTGTTTGCATGCTTGTTTGCATGCTGCATGTTTCTTCGATATGAAATGTATGCCAAAAGATGATTCTAAGTTTAAAGTTTCTGAGATATGATAGTTCTGCCTTTTAATAACTATCGATATGAAATTATGCCAAGAGACGATTCTGACTGCGAACTTTCTGCGATATGATGGTTCTACTTTTTAATTATTATGGAATAAAATTTATGCCTAAAGATGATTCTGACTTATAAAATTATGCGTTGTGAATGTATGATAAATGAGTGTATGCCAAACGATTTTCTGCGAAATTAAGTTTATGCCATCCGCTGTTATGCAAAATAATATTATGGCGAAAAAAGTTCTGCCATAAAGGGTGGACCCTTTTATATGAGTACAAAATTTATAGGACAAAAAAAAAACAATGTATCAATATTATGGTATACTGCTTTATTTTCAGCTTCGATCTCTGAAACTCGAAGAATCAGGCATCGAAGGCATCCCTGGAATAGAACCCGTAACTCCCCTAGTGCAGCACACTGCAGAAGAGTTAGATGGCGCAGAAGTAGAGGAATTGAGGGCCCGACTCACTGCACAGAAAACTAGGATCGGAGATAAGAAGCCTAATATACAAGCGATACAGGTAATATCTTGAAGAATATACTTTAATGATCTTTCTATTAGTATTTGACTGGCCTGTTAGTCTAGTGGTTAGTGACCCTGACTGTTAAGGCTAAGGTTGTGGGTTTTATTCCCACTCAGGACAAATCTTTGTGTGATTATTACAATTATTTTTTTCTGTGTCTGGGTGTAATTTATCTATAATGTGTATGTATTTAGAAATATATAAGTATTTTTATCAGTTGTCTGGTTGCCATAGTACAGGCTCTGCCTCGTTTGGGATCAGATAACGGTATGTTGGTTGTCCTAAAATATTATTATTTGGAGGTAAGAGGAACACGGTGTAATGTTCACTCAACCTCTGTAGAAAAGGTAGGATCCCGGGTGGGTGTCGTGTCTGGTTAACAGCCCGACGATTGATGTCGGGATATTGTATATATGCTAGTTGCGCGGTAGTGGTTTTCGAAGTGTTTTTCATTGATATCAAGCAGCTGTGTTCCATTATTTTCTACTTTTTAGTTTGGCTCCTATGTTTGTTTTTTAGTCTTTTAAACTATTATTTACTTTCATTTTTTTAGTTCAGCTAGCCACAAGAGAGGGTTTTTGGTCAGGATAATGGCACAAATTTATGAAATTACTAGCTAGCTCCTGTCCGCAGCAAATTTCTTGCACCCCCGGCCCATCTATTTTTGCTTGGCTCCTAAAGGTCCTAGCGTGATGTTATATAGCCTTTTTTTTTTTCAGGATGGGAAATCATCAAATGACTTTTCCCGCTCTGGGCGGAGCGGGAGGGCGTGTCAGACTTTTACTGACTAAAACCCACCCGTGTTCCATCAGTTGCCCATGTGGCAGGGTCACGGTATCTCTTTCGAACAATCACGCGACCCTGGCAGGATGTTATATAGCCTTTCTCGATAAATGGGCTATCCAACACTATAATATTTTTTCAATTTGAACCAGTAGTTCCCGAGATTAGCGCGTTCAACCAAACAATCAAACAAACTCTTCAGCTTTATATTATATTACTAGCATCTGCACGCGACTTCGTCCGCGTTAAATTTCTTGTTCCCCCGACCCTTCCCGTCGCGTCGAGTCGCCTACCCGTGCGATTTTCCCCGATTTTGCAACATTTTTCATTACTGCTCCGCTCCTCTTAGTTGTAGCGTGATGTAATATGGCCTATAGCCTTCCTCGATAAATAGGCTACCCAACACAAAAAGAATTTTTCAATACGGACCAGTAGTTCCTGAGATTAGCGCGTTCAATCAATCAAACAAACAAACTCTTCAGCTTTATAATATTAAGTATAGATAGATTGTATTGTCATCGGTCCTTGATAAGTTTCAAATTAATCCAACATTTTAAAGAGGGTGAAAATCATGTTCAAAGATTCCGTTACATAGATAGTACCAAGCTAATAAAATCGTGATAAAAAAAGAAGACTAATCGTGGTATAAAAATTTTATGTGATTTTCAGGATTACAAAACCAAAGAGGAGATATACATTCGTAGGGCGGCAGAACTTGACGATATAACAACACGGAGAAATGATATGAGAGCGCTCTACGACCAACTAAAGAAGAAGAGAACTACTGACTTCTTGTGTGGTAAGTACTGAATCCTACTCGTACTGGTTCGGTGTGTTGCCGAACGTCAAGAACAGCACCATCCCATTTCTTCCCGTGGGTGTCGTAGAAGGCGACTAAGGGACTAGAGAATGTACAGCAGCGTTCTCTATGCATTTTACCAACATACTGCCATCGCCAACCCGTCTGCCAAGCGCGACGATTATGGCAAACAAGAGGGCAGGCCTATGTCCAACAGTGGAACTCTTTCGGCTGAAATGTTGATGGTGAAGTACTGAATCATGTTGTATTTCAATTTCTGCCTTAGTAGGCCCTTTCCCGGTCTCACTATTGGGTACCTACTTTGTTTTTCGCCTTTTACAAAGGAGGGATTCCAAGTTTTCACTTCGAATAAAAAAATAAATTTTCTTTTATATACTTCCATTCAACAATAAATAAGAGACCTCAAAATATTGATAAATTTTTATCTATACTAATATTATAAAGCTGAAAAGTTTGTTTTGTTTGATTGAACGCGCTAATCTCAGGAACGACTACTGGTCCGAATTGAAAAATTTATTTTTGTGTTGGGTAGCCTATTTATCGAGAAATGATATAGGCTATATAAAATCACGCTATATCTAAGAGGAGCGGAGCAATAATGACAAATGTTGCAAAAACAGGGGGAATTCGCACGGCTAGGCGATTCGATGCGACGGGAAGGGTCGGGGGGGACAAGAAATTTAACGCGGACGAAGTCGCGTGCAGATGCTAGTAATATAATATAAAGCTGAAGAGTTTGTTTAATTGTATGGTTGAACGCGCTAATCTCGGGAACTACTGGTTCAAATTTAACGCGGATGAAGTCGCGGGCAGAAGCTAGTTTGTTAATATAACCTTATTTCTATTCCATAACAGGTTTCAACACAATAACAGGGAAGTTGAAAGAAATGTACCAAATGATAACTTTAGGAGGCGATGCCGAGTTGGAACTGGTTGATTCTCTAGATCCGTTCACTGAGGGTATCACTTTCAGGTAAATACATAATTGATGATTCACTTTTTTACCCGACTGCGCGACATGCGTTTTTTTACTCTTGTCTATCCCAAATACAGATCTGTGTATTTCCTGTCAGGGTCGCGGAATTGTTCGAAAGAGTTACCGTGTCCCTGGCATAGGCAACTGACGGAACACGGGTGGGTTTTAGTCAGTAAAAGTCTGACACGCCCTTCCACTCCACCCAGAGCGGGAGACGTCATTTGATGATTCTCCATCCATAAAACAAAACGGGCTGTGTATTTGGGATTGTCTATAAATACCCTCGAAATATCGTAACGGCTACATAAGTTGTTGCTACTATTCAAGCAGTTTATTGCAGTTGGTGGCTTCACATTTAAGATTGGTCTTAAATAACTGTCACCAGACAGATTGATAAAGCTGGTGATAGTTATCTACTGCTACCTATTGTGATAGGCTTGTGTCACACAATTTTATCACCATCTGGGAACAAACCCGTGATAAAAAGCGTGACTTAAATCTATCACAAAGGCCGTGCTCGCCACGCTGCAAATAACATCATATTCGGTTGATTTTGTAGTGGTTGGGGTAAATCATTAATGTAAACTAAAAAGAGAAATGGACCCAATATCGAACCTTGAGGAATACCAATTGTCATTTCCGACCCAAATTAGTGTATGCCGTTTACTTTAACTTTAACCTTTGCATCTTTCAGGTATGATCTTAGTCAATCAAAAGCTGTATTCCTAATCTCATAGTACTCTTATTTCAGTAGAAGTGTCTCATGGTTTACGCAGTCAAACGTCTTAGACAAGTCGCAAAAGATTCCAATGTCATCTTGTGCTTCTTCTGAAGCGCTATAAATGTTCTTTATGCAAGTGAGTAATGCTAGGTCCAACAGTCTGTCAGTCAGTTTGATTACTAACTTATTTATTTAAGTTGAAAAATATTTTTTAGCGGGCGAACTGCGTGTACTACAACTGTGCTCTTCCCTTCGGGGATTATAGGCATGATGTTATAATTATGTCATTTAAGTCAGAAACAATACCAATAATGAGCATACCTCTTTTCCTTCCAGTGTCCGTCCTCCAAACAAATCATGGAAGAACATTTCAAATCTCTCCGGCGGCGAGAAGACACTATCGTCTCTAGCGTTAGTGTTTGCGTTACATTACTACAAACCAACTCCACTGTATGTCATGGATGAAATCGACGCTGCTTTGGACTTCAAAAACGTGTCTATTGTCGCAAACTATATCAAGGTGAGTTATCATCTACCCAGCCTATCCCCAACTATAGTCATAGATAGTCCCGCCGTGCCTTCAAATTTATTGAAACTCGATTAATCATTCTACTCACAGCGATGTCATCGCTACAATGCCAATAAAAGCATTTTTCTTTCTTTACAATAATTAGACGGCATCGTATATTTTTATATGGAGCGACTGCCTACATCATAGGATTCCAAACAAGTTGGCACTCTGAATCGTCGCAATCTGTGCAAAATTTCGTCGCTTTCGATTTAGTAAATACAGTATGGGTTTACTTAGGACCTCTTAGATTACCTATTTCGTAAAATCAACATCCATTTTACAATAAATAAAAGTTTGCCTTTATAAATTTATCGACTGCCCCAGGATACATTTTTCCGTTTTCGTCTTCCAGGAACGTACCAAAAACGCTCAGTTTATAATCATCTCACTACGATACAATATGTTCGAGGTTTGCAATCGTCTCGTCGGCATCTACAAGACAGAAGACTGCACCAAATCCGTCACAGTTAGTAACACACTTCCAGTACAAACAGCACCGTCAAACGAAATGTTTGTTTAAATCACAATTTTGTTTTCCTTTAAGAATAAATATTACCTCAGTTTTTGGTAATTTTCTTTGCCTCGTCTGACCCGTCGTCACGCGTCTTGGTTGACAACTAACTGGATTGCCTTTACAGATTAAAAATGGTAACAAATTACTTAACAATGTTTTCTGACATGGCACTCCCATGTCAGAAAACATTGTTTTATTTTGTGCTGCAAGACCCACGTGCGTCACTGTAGTATATACCTAATTAATTGTAATTATGTCTTATTTGATCGCCATGGATTCCTTGATAGCAATCAGCTGACACAGTGATGAGTCTATATTACCAGCAAATGCATTGACAAGAGCTTTACACTCTCCCTTCTTATTATTATACTCTTTGTTCACACTGCTCCGGTACTGAGTATGTTATTGATTTTGATCGCCCTTGTTTTTAGGGGTGTGGCGCTGGCGGGGATATTACAGATAGTAGTCCCCCTGTCCCAGTCCCTGTTAGTCTAGTGGTTAGTGACCCTGACTGCTAAAACTGAGGTCGTGTGATCGATTGCCACCCAGGACAAATGTTTGTGTGATCCATAATGTGTATGTACACATTTAGAAATATATATGTAACTAGCTGACCGTACAGACATTGTCCTGTTTCCTAGAACTCGATAGCAGCGCCATCTACCGGGTCCAATAGTGAATTTAAACCATCCGGGGTGCAGCCCAAACGCATACAAAAAAAATCATTCAAATCGGTCTAGCTGTTTAGGAGGAGTTCAGTGACATACACACATACAGTAGAATTATATATATAAAGATTTATCAGTTGTCTGATTGCCATAGTATAGGCTCTGCCTAGTTTGGGATCAGATAACGGTGTGTTGGTGGTCCTAAGATATTATTAAATTGTCATTGTTATTTTTTTTTTTCTGAAGGAACTCGGGTGGGTTTTAGTCATTCAAACTGTGACACGCCCTCCCGCTCCGCCCAGAGCGGGAGACGTCATTTGAAGATTTCCAAAGCAGAAAAAAAATTGTGATATGGTTAGTCGACCATATTCTGTAAAATCCCCAACAGCAGATTATGGTTGATTGACCGGGCTAGACGCCATTCATCCTTACTAGGGTTATCGACTTTTGAGGGCTTATCATTCTAATTACTGTTTAACAATGTCTAGATGCTGGTTTTAAATGAGTGTGAGTGTGTGTGTGCTGGTATATTTTTTAAACAAGTCCTGAGGCAAGTATTTTACCTCATTCATTGCCTCTCTCGACGCGGAACCTTTTACCATGGATTCAGTAAGTACCTACATGATTCAAACAACTCGCTGGTTCAGAACCGGTGATCAATTCAACCTGTAATATTTATGGAGAGCCGAGGTAAGGAGAATCATCAAAATCAAAATCAAAAGTCATTTATTCAAACTAGGCTGAGAGTCAGCACTTTTTGAACGTCAAAGTTACAAAAGACAGTCCCCCCAAAACGCCCGCCCTTCGACACTTCCTAGTGCTTTAGCTGGGAAGAAGAAGTGGCGGAACAAACTCCCCAGCAGCACAGCTGTCTGTTAAGTTAGAAGAACTTGATTCTATACAATATCGTGTGAGTAATTAATATTATAAAACATACATTATACGCCATATGTCAGCTAGCACACGCCAATATCCGAACAAAACATTGAAAACTAAACTCAAGCTGAAATAAATAATAAAACAAAATCGTAAACAGAACGTAAAACTTAAATAAAGCCTCCAGGCATAAAGGGCGTGCTCGCTTACATATTCAACGATACAAAATGATACATATACATACATTGATGCATATAGCTAAGTTGAAGTTACAATAGTTAAACTAGGACCTCCAGAGTAAAATAAAATAACAGTTAATACTAATAACAATAACAAAAACCATGGTCAGCAAGTCGACCAGTCACCACAAGCAGCACCCGTTCACGAGCATAACGCAAAGGTCAGCCATTACCCCCCTCGCCATATTTGAGGGAAGGTGGTAACCCGACCCCCGACGCTACCGCAAGCAGTGACATCTAAGGGAGCATGACGAACTTGCTGCCGGTTGGTCAGGCAAGAATATTATGAACAGCTGACGAGGTCGCTAGCTAACTACATGTTGCAATACAACTCATTTAAAATCATTGTAATGAGTAGATTATGTCCACAATAAGTGAAATTAAAAGAAATTAAAAGAAAATAAAAATTAATTAACAAAATCAGTTAACACCTTCCGGCGCGGTCCTTTATTACGGAAAGACAGTAGAATTTTCCATACAAAATCACAATACTGTCACAACCGTACTTACAATATCACGGAAAATCAAATCGTCTACATAGGGCGGAAGACGGCTACAACCGTATCCGTATATAGCCGTACTGTCAGGGTCGTATGAAATAAAATCTTTGTTATTCGTCAGTACGGGTACAACCGTTTAACGGTTTAAGCCGTACTGACACAACTGTATGCAATATTACATATAGCACGCGCAAGTACGGCACCAGCAGTAACACATCTGTGGCCGTACTGACCATCTCAAGTGACAATCTGCAAATACTAATGACAATACGGCTATGACCGTTAGAGGTTAGACTTTAGTTTTTATGTACTGTCTAGCTGCTATGGCATCAAATGGTGTTTATAATTAATAATAGATACATTTCAATTCAATCAAAGGTTTTTATTATAAGAAGTATGTCATACATAACTTATCAAATTAATAACGAATAAAAATCTTTTACAAAATATTATTTTGTTTTAGCTTAATTTTACATATATTTTAATCAGTCGCATTTGTTTGGAATCAGTTAAATCAGTCTTATGCAAAATGTTAAATCACAATTTCAATTATCTTTGGCATCCTCTATAGCATGCCACTCTTCGAAGCAATCAGGGCAAAGAGGAGTATTACTTTCACAACCCTTGCACCTATATCTTGTTTCACGTCTAACTTTTTTTTTGGTGCAAAGCTTGCAGTTCAGAAACTTAAACTTTCGTTTAGTGCCTGCAGAGCATGGAATCAGTTCAGGCCAGTGTCCGCCAGAAATGACTTGTGACTCTGCTGAGGTTTCCGGCTGTGCAGTATTTGTTTTTCTGCTAGAATATATACTGCCAAGTCTCACCAAGTCCCTTCCTGAGAGTTTTTTGTCAACTTTGGTCATTTGTTTTATCAAAGCGTCTCGGAAGTCAAGAAATTCGTACCTGCCATCCGGTTTGAAGTATTTCTTATAAATATAAAAAGCATTCCACGTTGTCACGTCAAACATGTGAAAAAATACCTTCTTGTACCACCGAATGGTTTTTTGTGGTGACGAATAATAAGAAACCATTTGGTCTTTGCGGTCTATTCCGCCCATGAACTGATTATATTTAGCCACTTCTTTAGGCTTATTTGAATATTTGCCAAATCGGTTGGACACCCATTGCAATTTTGGATGGTTGATGGTAGTAATTACATAAACAGGCCTTTTGTCTTTCCACACAGACACGTAAACATTCCCTTTACGACGCCATAAATGTTCGCCCTTCTTCAATTTAGCATTGGTAAGAACCTTTGGATTAGAAACTCTGCTTTTTCTCAATGTACCGCAAGTATGAGTGCGCAGTCTTAAAAGTTTTTGGCTCAGCTCAACGTCATTATAGAAATTATCCATATAAACGTGATGTCCTTTCATCAGATATGGGTTTAGCAGCTTCATTACTATCTTTTCGGTTTTCTTTGTCGTCACATCTGTGTCTTCCTCCTTTCCACTGTACATTATTATGTTCAGAACAAATCCATCTGAAGATGTCAACTCATAAAATTTGATTCCATAACGAGCCTTCTTGTTTTTGACTGACGAAAATCGAGTCTACCTCTGAACAGGACCAGGGACTCGTCTAGGGACAACTCTTTATTTGGTCCATACACCCTGCGAAAGTTGTTACACAATGCCTCGATAAAGTCCACAACTTTCTTCTCCCGCTGTGCGCCAATTTCACCTATGTATACACATCTCAAAATTTGTGCAAACCTCCGTTGAGACATTGTGTAGGAAAAATACGGATGGTAATATAGGGCATTAGAGTACGAAAACAGGGACCTCGTATTCGGAATGCTGCATTGCCCTTGCAAGAGGCATAGACCAAGAAAGGCAAGCATTTCCTCCTTATCTACGTTACGAAAAACTTGTTTTCTACTATTTCTTGTATACGGTCTTTCCGTGAAAGTCAAGTTTAATCCATAAGAGTTTGTCTGTGATACCAGATACTCCAGCAGTTCGTCAGAAAACATTAATTTGAACATATCAAGTTCTGAAAGATTTTGGTCAATGCCTACGCGAAGACCGGCAGATAAATAGTCAAAATCAAATACTGGAATAGGTTCCGTAGTCTCATGCCATATATCATCTGATAGAAGTATAGGAGATACACCTCTTCTAGTGGCTGGTAGGGCTGCTTCACTTTCTTGTAGACATGTTTGTTTAGATGAAAGTTGGGGCTCATCGAAAACTTCAGCTGCAATTATAGTAATTTCATCTTGATTAGACGATACTTTGGGATTCTCTGCAGGTTGATTATCGCTAGTTGTTTTCTCGTACTGAATATCAACTGAGCTACCTAACACATGGATCAAGGTTGGTAACTGCAAAGACTTTTCCACACTTTGGCTTGAGGTGGAGTTTTTATTCGGCTCAACATATTCTGGTCTATGTACTTCGGCAATAACTATATTTTGCTGTATATTTGTTGGTGACAATCCAGGAGTAAAATTTGTTTGGTCAAGCGAAGTTTGGCTGTGAGGTGGGCTGTAGTCTGGTCTGGGATTAGGGTTCTGTCGACAACAGGAATATAGTCATCCAGTAAACCGGTATCAACGTCACTCACCTCGTCTTCCACATCTGTATCAGATTGCCCTGTTATTTTATGTCTGGTTGAATGCTGCACACACAAATTTGCACGGCGCTGTCTCTTTTGTAGGCCGTCCGAATCGGAAGAAAGCTCGTTGTAATCCGGCTCAAAATCTTTATCAGAGCCATATTCTCCGTCGTCACAATAAGGGTCTTCTTCTGAACAAGATACTTCAGGCGTAGACGTGTCATCTAAAAGCTTCATAATGCGATCATCATCAACTTTGCGCCAACTCATCTATAAAATAACAAATTTCATGTTGAAAATATGCAACACTCACGTAAAATGAAGCATCTAATATCAGATAAAACATAATAATGCAAGTATTTGCCAATGTTTAGGCTAAGAAGTCAATAGTTATCACTTACCGCGAGCTTTGGCTGTCGGTAATTTTCCCGCGCAAACCGACGCCCACACACCCAACTCTGACCGTCGCACTATGGAAAATATAGGTCGGTATCGGATCAAAAATCTGTAACTTCATGAATTTTTGTTGTATCGTGATGAAATTTGGCACAAATATGCAGCAAGGTTCGGAGATTCGAACGATGTGTAGTTTATAGGGTTTTCTTGTATATCTATGTATGTTTTTTTGCATAGAATGAAAAAAATGGGAAAAAATCACGAAAAAAATAGTTAAAAATTTATTTCAAGTGGAATACAAGTTTATAATGACTAAAAAGATTAAACCATGGTTAATTACAACAAGCAAAGTAAACAAAATATATATATATGAAAAAAAAAAACTAAATTAAAATCATATTACTAATAGGTACATCCTATACTCTGGCTTCAGGAAATGATGTAGCTAGGTACAAATATAAGTAATAACTAAATATAAATATTATTTTTAACTTATACCACTTCAGGATCAGGGTCAGTAAATGTGGGTTCACTTTCAGGTGCCACGTTTAAAAGACTTAGTGCCTCTTCTTCAAGTTCTTTCACATTTCTTACGTACGGTTTTCTCAAACTTGTTATATATGGATCTGACGTGTATAAAAGCGTTTTAAAGACATCTTCATTTGTAGCAGATCGGGAACATTTTCTGGCATGATGAAGTCGTATGTTTCTGTAGTCTTTGTTGCGAGACTCTTGTGCGTCTTCCGATAGCTGTCCAATAGGAAGCACCGCAAAATGTTTGATAACGTTTTGCCCGTGTATGAGTATTTTATGAACGGAGGATGGCATATAATACCAATCGTAATTACTTACATAGATTCTTGCAGTTTCTATTGCATATTCCCCAAATTTTTCAGGGTCGATCATCATTCCAGAAGAAAGAACTTGCAAGATAATGTATAGGCGTTTAATCAATGCCTCATCTACACCTGTTATTTCCGATGAGCAAGTGCTATTATAGAAGAATCTTCGTGCGGTATTGCCATCGTTCGTATTCCCGCTAACTTGCCGAGGTTTGTCGACGATTAATCCCAACTCCTCCCTGAAACGTTTTTGAACAACTTCTTTCTTTTCTTTTTTTAATCTCTTATTTTCCTCAGTTGAAGCAGACCAAGTCTTAAACGAAAGATTATAGGAAATATGCAATATCATTTCCATGCAGCGAATCCAGGCGTGTAAGGTGGACAATCCGTATTGGTAGGCGTTTTCGTTTTCGGGTCTGGCAGTTACTTTCGATAGGTCATTCATTAGCCGTGGAGTAGCCCCACATATCGTGCATGTGGAACCAGATGGAGTATCTGTAAGGACCTGAGCCACCTTTCCATCGATCATCGTTAGAAATAGTTCATGCTTCACATTTACTACAACACCATCTTTGTTTATAAGTGATGCTTGTGCAGCCCTAATTTGTTTTTTAATATCATCAACAACTGCCTTGGTTTTTTCTGGAGTTTCCTTACAAAACTCAATAGAAATGGGTCTGCAAAAACGGACAGATGAAGGTACCGGATTTTGCCAAACAACGGATCCCGATTGCACATCAACTAATCTGATGGGGACTAATGAAGTGATGAACAAATTGGCATCTGAAATTGTTTCTGACTCTTCTGCAAGTATTTGCTTGTATTGGCTTTGACCAGATGAACCATCACATCCCCATTTATAATCAATGTTCTATGTTGTTTTTGGAAAACAGAATCGATTTTTAAAATTCTAGCAGCAGTATGATCCAATAAATCTTGTATATTAATCACTTTAGCATATTATAAGTATTCGTGATTTCGATTGTAGAAGATGGTGGATAACAGGATCTTTTTATTTCTTGTATTTTGTAGTAAGGCGGGAATATACAACACTTTCGTTCGTTGGTTAAGTTTTTCAGGTACATATATTGTGCTTTTGTTAGATCTAAATCTATAAAAGCACTCAATGCTTCCGTATCGGAAAGAATCTTCATCTGGTCTGAGTCGTTCCACTTACTTGAGATATCTAATTTCTTTTGAGTGTCAGCGGTTCTTAATTCTTCGACAAGATGGGCTTCTGTGTACTCACGTAAAGCCCGTAGTCCCTGCAGATAGGCGTTTTTTATATGCTCGAAGCCATAGTCTTGGAGTAGAAGAGTGTTTTTCCTCTTCTTGGTAGATTCTGAGGAGTCTCCATAAGCCACGCATGCTCGTCCTCGTTGGCCAGATGTTGATGGCGTAGAATATTGTTCAGAATCCGGTAAATTTAACGAATACCTTGAGTCCAACCAAGTACAATACTTCTGTAAAAATGTTTCTTTTTTCCGAGATGCCAGGGCCCAGCGTTTGTTGAAAATAGGAAGAATGTGCCTTTGTATGTCACTAATTATAAAACACAAGTTGTTTTCAGAAACATTCAGCTTTTCCACTAAAACTTTGGATAATGATTCCATGGTCTTGCCGCCCTCTATATAGGGGATTATGAAGTCTCGTTTGGTACAGCTGAAGGAAGACATTTTAACACTTCACAATCTGCAGAAATAATAGGCGTAGATGAGATTTGCTTCACTTGAAGTTACACTGATGTAGATGGTTCGAATAGTTTTTGCTTCCCTTTAAATACTCATTTTACAATATCGAATTGGTACCTACATCATTATTATCTTGTAATTTCCCACGCAAACCGAGTGCAAATTTGATAAGGTCCCTTTGTTATCACGAAATAATGAAGGAAATATCCAAAAAGTTCTATATTGTTCATGTGAATGGTGTCAGTGGTAAACCGCAAAAGATACTAATTTTCGGGTTCTGACTTTTATCAGTTTTTTTCTCATATCTTCTAAAACCGCAAATATCCGCAGCTGATTTTTTTTGCATTCTATTTATGAATAGTTAGACTACTAGTCGACGCAAAAAGTAGCGCTTGGGCAAACGTGGGTAATACTGAAAACCTTCGACGAAAAAACATACAAGTGAAAAAAAAGGTATGTCACTTTTTAAGTAATTACTGAAATATTTTTCTTTACTTTTAAAATCATTTATCGCAAAAAGCATAAAATAACCTTTCTAAAAATGTATAATACTGCATATCTGTACCAAGTATTTTTTTCACAATATGGTATTGAAACATGTATACGCAAAGACTTGAGTTTGGCACTTCTGTTTTCTATGTATTTCTATCTAAGAAAAAAAAAAAAATTTCGCGTATTAAGAAAAAAAATCGTAATGAATATTATAATTTGACTATTAGAAAACCTAAAAGAATAGCCATATTAGCCAAATTATGATATTCGTAAAAAGCATTTTTGATATGCGCTTGTTCTACCATTTTCCATAGTGCGTCGCTAGCGTGACACCAGGCGCGGTCCGAGAGGGGGGGTCCTAGGGGTCATGACCCCCCCCCCCAAAGTCAGCCATGCTGTTGAGACTCTGAACGATTTGCCTGAAAAACCCAATAATACTCCCGACCTGAGAATCGAACCCGGGACCTCATGCTCATCAGTAGCGCTTTCGACTACTAGACCAACGAGTAGATGTACCTTCCTAAAAATATTCTTCAGTACTCATGGTGACCTCCCCCAAAATCATAGGCTGCGACCGCGCCTGCGTGACACTGACTTTCCAGTAGTATGACATTTCATAGTAACCAACCCGGTTGTAGCCGTACTAGCATTGTGGATGAAATCTGTTTATGTGAGGGTATGGCACACATTGAGAGCACGTAAACGACTTGTTTTTGACAATAAATCGACGTGATTTCAGCCTTATTGCATTAAGCATAAAGTCTATACAATAAGCAAATAAATTTTACACTGCGGCAGCTGTGTTTGACGTAAAAAAAGTAGCTAACTATACGGCTGTGGCCGTACTGTCAGTCCACGAACTTTTAAAATACGGTTACAGCCGTTACCGCGCCGGAATGTGTTAAATAAAAAAATAAAAAATATAAAATAAAAAAAAAAATTAAAAAAAAAAAAAATATATGAACTACCCATATAAACTGTCAGTAGGAAAGCTAATTCTGGATTGAAAGAACATAAACATTGTCTTGAGTTAATCACAGCGACCAACTATTCTTATCGTTTAAGTAGTCGTTGATAGAATAGTATGCCTTTGAACAAAGGTTGGATTTTACTTTAGCTTTAAACTCATTAAACTGCAAATCTAGCAAAGCAGAGGGCAGCTTGTTATAAAAGGTAATACCAAGACCAACAAAAGAATTATGAACCTTATGAAGCCGGTGAAAGGGAGCACGTAGTTTGTCATTATTTCTAGTATTAATGTTATGAATATTACTGTTTTTAGTGTACAAGTGTATATTTTGCCTAATATATAAGATGTTGGCGAAGATGAATTGTGATGCCACCGTAAGAATACCAATATCTTTAAACAAATCTCTCAGAGAAACTCTAGCACCTAGTTGGTAAATCGCTCGAACAGCTCGTTTTTGAAGAACAAAAATATTTTGAATGTCCGCGGCTTTGCCCCACAGCAGAATGCCGTAGGACATTATGCTATGAAAATAACTAAAATAGACTAATCGAGCTGTATCAACGTCCGTGTACTGTCTAACTTTCCTTACGGCGTAGGCGGCCGAACTGAGCCTTCCCGCTAGGCTTGATATATGTGATCCCCACTGAAGTTTGGCGTCTACTGTTATGCCCAGAAAAACTGCCGAGTGTACAGTATCAAGCACCTGATTATTTAAAACGACATTGGGTCCCAGATTCCTAACATTCGGTAAGGCGAACTTTATACATTTCGTTTTCTTAGCATTAAGAACTAGGTTATTTGTGGTAAACCAATCCGTAGCCATTGAAAGCGCACTGTTCACGTCGTCAAAATCTTTTCTATTTCTGTCTACTTTAAAGATAAGTGAGGTATCATCAGCAAATAGTACAATGTCACAGATATTCTTTAAATAGAATGGTAAGTCATTAATATACACTAAGAATAAGAATGGACCCAGTATTGAGCCTTGAGGTACACCTAACTGAACTAGTAGCCCGGAAGATTTTACACCATTGACATCTACACATTGGTGCCTATTTTGTAAATAAGAACTTATGACATTGAGAGCTTCGTTTTGAACACCGTAATGACGTAGTTTACGCAAAAGTGTGTCATGGTGAACGCATCTCTGTATATGAAAGAATGTCCGTGTAATGAATTAGATTATGGTGGCGCCACATTCGCATCAGGGTTAGTGATGGGCAGTGGATAAATACTCGGAGGATAAATACTCGAGTTTTTATCCGAAACGGATAAATACTCAGTTTTTACTCATTTTTAACGAGTATTTACTCAAAATGATGGATAAATATATTTTTGTGTATTGGATGGTTCTTTTATAATGTTAGTGACTTGTACTGTTATTTGAACTTTCCGAAATACAATATTTTTACATTATTTAGTTCTGACATCAATTGCCAGGGTTGTAATTGTGTCAGGAGTCCCACTGTCTCTAATAGAACATGCTCTTAGATATTTTTAGAACCTTACTTTAATGAGAGTGTACAGAATCGCCATACAAGTGAATATCTCTCGGAAGAAAATCTAAAAGACATTATAAACACGGCGAAGAAAAGTTTGGTGTTGTTGGTGACCACGCTAGAAAAGCAAACAGTAAAAAATGTTGACCCTTTAAACTGCGAAGCATGCACTATTAAATTGCTGGCTCATGGGTCCCAAATATGAAGATTGCTACAATTTTATAAACTATGCAGATAAAATAAAATCTATAAAAAAAATCAAAAGAACTGGTATTAAACCAGTCATTATAAAACAAAGGAAATCGGGAGAGAAGTTAAAGCTGCCGTGCTGCACAAGATGGGGCACCTGATAAATACAAAAGCCGCTCTCTTATTGTTAACAACAAAAGATACTGTCATGTCAAATGACACAAGTAGCTTTCCTTGATGTTATTTTTATGGGATTTCGTAGATCAATGCTTCTCTCTTTCAAATAGAGCCCAACAAGCGCCCACCTAGTGTATATCATCTTCTATGATAAGAAATCTAAAATGATATTTATTTTGTGTAATTAAGTTTCTTGATAATAAAACCAAGAATCAAATTCTAACAATTGTTTTTAAATTTTTTCACCTATCTGCTTGACTCAGAAGTTTGCTTCTTGGCACGTGGTACGGAGGAATGAGAAAATTGTCATGAGAAAAGTTTTGAGTATAAATGTCGATGACTAAAAGAATTGCGGACTCCCGTCCACCGTAGGCACGGGCTTGCGGGCGGCTAGCAATGGGTAGCTCGCCGCCTGGTAAGGACCAGGCCCGTGTCGACGGCGCGTAGTGTTCCACGCGCGCCTCAAAGAGATGTCAGCATTTTTGATGGGGTCCGCTTAGACCGATGCCTGCCAAGGGCGCAGATTTGTTCGAAAGAGTTACCGTGGCCCTGGGATAGGCAACTGACGGAACACGGGTGGGTTTTAATCAGTAAGAGTCTGACACGTTATTCTCCTCCACCCAGAGCGGGAGACGTCATTTGATGTGTGCGTTACGATTGCTCCGCCAGATTATCCAAAAAGATTTTTTTTTAGCCAAAACTTTTGTCGAAATTTGTCAAAATCGAATGGCACAAACCAAAAATTTGTCAAAGTAGAAATAAAGAAGTTATAAGGGTTTTAAGTTGGCCGCGCGAACGTAACGTGGAGGATTGCGCGGCCATGGAGATCTCAGCAACTACTTGGGCTAGAGATCTAATTCTTTTTGTCAATTGAAGAATGAATTTGTCAAAAATTGTCGAAAAAAGAATTACATGCTCTAGATTAATATTTTACGAAATATTTACCTTGGAAGTTATGGCCGCGCAATCGTGCACTTGTCGTTTCTTTGTTGTTGATTATTTCTTTAATCTTAAGATTTTATGCCGTAAAACTGTTCCAAGAAGGAAGGTCTTAATTTGTCGAAACTAACTAAAGCAATAAATAATACTACAGTTTAATTAAACAGAAGATATCAGTCCAAAACAAAAAAGTCGTGGCCGCGCAATCGTAACGCTACTTTGAACGCTGATATCTCATCTTTACATATTATAAAATAAAGTCACTTCGCTGTCTGTCTGTCCCTATGTATACTTATATCTTTAAAACTACGCAACGGATTTTGATGCAGGTTTTTTTAATAGATAGAGTGATTCAAGAGGAAGGTTTATATGTATATAACATGTATAATTTAGTAAAGAAACGCTGATAATTTTAGAGGTTTCTAATGTGATGTCATAAATAAACACATTTTTTTGCGCTTACATTGCGAACGCTGGCTGAACCCTACGAAATAGCTCAAAATAATGTAGTACAGTATTGTACACCTTAAATAGTTCTACAAAAAAGTCCGCGATGGTATATCTCTAACTCTTAGGGATAACCCATAATAACCATTTTTATCCTTTACTTTTTACGAGAAATAATGGCTTATTTATGAATGCGATTTTAAGCAATACAGCATTAATCCTTATGCAATTAAGTACCTTAAATAAATTGTGCATTCCATGTAGATCAAAATTGCCATTTACAGCATATCATTAAAATTAATATTTTAGAAGATATCAGAGATTATAATAAAATCGCCGCAGAGCGGCTAGCGGGCCTTCCCGCGTCCGGCCGTCCCGGTTGGTAGATTCAGATTAATTTATTTGCTAGCGGTCGGGTAGTGCAGGATTAATAGGATTGTAATATTGTAATTCATATTACTTTGGCTTCATAGTAAATGCGAATACCATGTGTGTTCGAAGTACTCAAAATAAACCTAATTGTATTATTCCAAGTAAGAGACCGCAAAATATTGCTTAGATTTTTGGATGGATTTGGATTTTTGGTTATCCTGGATACTTACCATATACATAGGATACTTTATCCCGGTAGTAGGTTTCCGAGTGATATTTTCCGAAAGCTATACGGGCGAAGCCACTGGCAAAAGTACTATTCTTATAACTATGTTTAATTTGGTGTCTGGTAAATAATTGAGTGTCTGTATAGGTAGAATAGGAGCGTTAAGAAAAACCAGTAAGACTTTATATTCAATTTAATCCAGCCCTATGTCGCAGTCTTCTTACTCTGAATACTATTAGTTTTATTTTAAGTACATCAAACATGTGTGTGTATATGTAAGGATCGTAGCAGGTGGCGTTCCGTAGTTTCTGCCTACCCCCATGGGAATAAGGCGTAATTTTATGTATGTATAACATGGATTCATAATTCTTACCGCGGTAGTACGTCCTCTTGCGATAATTTCCGACATACACGCGGGCGAAGCCGCGGGCAAAAGCTAGTTACCTATAACTGCTAGGAGTTCCGTATGAACATCCATTTCTCTCATTAGAATGACATATCGTTTTACCCTCAGAACAGTTTCCAACGAGAGTAATCTCAAAAAATATTTCATCTCGTACAATGTTCGAGTAGGGTAACCATAATTTCGATTTGATTTGGGAATACCTATAACTGGGGACGAGCAATTATATTGAACAATCTGCAAAATTAATTACTATTAAATAAAAACTTGTATGTTTCAAAAATTAGATATGTTTATTGATAAGTGTATTCTCTCTGATGGGTCCGAATTCAGGCACGTACTATTGGAACAATTACCAATGGAACCAGCGCTAAAAATAATGTAATTTACCATGTGTTCATAAAAAATGCAGCGTTACAGTCGCAACTATATCGGTTATCGTATTTCTACCGTTAAATTTGGATATTATAAACATTTCCACAATTAGCGACCTGGAAGATGCTATTATTATTTATGAATGGGAGAATCAACGTTGCAGAAACTGCAATGAATTAGTTGCATTTACTTATACCTTATCAAAAATAGTAACATTTGATTTAAATGACACACAAATGATGTTGTTACATGGCATACCTCAAAATATTATAATAAAAAATATAAATTGTTAGGTGCCATTGAATATATTCCTCCAATCCTTGGAACAATAGGACTCTTTTGCATCCATTTTGTTACACATGGTTTTGTAGAAATGTAACCAGATATACCGGGCCACTCAGAAAGTATTGCGAAAAAAGTTTTTTTGCATGAGAGACTGGCCAGTTATAAACTATTATAAAAATAATGATTATTTAGAAGTAAAAATAGATACATTCCAATTTCAAAATTTCGCTCCACATTTTTTGCGAGCTAATTAAATTATCGTGTGTCATTGGAAAATGGATTTGCGCCGGGAACATTTTCACGCTATGATTTTTACGATTTCAAGTGTCGCCTGAAACCGGACGAATCATACGATAGACTTCAAATTGAATTCATGGATGAAGGCCTTTCCAAGGCAACTGTGTATCGAACGAATTCAAACGTGGTCGACTAACTTTGGGGGATGAAGATGTATACTTACTGAGTGGAGTTCCAATAGTACAGTCACGAGCTTTAATTTGGGACCCACCTAAGGTTGAATATCGTGTAGCAAACTTTCGCCATTTAGAGCTATTATGTTAACGCTGTCACTGCACAAACAATAAACGTCATAATGTTTACCATCGACAACTTTACGTTTCTAGGGGCTAACGTCAACTGGAGCGAGGGCAAACGATCATTACCGATTTCCGAGTAATAATTACTTTTTGGTCCTGTGGTCCCATAAGAAAAAAGAAACAAATAAAAAAGAACAAAATTATATTATCAATATATGATAGCTAGTCAACTAACCCGCTTATTCTTCAAACCTATATTAGTTAAAAAGTTTTGTCTCTTTCTCAAACATAAATATCAAAGTGACGGACCAAAACAACATATTTAAAATAAAATAGGTTTAAAGGCCGTTTATGATTATGGGGGCTTAGAAGATTTCAGCTAAAATATTGATTAATAAAATCTTTAGAAAAACAAAGTTTTTTATTCTTTATATGTATTAAGACGGGTTCCCTCTATCTGGCAGAAACTTGATGCTCCGAATTTTATTTGGCATAACACACTTGGCATAATTTTCTTTAAACGAATATTTGTAATGCATAAAAATTGTTTAGCATAATCGTTGTTTGGCCGACTGTTTATATGTCCAACTTTACGCTGGCATACTTTTAAGATGGCAGAATTTTATTTCGCATAATTATCTTTGGCAGACTTAAAATTTCGCATAATTTCGTTTAGCATAACATTTATTTAGTGCGACAATTATTTGGTATAATTTCACTTGGCATACTATGAAGATGGCAGAATTTCATTTTGAATAATTTTGTTAGGCATATTATCATTTGTATAATATTGCATTTTGACCTTAAATAAAATTAAAATAGTGTCTCAAAAAGTCAGTATATGTTGTGCTACAAAAGTTATTGACAGAAACGAATCGCTGCAGAACCGACTCCACGTAGTCTTCTCTGCCCTACCCCTAGAGTGTAATTTAAACCCGCGTAGGCGCGGAGGGGCGAGGCGGCCCGCGAGCTGAGGAGCAGGTGATTTTGGACGCGCGCCGCCGCAGCTGAGGCTGGCCGGCGAAGCCGGCCAGCAAGCCGAAGCTGTGGTGGTGAGCGTAAAACCATCTGCGACGATGAGCTCGCGTGGGACCGCCGGAGCCTCGCAGCGCCGGAGCCGTGACAGAAACCATGCATGCTGCATGTTGCATGCTCGCCTGCATGCTGTAAGCTTGCTTGCATGCTGCATGCTTGCTTGCATGCTTGCTTGCTACATGCTTGCTTGCTTGCTGCATGCTTGCTTGCATGCTGCATGCTTGGTTGCTTGCATGCTGTATGCTTGCTTGCAGGCTGCATGCTTGTTTGCATGCTGCATGCTTCTTCGATATGAAATGTATGCCAAAAGATGATTCTAAGTTTAAAGTTTCTGAGATATGATAGTTCTGCCTTTTAATAACTATCGATATGAAATTATGCCAAGAGACGATTCTGACGGCGAACTTTCTGCGATATGATGGTTCTACTTTTTAATTATTATGGAATAAAATGTATGCCTAAAGATGATTCTGACTTATAAAATTATGCGTTGTGAATGTATGGTAAATGAGTGTATGCCAAACGAATTTCTGCGAAATGAAGTTTATACCAGCCGCTGTTATGCAAAATAATATTATGACGAAAAAAATTCTGCCATAAAGGGTGGACCCGTATTAAGACATTTATGACACAAACCTAAATCTCAACACAATTATATAGAAAGCATGGTTAGCGGTGCACAAAATAAACACTTATCACCGAAGGCTACGACTAAATTAATTTAAATCTCTCCAGTAATTTTTTTATCATAAATATTCAAAACCGCGTATATCCACCTTCATTGTCAATCACAGCCTGGAGCCGGTTACGCATGGATCCAATCAATTTGTCACATATGTCAGTACCCCTTAAACTTTCCCAGACTGTGAGGCAGTGATCCATAAGTGCTTCTCTAGTTCTTTCGTTTCTATTTGACCATTTTTGAACCATTAAGCCCCATAAATTTTCTATAGGATTTAAATCGGCACACTTTGCAGGCCACGGAATACGATTTAAATTTGCTCTATTATTGTCGAACCAAGTTCTAACGATTCTTGCCGTATGAATTGTTGCGTTATCTTGAACAAAGTTTATTGGAGCAACATCTTCTTATGGATAATATAGTTGCAATGTTGGAAGGACACTCTCGTCTAATAAATCGACATAATCTTGAGCAGTGGCCCTGGGTGGTAAATTTATTAGTTCTCCAATGCCGGCTGAACTAATCCAGCCAGACATGTTAACTGTAATGCGACCAGACGCGTTGTTAGCTATGACGTGGTCTTCCGTGTATCGCGTCCTGTCAATTCGCCACAAATGTAGTCTGCCCGTTTGGGAAGATTGAAAAGTCTTTTCATCGATGAAAGCCGTCGTCGTCCAATCAAAATTTAGATACTGACGTGCGAAAATAAGTCGAGCAGCTTTATGGGCATCCGTCAACGCAATTTTTTTTGCAGGCCGCTTGTGATGCAGTCCCATAGCTTTAAGATGCCTTCTAACTGTTGAAGGGTGGACTTCAAACGCTTCCGCAAAATGCCTCGTTGGCGTAAATCCATTCATCAGGTATTGCCTTTGCATCAAGCGGCTCTGCTCTTGTGTTATAACTTGCGGGTGATGGTTGTTTCGTCGTAAGTCAATAATATTTTCCTCGTTCCCGTGGCGTCGAACCCAGCGGCGAACTGTGTTTCTTGTCACATTTATTCGTCGCGATATCTCGTGAATGCCTACTCCTTGTTCGTGCAAATCAATAATTTGGAGCCTTATTTGGTCACGATTAGCCGCAAGCATTTTATTAATTGGTAAATTATATTTTGTGAAAATATCACATTAAACTATTTTCTTAAATGACTAGTGTCATTTAAGAAAATAGTTTAATGTGATATTTATTATTACACGACACATGTTCGTAATTAGAAAATCGTAATGATAGCTTTTTGCAACGAGGTTATCATTTCATAGGTCGATTAGATAAGACATTTTATGTCTTAACTTGACATTCAACATTTCAACCTTAAAGCAAAGTTTCAAAGTTTCGACCTTATTGCATTATGATTGTTCTAACAACATTTAACGGAAATGGGTCCCAAATTAAAGCTCGTGACTGTACGTGCCTGAATTCGGACCCATCAGAGAGAATAAACTTATCAATAAATATATCTAATTTTTGAAACATACAAGTTTTTATTTAATAGTAATTAATTTTGCAGAATGGTCAATATAATTGCTCGTCCCCAGTTATAGGTATTCCCAAATCAAATCGAAATTATGGTTAACCTACTCGAACATTGTACGAGATGAAATAATTTTTGAGATTACTCTCGTTGGAAACTGTTCTGAGGGTAAAACGATATGTCATTCTAATGAGAGTAATATGCCGTATAAATGGATGTTCATACGGAACTCCTAGCAGTTATAGGTAATGAGATATCAGCGTTCAAAGTAGCGTTACGATTGCGCGGCCACGACTTTTTTGTTTTGGACTGATATCTTCTGTTTAATTAAACTTTAGTATTATTTATTGCTTTAGTTAGTTTCGACAAATTAAGACTTTCCTTCTTGGAACAGTTTTACGGCATAAAATCTTAAGATTAAAGAAATAATCAACAACAAAGAAACGACAAGTGCACGATTGCGCGGCCATAACTTCCAAGGTAAATATTTCGTAAAATATTAATCTAGAGCATGTAATTCTTTTTTCGACAATTTTTGACAAATTCATTCTTCAATTGACAAAAAGAATTAGATCTCTAGCCCAAGTAGTTCTCGCGCACATGTGGGAGTGGCGCGAGGAGGCGAAACGCCGCGCGCCGGGGCGAAACTCCGCTGCCGCGACAAATCGCGGCACGGCGGACAGAGCTCCGGTGTGATCTCATGGCGACATGGCGGGTACGATTGTCGCAACCCAGTGCTGGGCACGCCACAATTGCGGCGGTAAGTCCCCTCTTTGAGGAGTGGATAGAGAGGCGTCATGGCGTCCTCACCTTCCGCCTGACGCAGGTTCTCACCAGGCATGGGTGCTTCGGTGGGTTCCTGTTCAGGATAAAGCGGGAGGATACGTCCGGGTGTTTCCATTGCGAGGATCGTCTGGAGGACACGGTGGAGCATACGGTGGAGGTGTGCCCTGCCTGGGCGGAGCACCGCCGTGTCCTCGTGGAGGCGATCGGCGGCGGCGACCTCTCGCGTCCGGCCCTGGTGCGAGCGAGAGGGAATGGGAAGCCGTCACCTCCTTCTGCGAAGCAGTAATGCTCGCGAAGGAGGAGGCGGGGCGCGTGAGGGAGTGGCAGTCTCTGCGCCCTCACGTCCCTAGCCGCCGCAGGAGGAGACGCCCCGGGCGTCGGGAGTCAATAGCGGACTCCCGGCCACCGTAGGCGCGAGCTTGCGGGTGGCGAGCAATGGGTAGCTCGCCGCCCGGTAAGGACCAAGCTCGGGTCGACGGCGCGCAGTGTTCCACGCGCGCCTCAAAGAGATGTCAGCAGCAGTGTAGGGGTCTACTAGGACCGATGCCTGCCGGGGTCGCGTGATTGTTCGAAAGAGATACCGTGATCCTGGCACATGGGCAACTGATGGAACACGGGTGGGTTTTAGTCAGTAAAAGTCTGACACGCCCTCCCGCTCCGCCCAGAGCGGGAGAAGTCATTTGATGCTTTCCCATACTGAAAAAAAAAAAAAAAAACCCCAAGTAGTTGCTGAGATCTCCATGGCCGCGCAATCCTCCACGTTACGTTCGCGCGGCCAACTTAAAACCCTTATAACTTCTTTATTTCTACTTTGACAAATTTTTGGTTTGTGCCATTCGATTTTGACAAATTTCGACTAAAGTTTTGGCTAAAAAAAATTCTATTTGGATAATCTGGCGGAGCAATCGTAACGCACACCATTTGATGATTTCCACCCAAAAAAAAGCCTGGTAGAAAGAGATATGTTTTTCAACAAAGTTAACTACACTAGCAGTGGGTATTCTTTCAACACCGTATACTTTGTCACAACAGAAAGGCCTTTTAAACCACACACAAATATTCACAGAAAAAAAATGTGACAACAGAAAAAGCGGCAAAACTTGCATTTATTAAATACTAGCTTTTGCCAGCGGCTTCGTCCACGTGGAGGTCGGAAATTATCCCGCGGGAACGCCCTACCGGAATAAAAAGTACCTTATGTGTTAATCCAGGTTATAAAAAATCTATCTACCAAATTTTATTCAAAATAGTCTATTTAACTGTTAAAGTACAGTACACAGCTTCTTTTTTAACATTTTAATTAATTTCAATCCTTTTCTTTGTAAAATGACGAAATTTTCGTTAATGAAACTTGAGATAGTATTTATCCGCTGTTTTGAATAAATACTCAGTAAAAACGGATATTTATCGAGTATTTATCCATTTTGAGTATTTATCCGGATAAAATCCCAACACCGTAGATTTCTGACAGCAGTAATTATAGGTTATGTTTACAAAATTATTTTGCACTTCTTAATTATTTGAGGTTTGGTATATTGGACTGACAATAAATACTCTAGTCAGAAAAAAAAAATATATTAGTCAATAACAAGATATTCTCACTCCGCACACTTCAATCCGTTAACAACTGCTACATTCATACCATACTCTGTGGCTACGCTAGCCCCATTTTGGCGGATTTTGAAATTGTTATTTACGGCTTACAGCTGGACACTTTTTTACTGTCCTTACCTCTAACTCTCCATAGTAGTAGTGACGGTAAAAAAGGTATGCTCTCTGGAGCAGTGGCTGTATTATTGTCAAAATTAAATACCTAATGTCTTTCGTAAACATCCCCTACCTAACCCGATGCAGCTGAGTACTAATGTTTACGGTATGAAAGTACCGTAACTTCTGAATCTCTATGTAAGTTGGTTGTACTTCGCAACTGACTTTATTACGGCTTATGTTTAACTTACCACCAGATATAGTAACATATAACAGACAAAACTAGTAAATGATCATCAAAATTAAACCCGCATTTTAATGTAAAATTATAACCAAAATTTTAACATATTGCTACCCTATTTAAGCAAACTGACTTCAAATAAATCATTGTTAATCCAAAAGTAGTAAATGATCACCAAAATTAAAACAGCATTTCAATGTAAAATTATAACCAAAGTTTTTACATCTTGCTATCCTATTTAAGCAAACTGACTCCAAAAAAAATCATTGTTAACCCAAAAATAGTTAGTGAACACGAAATTATTAAGAGTGTACTACGTGAGTTCGACAAATGGGTGTGCGAATAACACTTGTGCGACAAAACTGTACTGCGACTCACCATAGTTCGAATGCACGCTTATGCGACACACTGAATCTAGTCGTTTCTAGCACTCGCCGGCCGCTGCCGCGGCATCGCTCGCTTCGCTCGCTCGGCTCGTGCATAGGAGGTCACAGTTTTAACCTAACCTAACCTAGTGTACTATGTGAGCTCGAGTATCGCACAAGCGTGCATTCGAACTATTGTGAGTCGCAGTACAGTTTTGTCGTACAAGTTATGATTTGGTGATCATTTACTACATTTGGTGTTCGAATACAATTTAAAGAGCAGTCGTGACTAAAATAGCTAGTACTATTGTAATTTTAGACTTTATTTTTCTGGTGTCAAGTATATATTTTTGGTTAAAGAACTAAGGGTATCAAAGCATTTTATGGTGATCATTATATTTAATCCCCTTTATTACTCTGGTCGCATTAATCCATCGGGTTCCATAATAATTCGAACTGATCCGAAAAGACAAGGGCTCTAACATTATTTGTAATACCTACATTCTTTGCAAATAAATGTATTTAACGTCACTGCTTTAACTATAATCATTTATTTGCTTCTTCAACAAATGAGGCCAATCAAAATACACTGGACATTACAATCAGAATTTTAATAATAAAAAGGCATCGCAACTGAGAGTCGCAGAGGATCGCTGTGTTACGTCCGTTATCATTGGCGATCGGGACTTCGGGAGTCCCTCATCTGTCCAATATCTTGTTTACTCTTTGCTCTCATCCACAGATAACAGAAACTAAAGGGAGATATGAAAAGGGGGCGGGGCCGGTGTCGCAGCAATATGCGCAAAAGGAGAACACATTACTCGCGGCACGTTTAGTTGAAGTTCGACCGTCGGCCGGGATTCTTTAAAAATGCCGTGTTGTTCTATAGTGATTTGCAAAAATCGAAGCAACACCAGTAATTTAAAGTCAAACGGAATCACATACCATCGGTAAGTATTGAAAATTATATGTTTTTCTAAATAAAAATTCAAAAACATTATTACTTAGATTGATTTGTTGCTTTTGCTTCTTTTTATTATGTGGCAGAATGATAGTCGCAATATTATATTATGTCGGTTTACAATACTTGCATTGTACTAACGAATATTCGAACGCTGAGTTCTAACACCGCAGTGTATAATGAATATATCGAAACTAACAAAATACGTTAATAACGTGGTGCGGCCGCTGCTCACAGTCGTCAGTTAGTGATGTGCCTCGAGAGTCTTCGAGTGTGACCATGTCGATAATATTTATATTGGCAACTGAAAATTAAGTATTTATAGTTCATTATATGCAAAAGTGTTAGTTATAATAAAAAAGTATTATAACTAAGGGGATTTTCATTTTCAAAATTTTAGTTTCATTTATTTGTGTACCTAACGACTAACGGATGCTCAAATGGTCCCGGATTTGATTCCTGTCTGATGAGGTAGATATTTGAACGGCGAAGCGAGTAACAAACTTTGAAGATGCCATATTTAAAAAAATCGCTCACTATACATTCCAATGGAGCATCACAGACGGCGAATATAATATATATTTTCATATTACAATATCTTAAGATACTGAACGAAATCGTTAACATGTCACGTGATACCTTTAGAGGCTGAAATATATATTAAGACTATATTTATATTTTAAATATATCACGTGACATCTGAAGATATTGCAGATATTACTAGTATTTTTATTATTATATTAATGGTTATTTATTATATATTGTCGTTTTTATATTTTGTTAGATATTTATTACATATCTACATGACGTTTTTGTGATTTTAAATAGTACAGCGGTTGATACAGTGAATACTGTCGTTGTAGATTAATAAAACTGATCCTGATATGGGGCTACAAAAGTGTGCGTTTATTCATTTATTACTTTCAGCTTTCCACGCGACTCTACGGTAAAAGAAAAATGGATTCAGAGTACAAACAGAGGACCAAATTGGTGGCCTTTAGAGCGGAGTACGATATGTTCGGCACATTTTGAAGATAAGTGTTTCAAGCCCTGCTTAAAGAGTCGAAGACTGTTTGAGTGGGCAGTTCCGACTTTAAGGTTGCAGCTTGTGTTTGCTAATGAGGTTTGCATTACGTCACGATATATTATATTCATAACGTGAATTAATCAATTATTTTGGATCAAACATTTTAAAATTTGGCGTTACACAATTTGTGGACGGCCCCTTATGCTAGTGTAGAAAAATAATGTAAATATAATATTTTTTAGGTATCACAAACCGATGGACTAGATACATCTTTACATTCAACTGCATGTAGTACACATCAAATCGAGGTGCGTACGGTACCTATTCAAAAATTTGTATGACGTACTTACTTATTGAGAGCTTCGGTGGCTCAGGGGCTTAGAATACAGACCCTGTCCCGGAAGCCTGGATTCGAACCCGCCTCACCAAGTTCTTAAAGTTAATTACTTAAGTACATTTGGCCTCACTATTAAGATAAAATACTTACTTATTTGTAGGTACGTCAAGTAAATGCTTTAAAGATTTTATCTATTAATGAACAAATAAAATTTGTCTTTACAGCCCCGCAATAATGCAAATAAACCGGTTAGTAACGAAATAAAAAAATTGAAAAAATCTCTCCCATCAACTTCTACTAATATTAACACAGGTCAAGGTGAGGTACGTATCCAAAAACAAATAGTTATTCGTATATTCATGTCCAAAAGTTAAAATTTGTTAATAGATTAAATATTATCTTACAGCCTCAAAATGAAATTAAAGAACAAGCTATTAACAACACTCCCCGGAAACGAAAGATGCTCAATCGTCCGTCCAAATTTAATGTAAACCAATGCAAGGTATGCTTTGATTAATTCATTTACATTACGATTATTGCTTGCATGATTTTATATGATTAAATTAATTCATCTTTTGCAGCCTCGACAAGATTCAATCCAGAATCAGCTTGCTACTGACGACACTCCTAGGAAACGTAAGATGCGTCTTCAGTTAAAACGATGCGAAAGCTTGATCGCCACGAAGAACAAAAAAATAAAAAATCTCCAAAAAAATACAAGCCGTTACAAGAAGAAAATTGTAGAATTAAACAAAATCATTAAAGAACTTGAAACAAAAAATTTATTGAATACCGATCAAGCTACACATTTAGAAAATGTTGGCGTAGAAGACCTTATTCAAAGATACAAATCAAACATCTCTTCAAATCAAACCACAAATGCTAAATATTCTCCAGCTTTAAGAACATTTGCATGTACACTACATTTTTACTCCCCAAAGGCGTATCGGTATGTTCGAAAAAAGTTTCAAACTTCGTTACCACATGAGCGAACTATAAAAAAATGGTATCAATCTATTGACGCTAAACCTGGTTTCACTAGTGAATCCCTTGAAGCCATTAAATTCAAAATCACAGGCACTGAACATAAAATTATGTGTAACCTTGTATTAGACGAAATGGCCATCAGGCATCGAGTTGAATGGGATGGCAAACAAATGCACGGTTACGTTGACATTTGTAATGCTGCTAAACAAGGTGATTATTTGCCGGAAGCTAAAGAAGCTCTAGTGTTTTTGGTCACAGCCATAAATGAAAGCTGGAAAATACCAGTTGGGTATTTTCTTGTGGACGGAATAACTGGAACTCAAAGGGCGACTCTCGTTAAACAGTGTTTGGAACTACTTCATGAAACAGGAGTACATATTACTTCTTTGACATTCGATGGCTGCCCTGCTAATATATCTATGGCCAAGGATTTGGGTTGTTCGTTTGACACTGAGAACTTAAAAACACATTTTGAACATCCAGTTAATAAAAAACCTGTTTTTATTTTTCCCGATCCGTGCCATATGCTAAAATTGGTAAGAAACGCTTTCGAAGCAAACGATGTCTTCATAGATGAACTAAACCAGGAAGTGAAGTGGATGTTATTGAAACAGCTGAACATTGTGCAGGAAGATGAAAAACTTAATCTTGCTAATAAACTTCGACGGGGTCATATATTTTTTAAAAATCAAAAAATGAAAGTTCGCCTCGCTTCACAACTTTTTAGCAATAGCGTGGGTGATGCTCTGACATTTTGTTCTGAGATAAAGGTCCCCGGTTTTGAAAATGTCAAAGGTACTGTTATGTTTTTGAAAATAATCAACAACTTATTTGACACTCTCAACTCGAGGCATATGGCTCAGCTTCATTACAAAAAACCTCTTTGTCCACATAATAAAGCACAAATATTTGAGTTTTTGACTAAAGCTGTGATATACATAAAAAAATTAAAACTTGCGGATGGAACAAATGTCATAAATTCTAGTAGAAAGACTGGGTTTATTGGATTTTTAACATGCATCGAAAGTGTAAAAGCTCTTTACATCCAAGCTGTCGAAGAAGAGGGGATTATAAAATACTTTCCTGTATATAAAATTAGCCAAGATCATTTGGAGCTACTTTTTGGCCATATACGTGCTCATGGAGGATGTAATAACAATCCCACCCCCCGACAGTTTCAAGCAATTTACAAGAAACTCCTAGTAAAATCAGAACTTCGGGATGTAGACAATGGCAATTGTACCTCTCTAGAAAATATTGCCATTTTGACATGTTCATCAGCTGTAGACAATATAAACATAACTTTAGATCCGAGAGATCATGACGAAGGAGCCAGAGATCATGACGAAGGAGCCGATGATATAGATGAAATATATCAAATGGCAGTGTTTGAGGATGAAATTAATATTTTGCTTCAAAATGTGTCCGAATTCACTAATCAAGTTGTTTCATATATTGCAGGTTTTGTAATACATAAACTGTTTAAGTGTTTAAAATGTGAAACTTGCATAAGTGCATTAATTGCAAATGACACACAAAATGAAAATTATCGTTTTATTAAACTTAAAGATAAGGGAGGTCTATTATATCCAGCAAATGATGTGATAATAATATGTAAAAGAATGGAAATTGTAATTAAAAATGAAATTTTGAACGGAAACAAAATTACCATGTCCACTAAAAATATAAAACAAAAGTTGATATCTATGTCACTTCCATATTTTATTGGTGTAAAAATGTTTAGTTCTATAGAATATCACCAATATGAACAATCTCCACTCAATAATCATGTTACACTATTGATTAAAGCAGTGATGGAAAAATATATAAATGTCCGACTACATTACATTACAAAAAATACTACCCAAAAATTGTCGAAACGCCAAGTTTTGAATAAATATTTGCTTTTTACTGGACAATAAAATATTTATTACGTGCGATTTTTTTAAAATCCAAATTTAATTAAAGACTCCTACTTAATAGGGACAATTATGTTCAGTATAAATAGTACACCATTTGGGAGTGATTTCTAAATTTAAAATATATCATTAACCAGAAATGTGTATTTTATTTGCTTTACTTACTGTATTACGATTTACGAAGGTAACTTAATGATGTTTCTTGTTTTAATTTTCAATCGTAGATACATGAATTATTATCGTTACCCATTTTATCGACAAGCAATCCCTATTGGAAACGCATATTTTGCAGCGGTAGTGGTGCTATACGTACGTAACTTGCAACTTAGTATGCGAACGAGTAATCGCTCCCAAAGCCTTGTGTGAATACACGCATACAGCGCAAAGTCTTGTTTTTATTTTGTTTATTTGTGTTGATTTTCTATATTTTCGGATAGGTATATATAAAAAAGAAATTATTTAAAGAAAATTAAACGAAAATATTATAATACAAGAATGTGCTAAAATTAAATATCGATAAAAATAATCGACCATCGCTTTCGACTCCCTAATTGCATGCGTGTGCATTGGATGTTCGAGTGTTTACAAGTGAATGTCCCGCCCATTATTTGTATGTGTGCTATTAGAAATTGATTTAGTGTAGCTGCTTTCTTCTTGGTGTGCGTGTTCAAATCTTAAGTGTGTGTCGTCAGTACACTATTTGTTAATGTTGTAATTTTTTGGGTGGGAGATAAGCGGCGACACCCTAACTCCTTACTATTCCGCAATGAAGGCATATCTCTAGATATCTATGCTCTCATCCTACCGTCTCCCGCGTCACTGCGCCTGCGTTAGCGGTGGGGTAGCAGAGGTGGAGGCGCGCGGATTGGCACTGCATAGCAACAACATCGTCCTTACTATGACCATAGAAAACCCGTGCTATAAGTATTATATTTTAAATATTCGGCGATTTCTTCCGGTTTCATAACTTGTTGATTCGAACTGATTTTGACAAGATTTCAATATTTCGTATGTAGGTAAACTTTAGAGTTGAGTTGTTTCCTTAAATAACATTAAAAGCTTTAGTAAATACATTAGGGGAGACTGGGTACGGTTGAAACGGTGTACGGTTGAAACAAAGCGAATATCTCGACATCATGCGTAATGAGGTGAGTGGTTACAAGGGGAGAAAGAAGCGGGCGACAAGTCGAAACATGAATCATGGTGTTGCGTCGCTCTTCACGCGCTGTGCTTGTGTATAGGAGGCCCCATTGTGTTTTTTGACGGAGAAGTAAGTATTTCTTGCTCGTAATTTTTTGAAATTGTTATGGTTTTATTCAAGTTAGAGTTTTGAGAGTTTTGTATCGTTTTAATTAATGTTTGTAGAATATGGCTGTATGATTAGTTTTTTTTCAAATTTATTATCATTCTGACTGTGAACCGTTGTTTACCTAGAAGCGGGGGTTGGGGACAGTTAAACATTTTTTTTTGGTACGGTTGAAACAGTTCAGTTGCTTAATTTTCTTGTTTCTTAGATGCCAATGGTACGCCAAAGGCAGACTACGACAGGTCTGACCGACTTATCAATGTACAAACAAGCCTATGAAGATGTAAAAGCCGGATCTTCGTTAAAAACAGCGGATTATTAGAATGGACTGAACCACTGTTCCCTGTTGAGGTACTTATGTACGTAAACGAGATGCGATTGGTGGCGATAAAAATCAAGAAATGGGATATAGGGCTCACAATCGAGTGTTTAACCGGGAACAAGAGCGTTAGCTATCTAAATATTTAATTAAATGTGCAGATATATATTTAGCCTAACTAAAAATGATGTTATGAAATTGGCATATGAACTAACCGTCAAGTACGACTTATCACGACCTTGGACGACAACGAAATGGCTGACGAAGAATTGTTTCGAATGTTTACGAGAAGAAACCCTGAGCTGTCAGTACGTGCAGCACCGGCTACAAATCTTTCTAGGGCACTCACTCAGCTTTAATAAAAAATAATGTTAGGTTATAAGTATGGTGAAAGACTTGAATATTAATATTTCGAATATTTTGACGTCCAAAAAGGGATGACTCTACGCCTAGTTTGAAACAATGACTTTTGATTTTGAATAAAAAATATGTGTAATGTTCTACTGTGTGTGTGTGTTAAATTTTGTATTATTTGCATGTGTTTCAAATGACCCCAGGCACTGTTTCAACCGATCCTGGCGTTAGGACGGTTGAAACAAATTTCTTTTTTTTTTTAATTTTGTTTCACACATAAAATACAATACATTGATCGCAAATAACATTGCCTATTAGGAGACAGATATATGGTCTTTTATTTAATATGTTTCTCATTCTCATCTCTCGCTTAACTAATCCCGATGCAATGGACAATAAACGCTAAAATGTTTCAACCGTACCCAGTCTCCCCTAGGTAGGTATACAGTATACAGGTCGTATCTAATAAAACAATCGACACAAACAACGTTCTTCTATTTTGAGTTTGATATTTATTTTTCTATATACGAATATTATAAATGCGAAAGTAAGTCTGTCTGTCTGTTACGTTCTCATGACTATACCACTGAACCGATTTTGATGAAATTTGGTACGGGGTAAGTCTGAACCCCAAGAATAGGCTACTTTTTATCCCGTGACTTCGTCTGCGTTCACGATAACAAATATTTACGCGGACGAAGTCGAGGGAAAATCAAGTTCTTCTATATTTGTTCTACGCAACATTACAATTCCGTCTCTAGGTGGTCCATAGTTGTTTTATCTTTAGGATTAAATCAACGATTATTTTGTTTATTTATGGCATAACGGTATATCGCTTGTAGTTATTTAATTTTTTGGTACAAACTGCGTCAGTAATATAGGGAAGAACATCTGTTCAAAATGATTTAAACAACTAAGTGACAACTATGAAAATTAAATATTATCACTCAGGACTTTGAATAACGTTAAAGATTTGGTATCGTTACTTTCATCGGACGAAGATAACGTTATTAGTAGAGGTAGCGTTATGCTTGGTAACGATACTTGGCATATGTTTTACCGGTAAACTGACTTAACGTTATTGAAGATTTCATCGGCAAGTCGGCTGGATAGTGAGTTTGTGAACCACTGCTGCGAGGTTTCAGCTGGGCCTGTCACCTTGCAGCAGTGATATCATAATCTGTTTCTGTTTTTGTAAGTGTGTTACTACCATAGTTTGTAAGCACTTGTTACTAACACTATGAGTCTTGTTGCTCGAGTTAAATGATTAAATAAATAGTAATGTTACTATCGCCTAGGGTTTGATAACGTTACCAAATGCCATAGAGCAACACGGACCAGAGGGGAGTAGCCATACGCAGGCGTTCCCCTCTGTCAAATTACAAGTCCACGTGGTCCTATGCGTATAATACAACTAGTTGCAGCCGCACTGCTCAGTAGACTAAATCTAGTTGCGCGACTAAATTGATGTCCTACAAAAATGACAATTTGTTCTGTATTTTGCTGCAAAAAGAGATCTGCCACGTCAAATTTACAATAAGATGGCGTTACCTTTCATATGTAACTAATATTTAATCACATTATTCCCATTTACTTCCATAAAACTTAAAAATTACAATATCGGTCGTGTTGTTTCGGATTTGTTTACCAACACAGGCCGCTCGCCCTCATACAATATACGGATCGGTCGAGCGACTGATCCGAGTTTGTTTCCGAGTAAACGCTGTCACCGAGCGATAGTGTTGTTACTGGTTTGTTAGTAGATAGTTATCGATTTTGGCAAAGGAGTCTATATTCATACAGAGACATTTTTGAGAATAAGTTTTCTGATTTATTTAAAATATTATAATGTAAGCTGTATATTAATATGTATACATAGTTGTGTAAATTTAAATATTACAAAACTTACGAGTTAACACGTTTTATTAAAATTACTTAGTGTGAACTTCAACCATATTTTTTTTTTAAGTGAAACTTTTTTTACTTCATCTCACACTTTTTCGTCTGTGTGTTGCATGTCGCGTGATGGTCGGCCGCGAAGTAGGGATAAAGTGAAAGGCGCTCACTGGTGCATGTTGTTGTTTATGGATTTATTTCAATTTTGAGTGCTTGAATTTATTATTTAACTTATTTCGTATGAACTAATAAAAAGACTTAATTTAATACTAAGTCTTTTTATTAAGCTATTGCATATATTCCGAAAATTTTTAGTTTAATGTCTATAATGTGAAAAAAGTTTCACTTTTATCGTGGTTTTATAAAAAACACACAATCCTTTTTTAATTTTTATTGCAGGTTTCCTAAAGATCCAAATTTAAGGGATACATGGAAGAAATTTTGTAATAATAGACTAACCTGGATTCCCACAAGAAATAGTGTCATTTGGTCAAATCATTTCAAGACTTCTGACTTTCATGTGTTGGCGAACAATAGGAGGAGATTAGTCGAGGGCACGAAACCAACTCTAACGCCACACTGTATTTGTCCCGGAAGTTTTTTATATCACGGAAAAGGTAAAACAGCGTACAGTCCACCTGATGTACTACACATTAGTCATAGTGGCGAAATGAAGCTTAATTTCTCAACTTGAAAAATTAACAGTTTTAAACCTAATTTACCAGAGTCATTAAAAATCTTTCACTCTACCAAATAACAGACTATCATCTATGATGCTATTAGTGCCACTCTCACTATTCCTGATTCGTTGACATCTCCGTGTACTTCGTCAATCAAGTCAAAAAGCAGACCCACAAAAATGTGTTCATATTTATACAAAACTAACCCACTTTAAAAACCAGTGATAGATACAACTATAACTAGCTTTTAAAATGACGTAAACCTTCATTTTATTTGTTCAATCTTTATTATTATATCTATCTTTGTATCACTTTTTAAACGTAATATTCCGAACCGAGTTCTTGAATTTATCGATAATGCGTAACGACAGTAGTTGCAACCACGGCTGTAAGCAACTTGTCAGTGTAGTTGCGTCATTTCATTGTACTGTTACGACACATAATGAATCTATGTGTGTATGAAATTGTTAATGTATGCTTTAATTTTTATGTGTGAGTTTCGTAGTAACAGACGATTATTTTTGTGTGAGAATTTGAGAAAGTGTGGGTAGAGCAGATTTCCCCCCGCAAAAAATGACAGACAGTTTTGTATCGGGAAAAAACGCTATGGCGTCTCCCCTCCGGTCCGCCGGTGGTCCGTGTTGCTCTATGCCAAATGCATACGAAAAGTATCGTTAAAAACGTTATTTTCTTTCATCTCATTCTTTCGTTTACATTATTGCAGTACTGGTTTGGTTAATCACTTGCACTGCGCAACGTTTTCGGAATTACATACATTATTTTACTATATTAAAAATTGCAACTAGCTTGCATCCCTTATGTTGCGCGGGTTGACAACAATGCATTAAATAACGATAAAAGTATCGATACTTCTAACGTTAATTGGTAATTTTATAGATTCGATACCAAAGTATCGTTACCCGTTACCGTTAAAATGTTAACTTTATGAAGAAAACGTTACATAACAATACTTATAGTGTGAATATGGTAACGTTACCAAGCCCTGTTATCACGTATACGATCTGTGATGATTACTTTTGGATCTGGCAACACTGCGTTATATTTTAGAACGGTAGGGTATTATCGATTTTCCACAACCCACAATTCAAGAAACGCATTTCAACGCAAATTAATGGCTACTGGTACCATTCATTTTACTGGAGGGCCAAGTTGCGTATTTCTCATAGAGGAAAGTAATATGTATTTATGTTCTGTTGGCCGTACTGGCTGGCGGTACAACGATTAAGGATCATTAACTATTGTTTTGGTGATCACTAGTGATAGTAATGGAGAACAATAACAGGAGAAGGGCACCGAAAAAACCGATTGATGCTGTAGTTCCTGCGTATGCAAGACCTTCTACTTCAAGTCAAAATTACGATTATCAAGACTCATTATACGACGAGGACGACGACCACATATCTGACGATGAAGAAGGTGGAGTTCGTATATGTGATATCTATATACCGCCCGCGCCTATACCACCAATGAGTTTCGATAATAAGGGCCCGAGGTTTATTATGTCTCACATAACTATAGAAAACTTTAAGAGTTTTGTTGGCGTGCACGTTTTGGGACCGTTTCACAAGGTAAGGAAGGTTACAAAAAAATGATCTTTAGTTAAAAAAAAAGTTTTGTTATTTGTTATTGTTTGCACAAACGTCATTCGATCCAAATGTCATGAACATAATAATTCGCCCGGTCTGTACTGTACCTCTATAGTTACTTTACTCTAGGGATGGTCGATATTCGAAAAACATCGATGTTCGATATTTATAGAGAACCGAACATCGATGTTGGATACCATCGATGATTTTTGCATTAATAATTAACAATGAAATAAAACACAGTGTAAAAGTTCGAAATTTAGTAAGAAATAGATCAAATTATTACATTTATTAGATTTGCTCGGTGTACTGACCAAGTAAAGATAACTCTTTTCAAAGCTTACTGTCAGAGTTTTTACACCGGTAATCTTTGGACCAACTACTCAAAAAGGTCGCTGGATGTCCTACGCGTCCAATACAATAATGTTTTTAGGATGCTGTTGCGACTACCTCGTTTTTGCAGTGCCTCTGAAATGTTTGCGGTAAACCATACAGATGGCTTCAATGCCATCATCCGAAAAAAGACGGCTTCACTCCTGAGCAGAATAAGAGGTAGTCATAATAGCATCCTGAAGGCTGTGGTGGCAGACACTGCCTCTGCCAATTTGTGAGAAGAGTTATACCCTAGTCCACATATCGTTATGTCTAATTGCTGGGTGGTCTTCTCATTCATTTGTTTTTAGATTAAGTTACTAACAATAGTGTTTTAAGGAAATTTGTTACTAACAATTTATGGATTTCAGTTGTCCGAAATAAAATGATTTTATTTATTTATTATTACATATTCCAATATTTTTATCAATTAACTGAAGGAAAAGTAATTTTGATAACGAAGAACTTTTTAATCTATTTCTTTGTTGATAAAGAGTAGAGCCAACTTTTGAAATGAATACGCGTTCAGAATTGCCAAGAGCCCACACACTCACACCCAAAAAGCACCTAATCAAATATTTATAGTTATGTACTTCGTATTAAATTTCACATTAGTTTCTAGTTATACTTTAAATTTTTCATTATTTTTAGTTTTATTAAAAAAAAAACCCCTTGTTTCAAATCGTTATTACCTTTTTCATATTATTGTATTCCCCTAAATAAATAAATGTAAATGTTTGCCTCACTTGGGAAGAGACTGGACCTCACGACACAGGGAATCCTAGTGTGGGGTCCAGAGAATTTGTAAAAAACTAGCTCCTAAGGCTTATTATAATCTGTTCTTTGTTTTTTCTATTATTGTACTGTTTTAAGTGAACTGAATAAATTTGATATTATATTATATTAATTAACTAGCTTCTGCCCGCGACTTCGTACGCGGATCCTGTTGCATATGCCAGCGACAACGGGGTCGTCAAAATCGAAGATCTGAAACGTCTGATGTAGAATTCTAAGGCCCGGGGACGGGAAAACAACGGGATGAGCGAGACGATTGGAGTCATTCTAGATCTTTCATTTTAGCAAGTCAATAGGAAATGCCCATCAGATTAAACAACTTTTGCTGAGACGTCATTCCTTAATATGTTATTAAGAGTTTTACTTAAGAGTTCCACAACAGGTGTTCCAGATCTTCAAAATTCTAACAGCAGAAAATGCTCTTCACGTGGAATATTTTTTGCTATGGCACCATTTTTATATCTCTTATACTTACTTAAGCTGGTCTGTTGCGGTCTGCATCAGGTGTTCATTTTCCAAAATAAATTATGTATAGCCTATATGTTGCTACGTTCACGATCAGCGGACAGTCGCGCATCATGTTCCGCACTTGTCTCTAGAGACCTAGCAGCAGATGTGTAGATACGTTGAGAACTCAAGCGCAATTCTCTATCAGTGAACGTCTCCGACTCGCGAGACAATGCGTGACGTTCACGATCAGCGGACAGTCGCGCATCATGTTCCGCACTTGTCTCTAGAGACCTAGCAGCAGATGCGTAGATACGCTGAGAACTCAAGCGCAATTCTCTATCAGTGAACGTCTCCGACTCGTGAGACAATGCGTGACGTTCACGATCAGCGGACAGTCGCGCATCATGTTCCGCACTTGTCTCTAGAGACCTAGCAGCAGATGCGTAGATACGCTGAGAACTCAAGCGCAATTCTCTATCAGTGAACGTCTCCGACTCGCGAGACAATGCGTGACGTTCACGATCAGCGGACAGTCGCGCATCATGTTCCGCACTTGTCTATAAAGACCTAGCAGCAGATGTGTAGATACGCTGAGAACTCAAGCGCAATTCTCTATCAGTGAACGTCTCCGACTCGTGAGACAATGCGTGACGTTCACGATCAGCGGACAGTCGCGCATCATGTTCCGCACTTGTCTCTAGAGACCTAGCAGCAGATGCGTAGATACGCTGAGAACTCAAGCGCAATTCTCTATCAGTGAACGTCTCTGACTCGCGAGACAATGCGTGACGTTCATGATCAGCGGACAGTCACGCATCATGTTCCGCACTTGTCTCTAGAGACCTAGCAGCAGATGTGTAGATACGCTGAGAACTCAAGCGCAATTCTCTATCAGTGAACGTCTCCGACTCGTGAGACAATGCGTGACGTTCACGATCAGCGGACAGTCGCGCATCATGTTCCGCACTTGTCTCTAGAGACCTAGCAGCAGATGCTTAGATACGCTGAAAACTCAAGCGCAATTCTCTATCAGTGAACGTCTCCGACTCGCGAGGCAATGCGTGACGTTCACGATCAGCGGACAGTCACGCATCATGTTCCGCACTTGTCTCTAGAGACCTAGCAGCAGATGCGTAGATACGCTGAGAACTCAAGCGCAATTCTCTATCAGTGAACGTCTCTGACTCGCGAGACAATGCGTGACGTTCATGATCAGCGGACAGTCGCGCATCATGTTCCGCACTTGTCTCTAGAGACCTAGCAGCAGATGTGTAGATACGCTGAGAACTCAAGCGCAATTCTCTATCAGTGAACGTCTCCGACTCGTGAGACAATGCGTGACGTTCACGATCAGCGGACAGTCACGCATCATGTTCCGCACTTGTCTCTAGAGACCTAGCAGCAGATGCGTAGATACGCTGAGAACTCAAGCGCAATTCTCTATCAGTGAACGTCTCCGACTCGCGAGGCAATGCGTGACGTTCACGATCAGCGGACAGTCACGCATCATGTTCCGCACTTGTCTCTAGAGACCTAGCAGCAGATGTGTAGATACGCTGAGAACTCAAGCGCAATTCTCTATCAGTGAACGTCTCCGACTCGCGAGACAATGCGTGACGTTCACGATCAGCGGACAGTCGCGCATCATGTTCCGCACTTGTCTCTAGAGACCTAGCAGCAGATGTGTAGATACGCTGAGAACTCAAGCACAATTCTTTATCCGTAAACGTCTCCGACTCACGAGACAATGCGTGACGTTCACGATCAGCGGACAGTCGCGCATCATGTTCCGCACTTGTCTCTAGAGACCTAGCAGCAGATGTGTAGATACGCTGAGAACTCAAGCGCAATTCTTTATCCGTAAACGTCTCCGACTCACGAGACAATGCGTGACGTTCACGATCAGCGGACAGTCACGCATCATGTTCCGCACTTGTCTCTAGAGACCTAGCAGCAGATGCGTAGATACGCTGAGAACTCAAGCGCAATTCTTTATCCGTAAACGTCTCCGACTCACGAGACAATGCGTGACGTTCACGATCAGCGGACAGTCGCGCATCATGTTCCGCACTTGTCTCTAGAGACCTAGCAGCAGATGTGTAGATACGCTGAGAACTCAAGCGCAATTCTTTATCCGTAAACGTCTCCGACTCGCGAAACAATGCATGACGTTCACGATCAGCAGACAGTCGCGCATCATATTCTTCACTGGTCTCTAGAGACCTGGATGTAGATGCATAAATACGCTGAGAACGCAAGCGAGCTTCGCGATCCAAAGATGTTTCTAGGGAGCGAGTTGCAGCCTGATGTTCTCAAACAGCATCAAGTCTATCCTGACGCTCTTCGGTAGATTTTTGGGATCTTATGATCCTCAATCTTTTAGCTACTTTGGAACGTTGGGGAAGATTTGACCTCTTTCTAGGCATGGTTATAGTTTTATTCTGAAGATACCTGATCAATTAAAATCTAAGTGTCTGCTCCCCTGCGTTACCGGGTAGGCTACCATGTCACGAAGATGAATGGAAAAGGAAATTAAACACTCAAATAACATAAGCCCGAAGGCATATTTCTTCGATAAAATAAAATAATAAATGGGAGTTTTAGCCATTAAAGTCAAATTTTCAATGATTCATAGAATTTTCATCGAAAATCAGTCCTAAGCTGTTACCGTCTTCACCGCGTGGAGGTACTCCCAGCTTATGTTATTTTATAATTATACAGTGAAATTAGTGATAACTTTGATTTCCACATCAGGTGTTCCAGATCTACAATCTTTATACGTCAACATAGAGTGCTCATCAGGCTGAACAACTCTTGCTAAGACGTCATTCCTATATATGTTACAGTGTAGCTGGGCTCTTCGAGTTCCACATCAGCTATTCCAGATCTTCAAATTTTATACGACAACAGAGAGTGCTCATCAGGCTGAACAACTCTTACTAAGACGTCATTCCTATATATGTAATAGTGTAGCTGGGGTCTTGGAGTTCCACATCAGGTGTTCCAGATCTTAAAATTTATTCTCTTAGCAGAAAATGCTGCATCACGTGAAACAATTTTTGCTATGGTACCATTTTTGTATCTCTTATAGTTTAGCTGGTCTGTTGCGGTTTTGCATTCGGTGTTCAAGTTTCCAAGATAAATTATAGCCTATATCTTGCCCAGATTTAATAACTATACAACAAAAAAAAAAATCATTCAAATCCGTCTAGTAGTTCCGAAGATTAGCGTGTACATACAAACAGACAAACAGACAGATTTTTTTTGGTTTCGTGCTCTATTACTGTTTCTAAGCCCCCTTCAATTATTTTTTTTTTTATATATTCAATGTACAGACACAGTTTTTTTACTGTTTTATTATATGTATAGATTATATGTATAGATAAACTTGATTTATGGATGCGTTCATAGAAGACATACTTTGTTTCGTAAGCTGCATTGGTCGTGACGTGCGTGAGGCCGTGAGTTAACATCGATGATCAATTCCGTTAACATCGATGTTACGATATTTTTCGCATAGCAACGTCGATGTTAAAACATCGATGTTTTTGCTTTCAACATCGATGATCATCGAGCATCCCTACTTTACTCTTTGGTCTGTACTTATTATTAGCTAGATGAAGGCATGTTGGTGTGTAAATAGAGTTCGTTCGTTCTGTAGTTTCTGCCTACAAGGGGTAGGAGAAAAGGTGTGTTTATATTGGTATGTAAAAGCGATTATCCTACAAAGTAAAAGTTCACAAGCACATTCGTTAGAAGCTGGTACTATTATCACACCGTTAATGTTTCCACATTGTTTTAGTTTTTTCGTGTGATATATTAGTACTTATATTTAATCAGGTTTAGGTATATATTATGTATCCTTTATAATATGTACTCATTTTATGTATATATTTGTATTTAAAGAACTATGACTGTTTGTCTCTGTGTGACCCAAAGGTTGACTTGTAGAAACATAAGGAATTAACCCAATGTATGCCGGAATGTGAACCATGACTTTTAATTGTTTCTATAACTGCAGCACAAAACCGGGTAAATTAATAAAAGTCTCGTGTTATTTTTGCTGTTTATATATTGCTTATGACCAGTGATCAGAGTAGGTAGATTGAAATGGCTTCAATGAACTGGCACGTATATAATTTAGTATGGATATGCCTTCGGGATTCCTAAATTTTGAAATTAATTTCAAATGTTGTAATGTGTAGATTTAGAATAAAGATTATATCAATGTGAATAAGAAATGTTTAACCCTTTTGCTGTCTTTTTAATGCTTTTTTTTTTTTTTTTTTTTTTTTTTTTTTTTTCAGGATGGGAAATCATCAAATGACTTCTCCCGCTCTGGGCGGAGCGGGAGGGCGTGTCAGACTTTTACTGACTAAAACCCACCCGTGTTCCATCAGTTGCCTATGTGCCAGGGTCACGGTATCTCTTTCGAACAATCACGCGACCCCGGCAGGCATCGGTCCTAGTAGACCCCTACACTGCTGCTGACATCTCTTTGAGGCGCGCGTGGAACACTGCGCGCCGTCGACCCGAGCCTGGTCCTTACCGGGCGGCGAGCTACCCATTGCTCGCCACCCGCAAGCTCGCGCCTACGGTGGCCGGGAGTCCGCAATCGACTCCCGACGCCCGGGGCGTCTCCTCCTGCGGCGGCTAGGGGCGTGAGGGCGTAGAGACTGCCACTCCCTCACGCGCCCCGCCTCCTCCTTCACGAGCATTACTGCTTCGCAGAAGGAGGTGACGGCTTCCCATTCCCTCTCGCTCCGTACCATGGCTCGCACCAGGGCCGGACGCGAGAGGTCGCCGCCGCCGATCGCCTCCACGAGGACACGGCGGTGCTCCGCCCAGGCAGGGCACACCTCCACCGTATGCTCCACCGTGTCCTCCAGACGATCATCGCAATGGATCTTTTTAATGCTGGGGCCACAATAGCGGCTAACGTCAATGCGCACTAGCGCGATAATTATTGCGATAATTTTTAACGCGCTGAAGTGGGTGGCTACACTTGAACGGTGAACGTGAATGCCCATTATTAGCGATAAAACGGCGTTAATTTTACTTAAATTCAGCAAGATGGACGTTGACAGAGCTCTGTATTTCATGAGTGTAAATTTTTATTACTTATTTGAATTTATTGAATCATTACCGAATTCCAAATTCAATACCGAAACGATTCTTGAAACTTTTGACTTTCGGATCCCACAAACATGGATCTGTTTGCAGAATCTTGAGAAACGCAATTACTTTCTCTTTATTCCACTCCATAGTCATGGTACGTGTGTATTCCAAAGATAAACAAAACGTGCGATCCCGTCGCGCTCACGACGCACACTGACGTAGTGTGGCCTCATCATCGCATTGATTCTCGCATTAATCTCTTTGATGTACCGCCACTTGAGCTATCGCCTAACGCCAAACGGCAGTGTTAATGCCATTGTCAAATTATCGCGTTAAGTCGTGGCTAAACCTACGGTTTACGTAATGGACGTTAATCGCGATAATTAATGGCATTTCTCGTTAGTGTGGCCAGCATAATAATATATAGGTGATCGGCGTTCTACAGTAAGAAAAAAACAATTTTAAATGTTTATCTATCGTATTCTATAAACTTCTAATGTAGTACCTAGTTTAAAAATCCTAACTTTCACAATAATTGATTCAATCTCGTACCAAAATGAAATCTCGGAAAAAGGCTTATCCGTATTGTGATTCCTATGACTATTCATGATGCGAGTATGTAAAATTCAATCTACCTACTCCGATCACTGCTTATGACTTATATCTTACACCCTTGAGATGAACATTACAATTTATTTGCACTACACATTATTTTCATTATATTTTCAACCTACAGTAGATTGAAAATAAGATGAAAATAATGTACGTTGTCAATATTCATTGTGTCGACTTAAAGTGGTATTCTATATTTTTAGTTCTAACTTACTGTATCCAAACCTTTTCAGAATTACAACTCAATCATAGGCCCTAACGGCAGTGGAAAGAGTAATGTAATAGACTCTATGCTCTTCGTGTTTGATTACCGAGCCTCTATGCTCAGGTCAAAGAAGATATCAGATCTTATACACTCATCCACCAAGTATCCCAACATCGAAAGTGCAATGGTTCGGATACACTTCTGTAAGATTATTGATGGGGTATGTTAAATTTCACTTAATTTTTGTAACTTTCATGCTTAAGGTTAGTTTTGGCTCATCCAGACTGATAAATCAATCAAAATTTTAGTGGTTAATCTTTTTAATAGGCATCTGATAAGCTATACAGGGAATGGTAAGGAAGTGCCGATTGTTACAGCCGCCACCTGGCAAAGTAAGGGATTAGTGGCGCTGGCCACTATGTGAACTTTTTGAATGCAACTGTAAATCATGCACTCATTTGTTACGCATACGTTGTAGCTGCACATTTGACTACATACAAGTACTTGTATCTGTTTTTACAAGCTTTTATTGATTTTACAATGCATGTAACTACTTACCGCGACTTGCGAGTAGTAGGTCGTGAGTTCAAACCCAAGCAGGCGCATTACTTTGTGTAAATTATTTAATTGCCACTGCTCTCAAAACGGTGAAGGGAAACATCGTGAGGAAACCGGCATGTCTTGGAACCAAAAATTCAAAGACATGTGACATCTACCAACCCGTACTGGACCCGCGTGGTGGATTATGGCCCACTCCCTCTCACCAAGAGGAGGCCTGTGTCCCAGCAGTGGGAACATTATAGGCTTATGATGATAGGTAATAGGTAGAACGGGCTGGTGTCCGCAACTCCACCTCTGAGCGCGTATTTTGCGTACGGGTGGGAAATCGGTTATTCGACCCACCCCAGCTCCTCGAGAAAGGCCAGCAACGCCTTGATGTTGCTGACTATCTCGCGGCTGATGATTATGTAGATCACTTGCGTTTGCCCAAAGTTTCGCCGTTTTTTTGATAATTTGTACGGAACCCTCGGTGGGCGAGTCCGACTCGCACTTGTTTGGTTTTTATTTCTATGACATGGATTTTTATGTGTTCGCTAGAAAAAGCTTTATGCCTTCGCAGTACCAGGTTCTCATAACTTGGTAGATATTATGATTCTGAGGTGGGATAACCGACTTCCAAAGAGGAGGTTGTATGTTGCACTGTTTTTTATGTATGGTCACCGATTTCTCCGCCAACTGTGGACTGATTTCAAAAACATTCTACAAATTTAACAGAAGTAAGTGGCGAACAACTAATATACAGATCCAAAGACATCGACTTCCGAAACTAAAGTTATTTTTAACTTTGTACTGTTTTTTTGTATGACTAACCGTCTTTTGTTGGAGCAAAAAGTTTTTAAAATAATAATTTCTCAATTTTTAAATCACCAAGAGGGTGATTGGTAGAAAATTATTGCATTAAGTCCGCATCGGTACATTGTTTTGTGTGCTTATAGTATAAAATGTATTTATTTTTTTCATTTTTACAGGAAGGAAATGAATTCACAGTGGTACCTGACAGTGAGATAACTGTATCTAGGACAGTTTTCAGAGACAACACATCATTCTACACCATGAACGGAAGACAAGTTCAGTTCAAAGAAGTGGCCCAGATGTTACGGTCAAATGGCATTGATTTGCAACATAGCCCGTTCTTGATTTTGCAAGTGAGTCAGCAACTTTTGATTGGAATACCTCCTAATTTTAAACAAATGTTTTGTGGGCTCAAATGGTTTGAATAAGCCAAGTTGTTCAAGCAGTTGAACTGTGGCTATACTCCTCATTTGAGATCAATCTGACTAGCCTGTTCTCAACCGGGTTGAGTTCAGGTTCCAGTCTAACCAAACACAGCTGAATACCATTGTTTTACATGGAGCGACTACCTATCTGACCTTCAAAACCCAAAGGCTGGGTAACACGATACCCCGTGGTAAGATTGATTGTCAGACTTTCAGGGTCCTGACTACAAGTAACAAGTACAACTACAAGTAACTGTCGAAAGATCTACGAATGGCAGCCGGAACTGCTTTCTGAGGCATGGAGGGGTCTCGGATATGTTATTACTGGACACCCATCCACAGACAAACCTCGTCAAGCATAGCTTAATATTCGATCGACCCGTTTAAACATCCGTTTTGTGAGCTCAAATAGTTTGAATAACCGAAGTTTTTTGAGCAATTGAACTGTTTGATGATGTCATGCTTAATATTGCCACAATTTGCCATTAAAACTCAGAGGAGCATTCATTTATAGTGTTCCGATCTTAAAGAGCTTGTTCTTTTCCAGTACGAAGTGGAGAATATTGCCCTGATGAAGCCAAATGCAAAGGAAAGCATGTTGGATTATTTAGAACGTATTATTGGCACTTGCAGATTGAAGGTATGAATTTAACTGAAACCTATTAAGTCGAACATTATCTTCGTTATTTACGTTGATAAATTTAAATTCGAAATTGCTTTGTGTGGTGCCGGACGTAAGGAATAGCACCATCCCATTTCTTCCCTTGGGTGTCTTAAGAGGTGACTAAGGGACTCACTAGAGAATGGGCAGCAGCGTTTTTTATGCATTTTACCACCATTCTGCGATCGCCAACTCGCCTGTCAAACAGTGTTGCAAAGGACTCGAGTCCTCGAGTCGTAATTTTAAAGACTCGACTCAATTATGCAAGACTCAGTGTGCTCAAAAGGCTCGGAGTCTAGAGTCAAGCCGAGCCCTAGTCATTCTCGAGTCTAAAAAAGGGACTAGAGTTTTAAAAAGGACTCGAGTCTTAAAACGACCCGAGTCTTAAAATGAACTTATTGCTTTCTTTCGAGTCTTTTCGAATGATGATGTACAAGTTTCATCTTCATGCTCCGAGTTTTTCTTTAAGACTCAGGTTCATTTTAAGACTCGAGTCCTTTTTAAGACTCGAGCCCTTTTTAAAACTCGAGTCCTTTTTAAGACTTGAGTCCTTTTTAAGACTCGTGTGCTTATCTGTAGACTCCGAGCCTTTTGAGCACACTGAGTCTTGCATAATTGAGTCGAGTCTTTAAAATTAGGACTCGAAGACTCGAGTCCTTTGCAACTCTACTGCCAAATGTGGCGATTATGCTGATGAAACAACACTGTTCTCCACAGATACACAAAAAGACAAAGATGGTGTTGGTAAAGTATAAACCGGACAGAATAGACAATTTCATTATATAAAATACCTACACAAAGTAGAGCTATTGTTACGGAACACTGGAGACCAAGATCATTTCAGCCAAAAGACGTCCATTACTGGATATAAGGGTCCCCTAAAAAGGAGGGTTTGCCATAATCGCCACGCTTGCCAGGCCGGTTGGCGACTGCAGTATGGTGGTAAAATGCATAGAAAAAGCTGCTGCCTATTCTCTAGTAAGCCCCTACCCATGGATAGAAATAGGGTAGTGTTATTCTTTACGTCCGGCAGCACACGGAACCCGTGCACTGCTGTCGGGGTCGCGAGATTGTTCAAGCGAGATACCGTGACCCCGGCACACGGGCAACTGATTGAACACGGGTGGGTTTTAGTCATTAAAAGTCTGACACGCCCTCCCGCTCCGCCCAGAGCGGGAGAAGTCATTTGATGATTTCCCATCCTGAAAAAAAAAACCCGTGCACTGGAGATATCCACCATCAATTCATCAGTCTGCGTAACCCAATTTATTTGGGATCGGCCCAGTATGTCTTTTTCTTCCATATTTATTTTAGTAACATTTCGGTAGTCACCCGTTTCTTTGGTCTCCCTCTTACTTAGCCATCGACATTCATACACTGGAGATATACATGATTAACATAATACCACGTCGACTGTCTTCCCTGCGGGGTAAGGCAGAAATGTACCTATAGTACACACGTTTCGCCAGTTGTTTAAGTCCCATGTAATAGGGGGTGAGCCTATTGCCATCAAACGGGCACCATCAAGACTCAGCTACTGAGAAATTTCGGATACAAAAACCGATTAAACTTCCCTAACCCGGGATCCTAACAGCTTTATTAATTTATTATAGGTACCCATAGTAAAGTTTGACATTAAAATTTCCCTAACCCGGGATCCTAAAAGCTTTATTAATTTACTACAGGTACCCATAGAAAAGTTTGACATTAAAATTTCCCTAACCCGGGATCCTAAAAGCTTTATTAATTTATTACAGGTACCCATAGAAAAGTTTGACATTAAAATTTCCCTAACCCGGGATCCTAAAAGTTTTTTAATTTATTACAGGTACCCATAGAAAATTAGACATTAAAATTTCCCTAACCCGGGATCCTAAAAGCTTTATTAATTTATTACAGGTACCCATAGAAAAGTTTGACATTAAAATTGATGAATACGCGTATATGCGTGAAGATAAATTAAACAGGGTCCGAATGACTGAACACGACATTCAAAGTCTTGAGCAGCCAATGAGAGAAGCAGTTACTCTCATTAATTTAACGAATACCATGCTGTGGACCAAGAATAAGCTGCTGCAGAAATATATGTAAGTTATTCGACCTATTTAGAAGAACAAAGAAAAAAGTATTTATTGTGACTCGCACAGGAAGATCATAAACTAAATACTATAACAACGAAGTGATATGAAATTAACATGTTAACTGCCATGGTTAAAATCAGAAAAAGTCCAAAAACGTACTTAGTGTTATTTCACTTTAAATAGATTATTTATTAAAAAAAATACATTATTCCATAAATACATTATTTATTCTATAAACACATTATTTGTTCCATAAATACATTTTTTATTCCAAAAACATGGCCGCCAGGCAGCAACGACACGTTCAGATTTGGTATGTGCTGTCGGTCATATAGTCCGACAAGGCCTGAATTGAACAAAAAGTGTCGGAAACATAGTCCGACATGGCAGTTAACGTGTTAAAGTTAAAAACAAAGTTCGGTGCGAAGTGAAAAGACTCCTATCTCAGGTGATGCGTTTAAAAATAAGTGCCGTAACATTGCATTTCAATGTTATTTCCATAGAGGTGTGCCTACACTACTCCGGCCCGACCCCTGCTCGAGCCTGCTGTAGTTTCAAATTCGTCCCTCAATAACAATCACTCCGATCGAGCCCGTCCCTTGCTTCTCTTTTTCAGCCACGCCCTAGGCCGAGATCCATACCCTACAGGGGTAGTCAATTAGTTTTAAGATTTTTAGGCCTGGCTAAAAACACGTTAGCGGTTCTTCAAATGGCTGTAACTTCGTCAAAAAAGCAATTTGATGCTTCAAGTCTGTAGGTTCGAGATTTCATGACCAAAAAAAGTTAAAATTCGGTTTTTTTTTCTGATCCACCAACTTGCAAATTTTATTCCGATGAATTAACTGGAAAAGTCGGATAGCTTAACCGCTTAGCTTTAGCATTTGTTTTTCTCAAAAAATGTAAATCTTAGGGGTAAAATTGTTAGGACAGTTTTTGTAGATAATTACATGATCTATAATTTTTGTCGGAGCTATTTTCATCATAAAACTAACAGTTTCGGTAAAAAATCGGAAAACCCAATTTTTGCAAAGTTTGGCTTTTCATAAAAGTTTTTACACAAGTGGGGATCGATGGAGACTTCACTATTTCATTATAAAATCCCTAACGTTCATATAAAAATTCAGCGTTTTGCAAGGGAATTTATGCAAGGGTTAAGGGTGTCTATTTTGACTGGACAAAAAGCTCATTTACTTGAAAAAAATTTAAAACGAAAATTCACTTTCATTACATTTTCTCGATAAAAATGTTCAAATTAATGAAACAAAAAAAAAAAAAAAACGAAAAAAATTGAAATATTTTTTTTGGGGTGATCACAGGACATGTAAAAATGATAGCTGGGGCCAACGGCTTTCCGAGGCACGAAGGGGTCTTGGTATGTAAAGATGGTCACTGTTCACGAACCAACCGCGGGTAGCGTAGATTAACTTGATCGATCGATCCGTGCGGCTGTTAATACTTAGCCAGAAGCCCCCCCCTCATTCAGTTTCTTCTGCTTTCCAAATTATATCAGCCAGTTGTTAAAACTCTTCTCTTGATCTTTTCTAGATACGACAACAACAAAATAGAAGAAACCAAAAAGGAAAATCTTATCGCTTTGCAAGGGAATCTAGCACTAGTTGATGACAAGCTGAGGGAAATTCAGGAAGAGTTGGAAAGGAAACGTAATGTTCTTCGAGAGGTTACAGAGTAAGCTTATAATGTAAACTTTTATAAAATAAAGTCATATTTCGTGTGTTTGTGGTAACAACGCGGTCAGCGTTGTTCTTCTAAACTACGCAAAGGATTTTGATGCTCATTGTGTGCAATGTATACAAAATATAATCGTAGTTTGTATGGCTGGTCATCTTCGCCACCTTTATCAAACAGTTGACTTGCACTGAATATTTTTTTTTAATGTTTAAGGTTTGATTTAATTTGTTTGGTAACCCATAAATCTGAGGATGTTTTATAAATATTTGTAAAATTTTGAAATAATCAACTTAGTTTATTGTGTACTCCAACGGTGTTGTAATTTTGCTCATTACTTTTATGTGTTTCAAATACTGCGGTTTTCGTTCACATTGGAAGCATAGTAAGAACACTAGAAGTCATAATGGGTTAAATTTGGTCGGAAAATATCCTGGCCAAATCACATAAAATCTTAATAAATGGTAGCCATTCTAATCTATAAGGGGCTGTCCATTAATCACGTGACACTCGAAAGCGCGGGGGAGGGGTCCATAAAAAATCACGAAGTATCACAATGGGGGAGGGGGGGTGTAGTAATATATCACGTGTATTTATTTTTTCGGTGAACTCTATATTAAAAAAAAAAGATTCTTTGTAGGTACTAATAAATACACGTGATTTTGGGGTGGGAGGGGGGGGGGGGGTAGTCTTAAACCTCACCATGTTAATATTAGTAGGATGAAGTGTGCCTGAGTTTAATAAATAAAGAAAATCAAATCAGCAAACAGTCGTCAAGCTGGTAAAGCTTGTCTTTCGACAAAGGTCTCCTCTAAAGATTTCTATTCAGTACTTTCTTTTGCTGCACACGTCCATATTGGATCGGCTGTTTTCCTCCCATCTCTTAGTCTGTCTACCTCTGTTTCTCTCTGACTCGTGAGTACCATTCAGTTAGGAGTATGTTATAACGAAACTTTTAATACTCCTTGATTCCTGTATCATTGCTTGCCCCATAAGCACAACGTTTTGTGTGCGGTACATTGAGCAGTACCGCGAGTTTTAACACCAAAAATAAAAGCAGTATCCCAACAATCAATTTTTTGTTCTCTAGAAAATACGACGTCCTCCACCAAAAGAAGGAGGAAACCATAGAAAAGCTTCGAGGCTGCAAGAGGAATATTGTGACGACAAAAGCGGATCTCGCTCAAAATACCAAGAAAAAGGGAAATTTAGTACAACTGCTTGAACAGAAGAGGGAGAAACTTATTGAATTGGAAATGGTAAGAGTACCTTTGACCGTTAAGTTATGAGTTATGTTCTAAAAGTAAAGGATAAAGGTGATAAAGGTGTTAAAAAACTAGTGACCGACGGAAGCTTCGGTTTCGGCCAAAATCAGAATTCCATGATATGTTGATCGTTATTCGGGTTACTTGTTAAGGCGAAATGGTATCGTGGTCACGTACGTTTCGAGGGGGTGAAGCAGACGCGGGCGGGTAAGAGGCACGCGGGGCCCCGCTCTCTGCCGCACTCGACCGGCAAGCTATAGTCCGACCGCTGTAAGCGTGACCCTCTCTCGTGAACCAAAATACTTCTGCAGAGGCTCGCACATACGGCGATCGGACTGACTCAGCAAGTTGCAGATTTACGTGAAGTATGTAATGACTACATAATATGGTGCAATAAATAAATATAAAATCATATTTTAATTACGCGCATACACTAGTGTTTTTATTATTATATCTATCTAATTACGAATACTGGCCTACTTATGAGTTCCTATAACAATCCCAATTGGTTCGTTGTTTGAATGGGTACCAGTACTAGAGATGAATCTAAACCGGTTTTTCCAAAAATTGGTTCTTTACACAGGAAATTTTTTATCACTACCCAAATTTTCATAGGGTGATCTACACATGAATATGAACAACTTTCACTATGGGACCAACTCTGAAATCACGGAAAAAAATTTTGCTGTTTTTTACAAAATTCGATACATACTCGAACAAAATGTATGAATCAGCAGATTTTTTTTATATCATGAATATTAAAAAATCTGCTGATTCATACATTTTGGTCGAGTTTGGTAGAACAACCTAGATGAAAATTTGGGTTTTGATAAAAAAATTGCCATGTAGAAATGAAAAACAACTAATTATAACAACTTTTATTTTTAATAAAATAAAATCATTCATAACGTTAGCGGGGTTCTATTACGGATCCACTATCGGCTCCAAATTCTTTGTCAGAGCCTCTCAAAGGCATACCCCGGTTTCGGTGGGAATCTTGGTAGATTCCCACCGAAACCGGGGTAGAATCTGAATCTCTGGAAGAATGTGTGTGTGATAAAAGTTGACAAGTTTTGGCTCCATTTTATTTTTCCAAAAGTCGTCATCTTTTTGGATGTATACAATTTCCATTTTTTCCTCTTCTCCTCCCCATATCCCGAAAATGCACCGCTGCTTACCCGTCACTCGTAGCTGCCCTTGAGCCTGATAGTACCAGTTACTATTTTTATTTATTGTAACTTCGGTATTCTTTTTCTTATACTTTTAGAATTTGGACCTTGTTTTGTTTGATAGCATTTTCTATTCCGTTTTTAAAAGTAGCTACTGGGCATTTGACCTCAACGATGGTATTTTCTCCAACGACTCCGTCCGGCGTGGCACCAATGTAAAGAAATTCTTTGTCCACAAAAAGTCCACAGTCCTTAATCTGTAAATTTTCTTGGCTGCTCAGTTGTTGAAGCGCAAATTTTTCATTTTTGATTCCATGTGCTATAGATGCGACGGATGAAATATTCGATTTGTAAAATGTTATTCACCAGAGCAGCAAAACTTTTTTTTCTCTTTATTATTACTCCAAAGTTGGAGGCCGTTATCATCAATCTTCTGATTTGCAACCATTCAGTGCTTTCACGTTGCTGTGTGGTTCGTTTTTGTATACCCTCCCGGTCATTTACCAGTGTCTTCAGATTTGTGATAAAATTGTGCAATTGTGGTGGAGTGACGGTTTTACTAATTTCTTGTGAGTTAGCTGGCAGCTCCGCAATGTCAGACTCAGTGCTGATACGACTTCTGTAAAAACATAATAAACCATATGTATAAAGCTATTGGGGTACATGGAACATTTTTAGAACATAATATTTATCTCTATTACAAAACGAAAGTTGTGTGCTTATACAATAAATACGAGTTACTATGTCAGTGTCAAATGTCAAAATTGGTATTTTTTGGGATAATAAACATGTACATACCTATTCAAATTCATCAATTTCAGCTTCTTGAGCTGCAGTCTTGAATATATTTTTATTTTATTGCGTTTATTCACCTTTTTTGTGACTAAGTATCAGTGTTTACACTTCAATGTTCGCTTGAGTAGTAGGCGACAACGGGCGCAATAAAGTTGTACACGGGTGCTCTCTAAGACGCGCTGCGGCCGACTGACAGGATGCGGGAGCGGAGGGATGTGCAATATCATTGCACGCTTTTTATAAATATTGCTTTCTAAAATTCTATTTGCTCTGTTACATTAAAATAAACCCATAATCCCCTAATGTCTTTAATGGTCAACGTGTAGACGAAATATTATTGAAATTGCTTTAATAACAATCGAATAAAACCGTTTTTTTCTCATAAACATGCTAATTTTGAGGAAACTTTGCGATTTTTTTGTATCGAGTCAAATTATATCAATCGTGTATTGGCTCTCATAATTCACTAAAAAAAATCTTCAATTTTAATAATCATGAAAAAAAATTACGCAAATTTGTAGTTTTTGATGACAAAAATTGATTTTGCGTGCAGCCGAAATGCGTCAAAACATGTTCTTTGGGACCCATTTCACCTTAAAGCTCGACAATATTAGGTCGCGCTCGACTAACTTCGGAGTAAATCGACACCGCTCGTGGCTTCACTCAGTTGACATAAACAGACGCGATTTTGTGTTCACGTTGTAAAGCGAGGTTATGTTGAATTTTTTCCTCATTCGCATTCGTGCATACAGAAGAAATAATCTAGACAAATAATAGTTATTTGTTATACAAGAGTGCAAAGTTGCTTTTTAACCACGTGCTCAATTTTGATGACCGAGCAAGCGAAGGATTCTAAAATTGAATCACGAGCACAGCGAGTGATTCAAAAATTAGAATCCTGAGCATTAGCGAGGGAATCAAAAGAGCACGAGGTGAAAAATCTTTGCACTCGAGTGCAACACGTAACTTTTCATCCCACCTCAGCGAGGAAATGACTAAATGCAAAAAAAGCATTTACAATCACAAGATACTTTTATTTCAGTTTACGTATTAATATTTATTAGGTACTACATTATGATAGGTAAGTATTACAGAATTATCTTTAAATTATTTCAAATAATACTTAGGTATAATTAAGAAAAATTTAAAGTAAAGTTGCTACAGCTGCCTAAGTAGAGTGTAATATTTTTGTTAGTGACGTGAAAAGAAAATGGGGCGCGCAAAGTAAATTTAAAAAAAGTACACCAATAAGGTTCCGAGTCTGAATTTTTAACAAATTAGAAAAAGGTTCTATGATAAATTCGGCACCATGGAGGTAGAAGTAAATAGGTTTAATGATGTTTTGAATTTACAAACTTAGTGCACACGATGTTCTAAATTCAATTTACTTTATCCTCTAGAGAATAAAAACGGCTTTTCCACTCAGATATTGAAGACTAGCTTCTGCCCGCGACTTCGTCCGCGTCAAATTTTTGCTCCCCTTACCCTTCCCGTCGCATCGATTTGCCTGCTAGTTTTCGTCCATTTTCGCTCCTTGAGTTATAGTGAGTCAACCTTAAAAGATAGACATATGCTCTTGGGACTTTTTTTTTGAACTTTTTAAAAATAACAATCCCGTCATACATGATTTTTGCGTTACTTTAACCGTTTACGCAGCGCACGCAACGGAAACTCTCAGAAGGAATAAATTTTCCCCGTTTTTGCAACATTTTTCATTACTGTTCCGCTCCTCTGAGGTGTAGCGTGATGTTATATAGCCTATAGCCTCCCTCGATAAATAGGCTACCTAACACAAAAAGAATTTTTCAATTCGGACCGGATTCGATTCGGAGATTAGCGCGTTCAATCAAACAAACAAACTCTTCAGCTTTATAATATTAGTATAGATAATTAGTTGACCCAGACGTACCAAGTTTGACAACCTGGTACGCGGTGGTGATCTGGTAAGCGTTTTCTAGCTGACACTCATATGTTAGGTTAGCTCCTACCCAGTTATGATGACCTGGTACTTCGAAGGCATAAAGCGTTTTCTAGCTGACACTCCTTTGTTTGGTAAGCTCCTGTCAAGTTATGATAACCTGGTACTTCGAAGGCAACGTTTTTGTCATAGTACCACGTTTTATAGTGACTTGTATTCTCTTTGACGTTTTATGTGACGTCTCACGGGAACGCGGTCGTAAAAAGGGGAAAAAAAAAAAAAAAAAAAAAACGGGATAAAAAGTATCCTATGTCCTTCTCCTGGCTCTAAACTACCTCCCTGCCAATTTTCAGCTAAATCGGTTCAGCCGTTCTTGAGTTATAAGTGAAGTAACTAACACGACTTTCTTTTATATATATAGATTAAAAATACTCTTTCCGAGATGGTGGGATGAAAATAAAATTGGACTGTCTGTTTGTAATATTAAGATAATCCATTTACACTTTTTACTAAACTAGTGTATATGGATGTATACACGGTTCATACCTATACCAAAACAACATTTTTTTAAAATTTTGTCTGTCTTTGTTCCGGCTAATCTCTGAAATGGCTGGACCGATTTTGACGGGAACTTCACTGGCAGATAGCTGATGTAACAAGGAGTACCTTAAGCTACTTTTATTTTAGAAAAATACCTGCGTTAATTTCCGACATCCACGCGGGCGAAGCCGCGGGCAAAGGCTAGTATTTTAATATTGTTGAATGTTTAAATCGTTTTCAATTTCGGATGAAAATTCATTATTGGAAACAAACCCTGCTTAGCCACGACCTGCAACTCATAAGTCGGGGCCGATATCACTGGGCCCTCCTTATAACGTCAGCTAAGAGGCTCCCGTCTTATTATAAGCTGAAACAAATTGATAGACAGGCACAAAACAAATTAAGTTTTATTTTTTAATTAAATGTAACAAGCTATATACATGACTAGCTTCTGCCCGCGACTTCGTCCGCGTAAAATTTTTGCTCCGCTGACTCTTCCCGTCGCATCGAATTGCCTGCCAGTTTTCGTCCATTTTTTGTTGCTGCTTCGCTCATTTTGAATGTAGCATGATGTTATATAGCCTATAGCCTCCTACCCGACACAAAAATATTTTTTCAATTCGGACCTGAGATTACCGCGTTCAACTAAACAAACTCTTTAGCTTTATAATATTAATATAGAAGTATATAAGGTGTAGATACACCTTTCATACACGAAATATTTTAAGCGGTACACCTGTAGGTGGTAAAGAAGCTATAGAAGGAAAAATATTTTTTTTATCGAAGCGTTTTTGAATTTTCGTAATTATTATAATTTTAAAACTGCTTGAGACGTTTTGCATAAAACCTTTACTCCAATCTATAAATGGCCCGCCTGACGCTGCGAGGGCGGCGACCGGACGGCACAAGCATGGCCGCGGTGTCTCGGCCCGTAAAAAATAAGAAGGAGCCAGTATTTCATATGTGCATCAAATAATTTATAAATATTAAATTTTGAAAAAAAAAAATACACTTAGACAAATTTTTTTTTCGTTGCTGTAGCTTCTTTACCACCAACAGGTGTACCTCTTAAAATATTTCGTGTATGAATAGATACACCTTATAGATAACAGACACTTCAATTTTAATTTTTATAAATAAATGCTTTGATATTAGTCTATAAACAAAAAACTGATTCAAAATACATCGACAAGTACAGTTTTATCAAGATAATCTTGAAACATGACATGATAATCATTCACAGATTCCAGAGAACAATCAGAGGGAGATACAAGAATGTGAGGCGCTTGTTGAAAGACATACTGAACAGAAGCGATTGGTAGAAGAGGAACTACAGACAGTTGTCGCTAGCGTGAGGTAAGTTGGTGTACTAAACACACAGGGTACTTGAATGGAATAGTTTAAGCGCCATCAATGTGAACGTCAACATTAACATTATTACTAGCTTCTGCTCGCGACTTCGCTCGCGTGGAAGTCGTAACATACACAGTATACTAAAAGAAAAAAAAAATAAACGTTTCAGTCTTTTTGAGTCGGCGCTTTGAGTGATTTTTGTTTATTGGTTATTGCTTTTCAGTTTTTTCGGCGGTTTAATTTTTTTCTTGTAAAGCTTTTATTTTAAAAATTGGCGAGGCATACCCTATCCAATTAAAAAAGAATGATCAAAATTGGACAACTCTGTAAAAAGTTATGCGTGGTCATACATTACAATCAGTGAGTGAACAAACAATCAATTATCCGCTGTTTTCCCTACCCTTAGGGTTGGATTTTTTTCCCCAAATTTACATGGGACCACCTTCGGGATATACCCTTTCTAATAGAAAAAGAATTATCAAAATCGGACCACTCTGTAAAAAAAAATATACACTTCGACTTGAGAACCTCCTCCGTTTTTTTTTCGTCGGTTAAAATGATAGCTTCATTTTTGTAAAACTTTCTTGGCTCCAGACTCACAGCGTCGCATCGCATCGCCCGGCTTAACTTCTAAGTCCCTGAGATACCACATTTGGTATAGATATTATGGTTTTTTAATTGTGTCTGTAATGACGGTAATTGACTGGTTAAAAAAAATCCGTGTTATCTACAAATGTGCAATAGCTACATGGCCGGTTAAAATATATAATTTTCATGCACTGAGTCCATGTGACAAGTTGTGCGTTAATGTCCCACTAGCCTGTATAGTTATGATCAGTATGGTTTTTTTAAATGTTGATACGTTTAGAATAAGACTTTAGGGTTGTCCAACTTCGAGAAAGAGGTCAATCGTTGAATCCGAGTTGGCAGTGCAGCGGTCGGGAAGCTACGCAATATCTTCTCGTCACACTTACCGCCGTGTCTCAAGACGAAAGTCTTAGACCAGTGTGTGTTGCCAGTGATGACCTATGGAACTGAAATGTAGTCGCTCACAATGGGCCTCTTAAGAAGACTAAAAGTTACCTAAAGGGCAATGGAGGACTAAGCTTGGAGTTTCTCTACGCCATAGAATCAAAAATAAAGAGATCCGTAGGTAACCGTCATCGTCATAGCCCGAAGAATTGCCAAACTTAATTGCACATTGCTCGCGAACTTCACTTTGAGGGTCGAGAAGTTGGAATCGCGCCACAACACGAATTTCAAGTCATTCGTGGTGCGAGTTCCAACTGTACAAATCGAGACCTACCTCAAGGCAGAGTTTTGGCCGAAGGGTGTCGTGTATCGGCGATTCCGCGGAAGGCTACGCGACACCACGCAGCGCAACACGACGCCATCACTTCGTGTACAATAGTTTTAAATTGTTTTTTATTTGTATGTATGTTAGTCTGTAAGGTATTTATGTTATGGGTCTTTGTAGCCCGAAATAAATTGATTTGATTTGAATCCCCCGAAGAATTGCTTTTAAGTGGCAATGGGCAGGACACATTGCTCGCAGAACAGATGGTCGATGGGGCTGAAAGGTTCTGGAGTGGCGACGCGTACTTGAAGACGTAGATTTGCAAGACCTCCAACAAGATGGACCGATGACCCGGTGAAGGCCGCAGTAATCTGCTGGATGCTTGAAGCACAGAATCGGTCGAAGTGGTGGAGCTTGGATGAGGCGTATGTCCTGCAGTGGACGTCTTTGGGCTGAAATATTGATGACTTTTAGAATAGAATCTTGAAAACTCCTAACCTTTTCCTTTTTGGCTACGAAAAAGAAACTAAAAGTAAGGTACACAATATTTTGGACAAATTGGACCATTCTAACGATATTCCAAACTGCTTTCATATATTTTGAGATTGTCTGTAAACTTTTTTTTTGTAATAAATCGTTCAATAAATGAAGGGACTATAAAATCACTTCCATTTTTCTTCCAGATGCATTAGGAACTGAATTATATTACCATAACACTAACACTCTAAATCCACTAACATACCCTGTCCCTATCTCCTCACAGAACAGAAACCCAAACCCTCCAAGAAGAGAAAGACCGCCTGCAAGCTGAACAAATAGGTTTAAAGAGGAGGGTTGACGAAGCTAACAATAGACGTCAGCTAGTGGAGGCAGAACTCAAGTTGTATCTTAGCACGGAAACGAACGAGGTCAAGAAGTTGGAGAAGATAAAGGAAGATCTCGCAAAGGCTCAGGCCGCTTTGGACGAGAAGAGACCGTGAGTTCTTTTCTTATTTTACAGGTTGAAGTTACAATCGATATTCCCTCATCTATATTTAGACCCAGGTTTAAACCAACAAGCCTTTTATGAATTCGAAATTTCAACAGAGTTTAAAGTTCTAAATCCAAAAACGGGGGTAGGCAGAAACTACAGAACGCCACCTGCTACAATCCGTACAGACTCTTCAGCTTTAATATATTAGTATACATATCTAAGTAATCAAAATGTATGAAACTGAGCATTCAATGGCAGGGAATGCCTCCTGTATAACTTCATCTCTTTTTCGCACTGGAACCAAAACGGAGTTTAAACTACAAAATACAGCCTCAAACTTCTTAAAATCAATTGTTTATTTTCAGTTTACAAGAACGATTATCACTTACTGTGCTAGAAGATGAGAATAAACTGAGTGAAATTAAGACTAAGTTGCGGACATTCAAGTTCAAAGAGGATATGATGCTAACAGTAGTTAGACCACTGAGGTTTGTTTTGTTTACTGTATTCAGTGCCTTTTTCTTTGTTATGTTACTAAGCCGACCTCAACATAGTTTTTCCTTTCAGATGGGAAGTATTTACCTGTCGTCAAGTCCTGAAAGAAGAAGCTAGATATAATGGAGTCCTCGACGCCATTATGGAAGAATCCAGGTTAGGAAGAATACCAGGCGTATTGGGACGATTGGTAAGTAAAAGCTGCAGGTCCTACCTCGGTCCTGTCCTCGGTCAAGGTCGCGAGATTTGTTCGAAAGACTTACCGTGACCCTGGCATTAAGGCTACTGAGGGGAACACGGGTGTGTTCTAGTCAATAAAAGTCTGACACGCCCTTCCCCTCCACCCAGAGCGGGAGAAGTAATTTGATGATTTCCCACCGACAAAAAAAGGGTCCTATTTCGGTATTTGGTGCTGTGGCCTAAGTCTACTGATTTACAAACGTTGCATTCGTCTTGCCATTATGAGTGTTTCACAGACTTGGTATAAAATGGCAAATCATTCAAAAACTCACAATGGAGGCACCATTGTGACATTGTAAACTTGGCCCTGTAATCAATAATGTTCACACTGTTTGACACCGGCTTCCTCCCTGTGAGACGGAGTGATGTCATATGCTGGTTTCTTCATGATGTTTTTCATCGCCGCTTTGAGAGCAGTGGAGCTGAAATAATGTATGCAAATTTCGAACCTTAGACCTACAACTCGTAAATCGCAGTCGCTACCACTGGGCCACCACTGCTCTGCACAAAACAGCCCCATATCTTTAACTTGCTTCTGCCCGCGACTTCGTCCGCGTCAAATTTTTGCTTCCCTGGCCCTTCCCGTCGCATCGAATTGCCTGCCAGTTTTCGTCCATTTTTTGTTGCTGCTCCGCTCCTTTTGATCGTAACGTGATGTTATATAGTATGCTTTCATCAATAAATAGGCTACTCAACACAAAAATTATTTTTCAATTCGGATCAGTAGTTCCTGAGATTACCGCGTTCAACCAAACAAAGAAACTCTTCAGCTTCAAAATATGTATAGATAGTTCAAACCATGAAGACGCGCCCCACTCTTTGACAATTGTACTGAGAGCGGTAAAAAACAAAGGAAAGGGGCGCGGAGGGGCGTGTCTCCGTGGATTGAACTATCTGTAGTAATTAAACGAAGTAAACGCACTGTGTCGCATTGTGATTAGCGTTGCCAGGCGTCCGGATAAAGCCGGACACACTCAGGCTTTTTGGTTGCGTGTCCGGCCGAATTATAAAGTGTCCGGCCTGTCCGGCTTTTGTAAGGCTTTCAGTATTTTTTTTGGGATATTGAATAATTAATCATAATGATGAACAATTCATTTAATTTAATTGTTGTTTCATTCGAATTTAAGAAGACTTTATTGTAAATGATAAAAACTTTGTTTTACTTTTTTACTGTCGTGTATACTAAGAAAAATTAAGGGCGTCCGGCCTGTTACCTAAATGTCCGGCTAAACTGGCTGGTCTGTCCGGCTTTTCAGATTGAAGACCTGGCAACCCTAATTGCGATGATACAATTATTCAGAGCAAGTTTATGAAAAGTTATTACAGACAACGTTTTCCTCCACCCATTTTAAACTTTATCTAATTTTCGACGTCATTCTCCAACTGTAAATGTTATAGACAAGTTTGTAAGTATTAGGTACGTTACTAACGTGTTTTCACGTACAAACAGATTTACTAAACATTAACAAGTATATTCGCTGACTTACGTTAATCTTCCCAGATCACAGCATCGAATAATGCAAATAAAAAAGAAAGCAATGCAATGAAGAATGAATGATGCATGATGATGATTTTATGTATTGTGGAATACAATAAAGTATTGAGTATTGTAATGGTGTATGGAGAAAATTGAAATTTCTTTTCGCAGCTTGAAACCAACTTTTTCTCAGTTTTGGGTCAGAAGGTCCAGTCAAAAACAATTTATTTGGAAACTTTGTAGAACTAAACACGGACTCATTGGCACAAAACATGAATAAACGTGGCTTTTGTCGGATTATTAGTGGTATTGTTATGATCACCTGATGTTGATGGATAGTCAATTTTAAATTTTTACAAAAAAATATCTCGATAGTCGAAAAAATATGCAAAAGTATGAAAGCCGACGAACAAATACGACCAGTGACAGACAGGAATGACGTCATCGGAACTATAGGTCCGTTTTCGCGGGAAAATTTAAACTGTCAATTTAAAACCGCATTTTTTCCGATAAATTACAATATTTAATTTTTTTTATATATTTGTAGTCTATTCTACATGGAATTCTTTAAAATGAAAACAAAAATAATATTATTGCATGTTGCCTATTATCTGTATTTTTGGGAAATAAAGATATCTATTATTATTATAATCGACCTGCGCTAAGTTTTAACTAAAATAATAGGAAAGGAGGACTCAAAACTAACACCAAACATTTCTTCCAGGGTGACTTAGGAAGCATAGATCGTAAATACGACATCGCCATATCAACATGCTGCCCCGCTCTCGACTACATAGTCGTCGCCAATGAGGATGTCGCCACAATGTGCCTCAATTATCTGAAGGATGTCTGCATCGGTCGGGGCACGTTCATAACGCTAGATACACAAGAAAAATGGAGACCGATATACACGGAACGAAAAACCTAGTAAGTTAATGTCTCAAAGTCGCCGCGATGTGCTTTTGTCTTTGCTCTCTGAAATGTTATGCCATCAATATGTTTCAATTTTGATTCTAAACAAACTGTTGCATTCAACAACAGCGAATTCTAATAGTAAAACAATAACAATATACAACGGACCCGAACTCGATGATGATTTACTCGAACCTAAGGTCTTCGGCTCTGCCCACTGTGATGTCATGACTTAATTGCCTTCTGCCAGAGTCGCGAGATTTGTTCGAAAGAGTTACCGTATCCCTGGCATATAGGCAGCTGAAGGAACACGGGTGGGTTTTAGTAAAAGTCTGACACACCCTTCCGCTACCCCCAGAGCGGGAGACGTCATTAATGATTTCCTAGTAAAAAAAAATGGCCTAATTAATTACCTTGCGATATTTCTGCTTCTTCCTCTACTTTATGGTCGACTCACTTGCTACAGTTACGCGGCCGTAAATAGAAGTTGTATCTATTCATACACGAAATATTTTAAGAGGTACACCTGTAGGTGGAAAAGAAGCTACAGTAACGATTTTTTTTCTTCTAAATGTATATTTTTCAAAATTTATAAATTATTTGACGCACATAAGAAATACTGGCTCCTTCTTATTTTTTACGGCCTGAGACACCGCAGCCATGCTCGTGTCGTCCGGTCGCCGCCCTCGCAGCGTCAGGCGAGCCATTCATAGAATTTGGAGTAAAGGTTTTATGCAAAACGTCTCAAGCAGTTTTAAAATTATAATAATTAAGAAAATTCAAAAACGCTTAGATAAAAAAAATATTTTTGCTTCTATAGCTTCTTTACCACCTACCTTATATAAACTCATCATCATTCTCCTGACCTTATCCGAATTTAAATGGGGTCGGCGCAACATGTCTTTTTCTTCCACACTTCTCTATTAGTCGTCATCTCGGTAGTAACCCCCTTTCCAACCATATTATCATTAACACAGTTCACCCATCGTTTTCTTGGTGTCCTCCGACTTTATAGCCATCGACATTCATACTCAAAACTTTCCTCACGACATTTCTCGTTCTCATCAATGCTTATTGTTACGAGCTGGGTTTCCGGATAAATGAATTGACCAATTATACCAAATTCACACAAAAACAGTTTAATCTAGTGCTGCAAAGGACTCGAGTCCTCGAGTTGTAATTTTAAAGACTCGACTCAATTATGCAAGACTCAGTGTGCTCAAAAGGCTCGGAGTCTAGAGGCAAACTGAGCCACTCGAGTCTTAAAAGGACTCGAGCCTTAAAAAGGTCTCGAGTCTTAAAGAAAAACTCGGAGCATGAAGATGAGACTTGTTGCTCATCATTCGAAAAGACTCGAATACAAGGTGATAAGTTTAAATTAGTGGTTATGATGTAACTATGCGTACAAAAACATCCGACCTCATGTAACATTCAAGAGCTCGTAGAGAATTTAGTTTTCTAGTCTTGGATTTGGAGTCCTGTTGTAATGAGTCGAGTCTTGTAATTCATCTTCCGAGTTCGTTTATAAAGGACTCGAAGAGTCGAGTTCTTTGCAACACTATTTGGAGGTCGATGTGGAAAATGGTCGAACCACTTGTGTGATTTTCTAGTTGTGTGAGTTTTTAGTTGAGTTTTGTATGGAAGCGTGTTTTTTAGTTCATCAAACTATTATTTATTTTACGATACCTTCGTATAAAAAGAAAATAATCGCTTCCAAAGCTTGCTTTACTATGCAAAGTTGTTCACATTGGTGCCGATTCTGTTGTCACAAAATTCTCTAAACTAAACTAAAAATCACTAAAATTTGGTTTAATCCTGTCAAACGACGATTTCCTATTCTGAAATAGACTAAAGTGACACAACTTAACTATATTTTAGTTTGACAGCACTAAGATTGCACTGAGTTATTAGTTTAGTGAAAATGTCAATTTTACTATTCTGAGTTTGCCGGTTTTCACCAAAAATTTTGACTATAATAATTTATTTTAACTAAATCTGACTATTTTTAATCGCGATTAAAAAGGTGTGGAATAAAACTAGTGGTCATGAACTAAAATTCTCAACAACGCCTCGCCTTCACGTGCAAAAACAGTTCTGTATTTTTTATTTTCTTTTTGCTTATATCTTGAAAATGGCGTGTCCTATCGCAAAAATAATGAAATTTTCGGCCCCCTTAGTATACATTTAAATCTCAACACGTGGGTAATATTTTTTTTATATTTTTCAAACAAAAGTGAAAAATTCCATATAAAACACGTTGAGGCTGCCCCCCCAGCACACGCCTTCGTCTCTCAAAAAATTCATTCTACGCAATGCACACACAAGTACAACGTTGCGAAACCAAAAGAAAAAAAAATACCACGCTGAGTCGCGATTGTCAAATTCGATTTTAGACGTGTCAAAATAATTTTTAAATTTAGAGATTTTTCCTTGCAGAATAGCGTTACAATTCTCATAGCCAAAAGTAAGGAATTTTAGAGATAGTTTAGTTAGTTTAGTTCGTGTACAACAGAATCGGCACCAGTATCTCTTTGTCTTCAGCCCCGAGAACGTCCGCCGTCTTTTCGATCTAGTGCATGTGACAGACCCGCGCATCGAGCCCGTGTTCTACTACGTGTTGCGTGAAACTCTAGTCGCTAACGACTTGGATCAGGCGACGCGCATCGCGTATGAAGGACCACGTTACAGAGTAGTGACGTTGGGTGGAGATGTCATTGACCCTAATAATAGTGAGTGATAATCACTTTTCAGTTTGTAGGCATTCTGCCAGTCGTTCTACTCGAGTGGCCTGTGAGTGAAGCATGCACAGCACACTACACAGCCCGCACATGCACTATACACCGTGACATTTTAGTCGTCTTAAGAAGGTTGTCCACTCAATGTATCCAATACTAGCTTCTGTCCGCGACTTCGTCCGCGTTTTTCTTGTTCCCCGACCCTTCCCGTCGCGTCGAGCCTACCCGTGCGATTTTCCCCGTTTTTGCAACATTTTTCATTACTGCACCGCTCCTATTGGTTGTAGCGTGATGTTATATAGCTTATAGTCTTCCTCGATAAATAGGCTACCCAACACAAAAAGAATTTTTCAATTCGGACCAGTACTTCCTGAGATTAGCGCGTTCAATCAAACAGACAAACAAACTCTTCAGCTTTATAATATTAGTATAGATAATATACCTCTAGGCGTGATTAAAAAATTGTTACCATTAAGATAATACATACAAAGAAAAATAAATAATGCATAACGAGTCGACTAGATCACTCCATCTCCATTTTCCGTGAGACAAAATATCAAATTTCAAACTACGTCATGCGTCATCATAATGAATAATATTTTAATTTTTTTTAGTTATTAAAATGTTTTTTTTTTTTTTATGGACGTCTAGTAGTCGTTGGATACATGAAGTGGGCTGCCGTTGTATGAAGATTAAAACGTCACGGTGTATAATAACTCTTTTAGGATTCTGTTCGGGTTGCTGTGGCATTTGCTGAAGCGTGTACGGATGGCTTATAAGCCATCTTGCGCAATATGATCATCATTTCAGCTTAAAGACATTCACTGCTGGACATGCTTGGCAGGCGGGTTGGCGATAGCAGTATGGTGGTAAAATGAATAGAGAACGCTGCTGATCATTCTTTAGTAAGTTAGCCGCCTTCTACGATACCCACGGTAAGAAATAGGATGGTGCTATTCTTTACGTACGGAATCGCAAAATCATAAAATGTCAGTAACATAAAAACTTTTTAACAAAAAATTAAACCGTCGAAAAACTGAAAAGCAAAAAATAATAAACCTTAAAATTATGAGTCGGCGCTTTGAGTGATCTTTGTTCATTGATTTTTCAGCGCCGACTCATAATTTTAAGGTTTATTATTTTTTGCTTTTCAGTTTTTCGACGGTTTAATTTTTTGTTAAAAAGTTTTTATTTTATATTTTTTTGTGGCTTGAATATACTAATAATACTTGGCAATGTATACCCCATCCAATGAAAAAAGAATGATCAAAATCGGACTACTCTGTACAAAGTTATGCGTGGTTATACATAACAATCAGTGAGTGAACAATCAATCATCCCCTGTTTTCCGACCCTTAGGGTTCGATTTTGTTTTCCAAATTTATATGGGACCACCTTGGGAGTATACCCTTTCCAATAAAAAAAGAATTATCACAATCGGACTACCATGTACAAAGTTATGCGTGATCATACATAAAAAAAAAAAAAAAAAAAAAAAAAAAACAAATATACACGTCGAATTGATAACCTCCTCCTTTTTTTTTCGTCGGTTAAAAATTGTAGCTAATGTTATGTTAGTATTGTTAGTACCTATGCCTATGGCTACCCATCACTTCTGCAGAGTGTAGTTAGTTAATTTAATTTGGCCTTGTATACAAAGTACTATTTACTTATGTTAAATAATAACTTATTAAATAAATTTTAGAAATTCAGCCCAACGGAGACACGCCAAAACGAGGTAAAATAGGCAGCAGACGAGACTCCATGGTTGACAAACAAGCTTTACTGAGTCTATTAAACCATAAAGAGAGATTGGAACAAAGGTATGTCAAATTAATGTCTATACTCCCCTACAAAGTTCGAGTAACGAATGTTTATGACTAGCTTCCGCCCGCGACTTCCCCGTTTTTCATTGCTGCTCCACTCCTATCGGTCATAGCGTGATGTTATATAGCCTTCCTCGATAAATGGACTAAGCAACACTAAAATAAATTTTGAATTCGAATCAGGCGTTTCTGAGATCATAGCATTCAAACAAACAAACAAACAAACTCTTCAGCGTATTATAATATTAGTATAGATTGTTCCAGTCGGTGCTTTATTGAAGTTTTACAGTAGTTAGTAATAGCGCCATCTTTTGAATCTCCTTGGAAACGTTAAGTGACGAGCGACGTCACTTAGGCATTAAAGAGGTACCCGGCCGAGAAGGTAGCCGAAAATCTATGGACCTTCTATCAGAACTATCAATACAACTTTATAAATTAGAATTGGCTTCAAATGTTATGATTTCATTTGAACTTAAAACTTGCACCCTAATTGGGTAACACATTAAATCACAATCAAGAGATTTTGAAGGATATGTCTTAATCCATTGCTTCATACGTTTAGTAAATTTATCTGTTCAACAACCTAAATAACGCAATGAACGTGACTGTACTGTCAAAATGTAACGAAATGTGAACAATTGCTGGTTTGGGTGTGTTATGCAAATACTCCGGTGATACTGTTCATGGCTCAGGGAGTTAAATGACTAAGTGGACTGTATATATAAAAGGATTATAATGATAAAAATAAGCAACAGTACAGCGATGTGTTAAATTGAGTGACGCGAGTGCCTTGGTAGCCGTCGGATCGTGAAGTGTCGACGCTCGCCGCCGTCCGCCCGCGCTCCTCGCTTGCCCCGCGCCTGCCGCCTGCCCGCGCGCGCCGCCTCAGCCGCCGGTGACGACACGCAGTATGTTCATGCACTTGATGCGTGGACATCCTCCCGCCTGTTGACGTCTTCGAAGGGAAGTGGGCAAATATTGTTGAACCCTCTTGTGATGACGCCTCTCTTTGTTTTCACGTCTGCCACGCGCGTGATGCCATCGACGCTGGCATAGGTCTGTACTACGCGACCCAGTGCCCAAACAAGTGGTGGAAGCGCTTTGTCTCGGATGAGCACAAGTGTTCCTTCTTTGAGCTTCCTCTCTGAAGCAACTGACCATTTGGTTTTCTGTTGGAGTAAGGACACATATTCATTAGCGAACCGCTGCCAGAAGTGTTGGCGGATATATTCAATCCTTTTGAAGCGGTCTAAGCAGCTGATGTTCTTATCAGGAACCTGTGAATACGGTACAGACGTGAGTGCTCGTCCAATTAAAAAATGGGAAGGAGTGAGAACGGAAAAATCGGATGGATCACAGGACAGGGGAGTGAGAGGACGGGAATTTAAGATGGCCTCTATTTGACATAAACAGGTGGCTAGTTCCTCATAAGTGAAGTGAGTGAGACTTAGCAACTTTCTTAAATGGTTCTTTGTGGACTTTACGGCAGCTTCGGCCATACCATTAAAGTGTGGGGAATGAGGAGGTGCAAAAACAAATGTAATGCCTTGCTGTGCCATTCCAGATGCAACGTCAGTGTCAGAAACAATTCTTAGCAACTCATTATTAGCCCCAACGAAGTTCGTGCCATTGTCGGAAAAAATACGTTGAGGTTTACCCCGACGAGACGTGAAACGATTCAGAGCAGCAATGAAACCTTCTTTTGTAAGGTCGGTGACGACCTCCAAATGAACTGCCTTTGTGGCATGGCAAACGAAGATGCATAGATATGACTTTGTTAGCTTACAACCGCGACCCTTTCGGTCAGCTATCAGTACTGGCCCAGCTTAGTCGACACTAGAATTAAAAAATGGAAATTCAATGGTTGTTCTAGAACAAGGAAGTTGACCCATGATTGGTTGTATGTTTTGGCTCTTGTATCTAAAACATTTTATACATTGTTTGACGACAGTCTTAGCAAGATTCCTGCCGCCTAAAGGCCAATAGTTGAGTCGCATATTTGCCAATAGCAATTGTGGACCTGCATGGAGCAGTTGTTTATGTTGCATATGAAACAGAATTTTTGTTAGGTGGTGTTTGCTACAAAGTAAGACTGGATATTTTGTATTGTAATCGTACGGTGAATTATCGAGTCTGCCGCCTACGCGTAGAATTCCCTTTGAATCCAAAAATGGCGATAATGAGATTAAACGATTTTTACGAGGCAGACATTTTCCTGACTTCAAAGTCTTATATTCGTCTGGAAACATCTCCGCTTGTGCACTGAGTAGCAAACACGTTAAAGCGTTATCTAATTCATCACTAGAAAGCGAACCATGCAGTTTGCGATTGATATTTTTTAAATTATAAACAAATCTATTGATGTAGGCAATGATTCTTAGTAGACGATTGAAATTAGAATGATTGTGAATTAATAAATGAATTATTGAATTAGTATACGAGTGATTAGAATTAGTACTATTTTGGTCACTTAAATGACTCACTACTTCAGGCAGATCGTGCTTCACGCTATTATAAGGAGCATTAGGCCAGCTACTTTCGCAGCTTTGCAAAAAACTAGGGCCCGACCACCACAACGGGCATTCACCGATAGAATCGGCCCTCACCCCGCGAGAAACAAGGTCTGCCGGATTGTCCTTCGATGGTACATACCTCCACTTATCACCGGCAGTGCTTTCCTGAATTTCAGCGACTCGATTGCGTACAAAGGGCTTTAGTTGATTTGGCACTGTGTTAAGCCATCCCAATACGATCATCGAGTCGCTCCAAAATAGACGTTTAACTACAGGCATAGTTACGGCCTCTATTACGGCAGTACACAGTCTTGCACCCAATAGCGCAGCACAAAGTTCTAGGCGCGGAATAGTTACCGGTTTTATTGGTGCTACACGGTTTTTGGACACTAAAAGTTGTACATATACTGACCCATCACTACATACTGACCGAACATATATGCACGCCCCGTATGCACTTTCAGATGCATCACAAAATATGTGCAATTCATTTTTCACTGCTAGATTGCAGCAGACCCATCGTGGAACATTTAAACTGTTCAAACTAGGCAGTGTGCTAACAAAGGTAGACCACATCTTTATTATTTCAGGTGAGACTTCATCGTCCCATTCGGATTGCTCAACCCATAATCGTTGCATTATTATTTTTGCTTCAACAATACACGGGCCGACCAGTCCTAGGGGATCGAAAACCTGACTAATCACAGAAAGAATGTGCCGCTTTGTTATTTTTTTTATTGTGGGAATATTAATTAAGAAAGATAAGGTATCTGTATTACAAAGCCAGTGCAAACCTAAGGTTTTAGATGACTGGGAGTGATTGGACAAGTTCAATGAACTAGATTTATTTGAGTCACCTATTGCTTTGAGGATTTCCGGACTATTAGATTGCCACTTCCGCAAGAAGAAATGAGCTGATGAAAGAATGGAATTGACTTGTTTCATTAGGTCTATCGTTTCCGAAATTGTCGAACCACCGCCCAAATAATCATCTACATAAAAGTCCCGTGAAATTGCAGACCTCACATTGTCTGTGACGGCGTTATCTGCTAGACTAACAAGACACTTTGTAGCCAGGTAAGGTGCAGATGATGTCCCATAAGTAACTGTGTTTAGTCTGTACTTTTTTAACGGTTTTTTGGGATCTTTCCTAAAGACTATTTGCAGCAATGGTCTTTGTGTATCGGCAACTTCTATGCAGCGATACATTTTCTCGACATCTCCGGAGACGACATATTTATGTTGCCGAAACCTTAATAAAATTGAAAACAAGTCATCTTGCACCTTAGGCCCTATCATTTGAATTTCATTAAGTGATACTCCAGAGGAAGAAATGGCAGATGCGTCAAATACAGCTCTCAGTTTCGTCGACGTACTGGATTCGCGAATTACCCCATGATGCGGGATAAAATATTCGGTGTACTCGTTTGAATGAGGCTTTGATTCACTGTCAACTTCACTCATATGACCAAGGCGCTCATATTCATCCATGAATTGGATGTATCTTGCCTTGAATTCCGGGTTCCGTTGAAAACGTCGCTCTAGCGACAGAAAGCGGTGTTTTGCCATATTGTAGGAGTTGCCTAACACGCTAGGGTCGGCCTTTAAAGGCATAGTAACAACAAATTTACCGTTTTCTTTACGGATCGTGTTTTGTTGAAAACTTAATTCACAATCCCGCTCCTCTTGAGACTGGGAGTGCTTAGAAGAAATGGAGTCTAGCTCCCAGAATGTTGTCAAATTTGGTTGTTCGATTGAGTGGGTAAAGTTACAAAAATGTAAGTCTTTTTTAAGAGCTGAACGAAGCTGAATAACTGGACCAGACACTAACCAACCAAATTTGGTGTCACATAGTTTAGGCATGCGCTTACCTAAATCGATAGTAGCGGTGCCTATAACACTCCAAAATATTTCTGCGCCTACTAGGATGTCAATAACTGAAGGAATATTAAATGTAGGGTCAGCCAAACAAAGACGTGACGGGATAGGAATATTCTTAATATCGACATATGAAGATGGCAAAAGCTTTGTGATCTCAGGTAAAATAAGGCAGTCCAAATTAATCCTATAGTCACCAGTAGAAGACTCAATATTTAGATTACAAGACTGTGTACTGTAGGAAGACTGTTGGTTGATACCTGTAACAGTGGAGGTAGTTTTACGTCGTAACAAATCCAGTTTTGTGCAGAGGCTCTCCGTTATGAAGTTGGCCGTGCTGCCGTTGTCAAGCAGAATTCGGGCGCTGACTCTTTCACCGTTGTTGCTCACCACCTTCACGACAGCTGTGGACAGCAAAACATTGGGCGTACTAGTATGGTGTATAGTATCAGTAGATAAGACGACACTATTCGAAGTATCGGTCGGCAAGGCGACACTATTTGACGTTGAAGGCATGGGGTCTTGATAAGACTGCTCAGTCGATTCCACATGCAAGAGAGTATTATGCTTAGCTTTGCAATATTTACAACCAGCCAATCGACACTTCTTGGTTATATGACTAGAGCGCAGACAATTTAGACAGACCTTTAATTCCTTAGCCTTTTGTATTCGTGATTCAGTAGGTAAACCCCTAAACAAATCACATGTATATAAGAGATGATCGTTAGAACATAAAGGACATTTCAATTTATTTTGTACATAACTAGGTAGTAGTTTTTTATTTTGCAAATTATTTTTTTCTACATTGGTATTTGTGTTTTCCTTGTGTGTATTGTGATCTTCTCTTGTATCAGAAATAATAAAACTTTTTTGTTTTTGATTTAAATTAGTGTTTGATCTATTTTGATTAGCCTCTAATGTTTCTAACAGATCAGCCCTGCTACTAATAAATGAAATGAATGTTGATAAAGTAGGAGATCCAGATAATGAATTGCGGTACTCTTCCCATTTGTGGTTTGTAGTTGAATCTAACTTTCTAGATATCATGAAAATCACAAGAGAATCCCAATACTCTGTTGGTTCCTTTAAAGTCTTAAGTGCCCGCATATTTTTATTTATGACATCAATAAGACATCGCAAGGAAGTCGATGATTCCTTTGTAACAGGTTCTGCATCAAATAGAGCTTGCATATGATTATATATTAAGAGGCGATTGTTGTTGTAGCGATCACATAATAAGTCCCAAGCCATCTCGTAATTGTCACCCTTAAAATCAATGTTTTTAATTATCTCCGACGCGCGACCCTTGAGTGATGCACGAAGATAATGAAACTTATTAATGTCATCGATACAATCGCTGTTATGTATTAAGGAGACAAAGGTGTCCCTAAACTCTAGCCAGCACTGGTAACCACCATCGAATTGCGGTAAATCAATTTTTGGTAAACGAACAAAGTTATTTTCTAAACGATGCACCTGATTTGGAGTCCATTGTAGTGCGGGCACTCTCCTCTCACCTCTGAACGCTTACGCTCAGCACAGCTGATCTGGAGATGACTGCGTGCCTTAGCGATCAATGTGTGGTATCGCTCCTCAATAAGACCTCGTTCCACGTACTCGACTTCGGGTGACTCGGTGGCTAACTCGATCTCCATCTGCAATGCATCGAAGACATCGTATAAAGCTTCTAATTTGCTTAAGCGACCTTCTAAATCAATCCGTTGAAGCTCAGATAGGAAATCAGAAGAAGAAAGAAGCGTTAAGAACTTTTCAAAGTTGGTAAGCTTTGCTTTAATGCCACTGCGTTGTTTCACTAATTTATCAAGATCCATATTGTACTTAAATTGAGAAATGGGAAGGCTGTAAAATGCTATTAATTCAAAGCTAAATAAACTGAATATTCAAAGCAAAGTCGTTCAACTAAGTAGCAAACTCGAATAAATCTATTCAAAAGAATACTCAGTTGACTAAAAATACCGTTAAGTTTATTTAAAACCGGTTCGGTCGTTAGCGAGCGCACAGCTGATTCGAGAACAAAGAGATGCGTCACTGTACAAAAAACACTGGCAGGGCCGGTCGGGAGGTTAACGATATTGGAACTAGTAATCTATGTAATAAAGCGCGCTAAAGCTATTGCGACTTATAAGACTGCTTGAAACAGATAGAATGCACTATTACATTTAAATAGAGGCGAAGCAGGTGAGAGTAGGAACTGACACAAGGTGGATAATGGTGAAAGGAAAATAATTGGAACGAACTCACAGAGGTCCTTAACCGATTCACAAAGTCGACTTCTTCGTACTGCAACGGTAATTTTGTTGATCGATGACGGTTGACATTCAAAACCAATTCAACGGTTCACTTGAAGACTGCTTATTCTTCGTTACTCCTGGATGTTTCTCGGTAGAAGGACCATGTTCATGGCTCAGGGAGTTAAATGACTAAGTGGACTGTATATATAAAAGGATTATAATGATAAAAATAAGCAACAGTACAGCGATGTGTTAAATTGAGTGACGCGAGTGCCTTGGTAGCCGTCGGATCGTGAAGTGTCGACGCTCGCCGCCGTCCGCCCGCGCTCCTCGCTTGCCCCGCGCCTGCCGCCTGCCCGCGCGCGCCGCCTCAGCCGCCGGTGACGACACGCAGTATGTTCATGCACTTGATGCGTGGACAGATACTGACCTGCATATTAAAATTTGCATTTCGCGGATAGCCGATTATCGGCTTATTAATCGGATATTAATCGGGCTATCTGGTTGACTTGCGAGAAGACTTTAACCACAACTAAAATGTTGACTGCAGTCACTATTGGATTAGACGCCAGCGGGAGTTGGTTGTAATCCCACGTAGGCCTAATCCCACGTAGGCCCAGTGCGCGTTAGTAAACGCCACCTTTCCTTATGATTTTCTTCTTTACCATTAAGAGCTGTGACAATGAACAAATTGCACAAATGATGTGTCTGTCTAGATCGGCCTTCAACCTACAGATCGGTAAGTCGAGGCCGGTATTACTGCTCTCGTATTTCCCTTTCCCAATATCAATGATTAAAATCTCTTCGCAGGCTAGCAAAGATAGAGGAAAGGGAATCAAAACACGAAAAGACATTCGATTCCCTACAAGAGAACCTTCGGTTTGATAAATTCAAGCTCTCAACACTCAATTATGAGATAAGCAGTTTGATCGAACAAGTTGCAATCATTCAGGTAATAGAATATCTCTGAAAGTTTACTAATAAAAATCTTATGTTATTCTTGCACTGATACTTCGCACAGCTTTAACCGAGTCTAGAAGCAGCAAAGTGAAGAAGATTTTTCGATAATTCATCCCCTAAAGGGGGAAATAGTTTGTACGGGCGTTCGTCAAACCATGTATTCTTGCTTCTGCCCACGTGGTTCGACCGCAAGGTTTGATTAATCGGACTACGTGAACTTTTCCAGTTAGTTCGATTAATTGGACCATGAGTTCTTAAGACTCCTCAGCCTTTTTGATTTTACGGTAATTTTGGAGCTAAGATAAAAAAATGAAGAGCAAAAAACTTTTTTTTTTTGTTAAAAAGCTTAATGCCTTTTTCTGCGGAGCACTGTCGGGCTAGGCACTTTTCCTTGTTTTATTTCCGTAGTTCCCCAAAATCCTGGACCTTTATATTACTAAATATGGATTAAATATGTTAACAGAACCATATAAAAGAACAAGAAGCTGTGGTGGCAGCTAGCGAAGTGGACCCAGAACGTAAAGCCGCCTTAGAAAACACACTCGCAGCGGCTCAACAAGAACTCGACGTGGCTGAAGAGATTGCTGGCAGAGTAAGTTTTGTTTTATTCTATTATCCTTTATGTTATGGCATGGTGCCGATGTTGATGTCCAGAGAAATCGTGCGAAAGAAAATAAAAGTTTCTTGGCGGCTCTTCTCCATAGGAATCAACCAATTGGAGCCGTGCACCTAGCTTCTGGCGTTTCATAAGTGCCCATGTATCTTATATCTTTAAACGAGCAATTCTTGTCTATATAATCTGAATCTCGGAAACGGCTCCAACGATTTTCATGAAATTTAGTATACAGGAGGTTTCGGGAGCGATAAATCGATCTAGCTAGGATTCATTTGTATAAAATGACATTTTATTCGCGTTTTCAATTACCAACTTTATCGATAATCAACTTCAACATAAACTTATTATTTTAAACACAATTTTCCAAAAAATACCGAGCAAAGCTCGGTCGTCCAGATATTCTAATGTAAATTCACCAATACAACCCTCTACTTTCATTTAATTCGATTGAATGGCTATATCATGGAATAGCCATTTGATTGCACTGACCTACAAAAAAAACTTAAGAATTATGATTTACGCGGGCCACATTGGAAACTTCTTTACATATTATAAAATAAAGTCACTTCGCTGTCTGTCTGTCCCTATGTATGCTTATATCTTTAAAACTACGCAACGGATTTTGATGCGGGTTTTTTTAATAGATAGAGTGATTCAACAGAAAGGTTTATATGTATATAACATCCATAATATAGTAAAGAAACACTGATAATTTTAGAGGTTTCTAATGTGATGTCATAAATAACCACATTTTTTTGCGCTTACATTGCGAGCGCTGGCTGAACCCTTCGAAATAGCTCAAAATAATGTACTACAGTATTGTACACCATAAAAAGTTCTACAAAAAAGTCCGCGATGGTATATGTCTAACTCTTAGGGATAACCCATAATAACCATTTTTATCCTTTACTTTTTACGATAAATAATGGCTTATTTATGAATGCGATTTTAAGCAATACAGCATTAATCCTTATCCAATTAAGTACCTTAAATAAATTGTGCATTTCATGTAGATCAAAATTGCCCTTTACAGCATATCATTAAAATTAATATTTTAGAAGATATTAGAGATTATAATAAAATAGCCGCAGAGCGGCTAGCGGGCCGTTCCACGTCCGGCCATCTCGCTTGGTAGCGGTCGGGTATTACAGGATTAGTAGGATTGTAATTCATATTACTTTGGCTTCATAGTAAATGCGAATATCATGTGTGTTCGAAGTACTCAAAATAAACCTAATTGTATTATTCCAAGTAAGAGACCGTGAAATATGGCTTAGATGTTTAGATTTTTGGATGGATCTGGATTTTTGGTTATCCTGGATACTTACGATATAGGATACTTTATCCCGGTAGTACGTTCCCGGGTGATATTTTCCGACAGCTATACGGGCGAAGCCACTGGCCAAAGTACTATTCTTATAACTATGTTTAATTTGGTGTCTGGTAAATAATTGAGTGTCTGTATAGGTAGAATAGAAGCGTTAAGAAAAACCTGAGACTTATATTCAATTCAATCCAGCCCTATGTCGCAGTCTTCTTACTCTGAATACTATTAGTTTTATTTTAAGTACATCAAACACACATGATATGTAAGGATCGTAGCAGGTGGCGTTCCGTAGTTTCTGCCTACCTCCATGGGAAAAAGGCGTAATTTTATGTATGTATAACATGGATTAATACATTCTTACCGCGGTAATACGTCCTCTTGCGATAATTTCCGACATCTACGCGGGCGAAGCCGCGGGCAAAAGCTAGTAATAAATAAAATAAATAAAAATCTTATATTTCAGACAACAAAGTCCATAGGCAAGGCAAGGTTGTTAGGAACAAGGATTTTGCTTATAATTAATGTTAGTAATTAAAAATAAAAATAACGCATACACACCGTCTACCCCTGCACAGTAGGTTCATCGGTCTCGAGTTCAGTGAACCTACTGAGCAGAACAGTATCGGTTCTCTCTCCAATCATCCTTAGGACGCTATTCGGGCTCCCCCGAACTCGCCGCACCACCGACGCAACTTTTTTACGCATAATTGCGTAGAAGTCATCTATGCTGGCGTCAGCAAACATATCAGCCGGATGCACTACAATATCGAGGGAGCCGAAACAAGGCCCTGAACACATTATTGTACTGGACGCGCACGGCATTGTAGGCTTTTTGTGTAAAGTTTGCCCACAGGCCGCTCGTGTAAAATGTCTGGCAAAATGCCTTGAACATTGTTATTTTAACAGGCGCAGTAGGTACACCGAGCGAACCTGTGTGCCAACATATTACCGCGCACCGACATTGCCCTGCGCTCCCTCTCAATATCTAATTCATTACTTAAATTCTCAGTTACAATGTGTCCCAGATATTTAAACTGTGCAACACGACTTAGAGGTACACCATTAAGTAATAAAGGTGGTATAGAGATATTGTTTTTATTTTTACAGGAATGCGTTGGATGCGAGAGGCACAGAACAGGTCGAGGTGGCGGTGCTTGGGGGAGGCCTATGTCCAGCAGTGGACGTCTTTCGGCTGAAATGATGATGATGATGATGAACATGAACTCACTTTTACTTTCACTGTACCTTAGGCCATGTTCCACAGCATAAACTTCACACACCTTTAACAGCTGTCTGAGACCCACAATTGAGGGGCTCAGCAGCACCATGTCATCGGCATAACTCAAATTATTAACACGTATGTCATCAATATGACATCCAACATGCATGCTGCTGAGCTCCTTAATCAGATGGTTTACATACATATTAAAGAGCCGTGGCGAAGTCAGCCCGCCCTGCCTGACACCACACTCTAAAGAATATTCATCTGAGTATACATTTCTCCACCTTACTATATTAAGCTGCTCACTGTACCAGTAGGCAAAGATATCCACAAGATCGGCTGGGACACCTGCAATTCTCAATTTTGTCCAAAGCTTATTATATGACACCAGATCAAAAGCTTTGGACAAATCCAAGAAGCATGCATATACTAGAGTTTTCCTTCTTACATAATAATCAACAGTGTGTTTCAGAGACAGTATTGCACTTTCAGTTGACAACCCCTCTCTGAAACCGAACTGTGTATCCTGTAATTTTACAAAACAATCAAGTTTTCTGTCTAGTAGTCCATCAAACACTTTTGCAATTATAGTAGCTAAAGAAATCGGCCTATAGTTACTTCTATCAGCAATATCAGCAGTGACATTTTTCATTATTGGCACAACTACTGTTCTCATAAGATTAGATGGTAAATATGAGTGTCGTATACAAAAAGTGTAAAACATAGCTAACACCCTATACAGATGCACTCCTCCATGCTGCAAGTGCTCAACACTGAGACCCTCATGTCCTGGTGACTTCCCTCTTTTCATATTTTTAATAATGGCAGCCACATCCTTACTTAAAAATCCAATAGGCGCTTCTACTGGGCAACGTTTAGTATCAGACACTGATAGCAAGGAAGATCTCACCTGAAAATGCTCCTTAGATGAATTTGCAATCATTTTAGCATCGCTGATACCTTCAACGCACACTTCTCACAGATGACGAGTACAGGTGACTTTATCCGGGTATACGAATACCTAATCTGATGTTATTTTGTAACTATGTCTTATTTAACCCTTTTTAACTGACTTCAAAAATGAGGAGGTTCTCAATTCGTCTGTATTTTTTTTATGTATTCTGCCATAATTTCGGCAAGTGTGAATGGATTTCGAAAATTATATTTCTTTTTTGTGGATAAGGCCGCAGGGGCTCCATATAATTTTTATTTACACTTTTAATTCACTTTGTATACCTAAAAGCGGAAAATAAATTTTCCAAAAAAAAACAGCCTGGGTACTTTCGAAAAATACACTACTAAATAAGAAAGGGTATGATTTAAGCTGTCGCCAATTTAATTAGTTTTGTGTTTCTTAAATAATAGGGTTTGTCCGCAAAATAGTAGATTTGTCACCAAAATGTATGGCATCACGTGAAAACTAACGGTTCGATTTCGATGAAACTTGGTATAATTATACCTTATTATCCTGGGCATAAAATGGGATACTTTTTATCCTGGAAAAATACGTAGAAAAAAAATCTTATTTTTCGGTTTTATTCATAGACGTTGTTCTGTAGAACCGCGAACACACGTTGCATTACCCGCAGTGGATTCAGCGCCGTAACCTGTAGCGCCGAAAGTCGGATTTGGCTTGAACCGTTTGCGGCACACGCGGGCCACGCCTCCCCGACTCCTATATAAGGAGCCGCGTTCCACGCCGCGCGATGCTCTCCAGAACCGTTTTCTCCTTCAGGCGCGCCTTGGTTTGTTCGGAATATCAATTTTCATTTAGATATGAAACTCCCGACTATCCATCAATACTTGAAACGCGCTTCGAAGCGTTTCTTCGATAGGGCCGTAGCCCACCGCAACCCTCTGGTTGTGGCGGCAGCTACTTACACCCCCTCCCGTATCAGTAAAGTCCGCCGCTCGCGGCACGTTCTTACCGATCCTGATGATCCCATTACTCTCCTCCAGGAGAGTCGAAAAGAGACCAGTACAGCTAGACCAGCACACAAACACAAATCGTACCGACCTCGCCGCCGAGGTCCGTCGTCGCGACCCCGACTTAACAGTCCCTCCCGACCCTAGCAAGAGCCAGCCCGCGATGCTGTGCCGTTAGCTTTAAATTAGTCCCTAAATAATTTAACCCAGATCCAGCCAGTCCCTTGCTGTCCCCCTACCAGTGATTGCCTAAGCCGAGGTTCGTACCCCCCTCGGGGTAACCCTTAGAGCTTTCGCTTTAGTTTTAAGTATAATAAGCCCCGGCTGGAGGCCTAAAAAGGTAACTTTTTAGAACTCGCCGGGCTACCATCCGTTAAAGTAGTAAGAATCTTTTCAGGATTAACTACGAGTTGTCGTACAAAAAAAAAAAAAAACGCCGCGCGATGCATATAAATTCTGAATTTTGATGCGAGCGGACGTGTCCAGTGTGGCGAGCGGTCGTCCGTGGAATTAATATTGTATGCGTGTAATTTTAAACCGTGCTTTTCAGCGCGACCTTTTTGATTACTGTTCCGATTAGTTATTTGTAAATACTTTTGTAAATATTATAGTACATACGTACGTAGTTTAAGTTTTCATCGTAAATTGGTTTATTTAGGTTGGTATTTCTACAGAACGCGAGCTCAACAGCAGTAGCTCAATAGAAGGATCTCCTTAATTATTATAGGCTTAGCCGTATTTGGGTCCAATAGATATTTATAAGATGTCATTGTCAGAGTTACTCAAAATGGAGAAATAAACCATCCACGCGAACACCGACATCCGCGCGGACGGAGTCGCGGGCGGAAGCTAGTACCAAATAAATGTTTTTGTATGTATTATAATAGGTTTGTCTTAATAGTATTTAAGCAAACTAATTTATAGAGATCACTAATAAATCATATATTATGTCACTAGAAAGAAGTTCCAAAAATGTAGGGTTGTCGTCATCATCTTTTCAACCAAAAGAGTCTACTACTTAACTGGCCATGTGCCTCCCACAAGGGTCTTAATTTCCACAGGTAGTATAAATATATTTAAATTACATTTCTAGCAGAATAGTAAATAAAACACTTAAGTCAAAATAATCAATATTTGTTGTTAAAAAATAATAATCACTGAATAATCAGCGCTGGTTTGGCTTTTGGAGGGCGCCCCCTGTTTCTTTTCTGGTCGATAAGCACATTTTTTGTTTCTGGTGGGGGATTGGCCAGCTTTAAGCATATGGCTAATCCGATAATATGCTTGCACATATAATTTTTGTAAAACGCAGTGCAGTCGCATTTTCCATGCATCCAATCAATAAGCGCGCCAATTTGTCTGCGCCCCCTTTGAACATATTTTCATTAAAATTATAAACTGATGCATTAAATTGGTAACGAATACATTATTTTAATAACTGAACGAAATAAAATGTAACTACTGTATTGGTGACAAAATAACAAATAAAAAGGAGTCGCAGTCAGGGATCGATTAATCGATTTATTTGGTGACAGATCTACCATTCTGAGCACAAAGCTATTATTTAAGTAATAAAACTATTATTATAAGAACGAAGTGTATATTCATGTAATGCACTACAATTTTATTGGTAATCTATCTCATATTTTACATATTATACTAACAATAATTTGATAATTCATACCTGGGAACACTCTTTGCTTATCTGAGCACGAAAATATTTCGTGGCGATAGATCTATTTCTTAGGTGATACAACTTGATGACAAATATAAATTTTGGTGACAAGAAATATAGTCCCCAATAAGAAATAACTATTAATGTCGGAGGTCAGTGACAAAAAACTCGGCTGTTTTGTTTAGTTATCGTTTTTGTCGTAGTTGTGATTTAGCTTTCAATTTAGTTTAGTTGTAATACAGTCGTTAGAAGAACAAACAGGTACACGATAAGCGACCTTATTTCATACTATTAATTAAGTCCAATCATAGTTACAGCTGGAAGAAGCTTTGCAACGAGTGGACGCACAAATATCAGCGATCGTCGGCGACAGAGTGAAGGATTTAGAGAAAAAAGTGGACCACCACGTAAAGAACATTAATAAAGTTAACTCTGAGATTACCAAACTGAAGGTTGCTATCAATACTAGCATCAGGTTAGTTTGAGGGTAGTATCTGCATCAACCTGCGAACAGGCGGACCGACGGACGGACATGGTGGAACTATAAGGGCTTCTTGTTGACTACGGAACTCTAAAAATCTACTTAGACAACTGAACACTAAAGTAGATAGTTCATTAACATTACATGTAAGTTATCTTGGACTAGTAACCCGCCCTGCTACATGCATGGTATTTATGACTTGATTTTCGTTATTATAAGTTACGTATTAATGTATTATACAAAAAAACCTGTTGGAAGAATATATATAAAACCACGGAAACATACCACCAGGGAAGACATATAAAACCATGGTTAGAACTGCTGTCTTATATGGGTCAGAATGTTGGGCCATAAAAGGGATGAATAAAGGGCAATGGTTATTCCATAAATAGAAGGGCTTATGGCTAAGTAATAATAGCCGTACGGGTTGATCGTTCAGGTTAAGCTACGCTTGCCGCAGTTGGTCCGTGGATGGGTGACCATCTTTACATACCAAGGCCCTTCCGTGCCTCGGAAAGCACGTTAAGCCGTTGATCCCGGCTGTCTTTCGTAGATCTTAGACAGTCGTCAGACTTTCGGGCTTCTGAGGACCCGTAGTCCTCAGAAGCCCGAAAGTCTGACAACCAGTCTTACCAGGGGTATCGTATTACCCAGTAACTGGGTTGTGGAGGTCAGATAGGCAGTCGCTCCGTGTAAAATACTGGTACTCAGCTGCATCCGGTTAGACTGGAAGCCGACCCCCAACATAGTTTAGAAAAGGCTAGGCAGATGATGATGGTTATTCCATAAATATTTAAAAAAAAAAACAATTTTCACAGAAACGCAAAGAGGTCGAAAGACAAAATTCAGCAGATGGAAGCTGACCTGGAAGAGACCGAGAGGAACTTGGAAACACTGAACAACCAGAAAGCAGAATTCAGTTTGGAGAAAGCACGATTACAGCGGGAATTAAAAGAGGTAACTTATGTTTTTAATTAATCTATTGTTGAATAAGTACTAGGGATGTGCTGGATATCCGTATGCGTAACCGCGGATATCCGAGGGAGATGAAAGATCCGTATACGTTACTTTTTTGCCGGATCTTTTACTTTAATAAATTTATCAATACCTACATGAAATTCTATAAATAGATGACTAACTTTTGTCTGCGGCTTCTCACGCGTGGATGTCGGAAATTTGGTTGAGTTAAAGTAAAAAATCAATTTAATGATATTTACTTTGAAAAGGGAGGAAACTCCACACAACTTCATCTCCTTTTTCAGTTCTTCGGTAGGAGAATTATCAAAAACGCTGAGATACGTATAAATTCATTTTTAATTGTCAGCCTACACACACAATTTGAAGGAAATTATTAGGAATTTCAATTTTGTTTTAGCTTCGAAACTGGCGGGCTTTCACACAAACTTCCACCCCCTATTTCACCCTTTAAGGGGGGAGTTTGTTTGCGTTTGTTTGAGTTTGTTTGTTTTGTTTTGAGATTTCGTGATTAATCAGTGAGTGAATCAATGTGTCAGTAAGTGACCTTTCGCTTTTATATACAGGGTGTTCCAAAAATAGTGTCAAGTGGAAGTCCAGAGATAGAGCATCCCTTGGGATACCCGAATCATCCCTATGTGTGTTCCGAATTTTTCATTGTTTTCTTGTTATGATTTTCTTTTTCTGAATTTTGACACAATCTCAAAAGGTCACGCGTCATTAAAAGTAATCAAAATGACGGCGCTCATCATTCCCTCTCACTCGCACTTGCCAGTTCAAACTCGCATCCTAATTGATTACAATATAATTCTATACACTTTAATTCCACTTTCAGCTCGAAGAACAAATAAAAGATGTTGCCGGAGAGTTTACGAAGATTAAACAAGAAATACAGACTATTCTGAATCAAGAAAACAATATTAAAGCCATACGTTTGGAACCTAACAATGCGGTGAAGAAGATGAAGAAATCTATTCGAGACAGTCAGGGTAAAGCAAATATCTGGGAGAAAGAGGTAAATATGTATTTCTTAGCCAATTTGTGTTCGTGGTCTCACTCGTTTTCTTGGCAAAAATCTTCATGTACTAGGATAACAGGTGCCCTATGTGTAAATCAGTCTTGCAGCCTCATTTCTTAATACACCGATAAGTTTTTGGAAATAAAATTTAATAATATCATCCGATGGCCGAAGGTGAATGACCGTAATCGGACAGCTGTTTTGTAATTTTTCGTGGAACATAGATATTTTTTTACGAGATTCCAAAACCATAACATAACAGTCGTACCATGACATGAGACTTGGCATGATGGCAGTGTCATTTAAAGTTTGAACAAAGTTGGAATGATGTAAAAAATGATTGTTTTCTATATCGATATCCAAAACGTGGGTGACGAATGGCCAGCTAGTATAATTTGACCACATATAGGTATAAAATGCACATCAGGAAAAAATAAAAATCTATTAATTATAAATGATTACAATTAATTACCATTCTATTTTCAGCTTCAATCTATGAAACTCAAAATCCCAAGCATCGAAGGCGTTCCTGGAATAGGTCCTCTAGCGCAGCACACCGCAGAAGAGTTAGAAGGCACTGATAAAGAGGAGTTGAGGGCCCAAATAATTGAGCTGAAGAACATGATCAGAGATAACACGCCTAATTTTCAGGCTATACAGGTAATATCTTGAAGTATGAACTTTAGTCACCTTTGTGAGTATTTACTTTGATGAATTTGCTTCGCTACGCGCAACCCTTCCGATCGTACTGACGCAAATGTTGATGTGATACGTCAGGGAATGGAACATTTATCAGCCGTAGTATAATACGTCTTGCAAGTCGATTTGCTCACTGTCAAAGTCGCGAGATTTATTGTAATTCAGGCAAAGTATTTATTGGGTTTTTCCATTAGGAAATTCTTAGTAACAGCTCAGAGTTTGGACGTTGGCGTTGTGATACCCCGTGCTTTGGAAAGCACGTTAAGCCGTTGGTCCTGCGCCTGATCTCTCTCCGTTCGTGTCGGATTGCCGTCCCTAAGGACCATAGTCTTGAGTGAGGGTAGAGTGAGTGTCCCTGTGTCTACGCACGCCTGCGCTATAATATCTCCTGCGCCGATGGCTAGTGTCCGTTGAGATTGGCCACTATAGCCGAAATACGGTCTGGATATTATTATACTGTATACAGTTACGGAAAAGATGCTCGATACCTGGAATATACCTTGAATACCTGCTAGCATACCTAAAAGACAATGAGCTCCTCAGTGACCACTAGTTTGGCTTCCGTCGTGGTCGGTCAATAGGGGATGTTGTGTATGTTACGCATTTTTGGGGCGAGATCATTGAAAAACGGCGAAGTACAGTACATATCAAGCAAGCCAGCAAGGGCTGGCTCGCTTGATATATCTTGATGTGTCTTGGGTAAACTTCTCACATTCGGCATCCCTGCTGCCTTTTGCAACTGAATTTCCGACTTTCTGAGTGATAGATCGATCAGAGTGGTCATAGATGATTGCTCATCGGATCATAAGGCTATTGATGCCGGTGTTCCTCAGGGGTCTTTCTTTTCTCCGACTCTATTTTTGAACTATCAGAGCGCCCATTTCATCGGTTAGACGAGGACATATTCACTGCACCCCTCTCTTCCCTACTACAGGGTATGTACCATTCGCACTTGGTTGATATCCCAACCAGTCGTACTCAGTGCTTCTCCTGCACATTCATTATGCACACAGCCAAAGTGTGAAACGCTCTTGCAGCGTCTGTGTTCCTTTCCACATCCAATCCGTCTGCCTTCAAAGCAAGAGTCAACAGGCTTCTTCTGGGGAAGCTCGTTCCATCATAGACGGCAGTATGCCTTAAATACATGTTGTATTGTGATGTGTGACTCCGGTTATACTAAAACTGATGTAATTTTTAATTTGTCTGTCTGAAATGTTTTGTTTATACCTTTTTAGTTGATTTTTTGTTGTGGTTAAGTTTCCGATTGTAATTTTCTTTTGTATCCGGTGCATGTCGATGAAATGAATCGTGTTTATTTTGTTTAGTTGTCCACGGCAACAATGGGCTTTTCGACATTCTATGTCCACACGTTGAGAAATCGTGATAACTTGAGACATCGTCAAAAAAAAAAAGACAAATTATAACTTACATTGTGATTTGTTCTTTTGACAAGGAGTGTATTACCACGAGTCGGTTTATAAAAGTAATGTGAACGGAAAATCACCATTAAATATTCGTTATTAATTGCGAGACTTCAAGACATGGCGAATGCGAAAAAAAAAGCAGTTGTTCCATACATTTTAGCACAGTGTTCGACAAAATATAGGGAACAGCTTTTCACACAATTCGACAAAACAGGGCACAGCCCTTTTTTCCTGTAATTTCATGGGTTAGAATTCAATTGTTTCGCATTTTTAAAAGAGAACAACAAAACATGAGAACTATGTACAAATTGTAGAATTTTCACTACAATTTACAAATTTGTAAGGTTTTTCCGAAAAAAATGTAATTTTAAGTTGTGCGGTGCTGGTCTTTTTATCCATATTTTTATTTTTATTTTATCGTTGATCCGGTAGTTACAGTTGTTCATAACGTTTTCAGTTATGTCAATAACACCTTGTATAAATATGTATTGCAAAGTAAAAAGAAGAAGACATCACAGTTTAAAGTTTGCGTGCGGATTATTTCAGGATTACAAAGCCAAACAGGAGAGGTACCTTCAACAGGCTGCAGAACTTGAGAAAATAACGAATCAATTAAATCATATGCAAGAGCTCTGCGGTGAACTTAAGGAGATAAGGAAAACAGAATTTATGGCTGGTAAGCGTTACCGAATCATGTTGCATTGTAAAGTATACTTTAATGTAATGATAGAAGAGTCTCATAACGCGCACTTTACGAGTTAATAATAATAATAATAATGGAGTGAACACTGACGAGGTTCATGGAGTGAACACTGACGAGGTTCATGGAGTGAACACTGACGAGGTTCAGAGCTCCCACCTCATTCTTGCCTTTATTGGCTGGCTTGAGTGGAGATTCGCAAGAGCAAACGTGCTCGGGGAAAGGAAGTATTCCAGTAAGTGCTCGTAGGGACTTGACCATCTTCCGGGCTCTGGGATTGTTCTGAAAGCCGTGGAATACCTCTCCACTTCTCAAGCACCTCAGGAAGTGTTGCCCCCTTTTCGTTGCGTCACTATGTGCCAGCGACGTTTCCCGGGGGCCCATTATTGAGTGTGCAAGTCACCCCCTGACATTTTATCCGTGTATACAAAACATTGATCAGGCAGGGGCCATAGTCCTTCCATAGTTGCGGTTACCAATCCACTATAGCCATCCAAACCCATAGCCTAATTTGCTTTGTTTCCATATTCTGTAATAGTTCTGCTCCAACCGGGGATTGTCCTTGGGTGCACTTGCATAGTGCATACGAGGATAATCGTCGGTTGGTGCTCCCTCATCATTTAAAATTTTCTAAGGGGCCTCTGCGAGTTGGCTTCGGCTCCTCGTACGCCTTCCAAAGGTCCAGAACCCTAGGGTACTGAGAAATGTAAAAGAATAAGAATAATAATAATAAACCCGCAGGGCAGCATGTCGCGTGCTGTTGGACAGTAGCGACCCCACGGACCCTATGTCCCGGGAGAATTCTTGTTCCTCATCTCTGGCTTGCCTTTATTGGCCGGCTGGAGTGAACACTGACGAGGTTCAGAACTCCCACCTCATTCTTGCCTTTATTGGCTGGCTTGAGTGGAGATTCGCAAGAGCAAACGTGCTCGGGGAAAGGAAGTATTCCAGTAAGTGCTCGTAGGGACTTGACCATCTTCCGGGCTCTGGGATTGTTCTGAAAGCCGTGGAATACCTCTCCACTTCTCAAGGACCTCAGGAAGTGTTGCCCCCTTGTCGCTGCGTCACTATGTGCCAGCGACGTTTCCCGGGGGCCCATTATTGAGTGTGCAAGTCACCCCCTGCCATTTAATCCGTGTATTTACAAAACATTGATGCGGCAGGGGCCATAGGCCTCCCATAGTTCTTGGTGACCAGTCTATTTTAGCCATCCAAATACATAGTCCAACATCTTAGTTTCCATATCTTGCAATAGTCCAACACCAACCGGAGGTTGTCCTTGGGTGCACTTGTACAGTGTACACAGGGATAACCGCCGGTTAGTGCCTCACTTCATCTAAATTTTCTAAGGGGCCTCTGTGAGTTGGCTTCGGCCCCTCGTACGCCTTCCAAAAGACCGGGACCCTAGGGTCCCGAGATATGTTAACATATATAAAAGTAATAATAATAATATTCCACAACTATCACACAACGCCATCTAGTCCCAAGCTAAGCAGAGCATGTGTTATGGGTACTAGACAACTGATAAACATACTTATATATTTCTAAATACATACATATTATAGATAAATTACACCCAGACACAGAACAAATGATCGTGCTCATCACACAAACATTTGTCCTGGGTGGGAATCGAACCCACGACCTCCGGCATAGCGGTCAGGGTCACTAACCACTAGACCAACAGGCCTAGTTGTCTTATCTATATCAGGCTGTTAAACACAGCTTTAGCAAATCTTTTTTAGCACGCTGTAGCTAAATAGCAAACACAGAATCCTTATAACATCGTCATGTTTTGTGCACCGCTGTAAGATTACGAATACATTATTAACGGTGGCATAGAACCGTGTAAGGTCAAAAACTAAATCAAATATCATTCATTCAAACTAGGCTGAGAGTCAGCACTTTTCCGCCAAAATTTCTTGGGCAGAATGCCTGTTCTTCATGCCCTTCGTATCGTTGAATCCCATAAATAAAAAGATTAGTGTATTTCTAAGTAACTTTTTTGATTTAATGTAACCGTTTTTGAGTTATGTTGTCATTTCGGTAAAACCGCTGTGATAGCTTTGGTCTTTATACTTTTTTCGAGCAATACTATGAAATACAAACTGAAATATTTTTCGTAACTGCGGAACCCTTGACTGTGCGTGTTCCGACACGAATTTGGGCGGTAATTATCTTTCCAAAAAGGTGTGGGTCTTAACTATCGCGACAATTAAGAGCAACAACTTTTTGGAAGGATAAATACCGCCTAAATTCGTGTAAAAGGTCTTAACTGTCATGACAGTTAAGACCTTTTAGAATACCCATTCCCTATTTTCCGTTAAATGACGGAGGGATTCAAATGTTTCAAATAAAATAAAAAGAAACTGTTGATTTATTTATATTTCGATTCGACAAATAAAAAGGAAATTCTAAAATTCTGTTAAATGTTTATGGAAAATAAAACCTTATTTCTATTTAATTAATTACAGCTTTTAATAAAATAGCAGCGAAAGTGAAAGAAACTTACCAAATGATCACAATGGGAGGAGACGCCAAGTTGGAGCTGGTAGATCCACTTGATCCGTTCACTGAGGGTATCAGTTACAGGTAGGTTCTTGACCGACTGCGACAGATGTAAATACATGGTTATGTTTTTCAAACGTGGGTTTGCTCTGTTTGTGGGATTGTCTATATCTACCCTCAAAACGTCGTAACGGCTACACGGTGTTGCTAATGTTCAAGCAGTTTGATGGAGTTGGTGACATCGCATCTAAGATTGAACTAAAATAACTGACCAGTTGCATCAGATATTGTTATGAACTTTTTAGTTGCAGTCGGGTTATTTGTACTCCTTGATTATTTTTTAAGCTCTTACTTAGCATTTGCCTGCAATAAAATTTCGTTCGCAAACAAACTTAAACCTTCTACCTAAAGTCTTGTTTATCTTTTCAGTGTTAGAGATTTGAAATATTATTGTTAAGGCATTCTCTATTGCTTCTAAATCATCATCTGCTTAGACTTTTGCCTACTATGTCGGGGTCGGCTTCCAACCTTATCAGATGCGGCGGATGAATACCAATATTTTACATGGAACGACTTACTATCTGACCTTTACAACCCCAATATGAATCTTCTCTATAGGTTTTTAAAGAAAAAAACATAAATTATAAAATAAACAAAAACGGGCATACGGGTAGCGCTAGTTTCAACAATCTGTCAGTCAGTTTGACTATTAAGTTATTTATTGAAGTAAAACAGTTTTCGGTGGAAGTGTGGGTGTACTACACCTGTGCTTCTGTAATGTTATTATTATGTTATCAATAATGAGCAAACCTCTGCTTCTTGCAGTGTCCGTCCTCCAAACAAATTATGGCAGGATATAACAAATCTCTCCGGCGGCGAGAAGACTCTATCATCTCTAGCGTTAGTGTTTGCGTTACTTTACTACAAACCATCTCCAATGTATGTCATGGATGAAATCGACGCCGAGTTGGACTGCATAAACAGGTCCATTATCGTACACTATATTAAGGTGAGTCATTATCTGCCTAGCCTTTCCCCATTTATTTTAGGCGCCATCTCTAAAAAACAGAGAATCGCAGCAATGGTCTCGTCGTGCCATCAAATTCAATAGAAACTCTATGAATCATTCTCCACACGGCAAAGTCATCGGTACGATAATTTGATGGCATCGCCTGAATATCGTCGCGATTGCCTCGCCTGTATAGATGGCTTCCTGTCAAAGTGGATGGATACAACTGAATTCTAGTATTTTACATGGAGCGACTGATCTCACAACCCAGTTACTGGGTAACAGATGGGATGGCAAAATAGTGGACAGCCCACGTGATATTAAGAAATATTAATGTTTAAAAAAACAAAAAAAAAACAATTAAGAATAATAAGTTCATAAAAATACAATTAATTGGCATACACACACACAACACACACAAACTCACGCCTTTGTTCTGTTGCACATTAATAGGCACAAACATTTAACGAGACTATTTCGAACTACCGCTTATCTTGGTAGCGTACATCCTATCAGCATTATCTCTAATTATAGTGTTTCTATGTGTACCATTCCTGGATAAGAGTGAGGCAATTCTGCTTCTCTGAAATTCTGACTGTGACTAAGTGGTGACTGCTGCCCATGGCATCGCCAGGTATAGCATGCCGAGACACAGTAGTAACACGACGTGAAACAACTCTACGTCATCACATCTGTGTTACCATTTAGTTCAGCCAATCAATGGTGGTGTAGAGTGCGTGAGCAGGGATCTAAGCGATTCCTTTAGAAACTTGTTCAGAGTGCTGCTGAGGATGAGGATGCCATGGGAGAAGAACCCTTGCCAGAACTCTCACGGCCTAAAAAGATGAAAACGTAATAGGCATATGATAGTATAGGTAATTGTTTGACAGAAGCAGAGTCACTAACTACAGATCCATATCGGTTCTCAGTATCAAAATCTTTGAGAAAGCTTTCAATTCACGTCTAACTAATTATCTAGAAAATAATAATAAACTTGCCCAAAACCAGCATGGGTTGATAAAACATAAATGTACCTACTAAAAATGCAGATGTCAACACTTTGTAGATCTGACCAATAGAATTAACGCCCTAGATAACAAAACCATAACACATAGCATATTTTTAGATTTGTCCAAAGCATTTGATACTGTCTCTGTCACCATCCTTCTAAAGAAAATGGAACGCATTAGTATAAGGGGCTTGGCTCTTAACATTTTCAAAGAATACCTTACAGGAGAAATAAATGTGTAAAAGTACTGACCTCTCAAAGTGATAACATTAATGTCAGTGACTTTGGGTTACCCGAGGGTAGTGTACTTGTTCCTATGATCTTTCCGATCTACGCAAACGAACTCTGTCAATTAAATATTAAAAAAATATATATATTCGCTTATGCAGATGACATCGCTGTACTCGTACGAAGCTAAATCTGGGAAGTTCTCAATCTGATGCAGGGAATACTCAGAAAAATCATTGCATTATAACATGCTTAGTATGAATGTCGTTAAGACGAATTATACCGCTTTCTCACCATCCACTCAATCCCAACCTTCAAGTAATTTGTTCTTCTTTAAGGCTTATTATTGTCGTCGTACAAATACACAGACGTGCATTGCCTGTCAGCAAATTTCTTCACTCTCTTGAATAAAATTTTCCATATTCTTCTTTCAGGAACGCTCAAAAAACGCCCAGTTTATAGTGATCTCACTAAGTGAAGATATGATCGACGTAAGCGACCGCGTCGTCAATATTTACAAGTTGGAAGACTGCACCGAATCCTTCAGTGCCAATAACTTATTACCAGCTTTATTACCAAAGGATACTTCGGGATGAATTAAGAATTGTACTAACTTGTGACTTCATATAACGGTGAAAGCGCAAGGGCTGTCGCGCTAGTTAGAAGTGCAGTAAGGCGAAGTAAATTCTTTTATATTGTTTTTAAGGTAAAATTTTTAAGTTTTGCAAATGCAACAATGCATATCCAGCTTTACGTGTACATCAAAACATGATGTACACGTAAAGCTGGATATGCATTGTTTCATATGAACTAACCCAATCTTCTATAAGTTTAATACAACTATTTAAAAAAAAAAAAAAAAAACTATGCTTAGCAGGGTCTTCACGACTTAATCCAGTATCACAGACTATAACAGCAGTAAGTTTGAAGTTACAACGCTTTTTAGCAAACGCAGATCACTACGCTTGTTTGATTTCATTCAATTACTATTAGCACTCCCGACTACAAATTATAAATGCGGTGCAATACTAACTAAGTAGTTATTCATCGTAAACACTTATTAATTAAATAAAACTACGTACATTTTCATTTTCAAATAAAACCTAACATTGAAATTATCGATATTAATAAAAACCATATTGCATTTCTAGTTATTATCTCATAATAGGTTCTTCACGTACAAATATTAAAGATAAATACAGTCACACATCTTATACTGCATTTGAAATAAGTACCTATTGTGTCTTCTGTCAATTGAAATGAAGCGCTTAATGAAAGTGCATTATCCAATATTACTGCATTTAGAAGTAGTATTCTTAAATTATTCAGTGTACATTATTTACAAATCTTAACAGCAGCAAATGTATCTAACTGTGTTTCTTACTAGTAGAATAAATTAGGTTCAAACAAATACTGGAAGGCAAAGAGCAGTAATTGTCTTACTGCAGTTGTGCTAAGTGATTTATTTCTCAGCAAGAAACATACTGCTTATTAAAAGTGCTACTTTCCGAACAGCTATCAAAATAAGAAACACGAAGGGTTCCGAATCTTGAAGAAAAGCAATTTTCCAAAAATCTTTCGTTTGTACTTAGCACGGTAAAAGTTAGCCCGTGAAATTCAAATTTATGTATAAAATATGATTCGTAACCGTAACACGGATTTATTTACATAATTATAATCATTAAAATCAGCTGTAAATACAAACGTGTCACGGTCGCAATTTTTTTAATAAACAAACAACCTAACATTTTTTTTTGTGGGTCATCATCAAATGGCGTGTCAGACTTTTACTGACTAAAACCCACTCATGTTCCTTCATTTGCCCATGTCCCGGGCCACCTCTTTCGTGCCAAGGCCACGGTATCTCTTTCGTGAAAGGGCCACGGTATCTCTTTCGTGCCAGGGCCACGGTATCTTTTTCGTGCCAGGGCCACGGTATCTCTTTCGTGTCAGGGCCACGGTATCTCTTTCGTGCCAGGGCCACGGTATCTCTTTCGTGCCAGGGCCACGGTATCTCTTTCGACAACCTAGCACTGACCTGCAAATTGCAAAAATCGAAAGAAAGTTTAATTTCGCGGGTTAGCCTGGAGCTTTCGCGACAAGTAGGTCGTTTAATTTCGTTGAGTTTTCGTCAACGTCCATACAACGTTGAATACACCGGATCTCGTCCGGTCACCGAAGTACTGCAACATCGGGTGCGGTCAGTATTTGGATGACTGTCTCGGAACACTGCGTGAACGTTGGTTTCGCTTTGTGATCTCACTAAATTTTTTAATGAAATTATTTGCTATTTAGAGTCATTATGTGTATGTTTTACTTGAAAATTGTGAGAACTTATTACGAATACGCTTCTTATAATGATCTCTTATTGTAAGTTAGTTTATAATTACAACTACTATTAATCATCATATTGCCACAGTATAAATATGGACAGTATGGCAACCAGGCCTATTTATTGTAAGAATAACCTACGCTACATTGGAGCGTTAGGGTTGTCTTCCAAGTGTTTGAAAAATTTGAAATTGTTTTATTGGAACAAAGTTCTATAACGCGGCTCGCAGTAAGAGTTGACGTGTAGAAGACACGCAAAAAAGCGTTCATACATGTTATGTCCCCTCCATGGATCTTTCTTCTTTGGTCAAATGTAAATTCGAGTTGGTGGCTGCAAAAATTTAGTTTTAATTTAAATAGGGTCTGCTCACCGAACACGTTTTAAATAGAAATTAATTTAACGTTATAATTATTTCGTAATATTAATACATAAAGAAAATAACCTTCAATTATCCGGTCGTTTTGCGAATTGTCTGATTAGTACGATAACGAGTCGCTGCTTGAGGGTCATTATATCCGAGTTTTAATCTATTTATTGTACGTATAAGGCAGCGTTTTACTAAGAAATACGCACGTGGCATTTTTGAAAAGATGGTGGGCGGGGTCCGTGGTTTAAGATTAAAGATGTACTAACGATTTTAAAATTATTAAAAATAATAACCAGAAATGGCCAAATGTAAAATGTATGTTCTGACGCTAGTGAAGATGTGTATGTAATTATGATTTTTTTTAATGAAGAAATTGGATTTTATTATCTATAAAATATGATTTGACTGATTGATTGTAAGCGAAACTTATAACGCGTGCGCCCTCGGCTCGACACGGCACCTGCCACTGAGTAGTGTCGCAAAGGATTCGAGTCCTCGAGTCGTAATTGTAAGACTAGACTCAATTATGTAAGACTCAGTGTGCTCAAAAGGATCGCAGTCTATAGACAAACACTCAAGTTTAAAAAAAGACTCGAGTGTTAAAATTAACTCGAGTTTTAAAGAAAAACTCGGAGCATGAAGATGAGACTTAGAAGTCTTACACAAGCTCATCATTCGAAAATACTCGAATAGAAGGTGATAAGTTCAAATGAGCGGTTGTGATGTAACTATGATGTGTACAAAAAAAATCTGATGAGTTATCCGAGTGTTTCTGTAAGTCTCGAGTTCATTTTAAGACTCGAGTCCTTTTAAAGACCCGAGTGGCTGTGAAATGACTCGGGCTCGGCTTGACTCTAGGCTCCGAGCCTTTTGAGCACACTGAGTCTTGCATACTTGAGTCAAGTCTTTAAAATTACGACTCGAGTCCTTTGCAACATTACCACTGAGAGCACCGCGACTATCGCTGTGGGTTGTCGTAGTTGCGCGCGTCTATGTGCGTATGCCGTTCTGAACGTTTGTTCGTAGTTTCTGTACTGTCCATATTTATAGTGTGATACTGCTATCCTTCTCCCACTGTATTAGGGCCTTTCGTCCACTTTCGTAACCGAATTTTCGTAACCAGCTACGAACATGGAATTTTCTTCCAGTTTCATAACTGGCTACGAAAACAGAATTATTTTTCTCTTTTCGTAACTGGTTTTCGTAACCAACTTGGAATTATTTTTCTCTGTTCGTAACTGGTTACCAATACAATAGAATTGCATTATTTTTTAGTAACTAAAAAGCCTGTTATATAAAACACAATGACAAAGAAATATTTTTTTATTTTAATCGTCACTTGAAATACATGTAGGTACATATACTTTTACGGTAAAAAAAAAACAAAACTCTAATTAACAATAAAAAGAATAATTTTATTACATAACATATCTATATCTATACTTATAATAAAACTGTAGAGAGGTCAATTCTGTACATTGAAAATATATTCAAAATTAATATTGGAGGATGAATGGTGATCGATACTGATGCCAAAAATGCAATCAGTAAATTTTTTGTCTGTCTGTCTGTATGTGCACGCATGGGTCAAAAACTACTGAAGGGATTTTAACCAAACTTGATACGATTGTAGTCCATACTCCTGGGCAGGTTATAGGCTATATAACATAACGCTAAGACACATAGGAGCCGAGCAGTGACGATAAATTTGAAGCAAGTCGGATGAAAATGCGCTTTCGAGCTCTTAGTAGTACGTTCACGCGGGATATTTTCCGACCTGCACGCGGGCGAAGCCGCTGGCAAAAGCTAGTAAGTAATAAGAGTAATTTTTCGTTTTCCGGAAACTTATATGGAGAAATCCTAAACTAAACCTTATATGGAGAAATTATTTCCAAACAGTGCCCAACAGTTATAATATTATTTTCTAGGTCTGCGATGGCCGAATTGATTCGGTATCAATTTCTAAATAATTTCGGGATTTTTTCGTTTTATTACGAACACGTATCTTAGTCTCTTTAGCTAAAACATCCAGAACTTGAGCCAGAGAAGGGTTTTTACGTCCTATATACCTATTAAGCCTAGCGTGCCAACCTTCGAGATGGTTGGTAGTTTGCAATTCTTCTTTGTAACAACACCATTTCCTAATAAAATTTGAATTACTTAACCAAAAATTATTAAAGTAAACATTAAATTGGTCTATTTTCGGGCATTTTGGTAATCTTTGCATTATATATTTGTGGCCTGACAAAATCTTGTTCAATGGCAATCGAGCTAAGCCAGCACACCTAGCAACATACCGTCTTTGAACTCGAGAGTTTAGTCCCAACGCCTTGGCTTTCTTAAACAGACTGTTACAGTAATGATAAAAACAGCCTTTTATTGTGGATTTTGGAAAAACTTTTTCAATTGCATTCATGGCAGCTTTTTCATAATCAAGCGTAATTTTTTTAGGATTCCATGTAGGTAATCGTCTGTTAACCAGTTCGAATAATATCTCGTATGTTTGTTCTTTTTTGTTTGGAAGGAACGCAAATACCAAAGGAATAACATTGTTTTTTAATTTATTATACCCGTGAATAGTATATAGTTGCTGAAATGGTGCTGGACATGACTTAAAAGTACCGTCCATGAAAACATGATCAAAATCAATAAGAGTTTTTGTAGTATCAGGACAGCAAAACACCAGAATTCTTGTCTCTATATCTTGGTAGTCAGCCAGTAGAAAATTTTCAAATTTTTTCGGTATTTGGATCTCTGAATGTGACTTAAAATGTAGTTTTGATACACCTAAACTTTTGTTTCGTGAATTGTATAGACCACTTTTCACACTAATAAAATCCGGCAGCTTACAAACTATATTCGCGCCATCATCCAGGAGTTCGGAGATCATTTCTTCATATTGTTTCTGTATAGGTTCTAAATTATTGCTAACATTGGTTTTTAAGTTTTGTACTTTTTTTATAATTATATTGTTCATGTGATTAGGTAAGCAGTTAACGTCGTGAGGTTTTTCTTTTATAAACTTATTTTCACTGTCAAGTGTTAGGGTGAGTGGTCCAACAGTTAACCACCAAATTTTCTGATCAGCATACTGCGTATTTGGTCATTAAAAATATATAATTTTCTGCAAGGTATAAGGTAGTGGTTTAGTGGCTACCTATCTGCATTTAATAAATGTTGAATTTCTTTAATATTTTTTGGAGATGGGAGTTTAAAAAAAAAATGGGAATTGGCTAACTGTGTCCACACTATGGTACGCATTTAACCACAGGGTGTGCCACAGTTGACCACGGAGTACACATTTAACCGCCCTATATGATTTCTTAATTTATTAAAAAAAACAGTATGAGTGGTATGAAAAAGAGACTTTTATTGTTTAGCACATTTAACAGTTGCTTAACATTAATTATTAGGTAACTTTATAATGGCACAGTTCAGTCTCAACATTGTCATTGTAAGAGTACCTTTTCAATTATGTAGGCACTAAAGATACTAACTTATATTCTCAATTCGAAAATAATCAACATTTTTTTTAGTTTTTGGTGAATTATTAATATAATTATCAATTACTCTTATTTTAATCATAAACTTAAGAAGTAAACAACAAGGAATAAATAATTATCTAAACCTTTAACGCAAGTTTCACAAATTTAGTTATTCACAAGTCATCATATCTCAGTCTCAACAATGTTATTTTAAAATGAATAAAGTCTTAGTAAGTTTTGGTAAATGCTTAAAATAATTATCAAATTATTCGTATCATAAACGAAAACTTAAGCATAAAAACAAAAAATAAACAAATATCTGAAGTTTTAACGTGGCCTACCTTGTCACAGCATTAGTTTTTCTCAGTCTCATAATATTTAATCGAGAACTATTAGTAGGTAAGAAGGTAGTTAAAATATATAATGAGATTTAAATATTGATGGCTAATGAGAAAAGCTAATGTTACAAATAAAAACTTTAACAATTAACGTAGATTCAAATATGTCAAATCAAAATAAACGTGAAACGAATAAGACGCTTGCCTTCGGCTGCTGCCAGTAATTTTAGGATTTGGTAATATATATTTGATATCTTTTAGCTGTACCCCTGCTGTATCAGGTTCCAGAGGCTCACAAAATGTTTGGGATGCTCTACTTTTTAGTCTTAAGAAACTCACAAAAAAGTCAGAATCGTCTTCATCATCTATTATAGTTTCTAAAATTTTCGCAACGTAATAGACGGAGCTTTTTTTATATGGAAATAATACGATAACATATTCTTGCTCTTTTGGATCTCGTGGTAAAGGTAAAAAATTACCGTTAAGTATAATCCTACCTTCCTCATCCTCATCTATATTTTCACTAATATATTCTTCTCCACCAGAAGATGATCCACTTGCTACATAATCATTTTCATCTGAACTGTCATCACTTTCTATAATATCTTTTTTTCTTTCCTTAATGGCTCTTTTATTCTTTTTCTTTGTCTTATTTTGGGTTTTAACACCTGTGAACAGGTCTTGCTTTGCTTTTTTAATTTCTTTCTTAATTATTTTTATTTTCTTTGCGGCAATAGCATCTTTTTCAGGCGTATCCGTGGCGATCATGCTTTTCCCAAGAATTCTACGCTTTTTTGGATCACGTGGTTTCGCTTTTATTGGTGGCATAAATTCCTGGGGCGAAATAAACTTTGACGGACCGGCAGCTTCTTTTATGCGAGGTGTGATGATATCTTGATTTCCAACTTCTTTAAGCACTCGTGATAGAGGTGGCGAGTGAAAAACTTCTATGCTACCAGGGTTTATTGACAAATTTTGCTGCAGAGTAATATTCTCACGCACGGTTAATGGATCTTGTGATTCGGGAGCCTTAATTATTGGAAGTGTGGTGTCGTCATCTTGGTTCCTTGGCAAGTAAACTTGCAGATCAATATCTTCATGAGCTAATAATAAATCTCGAAAATCGGAAACTTCAATCATTGGTGGTGTGATATCGTTATCTCGACTTGTAGAACCAAAGTTCTCAAGGATAGAAGGAGACTTGGAAGATTTTTCTCGTTGATCATCAATTTCCTGTGGCCTATCTGTTACGGTACTAGGCATAAAATCAACTTCCGTAAAAATGCAGTCATTGAATGGGAATATTCCGGTTTTCTTGAACGCATTTGTTATGTTTATCGGAGTCATTGATTTCATGTATGCAAAACCAACACACTCAGCAACATTGTATATAGTTAGAGGTTGCCCTGGATGTCTTAATAGCCATGAATCTACAGCTGCGTTATAATATGACTTGAACGGGCCGTTTAATCCAACATCCAGTGGTTGAAGTTTTGCAGTAGTATGCGGATGGAGAGTTAAAACAGTGACACCCGAAGACTTAGCCAGATCTAGTGCTTCAATTGACAGATGGCTTTCGTGGTTATCCATTATTAATAGCACAGGATTTTCTTTTGAGGCTGAAACATGCTTTATGAAATGTTTCATTACATCCACAAATATTTCAGCATTCATCCACCCAGAAGCTGCAGCTAACCCTAATGTGCCCGATGGCGCTCCATGTAACATGTGTGGTTGAAACTTTTTTCTCGGAAAAACCATAGCCGGTGGCAAAGCTTGTCCTATCGCGCTGACAATGCAACATGTTGTGACTAAGGTACCTCTTTCACCACTTGTGACCTTTGCTGCATTCGTGCCTTTTCGTGCTAGTATTTTTCCTGGTCGTTGTACAGTTGTCGTTGAAGTCTCATCCAAATTGTACACTCTAGTGCCGTCTGCAAAGCTCGGATGTCTTTCCATGACTGATTTTAAATTTCTAAAAAATGACTCGATGTTGTGCTTGTTGAAAGCAGTTGCTCGGGCTAAGCTACAGGCTTCTGGTTTCCTCAGTGAAATTTCAGGATGTCTTTTCCTGAATGAGCGCAGCCATTCAAATCCAGCCAATTCTGAATCTATCCATGACTGTGGTATTTTCAAATTGTTGACTTTCGCCATTTGATAAGCAACGCGGCGGCAATCTTTAGTAGATAATCCGTAAAATATTTGAGCACAATTCTCAACATAATCTAATAATTGTTTTTCTTGCTCAGATGTAAAAATCTTGTTAACTTCATAATTTGGTGTTAAACGTACCTCTGGATTTATTTTGAATTTATTCACATACAATCTGACCGTCGGATATTTAAGCTGGCATTCCTCGCTTGCTTTTCTTATACTCATCCCGGATTGCACTAACTGCATTGCTTTCCTCATAGCATCTTCAGAATGTCCTCCTCGTTTCCTAACTATCGTTTTGTTCCGGCCCATCTGTAAACAAAATAAGCAAGGCAACATTTAACCATTTGTTAGTACACAATTAGCCATGGCTAACTGTTCAACATATAGGTTTGGTTAATTGTAGACTACCCCTCCCCATAAAGCGTTTGAACACTGTCACTTTAAAATTATTCATGCAATTGAAACCAAACGTGTGTTAATATATGCGAGAAAAGTATATTTATACGGTCAACATACACTGCTATTTGTAATAATAAACTGAATGATGTGAAACGGAAAAAATACTTACGTTTTTTTAAATATTTTGTCACTGATTTTCAATAATTTGCACGTAACACGACCGTTGAGCACGTGAGCTTGCCGCCGACTGGGGAGCGGGGAAAGTAACTGTTGCGGCATCGAAATGTCTAGTATAGGCGGAGCGGCAACGTCGCATTTGAAAGATATGGGCGTGGATAACTGTGTACGAGTGGCTAACTGTTGGACTACCCACCCTACATTACCTCCACAGCCTCTTAAGTTGTAACATTGATAAAATTTGCTTCCATTACTGTATTCTTTTCTAAGATGGTATTGCCGACCATCATAGAGCAGTTTAATACCCCCTCGTTTAGTTGGTACAAGTTCTATAGATTTTTCTTCAATTACTTCCATGTTTACTGTCTACTGCTTTAAATATTTATTCTTAATATTATAATAATACATCGATTCAGGGAAATTTCATCATTCACACAAATGACATATAAATGACACAGAATAACATATTATTAATATCAACCAGTTCAAGATTAATGGGAAGCATTCATTGATATAAATGTAACCTCCTCGCTTGTATTTTATAAAAGGATTTTAATTTATTTAGAACCTATACAGAAACAATATGACGAAATGATCTCCGAACTCCTGGATGATGACGCGGCAATTTTATGTTTACTTTAATAATATTTGGTTAAGTAATTCAAATTTTATTAGGAAATGGTGTTGTTACAAAGAAGAAATCCGAACTACTAACCATCTCGAAGATTGGCACGCTAGGCTTAATAGGTATATAGGACGTAAAAACCCTTCTCTGGCTCAAGTTATGAATGTTTTAGTTAAAGAGACTAAGATACGTGTTCGTAATAAAACGAACAAATCCCGAAATTATTTAGAAATTGAAACCGAAATCAATCGGCCATCGCAGACCTAGAAAATAATATTATAACTGTTGGGCACTGTTTGGAAATAATTTCTCCATATATGGTTTAGTTTAGGATTTCTCCATATAAGTTTTCGGAAAACGAAAAATTACTCTTATTACTTAAATTTTTTTTTTCAACATTTCTTTGTCATTGTGTTTTATATAACAGGCTTTTTAGTTACTAAAAATTAATGCAATTCTATTGTATTGGTAACCAGTTACGAACACAGAAAAATAATTCCAAGTTGGTTACGAAAACCAGTTACGAAAAGAGAAAAATAATTCTGTGTTCGTAGCCAGTTATGAAACTGGAAGAAAATTCCATGTTCGTAGCTGGTTACGAAAATTCGGTTACGAAAGTGGACGAAAGGTATTAGGGGTCGGCGCAGCATTACCTAGTCATAGGTATCATTATCTAGTCATAGGTATCATTATCTAGTCATAGGTATCATTATCTAGTCATAAGGTAAAACTCAGTAGTCGGCTTTCAAGCTTTATTTAGCTGTGAGTAAGCATAGATATTCGCTTATAATATTGTATACATATACAAACATTTATAATAAATAAACAATTAAAGTAAAATATGGTTTTATTTACTTACTTCCTTTTAGCATGTATGGTCACCAAGAGATAAGTACTCAGGGTCAATTCAATTCAATTTATTGAAAATAAACAGTACGTTTAACAAATTAAAATTGATTCGAAAACATCCATCGGCTTCTTACTAAACTTCAACTTTATCTGACTACACTGGTGACTTATTTCTTGACACATTATTGGAACCTTATAAAACAATTTATCCGTCAATACTGCTGAGCGTGCCCGCGTTCTGGCGTGTCCGTTTCGACTGCTCGGACATAGTGTCGTAGAAGAAAAATGGGTAGTACGTTAATATTACGAAGGAATTTGTAAAACACTAACAGTGAAAGTCGCAAATTTGTAGATCCAAAATTAAGAAAGTTATAATGGCCGCGCGGTCAGAACATGGAAAACCGCGCGGCCATGCAGTTCTCCTATATGCAGCTTAGTAGAGGTCCTATTCTTTTTGCTAACCACATACGATTTCGAAGAAAATGTAGACAGTATAAATAAAGCCCTAATATCTGGACTTCACGGCCTACAGTGTTCGAGTACCATCGACACGAAAGAAGAAGAAGACGGCCTGCAGAACTTAAATGCTATGGCTGCGAGGTCAGCACATGGAGAACCGAAGTTCTGTTAGGGCTTTCTTCTTACTATCTACATTTTCTACGAAATCGTATCAGTGGTTAGCAAAAAGAATGGGACCTCTACTAAGCTCCGTTTAAGAGAACTGCGTGGTCGCGCGGTTCTCTACATTTTCATCGAAATCGTATCAGTGGTTAGCAGAAAGAATAGGACCTCTACTAAGCTCCGTTTAAGAGAACTGCGTGGTCGCCGGTTCTCTACATTTTCATCGAAATCGTATCAGTGGTTAGCAAAAAGAATGGGACCTCTACTAAGCTCTGTTTAAGAGAACTGCGTGGTCGCGCGGTTCTCTACATTTTCATCGAAATGGTATCAGTGGTTAGCAAAAAGAATGAGACCTCTACCACGGTAATAATATCTATACAGTAGTCTATCTTCATACAAACGCTCGGAACGCAAGTCATACTTATGCGCCTCGCGTTTGGTACACTCCGAGTACATTCGCAGTCGCGTACGCACCGCTTTGACAAACGGATGGCGGGCGGTGTGATTGATGGTTTTGTTGTAAGCAGTTAGCGTGCGATTTATGAATATATGATAATAATCAGTGCAAGATGATTATTATGGTAGTATTTTTTTTTAATTACTTGGAAATTCCGAAAGGAAAGACTAGATTTTTTTATATAGGTACCTACTAGTACGAAATTTATTTCTTTTTTTAATACTTTTCTACCAAGTAAAATAACTGGATTATTGAATAAGTAAGTGGATAGGGTGAAAAAAGTGACACACGAGTGACCTACCTACGCTCGTAGTAGTAGCAGGTAGTTTCCTAGCCTGGGGTACCCAATCTTTTGATTTGAATCGATCCTTTGGATCGAAAATCATTGAATCGATACACGATCTAGATCGCAGGATTTGAATCGGCCCAGCAAAAATCATATCGTAATTAAAAATCAATAAAAGTTGACAAAATGTCCATCTTCCACCATTGTCACTTTTAATAAAAAACGGTCCAAACATTTGATTTTTTAAATAAAAATATAATATTTACAATCAAAGAAACGCAAGTAGGTAGATGAAGTTAAAATACTTTATGCGGGCAGCCCTACCGCGTCTATCGCGTGTTTACGTACCGCACGTGCTGTAGGTAATTATTTCTAGGATAAGGCCGAGTCAAAATACTGTGTAGTATATCTATACTGTGCCTCTACTAAGCTCCGGAGAACTGCGTGGCCGCGCGGTTCCTCATGTTCCGACCGCGCGGCCATGGTTAAACCTTGTTAAAAATTGCAACTTTCACTGTTAGTGTTTTACAAATTTCTTTGTAATGTTGACGTAGTAGTTTTTCATCTACGACACTATGTCCGAGCAGTCGAAACGGGCGTCGTTCCGGCTGTGGACGAGTGGGAATCGGGCCGCTGGCTTCAGGCACTACCGTCACCCAACATAGGCACTATGCTGAGTGACACCACCTTTCGGCTTGCTACTTGCCTGCATCTGGGCGCTCCTTGCGCAAGCGGCGAAAGTATAGCAACCTTATTGGTAATAATATTTTCGAGCCGTTTGGGGTTGAAACCCTCGGGCCGTGGGGTCAGAGTGCTTATGGCCTCTTTAAAGAGATATCTAAACGGCTGGTTGACACTTCTCGTGACCCAAGGGCTGGTTTTTATTTTGGCCAACGGCTAAGCATTGCTATACAGCGTGGTAATGCCGCCAGTCTCTTGGGTACGTTACCGGTCGACAGGGATGAGGATGAATTTTTCGATGCTTTATTTTAGTTTGTGTATATATAGTTTTGGTTAAGTTAATTTATTGTATTATGTTGTTATTTATATTAATAAATACTTTTACGAAATTACACCAAAAATTGGGAACCAATTTGTGCTCTGCGTTGGCAGGGTTTCATGCTCTCACAGGCTGAGATTTCAATCTTGCATTTTACAGGAAAGGGAAAAATAAACCTTTACAATTGTTGCAAAAATCTCAGGCATACATGCAAACATTGGGTAATATTGCAAATATCCCGAATTGTACAATAGACGACGTCTTCGCAACAATTGAAGAATTTGTTTGTCGTCTGTATGGATTCAAAGGGATAAACGATGTCAACGCTACACGAGTCGACACGTTTATTAAAAACTACGAAAGTAATGATAAGAACGATATGCTGAAGTGGAAAAATCGTATCGATGGAGCTATCTTTCCACCATGTAAGTCGGAGCTACGCCAGCATTTACTGCAAACTTCATACATCGCGCTCCTTTGGAGCCATGTTCACCTTCAAGAGCGTTCTCAATTATGTCCCATTGACTGGGGATGGGAAGAAATAGAAGACAAATATGTTTTCAAATGGTTCGAGGGATATCAAGTACCCCCATCAGTCAGCAGTATAACGGATAGCAGCGAAAATATTGCTGGTATGGAATTTTTGTTGGTGACACATTCTTTGAGTGTGTATATTCTAGTATCCGGAATTTAATGATTAACATGGTTATTTACAGATAATGAAAAAGAGGATCGCGATCAGGAGCACGAAAGTTCTGATGACGATTCATCTGGAGATGATGACGATAGCGATACTATGGACTACGAATAATTCCATATCTATTTATATCTTTCTATCTCTTTTTTTAATTCCCTTTATATTAGTTGATGAAATTTCCGTTTTACTCTTCATATTATTTTATATTATGCATTTTTTTCATCTATGTAAAATAAAACAAAAAAGAAACAAAATATTTCCCTACGATATTACATAGGTCATTTCACAAATAACAGGTCCAAATATTTTTTTTTTGTGCCGTGGTGTTATTTTTGCCTGGTGAGTTTTCGTAAGCTATAGAAATTCAATACATCCTTAATGAAAGGGGCAGTGTCTTCTGCCCTGAGCTGTCAACAGCCAGATTTTGTCATGAATGCATACTGTCTACATTTTCTTCGAAATCGTATCAGTGCAAAAAGAATGGGGCCTCTACAAGGCGTTTAAGAGAATTTTGTGGCCGCGCCGTTCTCCATGTGCCAACCGCGCGGTCATGGCTAACCCTTTATAACTTTCTGAATATTAAATCTACGAAATTGCGACATTCAATGTTAGTGTTTTACAAATTCCTTCGTAATGTTGACGTTCCCGTTTTCCTTCTACGACACTATGTCCAAGCAGTCTAAACGGACACAATCTCCAGATGAGGGATCCGTGTGGTGTCGGACGTAAAGAATTGTACTATCCCATTTCATCGTGAGTGTTGCAAGAGGCGTCTGGGGGGATTTGCTGGAGAATGGGCAGCAGCGTTCTCGATGCATTTTGCCACCATACTGCGATAGCCAACCCGCCTGCCAAGCGTGGCGATTATGGCAACCCCCCCTCCCCCCCAAATCGGGGGAGGCCTATATCTGGCAGTAGACGTCTTTTTTTTCTCTGGATGGGAAATCGTCAAATGATGTCTCCCGCTCTGTGCGGAGCGGGAGGGCGTGTTAGACTTTTACTGACTAAAACCCACCCGTGTTCCTTTAGTTGCCCATATGCCAAGGTCATGGTATCTCGCTTGAACAATCTCGCGACCCTGGCAGGCATCGGTCCTAACAGACCCCTTCATTATTGCTGACATCTCTTTGAGGCGCGCGTGGAACACTACGCGCCGTCGACCCGAGCTTGGTCCTTACCGGGCGGCGAGCTACCCATTGCTCGCCACCCGCAAGCTCGCGCCTACGGTGGCCGGGAGTCCGCTATGGACTCCCGACGCCCGTGGCGTCTCCTCCTGCGGCGGCTAGGGACGTGAGGGCGCTAAGACTGCCACTCCCTCACGCGCCCCGCCTCCTCCTTCGCGAGCATTACTGCTTCGCAGAAAGAGGTGACGGCTTCCCATTCCCTCTCGCTCCGTACCATGGCTCGCACCAGGGCCGGACGCGAGAGGTCGCCGCCGCCGATCGCCTCCACGAGGACACGGCGGTGCTCCGCCCAGGCAGGGCACACCTCCACCGTATGCTCCACCGTGTCCTCCAGACGATCCTCGCAATGGAAACACCCGGACGTATCCTCCCGCTTTATCCTGAACAGGAACCCACCGAAGCACCCATGCCCGGTGAGAACCTGCGTCAGGCGGAAGGTGAGGACGCCGTGGCGCCTCTCTATCCACTCCTCAAAGAGGGGACTTACCGCCGCAATTGTGGATCACGGCACTCACTCGCCGATCACTACGGCAAGTGGAGGTTCTAGCGGCCAACTGTTTTTGGTCGTAGCGCCTTAGTTTTTTTGTAACAAATTCAGGAAAAGAGGTGTGTATTGTAACAAATTACAACTAATTCCTGGCAAAATTTCATCAAATTTTAAGAGTTGGCCGCGCGGTGGAAACGGACATAATCTGGCGGAGCAATCGTAACGCACACAATGAAATATTTTCGAAATGGATGTTTTTGAATCAATTTTGATTTGATAAATGTACTGTTTGTTTTCTATAAATTGAATTGAATTGACCCTGATTATTTACGTCTTGGTGATCATACATGCTAAAAGGAAGTAAATTAATAAAAACACATTTTACTTCAGTTATGTATTTATTTAAAAAAAATTGTATACGTATACAATATTATAAGCGAATATCTATGCTACTCACAGCAAAATAAAGCTTGAAAGCTGAGTACTGGGTTTTACCCTATGACTAAATAATGATACCAATGACTAGGTAATGCTGCGCCGACCCCTAATACAGTGGGAGAAGGACAGCAGTATCTCAATATATACAAAAACCACGAACAAACGTTCACGTTCACGAACTCACGCAGTCGCGCACAACTACGACACCCCACAGCGATAGTAGCGGTGCTCTCAGTGGCGGGAGCCGTGTTGAGTCGAGGGCGCGCGCGTTATAAGTTTCTCTTACTAACAATCAGTCAAATCAGTTATTTTATAGATCATAAAATCCAATTTCTTTATTAAAAGTTTCGTAATTACATACACATTTTAAACACTAGAGTTAGAACATATATTTACATTTGGCCATTTATCGTTTTCATTTTTAGTAGGTAATGTTAAAATCGTTAACACTTTAATCTTACACCACGAACCTTCCGCGATCTTTTCCAAAATGCCACGAGCGTATTTCATAGTAAAATGCTGCCTTATACGTACAATAAATACATACATATTTGCAAAACTTCCAAATTTTACCTTAAAAAATAAATAATACTTTAAAAACTACACGGGATTTTTTTTTAACCAGTGCGCAAATTTTTGGTGGTTCAGTAGCAGTAATAGAACAACAATAATTTTTATCCGACCTTAAATCAGTAAACTGTGGACACCCTACATATTTCGTAAAATGATATCTTTTTTTATTTCTTAGAATTTTGACCGATCGAACAGCTGTAGGTAGCTACGCACGGTCGCTCACATTCGCCGCCGCGCGTAGGTACTTCGAAGTTCTTAGAATTTTGACCGATCGAACAGGTAGTAGGTACTAGTAGCTACGCTCAGTCGTTCATCTTCGCCGCAGCGTCGGCGCCGCGCGCAAATTTCATAAGCTGCACTAAAAGTATCGGGAATGGAATATTTCCACTGTTTCTGTCATATTAAAATCTTTTTAATTGAAAACTCCTTGGTTTTAAAAATCGAATACTTTTTTTATTTATTTAAAAAAAGATTCTCGGTCTTGTCATAAGGTTTTGTCAAACTTGTTTAGTCGTTGAGAAAATGGAATTGACTCGAGAAAATTCAAGAGCGATGATTTATTATGACTTTCGAAGTGGTTTAACACAAAAACAGTGTGTTGACCGGATGATTTCTGCATTTGGTGATGAAGCCCCATCCAAAACCACAATTTATCGCTGGTTTGCTGAATTTCAACGTGGACGTGTCAAGCTCAGTGATGATCCCCGTCAAGGTCGTCCAAAAACTGCAGTCACCCAAGAAAACGTTGATGCTGTGCGTAAGCTGATTGAGGAAGATCGACATGTGTGTGACATACCGCTCTGTTAAGAGCAAAAAGCAGCTCGCGTTACTTGGTGCGACAGAACTCTCGAAAGATTCCACGCAGGGTCCTCAAATGCTGTATACAACATCGTATCAAGTGACGAATCCTGGATATACGCGTACGAACCCGAAACAAAAAACCAGTCACGAGTTTGGGTGTTCGAAAATGAGTTAAAGCCAACAAAAATTGTTCGTTCACGGAGTGTTGCAAAAAAAATGGTGGCCACGTTTGTCTCCAAAACCGGCCATGTTGCGACTATTCCTCTTGAGGGACAAAGAACGGTTAATGCAGAATGGTATGCTAGCATTTGTTTGCCACAGGTCGTTTCTGAACTCCGTAAAGAGAACCGCAACCGCCGAATCATCTTCCATCACGACAATGCGAATTCTCACACCGCGCACAGAACAAAAGAGTTTTTATAACAAGAAAACATAGAATTATTAGACGATCCCCCGTACAGCCCAGACCTAAGCCCTAATGATTTCTATACTTTCCCTAAAATAAAGAATAAATTGCGTGGTCAGAGATTTTCATCACCTGAGGAAGCTGTGGACGCCTACAAAACGGCCATTTTGGAGACCCCAACTTCCGAATGGAATGGTTGCTTCAGTGATTGGTTCCATCGTGTGGAAAAATGACTCAATTTTTTTTTTAATTATAATATTTTTGGACAACCAACACACTGTTATCTGATCCCAAACTAGGCAGAGCCTGTACTATGGTAACCAGACAACTGATAAACATACTTATATATTTCTAAATACATACATATTATAGATAAATTACACCCAGACACAGAACAAATGATTGTGCTTATCACACAAACATTTGTCCTGGGTGGGAATCGAACCCACGACCTCAGTTTTAGCAGTCAGGGTCACTAACCACTAGACTAACAGGCCGTAATTCGTAATTTCGCGGAGAATACTTCAAAAAGCAATGAATACATTTTTAAATAGTAATGTTGTGTTACTTCCTTGATTCCCGAAATTTTCAGTGCCGCCCTCGTACCATAAAAACCATTTTCAAAATAAACATCTTTCGATAACGATAACTGATTTTTTTTGTACTAAGATATATCAAAATAAAAACTGCATGGTTATTATAACTCGTTTTAGTTTAATTTGTTAAAATTTGCGCACTGTTAAAAACTTATCCCGTATACACGTTTCATAGAAAACTAACATTAACGTAGAATTTAAAAAAACACAGTCGAATTGATAACCTCATCCTTTTTTTGAAGTCGGTTAAAAAAGGAAAAAGGGTGGGCTGCTTTTTGAGGTGTTTTTAAATGAATTTCAAGCACCCTACGCTTTTTCCATTATTTCTTCTTCTTTTTAGTTTGGTTTCTATGAAAGCGAGTTTTTTTTAAAACAATTTTTTATTTTCTATTTTTTAATTCGGCTAGCTACAAAAGCTGGTTTTTTTTTGTTTCCTACACTGGTGATCCAGGTCAGGATAATGGCACAAATTTATGAAATTATTGTACTGGTATCGGTCGTAAGTGTGCAAACTTTCAAAATAATCCGATGTATTGAAGGGGGTGAAAATCACGTTCAAATATTCTACAATTCTTAATTCATTCCACAATTTGCATTGGAAAATCAGGTGGTAATTTGTTAGTGATAGTGGCGGATTCAGTGCACTCTACCGGCTTGAAAATACCGACGATGTGATCGCTTGTTTCGAACATGTGGTTTCGTAGTGAGATTACTATAAACTGAGCGTTTTCGGTGCGTTCCTGAAAGAAGAAAATGGAAAATTTTATTCAAGAGAGAGAAGAGGTTTGTTGAAATGCATTGCAGGTCTGTGTATTTGTACGACGATAATTATAAGCCTTAAAGGAGACCAAATTACTTGAAGGTTGAGATTGAGTGGATGGTGAGAAAGCGGTATAATTCGTCTAAACGACATTTGTTGTAAGCAAGTTATAATGCAACCACGTCATGATTTTTCTAAGTATTCTCTGCATCAGATTGAGCATCTTTCCAGATTTAGCTTTGCACGAGTACAGCGGTGTCATCTGCATAGGCGAATATTGTAATATTTTTTTACATTTGATTGACAAAGTTCCTTAGCCAATGAAAAAGCGTAGGACCAAGTACATTAGCCTCGAATACCCCAAAGTCACTGAGATTAATGTTATCACTTTGAGGAGGTTAGTATTTCTACGCATTGACTTTGTCCTGTAATGAAGTCTTTGAAAATGTTTAGAGCCACGCCCCGAAATGGAGATCCGAAATGGAACGCATGAGTTTAACTCATCCGTTCCATTTCCTTCAGCCAAGGATGGTGACAGAGAGAGAGTCAAATGCTTTTGACAAATCTAGAAATCAGCTTGGTGTTTTAGTTTTGTTATATAAGGTGTATCTATTCATACACGAAATATTTTAAGAGGTACACCTGTAGGTGGGAAAGAAGCTAGAGCAAATGCATATTTTTCAAAATTTAATATTTATAAATTATTTAACGCACATAAGAAATACTGGCTTCTTATTTTTTACGGCCCGAGACACCGCGGCCATGCTCGTGCCATCCGGTCTCCGTCATCGCAGCGTCAGGCGGGCCATTCATAGAATTTGGAGTAAAGGTTTTATGCAAGACGTCTCAAGCAGTTTTAAAATTATAATAATTACGAAAATTCAAAAACGCTTAGATAAAAAAAAAAAAATTTTTGCTTCTATAGCTTCTTTACCACCTACAGGTGTACCTCTTAAAATATTTCGTGTATGAATAGATACACCTTATACATATAGGGCGTTAATTATATTATTTGTCAGATCTAGAACTGCAACTTCAGTACTTTTACGTTTCCTGAACTCATACTGGTTTTGGGCAAGTTTATTATTATTTTCTAGGTAATTAGTTGGATGTGAATTTAAAGCCTTTTCAAAGATTTTGATACTGAAAACCGATATGGGTCTTTAGTTAGTGACTCTGCTTCTGTCAAACAATTACCTATCCTATCATATACCTATTACGTTTTCGTCTTTTTAGGCCGTGAGAGTCCTGGCAAGGGTTTTTCTTCCATAGCATCCTCATCCTCAGCAGCACCCTGAACAAGTTGCTGAAGGAATCACTTAAATCCCTGCTCTAGCACTCTACACCGCCATTGAATGAATGAACTAACTGGTAACACAGATGTGATGACGTAGACTTGTTTCACGTCACGTGACCACCGTGTCTCGGCAAGCTATACCTGGCGATGCCATGGGCAGCAAACACCACTTAGGGCACACCACGTTTTTTAAACGCACCGTTGACGCGCGTAGCGATACAGTCGCGATACAGACGCACGTGTGTAGCGATACAGACGCACGTGTGTAGCAATACAGACGCGATGCAAACGCGCGTGTGTAGCGATACAGACGCGATGCAAACGCGCCAGCAGTCCCTCATATAAAATACTAGTATTCAGTTGTATCCATCGACTTTGTTAAGCCATCTATATGGACGAGGCAATCGCGGCGATATTCAGGCGATGCCATAAAATTATCGTAGCGATAACTTTACCATGTGGATAATGATTCATAAAGTTTCTATTGAATTTGTTGGCACGGCGAGACAATCGTTACGACTCTCTCGCACGAGGTCATGCCTATCATAGTTGGGGAAAGTGGACAGATGATCACTCACCTTAATATAGTGTGAGATAATGGACACGTTTTTGAAGTCCAAAGCGGCGTCGATTTCATCCATGACATACAGTGGAGTTGGTTTGTAGTAATGTAACGCAAACACTAACGCTAGAGACGATAGTGTCTTCTCGCCGCCGGAGAGATTTATTATTTCCTTCCATGATTTGTTTAGGGGACGGACACTGGAAGAAAAATTGACTTTAATAACATGAAGATGATATTACGCTCATAGGATTAGTAAGCTGAAGTGGCAATGGGCCGGCCACATTAACCATCGAAGCGATAACCGTTGGGTTAGACGTGTTCTTGAATGGAGACCGTGAATCGGCAAACGTAAGGTAGGACGCCCTCAGGCTAGGTGGAGCGACGATCTTCGCAGAGTGGCTGGTAGCAGCTGGATGAGAGTTGCCGAGAATCGATCTGAATGGCGTGCAATTGGAAAGGCCTATGTCCAGCAGTGGACAGCTATAGGCTGATGATGATGAATATTACGCCCGTGTTCCCCGCAGAGATGGGCATAGGTGTAGTATACATACACTTCACCTGCGAAAACTGTTTCTACTTCATTAAATAACTTAATAGTCAAACTGACGACAGATTGTTGAAACTAGCGCTACCCGTTTGCACGTTTTTTTTTTTATTTTATCATTTATATTTCGTTCTTTAACCCTTTATAAAGTAGAGGCAGTATACGTGCCACCAATAAATTTGTTTTATTCAACTGTATTGTTGAAAACGATTTTATTTTTCAATTATGATAACATATACATTTCTGCAAATAGCCCATCGAATTCCCAACTTGAAAAAATACTTCAAAATGTCATTATTCACATACTTAGAATTTACTAAGAATTTTTATTTAAGAATTACTAATACCATGTCGAGTTTTCTCTGCCTTATAAAGGGTTAAAAACCTATAAAAAGGATTCGTATTGGGGTTGTGAAGGTCAGATAGGCAGTCGGTCAATGTAAAAATATTGGTACTCTGTACATCTGATATCTGATAAGGATCTGTACATCTGATAAGGATGGAAACCGACCTCAACATTGTAGGTAAAAGTCTAGGCAGGTGATGATTTAGAAACAATAGAGAATGCCTTAACAAGAATATATCGAATCTACTGAAAGGATAAACACGACTTAAGGTAGAAATTTTAAGATTTTTGTAAACGAAATGTAATTTCAGGCTAATGACTAGGCCCGGGTCGACGGCGCGTTGTGTTCCACGCGCGCTTCAATTGAAGGGTTCGCTGGGACCGATGCCTGCCAGGGTCGCGAAATTGTTCGGAAAAGTTAAGACTGTCCTATGGAGCAAGACCAGCATGTTTCTAAGCATTCTTTATCTTGGATGTAATCTTCTAATTTGTTATAAGCTCGTTTACAAAGTGTACTTTTAATAAGACTTTTAAACCTCTATTCATTTAGTTGCAAAATATCTGTATACGGATCCATATCCGCGCATAAACAATTTTAACGTCTGGTACATTAGTACTGATAGACAATCCCATATACACAGCAAGACACGCGTGAAAATCAGATCCATGTATTAACATAGGGCTGTCCATTAATCACGTGAGGCTCGAAATAAGCGGGGGCGGGGGGGAGGGGTCCATAAAAATGACGAAATATCACAAGGGGGTAAAGGGGGTGTAGTAATATATCACGTGTATTTATTTTTTCGGCAAACACGTACAAAGTCGAAAGCCACACCAGCCTCACCATGTATCATCAAGGGGGGGGGGGGGGGGGGGTTAAAAATGCCAATAAACATCACGTGATTAATGGACGGCCCCATATTGCGCAGTCGGGCAAGAACCTACCTGTAACTGATACCCTCACTGAACGGATCTAGTGGATCAACCAGCTCCAACTCAGCGTCGCCTCCCATTGTGATCATTTGGTAAGTTTCTTTCAACTTCGCTGCTATTGTATTAAAACCTGCAATTGAAGAGAAAAATGTTTTTTTTTTAGGGTATATCTTTTATTTGTCAGATCGAAGTTTCAACAGTTTATTTTATATTTTATTTGAAACCTTAAGCTAAGCTTGCCGCGGTTGGTTCGTGCATGGGGGACCATCTTTACATACCAAGACCCTAATGTGCCTCAGAAAGCACGTTCAGCCGTTGGTCCCGGCTATGATTTGTGGATCATTGACAGTTGTTAGGGGTCGTCAGAAGGACGAAAGTCTGACAACCAGTCTTACCAAGGGGTATCGTATTACCCAGTATTGGGTTATGGAAGTCAGAAGGCAGTTGCTCCATGTTCAGTACTGGTTCAGCTGAGTCCAGTTAGACAGGAAGCCGACCCCATCCTAGTTGGGCAAATTCTAGGCAAATGATGAGATGATGATTTATTTGAAACCTTTGAATCCCTCATTTAAACATAAAATAAGTACCCGACAGTTAAAACAGCCATAACATTTTAGAAGGACAAATACCGCCGAAATTCGTGCCGGAACACGCACAGTCAAGGGTTCCGCAGTTACGAAGAATATTTTAGTTTGTATTTTATAGTATTTCTCGAAAATAAATATCAGGACCAAAGTTATACATTAAATAAAAAAAGTCACTTAGAAATACACAAATCCTTTTAATTATGGGATCCAACGACACGAAGGGCGTGAAGGACGGGCGTTCTGTGTAGGTAATTTTGGCATTCAAAAAGTGCTGACTCTCAGCCTAGTCTGAATAACATACATACATACAATCACGCCTTTTTCCCATGGGGGTGGGCAGAAACCACGGAACGCCACCTGCTACGATCTCTACACACTCCTTTTGCCTCTTTAAGGTTCATACAATTGGTCATACACACGCCGGTTGCGAGTACTACGCACCTGACCTTTCTGAAGAACATCACCAATAAGGTCACTATATTATTATGTCCTCCTAGGGCGTCCCCTCCCCTCTGAATAAATGACTTGTAATTTTGATTTTTGACCTCACATGGCTCTATGCCACCCTTTTTTATGGGTGGGAAATCATCAAATGACGTTTCCCGCTCTGGGTGGAGCGGAAGGGCGTGTCATACTTTTACTAACTAAAACCCACCCGTTTTCCTTCAGTTGCCCATATGCCAGAGCCACGGTATCTCTTTCGAACAAATCTCGCGACCCTGGCAGGTGTATGCCACCCTTAATTGTATTCGTGATCTTACAGCGGTGCACAAAACATGACGATGCGATGTTAGGATTCTGTGTTTGCTATTTAGCTATCTGTAGCTCAAAACCGAACGAAAAAAAAACGAAAAACGATTTGCTAAAGCTGTGTTTAACAGCCTGGTATAGTTAAGACAACTCACGACTGCGCGACGTGCGCGTTATAGGACTCTTCTAACATTACATTAAAATATACTTTACAATGCAACATGATTCGGTAACGCTTACCAGTCATAAATTCTGTTTTTCTTTTCTCCTTAAGTTGATTGTAGAGCTCTTTCATATGATTTCTTCGATTTGTTATATACGCAAGTTCTTCCGACTGTTGAACGTACCTCTCGTATCTGTTTTTGTAATCCTGAAATAATCCGCACGCAAACTTTAAGCCGTGATGTCTTCTTCTTTTTCTTTGCAATATTATTTTCCCTAAACTTTGCCGCAGTTGGAAAATAAAATGAGAATTCGTCCGAAACAATTTTTTACTCTTTTTTGTTTAATGGGCCTACGTCGACCTCGATCACGCCTTATGGAAAGCGATTAATGACGTCTATGATAAAACAAGCTTGTACAGAAGATGCCTGATCACTCTTGCTTTGAAGGCAGACGGGTTAAATGTGGCACGGAACACGGACGCTGCAAGAGCGTTCCATACTATGGCTGTGCGCATAATGAATGTGCAGGGAAGCGCTGAGTACGACTGGTAGGGATATCAAACAAGTGCGGATGGCACCCTGTAGTAGAGGAGAGGGGGGTACAGTGAAACTACGTCCTCGTCTAATGGTTACGCACACACCGATGAAATGGTCGGTCTTATAGTTCAGAAATAGAGTCGGAGAAAGGACAGACCCTTGAGGAACACCGATATCAATAGCTTTATGATCCGCTGAACGATCATCTATGACCACTCTGATCGATCGATCACTCATGAAGTCGGATATTCAGTTGCAAAAGTTAGCAGCCATGCCGAATATGGGTAGCTTACCGAACTGATAACATACGAGATCCCGTCAAAGGCCATTGACATATCAAGCGATCCAGCAAGGACTTCGTCGTGTTTCTCAATAACCTCGCCCCAACAATGCGTAACATACACAAGATCCCCAGTTGACCGACCACGACGGAAGTCAAACTAGTGTTCTCTGAGGAGCTCATTATCTTCCAGCTATGTTAGCAGCTTATATAAGTACCCTTTTTTCCGGGTGGGAAATCATCAAATGACGTCTCCCGCTTTGGGTGGAGCGGAAGCGCGTGTCAGACTTTGACTGACTAAAACCCACCCGTGTTCATTCAGTTGCCCATATGCCACGGTATCTCTTTCGAACAAATGTCGCGACCCTGGCAGGATATAAGTACCCTTTCCATAACATTACACAGTATGGAGGTTATGGCGATAGGTTTATAGTTGACAGAATCCACACGGTTTTGGGCTATGGCTGCACATTAGCAAGTAACCAGGGCTCCGACACAACTCAAGTTTTTAGAGAGGCGATACATATTCTACTCCCTGACGTATCAAATCAACAATTACGTCAGCGCAATCGGAAGTTTTGCGCGAAGTGAAGCAAATTCGCCAAAGTAAATACTCACGAAGCTCACTAAGGTTCATACTCCAAGATATTACCTGTATAGCCTGAAAATTAGGCATCCGATCTTTAATAGTGTCCTTCAACTCAGCTATTTGGGCCCTCAACTCCTCTATATTTGTACCTTCTAACTCTTCTGCGGTGTGCCGCGATAGAGGAGGTATGGGTCCTATTTCAGGGACGCCTTCGACGCCTGGGATTTCGAGTTTTATAGCTTGACGCTGAAAGTATAATGGTAATAAATTGTAACTATTTATTATTAATAGATTTTTATTTATTATACACCGTGACAATTTAATCGTCTTACAACGGCAGTCCACTTCATATAACCAATGACTACTACACATCCATAAGAAAAAAATAGCATTTGAATAACTAAAAAATAAGAATATTATCCATTATGCAAAAGAAATAGTAGGTAGTTAGAAATGGTGGTGGTGGTGGTAGTTTGAAATTTGATATTTTTTTTCATGGAAAATGGAGACGGAATGATCTAATCGACTCGTGCGGTGGGTACCTACCCAGCATACGGTAGAGAACATATCTATGTTCTCTACCGTATGATACGTAAACATTATTAACAGGATGTTTCATAATTCTAATGCATCATTATTTTTGCTTAGTACCTATTATCTTAATTAATGGTAACAATTTTTAATCACGCCTAGAGCTATATTATCATATAAATAAATAAAATTGGAGTGTCTGTTTTTAATATTAAAATAACCACTTTTTACTAAGTGTATATGGATGTATACACGGTACATATACCAAAACAACATTTTTTACATTTTTTGTCTTTCTGTCGGTCTGTCTGTCTGTCTGTTTGTTCCAGCTAATCTCTGAAATGGCTGGACCGATTTTGACGGGACTTTCACTGGCAGATAGCTGATGTAACAAGGAGTAGGCTACTTTTATTTTAGAAATATTCTTTTATTTTAGAAAAATACCTGCGTTAATTTCCGACATCCACGCGGGCGAAGCCGCGGGCAAAAGCTAGTCTATACTAATATTATAAAGCTGAAGAGTTTGTTTGTTTGATTGAACGCGCTTATCTCAGGAACTACTGGTCCGAATTGAAAAATTATTTTTGTGTTGGGTAGCCTATTTATCGAAGAAGGCTATAGGCTATATAACATTACGCTAGAACTAAGAGGAGCGGAGCAGTAATGAAAACTGTTGCAAAAACGGGGAAAATCACACAGATAGGCGATTAGACGCGGCGGGAAGGGTCGGGGGAGCAATAAATTTAACGCGGACGAAGTAGCGGGCAGAAGCTAGTGTAAGATAAAAGAGACTAAAATTTCACGGTGTATACACACACCTATACGTGGTCAAATTTGAGTAGCTGGCAATTCGTCACCCACGTTTTGGGTACGATATCGAAAACCAATGAATATCGGTCGCTCAGTGATTACTTTCATACTGACCTACGAATACTGTTACGTGTACCCTGTCATGATGAGATCATTACGTGTCTGGTGAAAACAAAAATACTGGCCTCGGACAAAAGGTAATAATAATAATAAAACATTTATTTTAAGGTTACAATGACCCACAGACATATATATACCTTACAAACTAACATACATAGGTATTATACAAAACTGGTGTTAATATTAGTACCTTAAACTATGTTAGTAACACTTCACTTCACTAGCTTGTCCGTGAGCTGTCTCGTGGCACTTGTCCGCGGAAGCGACGGAACACCACGTCTTGAGGCCAAAAGTTTTCGTCCATGACGATGGGCAAATAACAATTCGGTACACGCACCACAAACGCCTTGAAGTTGACGTTGCGGTGTGACTCCAGTAACTGCACCCTCGGCATGTACTTCGTCTTCTGGCGTACGTACTCCACGGTGTCTTCCGCCTTAGTGGTGTAGTGTAGGCAAGAAATGTACACCGGAGTGTTCGGCTTTGCACCGCGCAAGTTGACATCGGACTTCGCAGTAGCTTTCCCGCAGCGGTTCTTGTTGGCTCGCGGACGGCGCTTCCTCCTTTGCACCGTCACGAAACCCTCATCATCTGGTTTAGGCTTAGTTGGAACGCCTGGAGCGCTCGCAATGACGCTAGCAAAATCCTTTTATGAGGGTTTCGTCAAGGCTGCAGTCACTGGCAGCGGGACGGACGAAACTGCTGACGCGAAATTTCACGGCGATACGTCGAGCCCGGTTTCGCGACATGTTTACGTTTGGCGCATCGACTGATACCGCCACACTATTGCGCAACTAGCTAAATTCTTTGCGCAAATCAGCGACGGTGTTCTGGGATGCCTCTAATTTCGCTAGAACATCCGCGAGGCGGGCCTTCTGAAAGACAATGTCCTTCAGAAGGCTCGTTATCGACGTGGTCGAAAGTGACAGGAGGAAGCTTGTGCAGCTCCTTCGTCACAAATGTCGGCACGTCGTCCGGGTCGGTCTCTTTGAACAGCGTGATAATATCTTGCAGGCTTCTCTTAGTCCCGTCACGCCGGCGGGACACCATCTGGTCGCGTTTGTTTAGCACGTTGAACAATAACAGCTTGGCAGTGGCTGTCTCCTCTTCGCTAATGCACTACTCATGGCGAAAAAATTACGAGTGACAGCTTGCGCCGCGCTAGTCGATACACTAAATATGCAAACACGGCCGCATTGGAACGCGGCACAGGCAAGACTGATACTGAAGTAATGATAGACCGATCCCAGTACAACGTGACATGGTCATTTTCGAGAACTGTGTCGGGCACATACTTGTAATACGGTACCTCAGAATCCACCGCGAGCACGAATTGGTAAAAAAAAACAAATTTACCTCTCTCTCGTAGATAATTGCTTTATCCTGACTGTCTTGAATTATTTTTTCCATCTTCTTCACCGCATTGTTAAGTTCCAAACGTGCGGCTTTCACTGCGTTTTCTTGGTTCAGAAGAGTCTGTATTTCTTCTTTTAGTTCCGTAAAATCTCCGGTACCATCGTTTAATTCTGCTTCCACCTGAAATTGGAAATAAACTTTATAGAATTGTACGGGTTGATCGTACAGGTTAAGCTACGCTTGCCGCGGTTGGTCCGTGGATGGGTGACCATGCTTACATACCAAGACCCTTCCTTGCCTCGGAAAGCACGTTAAGCCGTTAGTCCCAGCTGTCTTTCGTAGATCTTAGACAGTCGTTACGGGTCGTCAGTAGCCCGAAAGTCTGACAACCAGTCTTACCAATGGGTATCGTATTATCCCAGTAACTGGGTTGTGGAGGTCAGATAGGCAGTCACTCCACGTAAAATACTCAGCTACATCCGGTTATACTGGAAGCCGACTCCAACGTAGTTGGGAAAAGGCTAGGCAGGTGATAATTGTAATTAATTAAGATGCGAGTTTGAACTGGAATGTGCGAGTGAGCGGGAATGACGAGCGCCGCCATTTTGATTACTTTTAATGACAACGGTCGCTTGCGCTTGCGTGAAACAACATCCCTTTGAAATTGTGCTAAGTTTTCATAGCAAAACTACTAAACCGACATGGTCATGTTTTTTTTTTGTGGATGGAAAATAATTACAAGACCGCAATGGACTCCCGACGCCCGGGGCGTCTCCTCCTGCGGCGGCTAGGGACGTGAGGGCGCAGAGACTGCCACTCCCTCACGCGCCCGCCTCCTCCTGCGCGAGCATTACTGCTTCGCAGAAACAATGTTTTTCATCTATTAAGATGAAAAACATAAATTACTTGTTCTAATTCCTGCTGAAAAACTGTTTTCTGCAAATTGAATTCTGCCTTCTGGTTGTTCAATGTTTCCAAGTTCCTCTCGGTCTCTTCCAGGTCAGCTTCCATCTGCTGAATTTTATCTTTCGATCTCGTTGCGTTCCTGTGAAATGTTTTTTTTTTTTTAATACATGTATTTATTTGTTCTTATCTACACTTAATATTATAAAGCTGAAGAGTTTGTTTGGTTGAACGCGGTAATCTCAGGAACTACTGGTCCAAATTGAAAAAAGAAATCTGTGTTGGGAAGCCTATTTATTGAAGAAGGCTATAGGTTATATAACATCACTCTACGATCAAAAGGAGCGGAGCAGCTACGAAAAATTGGCGAAAACTGGCAGGCAATTCGATGCGACGGGAAGGGTCAGGGGAGCAAAGATTTGACGCGGACGAAGTCGCGGGCAGAAGCTAGTTATCTAATATGATGTTGAAAAAAGAACCCTTTTACTGTCAGTTCTAACCTCACCTGTAATCTAACGATGTTTGTAATGCTACCTTACAACAAACGAATTAACAAACAAAAATGGCGGCAGGGTGCATATTACGTTCAAGCAATCAGCGCGCAAGATTCGTTTCATCACATGCCATTTCATTTCGAGATTTTGTAATTATGACGAAAGATAATACGATAGATTGTTAATGGTTTTTGTAGTTCACAATCTGTCGACAGATTATAATCTGTAGATAAATTGTAATCTAATGGTTTTTACAATCTGACGGTGACATATACATACGAAAGTTATAATAACAAAAATCAAGTCGTAAATACCTTGCATGTAGCAAGGCGGGTTACTAGTCCAAGATAACTTACATGTAATGTTAATCAACTATCTACTTTAGTGTTCAGTTGTCTAAGTTGATTTTTAGAATTCCGAAGTCAACAAGGAACCCTTATAGTTCCGCCATGTCCGTCGTCGGTCCGCCTCTTCGCAGCTTAATGCAGAAACTACCCTCAAACTAACCTGATGCTAGTATTGATAGCAACCCTCAGTTTGGTAATCTCAGAGTTAACTTTATTAATATTCTTAACGTGGTGGTCTACAGTTTTCTCTAAATCCTTCACTCTGCCGCCGGCGATTGCCGATATTTGTGCATCCACTCGTTGCACAGCTTCGTCCACCTGTAAATATGATTGGACTCAATTAAGTAAGAAATAAAGTCGCTTTTCGTGTGCCTGTTTGCTCGCTTAATTCTTCTAACAACAGTAAAAATACCTATTAATTACGTGAGGCCATTTTGGCGATCCCCCCCTCCCTCCTAATGATGAGATTTCGTGAGATTTGGCTCGACCCTTATTCCTCCCTGATAATCTCACGTGCGATTTAAAAAAAATGCTTATTTTTAGTGTCAGTACGTTAATTTGTGCTCATTTGCGTTGGATTTATGCGTTACGTTTGGTTCGCTTTGTGGCGTTCGCATGACCACGACCAATATTATTTTCTAGTATTAAGGAATATTTTAGCGGAAAAACATGTTTTACTTCATTTAAACCAAATAAAAAGCTCCCCTCTCCCCTACGTGAGATTGGGTGAGATTCGGTTCGACCCCCCCGCTAAATGCCTCACGTAATTAATGGACGCCCCCTAAGCGCTCCAGACAGTACATTCTAATTTACTATGATGTAATTGGTCAAGGGGCGTCACTAAGCTGTGTAATAACGATGAGTCACTTTTTTCTTAACGTGGATAGACTATAGTATGGCTATAATTTTTTATATTTTTTTTTAATTATTCTGTCACTCTTTTTCTCTTAACACATCTGACATTGGCCTAATTTTACTGCGGCACCATGCCCTTATGATAGAGAATAATAGAACAGAACAAAACTTACTTCGCCAGCATTCTCTTTAGCTACGTCGAGTTCTTGTTGAGCCGTTGCAAGTGAGTTTTCTAAGGCGGCTTTCCGTTCTGGGTCGACGCTGCTAGCTTCCACCACAGCTTCTTGTTCTCTTAGATGATTCTGGTGACATATTCAGTTCATTTACCTCGACTTTTAATCGAATTCAGTAACTTTGACAGTTCAAAGAAAAGAAAAATAGTTTAAAAAATCGAAAAAACACGCTTCCATAGAAAACCAAACTAAAAAGTAGAAAATAATGGAAAAAAGCGTGGAGTGCTTTTTAAGGTATTTTTGTTATTGATATCTGGCACCCCACTATTTTTTTTCTATGGAAGCGTGTTATTTTATTTTTTTAAACATTTATTTATTTTTTAGGGTGTTTCGAATTTTGAGACGTATGTCAGCGTAGTTTTCAAAGACAGTTTTTTGCTGTTCTGGTAACCCTGGCATGGATAATGGCACAAATTTATGAAATTATAGTATTGTTATCGGTCCGCAATAAGTCTACAGATTTTAAATGAAATCTGGTCGTTTAAAGTGGGTCAAAATCGCGTTATAAGGAGTCGGTTACAAACAAACATACAAGTGAAGCTTAATATAAAGCGTGTAATAATAACAATACCATACTTAAACTAATAGTGTTGGGGTAGTGAACGATTTCCCGTAAAGAGCGAATGATAAAAATGGTTAAATTTACATAAACTATTTAAAAAAAATAGTTTTTTCTTATAAACGATTTTTTTTATGTTATTGTTTTTATGGCCTGTGCGTGTCATATAAAATAATTCTGTTTCTTTATTTATAAAAGAAGAGGCGTGTACCCGATGGGATTTGCCAAAGGCAAAAATGACAAACGTCTATTAAAACTTTCAACCTTTCCTCCTTTAGGGGATGAATTATCGTGCCAGGGTCGCAAGATTTGTTCGAAAGAGTTACCGTGGCCCTGGCATATAGGTAACTGAAGGAACACGGGTGGGTTTTAGTCAGTAAAAGTCTGACTCGCCCTCCTGCTCCGCCCAGAGCGGGAGACGTCATTTGATAATTTCCCACCCACATAAAAAATTGGCCAAGTTCGAGTCAGACTCGCGCACCGAGGATTCCGTACAAACCTGTAGATATTCACGGTTTATGCATAAGGTTTATGTTTATGAAATTATTTTTTTTTAAATTTTTATATTTGAGATGATTGAATGAAAGGTAGGTGGCGTTCAGTGGTATTGTATGTATGTATGTATGAATGAAAGGTAGATAGCGGCTTACGATTTATGACGTATTAAAAAAAAAATACTAGATCTCGTTCAAATCAATTTTCGGTGGAAGTTTACATAGTTATGCATCATATATTTTTTTAGTTTTATCAATCTCTTATTTTAGAAGTTACGGGGGGGGGGGGTGCTCACATTTTACCACTTCGGAAGTGTCTCTTGCGCAAACTATTCAGTTTAGAGAAAAATTATATTAGAAACCTCAATACCATTTTTGAAGACCTATCCATAGATACCCCAAACGTATGGGTTTGATGAAAAAAAAGTTTTTGAGTTTCAGTTCTGAGTATGGGGAACCCCAAAATTTACTGTTTTTTTTTCTATTTTTATATGAAAATCTTAATGCGGTTCACAGAATACATCAACTTACCAAATTTTAACAGCATAGCTCTTATAGTTTCGGAAAAAAGTGGCTGTGACATACGGACGGACAGACAGACAGACATGACGTATCTATAAAGGTTCCGTTTTTTGCCATTTGGCAACGGAACCCTAAAAAGGGGCTAAATTATCAAAAAATCTTCCTCACTATGCTGCTTATTTATGGACTCGGTTAAAACTGTGTGCACTATCAGTGAAAGGATAACATTAATATTTTTATTAAGTAAATGTTCAATTACCTGAATAATTGGAACTTGTTGTGTCAAACTCCTGATTTCAGTATTGAGTTTTTCGAGCATGATTTTATCATTGCGAAGGCTCCGATGTAAGACACCAAATGCCTCTTCGTGTTCTGATTGCCTGTTGCGTAACTCTGCTAACCTGCAAATAGATTTTAATCATTGATCTTGGGAAAGGGAAAAACGAGAGCAGTAGTACCGACCTCGACTTACCGAGCTGTAGGTTGTAAGGCCAATCCAGACAGACACATCATTTGTGCAATTTATTTCATTGTCACAGCTCTTAATGGTAAAGAAGAAAATCACATGGAAAGGCGGCGTTTCCTCCGGTTCAGTAGTTTTAGCAGGAAAGCGAGACAGACAGACAGAGTTACTTTTTCATTTATAATATTAGTGTGGATAGTGTGGATAGGAAGCGATGGATTTGACATATCCTTCAAAATCTCTTGATTGTGATTTAAACTGTGTAACCCAATTAGGGTGCAGGTTTTAAGTTAGTCAGAATATGATTCGCGCTCGTAACAAATATAAACTCACTGAATTATAATCATTCAAATCATTAATCTAATTTTCAATTTCTGAATGAATATTTCATGAAATCATAACATTTGATGCCAATTCTAATTTAGAGAGTTGTATTGATTTAATAGAAGGTACATAAAATGTCGGCTACCTTCTAGGCAGTTACCTAACTCTTTAATGCCTAAGCGACGTCACTCGTAACTTAACGTTTCCCAGGAGATTCAAAAGATGGCATTATCACCAACTTCTGTAAAATCTCAATATAGCACTGACTGGAACAATCATAAATATTCGTTACTCGAGCTTTGTAAGGGAGTATAGACGTTAATTTGACATACCTTTTTTCCAATCTCTCTAAATGTTCTTCTTGATACTGTAAAGCTTCTCGGTCAATAGTGGTGTCTCGTCTTACTGTTCTACCCATTTTACCTCGTCTTGGCCTGCCAGCACCGGACATAGCTCCTAGAATTTATTTATGTAATTAATACTAAATTAATTACTTAAATATGAAAATTTTGTAGATAAGTCATTAATACAAACTATGATTAAAGATGAGATAAATAAAATGGCAATTCAAAAATAGTATGTTGGTGTATGCTTAATTTCAGCATTCCGATACATTACTTACTTATCAATTTAAAATTTTGGTGGAGTTTTTTGTCTCATTAAATTATTTAAATTCGGTTTAACTATTTTCAGCTTTATTAGTAAATATTAATTTGATTATATCAAAATAATGAGTAAAAAAATTGTTTAATCTATTATTACTACTGAACCACAACAACACGTGGCTGGGTCAGCTAGTTTGAAATAAATGCTTTGACTTCTATTTTACCCAGTGGCTGAACATAAATAATACTTTGTTCAAATCAATGCTTTCATTTCCCTGCTGCTCTGGCTAGTCCTACACAAACTGGTCTCGATCAATGACCTTATGATACTTAAAGAATAGCGACATCCAACTTCCTCCTATGGGTGTCGTAAAAGGCGATTATTGGGACTTACTACTTAATGGGAACCTGCATTCTCTAGGCACTACCCCACCGTACTCCCATTGTCAACCCGCCTGCCAAGCGTGGCGATTATGGCAAATCCCTCCTTGGGGGAGGCATAGGTTCTGAAGTCGAAATCTTTCGGCTGAAATGATAATGATGACATTTTGCGCATGATGGCTTGAGAGCCCTGTTTATGCTTCAGCAAACGGCACAGCAATCCGAACAGCGTCCTAAAAGAGTTATTATATTCTGCGTGCGCGGCTGTGTAGTGTGCTGCGCATGCTTCACTCACACGCCACTCGAGTACAACGACTGGCAGAATGCCTACAAACTGAAAAGTGGTTTTCACTCACCATCACGCTCTATGACATCTCCACCCAACGTCACTACTCTGTAACGTGGTCCTTCATACGCGATGCGCGTCGCCTGATCCAAGTCGTTAGCGACTAGAGTTTCACGCAACACGTAGTAGAACACGGGCTCGATGCGCGGGTCTGTCACATTCACTAAATCGAAAAGACGGCGGACGTTCTCGGGGCTGAAGACAAAGAAATAATGTGAACAAGTTTGCATAGTATAGCAAGCTTTGGAAGCGATTATTTCCTTTTTATACGAAAATATCTTAAAATGAATAATAGTTTAAAAGCTGACAAAACTCGCTTTTAAAGAAAACCAAACTAAAAAGTAGAAAATAATGCAGGGGGGTGCTTGCTTTTTGTCTGTTTGTGTTTTTACTGATATGAAGCACCCCACGCTTTTTTCCGTTATTTTCTATTTTTTATTTTGGTTTTCTACGAAAGCGTGTTATTTTAGTCTACCTTCCATTTAACAGTTTATAAGAATATATTATCCAGTCACTTCATTTAACTAACTTTAACATATTATATTTATTTGTAGAACACGCTAATACACTAAAACTGGGTAATTGTTTATGCAAGCGTTAATTTATTTTACTGATAACATGCATTGGTGAGAACGAGAAATGTCGATGAAATGTCGTGAGGAAAGATTTGAGTATGAATGTCGATGGCTATAAGAGTAGAGGGACACCAAAAAAACAATGGATAGACTGTGTGAATTAGGATATGGTTAGAAAGGGGGTGACTACAGAGATGGCGACTAATAGAGAAGTGTGGAAGAAAAATACATGTTGCGCCAACCACAAATAAATTGGAATAAGGGCAGGATGATAATGCATTGATGAAAACATCTAAATAAAAAATAAACAGAACGCCATCCTATTAAATTTTCCTGGCTTGAGTTGCTAGCTTACTAGTTCTCACTAACTAGCCTAGAAATAAGTTTCTGACTAGCTAGGTTAGTATCCTAGCTTCAAAGCTATCCTAGCCTGCGAAATTAAAATTTTCTTAAGTTTTTGAAATTGCAGATCTGTATTACTGTATAGGGTATTGCTTATCATAATAGGTACGTAAAAACAAAACAGTGGAATTGAACTCCTTTTAAAAGTGGGTTTAAAATACTGAATGACACAAATCGAGAATTAGAGACTAATCAAAATATCAGTAAAAATAAGAGGGCTGCCCTGTTATTTTTTAGATTGGCAGCTGCGTATTTTGTGTGCTGCCACTGCTAAATAAACCAGCGATGTGTTCAAAGTCTATCAATTATAGCGTAATTTCGTCACAGTGGTGTTACACAAAGTGCAACAAACGTGGACATGTATTTAAATTAAATTTTGTTTTAGTTTAACGATTCATTTAGTGTTTTATTTTTCGGTAGTTTAGTATCTTCGTTAATATAGCCAGTACTAAATTTAACAATATTTCATTTAAATAGTTGTCAGTGAATTTTTCAAAATCTTATGATACACCGTGAAATTTTAATGGTCTTACAACGGCAGCCCATTTCATGTATCCAATGACTACTACACATCCATAAGAAAAAAATGAACATAAGAATAACTAAAAAATAAAAATATCATTCACTAGCTTCTGCCCGCGACCTCGTCCGCGTTAAATGTCTTGTTCCCCCGACCCTTCCCGTCGCGTCGAATCGCCTACCCGTGCGATTTTCCCTGTTTTTGCAACATTTTTAATTACTGCTCCGCTCCTCTTAGTTGTAGCGTGATGTCATATAGCCTATAACCTTTCTCGATAAATAGACTACCCAACACAAAAAGATTTTTTCAATTCGGACCAGGAGTTCCTGAGATTAGCGCGTTCAATCAAACAAACAAACAAACTCTTCAGCTTTATAATATTAGTATAGATTATGATGACGCATGACGTAGTTTGAAACTTATATTTTGTCTCATGGAAAATGGAGATGTAATGATCTAGTCAACTCGTGCACTGGGTAGGTATGTTCTCTACCGACTGATACATAAACATTATTAACAGGATGTTTCATAATTCTAATGCATTTAATTTTTCTTATTACACTATTATCTTAATTAATGGTAAACATTTTTTATTGACGCGTAGAGGTATATTATGTCGGGTACATTGAGTGGACGACGTTTGTAAGACGACTAAAATGCCACGGTGTATATCTATCGGTTTATTAATAAGTTATTGTGAAGTTTGATTAGAGAGGACAAAAGCATATCGCGGCGACTTTGTGATATGAACTTACTAGGTTCTCCGGTACGCATAAACCGGTCTCAACTTCTCTTGTTCACATTGCGCTATGAACGTGCCCCGTCCGATGTTGCCATCCCTCAGAAAATTAATGCACATTAGTCCTACATCCACATTGTCAACGACTATGTTGTCAAGAGCTGGGCAGCATGTTGATATGGCGGCGTCGTATTGACGATCTATGCCTCCTAAGTCACCCTGGAAGAAATGTTTGGTGTTAGTTTTGAGTCCTCCTTTCCTATTATTTAAGTTAAAACTTAGCTCAGGTCTATAAAAATAATAATAAGACGAAGTTATGATGACCAACAACTACTGGAAATATACAGAATTTTTTTTTTTAACCAGTGAGCAATTTTTTTTGTGGTTCAGTATCAGTAATAGAACACATTTCAACTATTTTTTAAATACTTTTTTTAAATTTTTATCCAACCTTATATCAGCAAACTATGGACACCCATATTTGGTAATATAATATCAACAATAGGAATAGGTCAGTAACTGCGCGCCAGCGTAGGTACTTCGAAGAATTTTGACCGATCGAACAGCTAGTAGGTACTTGTAGCTACGCTCGGTCATTCACTTTCGCCACCACGCCGGCGCTGCGCGTAAATTACCATAAAACCAGTTTCAAAATAAACATCTTTCGTTAAAGATACATTTTTTTTTTTGTACTAATATATATCAAAATAAAAATTGCATGGTTATTTTAACTCGTTTAAGTTTAATTTGTTAAAATTTGCGCACTGGTTAAAAATTTATCCTGTATTGTGAAGGATGGCACACGGTTGACATCTGTCGGGCATGCCATCGTCCCGGTGAATCAATACGACACAATATTTCTGGCTGTTCTCGTCCGGATAACGGAGTGTACTTGCATCTAAGACACAACCTTGTAGCCAGGATTATCCACCAGCAACTTGCTTTAAAATACAGCCTTGTAGAAGAATCAGAAGTACCGTTATATAGGTATGTGCCCGACCCAGTCCTCGAAAATAGCAATATCACATTGTATTGGGATCGATCTATCATCACTGATAGGACTATTATTGCCAATAAGCCTATCCGGCTTAGTGGTGATAGATCGATTAGAGCGTCGCACAATGATTGTTGATATAGCAGTCCCGCATGACTAGAATCTCGTGAAAGCTGAGAAAGATAAGCAGATGATGACATGTGGGATATGGATACAGCAGTCATTGTGCCGATAGTCGTGACGGCCAATGGCATAATAGCCGAGAGCCTCGACCAACATCTCAGGAGGCTCTCGTTAGGCAGCTGGATCAAGGGCCTGATACAGACAGCAGTAATTCTGGACACGGCGCGTATTGTTAGGAGGTTTCTCTCTCAGCAGCCCTGACCACCGGATCCTGTTCCCAATACTGGTGGGCTACTATTATTTATACTTTTAAATGTTGTGATTTTTTTTTTAATATTTTAATATGTAATTTGTATGTATTTAAGTGTAAAAGGGAAATTATAATAAATCTTTATTTCCCAAAAATACAGATAATTGTTCTTTAAGTTTACAATTAATACTTCGTTTAATTTTTACACTAAAGCTTTGACAGTTATATCGTGCAATGTTTTGCAAAGCAGTAGTGGCCCAGTGGTAGCGACCGCGACTTACGAGTGGTAGGTCAAAGGCTCGAAAAGTGTAAATTATTTCATCCCCACTGTTCGACGCCAGGCCAAGGCCCCGGCCATAGGATTCAATGAGGTACGTGGAAGCGTGATAATCGTGGGCCTTGGGACTAGAGTGGCGAGTGAACTTGTCCGCCGTGCGCGGAGCTGATTAATACAATATTCAAAAGACTCACCTGATGGTAGAACACTGGCTCTGGAGCCTACCGGGATTTATGTATGTAAATGAGTGAGGATATAAGGCCGCTCCAAGACGATCTGCTACCGAGACATGCGGTCCCAATCACTATCACATTAACCTCAAACTGTTTCAACCAAAGTTCAAACTAAAACCTGTTCTATTTCGTCAAAAGGGGTTATTTACAATCAAACAATTGGATCACGACAAATTGTCCACAAACGGATCGATTCCAAAGGATTACTTTCAAAAGGTCGCGAGATCCAAGCGGCGACGATCCTCCATTTTTCAAAGACCAAACCGTGTCAAAGTCAAACTGACAAGTGACAGTTCTCACTCTGTTACACGTCTAGAAACGTAGGCGCACAGAGTAAACAATTCAAACGGGACGAAACATCTACCCCCCCGGACGGGCCTTCCCGTCCGCTAATCAATTGGCAATCTTGACAAGGTTGCGACCGCTCTCTTCACGACCGATCCGTCCACCAAAACCTCTGCAAAACGAGGAACCCCGTCGGTGCCAGCCACCAAATTGAGAATGCGCCCCCGGCGCCAATACAAAGGCTCAAGGTTGGCATCCTTAATCAGGACGAGGTCTCCAATTTTGGGCGGATGCGTTTTATCAGTCCACTTGACCCGCTGCTGGAGGATGTGCAAATACTCCAAGCTCCAACGCTTCCAAAAACTCTGAGCGAGCTGCTGCACCAACTGAAACCGCGATAGCCGATTTTGGCTCACATCGACAAAAGGGTACTCGGGCAGGGCGACAAGTGGCTGTCCAATCAAAACATGGCCCGGGGTTAGGGCCTCCAAGTCGATCGGGTCCGAAGACAGCGGGCACAATGGACGCGATTACAATACAGCTACAATGCGGCAAAATACCGTAGCTAACTCCTTAAAGGTGAGAACGGTGTCTCCCAACAATCTGCGCCAGAGTCCCTTTGCCGCTTTCACCGCGGCCTCAAAAATACCCCCCTAATGGGGGCAGGCTGGCGGGTCAAAACAATAACATACAACAAAAACAACCAAACAACAACAAAAACCAAACAACAACAACAACAATTTAACCAAATGGCCCTCCTTAGGCAACAAAAGGGGGTGACGGGCCCCATAAGGAAGGCTAGAGTGCCTCAACCGTCCCCCAACACGCAAAAGACCCGTATCGTCCAAAAAGGGGTTCAACTTACTAACGGCTCCCGACAATTTCCAAAAGTCTCGCTGCAGAATGGCCAACAGCGCATTGCAACCGGCATGCGAGTTCTTAATGTGACGATCAGTCACCAACAATTCAACAACAACAATTCAACAATTTGTCGAGGGAGCCGTAACGACTCAACAAAAAATCAGGTTCAAACGGAAAGTCCTTCGTTCCAACAGCGAGCCAGTCTGGTCCCCACCATAGGGGGGTGAGCAATCAGGCGGGGTGCCATGCACCCACGTGAGGCCACGTCACCTGGGTTCAGATCTCCAGGCACGTGCCTCCAAATCAAATGCGTTTCAGAATTTTGAATCTGGGACATTCGGTTCGCAACAAAGACCTCCAAAGAGTGGACGGACGTCTTCAACCAACACAAAACAATTTGGCTGTCCGTCCAGGCGTAAGAAGCCCGAATGTTTCCAGTTCCACCCAAAGTGTGAGCAACGTGGTTCAATAGACGCACAAGAAGCGCCGCCCCTGACAACTCTAACTTAGGGATGGTCAGTGCCACAGAACAAAGAATAAAGGAGAAGTGCCCCTACACTGGCTAAGCACGGGAACCAGTGTCGCCAAACTCACACATTTGCATATCAAATTGACCATTACACACATAAAAACAGTAATATGATTGGCTACAAATTACAAACGCAACTTTTACAAATCATCTTCTTATTGCTTTCAAAAATTACGCCTTATTGCAACGAGTGAAAGTTGTTATTATTTGACATGACACAAACAATAAAGTTGTTTTTCGTCTAAAAACTTTAAATAGACAAGTTTACAACGAGTTCAGCAACTCAACACTAGATGGCGCTGTAACCAATTCATTCTATTCAGAACGCTAGCCCCTTTGAAATAGATGTCATATTCATATGCACTTGTAATCTCTTGTGGTGAGTACAAAAAGAAAAGTTAGAGATGTAGACATATATCGATATATTAATATTGATGTTACGTAATTTATTCGGGTGAGCAATGTAGGAATTTGTTAACATCATAAAAATGCTTAATAACGGAAAAGGTTGATTAACCCTCCGCCAACCGTGTGTTTTTTTTGGCACACCGCCAACCGTCGCGGACGATATCGTCTAAACCGATAATTTAACCCATTTAAACGTAGGGAAAAAATCCAAAAAAAAAATCAGGAAAAATGTTCTAGGTTTCTTTTTCCTGTTCCCATCATTTTTGACTTGAATAATTTGCCCCCTGATGGAATAAAATTTCGTAATCGCTGCAAAAACCGTAATTTCGAAGGTTTCACAAAAAATCGATATCTTGGATATACATTGGTTATAAGAAGTAATGTTTTGGGGATTTATTCTTCATATAAGGGGCTTTCAAAAAATATTAGTTGGATCTTACATCGCTCAAAAAAGTATATTTATTTGAACACTCGAAAATGGTAAATTTTTAAAGGGAACATTTTTCAATAAAAATTGTTCCTAGAAGCTTCTACGCTACAAGTGAACTGTGGCACAGTGTCGAACGTTCGCGAATGTTCTGCTCGGGATATAAATAGCGAATTGTCGGGCTGACGAGCAGTTCCCTCCCGACCCTTGCATGAGCCAGCCCGCGATGCTGCGCCTGTAGCTTTAAATTAGTCCCCAAAATAATTTTAACCCAGATCCATCCAGTCCCTTGCTGTCCCCCCCACCAGTGATTGCCTAAGCCGAGGTTCGTACCCCCCTAGGGGTAACCCTCAGAGCTTTCGCTTTAGTTTTTAAGTATAATAAGCCCCGGCTGGAGGCCAAAAAGGTTACTTTTTAGAACTAGCCGGGCCACACCATCCGTTTAAGTAGTAATAACTGTTTCAGGTTAACTACGAGATGTCCTACAAAAAAAAAAACCGACGAGCAGTTCGTATACGACTGCGGTCGAATGCGATTCAAGTGATAAAGTACATCGTCTGGAGGACACGGTGGAGGTGTGCCCTGCCTGGGCGGAGCACCGCCGTGTCCTCGTGGAGGCGATCGGCGGCGGCGACCTCTCGCGTCCGGCCCTGGTGCGAGCCATGGTACGGAGCGAGAGGGAATGGGAAGCCGTCACCTCCTTCTGCGAAGCAGTAATGCTCGCGAAGGAGGAGGCGGGGCGCGTGAGGGAGTGGCAGTCTCTGCGCTCTCACGCCCCTAGCCGCCGCAGGAGGAGACGCCCCGGGCGTCGGGAGTCAATAGCGGACTCCCGGCCACCGTAGGCGCGAGCTTGCGGGTGGCGAGCAATGGGTAGCTCGCCACCCGGTAAGGACCAAGCTCGGGTCGACGGCGCGCAGTGTTCCACGCGCGCCTCAAAGAGATGTCAGCAGCAGTGTAGGGGTCTACTAGGACCGATGCCTGCCGGGGTCGCGTGATTGTTCGAAAGAGATACCGTGACCCTGGCACATGGGCAACTGATGGAACACGGGTGGGTTTTAGTCAGTAAAAGTCTGACACGCCCTCCCGCTCCGCCCAGAGCGGGAGAAGTCATTTGATGATTTCCCATCCTGAAAAAAAAAAAAAAAAAAAAGTGATACAGTACAAGCGAGACAAGTGATTCCTTTTGACGTTTCTTGTTGTTGTGATTATTTAATTAAACTGTTTTGTGTGTTTCGGTAATATTGGTTTGAATTAATTTATCCCGAAACCCCAGCTCGTAATAATATTTTACATACCTAAAAATTCGTAAAAGTTACGTCTTCAACCGTATAGGACGATATCGTCCGTCCACATACTTGAACACGCTCGTACTCACTGACGTTACAATAGCTATTGACGCGCTTGCGCCTGTGAGGTGTGGGCGAGTGTAAGTTTTTTTTACAGAGGGGTTCGAGGCCCCTTCCTTTTCTCCTTCCAAAGATATGCATCAGCTCCAAACTTGGCACGGACGATATCGTCTGGTACGGTTGGCGGAGGGTTAAGGTAAAGGTTCGTTAAAATATCAATGTTACAGAGGTATTTGTATGTTTGTATGTAGGGGGGTAATATTATTTTTATAAAATCAAGTACGCGGGCGAAGCTGCTGACAGAAGCTAACGATAAATGAAACGATAACAGATGGTGCTAAAAATATTTACTGACCTTGAAATAATACATATTTATTTAATATTTGCCATTTTGATAATCGAATATTAATATATTTTGCCGTGATAGCTTTCATTAAGACAGTAATATGATTAGACGTAGGAAAATCCCCTAATTGGTTACAGCTTATGTTTTGGAATATTGATGACCCAATAAACTGGTGCATTATTTCATATGATATAATCTTTATTAAATATATGACCGTCTTATAAAAATATTTCGGATGTCTGACATAACTTAATCACAGATTCTGATAGGCATAATAACCCCCTTTAGCCTTACCTATAATAAATCTATGTAATTATTGATTTGTTTTTCTGTTACTTAAGCACTAACGCAAATATCACACTTATGGTATCAACTGTCTTGTTTTATATAACCAGCTATGTGAGCTATTGATTCCGTACTAAAATCAGACAAAACTATCGATACCGACCTTCTTTACGGATGTGTCCCATTCCTAATCGAGTAGCGTCGAAGTTACTAGAATTTAGTTTGTGATTTTCCAGATGACGACCAAGTGCATTTAGACTTTGTTTCAATAAATATAAGGTTGTTTATAGTTTGCATTGAAGTCATAACATGTGGTATTGTAATTAAAATCAATTATATTAAAAATTAACAAAGTTTAGCACTTACCAATGATACGATACACTTCTACAAGATACATTTTTTTTCTGCTTTCGTTTTTGCAGGTCAAAACCGCACAACAAGGCATAATTTGTAATATTTCACGTATTTCTGAGACATACAATCGCGACAAGTATCTGTCGGCGAATAAGCTAAATGTTGCGCATCTGCGTTTAATGTTGACACGCGCGCGATATGTGAGGGGCACTTCCTCTAGTTTTCAACTTCAAAAAGGCCGCGCAGGTTGCCATGCCATGCCCCGTGTCTCTACAAAACTCACAAACAGGACGACTCTGGGTGCCAGCAAAACGAGTGGCGGGGCGACTATCAACAGGCCCGCGAGCCCCAGTCCGTGCCTGGTCTCGTGGCCGGGAAGACGGCTGGCGTGACTCGGTGGCAACGCTAGAGTTATTCACAAACCGACACTCAACCTCCAAAAAATCGACGAGGTCACCAAATGGGGGGAGATGCGTGACACTAACCCCACCATACTTTTGCTCGAAACGAGCCCTCAAATCGGCAGGAAGCCGTTGCAGCACAACATGCACCAAAAGGTAAGACCACCGGCAACTCCAATTGCTTTAAAGCGTTGGTCGCTGCCACCAACGGGTTCAACAGGTCAGTACGCAATGCTGACAATCTAGTAATGACCGGTAACCCCAAAATCTGTTTAATATGAACGTCAGCCAAACAAAGTTTGTTTTGGTACCGCCGGGTGAGTAGTTCCAAAGCGGTAGGGTAGGCTGAGTCAGTCACCGACAAATACTGTACCAAGGCTCGGGCCTCACCTTCCAGGACAGACAACAAATAGGCCAACTTTTGGGCGGGTCTGAGGTCCGAGCGTGCATCAACCAAACTTTCAAAAAGGTTTTGGAAACCCAACCAATGGTCCAAGCGACCGTCAAAGTGTGGCAGTTCGGGCCAGGCAGTCTACTCAATAGTCCGGGACCTGAAACAACCGAGGTCTCCGGTTTGACCTGGACAGGTGTCCGGCTCTCCAATATTTCCCGAGCACGTTGACCAATGACATCCCCCAGGTCCAAGATCTGGTCGTAGTCAGCAAGGACCTTATCACGTGCTGCCTGGTCCAGCACTTCCAGATCCACTTCACAAATGAACTCGTTGTTGCGGGTGAGCAGAGCATCAACGTTGCCGAGTCTCACGTTCAACTGCTCGAACCGAGCAAGCGTGACCCCTTCAAGATCCGGGCGCTTAGCGGTCGCTGCAGCTGAAGTGAACCACCGTAGCTGTGTGGTCAATCCACTGATTGCCTCTCTCACCGCTTTGTATGCCATTGCACAAACAAAACAATTCAAATAAACCAAACAAAAATATATTGAATAACAAAGTCCAATCAAATTATCCATCCATCCAATTAAATTAGCAATATAAATTGCTAAACTGCCAGTCAACAAGTCAGGAAATAACAAAATATTGGTTTCAATTCAATTCAACAACAAACTTTTAGTTTAATTTAAAACCAATGTCAACGTTCAAAAATTCAATTTCAAATTCAATATTAAAAAAATGCCAATTTCAAATGTTAATTTCACAAACCACTATGTCGATGGTACAACAATAGTAAACCTTTATTCCAATTTAAAACAATGTTAATGTTGAAAATGTCAGTTTCAAATGTCAATTTTCACAAACAACCATGTCAATGGTACAAAACTCCTATATTTTAATGTCTTCCAGACATTCAATACCACAGGTCAGAACCTACAAGGGGTTATAACATAGCCCAATCCAATTAACTCTATTAGCATATGTAACCCGGCTGACTTTGGTAACATTAGTTTACCCGTCTCAACAATTTAAAACAAATTAATTCAATTAAGCAAACAATCATAGTTAACAAATATGTACAGTTAATTACTATTTCCTTATAGAGACTGCCAAGTAATTAGCTCACTGTAAATTACCAATTTTGTGGTTGCATATCCAACCACGCTCTGCTACCAAGAATGTTCGACGCCAGGCCAAGGCCCCGGCCATAGGATTCAATGAGGTACGTGGAAGCGTGATAATCGTGGGCCTTGGGACTAGAGTGGCGAGCGAACTTGTCCGCCGTGCGCGGAGCTGATTAATACAATATTCAAAAGACTCACCTGATGGTAGAACACTGGCTCTGGAGCCTACCTGGATTTATGTATGTAAATGAGTGTATATTGTATTGTGTAGTGAAGCTGTCAGTATTCCAGGATACAGGATATAAGGCCGCTCCAAGACGATCTGCTACCGAGACATGCGGTCCCAATCACTATCACATTAACCTCAAACTGTTTCAACCAAAGTTCAAACTAAAACCCGTTCTATTTCGTCAAAAGGGGTTATTTACAATCAAACAATTGGATCACGACAAATTGTCCACAAACGGATCGATTCCAAAGGATTACTTTCAAAAGGTCGCGAGATCCAAGCGGCGACCATCCATTTTTTAAAGACCAAACCAAAGTGTCAAAGTCAAACTGACAAGTGACAGTTCTCACTCTGTTACACGTCTAGAAACGTAGGCGCACAGAGTTAACAATTCAAACGGGACGAAACACCCACTGCTCCCAAAGCAGTGAAGAAAAACATCATGAGGAAACCGGCATGTGCCATCACTCCGTCTCACTGGGAGGAGGCCTGTGTACAGCAGTGTGAACATGATTGATTTCAGGGCCAAGTTTACAATGTCACAATGGTGCCTCCATTGATTCTATATGCCCCTTCCAAAAGGTAGATTCGTATGGAGAAGACTGGGTAAGAAACTCCACCATTACTTTTTTTTAAATGTTTTTCAATATCTGTATTGCCGTTTTAACTTACCAATCTTCCATATACGCCTGGTAATGTTCCTGCCCTGGATGCTCTCATAATGGCGTCGTGCACTACACTGTAACTAGTTTCATCTTGCAGGGCTTGACGAGAGGCTTCTACTACCATTCTGAAAGGAAGAAACGTTGGGATTGAGACTCATCATCACCAGTTTGTAGCAATCCACTGCTGGACATATTCTCTCCAACTGCACGACATTCAGCTCAGCGCTAGGCAACTCTCATCCGGCTGCTACCAGCCACCCTGCGAAGATCGGCGCTCCAGCCCAAGGGTGATGACAGTACGCGTCATGTAAACCCAACGCTGGAAGAAAGTGGAGAAGTAAGATTGTACACACAATCTTATGTTTAATTTGATACTTTTGAATATATTAGTTCCTAATTTCTCGGTAGATGGCGTTGTTCATTTACGTCACTTCGCTGAATCACGGTTTTAAGATTCTCTGCGACATCCTCGTGAATCTATACTAATATTATAAAGCTGAAGAGTTTGTTTGTTTGTTTGTTTGTTTGTTTGTTTGTTTGATTGAACGCGCTAATCTCAGGAACTACTGGTCCGAATCGAAAAATTCTTTTTGTGTTGGGTAGCCTATTTATTGTGGGAGGCTATAAGCTATATAACATCACGCTACAACTAAGAGGAGCAGAGCAGTAATGAAAAATGTTGCAAAAACGGGGAAAATTTATTCCTTTTAAGAGTTTCCGTTGCGTGCGCTGCGTAAACGGTTAAAGTAACGCAAAAATAATGTATGACGGAATTGTTCCTCTTAAAAAGTTCTAAAAAAAAGTCCGCGAGAGCATATGTCTATCTTTTAAGGTTGACTCACTATAACTCAAAAGGAGCGAGCAGCAACGAAAAATGTACGAAAACTAGCAGGCAAATCGATGCGACGGGAAGGGTCAGGGGAGCAAAAATTTGACGCGGACGAAGTCGCGGGCAGAAGCTAGTATTAAAATAAATTGTCTTCGTCAAGTAAACATTGGCTTCCATTCACTTGGGTACGCTCGCGCACGAAAGTACTAGGACTATTGTTTTATTTTTGAACTAGCCTTTCGCTCGTGTTTTCGTTTATTGGTAGGTACATTGAAAAATATGTTAGATGTAATATCATGTTTCGGTTTTTTGATTTTTTTTTTGTAGCCGGCTCTGGGTGGAGCGGAAGGGCGTGTCAGACTTTTACTGACTAAAACCCACCCGTGTTCCCTCAGTAGCCTATATGCCAGGGCCACGGTATCTCTTTCGAACAAATCTCGCGACCCTGGCCCATATAATATCATTAAATAGAATTTAATATAATATCATTAAAAACATGTATAGAATTAAAAACATGTCAAGTGTAGAAAAACAAAACCTTGTAGAATATACAAAAAGTTGTCGTGATAAGGACGCGGTATTGGTGCTAGAGGTGGCCATTCCATCATCGTTACTTGAGCTTGCATCACCATTTGAGTCGGAATCATCATCCCCTACGTGTATTGTGTAATGTTAGACAACACCAAGGGGTGTTGTTGGTCTAACAAAGAAAAAGGCACTGAAGACCGTAAATAAAACAAACCTCAATGGTCTAACTTCTGTTAGAATCCTTTCCTCTCTGACCTTGTATTCCTGCAACTTAGTCTTAATTTCCCTCATTTCAGTCTCATCTGCTGGCACAGTACGTGATAATTGTTCTTGTAAACTGAAAATAAACAGTAAATTTTAGGAAGCTTGAGTCTGTATTTTGTAGTTTAAACGTCATTATGGTTCCAGTGCGAAAAAGAGATGGAGTTACACAGGAGGAATTCTTTGCATAGCATTGAATGCTCAGTTTCATACCTTTTGATTCAATCGTCGAATACGACTCGGCTGGGCAGCGTTCGGGAAGCTACGCAATATCTTCTCGTCCCACTACCGCAGTGTCTCAAGACAAAAGTCTTTGACCAGTGTGTGTTGTCAGTGATGACATATGGCACTGATTACGTAGATACTAATATATTGTATTAAAACTAAAGTCAGTAAGGATCATAGCAGGTGGCGTTCTGTAGTTTCTATCTACCCTCATTAGAAAAAAAGCGTGAGTTTGTGTATTTATGTATCATTTCTGCCGAAATACGTACATTGCTGAACATAGGCGTCCTCCAATCTGGGTAGGGGGTTTGCCATAATCGCCACGCTTCGCAGGCGGATTGGCGATTGCGATCCCATCAACCGGGGACAGATCGAAATTCCGGGATGTTACTGAGAAATTTCTGATAGAAAAACTCAATAATACTTTGCCCGACCTAGGAATCGAACCCAAGACCTGATGCTCAGCAGTAGAACTTGCAAGCACTATACTAATGAGGCAGTAGTATTGTTTATTTACTATTTATTCATGAGTACTGTCGCATCCTAGAAACTTTTTGCTATTTTGCATTTCGAGCCTTATCCTAAGTGCGGTAAAGACCTTTATACATAATTGACTTGGATTGAAACTAGTTTTTGGATTTAGAACTTTAAAGTTTGTGTGTCTTTCTACTCTCGCTTTTAAAGATAATCGTGTTTGGGAATATCCATTAGACCTTCAACCTGTAAATTAAGGAAATAAAACTCACATTCTCTTCTCCTCCAAAGCGGCCTGAGCCTTTGCGAGATCTTCCTTTATCTTCTCCAACTTCTTGACCTCGTTCGTTTCCGTGCTAAGATACAACTTGAGTTCTGCCTCCACTAGCTGACGCCTATTGTTAGCTTCGTCGACCCTCCTCTTTAAACCTATTTGTTCAGCTTGCAGGTGGTCTTTCTCTTCTTGGAGGGTTTGGGTTTCTGATCTGTGAGGAGATAGGGGAAAGGGAAAGTTAGTGAATTTAGAGTGTTAGTATCATGGGAATATGATTCAGTTTCTAATGCACCTGAAAGAAAAACGACATGATTTTATAGTCCCTTCATTTGGTTTTTTGATAGTTTTATAACGAAAAAAAGTTAACAGGCAATCTCAAAATCTTTGAAAGCAGTTAGGAATATCGATAGAATAGTCCACTTTCTCCAAAATGTTTTGTACCTTACTTTTAGTTTTCTTAATCGCAGTGTCGTGCAGTCTTTATAGGCATAAAAACACTGCAGACCCTAGACCTAGTAGATCTTGATCTAGACCAGATACTAATATTTCAAGAAAATAAATATACTAAGTAATAAAATTATTCAAAAAGTTCAAACTCCTAATGTAAATTAATAGCAACGTTCATACCGTACTATTAATTTACTACGGTAAGGCTTTCTTAACAGATCGCGGCGCAAGACGACAGCGAGCGAAACTGTCTACAATTCATTCATAAATGTACGTATGTAGTGGTATGTTGGTCTACATTTTTGTCTGTGCACTGCACACAACGGCGCGGTAACAAACTGAATTCCTGCGGCAGGTAACCAATCACGGGCCACACGTCGCGTCACCACGATAGTATTGGCGCGCCGTGAGTATTTTGCGGCCAAGTTGAATATGTACGAAAGCTAAGGAAAATTCCGGTTCACAATGATGCATTTTTTTTGTCAACATTTAACTTATAAAAATTTAGAAATTGATTTTTTTTTTCTATAGAGTCCATATTGTTTTTTTTTTTCATTTGATGCTCTGTTTTATGTTTTTTTTTTATGGTTATCTTGTGATAGGTTAGGTTTAGGAGATTTAGATTGTCTTTCTAAATTAATTGCACAAACTTATGACGGGGCAGCAGTTTTATCCTCTCAAATTAACGGCGTACAGGCTTTGGTGAGACAAAAATGTCCGCAAGCTATGTACTTTTGGTGTCCAGCACGTGTATTAAGTTTCATCCAAATGTTTTGAACGAATTGGTGAAACAAAACGCTTTTTTAATACAATAAAAACCATCGCAGCTTTTTTCACAGTAGTACGAAACCAATGGCGCACTATAACGACTTTGCCGATTTGAAAAAGCTGCCTCGTGTTGCGGAAACAAGGTAGAATATGATTATTATTTTTTTAAGGCGGGTGATGCGATGCGACGCTGTGAGTTTGGGGCCGAGAAAGATTTACAAAAATGAGGCTGTCATTTTAGTATACTATGTATCATACCGACTTCCACGCGAGCGAGATCGCGAGCAGAAGCTAGTAATACAGTATACATTTTTAACCAGTGCGCAAATTTTAACAAATTAAACTTAAACGAGTTATAATAACCATGCAATTTTTATTTTGATATATCTTTGTACAAAAAAATTAAGTAATCGTTAACGAAAGATGTTTATTTTGAAACTGTTTTTTATGGTAACTACAACTAGCGCACGGCGCTAGCGCGGCGGCGAAGGTGAACGACCGAGAGTAGCTACAAGTACCTATCAGCTGTTCGATCGGTCAAAATTCTAAGAAGTTCGAAGTACCTACGCCGGCGCGCCGTTACTGACCTATTCCTATTGACGATATCATATTACGAAATAAGTAGGGTGTCCACAGTTTACTGATTTAAGGTCGGATAAAAATTAAAAAAAGTATTGGAAAAATTGTTGAAATGTGTTCTATTACTGATACTGAACCAACAAAAAAAAAATTGCGCACTGGTTAAAAAAAATGCTGTATAGTAAATTTTGACTTTCACATTGATGGCGCTTAAACTGCTCCATTCAAGTATACTGTGTGTTTAGTACACCAACTTACCTCACGCTAGCTACAACTGTCTGTAGTTCCTCTTCTACCAATCGCTTCTGTTCTGTATGCCTCACAACAAGCGCCTCACATTCTTGTATCTCCCTTTGATTTTTCTCTGGAATCTGTGAATGATTATCATATCATGTTTCAAGATTATCTTGATGAAACTGTTCTTGTCGACGTAATTTGAAATAGTCTCAAATGCAAAACATTTATTTAGAAATTCTAAAAATGTCAGACGAGTTTAAAGCGCCAGATTCTTATAATGCCAGATTCTATTAATGTCACATTTATCGCATTATCCTCATAAACTTTTCTATCAGTTTAGTTGAAAAAAAAAAAAAAACTTTTTCTTGTTATTAAAAAAAATTACCCATAACAATAATCAAAGCCATCAATTTCGTACAAAAAATCAAAAAATAAATAAATCAAAAGTCATTTATTCAAACTAGGCTGAGAGTCAGCACTTTTTGAACGTCAAAGTAACAAAAGACAGTCCCCCCAAAACGCCCGCCCTTCGACACTTCCTAGTGCAAAAATCTCGAATTGAGTGCTTCGATATAATTATTCATTATATCTACATTTATATGTGAAATTTCTATGGTGTACATAATAAAGGGTTTTATCTTCTATCTATCCACATAAACCCGAAATTTTCATTTTTAAACAACTAAAAGAAGTTTGTCACCTTTATTACTGTCGATGTTTTTTCAAGTACAATTTACTGATGTTATTGAAGCAGTAATTGTTGGAAAAGTGGTGGGATATAGCTGAAACCTTCTTAACCTTTGGTATGCGTGAACAGTGATCAGCGTCACACCTATTGTCTACTTAAGCAAAGATTAGTGCTTAAGCAGACAACGGGTATTTGAGCAGTGCTTCCGCATACCAAAGGTTAATGCAAATGTCTGTGTTTTTAATTCTAACCTTGTTCAGGTTTGGTTGTCAGGGTTTGTTTTATTGAACGACCTAAAATGGACTTTCAGCCGAAAACGAAAATGTTTTAAACATTTAAAAATATTAGTGGTTAAAGTATAAAATTGCCGTTTTATAGTAATAGATATTTTTAACTGACACTATAGTGTGGCCCAGTGGCGAAAGCACCATATAACACGATTCCTACCGGCTTGCTTTCGGGGATTCGCATTGGTAACTCTATCACTATTAAAAATACAATAGTATGTAAATAGTGGCTACTATTGTCAATAAATATAGTTACACTACGGGTATTTAATTCACCATAACATTCAAACAACAAAAAAGGTTATTTATAGCTTTTTATTACAACAAAAGAGAAATGTTCTAAATTAACCCGGCGCCAAAACGTCATAATCGGGAACTAAAAATTCATACAACAGCGATCCCGTAATGATGTCACTTTAGGTCACGTGGCACCGCTTGATATTGTACGAGAGCAAGCCGCTGTACAACGGGTTATGACAGAGACAGGTATAGAAAAATGCGTCAGCGAGAACGAGATAGAGGAATATTGCATATTTTATTCGGTTTTCAGCTGTTCAATTTAATTGCATTTAATTCATTACATTCCTATATTAATTTTAGAATGATAGTAAGTATTCTTTATTGATGAGTCAGTAAGTTAAAGCCGACTTCGCTTCGGCTTCTCTTTTAGAAAAATTTACACCTCGCCACTGGTGTGGCCATTAGTGCTGTGCACTCCCTGAGGTATGCGCGCGGCGAGACGGGGGGAGAATCGGCTGCTGCGCTCTGTCAGTGCGCCGTCAACGCTCGTGGCGTATCTGTATCGGACTGTCTATGTCAGACGCACATGGGATGAATATTCAAAGATGGGTCGTGCGTTATCTCGTGATACGAAGACTGTCATTTTTAAGGCGGCTGAATATTTTAAGAAAAGAAAAGCAAACAAAGAAAGCTTTGAATTTAAAAATGATGTGAATATTGCCAAAATCGTTGCGGAGGCTACGGGGTATAGCAAAAGAACCGTGCATAATGTGATTTCTGCGGGTTATTTATCAATTTAAAATTCAAGCCAATTAAAATTTCAATGGCCAAAAACAAACAAAAGTTCTAAAGAAAAAACATGTTGTGGATGATTTTGACCTTGGAGTTTTCAGAAGAAAAATTCCTCAGTTTTACGAAGTCGAAAAAAATACCAAGTGTCCGTAAGTTACTATCAAGTTTGAGAAAGGATGGCATATTGAATTGTGGACGGGAATATTTAAGACAGCTTTTACACAAAATGAGCTACCTTTTCAAAAATGCAAATCAAAGAGACATCTCCTTATAGAGCAGCCTAATATTGCAGTGTGGCGGAAAAAATATCTTACACAAATCAGAAATTACATAACACAAAACCACAACATATATTTTCTTGATGAAACATACATCAACGCCAGTCACCATGCCAGCAAATGTTGGCAATCATCGTCAGAACCCGGAATTCATGCTGATATTGTAATGGACAACGCGTCTTACCACAGCGTTCAGGTTGAGAAGAAACCAACTATATCAATACCTCAAAAGTGAAATGCAGAACTGGTTGCTACGCCATAATGTAGAATTTTCAGGAACCATGACAAAGGCTCAACTACTACTTCTTATCAAACATACACAAAAAGAACCCGTGTATAGAATTGACGAACTCCTGAAAGCCAGTGGACACACTGTTCTGCGTTTACCTCCGTACAATCCAGATTTAAATCCAATTGAGTTGGTCTGGGCTGATATTAAAAATAACATAGCCCAAAACTATTAATTCTTCTCTAGACGAAAAGATAATCTTATTGGATAATTTTTTTTCGGAATTCACGGCGGAAAAATGGCAGAGATGCGACGATCATGTCCAGAAAAATGAAAATGATTACTGGAGTCGCGATAGTAGGTTCGATAATGTTATCGATTCCTTCATAATAAATTTGCAAGACTCTGATTCAAGTTCCGGTGGCGAAGTGGAAGATGAAGATGATGACGAAATCGAAGATGAAGTTGAAACAGAATCTATGTCAGAATAACTTTCGTTAGAATATATAATTGTTTGTAAATATAAAAATTTTTCAATAAAACAAGTCCTGCTTTGGATTATAAGTTTAGTTCTTATTTATCACCTGCATATTTTTAATAAAATATGAGTATATTTGGGTTACATTTTAATCATCTAAGTATAATATATTACAGATAGATAGCCTCCGACCATCGTGTCTATATTGACTTTTTTTTTACAAGTCATGCCTTAGAAATGCAAACTGACATCGTAAGATCTGTCCGACATGTATCTCATGTGAACTCATGCACTTTTTTCTTCGCCTCCAACCTCGCCGCGCATACCTCAGGGAGTGTACAGCACTAATGGCCACACTATAAACCGTCATGGTGTGAGATATTCCCGTGAATTTTTTTTTTACATTAAACCTAAGAGATTTTCTTTCATGTGAAACATCTATAGGCGAGGGTAAATCTGATTGTTGGCGTGGCGATACGGGCCGTAACGACGCATCACCACGCTTGATGTAAAACATCTATAGCGGCGGGTGAGCCCGACTGTTTACGAGGCGACGCGTCGCCACGGCATGTGTCGTCACGCTATATGATAGTGTATATGTATGTTTTTAGTTAGAAAGTATTTAATCAATATAAATGTTTATTAAATAAACAGTCATCTTTTTCTTGAAAAAAATCGTATTTTTTTTTAGTATGCCGTATCTATTTCCAGCAGTAAACCCGTTTATGCATATTACCTGTACAAAATAATTTCGATGTTTCACATCTGCCAGGCGTCCCGCGATAGCTCACATTTTATTTTGTTTGCAAAATTCGATTTTCGTATTTTTATTCAGCATAGACGGAAAAGATGGATACTTAGAAAATCCGTAAATTTTTTAATACAAGTTCCGACGTGGAACTATCTAACAAAAACGGCTCGCAATATCAATGCTGCGTTTGTAGTATATGTTGCGAGTGAAGAAAAAATTCAAGTTAACCTCGCTTTACAATGTCAACATAAAATCACGTCCGTTTATGCTAGCTGAATGAAACCACGAACCGAGTCGATTCACCCGAAGTTAGTCGAACTTTACGAAGCTTGATTTTTGGTTTGGCCGAATCATGATATTTTGGCGAAACCGAAATATCAGCCATTCACTAGTTGGATTACACCTTTATCAGATACTTTTAGAACACACTATACGTAACTTAGTCAAAGGCAGTCTTACCAGTTCCAATTCAATAAGTTTCCGCCTCTCTTGTTCAAGCAGTTGTACTAAATTTCCCTTTTTCTTGGTATTTTGAGTGAGATCCGCTTTTGTCGTCACAATATTCCTCTTGCAGCTTCGAAGCTTTTCTGTTAGTTCCTCCTTCCTTTGTTCGAGGACTTCGTATTTTCTAGAGAACAAAAATTCATTATTGGGATACTGTTTTTAATTTTGGTGTTAAAACTCGCGGTACTGCTCAATGTACCGGACACAAAACGTGCAAGCAATGATACAGGAACCGTGGGAGTATTGAAAGTTTCGTTATAACATACTCCTAAATGAATGGTACTCACGAGTCAGAGAGACACAGAGGTATACAGACTAAGAGATGGGAGGAAAACAGGGGTCCAACATGGACTCGTACAGCAAAAGACAGGACAGAATACAAATGTTTAGAGGACCTTTGTCGAAAGAGAAGCTGTAACAACTTAGCGATCGTTTTCCGATATTGTTTTTCTTTGTTTATCCAAATCAATTCTAATTGGAGTCTACTTCATCATACAAATAGTATTAACGTGAAAGTTTGGATGTAGTTAGGATGGATGCATGTTTGTAAATCTTTCACGCATAATCTACTGAATGGATTTTGATAAAACTTTACAGATCAGAATAAAACATAAAATAATAGGTCTTTACCTATGAAAATGCCGTTTTGTATGAAAAAATTAAACGAATTTTTTTAATGTATTTTTTATTTGTATTATTCGAAATAATCACCCATGCAATCAATGCATCTTTGCCAACGCAGTGGCAGTTTATTGATGCCCTGCTTAAAAAATCTGCTGGACGGGAGGCAACAAATTCTTCAAAGGCATTTTGTACTGCCTCTCGGGTATTGAATTTTTTTCCCGCCAAGAAGTTATCCAAATTCTGGAAAAAGTAGTAGTCTGTAGGCGCAAGGTCTGGTGAGTAGGGCGGATGACGGAGCGCTTCCAACGCCAGTTCTTGCAACTTGGAGACCGTCTGCTGTGCAGTATGAGGTCGCGCGTTGTCGTGCAGGAGCAGCGGAGACGAGCGATTGACCAATGCTGGTTGGAGATGTGCCAGCTTCTCCATCATTGAGTTCAGTTCTTCACAGTAAACATCTGCAGTAATGCTCACCCCGTTTGGTAAGAAGCTGTGATGAATCACACCGGCGCTAGACCACCAAACAGTGACCATCACTTTTCTAGGGGTAAGTTTTCGTTTAGGGCATTGGTTAGGTGCTGAACCAGGATCCAACGGGAAGGGAGAGGTTAAATAGACAAATCTGATGAAGAAATTGTGAGCGTTCCCTAAATCTCACGACTCTGAAAACCAGATCTGAACAATTTTTGAAAGGAAATTTATTCAGGGCGAATAAAAGTTATACTGTGCGTTACATGTTCTATCCTAATAGAGAATATATAAAATACCTGACGGATTGATAGAGCCTTTTGGCAAATATGAGGGAATTAAATTTAACAAAAGTACCCGAAATATTGTTATAATTGAGCATTAATATTTAAACTAGCTTCTGCCCGCAATTTCATCCGCGTCAAATTTTTGCTCCCCTGACCTTCCCGTCGTTGCGATGGGAAGGTCAGGGGAGCAAACATTTGCTTGTGAGTTTTCATCCATTTTTCGTTGCTGCTCCGCTCCTTTTGATCGTAGCGTAATGTTATATAGCCCATAGCCTTCCTCAATTAATAGGCTACCGAACACACAAATTATTTTTCAATTCGGACCAGTAGTTCCTGAGATTACCGCGTTTAACCAAACAAACTCTTCAGCTTTATAATATTAGTATAGATTAACGAGCCGAGTAGCTTTGATTTACAACTTGAACACTGACACTTTTGCGAAGATTTGTCGATTTGAAAATATCAGACACGTAAAAATCATCATCTGACTAGCCTTTTCCCAAGTATGTCGGGGTCGGCTTCCATGCTAACAGAAGACAGCTAAGTATCTGGAATAGAAAAGATTTTGACGACGTGAACAGTGCGCTCTCAATGGCTACGGATTGGTTTACCACAAATAACCTAGTTCTTAATGCTAAGAAAACGAAATGTATAAAGTTCGCCTTACCGAATGTTAGGAATCTGGGACCCAATGTCGTTTTAAATAATCAGGTGCTTGATACTGTACACTCGGCAGTTTTTCTGGGCATAACAGTAGACGCCAAACTTCAGTGGGGATCACATATATCAAGCCTAGCGGGAAGGCTCAGTTCGGCCGCCTACGCCGTAAGGAAAGTTAGACAGTACACGGACGTTGATACAGCTCGATTAGTCTATTTTAGTTATTTTCATAGCATAATGTCCTACGGCATTCTGCTGTGGGGCAAAGCCGCGGACATTCAAAATATTTTTGTTCTTCAAAAACGAGCTGTTCGAGCGATTTACCAACTAGGTGCTAGAGTTTCTCTGAGAGATTTATTTAAAGATATTGGTATTCTTACGGTGGCATCACAATTCATCTTCGCCAACATCTTATATATTAGGCAAAACATACACTTGTACACTAAAAACAGTGATATTCATAACATTAATACTAGAAATAAGGACAAACTACGTGCTCCTTTTCACCGGCTTCATAAGGTTCATAATTCTTTTGTTGGTCTTGGTATTACCTTTTATAACAAGCTTCCCTCTGCTTTGCTAGATTTGCAGTTTAATGAGTTTAAAGCTAAAGTAAAATCCAACCTTTGTTCAAAGGCATACTATTCTATCAACGACTACTTAAACGATAAGAATAGTTGGTCGCTGTGATTAACTCAAGACAATGTTTATGTTCTTTCAATCCAGAATTAGCTTTCCTACTGACAGTTTATATGGGTAGTTCATATAATTGTTTTTTTTTTTATTTTATTTTTATTTAACTGATTTTGTTAATTATTTTTTATTTTCTTTTAATTTCACTTATTGTGGACATAATCTACTCATTACAGTGATTTTAAATGAGTTGTATTGCAACATGTAGTTAGCTAGCGACCTCGTCAGCTGTTCATAATATTCTAGCCTGACCAACCGGCAGCAAGTTCGTCATGCTCCCTTAGATGTCACTGCTTGCGGTAGCGTCGGGGGTCGGGTTACCACCTTCCCTCAAATATGGCGAGGGGGGTAATGGCTGACCTTTGCGTTATGCTCGTGAACGGGTGCTGCTTGTGGTGACTGGTCGACTTGCTGACCATGGTTTTTGTTATTGTTATTTGTATTAACTGTTATTTTATTTTTACTCCGGAGGTCCTAGTTTAACTATTGTAACTTCAACTTAGCAATATGCATCAATGTATGTATATGTATCATTTTGCGTCGTTGAATATGTAAGCGGGCACGCCCTTTATGCCTGGAGGCTTTATTTAAGTTTTACGTTCTGTTTACGATTTTGTTTTATTATTTATTTCAGCTTGAGTTTCGTATATTGGCGTGTGCTAGCTGACATATGGCGAATAATGTATGTTTTGTTTTGTTTTATAATATTAATTACTTACACTATATTGTATAGAATCAAGTTCTTCTAACTTAACAGACAGCTGTGCTGCTGGGGAGTTTGTTCCGCCACTTCTTCTTCCCAGCTAAAGCACTAGGAAGTGTCGAAGGGCGGGCGTTTTGGGGGGACTGTCTTTTGTAACTTTGACGTTCAAAAAGTGCTGACTCTCAGCCTAGTTTGATTAAATGACTTTTGATTTTGATTTTTGATTTTACCAGTATATCAAAAGCTTCAAAGTAATGAGCAAAATTACAACACCGTCGGAGTACACTAGGGATGTTATGGATATGAAATTTCGGATACGGATTGGATACGGATGTAGGAATGATTATTATACCGGATACGGATACGGATATGAAATTATTTCGGATTATCCGTTACTTTCGGATAATTCCGGTTACGGATATTAAACTTTTAAGGAATTTCAAAAGTAAAATACAAATAGCTAATAAAATGGTTTTATTTATATGGTTTTATTTATATGTCACCATTTGGTAGGAATTACAATCAGTCTGTGAGTAATTATTACAGCTATTTAAAATAAAAATGATTATAAATATATATTGAGTGTTATCTAATCTACCTAAAATAAAATGTAATAACAAATCCGATATTATCCGAAACTTTTATTTCGGATTCGGTTACGGTTACGGATAAATTTTTATATCGGATATCCGATAGTTTCGGTTACGGTTACGGAGCTCCCTAACATCCCTAGAGTACACAATAAATTAAGTTGATTATTTCAATATTTTTCAATTATTTATAAAACATCCCCAGATTTATGGGCTACCAAACAAGATTAATCAGAGCTTCAACAACATTTAAAAAAATATTCAGTGATGCCCGTCAACTGTTCGATAAAGCTGGCAAAGATGACCAGCCATACTAACTACGATTACATTTTGTACATTGGACACAATTAGCATCATAATCCTCCTCCTCCTCATCCTTTGCGTAATTTAGAAGAACAACGCGGTCATAGAGACAAACGCGAAATGTGACTTTATTTTATAAAAGTTTACATTACTTACTCTGTGCCCTCTCGAAGAACATTACGTTTCTTTTCCAACTCTTCCTGAACTTCCCTCAGCGTCCCGTCGACTGCTTCTAGATTGTCATGCAAAACTACAAGTTCTTGCTCTTTGGTCTGTATTTTTTTGTTCGCGTTGTGTCTAGAAAAGATCAAGTGATAATATTTTGATATAGTTTTAACAGCAGAAGAAATAGAGATGAGGAGCTTGTGGCTAAGTAATAACTGCCGTACGGATCGATTGATCAGATACACTACGGTAGACGCGGTTGGTTCGTGGATGGGTGACCATTTTTACGTACAAAGACCCCTTCGTGCCTCGGAAAGCACGTTAAGCCTTTAGTCCCTTCTGCACGCGTAGCATGACCGCCATAGAAACGGAATTTGTCGACGGAAGACAAGACAAAATGATAGATTGTATCGTAGAAAAATCGTGTTAAACTGAAAAGAAGACATGTTTCTATTCTTCAGTCGACAAAAATACGATGTCAAGTATGATGACTATTTTTCTGATGAGATAGAAACATTTTTACAGAATAAAAATACATAAGGAACTTTATTTGTTCTTGGTAGAATAGATATAGAATTGGTCATGCTACGCCGGCAGCTGTCATTTGTGGATCGTTATGGGTCGTCACAAGCCCGAAAGTCTAACAACCAGTCTTACCAAGGGGTATTGTATTACGTAGTAATTGGTTTGTGAAGGTCTGATAGGCAATCGCTTCATGTTAAATAGTGGTATTCAGCTGGATCCGGTTAAACTGGAAGCCGCCTCCAACACAGTTGGGGAAAAGGCTAGGCAGATGATGATGAGCAGAAAATATAGAAATCAAGGGAAAGAGATCGCTTTCTACCTTTTTAAAGAAAACACGGTGACATCGAGGTCAAGAGTCATCCCAAAAAAATGGATATTTAGGGCCATAACATCTTTTTTTTTGGATGGGAAATCATCACATGACTTCTCCCGCTCTGGGCGGAGCGGGAGGGCGTGTCAGACTTTTACTGACTAAAACCCACCCGTGTTCCTTCAGTTGCCCTAGTGCCAGGGTCACGGTATCACGGTCCTCTGGCCACCGTTTGAATGTAGGCTTTGCTTGTCACGCCATGCTTAGCCACGAATACTTGTGATGTACCCTTAATATTTTGGCAATGCCATCTCTGAAGTCCACCTATGAGGTTTTCGGATTCTTAACTGGTGGGACGCCGCAATGTGATTCGCATACTACCGTTTGCTCGCGACTGCTCAAGTCGTGGCGTACGATAGTGCTAGGCGTGAGCATTTAATAAGAATTTTGAATGAGGTGAAAGACTTGCAAGTAGCTCCTTCCTGTTCACTATTAATGTATACTTTACGAACATGGGTAACTAATATTAATGTTAATGAAATAATTGTAGTAAATTTAGAATCAATAACAAAAGCTAAAAGGTCATACGATACTAATTTGTTAAAATATGAAGTTATTAATGAATTATATACAAAGTATGGTGGTTGGTCTTACATATTTACAGATGGGTCGAAGAGTGTAGAAGGTCATGGGTCTGCATTTTATATACCTAATATGGATATGAGAACTCAGGATAATTGTTTTAAAATAAGTCAATCTACATCCATTATGACGTTGGAACTCATTGCAATCTCAGAGGCTTTGGCTTATATAATTAATCATTCTGGATATAAAAATGTCGTCATTTGTACAGACAGCAAAAGTGCATTACAACATATAGCTCGATGCGCCTCTGGCCACAGAGGTACATCGATAGCTTATGAAATTTTATCTAAAATAGATGAAATTACTTTAAAGGGCTTCCGACTGGGGTTGCAGTGGGTTCCATCGCATATTGGACTGCGGGGCAACGAAGAGGCTGACACGTTGGCGAAATTAGCAGTTAGAAATGGGAAAGAAAAAAATATTATATTAGATTATTCAGAGTTTTTACCAAAATTTAGAAATGTATGTTATGATTATTGGAGAGAATATTTTAATAAACGGTCACTAGAGAAGGGTTTATGGTATAAAACCATACAATGTGAACCTCTTCGCGTGCCCAGGTTCATGAATAGCGATGTGAGTGGAAAACTGATTGTTACTGCCTTTAGACTCAGATCTGGACATATTCCATGCAAAAAATTTGCCTTCATGATGAAGAAAATCGCATCACCCAATTGTGACGAATGTGGAGTTGTCGAGGACCTACAACATTTATTGATGGAATGTGTCAAATATGAGTCCAGTAGAAATAATTTAGTGAGATCCTTGAATTTGAACAGAGTTGATGTAGGCATGTTCCATATAATTCTATCCCAACCAAATGGCGACGATGCGAAGAGTTTGTTCAAATTCATGGGCCACGTCTTATGAAAGTAGCATTGTTTAGGATACGATGGGACTGACATACGCTATGCGTAAAAGCCCCTATAAATAAATAAAGAAAAAAAAAAAAAAAAAAAAACTGGTCTTCCTGTGACTGCCTCAATAAATAAAAGCTTAAAACTAAGCGACTACCCCTGTGATTTGCAGACCTCGGCTGAGGGCCGCAAGGGATGGGCTGGATCGGAGTGATTATTATTTAGGGACGAATTTGAAACTACAGGCTCAGCGGCGCAGACTGGCTCGAGCTGGGGTCGGGGTGGTGTGATGTAGGCACACCTCTATGGAAATAACACTAAAATGCCATGCTGCGACACTTATTTTTAAACGTAGCATCATGCTGACATAGGAGCCTTTTCGCCTCGCACAGAAATTTGTTTTTTACTTTATCTTGATATAACTTCGTTTTGTAATATTGTTTTTAGTTTAGTTTATGATCTTCCTGTGCGAGTCTCAATAAATACTTTTTCTTTGTTCTTCTTAATACTTTAAATAGCTTACATATATATCTGCAGCAGCTTATTCCTGATCCTCAGCATGATATTCCTCAAATTTATTAAATCGACTGCGTCTCTCATAGGCTGCTCAAGATGCTCAATGGCATCTTCAGACATTCGCACTCTGCTTAATTTCTCTTTACGCCTGTCAGTATATTCATCTACTCTACTGACAAGGTTTTCTATGGGTACCTGTGAGAAATTAATAAAGCTGTTAGGGTCCCGGTTAGGGAAGTTTTATTCGGTTTTTGTATTCGAAATTTCTCAGTAGCCGAGTCTGGATTGGTGCCCGGTTGATGGCAATAGGCTCACCCCTATTACATGGGACTTAAACATCTGGCGAAACGTCTGTACTATAGATACACTTCTGCCTAACCCCGCAGGGAAGACGGCGTGGTATTATGTTAATCATGTATATCTCCAGTGTATGAAAGCAAGGGGAGACCAAAGAAACGATGCAGATGTAGTGATTGTGCGAATGATAAATGTAGATAGAAAGTGCGGATGACTACCGAAATGACGTCACCGTCAGGATGCACGGACTTTTTCAATTTGGACCAGTAGTTCCTGAGATTACCGCGTTCAACCAAACAAACAAACTCTTCAGCTTTATAATATTAAGTATAGATTAGATCATGTGATAAGACAACGGTGCGGTTTAAAACAAGATGTAGTGACAAAAATTGAAAAGAGTATTCTTAGATGGTTTGGTCATGTTGAGAGGATGAATGAAAAATGGCTTACAAGAGGTAATTTACAAGACAGATGTGAGTGGAAACACCAAAAGGAGATGCCCTAGGAGGACATATATTGTGACCCGATTGATGATGTTCTTCAGCAAGGTCAGGTGCGTAGTACTCGCAACCGGGCGGCGTATGAACATTAACGAGGCAAAGGATCGTAGCAGGAGGCGCGGCGTTCCGTAGTGTCTGCCTACCCCATGGGAAAAGGGCGTGAGTTTATGTATGTATGTAAAATATGTATTTTCATCCCACCATCTCGGAAAGAGTATTTTTAATCTTCAATATCTGAGTGGAAAAGCCGTTTTTATTCTCTAGAGGATAAAGTAAATTGAATTTAGAACATCGTGTGCAATAAGTTTGTAAATTCAAAACATCATTAAACCTATTTACTTCTACCTCCATGGTGCCGAATTTATCATACAACCTTTTTCTAATTTGTTAAAAACTCAGACTCGGAACCTTATTGGTGTACTTTTTTTTAATTTACTTTGCGCGCCCCATTTTCTTTTCACGTCACTAACAAAAATATTACACTCTACTTAGGCAGCTGTAGCAACTTTACTTTAATTTTTTCTTAATTGTACCTAAGTATTATTTGAAATAATTTAAAGATAATTCTGTAATACTTACCTATCATAATGTAGTACCTAATAAATATTAATACCTAAACTGAAATAAAAGTATCTTGTGATTGTAAATGCTTTTTTTGCATTTAGTCATTTCCTCGCTGAGGTGGGATGAAAAGTTACGTGTTGCACTCGAGTGCAAAGATTTTTCACCTCGTGCTCTTTTGATTCCCTCGCTAATGCTCAGGATTCTCATTTTTGAATCACTCGCTGCGCTCGTGATTCAATTTTAGAATCCTTCGCTTGCTCGGTCATCCAAATTGAGCACGCGGTTAAAAAGCAACTTTGCACTCTTGTATAACAAATAACTATTGTTAGTTCTTCCTAATAAATAAAACATAAATGAAATAGCGCTTGTCCAAAATGAAGTCTTGTTTACTGTATAGGCAAACATTTCGGACTTTTTTCGCCCTACAATTAAGCCCAAACGGGTGTTGGCAAAGTTTGATTTACTAACGATTAGGGGTCACAAAACCGGTTTCACCGAAATCGAAAAAACCGGTTAATTTGGATTTAACGTAATTTTTGGAAACCGGGTTTCAGTTAACCGAAAACCGAAGTTTCGATTATTTCGGTTTTCTTTTAAACTAACAACTTATCCAACGATATGACATGTTTACAATGTACACATATCTCATCAATTACAATTATTATATTGATCACACCTTTTGGTGCTGTCTTTGCCGAGGTATAGTTTCAATCAATTGAAAAGTTGGTATCTGAGTCTCAACCTAAGAATGGGCGTACAACGTCCACCGCTTCACCTCTTTGAGGAGTGGCTGGAGAGGCTCCACGGCGTCCTCAGATTCCGCCTTACGCAGGTCCTCACCGGATACCGGTGCTTCACGAGGTTCTAATGAGGATAGGGTAGCAGGAAACACCCGGGTGTCACCACTGTGTGGATCGCCTGGACGACACGGTGGAGCATATGGTGAAAGTGTGCCCTGCCTGGGCAAAGCACCACCGTGTCCTTGTGGAGGCGATCGGCGGCGGCGATCTTTCGCGTTCGGCCCTGGTCCAGGCCATGTATGAAGCGAGAGGGCAAGGGCATCCGTTACCTCCTGCGAGGCAGTAATGCTCGTAAAGGAGGAGGCGGAGTACGTGAGGGATTGGCAATATATGCGCCCTCACGCCCCTAGCCACCGCAGGAGACGCCCCGAGCATCGAGAGTCCATTGCGGACTTCCGGCTACTGTAGGCGCGGGCTTGCGGGTGGCGATCAATGGGTAGCTCGCCGCCCGGTAAGGACCAGGCCTGGTCGACGGCGCGATGTAGTCCACGCGCGCCTCAAAAAGATGTCAGCATTAATGAAGGGGTCGGCTAGGACCGATGCCTGCCAGGGTTGTGGATTTGTTCGGAAGACCGGTGGCCCTGGCATAGGCAACTGAAGAAAAATGGATGGGTTCTTGTCAGTTAAAGTTTGACACGCCCTTCCGCTCCACCCAGAGCGGGAGACGTCAAGTGATGATTTCCTACCCGAAAAAAAAAGGAATACCACCGCTATTGATACGGGATTAGAGAATAATTTAACTGCCATCATTAAAGTAGAGCTGGCCCTTAATGAAAATGGAGGCTTTTGCAGGTGTACAATAATTTGTTTAAAGTTCCTCCCTCCGAGTGTCGAGGCTAAAAGAATCTTTTCACCAGCCGGTTACCTTTATAACCACTTAAAAGGCCGTGGCACGATTTTTTTTCGATTTTGCTGATTTATGTGATTTTACAGTTGAAATACTGTATTTCTATCAAGCTAATTTTGATCAAGCTATGATCATTTCAATTTTGATGAAATTAATGAGCTAAGTTTTTATTTTTATAATTTGATTTTTATTAATCAACGTCAAACAGACTGCAAAAATACGCCTGAAGAATAAAGTAAATCAGGCTCCGAATCTCGCTGAATGATGACACTTTAGACTTTCTTTCAATTTTGCGGTCAAATTACAAAAATAAGAATGGATTTTAATTTATCGTTGCTTTAAGCCAGATGTTTTGTTGATTCTCAGATACAATAATTGTTGCTTTTTTAGTTTATTCACTCAAAGAAGTTTTTCAATGTATTCTATTGTTCTCTGATTTAGCAATAAAGCTTATTAACGACCGTCGACGACAAAAAGACTTAAGAACCATAAAAATAGGTTTAAGTAAAAAAAACATGGAAATAATCGAAATAACCGAAAAAACCGGGAGACCGGTTTTGGGATGAAATGAAAATCGAAAAACCAGTTTTCTAATATACCAGCGGTTTTGTGACCCCTACTAACGATTAAAAACCGGCCAAGTGCGATACGGACTCGCGCACAAAGGGTTCCGTACCATTATCTATAAAAACGGCAAAAAAAACACTATTTTATATAAAAAAAATGTAAGTTTGACTGATCTAATGATTGAAAGTTTTAGCGACTGGCCCTCATACAGTAACATTTCTACGAATTCCGACCCTTCTTCCTTATTAGAGCTGGTAATCAGTAATTCAGCATTCTACATGTGAAAGTGAAAGCCGTCGTCCATGGGACTCAAAAACACATGTGGACAAACAGAAATTTAAAAAATAAATCCTTAAATATTCATAAACAGTCTATATTGTTCCCACTGCCGGGACACAGGCCTCCTATCAGTGAGCCCAGTTCGGGTTGGTAGATGTCACATGTCTACGAACTTTTGGTTCTAGGACTCGCCGGTTTCCTCACGATGTTTTCCTTCACCGTTTTGAGAGCATTGCTGATGAAATTATTTACAAGTGTCTGCCTGGGTTTGAACACACGACCTAAAACTCTTTAAGTCGAGGGTGATACCACTGAGCCATTACTGGTCACAAAACCTCCTAAGCTCATATTCCTATACATATTCCTTTTGCTTAATTTACATGCATCAACGTAAAAACGACGATGACGTTCGAATGACTAGGTTTCAATGAAATTCATACCTTGAATCTGTCAGTGCCAATAATATTTTCTAAATACTCCAACATTCCTGTCTCATGATCTTTCTTTGCTTTTGGCTTCATCAGGGCAATATTCTCCACTTCGTTCTGGAAAAAGAACAAGCTCTTTTAAGATTGGAACACGATAAATGAATGCTTCTCTGAGTTTTAATGTCAAATTTTGGCAATATTAAGCACTAGCTTCTGCCCGCGACTTCGTCCGCGTCAAACTTTTGCTACCCTGACCCTTCCCTTCGAATCGAATTGACTGCCAGTTTTCGTCAATTTTTCGTTGCTGCTCCGCTCTTTTTGACCGTAGCGTGATGTTATATAGCCTTCCTCAATAAATAAATAGGTTACCCAACACAAAAAGATTTTTTCACTTTGGACCAGTAGTTCCTGAGATTACCGCGTTCAACCAAACAAACAAACTCTTCAGCTTTATAATATTATTAGCTGACCCAGCGAACTTCGTACCGCCTCAGAATCAATAAATGTTGTGTTAACTTATCAGATTCCACCAACACAAAGCAAAGAGCACCAAGTACCAAATACCCATGTTGGACCAAGTTATGACAAACTGGTACTTTGAAGGCATAAAGCGTTTTCTAGCTACCACACACCCATGATAGGTGAGCTCCTACCAAATTATGCCAACCTATTACTTCCAAGACATAAAGCGTTTTCTAGCTACCACACACCCATGTTAGGTGAGCTCCTACCAAGTTATGCCAACCTGGTACTTCGAAGACATAAAGCGTTTTCTAGCTATCAAAGACCCATGTTAGGTGACTTTGTATTCTTTAAGTGTTCTTAAATTTTCTAATTTTCAGCGCAATTTTTATTTTTTTTCTTTCATAAGAACCTTCTCCTGACAATAACAAAAACAACAACAAAAAAAAAAAACTGAAATCGGTACAGCCGTTCACGCGTGAATGCGTGACCAAGGGAAATAGGGATTCATTTTTATATATATAGATTACTAGCTGACCCGACAGACGTTGTCCTGTCTTAACGATAACCATTTAATTCGAATTGGTATCTATACCTATATATAAAAATGAATCCCTATTTCCCTTGGTCACGCAATCACACGTGAACGGCTGGACCGATTTCACTTTCAAACAGTTCAATTGCTCAAAAATCTTGGGTTATTCAAACTATTTGAGCTCACAAAACGGATGTTTAAACGGGTTGATCGAAGATTACGCTATATGCTGACGAGGTTTGTCTGTGGATGGGTGTCCATTAACAAACATATCCGAGACCCCTCCATGTCTCAAAAAACACATTAAACTGTAGGTTCCGGCTATCATTTGCAGATCTTTGACAGTTGTTACATGTAGTCAGGACCCTGAAAGTCTGACGACCAATATTACTAAGGTGGTCAGATAGGTAGACGTTCCATGTAAAACACTGGTGTTCAGGTAGTTTCTGGTTAGACTAGAACCCGACCTCAACCCAGTTAGGAAGAGGATAGGCAGATTGATCTCAAATGTGCAGCATAGCATAGCCAACGTTCAATAGCTTGAACATCTTGGCTTATTCAAACTATTTGAGCCCAGAAAACCCATTTGTTTAAAATTAGAAGGAGGCATTCCAGTCAAGTCTTTGCTGACTCACTTGCAAAATCAAGAACCGGCTATGACTCAAATCAATGCCATTTGACCGTAACATCTGGGCCACTTCTTTGAACACCACTCGTCTTCCATTCAGGGCGTAAAATGATGAGCTGTCTCTGAAAACTGTCCTAGATACAGTTATCTCACTGCCAGGTACCACTGTGAAATCTTTTCCTTCCTGTAAAAATGAAAGAAAATTATTCATTTAATACTTTACGCATACAAATGTACAGATGCGGACTTAATGCCATAATGTTCTACCAGTCAACCTTTGGGTGATATAAAAATTGAGAAAATAATATTTATTATAAACTTTTTTGCAAAAAGAAAAATGACTGACTTCCAAAAAAACAGTGCTAATTGAAAAATAACTTTTATTTCGGTGTCTTAGGATCTGTATTTAAGGTTTTTTTTTGCCACCAACTTCCGAAATTAAAGTTATTTTTGACTTTGTACTGTTTTTTTTTTTTTTAAGGAAGTCAGTTGTTATTTTTTTTAGTTATTGTAGATACCCCGCACTAATCTAATCGCGTTATTCGTTCATTTGTCGCGCAAATACTTAATGCAAATTTAAGACTTATATGGTTTTCACATGGATCCCATTGTCTGAATGGAACCAAATTAAAATGGGACCACACGTGAAGCACCAGCTTTCAAATAAAAAAAGAATCATCAAAATTGGTTCATCCAGTCAAAAGTTCTGAGGTAACAAACATAAAAAAATATTTTAAAAATACAGTTGAATTAATAACCTCCTCCTTTTTTGAAGTCGTTTAAAAGCTAACCTGAAGCATGCAAGGTTAAACTACAAAAACTAAGTAAAATTAAACATACCCCATCAATAATCTTACAGAAGTGTACTGAGACGGTTGCACTCTTCATGTTGGGATACTCGGTGGATGAGTGTATAAGAACTGATATCTTCTTTGACCTGAGCATCGTGGCTCGGAACCCAAATACGAAGAGCATAGAGTCTATGACATTACTCTTTCCACTGCCATTAGGGCCTATGATTGAGTTGTAATTCTGAAAAGGTTTAATACAGTAAGATAAAACTAAAAATATAGACTACCACTTTAAATTGACACAATTGAAGACATGAGTGGATGAAGGGGATATGTCGCATTTTCAGATGTTCGCTGTTCTATGCATGAATGATGGTGTTATGTGCATACAAACAATTTTAAACCTCAAAATATTAAACGGTTGGCGCCGCTAGACACCCTTGGATAAATGTAAGGCGTTTTGAAATATCCTAAAATGTTTATGCGAAACTTTGAACTCAATTTTCTCGAAATTAGAATTTTGCGACATATCCCCTTCATCCACTCATGTCTTCAATTAATAAATTTTATTGACATAGTGCACAGTAGGTTGAATTGTAATGTTCATCATATGTGACGATTATGGTAGACCTTCCCCCAAATAATGACAAGAGATAAATTAAATATTATCATCTGCCTAGCCTTTTCCCAACTATGTTAGGGTCGGCTTCTAGTCTAGCTGGATGCAGCTATGAATTAAATAATTCTGTGGCCTGGTGCTAAAAGGCCCAAACTGCAGCCCTTTTATCGTTTATTTTTTGTTGTTTTTTTTTTTAAGGATATTTAATAAATCATATCTCAAAAACAGGGTGGCTCTACACCTTCCCCTCTCCCTCCACTACCTGTCCCGTAAAATAAAAAGGCAGCAGTGGCGAGGTGTAATTTTTTCAAAAAGAGAAGCCGATGCGAAGATGCTTTAACTTACTGACTCATCAATAAAGAATACTTACTATCATTCTAAAATTAATATAGGAATGTAATGAATTAAATACAATTAAATTGAACAGCTGAAAACCGAATAAAATAAGCAATATTCCTGCCTGCAGCAATATTCTATACCTGTCTCTGTCATAACCCGTTGTACAGCGGCTTGCTCTCGTACATATCAAGCGGTGCCACGTGACCTAAAGTGACATCATTACGGGATCGCTGTTGTATGAATTTTTAGTTCCCGACTATGACGTTTCGGTGCCGGGTTAATTTAGAACATTTCTCTTTTGTTGTAATACAAAGCTATACATAACCTTTTTTGTTGTTTGAATGTTATGGTGAATTAAATACCCGTAGTGTAACTATATTTATTGACAATAGTAGCCACTATTTACATACTATTGTATTTTTAATAGTGATAGAGTTACCAATGCGAATCCCCGAGGGCAAGCCGGTAGGAATCGTGTTATATGGTGCTTTCGCCACTGAAAGGCAGGTATTCCAAAGTCCATTACCACAATGAGGAAACGTTAACGTTGTGATGATAGTGCAAGCTTCTATCGAATGTGCTTGCAAACTTTTACTTTTGTAGGATAATCGCTTTTACATACTTATATAAACACACCTGTTCTCCAAAAAAAAAAAAAAAGGTTAGGCAGAAACTATAGAATCCCACCTGCATCGCTATTTAAAGCATGCCTTCATCTAGCAAATAATACGTACAGACTGGACGAATAATCTAGCTCGAATGACGTTTGTGCAAACAATAACAAAACTTTTTTTTTAACTTATGATCAATATTTTGTTGTCACTTTCCTTACCTTGTGAAACGGTCCCAGAGCGTGAACGCCAGCATAACTCTTGAAGTTTTCATTAGTTATGTGAGACATAATAAACCTCGGGCCGTTATTATTGAAACTCATTGCTGGCATAGGCGCGGGCGGTATATAGACATCACCTATACGAACTCCACCTTCTTCATCATCAGATATGTGGTCGTCGTCGTGGTGGTGGTCGTCGTCGTGGTGGCGGTCGTCGTCTTGGTGGCGGTCATCGTCGTCGTCGTCGTCATTGTATAATGAGGAGTCTTGATAATCGTGATTATGACTTGAAGTAGAAGGACGTGCATACGCAGGGACTTCAGCATCCATCGGTTCGTCCGGTGCCCAACTTCTATTACTGTTCTCCATTACTATCACCAGTGATCACCAAAATAATCGTTAATGATCCTTATCGTTGTAGCGCCAGCCAGTTCAGCGAACAGGACATAAATACATATAGGCAGTGTTTCCACTATAATGATTTCCTTTCCCCATCCCTCAATTCCGATTTCCCCTTCTCAGGACTTTTTTCCCCTCAAAAATTATTTTGCTGTAGTTTTGGCACTAGTGTAGTAACTAAAAGAAAAAAATGTTTAAGATATCATTTTTCTTCTATAGCCTGCCTTCTAACTATAATAATATTATTAACACTAAGTACAATACGTCAACAAAATCATCGACAAGATTTGTCGACTTTGCACATTATTACTTACCTTTTATTCCAAGTCAGTATACAGTATGCTAAAGCACAGAATAATATTTTAACAGAATGGGAATAAGGCGCCATATGCATGTTTTGTCACTGTTTCTTTTATACGGTAACGGTAACACGCTAGTCCATAAATAATGAGGGTTTTCCCGTATGAAGAATTCGCTAGATGGCAATACGTAGGCGTGAGTTCCAACTGCAGCATGATTGGTTTTTTTCGACATGACATTGTCAGATATGTCAAAATTCACCAATCACGTAGCCGATAGACCACAAGCCTACGTCTTGATATCTAGTGGATTTCTCAACGCAAAAACCCTCATTATGCAACATTTCAGGCGAGATTTAATATATGATTTCCTACAATTTCCCCTTTTATAGTATTTCCCCTTTTTCTTCCCCTCTGGACCCTGATTACCCCTTAAAAGGGGAATTTCCCCTCATTGTGGAAACACTGCATATAGGTCATTGCTTGAATTGTAGAAAATCGATAATACCGCCGTTTAAAAATATAAGGCAGTGTTGCCACTGCCAGATCCAAAAGTAAATTAAATTAGAGGTGATGAGGCGTATATACTGGTACAGGTATATATACCAAGTAAGTGCTTCCCAGTACGCAGCCCGGGTACAGACCGGAATACTGGGTAAATACCTTGAAGGTATGACGTCATACGTATAGGCTAGTACGAAACGAACCGCTACCACAAGGTATCAGCCAGTTCGTGCAGCATCGGTCCGCCGAAACCACCCGAAGCTACCCGACCGCTTATGGCAGGACCCAAAGCTTCATTCGTGCTTAAGGAACGTTCGGACGATCTAATTCACGTGGAAAAAATACACATGTCTACGTTCTTAAGGAATATAATTGTGTGATAATGTTATTGCATAAAAAATATTACAAATTAAATTTTTATCATATCAAAGAGTTCCTTAACCCATTGAATACCGTAATTACAGACACAATTAAAAACCATTGTGTCTATACCAAATGTGGTATCTCAGGGACTTAGAGGTTAAAAATATATTGTGTGTAATAAAGTGATTTTTAACTACGCAGCTACTCTAGTTGGTCAGTTTAAATAAAATTAATTTTATTTTGCGTATAATATTTAGTAGGTACTCACTAATAACCATCTTCATATCTCTTACTTGTAACGTCGTACCTACATAATACTGGAGGTATGCCATACCTATCGCATACGTTTACTTATCGAAATCATAACAAACCCAAATACTTACAGGTATTTTGAAACCCGGTTTTTGGTCCAGGTATTTGGCCAAACCCATACCTTGAAGGCCGGGTATGGAGATTGGCAGGTATATCTCATCTCTAAATTAAATATCACTAGAGTTGGGCGTTATGAACAGTAAATAGTTTCAAAAACTATATATTGGTGTGATACCTTAAATACGATATTGGGTTCCGCAAAACTATTTATTGCGCGAAACTACTTATTTGTGAAAACTACGTGAAGTTGGGGCAAGCGTACCGAACCGACTCATGGTTTCAGGTGTTTCTCAACAGTGAGATATTCCCACATGTTATTATTATTAAAGGAGAATGATGATTTCGGTGAGGGAATACACCGTGAGGAAACTTGCACATTTAGATTTATGAATGTGTAACCATTATCCGAAAAATGAGTCTGATTCCCCTTGTGGCTATGAAAGTCAGATGGCAATCGCTTTAAGCTGTAATTATCAGACTCGCCACTCCAGGATCATATTCGGCGAACCTTGGCAAGCTCCTAAGTGAAAGCTTAGCGCATGTAACCGGGATAATATTTGCTAAGATGAGGAGATGAGGAGGAGGGTTATTATTAAATGAGTGTTAGGTCAAATGAACGTGATACAGTATTGTGGACGGAAAAAAAAAACTGTTTTCTTTTAATATTGATTTATTTTTATACATTGCTGAACAATACAGTTTTACGCAATTGTTGTCGTAATGTAGCCTTATTTCCACTGCAAATAACAGACGACTTTTAGATTTTTCCAGGTACTACATTTTCCCACTTCAATTTCTGGTTTTCATTTTTCGGAAATCTACAATACAAGAAATATAAATAATAACAAATATAACTAACGTCATCGGTACAGTCGAAGGACACGATAACATAAAAAATAATCTAAATGTCAGGTTTTGCCCCTTTTGCACATTGATGACTGACGGTAACCGGTAAATCTCCAAGTTAAGACAGTCAGGGGGCCTATTACGAACTCTTATTTCCTGGCAGTTTACGGCGTAAACTGAACTGCCTTGCAATTTCGTATTATGAACTCGCCAAACAAGCCAGTCAGCGGTCACGTGACACGCTGGCCGACTTCTGACCGAATATTGCCTGGCAATACCGTAATACGACCGTTCGTTTGACATTTCTTTTCGTATTAGAACTGTCAAAAAGTAACTTCACAATCCATTTTGTTTACGCTGCGTCAGAGGAGCTTTTATTGAATTGTTTTGAGTTTATTTGGCGAAATTATTCGAGTATTATATATATTAGCAAAAGAAAATATCATGTGTGACGAATATGAACTATTTGAGTTCCTGGAAAGTGACTTTTCTCATCGAAATAGAGTGTCAAGGAACAAAAGAAGACGACTTCGTGATGAATGTAATGCGTTCGACATGGATGTTGTGCAATTTATTCAAAGATATCGACTTAGCAAAGACTTGGTACTGAATCTTTGTGAGGAGTTGAGACCGCTTTGAGTACTCTCGTGCTTGGGCAGATTTATTGTACCCAATCGCCACTTTGTGGGAATTTAAGAACACCTACAATGTTTCCAGCTGCACATAAGTTACGCGCCGACGACGGCTAGAACTCTCATGCACTGAACTGTAATAATTACAAATATATTAATATTATATCATGTTCAAAACTGAATATTAATTAAAAACACTCAATAACACTTACGCCATAATTTTGTTTATACTCCGAATATATTACGAACGGAAGTATCAAACGAACAATACGTTATCTGTCTTAGTTTGTGAAACAATACTTCTTAACTTGTTGAGTAAGTTCGTAATAGGCCCCCTGTACGTCGTATCTTCTGCCTATCTACTACGAGATAGTAAAAAAATCTTTGCTCAACAAAATTCATGGTTACCCTAAAGGTTATGATTGTTGTTTTTACTTACCCGTGGAAAAAAAAGCGGCTACCGGGATAAGACTCATTTTTGCACCCTGTCACACAACAAGAATTCACCATATTTCATGAAAAACAAACACATTGAAAACGATAATTTACAAAATCGCAAACCGAAACACAAGAATTAACCAAACAACGAAATGAGCAAACCGCCATCTTGCATTAAGTGTTACCAAGCACAAACATTTAAGTACTGCTGTTAGCTCGGTATTAATGTTTTTTTTTTATAATACTACAAACTGATTATTAATTATAAGGACTATAAAGATATTTATATACGTTTTATAGTTTATGAATTGTTCGTTTTGTTAAAACATAAAAAGAATAATATTAAATTTTCTACCATTTCTACCAAACCCTAAGGTTAGTTGAGCTGGCACGATGTCAGACAAGGACACTACCAGCGGGAGCCCTCTCACCTGGACCGCTTTTAGCTAGTTACCGCTTTTAAGAAAATAGCTACCCTAAGTGTAACATTATAAATGTCATTTTTGCTAAACAAAAAATTTTGGTACACTGTCTAGTTTTAAGTTTATGGTCTTTGCTCTGCACTACCCTCACGCTCCATTCATAACGTCCCCGTCCTTAATTCGCTTGTTAATGTCAATGTCAACCGTCTAGCACTCTCACCGCCACGCATAAATACCGTTTTCCAAAGCAGCAGGCCATGTGGGCGGGCGCCGCCCAACTCATTTCTTTCGCAACTCGCCACGCTTAATTTAAGAAAAACTTTAGCGGCACGCTAAGTAGCACGCCAGCAGGACACGCTGTAAACTTATTCAGCAGGCCGTGTGGTCCGCAGGTTGTGGCCCCGACGAATTCATATATATTTTTTGGCTTTGGCTTACCCGATATGGAGTCAAGAACAACTGTATCGGACAAAAATTTTTAGTTATCGTATCTACCCCGCACTAATTCCAAGCAAACAATGCATATTTATGCGATAGCAGAAATCGCGGTGCATTTGCAGTAATTTTTTAAAGAATTCCGGTGTCTGTCTCCGGAACGCATCATCAGATTTATATGAAATTTATATGGGACCATTTCGAAGTAAATCCCTTTCGAACAAAAAAAGAATTTTGCAAATCCGTTTACATATGACGGAGTTATGGCCGAACATACATAAAAAAAAAAAAAAAAAATATAAACATCCGAATTGATAACCTCCTCCTTTTTGAAGTCGGTTAAAAATGGAAAAGTTTTAGCGCGAAATTTGTGGGGCGCCGGCCGCCCACATGGCCTGCCGAAACAAATTCAAAAATCAACAATGGCTTGCTGCACTAGTATTTTTGTGGGCGGCCGGCATACCACGTGGCGGTGAGAGTGTTAAGTAATTGGATGACATTTCCAGCACCATAATTGCTAGTCAAACTATTAATCAGAATCATTTTTAAGCTTATTGCTAATCCATTCTTTCATATGTACGAAATAATTGTCTGCTTAACAACGTAAATGACGCCACGAATGATGTGCAACTGTAAAAATGGAAGCGATTCTTACTGGCGTACCCACAGGAGGGGGGGGCAGAGGGGGGAGCAATCAAATACCACCATTTATAGGTCTTTGCAACCAACCACAAACAATAACCAATCTATGGTCAATTCATTGGGTCTCCTCACGATGGATGAGGATGAAGTAGACTGCATTATTAAGGATCTTCGTGCAGATAGTGCACCTGGTTGGGACAGTATACCCCAAACTTAATCAAAGCTGCCAGTCATGCTCTAGTTAAACCCATCACGCATATCTGCAACCTAGCTCTGTCTCTGGAACATTTCCAAAGGCGCCGAAAAAAGCAATCGTACACCCAATTTTCAAGTCCGGGGACAGAGGCGGTGTCACCAATTACCGCCCTATTTCCGTCCTACCAGTCATCTCTAAAATACTGGAAAGAATTCTCTACAAAAATCTCAGCAGGTTTCTCGACAAATACCAAATAATCTCCAATAACCAATTTGGTTTTAGAAAAAGTTTATCTACGGAGGATGCAGTGACCACGTTGCTGGATATTGGTGGTGGATAAGCTGGACAGTAAACAGAAATACGTTGGAATCTTCCTGGATCTCTCTAAGTCATTTGATACCGTCTCTGTACCCGTCCTTTTCGCCAAGCTGGAGTCGATTTGTGTCACCGCGCGTCCACAAAATATTTGAGGACTTTTTACTGAACCGCACGCAATGTGTGAAAATAGGGGACAACATTAGTAGCGAAGATTTTTGAAATTACGGTGTACCACAAGGAAGCCTCTTTAGTCCTCTGCTCTTGTTAGGTTTGATTCAAGCTTTTATGATAATTCAACCGATTGTGGCTACATGGCACAGATTTTAATAAAAAAGACAAGACTGAAAGAGTTAAAGTTGTTTGTTTTTATATTTCCGGAAGACTTTCTATTCTTCGTTCTAGCGTTTTAAAATGGCAAATAACAAGAAAAAAACCGGCCAAGTGCGAGTCGGACTCGCGCACCGAGGGTTCCGTACAAACCTGTAGGTATCCTCGGTTTATGCGTAAGGTTTATGTTTATGAAATTAAATGTTTTTTTTTATATTTGAGTTGATTGAATGGAAGGTAAATTGCGATTTACGATTTATGACGTATTAAAAAAAAAACTACTTACTGGATTTCGTTCAAACTAATTTTCGTTGGAAGTTTACATGGTTATGTACATCATATATTTTTTTTAGTTTTATCATTCTCTTACTTTAGAAGTTACGGGGGGGGGGGACACACATTTTACCACTTTGGAAGTGTCTCTCGCGCAAACTATTCAGTTTAGAAAGAAATGATGTTAGAAACCTCAATACCATTTTTGAAGACCTATTCATAGATACCCTACACGTATGGGTTTGATGAAAAAATTTTTTTTGAGTTTCAGTTCTGTGTATGGGGAACCCCAAAATTTATTGTTTTTTTTCTATTGTTGTGTAAAAATCTTAATGCGGTATACAGAATACATCTACTTACCAAGTTTCAACAACATATCTCTTATAGTTTCGGAGAAAAGTGGCTGTGACATAAACGGACAGACAGACAGACAGACAGACAGACAGACAGACCGACAGACAGACAGACAGACATGACGAATCTATAAGGGTTCCGTTTTTTGCCATTTGGCAACGGAACCCTAAAAAGTATACCTATGAATGGTTTTCTAAGTTTGTTTGGCCCGAAATTTCAGCACTGCGAATACCGTTCACTAACACAGTCATTAGGTCCTCAAGTGGGCAAGTGACAGGGCATGCAATGCAAGATGGGAAGTGAGCCATTATCTGTGGAGAGACGCCGAATACACACTGGAGGTCTGAGCCGTTCATGAACCCCCATTTGTGTAGGTTGTCCTTGCTGCGACCTACCTTGGTACGAAGTCTATTTAAGGTTTTCTAAGTAGGCCACGGTAACTTGGCCCGGATTGGTCGCTCTCTGATGGTCTAATGAAAACTCTAGCCAAAGATATCCTGTTCCTGTGGAGGCGTTGCCATCGGCTGGACTCACGCACCTAAGATATTTTTTGTGGCTTTTCACTCTGTGGCGCTGGATTTTCTATAATTCATTAAAATAGTTTAATAAATTTAATGATCATTATGTTGTTTCAATTTCCACAATACTTGAACTGTTGAGCTCTTCAAAGTTACAGTTCTTGCTAAAACGCCGTCTACTCTTTGACACTATCAGCAGACGCCCCCTTTCAAGCCATACCCATTCATCTTTGAATGAAGATATTCACACTAGTTGATAAATACTTAAGTAAATAATACACCAAAACAACTGTATTTTTATTTATTGTTACAGAACATCTCAATATACATAAACGTTATACATTAACATAAATTATACAATTCTCTTAGAACAGCGAACAATGCTTGGAGCGCTAAAACTTTGGCGGGACGTAGCACCGACCGGCGTAGGTACTTGCGCCTTAGTGAACTGAACAGCTGGCTCACCACAGTCCTGTCGCAGTGTACGGATTAACTTGAAACTCTAAACCATTTATGCAAGCTCGTAAGGCCCAACCTAAATTTAGATCGATATAACTTACGACCCTATAATAAAAAAAGGTGCAAGTAGTTGCGGCCCAGAACTTCGATCTAGTAAAAATGTGTTTAAATGGTATTTAATATTTATTAGATACTAGCTTTTGCCTACGGCTTCGCCCGCGTGGATGTCGGAAATTAACGCAGGTATTTTTCTAAAGTAAAAGATTTGTTCTAAAATAAAAGTAGTTACTCCTTATTACATCAGCTACCTGCCAAAATCGGTCCAGCCATTTCAGAGATTAGCCGGAACAAACAGACAAAAGTTAAAAAAAATGAGTTCAGTTTTATTTATTTGTATAGATTATTAAAAAAGGTTAACGAATTTTTGATGAAAAATTTAAATTGGTAGGTTTATTTATAGTTAAAAATAGGTTTGAATATTATGTCATAATTTTAGGTCGCTGGGTCGTAATATAATCATTTTAAAAATTGTCTTGGGCCGGAGTGCCTACATATTTTTGTCATTAAATTAGGTCGTTGGGTCTTACGAGGTTAAGGCGAAAGCGCCAAAGGGGTAATTGCGTAACTTGCTATCAGTAGGAATCGGTTACATTTTGACAGTTTTACAACATTCATTGCGTTATTTACGTTGCTGAGCCGACAATTTATTCGAAAAAATGACGCAATGGATTAGAAATACTCTTCAAAACGATTCAGGTTCTGATTGTAGTATGTTACGCAATTAGGGTGCAGGTCAGGCCAGACATTTTTTCCAATTCATAGGTAATAAAGTTATGGTGACAGAAAAGTTTAAAGGATTTGGCTGTGCATATTGGCGAGCGTTTTTGAAAATGCAGAACTAAAACCGCTCTAACTTCGTCAGTTTTGGTCCAATTTTAATAATTCTTTCACTGAAATAACTGGTTTGGGTATGACTGTAATTCTATATATTTAACTAAAATCGTCACTGATTCTCATTTTACAACTAAACAATAAGTAACGACCCAAATATGCACAAAGGAAGCCATTTGCAAAATATTGGCCGCTGTCATTTGGCCAAAAATCGAAAGAGCTTTGTCTATAAAGGCGATTGTTGTGCAATTAAATATTGAAAGTTACGTTAAGTGATTCTCGATCTTAAAACTGGAAGATAAGATTGAATTTGCATTTCAACGAGGTGACGACATCTATCTATTAAAGTTTCACGATAAATTATAATAAGTAAAGGCCTAAATAAATATCTAAACATATTCCATAATTAACAATACATTTATTAAATAATTTCATCACATACGTACATTTATGCAACTTTCAGTTCGGATATCACAAATTCAAAAATTTTCAATTCAGGCTGATATAAGAATATGTCTGGATACAGTGTGACATACATCTATTTAATATACGCTGACTTTTTTTAAAGAAACAATGAAAAGTACCTATTAGTGGTGATTCTGTTCTGCCCTAGTAAAGTTAGTTGAGGATATTCCTATCTTTTTTATTCTCATAAAGAGAAGGACGAAAAACCGACAAGTCGGAGTCTTCGTGTGCGAGTCGGACTCGCGCACGAAGGGTTCCGTACCATTATCTATAAAAACGGCAAAAAAATCACGTTTCTTGTATGCAAGCCGCCTTAAATATTTATTTCATTATGTTTTTAGTATTTGTTGTTATATCGGCAAAAGAAATACATAATCTGTGAAAATTTCAATTGTCAAACTATCACGGTTCCTGAGATACAGCGTGGTGACAGGCGGACAGACGGACAGCGGAGTCTAAGTAATAGGGTCCCGTTTTACCCTTTGGGTACTGAACCCTAAATAGAGCTGTCACTCTATTCCCACCTTGAAGTAAGATGTCATTCTGCCTGATGCTAGGAATAGACACATTTATTGGTAGCTTATTTCACCATAAATAAGACGGTGATTTTTTAATAGAAAAGGCCAGCTGTCACTTCATATAAAAGTACATTCTAGTTTTTAAATATAGTAATTGGCCAGTCTGTTGCAAAATGAAACTTCGAGACATTTATTTCTAGCAAAATTCTCATACAACCAAGCTTTATTAAACTCGTTTATATGTTCCGTGTGATGCCGTACGCTAAGAATAGCACCATCCCATTTCTTCCCGTGGGTGTCGTAAGAGACGACTAAGGGACTTACTAGAGAATGGGCAGCAGCGTTCTCTATGCATTTTACCACTATACTGCGATCACCAACCCACCTGCCAAGCATGAGGATTATGGCAACCCCCCCAAATTGAGGTCCACAGTCCAGCAGTGGCCGTATTTCAGCTGAAATGATGATGATATGTTCTGAATGTTTCTCTTCATTCAAAAGTCAGCGTATATTACTAAAGAATACTAGTAAAGTGGGGTGCTTTCACTAATATCCTTGGCCACCCAACTAAGGTAATGCTTGATCTATGGGCTCGTTAAAATAGTTCTACGGCTTAGGATACAGAGTAACAAATGTTCGTGGGATCAGTAGAGACTGGTCACCTCTTAGCTGTCACGGCTTATTTTAATTTCTGAATGTTTTTGTAACACCATTTTATTAGATTCACCTGTATGTTTGTTTTGTAACTAACTCCTTTGGTTTTGATTTTGACCCACTTCAAACGGCTGACCGTTACGATAAGTCAACAAAGTTTAAAAGAAATCTGAGTTCTTTCTTTTTTAAACTTTTTAGACTTCTCGAGGACCGAAACAATAATTTTATAAATCTGTGTAAAGTCTCACTCAAACTACTTTGAATTTGAATGCTTGCCAGGGTTACCAAGATAGCAAAAAAAAACTGTCTTCGAAAACTACGCTGACACACGTCACAAAATTCAAAACAAACCCTAAAAAATAGAAAATAAATAATAGTAACAAAAAAAAAAGCGTTGGGTGCTTTTTGAGGTATTTTAATTGGTACTAAGCACACCACGCTTTTGTTTTCAATTATTTTCAACTTTTTAGTTTGGTTTTCTATGGAAGAGTGTTTTTTAGTTCTTTTTAAGGATGCTTTAATGTGCAACGTTCTCACATGTATAATTTCAACATAAATTATGTAACCTTTTGTTTGTTGTGTTAAGCTACGCTTGCCGCAGTTGGTCCGTGGACATCTTTACATACCAAGACCCCTCTTTGCCTTAGTAAACACGTTAAGCCGTTGGTCTCATCTGTCAATCGTGTATATTTGATCGTCGCTACGGTCGTTAGAAGCCCGATAGTCTGACAACCAGTCTTATCAATGGGTATCGTACTACCCAGTAACTAGGTTGTGTAGGTCAGAAGGCAGTCGCTCCATGTAAAATATTGGTATTTAGCAGCATGCGGATTGACTGGTAGCCGACCCAAACATGGTTGGGAAAAGGATAGACATTTAGTCTTTTTGGAGCCCTTTATTTAGTATTAGCTTTTGCCCGAGACTGCGACTGTGTAAATGTCGGTTATATATATAAATATATTTGAGTGGATTGAATGAAAGGTAAATTGCGGTTTACGATTTATGACGTATTAAAAAACAAAACTACTTACTAGATCTCGTTCAAACCAATTTTCGGTGGAAATTTACATGGCTATATAAGGTGTATCTATTCATACACGAAATATTTTAAGAGGTACACCTGTAGGTGGTAAAGAAGCAACAGTTGTAGGTGGTAAAGAAGCAACAGTAACGAAAAAAAAAAATTTTCTTAATGTATTTTTTCAAATTTAATATTTACAAATTATTTGACGCACTTAAGAAATACTGGCTCCTTTTTATTTTTTACGGCCCGAGACACCGCGGCCATGCTCGTACCGTCCGATCGCCGCCCTCGCAGCGTCAGGCGGGCCATTCATAGAATTTGGAGTAAAGGTTTTATGCAAAACGTTTCAAGCAGTTTTAAATTATAATAATTACGTAAATTCAAAAACGCTTAGATAAAAATTTTCTTTTTGCTTCTATAGCTTCTTTACCACCTACAGTTGTACCTCTTAAAATATTTCGTGTATGAATAGATACACCTTATATACATCATATATTTTTTTAGTTTTATCATTCTCATATTTTAGAAGTTACGGGGGGGGGGGACACACATTTTACCACTTTGGAAGTGTCTCTCGCGCAAACTATTCAGTTTAGAAAAAAAAAATATTAGAAACCTCAATACCATTTTTGAAGACCTATTCATAGATACCACACACGTATGGGGTGATGATATTTTTTTTTGAGTTTCAGTTCTAAGTATGGGGAACCCTAAAATTTATTGTTTTTTTTCTGTTTTAGTGTGAAAACCGTAATGCGGTAACCACAGAATACATCTACTTTCCAAGTTTCAACAGATTAGCTTTTATAGTTTCGGAAAAAAGTGGCTGTGACATACGGACGTACAGACAGACAGACATGACGAATCTATAAGGGTTCCGTTTTTTGCCATTTGGCAACGGAACCTTAAAAAGTAGCCTATATCCTTTCTCGGGGTTCAAACTTATCCCGTACCAAATTTCATCAAAATCGGTTCAGTGTTTTAGCCGTGAAAGCGTAACAGACAGACAGATTTACTTTCGCATTTATAATATTAGTATAGACTTTATGATGAAAATTCATTTGTTAATAACTCAGTAATTTGACTTTTACTCCGCTCCTTAGCCGTAGAACTACAGAAGCTCTAAACATCAATTATTTAACAGTCATTACAAGGGGTACTTATATTAAATTCTTTGTATACAACAAAGGCTAAGGTACAAAATGGCCCCAAGATATCCCTTCATTGACCAAATCTTAACATAAAATTGGTTAAATAGTTCAGACTAGGGATGTGTTGGATCGTTAAAAATGTATATCCGTGGGTACGGATCCAATTACGGATATTTGGTGCCAAGATCCGCGGATTCGAATATTTGGTGCCAAGATCTGCGGATTCGAATATTTGGTGCCAAGATCTGCGGATTCGAATATTTGGTGTCAAGATCCGTGGATACGGATGTTAACTTTCTTACTCAATCGGTATCTATGCGCGTGGCCTAGAAACGATAGTTGACGCCACTTGACGCTATGCTTGAGAGGACATGTTTCGACCTGCATTGTGCTGGTGTCTTTTTTTTTTTTTTATAGTTTAGTCACTAAATATTTGATTTCAAGAATAATAAAAAATCTGAATGTAATTTAATAGATTTTCATTGGTACCTAATCATCTTTATAAAGAATTTCATCTATGTATTCAAAATTGATAAGATAATAAGATCCGCCAAAAAGGTAACGACACGGATGTTTCTTCTCCATCGGATATCCGCGGTCATCTATGTATCGAAAATGAATAAGGTAAAAGATCCCCCAAAAAAGTAACGGACACGGATCTTTCTTATCCATCTGATATCCGCGGATACGGATATCCAGCACATCACTAGTTCAGCAATTTTTAAATACTGATTCCAAGCTCAAGACTGAGTACAACAAACATATGTCTGAGTACTCCTTTTCCTTACCTTTATCTATACCTATAAGGACCATTTTGCACTAGAACCATATATTACATCATCAATAATAATACCTTACACTTCTTGCACCAAAACCATCACTTCAGGCTTCAAAAACACATCCTTATTCGGGCTGTTATGAATTTGTTCAGCCACCGAGGAATGCCAAGCAAAAGTGAGTATTATTGCCGGCACCAATCGTAGGTCGATAAGGGTCTTATTTGCGTCTTCCTCCGGGATTAACTTGTGACCTGTTGGCATGTTTAGCACGAATGGTAGGTCGTGTTCCAGGTTCTCTCGAACGAATTCGTGGATTTCATTGTAGCGCTCATATACTGAGAATGTTCCCTGAAATAATGGAAATGTTCAGAGGTTTACTAAAATTATCTTAGAAGCGATCTACACTCCGGGGTTCCTAAATCCAGCCACAGTGCATATCCATACAGGATTTTTTTTTAATCAGTGCGCAAATTAGAACACATTTCAACTATTTTTTCAACACTTTATTTTTTAATTTTTATCCGACCGTAAATCAGTAAACTGTGGACACTCTACACATTTCATAATATGATATCGACAATAGGAATACGTCAGTAACCGCGCGCGTAGGTACTTCGAACTTCTTAGAATTTTGACCGATCGAACAGCTGGTAGGTACTTGTAGCTACGCTCGGTCGTTCACTTTCGCCGCCACGCCGGCGCACAGTGGATCATCCCCATACAAGAGGTCTGACATAGAATCAAAAATTTAAAAAGTATTTAATAAAAATAAATAAAATATACAGTTGTATTCCTCTATTAAATAACAACAAAAATTGTTAGTACGCTTTTTTATTTGACAGAACAGAAGACTAGCATATTAGGAAACGACCAATGAATTTTGACTATAATCAACGTTAGAATACACTTACACGGCTTAACATCACGCGTACAATCCCTGAAAGGTTATACAGGGGAACGCAAAATGTAGGTGTACCTATTTTACACCCAATTTTTGCGTTGTTTTAGATAATCTTAGAATATAATCTATGCTAATATTATAAAGCTGAAGAGTTTTTTTGGTTGAACGCGGTAATTTCAGGAAATACTTGCCCGAACGGAAAAAATATTTTTGTGTTGGGTAGCCTATTTATTGAGGAAGGCTATAGAACATCACGTTACGATTAAACGGACCGGAGCAGCAACGAAAAATAGACAGAAACTGGCAGGCAATTTGATGCGACGGGATGAGTCAGGGGAGCAAAAATTTGACGCGGACGAAGTCGCGGGCAGAAGCTAGTTATTTAATACTTACTTTTGCCCGCGACTTCGTCCGCATAGTTGTCGGTTATTGCGGACTCAGACGATGTCGCGGAATTAAAATAGGCCTTTGTCCTTTCTTAGGGTTCAAACTTACCCCATACCAAATTTCATCAAAATAGGTTCAGTGGTGACAGACAGAGTTACTTTCGCATTTATAATATTAGTTTAGAAGTATAGATTACCTGTAGTAAAATGCCATCTGGGAAGCGCACTCTGATGATAGCAAACTTGTATTTGCGCATTTCTCTTAGTTCATCCTTTTCTCTCATAGCCTTAGTTCTCAGCATTTGACTCTTTTCTATAGCTTCTTGCCTGTTGGTAAAATTAAATAGAAATAGAAGAAATAAGTTTATTTTTCAGAGGGTACGCGGAAAAATAGAAGATAGTTAGGTATACCTTACCTCAACTGTTGTTCCCTCTTCAGTTCTTCAGGCGATAGAGCGTAGAATGAAGACGGTAGTTGAACCTTATTGGCTGCCTGTGACGGTAGCAACACTTGCAGGTTCCTGTCTAATTCTAGCTGGATCGGCTCTGCTGTTCTAAGGCCTTCTATCAGATTCTGGAAAAATATACAGAAAGAAATTCATCCATTTTGTTCCACGATTTGGGATATCCGATGCCTGATATCAATAAAAAAATACCTTAAAAAGCACCCCACGCTTTTTTTCCATTATTTTCTACTTTTTAGTTTGGTTTTCTATGGAAGCATGTTTTTTAGTTTTTTTTTTAAACTATTATTTATTTTCTACTAGCTATGATACCCGGCTTCGCTCGGGAGTTAATATGAGATTACGTGGTAGTTGAAATAAAAAAAATAAACTATGACGTAAAAAGTAAAATTTGAAAACATTTTCTCATTATTTACACTCTTATAAACAAAATTTTTCATTTTATTGTCCGGGGTATATTTCGCTATTCAGATCGAACTAACTCTGGCGGGCGACACCGGGCTTTTATATATTCAGAGAGCTAGGCTCTAGGATATTCGAGAAAGTTTGAGAATATTTTCTTTCTCACACCTTCTAGAATGATCTCGACATTATCGTCCGCCGTAACGATAGGTTCTGCAGCTGTAGCATAGCAGTAAAGGCGCGAAATTTAAAAAATTAAAGGAGAATGCTCAAAAGTGGTACCAAAAAGTCTCACGCATCAAGACCAACATTTTGGAGTAATTAGTTTCATATTTTTTTACGACGTTACACATCGGGGATTTAGTTTTTGAACAGGGAATTTATTTTTAAGTTTAAAAGTATGGATATTGTTTTACTTCCTATGAATGACGTTCCGTTTCACTTCACGTGATAAATTATTACCATAACCTTGATTTTTGAAAGTGCCATGTTCACTGTAAAAATAATACTCTGCCGATTCTACATTAATTTAAAAAAAAAAAACTAGAATAGAATATCTATTTAAAAGATTATCATTATTTTATCTGGTTTTATTATGGTTAATTACCCGTTCCCAACTGGTAAAAAAGATGTAGAATGCAACAGAATAGATTTATCTGTGCATCTGACATTTTGCGCATGTAGTCTGTAGTCCACAGCTGTAGTCTTTGGTTTGCGCTAGCGAGTAGCGAGTACCGTCTGTGTTTTTGAGATTGAGATTGAATAATTATTGAATTATTTTGAAAAGTAGAACTTGTTTGTATTTTGTGAACTTTTTTTGTGAGTGTGCAAATATGTCGAGTCGGTCGACCGATTGACATCGTCGGTCACCCGGCAAAACCGGCGATGTATCAATAGTCCATTTTTGATACCCAGAAACCTGCCCACATAATTCATTAGAACAAGCGTCTACTCCAATGATTAACTTGTTACAGTCTTGGATAACTTCTACTCAGGTAAGCAGATCTTATTTTACTCTTTGAATATATAGGTACTTATGAATGTCAGGCACCTATTTCCTGACTAATCTTTTAATGAATGTACCAGCTTACAAAACATTATTTTTATAGAATGAATGAAAACATTTTTGGACTCGCACAGGAAATATCCAACAAATAAATAACAAAAAAAAAAAACGAACCTGTTTGAGGCCAAAAAACGCTTTAATCTTAATCACTTGTAGGTGTAATTTCTTTGAATATGTTACAGAAGATAGATAACGTCATAAAGGGTAAAAGCACACTTTTTCACTCATGGTTTTAATTGCAGATATCTTCAGAATGTGTGCTTTGTACAGAGTGTTTGAGACTGCTTCAAGATCGAGCAAACACACTCAGTGAAGGAAGTTTATCTTTGCCTGCTTTTGGTCATAGAAAATTATGTTGTTCTTGTGGCAATTCTATTCTACGTGCAACTAGACCATATCCTTTAAGACAAGATCGACAAGAGAGAAACATTTTAGTTAGAAATATTCCGCACCATTTGGTAAATATTTTTATTTATGTTGCAACATAAAAATGAAACCTTGTTATTATCTATTTTGACACAATTACTGCCTGATCATTATCAAATATTCCTAGTTACATCACATTACAGTAATACTTTTATCAAGTCTATTACCCATTGTGAAATGTTTTGTATTACATGTATAATCATGTTATTTTTATAGATATCAAGATTGAAAAGAGTATGTGCTGCTTGCTGGAGGTCAGCTACAAGTGAAGTTCAACGTTGTGATGTGCACACTGCACAACTCCAATCGCCCAGGTCTGCCAGATGCTGGACCATGTGGAGATCTCAATATTCCTAAGCCATAATTCACGCTTAGATGGCTCACTATGATTGACAACAACATATTTAAAACGGTTAGCTCTTGAGACCTACCAACTCAAACAGGCTAGATCTTATTATGGGGAACACATCCGTCGGACTGGTATTTATTCAGTTGAGGTGAATAATTCTATTGATGATGATGTACCTTGGATTTTAGGGCTTAATAATTACCTCTTAAGAGGCAGGATTAATTCGAGACATGTCAACAGTCGTACTTATCACATGTATTTATTGATTAGGAGAGATGATGCTGTGGCCAACACATTAGAAACCATAGTAGGTTAATTGCTGCAGTCGCCTCATCGGTAAGCGAACAGTGGGCTGCTGTGCTCATGTTATGACGATAGTATAGTATTTGAGCTGGGGACAGTATAATGACATAACTCCGCCAGCAACGGATTTAGATGATTTTTTTCAGGAGTATGATGTATGATTTATGTAACAGTTTTTGACTTTGATCCCTATTAAAAACCCAAATGAACTTGTTTGTTTCATTTTTCTATCACTTACCTATCAATCTGACTGGTCACCCTTATTTATGATAAAGTATTATTGGTATTGGTGAGCAGTGGTGGCCCAGTGGTAGCGGCCGCGACTTACGAGTAGTACAGACGCCACCAGGTCAAGCTACCCGAAACTGTCAATTTTTCCCAATGAACCTTGAACCTAATGCTCTAGAAATAAAGTCGAAAATCTATCAAAGAAATCTGACAGATTGTAGTAGCTTGATGTGTTGGCGTCTGTACGTCGTGAGTTCAAACCCAAACAGGCGCTATACTTTGTGTTAATTATATCATCACCACAGCTCGCAAAACGGTGAACGAAGACATCATGAGTAAACCGGCATGTCTTAGAACCAAAAAAATTGAAGCCATGTCACATCTACCAACCCGCACTGGACCCACGTGGTGGATTACGGCTCCCTCTCACTAAGAGGAGGCCTGTGTCCCAACAGTGGGAACATTATCACCAACAAGAATCGCTGCGGGAAAGCTACTGCAAAATCCGATGTCAGCTTGCGCGCTGCTAAGCCGAACACTCCCGTGTACATTTCCCGCCTACACTACACCACTAAGGCGGAAGACATTGTGGAGTACGTACGCCAGAAGACGAAGTACATGCCGAGGGTACAGTTACTGGAGTCACACCGCAACGTCAATTTCAAGGCGTTTGTGGTGCGTGTACCGAATTGCTATCTGCCCGTCGTCATGGACGAAGACTTTTGGCCACAGGACGTGGTGTTCCGTCGCTTCCGCGGACAAGTGCCACAGGACAGCTCACGGACAAGCTAACTTAATAGTGAAGTGCTACTAACATAGTTTAGTACTATTATTAACACATGTTTTTGTATAATACTTATGTATGTTAGTTTGTAAGGTATTTGTCTATGGGTCTTTGTTACCTGAAAATAAATGTTTTATTTATTATTATTATAGGCTGCTGTTTTTTTATTAGATTTACGACTGCGCAGCCATTGTAGCCAACTTCAGGGCGGCCAAGAAGTTTGGCAAGAATTATACCCACGTTACCGGCTCACACTGTTGATAATATAAGGGTCGGTCAAATCACCGAGTTTCACATGTGCCTGGCTGGAGGCTATAGTTTAGTCTCCACCGGGAAGACTGGTTAAGCAGATAGTGACTTGTATCCAGTAGGTAACTGTGAGACTCATCGTATTAAAGAAAAAAACGAGTTTCAGTCATGAGCCCTGTGGTGGGGCTAGACGTTGCTATAACTCGTAATTCTTACTAACTTATATACGTGGATTACGCTTTTTTTAGAGCAATAATATTTGTCCATGTAAAACGTGTCTAAGTAGATATATAAAACAAGTCGTTGGCAGTGTCGAACAAAACAGACCTAGTTTTTAGGTTATTTTGATTTTACAAAATAACTCTGAAACCCGGGTTTATTTTTCAAAAAGAACTTTTGTAGGAGTTAATATGATCAATGTAGTATATAAAAAATAAAGTTTGATTTTGATGCAATATGGTACGGGATTCCATACATCCATGAGCATTGTCCTTTAAAATGTTTTCAGAACTAATTTGAATAACTAAAATGATGTCGCTTTAACTTCAAAATATGAATGTCCGTATTTATGCAAAATGGAACCAAACGACAAATTAAGGTTTTTACTTTTTTTGAAGAATACTAATTTAAAAGTGTCTGTATTTATACAAAAAGGAACCACCCAGCAAACGCACTTCTGAGATATCAAAGGATTTACAAAAACATAGATAGACCATTTTTAAATTTAGTATTGTTACCGAGATCGTAAAGTCTAGAAACATCACGCTAACTCCATCTCAGAAAGGGGCAGTGTGACGTAAATCGAAAAGTCTAGAAACATCACGCTAATTCTATCTAACGACGGGGCAGTGTTAGAAACTACTGGAAATGACACGCTAACGCCATCTGTTATTGAGTAGCAAGTACTACACGAAATTGTACGTAGATGCTACTGCCATCTATTGTCGAATAGTGGGATTAAACAGTTCAATGGAAGTTACTAGAAGCTTCTACGCTGTGGCGGTGTCGAATGTTCGAGAATGTTCTGCTCGAGATATAAATAGCGGATTGTCGGGCCGACAAGCAGTTTAACCCAGATCCAGCCAGTCTCTTGCTGCCCCCCTATCAGCGATTGCCTAAGCCGAGGTTCGTACCCCCCTCGGGGTAACCCTTAGAGCTTTCGCTTTAGTTTTTAAGTATAATAAGCCCGGCTGGAGGCCTAAAAAGGTAACTTTTTAGAACTCGCCGGGCCACAATCCGTTTAAGTAGTCACAATCTTTTCAGGATTAACTACGAGATGCCCCACAAAAAAAAAAAAAAAAAAACCGACAAGCAGTTCGATTTCGGAAGCGAGCGAATACGATTCGAGTGATACAGTACACGCGAAACAAGTGATTCCAAGTGACGTTTCTTGTAGTTGCGATATTTGTGTTTATTTAATTAAACAGTTTGTGTGTTTTGGTAAATTGGTTTAAATTAATTTATCCCGAACCCCAGCGCGTAACAGTATTCTTCAAAAAAAAGTAAAAAACTAAATTTGTCGTGTGGTTCCATTTTGCATAAATACGGGCAAATTAGCTACTGCTGTATAAATACACAAAATTTAATAACTTTCTTATACTAACAAATGTAATTTAAGACATTATTGAAATTGGAATTTTAAATTTCGCGCCATTACTACACATGCTGCAATTGCCCGCAGCTAGGGTTTCCAGATTTAAAAAATCGAAATCCGGAGTAAATTCCGGACATTTGATGAAAACTGACTTTCTTATAAATATATAATAATAAATATTAATGACGTTATGCATGAATGAATGAAGCAAATTTTAGATTTTTCTCGCGCCCTCGCTGTCAAAAAGGAATAACTACATTAATAATGTTGATTGTTACCTTATAATGAAATAAAAATATTTGATTTATTAGTGTTTTTGTTAAAATGTAATAAATTCCGGACGGCTTATTATTCCCTCCGCATTCCGGACAAAGACTTATATTACCGGACATGTCCGGATAATTCCGGACGTATGGCAACCCTAATCGCAGCGGCTTTCGAAATGCAACCCAAATAATCGTTGTTCTGAATGAAGTTCAAATACTCGACAACATAAGGCACCACTGCACTTAATTTCCAAGTTGAAGGGTTGGAAAAGCCCTGATATTTTTTAAAACACGCCCTTTAGGTTAAAACGGGAACTTTCTTGTTCGAGGGGGGATAAAGGGCTATCACACTACATAAGTTCCTTTATCGTGCCGGGACGCGTATTTACAAAGGCTATACTGTTTTAGTCACGAGTCAGACTCTAATCAGTGAGCTTTTGTTTGTGCATATTACTCAACAATACCTAGTCTATCTCAGTAAAAAAATGACTTGCTTTTTGTTTTAATATTTTCAAAGAAAATGCACGGACAAAATCTAGTTCTATATAATACATATCACTCGAATAGCTAAGCTTTTGGCGAGATATTTTTAATTTTATACTCGCAACAAGTGGGTAGTGTTCTTTACCTAATAAAAGTACTTCTCGTTTGTTAATTCATTTTATTTTTGTTTATCAAATACATAATAGAAACGAGCAATTAAAATGACAACAGTTGCCATGTAACTATCAACCTATAATTGAAGCTAAATAAGCTTCAATTATAGGTTGATAGGTTGATAGTTGTTTGATTAATATGTATTCAAAATTAATATGTATGTAACTGATTGCCACCTGCGCTAAGATAGGTCGACGGAGCCCCGCTTGGCGGGGCTCCTATTTCTGGGTGGTTTAAAAAAAAATAACCACGAAGGCTAAGGCGGGAGCTCCGCTCCGCTTCGCTCCCGCCTTAGCCTTCTAACCTAACCTATCCGAGTCGGGGTACTCTGAGTCGGGGTATTAACCATGGATGGGATTTCGTCCACGCGTGACTGAAATGGTACTAGATTTTGTCCGTGCATTTTCTTTGAAAATATCAAAACAAAAAGCTAGTCTATTTGAGTCAATTTTTTTACTGAGATAGACTAGGTATTGTCGAGTAATATTCAGAAACAAAAACTCACTGAGTAGAGTCTGACTCGTGACTAAAATAGTATAGCCTTTGTAAATTCGCTGCCGGGACACCTTTTTAAGTTTTATCGGCACGCAAATTTTATCAACTAAGTTTTATTATATACTAGCTTCTGTCCGCGTTAAATTTCTTGTTCCCCCAACCCTTCCCGTGGCGTCGAATCGCCTACCCGAGCGATTTTGCCCGTTTTTGCAACATTTTTCATTACTGCTCCGCTCCTCTTGGTTATAGCGTGATGTTATATAGCCTATATATAGCCTTCCTCGATAAATAGGCTACCCAACACATAAATAATTTTTCAATTCGGACCAGTAGTTCCTGAGATTAGCGCATTCAATCAAACAAACAAACAAACTCTTCAGCTTTATAATATTAGTATAGATAATGATTTTTTAGGGTGTTTCGAATTTTGAGACGTATGTCAGCGTAGTTTTAGAAGACGGCTTTTTGCTGTCCTGGTAACCCTGGCAAGGATAATGGCTCAAATTTATGAAATTATTGCATTGTCATCGGTCTTTGATAGGTGTGCAAAGTTTGAATGAAATCTGGTCGTTTAAAGTGGGTCAAAATCGCGCTATAAGGAGTCGGTTACAAACAAACATACAAGTGAAGCTAATAACAGCGTGTAAAAACACAAGATTGGTATCTACGAATGAGTTATAGTTAATTTTAATTTTAGCAATAGTAGAAACATGTCTTTGTTTGGCGACAACGCTGTTATGAATTAGCGAACAAAGATATACACCGTGACATTATAGTCGTCTTACAAAGGTTGTTCACTCAATGTATCTGACATAATATACCTCTAGGCGTGACAAAAAATTGTTACCGTTAATTAACTTCTAAGTCTGTTAAGGGGATTACCTTGCTGAAATCCGAAAAATACCGTATGTTTAACGAATTTTGTTGACGAATCCTACCGTATGATTTTCATATGAAAAATATATGTCATACTTAAGGTCATGATAAATATTTTGTATTGTTTAGAATTTTAATAAACTTTAATTACTTTTGTCCGGGGTATATTTCGCTATTCAGATCGAACTAACTCTGGCGGGCGACACCGGGCTTTTATATATTCAGAGAGCTAGGCTCTAGGATATTCGAGAAAGTTTGAGAATATTTTCTTTCTCACACCTTCTAGAATGATCTCGACATTATCGTCCGCCGTAACGATAGGTTCTGCAGCTGTAGCATAGCAGTAAAGGCGCGAAATTTAAAAAATTAAAGGAGAATGCTCAAAAGTGGTACCAAAAAGTCTCACGCATCAAGACCAACATTTTGGAGTAATTAGTTTCATATTTTTTTACGACGTTACACATCGGGGATTTAGTTTTTGAACAGGGAATTTATTTTTAAGTTTAAAAGTATGGATATTGTTTTACTTCCTATGAATGACGTTCCGTTTCACTTCACGTGATAAATTATTACCATAACCTTGATTTTTGAAAGTGCCATGTTCACTGTAAAAATAATACTCTGCCGATTCTACATTAATTTAAAAAAAAAAAACTAGAATAGAATATCTATTTAAAAGATTATCATTATTTTATCTGGTTTTATTATGGTTAATTACCCGTTCCCAACTGGTAAAAAAGATGTAGAATGCAACAGAATAGATTTATCTGTGCATCTGACATTTTGCGCATGTAGTCTGTAGTCCACAGCTGTAGTCTTTGGTTTGCGCTAGCGAGTAGCGAGTACCGTCTGTGTTTTTGAGATTGAGATTGAATAATTATTGAATTATTTTGAAAAGTAGAACTTGTTTGTATTTTGTGAACTTTTTTTGTGAGTGTGCAAATATGTCGAGTCGGTCGACCGATTGACATCGTCGGTCACCCGGCAAAACCGGCGATGTATCAATAGTCCATTTTTGATACCCAGAAACCTGCCCACATAATTCATTAGAACAAGCGTCTACTCCAATGATTAACTTGTTACAGTCTTGGATAACTTCTACTCAGGTAAGCAGATCTTATTTTACTCTTTGAATATATAGGTACTTATGAATGTCAGGCACCTATTTCCTGACTAATCTTTTAATGAATGTACCAGCTTACAAAACATTATTTTTATAGAATGAATGAAAACATTTTTGGACTCGCACAGGAAATATCCAACAAATAAATAACAAAAAAAAAAAAACGAACCTGTTTGAGGCCAAAAAACGCTTTAATCTTAATCACTTGTAGGTGTAATTTCTTTGAATATGTTACAGAAGATAGATAACGTCATAAAGGGTAAAAGCACACTTTTTCACTCATGGTTTTAATTGCAGATATCTTCAGAATGTGTGCTTTGTACAGAGTGTTTGAGACTGCTTCAAGATCGAGCAAACACACTCAGTGAAGGAAGTTTATCTTTGCCTGCTTTTGGTCATAGAAAATTATGTTGTTCTTGTGGCAATTCTATTCTACGTGCAACTAGACCATATCCTTTAAGACAAGATCGACAAGAGAGAAACATTTTAGTTAGAAATATTCCGCACCATTTGGTAAATATTTTTATTTATGTTGCAACATAAAAATGAAACCTTGTTATTATCTATTTTGACACAATTACTGCCTGATCATTATCAAATATTCCTAGTTACATCACATTACAGTAATACTTTTATCAAGTCTATTACCCATTGTGAAATGTTTTGTATTACATGTATAATCATGTTATTTTTATAGATATCAAGATTGAAAAGAGTATGTGCTGCTTGCTGGAGGTCAGCTACAAGTGAAGTTCAACGTTGTGATGTGCACACTGCACAACTCCAATCGCCCAGGTCTGCCAGATGCTGGACCATGTGGAGATCTCAATATTCCTAAGCCATAATTCACGCTTAGATGGCTCACTATGATTGACAACAACATATTTAAAACGGTTAGCTCTTGAGACCTACCAACTCAAACAGGCTAGATCTTATTATGGGGAACACATCCGTCGGACTGGTATTTATTCAGTTGAGGTGAATAATTCTATTGATGATGATGTACCTTGGATTTTAGGGCTTAATAATTACCTCTTAAGAGGCAGGATTAATTCGAGACATGTCAACAGTCGTACTTATCACATGTATTTATTGATTAGGAGAGATGATGCTGTGGCCAACACATTAGAAACCATAGTAGGTTAATTGCTGCAGTCGCCTCATCGGTAAGCGAACAGTGGGCTGCTGTGCTCATGTTATGACGATAGTATAGTATTTGAGCTGGGGACAGTATAATGACATAACTCCGCCAGCAACGGATTTAGATGATTTTTTTCAGGAGTATGATGTATGATTTATGTAACAGTTTTTGACTTTGATCCCTATTAAAAACCCAAATGAACTTGTTTGTTTCATTTTTCTATCACTTACCTATCAATCTGACTGGTCACCCTTATTTATGATAAAGTATTATTGGTATTGGTGAGCAGTGGTGGCCCAGTGGTAGCGGCCGCGACTTACGAGTAGTACAGACGCCACCAGGTCAAGCTACCCGAAACTGTCAATTTTTCCCAATGAACCTTGAACCTAATGCTCTAGAAATAAAGTCGAAAATCTATCAAAGAAATCTGACAGATTGTAGTAGCTTGATGTGTTGGCGTCTGTACGTCGTGAGTTCAAACCCAAACAGGCGCTATACTTTGTGTTAATTATATCATCACCACAGCTCGCAAAACGGTGAACGAAGACATCATGAGTAAACCGGCATGTCTTAGAACCAAAAAAATTGAAGCCATGTCACATCTACCAACCCGCACTGGACCCACGTGGTGGATTACGGCTCCCTCTCACTAAGAGGAGGCCTGTGTCCCAACAGTGGGAACATTATCACCAACAAGAATCGCTGCGGGAAAGCTACTGCAAAATCCGATGTCAGCTTGCGCGCTGCTAAGCCGAACACTCCCGTGTACATTTCCCGCCTACACTACACCACTAAGGCGGAAGACATTGTGGAGTACGTACGCCAGAAGACGAAGTACATGCCGAGGGTACAGTTACTGGAGTCACACCGCAACGTCAATTTCAAGGCGTTTGTGGTGCGTGTACCGAATTGCTATCTGCCCGTCGTCATGGACGAAGACTTTTGGCCACAGGACGTGGTGTTCCGTCGCTTCCGCGGACAAGTGCCACAGGACAGCTCACGGACAAGCTAACTTAATAGTGAAGTGCTACTAACATAGTTTAGTACTATTATTAACACATGTTTTTGTATAATACTTATGTATGTTAGTTTGTAAGGTATTTGTCTATGGGTCTTTGTTACCTGAAAATAAATGTTTTATTTATTATTATTATAGGCTGCTGTTTTTTTATTAGATTTACGACTGCGCAGCCATTGTAGCCAACTTCAGGGCGGCCAAGAAGTTTGGCAAGAATTATACCCACGTTACCGGCTCACACTGTTGATAATATAAGGGTCGGTCAAATCACCGAGTTTCACATGTGCCTGGCTGGAGGCTATAGTTTAGTCTCCACCGGGAAGACTGGTTAAGCAGATAGTGACTTGTATCCAGTAGGTAACTGTGAGACTCATCGTATTAAAGAAAAAAACGAGTTTCAGTCATGAGCCCTGTGGTGGGGCTAGACGTTGCTATAACTCGTAATTCTTACTAACTTATATACGTGGATTACGCTTTTTTTAGAGCAATAATATTTGTCCATGTAAAACGTGTCTAAGTAGATATATAAAACAAGTCGTTGGCAGTGTCGAACAAAACAGACCTAGTTTTTAGGTTATTTTGATTTTACAAAATAACTCTGAAACCCGGGTTTATTTTTCAAAAAGAACTTTTGTAGGAGTTAATATGATCAATGTAGTATATAAAAAATAAAGTTTGATTTTGATGCAATATGGTACGGGATTCCATACATCCATGAGCATTGTCCTTTAAAATGTTTTCAGAACTAATTTGAATAACTAAAATGATGTCGCTTTAACTTCAAAATATGAATGTCCGTATTTATGCAAAATGGAACCAAACGACAAATTAAGGTTTTTACTTTTTTTGAAGAATACTAATTTAAAAGTGTCTGTATTTATACAAAAAGGAACCACCCAGCAAACGCACTTCTGAGATATCAAAGGATTTACAAAAACATAGATAGACCATTTTTAAATTTAGTATTGTTACCGAGATCGTAAAGTCTAGAAACATCACGCTAACTCCATCTCAGAAAGGGGCAGTGTGACGTAAATCGAAAAGTCTAGAAACATCACGCTAATTCTATCTAACGACGGGGCAGTGTTAGAAACTACTGGAAATGACACGCTAACGCCATCTGTTATTGAGTAGCAAGTACTACACGAAATTGTACGTAGATGCTACTGCCATCTATTGTCGAATAGTGGGATTAAACAGTTCAATGGAAGTTACTAGAAGCTTCTACGCTGTGGCGGTGTCGAATGTTCGAGAATGTTCTGCTCGAGATATAAATAGCGGATTGTCGGGCCGACAAGCAGTTTAACCCAGATCCAGCCAGTCTCTTGCTGCCCCCCTATCAGCGATTGCCTAAGCCGAGGTTCGTACCCCCCTCGGGGTAACCCTTAGAGCTTTCGCTTTAGTTTTTAAGTATAATAAGCCCCGGCTGGAGGCCTAAAAAGGTAACTTTTTAGAACTCGCCGGGCCACAATCCGTTTAAGTAGTCACAATCTTTTCAGGATTAACTACGAGATGCCCCACAAAAAAAAAAAAAAAAAAACCGACAAGCAGTTCGATTTCGGAAGCGAGCGAATACGATTCGAGTGATACAGTACACGCGAAACAAGTGATTCCAAGTGACGTTTCTTGTAGTTGCGATATTTGTGTTTATTTAATTAAACAGTTTGTGTGTTTTGGTAAATTGGTTTAAATTAATTTATCCCGAACCCCAGCGCGTAACAGTATTCTTCAAAAAAAAGTAAAAAACTAAATTTGTCGTGTGGTTCCATTTTGCATAAATACGGGCAAATTAGCTACTGCTGTATAAATACACAAAATTTAATAACTTTCTTATACTAACAAATGTAATTTAAGACATTATTGAAATTGGAATTTTAAATTTCGCGCCATTACTACACATGCTGCAATTGCCCGCAGCTAGGGTTTCCAGATTTAAAAAATCGAAATCCGGAGTAAATTCCGGACATTTGATGAAAACTGACTTTCTTATAAATATATAATAATAAATATTAATGACGTTATGCATGAATGAATGAAGCAAATTTTAGATTTTTCTCGCGCCCTCGCTGTCAAAAAGGAATAACTACATTAATAATGTTGATTGTTACCTTATAATGAAATAAAAATATTTGATTTATTAGTGTTTTTGTTAAAATGTAATAAATTCCGGACGGCTTATTATTCCCTCCGCATTCCGGACAAAGACTTATATTACCGGACATGTCCGGATAATTCCGGACGTATGGCAACCCTAATCGCAGCGGCTTTCGAAATGCAACCCAAATAATCGTTGTTCTGAATGAAGTTCAAATACTCGACAACATAAGGCACCACTGCACTTAATTTCCAAGTTGAAGGGTTGGAAAAGCCCTGATATTTTTTAAAACACGCCCTTTAGGTTAAAACGGGAACTTTCTTGTTCGAGGGGGGATAAAGGGCTATCACACTACATAAGTTCCTTTATCGTGCCGGGACGCGTATTTACAAAGGCTATACTGTTTTAGTCACGAGTCAGACTCTAATCAGTGAGCTTTTGTTTGTGCATATTACTCAACAATACCTAGTCTATCTCAGTAAAAAAATGACTTGCTTTTTGTTTTAATATTTTCAAAGAAAATGCACGGACAAAATCTAGTTCTATATAATACATATCACTCGAATAGCTAAGCTTTTGGCGAGATATTTTTAATTTTATACTCGCAACAAGTGGGTAGTGTTCTTTACCTAATAAAAGTACTTCTCGTTTGTTAATTCATTTTATTTTTGTTTATCAAATACATAATAGAAACGAGCAATTAAAATGACAACAGTTGCCATGTAACTATCAACCTATAATTGAAGCTAAATAAGCTTCAATTATAGGTTGATAGGTTGATAGTTGTTTGATTAATATGTATTCAAAATTAATATGTATGTAACTGATTGCCACCTGCGCTAAGATAGGTCGACGGAGCCCCGCTTGGCGGGGCTCCTATTTCTGGGTGGTTTAAAAAAAAATAACCACGAAGGCTAAGGCGGGAGCTCCGCTCCGCTTCGCTCCCGCCTTAGCCTTCTAACCTAACCTATCCGAGTCGGGGTACTCTGAGTCGGGGTATTAACCATGGATGGGATTTCGTCCACGCGTGACTGAAATGGTACTAGATTTTGTCCGTGCATTTTCTTTGAAAATATCAAAACAAAAAGCTAGTCTATTTGAGTCAATTTTTTTACTGAGATAGACTAGGTATTGTCGAGTAATATTCAGAAACAAAAACTCACTGAGTAGAGTCTGACTCGTGACTAAAATAGTATAGCCTTTGTAAATTCGCTGCCGGGACACCTTTTTAAGTTTTATCGGCACGCAAATTTTATCAACTAAGTTTTATTATATACTAGCTTCTGTCCGCGTTAAATTTCTTGTTCCCCCAACCCTTCCCGTGGCGTCGAATCGCCTACCCGAGCGATTTTGCCCGTTTTTGCAACATTTTTCATTACTGCTCCGCTCCTCTTGGTTATAGCGTGATGTTATATAGCCTATATATAGCCTTCCTCGATAAATAGGCTACCCAACACATAAATAATTTTTCAATTCGGACCAGTAGTTCCTGAGATTAGCGCATTCAATCAAACAAACAAACAAACTCTTCAGCTTTATAATATTAGTATAGATAATGATTTTTTAGGGTGTTTCGAATTTTGAGACGTATGTCAGCGTAGTTTTAGAAGACGGCTTTTTGCTGTCCTGGTAACCCTGGCAAGGATAATGGCTCAAATTTATGAAATTATTGCATTGTCATCGGTCTTTGATAGGTGTGCAAAGTTTGAATGAAATCTGGTCGTTTAAAGTGGGTCAAAATCGCGCTATAAGGAGTCGGTTACAAACAAACATACAAGTGAAGCTAATAACAGCGTGTAAAAACACAAGATTGGTATCTACGAATGAGTTATAGTTAATTTTAATTTTAGCAATAGTAGAAACATGTCTTTGTTTGGCGACAACGCTGTTATGAATTAGCGAACAAAGATATACACCGTGACATTATAGTCGTCTTACAAAGGTTGTTCACTCAATGTATCTGACATAATATACCTCTAGGCGTGACAAAAAATTGTTACCGTTAATTAACTTCTAAGTCTGTTAAGGGGATTACCTTGCTGAAATCCGAAAAATACCGTATGTTTAACGAATTTTGTTGACGAATCCTACCGTATGATTTTCATATGAAAAATATATGTCATACTTAAGGTCATGATAAATATTTTGTATTGTTTAGAATTTTAATAAACTTTAATTACTTTTGTCCGGGGTATATTTCGCTATTCAGATCGAACTAACTCTGGCGGGCGACACCGGGCTTTTATATATTCAGAGAGCTAGGCTCTAGGATATTCGAGAAAGTTTGAGAATATTTTCTTTCTCACACCTTCTAGAATGATCTCGACATTATCGTCCGCCGTAACGATAGGTTCTGCAGCTGTAGCATAGCAGTAAAGGCGCGAAATTTAAAAAATTAAAGGAGAATGCTCAAAAGTGGTACCAAAAAGTCTCACGCATCAAGACCAACATTTTGGAGTAATTAGTTTCATATTTTTTTACGACGTTACACATCGGGGATTTAGTTTTTGAACAGGGAATTTATTTTTAAGTTTAAAAGTATGGATATTGTTTTACTTCCTATGAATGACGTTCCGTTTCACTTCACGTGATAAATTATTACCATAACCTTGATTTTTGAAAGTGCCATGTTCACTGTAAAAATAATACTCTGCCGATTCTACATTAATTTAAAAAAAAAAAACTAGAATAGAATATCTATTTAAAAGATTATCATTATTTTATCTGGTTTTATTATGGTTAATTACCCGTTCCCAACTGGTAAAAAAGATGTAGAATGCAACAGAATAGATTTATCTGTGCATCTGACATTTTGCGCATGTAGTCTGTAGTCCACAGCTGTAGTCTTTGGTTTGCGCTAGCGAGTAGCGAGTACCGTCTGTGTTTTTGAGATTGAGATTGAATAATTATTGAATTATTTTGAAAAGTAGAACTTGTTTGTATTTTGTGAACTTTTTTTGTGAGTGTGCAAATATGTCGAGTCGGTCGACCGATTGACATCGTCGGTCACCCGGCAAAACCGGCGATGTATCAATAGTCCATTTTTGATACCCAGAAACCTGCCCACATAATTCATTAGAACAAGCGTCTACTCCAATGATTAACTTGTTACAGTCTTGGATAACTTCTACTCAGGTAAGCAGATCTTATTTTACTCTTTGAATATATAGGTACTTATGAATGTCAGGCACCTATTTCCTGACTAATCTTTTAATGAATGTACCAGCTTACAAAACATTATTTTTATAGAATGAATGAAAACATTTTTTCACATTGCAGTAGCTTTCCCGCAGCGATTCAACAAGAATCGCTGCGGGAAAGCTACTGCAAAATCCGATGTCAGCTTGCGCGCTGCTAAGCCGAACACTCCCGTGTACATTTCCCGCCTACACTACACCACTAAGGCGGAAGACATTGTGGAGTACGTACGCCAGAAGACGAAGTACATGCCGAGGGTACAGTTACTGGAGTCACACCGCAACGTCAATTTCAAGGCGTTTGTGGTGCGTGTACCGAATTGCTATCTGCCCGTCGTCATGGACGAAGACTTTTGGCCACAGGACGTGGTGTTCCGTCGCTTCCGCGGACAAGTGCCACAGGACAGCTCACGGACAAGCTAACTTAATAGTGAAGTGCTACTAACATAGTTTAGTACTATTATTAACACATGTTTTTGTATAATACTTATGTATGTTAGTTTGTAAGGTATTTGTCTATGGGTCTTTGTTACCTGAAAATAAATGTTTTATTTATTATTATTATAGGCTGCTGTTTTTTTATTAGATTTACGACTGCGCAGCCATTGTAGCCAACTTCAGGGCGGCCAAGAAGTTTGGCAAGAATTATACCCACGTTACCGGCTCACACTGTTGATAATATAAGGGTCGGTCAAATCACCGAGTTTCACATGTGCCTGGCTGGAGGCTATAGTTTAGTCTCCACCGGGAAGACTGGTTAAGCAGATAGTGACTTGTATCCAGTAGGTAACTGTGAGACTCATCGTATTAAAGAAAAAAACGAGTTTCAGTCATGAGCCCTGTGGTGGGGCTAGACGTTGCTATAACTCGTAATTCTTACTAACTTATATACGTGGATTACGCTTTTTTTAGAGCAATAATATTTGTCCATGTAAAACGTGTCTAAGTAGATATATAAAACAAGTCGTTGGCAGTGTCGAACAAAACAGACCTAGTTTTTAGGTTATTTTGATTTTACAAAATAACTCTGAAACCCGGGTTTATTTTTCAGAAAGAACTTTTGTAGGAGTTAATATGATCAATGTAGTATATAAAAAATAAAGTTTGATTTTGATGCAATATGGTACGGGATTCCATACATCCATGAGCATTGTCCTTTAAAATGTTTTCAGAACTAATTTGAATAACTAAAATGATGTCGCTTTAACTTCAAAATATGAATGTCCGTATTTATGCAAAATGGAACCAAACGACAAATTAAGGTTTTTACTTTTTTTGAAGAATACTAATTTAAAAGTGTCTGTATTTATACAAAAAGGAACCACCCAGCAAACGCACTTCTGAGATATCAAAGGATTTACAAAAACATAGATAGACCATTTTTAAATTTAGTATTGTTACCGAGATCGTAAAGTCTAGAAACATCACGCTAACTCCATCTCAGAAAGGGGCAGTGTGACGTAAATCGAAAAGTCTAGAAACATCACGCTAATTCTATCTAACGACGGGGCAGTGTTAGAAACTACTGGAAATGACACGCTAACGCCATCTGTTATTGAGTAGCAAGTACTACACGAAATTGTACGTAGATGCTACTGCCATCTATTGTCGAATAGTGGGATTAAACAGTTCAATGGAAGTTACTAGAAGCTTCTACGCTGTGGCGGTGTCGAATGTTCGAGAATGTTCTGCTCGAGATATAAATAGCGGATTGTCGGGCCGACAAGCAGTTTAACCCAGATCCAGCCAGTCTCTTGCTGCCCCCCTATCAGCGATTGCCTAAGCCGAGGTTCGTACCCCCCTCGGGGTAACCCTTAGAGCTTTCGCTTTAGTTTTTAAGTATAATAAGCCCCGGCTGGAGGCCTAAAAAGGTAACTTTTTAGAACTCGCCGGGCCACAATCCGTTTAAGTAGTCACAATCTTTTCAGGATTAACTACGAGATGCCCCACAAAAAAAAAAAAAAAAACCGACAAGCAGTTCGATTTCGGAAGCGAGCGAATACGATTCGAGTGATACAGTACACGCGAAACAAGTGATTCCAAGTGACGTTTCTTGTAGTTGCGATATTTGTGTTTATTTAATTAAACAGTTTGTGTGTTTTGGTAAATTGGTTTAAATTAATTTATCCCGAACCCCAGCGCGTAACAGTATTCTTCAAAAAAAAGTAAAAAACTAAATTTGTCGTGTGGTTCCATTTTGCATAAATACGGGCAAATTAGCTACTGCTGTATAAATACACAAAATTTAATAACTTTCTTATACTAACAAATGTAATTTAAGACATTATTGAAATTGGAATTTTAAATTTCGCGCCATTACTACACATGCTGCAATTGCCCGCAGCTAGGGTTTCCAGATTTAAAAAATCGAAATCCGGAGTAAATTCCGGACATTTGATGAAAACTGACTTTCTTATAAATATATAATAATAAATATTAATGACGTTATGCATGAATGAATGAAGCAAATTTTAGATTTTTCTCGCGCCCTCGCTGTCAAAAAGGAATAACTACATTAATAATGTTGATTGTTACCTTATAATGAAATAAAAATATTTGATTTATTAGTGTTTTTGTTAAAATGTAATAAATTCCGGACGGCTTATTATTCCCTCCGCATTCCGGACAAAGACTTATATTACCGGACATGTCCGGATAATTCCGGACGTATGGCAACCCTAATCGCAGCGGCTTTCGAAATGCAACCCAAATAATCGTTGTTCTGAATGAAGTTCAAATACTCGACAACATAAGGCACCACTGCACTTAATTTCCAAGTTGAAGGGTTGGAAAAGCCCTGATATTTTTAAAAACACGCCCTTTAGGTTAAAACGGGAACTTTCTTGTTCGAGGGGGGATAAAGGGCTATCACACTACATAAGTTCCTTTATCGTGCCGGGACGCGTATTTACAAAGGCTATACTGTTTTAGTCACGAGTCAGACTCTAATCAGTGAGCTTTTGTTTGTGCATATTACTCAACAATACCTAGTCTATCTCAGTAAAAAAATGACTTGCTTTTTGTTTTAATATTTTCAAAGAAAATGCACGGACAAAATCTAGTTCTATATAATACATATCACTCGAATAGCTAAGCTTTTGGCGAGATATTTTTAATTTTATACTCGCAACAAGTGGGTAGTGTTCTTTACCTAATAAAAGTACTTCTCGTTTGTTAATTCATTTTATTTTTGTTTATCAAATACATAATAGAAACGAGCAATTAAAATGACAACAGTTGCCATGTAACTATCAACCTATAATTGAAGCTAAATAAGCTTCAATTATAGGTTGATAGGTTGATAGTTGTTTGATTAATATGTATTCAAAATTAATATGTATGTAACTGATTGCCACCTGCGCTAAGATAGGTCGACGGAGCCCCGCTTGGCGGGGCTCCTATTTCTGGGTGGTTTAAAAAAAAATAACCACGAAGGCTAAGGCGGGAGCTCCGCTCCGCTTCGCTCCCGCCTTAGCCTTCTAACCTAACCTATCCGAGTCGGGGTACTCTGAGTCGGGGTATTAACCATGGATGGGATTTCGTCCACGCGTGACTGAAATGGTACTAGATTTTGTCCGTGCATTTTCTTTGAAAATATCAAAACAAAAAGCTAGTCTATTTGAGTCAATTTTTTTACTGAGATAGACTAGGTATTGTCGAGTAATATTCAGAAACAAAAACTCACTGAGTAGAGTCTGACTCGTGACTAAAATAGTATAGCCTTTGTAAATTCGCTGCCGGGACACCTTTTTAAGTTTTATCGGCACGCAAATTTTATCAACTAAGTTTTATTATATACTAGCTTCTGTCCGCGTTAAATTTCTTGTTCCCCCAACCCTTCCCGTGGCGTCGAATCGCCTACCCGAGCGATTTTGCCCGTTTTTGCAACATTTTTCATTACTGCTCCGCTCCTCTTGGTTATAGCGTGATGTTATATAGCCTATATATAGCCTTCCTCGATAAATAGGCTACCCAACACATAAATAATTTTTCAATTCGGACCAGTAGTTCCTGAGATTAGCGCATTCAATCAAACAAACAAACAAACTCTTCAGCTTTATAATATTAGTATAGATAATGATTTTTTAGGGTGTTTCGAATTTTGAGACGTATGTCAGCGTAGTTTTAGAAGACGGCTTTTTGCTGTCCTGGTAACCCTGGCAAGGATAATGGCTCAAATTTATGAAATTATTGCATTGTCATCGGTCTTTGATAGGTGTGCAAAGTTTGAATGAAATCTGGTCGTTTAAAGTGGGTCAAAATCGCGCTATAAGGAGTCGGTTACAAACAAACATACAAGTGAAGCTAATAACAGCGTGTAAAAACACAAGGTTGGTATCTACGAATGAGTTATAGTTAATTTTAATTTTAGCAATAGTAGAAACATGTCTTTGTTTGGCGACAACGCTGTTATGAATTAGCGAACAAAGATATACACCGTGACATTATAGTCGTCTTACAAAGGTTGTTCACTCAATGTATCTGACATAATATACCTCTAGGCGTGACAAAAAATTGTTACCGTTAATTAACTTCTAAGTCTGTTAAGGGGATTACCTTGCTGAAATCCGAAAAATACCGTATGTTTAACGAATTTTGTTGACGAATCCTACCGTATGATTTTCATATGAAAAATATATGTCATACTTAAGGTCATGATAAATATTTTGTATTGTTTAGAATTTTAATAAACTTTAATTACTTTTGTCCGGGGTATATTTCGCTATTCAGATCGAACTAACTCTGGCGGGCGACACCGGGCTTTTATATATTCAGAGAGCTAGGCTCTAGGATATTCGAGAAAGTTTGAGAATATTTTCTTTCTCACACCTTCTAGAATGATCTCGACATTATCGTCCGCCGTAACGATAGGTTCTGCAGCTGTAGCATAGCAGTAAAGGCGCGAAATTTAAAAAATTAAAGGAGAATGCTCAAAAGTGGTACCAAAAAGTCTCACGCATCAAGACCAACATTTTGGAGTAATTAGTTTCATATTTTTTTACGACGTTACACATCGGGGATTTAGTTTTTGAACAGGGAATTTATTTTTAAGTTTAAAAGTATGGATATTGTTTTACTTCCTATGAATGACGTTCCGTTTCACTTCACGTGATAAATTATTACCATAACCTTGATTTTTGAAAGTGCCATGTTCACTGTAAAAATAATACTCTGCCGATTCTACATTAATTTAAAAAAAAAAAACTAGAATAGAATATCTATTTAAAAGATTATCATTATTTTATCTGGTTTTATTATGGTTAATTACCCGTTCCCAACTGGTAAAAAAGATGTAGAATGCAACAGAATAGATTTATCTGTGCATCTGACATTTTGCGCATGTAGTCTGTAGTCCACAGCTGTAGTCTTTGGTTTGCGCTAGCGAGTAGCGAGTACCGTCTGTGTTTTTGAGATTGAGATTGAATAATTATTGAATTATTTTGAAAAGTAGAACTTGTTTGTATTTTGTGAACTTTTTTTGTGAGTGTGCAAATATGTCGAGTCGGTCGACCGATTGACATCGTCGGTCACCCGGCAAAACCGGCGATGTATCAATAGTCCATTTTTGATACCCAGAAACCTGCCCACATAATTCATTAGAACAAGCGTCTACTCCAATGATTAACTTGTTACAGTCTTGGATAACTTCTACTCAGGTAAGCAGATCTTATTTTACTCTTTGAATATATAGGTACTTATGAATGTCAGGCACCTATTTCCTGACTAATCTTTTAATGAATGTACCAGCTTACAAAACATTATTTTTATAGAATGAATGAAAACATTTTTTCACATTGCAGTAGCTTTCCCGCAGCGATTCAACAAGAATCGCTGCGGGAAAGCTACTGCAAAATCCGATGTCAGCTTGCGCGCTGCTAAGCCGAACACTCCCGTGTACATTTCCCGCCTACACTACACCACTAAGGCGGAAGACATTGTGGAGTACGTACGCCAGAAGACGAAGTACATGCCGAGGGTACAGTTACTGGAGTCACACCGCAACGTCAATTTCAAGGCGTTTGTGGTGCGTGTACCGAATTGCTATCTGCCCGTCGTCATGGACGAAGACTTTTGGCCACAGGACGTGGTGTTCCGTCGCTTCCGCGGACAAGTGCCACAGGACAGCTCACGGACAAGCTAACTTAATAGTGAAGTGCTACTAACATAGTTTAGTACTATTATTAACACATGTTTTTGTATAATACTTATGTATGTTAGTTTGTAAGGTATTTGTCTATGGGTCTTTGTTACCTGAAAATAAATGTTTTATTTATTATTATTATAGGCTGCTGTTTTTTTATTAGATTTACGACTGCGCAGCCATTGTAGCCAACTTCAGGGCGGCCAAGAAGTTTGGCAAGAATTATACCCACGTTACCGGCTCACACTGTTGATAATATAAGGGTCGGTCAAATCACCGAGTTTCACATGTGCCTGGCTGGAGGCTATAGTTTAGTCTCCACCGGGAAGACTGGTTAAGCAGATAGTGACTTGTATCCAGTAGGTAACTGTGAGACTCATCGTATTAAAGAAAAAAACGAGTTTCAGTCATGAGCCCTGTGGTGGGGCTAGACGTTGCTATAACTCGTAATTCTTACTAACTTATATACGTGGATTACGCTTTTTTTAGAGCAATAATATTTGTCCATGTAAAACGTGTCTAAGTAGATATATAAAACAAGTCGTTGGCAGTGTCGAACAAAACAGACCTAGTTTTTAGGTTATTTTGATTTTACAAAATAACTCTGAAACCCGGGTTTATTTTTCAGAAAGAACTTTTGTAGGAGTTAATATGATCAATGTAGTATATAAAAAATAAAGTTTGATTTTGATGCAATATGGTACGGGATTCCATACATCCATGAGCATTGTCCTTTAAAATGTTTTCAGAACTAATTTGAATAACTAAAATGATGTCGCTTTAACTTCAAAATATGAATGTCCGTATTTATGCAAAATGGAACCAAACGACAAATTAAGGTTTTTACTTTTTTTGAAGAATACTAATTTAAAAGTGTCTGTATTTATACAAAAAGGAACCACCCAGCAAACGCACTTCTGAGATATCAAAGGATTTACAAAAACATAGATAGACCATTTTTAAATTTAGTATTGTTACCGAGATCGTAAAGTCTAGAAACATCACGCTAACTCCATCTCAGAAAGGGGCAGTGTGACGTAAATCGAAAAGTCTAGAAACATCACGCTAATTCTATCTAACGACGGGGCAGTGTTAGAAACTACTGGAAATGACACGCTAACGCCATCTGTTATTGAGTAGCAAGTACTACACGAAATTGTACGTAGATGCTACTGCCATCTATTGTCGAATAGTGGGATTAAACAGTTCAATGGAAGTTACTAGAAGCTTCTACGCTGTGGCGGTGTCGAATGTTCGAGAATGTTCTGCTCGAGATATAAATAGCGGATTGTCGGGCCGACAAGCAGTTTAACCCAGATCCAGCCAGTCTCTTGCTGCCCCCCTATCAGCGATTGCCTAAGCCGAGGTTCGTACCCCCCTCGGGGTAACCCTTAGAGCTTTCGCTTTAGTTTTTAAGTATAATAAGCCCCGGCTGGAGGCCTAAAAAGGTAACTTTTTAGAACTCGCCGGGCCACAATCCGTTTAAGTAGTCACAATCTTTTCAGGATTAACTACGAGATGCCCCACAAAAAAAAAAAAAAAAACCGACAAGCAGTTCGATTTCGGAAGCGAGCGAATACGATTCGAGTGATACAGTACACGCGAAACAAGTGATTCCAAGTGACGTTTCTTGTAGTTGCGATATTTGTGTTTATTTAATTAAACAGTTTGTGTGTTTTGGTAAATTGGTTTAAATTAATTTATCCCGAACCCCAGCGCGTAACAGTATTCTTCAAAAAAAAGTAAAAAACTAAATTTGTCGTGTGGTTCCATTTTGCATAAATACGGGCAAATTAGCTACTGCTGTATAAATACACAAAATTTAATAACTTTCTTATACTAACAAATGTAATTTAAGACATTATTGAAATTGGAATTTTAAATTTCGCGCCATTACTACACATGCTGCAATTGCCCGCAGCTAGGGTTTCCAGATTTAAAAAATCGAAATCCGGAGTAAATTCCGGACATTTGATGAAAACTGACTTTCTTATAAATATATAATAATAAATATTAATGACGTTATGCATGAATGAATGAAGCAAATTTTAGATTTTTCTCGCGCCCTCGCTGTCAAAAAGGAATAACTACATTAATAATGTTGATTGTTACCTTATAATGAAATAAAAATATTTGATTTATTAGTGTTTTTGTTAAAATGTAATAAATTCCGGACGGCTTATTATTCCCTCCGCATTCCGGACAAAGACTTATATTACCGGACATGTCCGGATAATTCCGGACGTATGGCAACCCTAATCGCAGCGGCTTTCGAAATGCAACCCAAATAATCGTTGTTCTGAATGAAGTTCAAATACTCGACAACATAAGGCACCACTGCACTTAATTTCCAAGTTGAAGGGTTGGAAAAGCCCTGATATTTTTAAAAACACGCCCTTTAGGTTAAAACGGGAACTTTCTTGTTCGAGGGGGGATAAAGGGCTATCACACTACATAAGTTCCTTTATCGTGCCGGGACGCGTATTTACAAAGGCTATACTGTTTTAGTCACGAGTCAGACTCTAATCAGTGAGCTTTTGTTTGTGCATATTACTCAACAATACCTAGTCTATCTCAGTAAAAAAATGACTTGCTTTTTGTTTTAATATTTTCAAAAAAAATGCACGGACAAAATCTAGTTCTATATAATACATATCACTCGAATAGCTAAGCTTTTGGCGAGATATTTTTAATTTTATACTCGCAACAAGTGGGTAGTGTTCTTTACCTAATAAAAGTACTTCTCGTTTGTTAATTCATTTTATTTTTGTTTATCAAATACATAATAGAAACGAGCAATTAAAATGACAACAGTTGCCATGTAACTATCAACCTATAATTGAAGCTAAATAAGCTTCAATTATAGGTTGATAGGTTGATAGTTGTTTGATTAATATGTATTCAAAATTAATATGTATGTAACTGATTGCCACCTGCGCTAAGATAGGTCGACGGAGCCCCGCTTCGCGGGGCTCCTATTTCTGGGTGGTTTAAAAAAAAATAACCACGAAGGCTAAGGCGGGAGCTCCGCTCCGCTTCGCTCCCGCCTTAGCCTTCTAACCTAACCTATCCGAGTCGGGGTACTCTGAGTCGGGGTATTAACCATGGATGGGATTTCGTCCACGCGTGACTGAAATGGTACTAGATTTTGTCCGTGCATTTTCTTTGAAAATATCAAAACAAAAAGCTAGTCTATTTGAGTCAATTTTTTTACTGAGATAGACTAGGTATTGTCGAGTAATATTCAGAAACAAAAACTCACTGAGTAGAGTCTGACTCGTGACTAAAATAGTATAGCCTTTGTAAATTCGCTGCCGGGACACCTTTTTAAGTTTTATCGGCACGCAAATTTTATCAACTAAGTTTTATTATATACTAGCTTCTGTCCGCGTTAAATTTCTTGTTCCCCCAACCCTTCCCGTGGCGTCGAATCGCCTACCCGAGCGATTTTGCCCGTTTTTGCAACATTTTTCATTACTGCTCCGCTCCTCTTGGTTATAGCGTGATGTTATATAGCCTATATATAGCCTTCCTCGATAAATAGGCTACCCAACACATAAATAATTTTTCAATTCGGACCAGTAGTTCCTGAGATTAGCGCATTCAATCAAACAAACAAACAAACTCTTCAGCTTTATAATATTAGTATAGATAATGATTTTTTAGGGTGTTTCGAATTTTGAGACGTATGTCAGCGTAGTTTTAGAAGACGGCTTTTTGCTGTCCTGGTAACCCTGGCAAGGATAATGGCTCAAATTTATGAAATTATTGCATTGTCATCGGTCTTTGATAGGTGTGCAAAGTTTGAATGAAATCTGGTCGTTTAAAGTGGGTCAAAATCGCGCTATAAGGAGTCGGTTACAAACAAACATACAAGTGAAGCTAATATAAAGCGTGTAAAAACACAAGGTTGGTATCTACGAATGAGTTATAGTTAATTTTAATTTTAGCAATAGTAGAAACATGTCTTTGTTTGGCGACAACGCTGTTATGAATTAGCGAACAAAGATATACACCGTGACATTATAGTCGTCTTACAAAGGTTGTTCACTCAATGTATCTGACATAATATACCTCTAGGCGTGACAAAAAATTGTTACCGTTAATTAACTTCTAAGTCTGTTAAGGGGATTACCTTGCTGAAATCCGAAAAATACCGTATGTTTAACGAATTTTGTTGACGAATCCTACCGTATGATTTTCATATGAAAAATATATGTCATACTTAAGGTCATGATAAATATTTTGTATTGTTTAGAATTTTAATAAACTTTCCCAAATTTTAGAAAAAACTGGTAGTAAACAGGTCCTTCCTCTACCTAAATTAAAAATTGTCTCTGTAACGGCTGAATCGTTTGACATGAGTTTTATATCAAAATATGCGTACTGATTTATTTAATAATTTGTATTGTTTACTTTTTCTTATTTCTTTTTACATTTTTAAATAATAATTAAAAACCCGAAACTGTAAGAGAAACTCGTTGCTTTCTTGTGACACATACTCGGGACGCGAATGACGCGATACATTAGTGCCTTGATGGCTGCCGAGAAGGGTGGACCAGGCGCGCGTTATTTTCACCAAATAAAATGTAAAAGTTCACGTTTTGAATGATTTCTGAATTAAATAATATTGTTAATATTACAAATATAAATATTACGTAAAATAAGAACAAAAATTAATTATGTACATAGAAATAGTTTTTAATTTCGTTTTGCTTTTTGAACCAGTCATAGAGTAAGCTTGCAATATTTTATAGATATACTGGTCATCATCAGACATCCAATTTTCTTACTCAATGATGGAAATGTGTTTGGGTCAATTAAATTAACTGGCGAAATTCATCGCATGAAAAAGTTTGGTGATCCTAACTAACTCCGTTACTGAGAATCGATAAGCACTTACCTGATCATCATCACACAAAATAATTTTTGAAAGCTAGGTCAGCAGGCAAAGTCCATCATTTAATTCAAAATAAATATTATTTTTTAATTGTAGTTTATAACAATACATAAGAACTCTCAGAGAGCGAATAAAAATAGGCAAACTCCTACATATCTGTGTTCTTGCTTAATCGTCAGTTCGTTTGTGTTTTATCATGGTAGATGGCACCAAACTAAAAAATACTAGTACAGAGGTCAAATCGTCAAAGTCATAGCCTTAGCAATGTGATAGCCTTATCCTAGCAATGTGATAGCCTTAAAAAGATAATACTCAATTCCACTTACCACCAAACTCTCAATAGAAGGCACATTTTCCCTCTGAAATACTAGATAATCTTCTTCCACACCGTCTGCGTTCGTAACCTTCTGTTGAACGAAACCAGCCGCTATGAGCAACTCCATAGAGCCTTCAATCGGTTGCACGCGTTCGCTGAATGCTCTGAAAAGAGATTTATTATTTAACCTCCTAGCACAGGTATATTTTTTACTTAAAAGGAGGCCCCTATGTAAGATTTACTGTAAAAGTTGTAAAAGTTTCTGAAATAAACCTTTTTATTTTTTTAAATTATTTTTTTTTTATTTATAAAGAGTAAGCTCTTACACTTCTTAAGAGTATGGAGTCAAAACCGAAATATTTTATTTCACACTAACTTTTGCCAGCGGCTTCGCCCGCGTATCATACGTATAAACCTTCCTCTCGAATCACTCTATCTCTTAAAAAAAAACCGCATCAATCTCCGTTGCGTAGTTTTAACCTTTTGACCGCCAGAGTCACGTATAGATGACAAACCAAAACGTGCCCAGCACGCCACGGTCACGATACCGTGACAGACTTTTAAACGTAAAAAAAACTCATAAAACAACATTGTTTTTATTATTTCCTTTGCTAATTATGTTCCTTGACTCGTCCTAAATTATATTAGTTGAGCTTCTTTCTTTATATTTCATCCGTATTAACATAAGATGGCAAAAACTAACACCAATTATAAAGTTCGAAAAACATAGTGCCCTCACCGCCACAGTCATCATATCATGACACGTAGTGTTGTAGCTAGCAATCAATATAACAATAATATCGAATTTGACAGTAACCTACGTTATATTTAATTTCTTTAAATTATTCAACAATAAATAAAAAAAACTTTTGATATAGAAGTTTAATGATTCAGGAAACATGAAAATTATTTAAATAAGATTAAAATACTGAACTATCTGCTCATTAAATGTCGGTGTTAGTTGATTATCGATAAATCATAATGAGTGTAATGCCAATCTCCATCAACTTTCATATTTTCTGTGCCTGGAGCGCCAGAGTCATCTAATCGTGACAATCCGATGACGTCACATGTGGTCGATTTGTAAATAGAGCTGTTCCTTTACTTGTATCAGTAGTTTGTTCTCATTACTTTATTATTCTGAACAACATTTTTGTGGGTAGGAAATCATTAAATGACGTCTCCCGCTCTGAGAGGAGCGGAAGGGCGTGCATATCAGACTATAGTCATCGGAACATACATCCTTGTTTAACGATACGATTGTGTTATAAGTCATTTGTTTCAAATAAAACTACAAAGTGAAGTTCAGATTTTATAATTAAAAAGAGAATAAAATTCATGTAAACCATTTCAAACAGCTATAAGCTCGGCTGGCGTGTCATAAAATAAACTCGGTCAGTGGGTCGTCTTAGGGGCGGAGTTTTTTTTTAAATAGAATTCCACCATTTTTATTGCAGCAACTGATAAAGCTTGTCCTTAGAAACAATTTGTTTCCCGAAAACAATCTCATCCGAGCTACCATTTTGGAAATATAAATGGTTTTACATAAAATAAAAAAAAGTAAAAGGTCCATAACTCGGAAACGGTGCGTCGTAGGGCCATGCTTTTCAGACCCTAAATGGTGGCTACACACAAGGTCAACCCGATACTGCAAAAAAATCGGAAAGTTTCCGAAAAAAAAAGCGAAAATTTTTCTGTCCTTGCTCCATAGCGCCCCTAAGGCTACACTCCAACCATAAACTCGTATCCGATTGAGGTTTGTTTGAATTAAGTTTCATTCGTTTCCGAGGATAATATTGTCCCTTTCTTCGTATTTATTATAATATTTGTACTTACAAATCTTGAGTACAAAAACTTCGTTTAATGATTAAAATACAAATTCATTTGATGATTTAAATTTGCTTTCGCCTATTTTCGTCGTATTCTGATAAGTATTTATCTACAGTAAATGGTTTTTTTTCAACTGAGATATCATCTGTACCTACGTGGCGGTACATTAAGGCATTATTACTGGTTGTTCTTTCAGAGAAACTTAAATGTATATAAATAAAAATGAATATTAAATATATTATGGCTCGACTGATTCGTCTAATATTTTTTGTATGGCCTTCAGAAGATTTTAATAATAAAAAAAAAATCGCTTAGACAATAGTAAAAACAATACTTTTCTTTTTCATATTAAAAAATATACATACGATGCGATGGGATGGGTTGGGGGAGCAATAAATATAAAGCGGACGAAGTCGCGGGCAGAAGCTACTTGTATTAAATAAAAATGCTGCTACTGTATATAAAAAGCGAAACCATTAAAATAAAATAACTCTTATTATTTCGATATTATTCATAAATATCGGATGCGCACCTCTAGTGCAGAGGCGAGCAAATTAAAAAAAGTCGTGCCAGCTACGCCAGTGTCATCCTATCGTGACAAGAATGTACGTCATGATTGACCATAGTGCTGTGATGGTAATGACTTGCTTTTATCGACTGTTGTTTTGAATTGTGGAACGCCGAAACTGTGACACATATCGTATCATTTTTACCATAAAAGACAAAGCGGGATGAAATAAAACTCCTTTATTATATATTCCTGGTATAGTAACCTTTTATTAAAAACATACTATATGTTAAAAAATATGTGGTTAATGCTTTATCGATATAATTTCGAACTCACTACTATTTTGTAGGTATTAAAGGATGAATTCATAGCTTGGCGCTGAGGGCACGATTTTACTTTTTCATCGTGGCGCTCAAACGGTTAAAGGTCTAAGCATGCATAGCGACAGACAGAGGTAAGCGACTTTGTTTTATACTATGTAGTGATAAACCTACAAGGGCACTTCTGAAACGTCAAAAGCTAGATGCACGGTTCCAAATTGTTGATTCCTATGGAGAAGACCCGACAAGAAACTCCGCGATTACTCTTTTAAAAATAATTGGCTTTTACAATGGTTTCAAATTAGTGTTAATAGGTATGGAATTGGGCTGGACACATCTGCCGTATCGCCGGTTTAAAGGCAAAACCGACTATCTGCGATTTTTTGAGTTTTTCACTTTAATATACCATTCGATTCGCCATTTGATTCTTTACCTAATGGTATATTAAAGTGAAAAACTAAAAAAATCGCAGATAGTCGGTTTTGCCTGTAACCCGGCGGTATGTCAGACGATCAGTGGGCTAAACTTACGACCAATGGGTCCCGCTTAATGGCAAGAGACATCGCGGCAGGCCCAGACAGAGATGGCGGGATGAGCTGGACTCTTTTAATAAAGATTGTCTTTGGCAGCTCTGGACAGAGAGACGTGGAAAGAGAGTAAAAAGAAGAAAGAAAGAAAGAAAATACGTTTATTTGCGGTAACAGCAACTACTAGCAAAAAGAAAAAAAAAAGGTATGGGAGGACAGGACTACACTCTAGGCTTAGGCATAATGATCCCATTGCTGGGATACAAGCCTCCTCTCAGTGAGTGGGCCACAATCCACCACGCGAGCGCAGTGCGGGTTGGTAGGTGTCACATGTTTTCGAATTTTTTATTCTAGGACATATCGGTTTCCACTTCTCTCTTGCGTATAACCCACACCATTACAAACATTTAAAATGGCGGCCAGTAAAGGATTACCGCAACCATTTTTATTTTGTTTCTTTGGGGAAAACGCCAGGGTAGACCGCGAATTCAAATTTTAACCTCTCCCGTCTCACTGACGCGATATCGGGTCAGCCGAAAAATGTCCTCTGCGTCCCGAAGACTCGATATCGCGTCCTATGACTACACGCGACTATATGCTTTTTTCTATGCCGTGATGGTGAGTTTTCGGTTGTAGTCATAGGACGCGATATCGAGTCTGTCTATCGAGCAGTGGGACGGGAGAGGTTATTACGTATGAGGTGTGAGGAACAGAGTGTAAAGTTCACTCAATCTCCTTAGAAAAGGGAATCCTTCCTTTTCTACGGAGGCCTCGCCAGAAGGGTGTTGTGGGCAGTCATGAATCATATTTTTCAATTTGACAGGCCTGATAGTCTCGTGGTTAGTGACCCTGACTGCTAAGACTGAGGTCGTGGGTTCGATTCCGACCAAAGACAAATCTTTGTGTGATGAGCACAATCATTTGTTCTGTGTCTGGTTGTAATTTTATCTATGATATGTATGCATTTAGAAATATATAAGTATGTTTATTGGTTGTCTGGTTGCCATAGTACAGGTTTTGCCTAGTTTGGGATCAGATAACGTTGTGTTGGTTGTCCTAAGATATTATTATTATAATATTTAAATCAATTTACAACCTGACACTGAGCTGCAAATTGCAATGAACGTAAGTAATTTAGATTTGGAGAGTAGATTAGCGTACCCTTCTTACTGGAACGGGTATTAAACATTAATTTCTCGTTTCGACGCGAGACAATTTTATTGCATGTTAATCTATACTAATGTTATAAAGCTGAAGAGTTTGTTTGGTTGAATGCGGTAATCTCAGGAAATACTGGTCCGATTAAAAAAAATCTTGTGTTGGGTAGCCTATTTAATGAGGAAAGCTATATAACATCACGCTACTATCAAAAGGAGCTGAACAGCAACGAAAAATGTACGAAAACTGGCAGGCAATTCGATGCGACGGTAAGGGTCAGGGGAGCAAAAATTTGACGCGGACGAAGTCGCGGGCAGAAGCTAGTCTTCTAGATAAGTAACATACCTATTGCTCATCCTAATTTTCTGAAACTTTTCCTCCTCAGGATGTGTAATGATGTTCTCTAAATACTTGCACAGTGTCTCCACACATGTCTCCACCTGGAAAACATCAGATAATAAAATTTATATCAATGAGATACTGTTTAGGTAGTTGGATTGTATACTAACCTCTTTCAGCAAGGTAAATTGTAATTTAAGGCTCCCGCAAACAGGCGCTGCGGCACTCTCGTAGAACAATTTCTATGAAAACTTCATGAAAATTATTCTACAAAAGTCGCGTCACACCTGTCTGAAGAAGCCTTTAATATAGAAATGGTTAGTTTACCCATTTCTTTTTGCGTGTGGGAATTCATCAAATGACTTCTCCCGATCTTGGGTGGAGCGGAAGGGCGTGTCAGACTTTTACTGACTAAAACCCGCCCGTGTTCCTTTGGGCAACTGAAGTGTGCCAGGGTCACGGTATCTCTTTCGAACAAATCTCGCGACGCTGCTGCCCATTCTATAGTAAGTCCCTTAGTCACCTCTTACGACACCCACGGGAAGAAATGGGTGGTGCTATTTTTTACGTCCAGCACCACACGCACCGTATGTTACATACATACAATCACGCCTTTTTCCCATGGGAGTAGGCAGAAATCACGGTATGCCACCTGCTACGATCTCTACACACTCCTTTTGCCTCGTTTAGGTTCATACAATTGATCATACACACGCCGGTTGCGAGTACTACGCACCTGACCTTTCTGAACAACATCACCAATAAGGTCACTATATGTCCTCCTAGCACGTCCCCTCCCGGTGTTTCCACTCACATCTGCCTTGTAAATACCTTTTGTAAGCCGTCCTTCATTCATCCTCTCAACATGACCAAACCATGACCTGGAACGTGTGTTATTATTATTACAATTTCTATATTTACCTTTTCCCTATTATTGTTACAGGACTGTATGATGAGGCAGGCGGTCAGCCCTCGCTCCTCTTCGAGCTGCTCATACAGAAACGTCTTGATGTTCTTCTTCCACTCGTCTCTCGGCAGGATGTCGTTACTTATCAATGGACATCTGAAAGTGATATTGTATTGTTTAATAACCATGCAGTCTTGCGCTTTATGCAAAAAGAAGTGGAAGTTTCAGTGGAATCTCACTTATTTCGAAGGAAATTCCTAATTCATTCATTTCGTACTTTCGGTTCGAAAAAGCCCCTCGCCAGATAAGCCGGGGTAAAATACCCCCATTGCAATCGGGCTTATTGTTTTTTTTTTCTGAAATACCTTATACTGTGGACAATATCTCAGCCCAGTTTCAACTCTGAAATATCACGCGTTTTTTAGTAAAATTTTTATTTTTTTAAACCCATTTTTCACACTAACTAATTAGTGATATCTTAAAACCCATAAGCACTTTTTTAAATATTGTCAAGTAGATTCAGAGTAAGTAGATTATTATTAGACTACGTCGTTCCCTCCGTGAAAATCAACTGTCAAAAAATAATAGTTAAAAAAAAACTAAAAAAGATTTCCATAGAAAATAAAACTAAAAAGTAGAAAATAATGGAAAAATAATAGTTAAAAAAAAAACACGCTTCCATAGAAAACCAAACTAAAAAGTAGAAAACAATGAAAAATAATAGTTTAAAAAAACACGCCAAAAGCGTGGGGTGCCTGATATCAATAAAAAAAATACCTTAAAAAGCACACCACGATTTTTTTCCATTATTTCAGAAAAAAAAAATCAGCCCGATTGCAATGGGGGCATTTTACCCCGGCTTATCTGGCGAGGGCCTTTGTCATAAAAAAAGGAGGAGATTCTCAATTCGGCTGTATTTTTTAATTTTTGTTACTTTAAAACTTTGTCATTTATAAATGGATTTCAAAAATAATTCTTCTTTCGTTAGATATGTATTCTTATCGAGTTGTCCCACATAATATAGGTCAACTTTTTGAGTTAGCTTCAATAATACGTTTTTTCAACAGGAAATTACTATAACTTCATCTACATTAACTAGTTATGTATGTATGTTATAGTCATTTCCGGCCACTGTTTTTACTGGCCACTTAGTAAGTAAAGGTACGCGAATTTGTGTGGGGTAGGTACCATAGCTAAAAAGTGACAAATCAACAGTTTATTAAAAAAAAAAAAAACACACAACAGACAAAGATACCGACACTTTTTTGTTCTCGTAAACACATTACTCAGTTTACATCACCATGTTATGGAAAAAAATAAAAATTCTACTTTTCACGGGAAACCATGCCCGAATAATGCCTAAGGAGCTAGGACCATGTTTGAGAGTGATAGTTTATAAATTACTAGCTTTTGCCCGCGGCTTCGCCCACGTGGATGTCGGAAATTATTGCAAGAGGACGTACTACCGCGGTTAATTGATTAAGAATGCTTTCATCCAGGTTATAAAGGTAGTTACCCGCGACTTCATCCGCGTGGTATTTTTAGCAAAAAAGTTTTTCGTTCGTTTTTTTTTTCGTGCGATTCCAGTTTTTTTCTAAAGTAAAAGTAAAGCCTAAGCCTAAGTTACTCCTTGTTACATCAGCTATCAGCCAGTGAAAGTCCAGTCAAAATCGGACCAGCCATTTCAGAGATTAGCCGGAACAAACAGACAGACAAATATTGTAAAAAATATTTGTTTTGGTATATGAACCGTGTATACATCCATATACACTTAGTAAAAGCGGTTATTTTAATATTACAAACAGACACTCCAATTTTATTTATTTGTCTAGATGTCTAGATTATTTTTAATTATAGATCTTACTTGAAATAAACGCCACTGGCCGCAAAGTTCCTAGGCAAGTCTTCTTCTAACTCGCGCGAATGACACTCCGACGGCGTCACCTTGGACGCTGATGCCGCTGCCGTCTCATTGGCTCTCTCATTCTCTAGCTCCTTCTTAACTTGGGCCTGAAATATTGAAATAAATTGTTGGTTAAACAGAAGACAGAGAAATGTTCCTGGAAACTGTAGTGTGCCATTTCTTCCCAGTTCAAATGTCGGAAGCATTAGTGTTGAAGAAAAGTGGTGAATTGTAGGCCAAGAATCCGTACCTGGGCAGGCACTTCACTTTGTGTATTTAATTTTATCACCACTGCTCTCAAAGCGGTGAGGAAAAACATCATGAGGAAACCGGCATGTGACATCCACCAACCCGCACTGGGCTCGTGTGGTGTATAGTCTGGTCGCTTTTACAGAGGTCTGTGTTCTAGCAGTGGGAACTTAGTCGTAACGGATGGGTGTTTTTTGCTGTGATGTTCAGCTTGATTAGTGTGGGACGTTTTCCACCCAGATAGATGGAGCGACGCGACGGCCTTAGGTAAGTTGCTGGGACAGACTGGATGTGGGAGGCGGAGAACAGGGCGGCCCAGTCTGGGAGAGGCTTATGTCCAGTAATGGACTGCGCTAGGCTGAATCGACGGATTGATTAAGTCACAAGAATACTCATATTACAAAAACATACATAAACTCATGCCTATTTCCCATGGGGCTAACAGACACTACGGAATGCCACCTGCTGCGATCCTCACATACTTCTTTTGCCTCATTTAGGTTCATACATCTGGTCATACAAACACGCCACTTGCGGTTACTACGCATCTGACCTTTCTGAAGAACATTGGGAGGATGAATGCAAGACGGCTTACAAAAGGTTAAATACCTTTACCCAAGGCAGAAGTGAGTGGAAACACTGGAAGGGGACGCCCTAGGATATGGTGACCTTATTGATGATTACAAAAACAACTAATTCTAAAAAGAAATTCTAATTACAAAAATGCTAATTTTTATTAACAATAACCAACCTGTATTGCGGCCAATGAAGTATTAAAAGACGGATTCTCCCTCTTCTGATCCAACCTCGCCAAAGCCGCCTCTGCAGCCACCTTACTTTCTTCAGACAGTCCAGACCTTTTTACAGGAATTTCTTTCCTTGACGAATTAGAGCTACTACTCAATGTTGCATCGCTCAACTTGTGGCCAGGCCCTGCCATTTTGAATTTGGCATCAACCTTTTTCTTTTGAAAGAACTTCTTTATTCGGTCCGTCATGGTGGTTAAATTCTTGGCGTGTGTTCTTTAGGTAATTTCAATTTTGAAACGCTTTCTTTCAGTTGTTCTATTGTGGCTGACGTTGCTGTTAAAATTGTATAGGTTTTAGTATTTAAACTAGTCATCACAATCTGTCAAGACTTTTCTTAATAAACTCTGATGCAGCTGCATTACAGTATTTTTATATGGAGCGTCTGCCTATCTGACTTCCACAACCAAGCTACTAGGCTACACAGTACCCCTTGGAGAGCTGCTCGGACTAATTGAATGATTTTATAATATCTACAAACGATAGCAGAGACCGACTGCTTAGCATTTTACTATTTGATCAAGTGCATTAGTTATTAATATAATATGTCAATATGTAAACATAGAAAAAAGTATTTTCTTTGTTATGTACACCATATAAATTACAAATGATTGTAAAAATTTAACAAAGGGTGACTTTATAGGTGGTGTTATTGCTAAAAGGCAATATACAAGGAGGTAAAGACATAGGACGCAATCTGTAACCATGACTTAAGTACATGATACTAAACCTAAAGCATATAAATGTTTAGTTGGCTATGAACAAAAAAAGCTGTTAACTAACAAAACTTGTCTCGTCCTTTTAGCTACTAACAATACAAATAATAACTACCACAAAGTGCCAAATTCGACGGTGCATCTTGCTGTGCTGCCATCACTATGTGACTCAGTTGCCAAAAAGGAAAGAAAAAGACCTAACCATGTATTGTGATATTTCAGTGTTTGCATCAACTTCAGTGTCAGGTACATTATGTTATTATTTTGCTTTGTTAATTGTGCTTATACAACTCTTTTTTCAGTATTTCCAATATTTGGCTTCGGGTATACCAATACCTAACTGTGTATTAAGTTTTTATGAAATCATTCAGGAGTTTTCATTTCAATTTCATTTAAAATATTACTTGAGAGAAACAGTACAACAGTTTTAACAGTTTCAACAAATATTTTGATTTATCAAGAGATAAGTTATATTATTTGTTCTGAATGTTGATAACACTACAAACTATGAACTTTTTCAATATTTGATTGTAAATCATTAGGCAACCCACCGTTTCAAATTATATATTTTTATTTCGAACTCATTGATGATTTATGTTTCAATCTAATTTATTTTATACTCCTGTAATGTTGTATCCTGCACTTTAAATATTATTTTTACTAATTGAGTGCATTACAGTTAGAGGATACAATCCCGAACATGTTTTCCAATCCCGGGATTACGGGATTTTTGAAACGTAATCCCGGGATCCCGGGACTATCCCGGGATTAGACAATGTGGCTTCTAATTGGGCTAAAATGAAAAAAAAAACAACTTAAATAATTAAAAAAAAAATCTTTTTAATGGCTTTGCACAACAAAAATCACAATATAATAAGAACATATAAAGATAAAACAAAAAAAAATACTTTTGCAAGAAATAAAAAACACAACACAAAAAAAAAATATTTAAAATTTCGAAAATATAATCGCAGAAAAATATCAAAGCATTCAATCTTTGACTTCCAAGCCTGCTTCGTAGTTTATTCCCAACAGCAGCAGCAGCTGAAAACACTCGCTCAGGTACTAAGCTGGTTGGAGGAATAGACAATGCGTGCAGATACTTATATGCTGTTTCTAAGTGATATCCACGAACTCCTCCATTTTTGAACAGGTTCATTTCACGTCTAATACTACAATATTTGCCAACCCCAATTCATTTTGTACTTGTACTTCAGGATCTGGGGATTTCATATTCTTGTTAATTTCCAGCTGTAACTTTTCCTTTAAGTCCCTTCTAAGTTCTACGATAAACATTATGTATATTAGGACTGTATCTGTTTAGTGTGTACTGTGTATAGTAGGTACGTATCCTACGACGGCGTATCTAAGGGTTGTTTTTAGTCGTTATGTAATAAATGCTATTCATATAATCTAGGCAAGGTTATTGTCAGCGCAACGGACTACGGAATACAAATTAGACTTGTTTGAGGCAATCCCGAAAATCCCGGGATTAGCCAAGTACAGTCCCGGGATTTTCGGGGCCAGAATACGGTCGGGATCCCAGGATCCCGAGATTCGGGATCCCGGGATTGTATCCTCTAATTACAGTGGAGTCATTTTAATAGGTAACATTTGACGTATGTCAGTTCATATGAAAGCAAACTGTAAAATTACTTGTATTGATCATTTTTACAATAAATATGTAATCGTAATTGAAAAAAGTTAAGCAATTGTGCAGTTCTAAATATATTATTTTATGCCCACCGTTACAAGGTTACATTGTTGAATTTTAATGAATTGTCAAATGTTACCTATTAAAATGACTCCAAAATACCTTCAGGTACCATAGGTAAGTGTGGTATGCATATAGTCAGTGTATTGTCAGTATTAAGCCTTATATTATTTCTAATAATACTGTTCTTGTGGACTTATTATTGAATACATATTTGTAAAATCAAAATCAAAAGTCAATAATTCAAACTAGGCTGAGAGTCAGCACTTTCTGAACGCCAAAAGATGTAGAATAATCATCATCATCATCTGCCTAACCCTTTCCCAACTATATTGGGGTCAGCATCCAGTCTCAACTGGATGTAGCTGAATACCAGCTGAATATTTATAGAATAACTAGCTGACCCGACAGACGTTGTCCTGTCTTAACGATAACTATTTAATTCGAATTGGTATCTATATATACAAAATGAATCCCTATTTCCCTTGCTGGACCGATTTCACTTTTTTCACTTTTTAATTTTTTTTCTTTCATAAGGACCTTCTCCTGACAATAACAAACACAACAAAAAAAAAAAAAAAGTTCACCCGTGATGGCGTGACCAAGGAAATAGGGATTCATTAGACAGAAGATAGTAGACTCAGTGTAAGATGTTTGTAAAGGTAAGTTAGCCTAAGAACTTGTTATTTCATGATTATACCCTCTTGAATGCTACGCGTGCATTTTCTTATAATAGAAAAGGAAAAAGGAAATCTTTGCCCTGCAGTGGGACAACACAGGCTGATTATATATATTTATACATATACAAAAGACTTTAAAAATCAATAATTAAATATTTTCTTGGCTAGTAAAGATCAGTTTATTAGAGGAAATACCAAAACACACTCAAAATGAAGATCTCTTACCAGTTCAGCTATATTTATAATCAGATCATGTGATTGCACTGTAGCTTGGATGACTAACATTGTTTTTCTTCAAAACAGTAGGTACTACACCATTTATTTATCAATACTTTCATTGGTATAAATGTTTTTGTTGTTAAGATAATGAAAATACATATGTTAATCCAATACTATTATCCTAGGCAGTTACAAGCTTTAGATTCTAGGCAATTATACAAAAGAGTATAAAGAAAGGGGTGTACCTCAATTGTTGTAGGTTTACGTCACGATTAAAGGCTTACAGAGGGAATAATAATAGAAATATTCACGACGCTTGTAAAAGAGCCGATAGCACTTGTGTGACAATGTTTTAACTAAGAAAATATGGTGGCAATCGATTCTTACCCCTTCCTTGATTACGTAAATCGCGCAGGTATACTACAAATAACAAAAACAAGTAAAAAAAATGACTCACCCGGTTTCATAAACCTCTCCGAGATCCGTTTACCGTACACTCGCCACGAAATAAAAATCAATAACAATGTAAACAATAGAATCAGGAAAAACGTCTTTAACAACAGAAATTGGAACTCGTTGAAGTATAAAACCTCCGCTAGCTCGTCGTAGAAAGATAACTCAGTGAAAACAATGGATTTCGGAAAACTTTCAATCGGCAGCGATGAAATGCAGGAATCGAAGAAATCCCTTGCGAACGACAAAGTATCCCCTATTTGAAGATACAGAGCCTCGTAAAGGGTGGAATTGAAAACAGCGTTATCGAATAACGACATTACACATCAAATTTAAATGTTTAGACACAAATAATTTGAAGAATAAAATAGTTCATACTGAAACTGTACTGAAATCTACGAACCACATGTCACTTTTCTTTGACATATAGATGACAGTGTTACCAATTTAGAAATAATGGAAATGTTTTATTTTATTCAGCCTTATTAAAATGTTTTTCTTTTGTGACAATATAGTTTATCATCAATTTATAATTACAATATTCCTAGTTTATCACTATAGAAATTTAAATAAATGTCAAAAAACTCAGGTGTTATATTAATTAATTTAATAATTATTTAAACATTACTATTTAGGTAGTTAGGACCTTGGGCCCTGAAAAGTCGGATTGTTAGCGCGGGGAGCAATAAAAATAGTGGACTGTATTTTAGGCAATGGTTTAATGCCGTGATTATTTTCCAATTACAACGTTCCCGGACAAACAGTTAATAGGAAGGGAATATCGTCCGTCGCGGTGGAGTCCGTGGAAGCGAGTGTCCGCCGGTGCCACACGCTGCACCTCCGCTCACTCGCCGATGGTGATGACGCGTAGGTCGGTCACGTTGCCTGCGCGTGCCGTCTGCGTGTATGTTGGATGCAATTCCCAACACGGATAACTAATGATCCTGTTCAGCACAACTCAGGCCAATATTATTTCAAAAAGAATGCTGTAATGTATTTAAGTATTATTAGCGGAATTTGAGAAATAATTTGTCATACGAATATTTTACAATCAGATTCATTTCTTTATTTTATAAAACGTGATCCTTTATGGAAAAGACCTTGGTTTTAATTCCAATAAAATTTAATGAGGATGAACATTACATGTGGCAAAGGCATGATAGGCAATGCATGCTTGTATTTAAAAAAATATAATTTATTGGAAAATTACACTCGCACCGCGACTACGTTAATGAATTCTAGCACGCTATGGTTTGAGGAATTAAAGTTTTATTTAAGTACCGTTTTTGTTGACATTACCTACTGTACCTTTTGAAAAAGTTAGAAGGTCGTAGATTTTAATGTGGGTTTCATAATTTACAGGGTAAAACAAAACTCCGCAGACGAGTTGCGTGGGTATCTATGTCTAACATGATAAAATGTCTAAACGTCATAAAACCAATAAAATGTAATAATCTGTATTTTACTGTTTTTAGACATTGATGCTCATTACGTACGTGAAATTTACTTTGAGAAATAAGAAAATGTTTATTTTCTCGTATTATTTTGTACCAGCTGACTATTCCTTTTTAGGCTGAAGATGATAAAAAAATATCCCAAAAGCTTTGGTTGCGATATGAAACGTCATTTATTTTACAACGTTGCCACGCTGTAACTTTGGGTTTCCCCACTAGTGGAGCAAAAAAAAAACAACAAATCTATACTTGCACTTCAAGTAACTACTTACAATACTTTTTTTATTTTATCATGTTTAGCTATCGAATTTCGTTAGCTAATTTAACTCGACCCTGTATATATCATTACGCCTGTTGTCCTCGAAGGGGTGGGCAGACTGGCTATTGGTTAGCCAATGTAGGTACGTACTTCCACATTACACCAGTTAAACTTTACATAATAATAGGCTAAGATTTTTTAATTGTCAGCACGCGTAGCATGACCAACATAGAAAGAACTTTGTCTATTCTTGGTAGAATAGAGATAGAACTGTCATGCTACGCCAGCATAAAACGGTACAAATCTTTCTACAATCTTTAATTCTGTCTTTAATCTTTATACAATCTGTAGTTTTGTCTATTCTTCCGTCGACAAAACCCCTTTCTAAGGGGTGGTCATGCTACGCATGCTGGTGTTTCTGGTGGAAATTCTAGCAAGTCATGTAGCCTTCACTTGGAATCGAACTTAGGTATAAGGTACCTATACAGGGTCAAATGGAATAAAAAAATGAAAGGCAATAAAAAAAAACATCCATATTCGTTTAAATCTCTTAAAATGACACTGTGAAAAGTACATTAAGGCAACAAAACGACCGATAAGTTATTGATTTTATAAATTCGAAAAATGACAAAAACAGCTGATACATTTCGGCCACTTTGCCACCAAAAGATTTTTTTTCCATTACTTTTCGATATCAATACGTGAGTAAAGTATTGCCAGTTAACTTAATTTGGCCCTGTAGTATTCTTTCATTTCGTCAGTTAGGTTTAAGTCCCATGTAATAGGGGGCGAGCCTATTGCCATCAACTAGGCACACATACAGACACCGGGCTGTTACTAAAAAAATCGAGACGAAAAATCCCAATAACATATTACCGGATTCGAGAATCAAACTCAGGACTTCATGTTAACCGATAGCGCTTGTACCCACTATTGGGACTCGAGGTGGCATTGTACAAGTTCGAGGCCATGGGTTTTCATGGTCCTCGGAACGCGCCACCTGCGGGTTCCCAACTTACGGTAGGAAGGGTTCACATCGGCGTCGAGTCGACGATGAAGTACCTGGGACTTGTCCTCGACAGCCGGTGGAACTTCGTTGAGCATTTCAGATGTTTGGCTCCCAGACTGGAGCGGGCTGGGGCTGCATTAAAGCGGCTCCTGCCCAATCTGGGGGGTCCAAACGCCTCCTGCCGGAGGCTCTACACGGGGATCGTGCGGTTCATGGCCCTCTACGGGGCACCGGTGTGGGCGCCCTCATTGAGGCTGCGCCCAGCGGGAGAAGTCATTTGATGATTTCCCATCCTGAAAAAAAAAAAAAAAAAAACCCACTATGTTACTACATATTTCTAAGGAAAATGAGCCATTGGTACCGATTCCCTTGTTCACAAACTAAACTAAATTTAAGTTCAGTGCATCTTTTTCTTTGTATTTCATTAAGAAGAGGACAAAAGAAAAATTTTAGTTTAGTCCTGTCAAATTAATCAGCGCCTGTCACTACTCGATACAAGTTTAGACGTGATTAAAAACTTGCCTACTAAAATTACGTCAATTTACGTCAAGCGCTGATTAATTTCAGTCCTGTCAAATTAATCAGCGCCTGTCACTACTCCATACAAGTTTAGAAGTGATTAAAAACTTGTCTAATAAAATTACGTCAATTTATGCCAAGCGCTGATTAATTTGACAGGACTAAACTAAAATTTATCTTCTGTCCTTTCCTTAATGAAATAGAAAGAAAAAGATGCACTGAACTTAAATTTAGTTTAGTTTGTGAATAAGGGAATCGGCACCATTGTATTTGCATTTTTAGTTTAGGAAACGAATCATAGATCGTTCAGGTTAAGCTACGTTTGCCGCAGTTGGTCCGTGGATGGGTGACTATCTTTACATATCAAGATCGTTCCGTGCCTCGAAAAGCACGTTAAGCCTTTAGTCCCGGCTGTCATTTGTGGATATTTGACGGCTGTTACGGGCTCGGGAAGCCAGAAAGTTTGACAACCAGCCTTACCAAGGGATATAATATTACCCGGTAATTGGGTTTTGGAGGTCAGATAGGCAGTCGCTCCATGTAAAATACTAGTATTCAGCTGCATCCGATTCGACTGGAAGACGACCCCGACATAGTTGGGAAAAGGCTAGGCAGAGGATGACATTAGGAAACGAATATTAATACTATAACGCCTGGGTAAGTCTGGGATACGGATTCAGACAACTATTTACATGGTCTTCACATAATGTGACCAAGATTATGTTTGGACTTTAAAAGTTACTTTTTTTTTGCTTATGCTTGAGTATAGTTTTCATTTTATTTGTAGGTATATTGGGTTGGCTAGCCGGCATATAGCAAATAATTTAATTTAATGTTTTGTGTCTCTTAATGTTTTGCTATATACCGTTGTATAGAATCAATTTCTTCTACCTGGACAGACAGCTGTGCTGCTGGGGAGTTGGTTGGCCACTTCTTCTTCCCAGCTAAAGCACTAGGAAGTGGTGACGGGTGGGCATTTTGGGGGACTGTCTTTTCGAATTTTGACGTTCGAAAAGTGCTGATTCTCAGCCTAATTTGAATAAATGACTTTTGATTTTGATTTTTGAAAAAAATATTATTGACTTGTAAAAGTGTTTGTAGAAACCTACTTACTTCATCAGCCTATAATGTTCCCACAGCTGGGACACAGGCCTCCTCTCGGTGAGAGGGAGTGGGCCATAATCCACCTCGCGGGCCCAGTGCGGGTTGGTAGATGTCACATGTCTTCGAATTTTTGGTTCTAAGACATGCCGGTTTCCTCACGATGTTTTCCTTCACCGTTTTGAGAGCAGTGGTGTTGAAATAATTTACACAAAGTAAAACGCCTGCTTGGGTTCGAACTTACGACCTACTACTCGCACTTCGCGGCCGTTACCACTGGGCTACCAGTGCTGTACAAAACTACTTACAGAAATAAAATCGTTTATCATTTTACGGCTGTAGAGAAAATGATCTTGCAGGATGATATTACAACTTGATTAGATAACAATAATTAATAGGGCACCAGCAACGTTATTAGGCACATGACTGTTTAAACACGCTTTCAGAGAGTGTCTGTATTGCATTACAGTTTAAAATAGTAGCCATTTTCAGTAATGGCCGCCGGGCGGCAACCTACAAGAACTGATTTTTGGAAAAAACAGATTTAGGTACACAAATTAAACGTTCAGACAGGTTTATCAAACCTGCCTGGGTCACGGATTTGTTCGAAAGAGTTACCATGGCGCTGGCACAAGCATCTGAAAGAACACGGGTGGGTTTTAGTCAGTAATAGTCTGACTCGACCTCCCACTCCGCCCAGAGCGGGAGACGTCACTTGATGATTTGTCACAAAAAAAAGATAGGTTTTAAAACCAGTTGGTCAATTCTCGTTATATGAAAGTTCACAGCCTGATCTCTATCTAGATCTGTCAGAAATACCTGCCTCGAGTTTTTATACATTTTTGACATTAGATTGTCGCCGAGATGAAACTGCGACTAGATTTTTAATGTTTTTAATTACGAGAATGGGGCCTTCGGCCTTCTGATCTCAGTCTCAATCTGTCAAACGATTTTTGACAAGTTTTTGACATTTGGCTGTAGCCGCGATGAGATTGCGACTAGATTTTGAAAGTTTTTAATTACGAGAGTGGGCTTGCTGATGTATGGACGTAAACGAAGTAAAACGAGTATGTTAGTAACGTTACAGGTCCTGTAGTTTCTGTCTACCCTATGAAAGTCCAGGAAGGTAGGCAAACTGCACCCTAATTGCTTATCACATTATTAATTAGACTGTGAATCATTTTGAAAGTCTAATTATGTTCCAAAAAACTATCTATTCAATTATAAAATACCGCATTTTTACTGTTTAAGTATGTGTTACGGAATTCCCCGTTGAATGCCCAGCAGGGGCGAGTTTAAAATATTGAGGGAGTATAAGATAGAGAATCCCATCCCATCCAATTTCTGCCCGTGGGTTTCGTAAAAGGCACTACGGGACTTACTGGACAATGGGTAGCAGCCATCTCTATGCATTTTACTACCACACTGCGATCGCCAATCCGCCTGCCAAGCGTGGCGTTTGTGGCAAACAAAAGTTTCAAACACCAAGACGAAAACGGCCTGTAGTGCCGGGTGGGCCGCCTTCCTGACTACGGTACCAGTCAAGGCTATGATTTTTTGGGAGAGTCCTATATGTCCAGCAGTGGACGTTTCTTTGACATGATGATGATGATAATAAGGTAGAGAAAAGTATAGTACCTATATTTTATAATGCAAACCATGCTGTATGTTTACCTAAATACGTAGGTACACTCGTACACACACCCCTTTACCGACGTGTTGATAATTGATCGTGTGTGCATTGCACCTGGCATAGGTTAGGTTTGCTTCTGATCACTCATACAATAATTGAGAGTGGTACTTATGGTCATTTATAGTGGTATCAGACATGAGTAGTCTGCCTGTAAAGATAGTGTGTGTTTATAATAATAAATAAATAAATAATAATAAATTGAATCGCGTACATGAAGCTGTAGCGTTGGAATGGCTCCCATAAGGTGGACCGATGACCTGGTGAAGGCTACAGGAATCTACTAGATACGAGAAGCACATAACAAAATCAAAATCCATTTATTCAAACTAGGCTGAGAGTCAGCACTATTTGAACGTCAAAGTTACACACGACAGTCCCCCCAAAACGCCCGCCCTTCGACACTTCCTAGTGCTTTAGCTGGGAAGAAGAAGTGGCGGAACAAACTCCCCAGCAGCACAGCTGTCTGTTAAGTTAGAAGAACTTGATTCTATACCATATTGTGTAAGTAATTAATATTATAAAACAAAACATACATTATTCACCATGTCAGCTAGCATACGCCAATATACCACTACCAGAACATTAAAAACTAAACTCAAGCTGAAATAAATAATAAAACAAAATCGTAAACAGAATTTAAAACGTAAATAAAGCCTCCAGGCTAAAGGGCGTGTCCGCTTACATATTCAACGATGCAAATTGATACATACAGCTAGGTTGAAGTTACAATAGTTAAACTAGGACCTCCGGACCAAAATAAAATAACAGTTAATACAAGTAACAATAACAAAAACCATGGTCAGCAAGACGACCAGTCACCACAAGCAGCACCCGTTCACGAGCATAACGCAAAGGTCAGCCATTACCCCCCTCGCCATATTTGAGGGAAGGTGGTAACCCGATCCCCGACGCTACCGCAAGTAGTGACATCTAAGGGAGCATGACGAACTTGCTGCCGGTTAGTCAGACAGAATATTATGAACAGCTGACGAGGTCGCTAGCTAACTACATGTTGCAATACAACTCATTTAAAATCATTGTAATGAGTAGATTTTGTCAACAATAAATGAAATTAAATGAAAATAAAAAAAATTAACAAAATAAGTTAAATAAAAAATAAAAAAAAACAATTATATGAACTACCCATATAAACTGTCGGTAGGAAAGCTAATTCTGGATTGAAAGAACATAAACATTGTCTTGAGTTAATCACAGCGACCAACTATTCTTATCGTTTAAGTAGTCGTTGATAGAATAGTATGCCTTTGAACAAAGGTTGGATTTTACTTTAGCTTTAAACTCATTAAACTGCAAATCTAGCAAAGCAGAGGGAAGCTTGTTATAAAAGGTAAACAAAAGAATTATGAACCTTATGAAGCCGGTGAAAGGGAGCTCGTAGTTTGTCCTTATTTCTAGTATTAATATTATGAAACATATATAACAGGTCGAAAAGGCGGTGCTTGGAGAAGGCCTATTTGCAGCTGTGGACATCTTTCGGCTGAAATCATGGTGATGAGGTAATAAATGCCCGTTTTCACTAACATTTACAAACTTCTAAATTACATACACTCATACATAAACTCACGCCTTTTTCGAAATTCATGCCTAAATATAAGTGCAGTTTTTGATTTTCAAGTTTCGGCGATAAGCCGAGCGTAGCAAATGCAACAGATCAGCATTACGTAGTCTTTCTCATTTTGTGTTTTTAGTAGCTACACGGTAACTATATCAAGATAACCAGGCTTTACTTAATGCTATAGAATGATGCACTCAAAACTTTAATCCAAATGACGGATTTTCTGATTATTTATCTCTGTTGCACAAGAATATCTTCAGAATTCATAAGCCTTTGTCTACTTTTAAAATTCTGTTACTAGGTACATCACTGGAGCATTGGTGGCCCAGTGGTAACGACCGCGACTTCCGAGCTCTAGGCAGTGAGTTCGAACCCAAGCAAGCCCTTTACTTCGTGTAAATGTATTTCTTAACCACTGCTCTCAAAACAGTGAAGGAAAACATCGTGAGGAAACCAGCATGTCTTAGAACAAAAAATTCGAAGACATGTGACATCTAGCAACCCGCACTGGGCCCGCGTGGTAGATTGTGGCCCACTCCCTCTCACCGGGAGGAGTTCTGTGTTCCAGAAGTTACATACACATTATAGGCTGATGAAGGTACAGTCACGAGCTTTAATTTGGGACCCACCTAAGGTTGAATATCGTGTAGCAATCTTTCGCCATTTAGAGCTATTATGTTAACGCTGTCACTGCACAAACAATAAACGTCATAATGTTTACCATCGACAACTTTACGTTTCTAGGGGCTAACGTCAACTGGAGCGAGGGCAAACGATCATTACCGATTTCCGAGTAATAATTACTTTTTGGTCCTGTGGTCCCATAAGAAAAAAGAAACAAATAAAAAAGAACAAAATTATATTGTCAATATATGATAGCTAGTCAACTAACCCGCTTATTCTTCAAACCTATATTAGTTAAAAAGTTTTGTCTCTTTCTCAAACATAAATATCAAAGTGACGGACCAAAACAACATATTTAAAATAAAATAGGTTTAAAGGCCGTTTATGATTATGGGGGCTTAAGAATAAAAAACTTTGTTTTTCTAAAGATTGTATTAATCAATATTTTAGCTGAAATCTTCAGCTAAAATATTGATTAATACAATCTTTAGAAAAACAAAGTTTTTTATTCTTTATATTTATTAAGACATTTATGACACAAACCTCAATCTTAACACAATTATATAGAAAGCATGGTTAGCGGTGCACAAAATAAACACTTATCACCGAAGGCTACGACTAAATTAATTTAAATCTCTCCAGTAATTTTTTTATCATAAATATTCAAAACCGCGTATATCCACCTTCATTGTCAATCACAGCCTGGAGCCGGTTACGCATGGATCCAATCAATTTGTCACATATGTCAGTACCCCTTAAACTTTCCCAGACTGTGAGACAGTGATCCATAAGTGCTTCTCTAGTTCTTTCGTTTCTATTTGACCATTTTTGAACCATTAAGCCCCATAAATTTTCTATAGGATTTAAATCGGCACACTTTGCAGGCCACGGAATACGATTTAAATTTGCTCTATTATTGTCGAACCAAGTTCTAACGATTCTTGCCGTATGAATTGTTGCGTTATCTTGAACAAAGTTTATTGGAGCAACATCTTCTTGTGGATAATATAGTTGCAATGTTGGAAGGACACTCTCGTCTAATAAATCGACATAATCTTGAGCAGTGGCCCTGGGTGGTAAATTTATTAGTTCTCCAATGCCGGCTGAACTAATCCAGCCAGACATGTTAACTGTAATGCGACCAGACGCGTTGTTAGCTATGACGTGGTCTTCCGTGTATCGCGTCCTGTCAATTCGCCACAAATGTAGTCTGCCCGTTTGGGAAGATTGAAAAGTCTTTTCATCGATGAAAGCCGTCGTCGTCCAATCAAAATTTAGATACTGACGTGCGAAAATAAGTCGAGCAGCTTTATGGGCATCCGTCAACGCAATTTTTTTTGCAGGCCGCCTGTGATGCAGTCCCATAGCTTTAAGATGCTTTCTAACTGTTGAAGGGTGGACTTCAAACGCTTCCGCAAAATGCCTCGTTGGCGTAAATCCATTCATCAGGTATTGCCTTTGCATCAAGCGGCTGTGCTCTTGTGTTATAACTTGCGGGTGATGGTTGTTTCGTCGTAAGTCAATAATATTTTCCTCGTTCCCGTGGCGTCGAACCCAGCGGCGAACTGTGTTTCTTGTCACATTTATTCGTCGCGATATCTCGTGAATGCCTACTCCTTGTTCGTGCAAATCAATAATTTGGAGCCTTATTTGGTCACGATTAGCCGCAAGCATTTTATTAATTGGTAAATTTTATTTGTGAAAATATCACATTAAACTATTTTCTTAAATGACACTGACACGACACATGTTCGTAAGTAGAAAATCGTAATGATAGCTTTTTGCAACGAGGTTATCATTTCATAGGTCGATTAGATAAGACATTTTATGTCTTAACTTGACATTCAACATTTCAAACTTAAAGCAAAGTTTCAAAGTTTCGACCTTATTGCATTATGATTGTTCTAACAACATTTAACGGAAATGGGTCTGAAATTAAAGCTCGTGACTGTACATCACAGAGGTTAACATTGTAGGTCACTTGTGGGAAGTAACATAAATCGCTCTGAATGGATATGAATATAGTACGAAATGAGTATATAATGGAAAGATTGAAAGTGGCACCAGTGATAGAAGAGTCGACAGGAAATACTTTGGCTTGGTTGATGAGTACTGAGTAAACAAATGGTACTAAAAGATGATGATGATGGACGAAGGAGAAAGAAAGACCAAAGAAAACATTAATGGATTCTGTGAGGACTTGACCAAAAAAGAACGGACGAAAGAAAACAATAAGCAAGAAACCCTTCTCTTCGAGGGAGAACTTCGAGAGAGAATGAGTTGACATGGGAGCATGAAAGAAGAAAACGTATTGCGCCGATCTCAGGCAACATGGGACAAGAGCAGGAAGATGATGAAACAAATGAGCTAACCATGCCTCAATAGATTAGAGAAAAATAAACTCATATCAGGAACTTCAAGAGTTCCTTCAAGTGTTATGTACACTTTAAATGTCATGATCACGATCAAGACTTATCGACGTTGTATGACAAGATTCATCCTATCTTATCTCTCAACATAATCTTGGTACTTTGTTTCAGTTTTCCTTGTGTTTCCATTCTAATATGTTAATGTAGACAGTTTTATTTAATTGTTAGTGAAAATAAATTGTGTATTTGGAGATTTACAGGGTGAGTCCTTTATAATAATTTCATCTATTACTTTGCTAATTCTTAAATATACTTAGAAAGACTTGAGAGATGAATGCGGCAAGTCACGAACTTCTAAAATTTTTCTTACATAGTTTTTCTTCCAAACACGGCACCGCATTTCTAGTTTGAAGAATGTGAGTGCTATAAAGAAAGATTATTCAAATCATAAGAAATGTTTATCGCAGGAATTACCTCTTTATCAGGCACAAGAGAGGAAAACTTCTTTTGGGTTTTAAACAGTCTTGGGTCGTGGTTCTAACTTCTCTTGAAGAAACATTTCAGTAAAACTTCCTAGACAGGCTTCTTTGAAGTTTTCATAAAAATTGTTCGTTTAGAGTTGTGTTGCGTGTTTGCGGAGCCTTCAAACAGGTTCAGTAGGTTCTTTCGTGTTTTCCAAGCTATGAAAAACAAAGATTTCGGATACGTTTTGTATTCTTGTCTGTGGAGTCACCATGGACGGTGGTGAGGTGATCAGCGTCTGTTTAGAAAGTTTAAAAGTAAAGAAAGACATTAAATTTATAACAAGATTCACACAAAAGAAAAAAATATAATCTAGTACTGCGTGCCTTACGACTGCGCCAAATAGGCTCAACAACAAAAATGCCAGGACCCTAAGTTACGAGTCATATGAATGTAAATCAGTTTCATGATGTGCTTAAATATTGAAATAAAAATTGTTCGTCTTAATTTCGTGTCGATGGTACTCGTACACTTTCTTTAAAATAATTTGAGCACAGTAAGTGGCCATGTTAATCGCGACATCAGTAGCTTTCTTTCGGTCACCTGAGCCTCTGAGGTGCAGGTGAACGCGCAGTTTTTTTAATTTATGACTAGCTTTTGCCAGCGGCTTCGCCCGCGTGGAGGTCGGAAATTATCCCGCGGGAACATACTACCGGGATAAAAAGTGGCCTGTGTCCTTTCTCAGGCTCTAAACTATCAGTGTACCAAATTTCATTTTAATCGGTTCAGTAGTTTTAGCAGGAAAGCGAGACAGACAGACAGACGGACAGACAGAGTTATTTTTGCATTTATAATATTAGTGTGGATGTGGATTGTGTGGATGAGGTATGTAATAAGGGCGGGCTTGGAAAACTAAGGGGTAGTAAGACATTATCAGTAGGAATCTTCAGTTTGACAGTAGCACAACATTCATGGCGTTGTTTACGTTGCTAAGCAGAGAATGTTTTAGAACATTTAAAGAATGGATTAGCGATTTTCGATTCTGTTTAATAATGTGTTACGTAATTACGGTGCTGGTGATGGGTGCCTTGGTCGTTATTGTAATTTGGTCCTGATAAGGACCGTTGTTCATAGCTCTGAAAAGAACCCGTTTAAGTTTACCATCGTGGTCAAAGGAATATTCAGTTAGACTCGGCATCACCGAATGGTAGCTGTCCAGAGTGAGCGGAGCGTTGTGTATCATACGTCCATTCAACTGATAGATAGGTAAGTGACGAATTTTAAAGTTTCTCCTCACTATAGTGTGAAAGGACCAGGGAGTGTAGAAAACCTAATATATTGATCCACGTAGATATCTTAACCGTCAAAATCAACAGTCCTTATCAAGACCAAATTACAATAACGACCTCTCTAATAGCACCCACGAAGCACACACGAAGCAGCACACAGAAGAATAGCACACACGAAGTGAAAATAAGGGCGGGCTTTCCAAGCCCGCCCTTATTTTCACTTCAATGTATATAAAAAAATGTACTACTATCGAACTACCCGTATTTTCTCCTCACTATAGTGTGGAAGAACCAAGGAGTGTAGAAAACCTAATACCTCGATCCACGTTGGTTTTTCAACCGTCAACATTATACATTCAAACCGCCAATTACTTAAATAATTTCGCACCCCGTCAAAAAGAGAACGTATAATTTATTAACGACCGCATAAAACAGCGTCACCCTTCAAATTATCCCTATGATACAGCCATTACAGGTCTTGCGGACCATAAAATGGCACTTTGAATGTCTTTAACAGCTCTCCACAGTTCCCACATAAAACTCGAGTTGGTAAACTGTTCTTAATGAGAATTATTTTCGTTTTGATTGTTGGGAGGAAATGAACCGAGTGAAAGATCAATATTTTGATTTGTTTCCAAAGCTAGCAGTGGTTTAGAGAAATTAATTGGGTGGTTAAGTTGAGGTTTTGAGTTTAATGGGAGGGAATCTTTCTGGAAGGAAACCTGCTATTTTCAGTGCAATTTCAGCCCAACTATGGTAATTGATCATTTTGTTGATGATGAGACGCATGCTTCTTATAGTCTATCTTATATGAAACTGTCCTGCACCCAAATTACGTAACGCTAAACTAAACAGACAGCTGTGCTGCTGGCGAGTTTGTAGCGCCACATCTTCTTCCCCGCCAAAGCATTAAGAAGGTGTGAAGAGGGGGCGTTTTGGGGGTTTTGGGGTCATATGTAATTTTGACTTTCGAAAAGTGCTGATTCTCAGCCTAATTTGAATAAATGAATTTTGTTTTTGATTGATTTTTTATTGATCATGGTGGAACTGCCAAATGAAAGGTATGTGTGCTACGCAATAACGCCTCTGACCGTAGAAACTGACTTCTATCCACAAAGCGACAAGAAGCCAAAAAGCCAAGCGCCAAATACGCAAAAGTCGCTCAAAGTCGCCCTTCATATACGTACAAAAACAACAATGCTGATCAGTTCTACTGTACACAGTGTGACTGGGTTTCAAGACCAATTTTGGTTTTGCTACCCATCAGAGAGGTCACGAAATGAGAGAAAAGTAGTCTGGGTCGCTGTCGCCGAATACGGCGAAGAGGACTACTAATATATCTCGTTACAAGATTCTTTCTTAAGACGATTTATGGACACATTTCAATGCAGCACTTTATCACATTTCAGTCCTCTTGGAATGAATTCTGTATTTTAATCATACGTAGTACCTACTTACTTATATTATCTATACTTCAAGTCATATTCTGTGTGGGCCGGCCGTAAAGAACAGCACTATCCCATTTCTACGGGTGTGTTAAAAGGCGACTTAGAGACTTGCTAGAGAATGGGTAGCAGCGTTCTCTATGCATTTTACCACCATACTGTGATCGCCAACCTGCCTGCCAAGCGTGGCGATTATAGCAAACCCCCAAATCGGGGGAGGCTTACGTCCAGCAGTGAACGTCTTTAAGATGATGACGTCAAGACATGTTTAAAAGATTAAAATGCGTTTTGCGTATTAACTCAATCGCCTTACATTGATTACAGTTTGCGCATCGATGTCCCATATCTGTATACTAGATAAACTATAAAATATTAGTATCGAAAATTTAGTCTTCATTTTTATGGTATACTAGCTTTTGCCCGCGGCTTCGCTCGCGTTAAATTCGGGGTAACACGGTTCCCCTTTCCTGATTTAGAACACAGAAGGGAACTCGGAACAGAATGTAATTTTAATAGACATATGTCTTTCCATTTGGGGATAGAATGTAAAGATTCTGGGCATTGGACACACCCGAACATGCTACATACAATTGTCCATGGGAAAAGCACGGCTTTTCTAAGTTCACCCCAGACACCTAAAAAAGAAAAAAAAGTAGCCTATGTCACTCTCCATCCCTTCAACTATCTCCACTTAAAAATCTCGTCAATTCGTCGCTCCGTTTTGCTGTGAAAGACGGACAAACAAACACACACACTTTTCCATTTATAATATTAGTAAGTATGGATAGGTAGATTCATTTATCTGGCACTATCGTGAATAGTCATAAACAGGTTGCATATTATGGCTCGGTAAAAACCTGGGGGTGATCGTGATAAGGTATTAATACATCCCTCAGGGGGTGGGACCGAGGGTAGATAGTGGTTTAATGGTAAAGATAGTATAGTGGTAATGTTGTGTAACTTTACGAGGTCTTAAAGGAACCGAGTTTTCGTTTAAGAGAAAGGGGAATTTTTCGAAGCGAATGGAAAAGAATTTACCTTCGGTGATATCTTCATTTAGGCATCTATACATATATTTAGTCTTCCAGACGGCATTTTGGTCATGGCGGTCCATTTCAACCGACACTAGCCATCGGCGCTGGGGACATTCACTCACTCTTCCCTCACTCTCATAGTCTGATGGTACGGCAATCCAATACCACCGGAGAGAGATCAGTACCAACGGGTTAACGTGCTTTCCGAAGCACGGGGGGCTCACATCGCCAACTTCTAAACTTCGGGTTGTCTAAGAAATTCCTAATGGATGCATACATCTATATATATAAAATTCAATGTCCTGAGTGACTGACTGACTGACTGACTGATATATCAACGCACAGCCTGAACCGCTGGTCGTAGAGACATGAAATTTGGAGGGTGTGTTCTTTGTAATGAGTAGGTTTCCACTAAGAAAGGGTTTTTAGAAATTCCACCCCTAAGAGGGTGAAATGGCGGGTTGAAGTTTCTATGAAACTTTTTATTCTCTGGGTCGATTGACACAAAACTTGGTACACCTACTCTTCAAGTATAATTATGAGATATGTGTATCACAGTTTTTCCAAAATCATTCCTTTACTGAGCCAAATAGGGCTTCGAATATCCTACGTGGCCTGGTAAACGGGCGCATGGCGTGCGGGGCAGCCCGGGGAGCGCATTGTCGTCACCGGTGTCCAATCTCAACCAATGTAACGGAGATGTATCAAATATGTAACTAATATTAATATGAACGAATATTTGCAAGTAATAAGTAAGTACATGCAAAAAACGTGTTTGTTTCTGTATTAAATAAAATTAAATATCTACAGTGACTATTGTTAAATAGATACCTATGCAACTTTATTAGTCAAAACTAATTGGGCACATACATCTGTACGTTCAGTGAGTAATAATGCGACTTTAGTTTATATATTTAGTTTATATAAAGTAAAACATGACGACCAAGCTACAATCATCAATGAAATTCTCTGGAGATCGTTCGAAGGAGTTGAAAATCATTATAAATCAGTGGACTCGAGTGATAAACCATGATGACGCCATACATTACCCGGTTGAGTTTCTTAACACAATGAAGCCTCCCGGTCTCCCAACTCACAGGTTGTTCCAGAGAGGAGTCTGTGTTTATTCCGAGGATTCCTCTAACGCCATCGAACTACCTTCGAGTTCAAAAGAGTGCAGTTTCCCCTCAAAGTCTGCTTTGACATGACCATAAATAAATCTCAAGGCCAAACACTTAATTTAAGAGGGTAGACATAAGGGAGAACTGCTTTTCACACGGTCTGGTGCAGACCAGCAGCCTGGTGATTCTAGCACCTGAAGTAAAAACAAAAAATATTGTTTACAAAGAAATACTGCGGTAGGCATAGTATTTCATTGTAAACAATATTCATTGTTTATTATCCACTTCTGATTGTCTCCTGAATAAATCTTTTCAAACACGCTTTGAGTTCTATTCAAACTATACTACTATCATCCCAGAGATTAGTTAAGTTTTACGAAGAACTTCATCCTATTTGTTTGGGATATTGTCAGTTTGTATATTAAATTAAGAGGTAGGTAGTGAGAGCGCGGATGATTATTTCTGAAAAAAAAAAATGCCGCGGGCAGAAGCTATACAAAATAAACCAATGATATAAACACAGGCAACAAAAAGCTGTTGTAATTATATTACATACATACGTGTCGAATTTATAAAGATGATGCTATACACTACCCTATGGAGCTCTTAAATTTATTCAACCCATCTGGTCCCCGTCTTACACACTTATCCTCAAAGTGGGTGCTCCAGCAATGCTACCACGAAATCTCAATCCGGCCAAGTTGTGCAACGGGACCAGGTCACGTGTGAAAACCTCACATCAAAACGTGGTACTAGTGGTACAGTGTACTATACCGCAGATACCACTAATACCGTTGGAGTACCCATTCGAGTTAAAAAGGCTGCAGTCCCCTTATGGCATGTTTTGCAAGGTTCCCTATCCATTTGCATAAAATTTTAAGACCTAATATAACTTGGCATACTTTTTGCTCCTAAGTATATTTTCCCATAACATTATTTACGCATAACAGCTTACGCATAATATTTTTAAGCATAATTTCATTAATCATAATAATGATTAAGCATATCTTTCTAAAGCATAAAATATTTCCGCATAATGATATTAAAACATATTTTTTAAAGGCATAATAAAGAAGCAAATTAACTAACTCCAAAAATGTTAGACACTAATAAACATATAAACATGCATACACGATGCATACAGTAAACATGCAGCATGCAAGCAAGCATGCAGGAGGCATGCAGCATGCAAGCATGCATCCTGCAAGTATGCAGCATGCAAACAAGCATGCAGCAAGCATGCAGCATGCAAGCAAACATGCAGCAGGCATGGTTTCTGTCACGGCTCCAGCGGGCGCTGCGAGGCTCCGGCGGTCCCACGCGAGCTTATCGTCGCAGATGTGTTTTACGCTCACCACCACAGTTTCGGGTCGCTGGCCGGCTTCGCCGCCTAGCCTCAGCCGCTGTGGCGAGTGTCAAAACCAGCTGCTCCTCAGCTCGCGGGCCGCCTCGCACCTCCGCGCCTACGCGGTTTTAAATTACCCTCTAGGGGTAGAGCAGAGAAGACTACGTGCAGTCGGTTTTGCAGCGATTCATTTGTCACTAAATTTTGTAGCATAACATATTGAATTTTTAAGACAAAACTTTAACTTTAATTTAGGATTATAAATTGAATTTTAAAAGTATGCCTAAATAATATTATGCTAACAGTCATAATACCTAGAAACATTATGCGAATTAAAATTATGCCAAAACAAATTAGTCTTCAAGATCATTATGCCAACATAAAATGTATGCCAAAAAAATATATGGCTAAGTATTAGTATGGCAAAACGAATTGTGCCAAAATAGGTATGCCAAAGTACATTAGGAAAAAGAACATTATGCGAAAAGAAGGGATCCCGTTTCGCAATGAAGATTAATAAGTCTCGTGCACAGTCACTTAAAACAGCGGGATATCATCTTAGAAGGGACTGCTTCTCGCACAGCCAGGTTTACGTTGGCTGCTCAAGCAGCCAACGTAAACCTGGCTGTGCCAACATAAAATGTATGCCAAAAAAATATATGGCTAAGTATTAGTATGGCAAAACGAATTGTGCCAAAATAGGTATGCCAAAGTACATTAGGAAAAAGAACATTATGCGAAAAGAAGGGATCCCGTTTCGCAATGAAGATTAATAAGTCTCGTGCACAGTCACTTAAAACAGCGGGATATCATCTTAGAAGGGACTGCTTCTCGCACAGCCAGGTTTACGTTGGCTGCTTGAGAGTGAGCTCATCTAGCAGCCTGGTTGTATTAGCACCTGAAGGTAGGACCTCTAAAGTAATATATAAAGAGATACTTTAAGTAAAAACTAAAACATAAATAGTCTTTAAATCGTCATTTGAATAATTTAGGTTACTTTTTTTTTCCAAATTCTCAGGGAATAAAGATAACTTATATTTTCGCTTTAAAATTGACTTCAAATTTGGCATGTAAGTAGGTAATTTGCCGTTCCGTTATATATTCCGTCAATATTGTTATGTTTTAGCAATATTTATCCTACAACAATCATTTATCGATCCGAACGCTGCTCCTTGGATAACACAAAGCAAGCAGTGCAATAACCCATTGTTTACCTGGATAAGCACAAAGGGTACTTTTAATCCCGGTAATACGTTCCTGTGTGATATTTTTTGACATCCACGCGGGCGAAGCCGCGGGCAGAAGCTAGTACTACATATAATACCCATATGGTCTTTACCTATGAAAATGCCGTTTTGTATGAAAAAAATTAAACGAATTTTTTTCATGTATTTTTTATTTGTATTAATCGAAATAATCACCCATGCATACAATGCATCTTTGCCAACGCAGAGGCAGTTTATTGATGCCCTTCTTAAAAAAATCAGCTGGACGGGAGGCAACAAATTCTTCAAAGGCATTTTGTACTGCCTCTCGGGTATTGAATTTTTTTCCCGCCAAGAAGTTATCCAAATTCTGGAAAAAGTAGTAGTCTGTAGGCGCAAGGTCTGGTGAGTACGGCGGATGACGGAGAGCTTCCAACCCCAGTTCTTGCAACTTGGAGACCGTCTGCTGTGCAGTATGAGGTCGCGCGTTGTCGTGCAGGAGTAGCGGAGACGAGCGATTGACCAATGCTGGTTGGAGACGTGCCAGCTTCTCCATCATTGAGTTCAGTTCTTCACAGTACACATCTGCAGTAATGCTCACCCCGTGTGGTAAGAAGCTGTGATGAATCACACCGGCGCTAGACCACCAAACAGTGATCATCACTTTTCTAGGGGTAAGTTTTCGTTTAGGGCATTGTTTAGGTGCTGAACCAGGATCCAACCAAATTGCTGAGCGCTTGCGGTTATCAAACAGAATCCATTTTTTATCGCAGGTAACAATGCGGTTCAAAATTCCTTCATTTGTGTGTCTGTTGAGCAGTGCAAGGCACGTCTCGACGCGCGCGCGCGCCTCTTCGCGCTGGCGATCATTGAGTTCGTGGGGCACCCATTTGTCAAGCTTTTTTACCTTGCCAATTTGACGCAAATGGACCAATATTGTTTTGACGCTAACGTCGAAAGCTGCTGCTAATTCAGCCGTAGATTGTGTATCATCAGCTTCCACAATCGCCTTTAATTCGTCATTTTCGACCAAAGTCTTCGGACGACCGCGAGGTTCATTTTTCAGGTCGAAATTTCCAGAACGGAAGCGAGCAAACCAATAACAGGTGGTGAGTTGGTTTGTAGTGTTAGCTCCGTAAACGTCGTTGATGTTGCGTGCCGCTTGTGCCGCGTTGCTGCCACGACGGTACTCATATTCCATAATTACTCGATTTTTTTTTAATAATAATATTTTTTTTTACTCCATGATGACGAAAAGGATTGAAATGCGATGAAAATGTAACACTAATCAATAAACAAATGACTACTTTTGGAAAAAGAATTCCATGTTTTTAAAATAAAATTAATTTGAAATTAGAATTCTTAGACAAACAAAAATTATTTTGATTTGAAATGGCCAGTACTGCAGAACGGCAATTTCATAGGTAAAGACCTAATATGTACGTAAGAGCAGTGGTGGCCCAGTGTAAACGGCTGCAGCAGGCCATAGGTTCGAACCCAGCAAGGCGTTTTATTTAGTGTAAATTATTTCATCACCACTGCTCTCGAAACGGTGAAGAAAAACATCGTGAGGAAACCGGCATGTCTTAGAACCAAAAATTCGAGGACATATGACATCCACCAAACCGCACTGGGCCCGCATGGCGGATTACTGACAACTCCCTCTCAACGAGAGGAGGCCTGCATCCCAGCAGTGGGAACATTACATGATCTCGACACGTTTTATAGCAATACTTACCCTTTGGCCAAGATAAAAACTAGTCCTTGGGTCACGGGAAGTGTCAACCAGCAGGTTCGATATTTTTAACGAGAACATTGTCACTGCAATGCATGAGCAATGGTTTAATTGAAATAAATTCTTTGAGTTTGAGTTTAATAATCGACGAAATGTGTCTTCTAGGCTTTAATAAAAATACAGGTTTCTTCTTCTTAGCGTGTCGACAGCAATCTAAATATAGTCAGCCCAGAATTTGGCTACGAGGTTAGCATTTTAAGAAGCGTCCGTCAACTTCTGTAGCGTGTAAACAGCAGGGCATGCTAAACAAAATATTAAGTGCCGCATTGTTTGTGGGATAGTACCACATTTACACTCCAGGGCGGTGCCATCTATGAATTTCCAATTGAACAGGTTCTCTATCATATCATCAATATAGGATTGAAGATATAGACACTACATGAAATGCGAGGTACACAAATTACGAACCAGTCATAATACACGCATTCACTGATGCATTATGAAAAGAGTATCGACAATACCAATCTTGTTGCGCGTACCTACGCGTTCTTTTGAAGGACCGACAAATGACGGTCAGTAAAGTGCGCACTCGCATGTTCATGCGTTTAAATTATGAAATTACAGAAGTTTTCTCGAAATGGGTAAGTGTTTAGGTACTTACCTATGCACTCCAAATTTTGTTGAACAAATGAAGGAAAACAATTGAAGTCGTTCTTAAGAGCTACACAGATTTAAGAAGAAAATGTGCTTCATTTTCATTGAACCCAAATAAGTAGTAGGCTAGTTTGAGATATGGATTAATGATATTTCTTGTGGTCTATATCTCGCAAAATAGAAATATTTTAGCAAAAAACTAACTTTTCATATATTATCTTCTGTCATGATGATCAGAAAGTTGATGGTAAGGTTGAACTTTTAATCCTATTCACTAACTTGACAGTTCAATGCAAAATAATGATACCATTCTAAAACTAATAGTGTCGGGGTAGTGAACGATTTCGCATAAAGAATGAATGATAAAAATGTTTTAAATTAAATAAAACTTTAAAAAATCATTTTTAGGTGTGGATTATAAGAATAATTAATAATTTTTAATAAAAGTTATTTCCTTTTTTATTTTCTTCTGATAGAAACAAAACTAAATATAAAAATCATTTCATTTTGCTTATTTTTTTACTAAAGTCATTTTATTTCCTCTGACAGCCATAGACTACATATATATCGATATAGTACACATCTTGTTTTAAGACAAGTTATTAAATTTAAATTACAAAGTTTGCATGTAAGTACATTATTTCAAGTTCATTCAATTTCATTCATTCTTGCACCACCTCACTATCTTTTTTTTGTCAAAACCTGGTATCCCTCTAATTGTCAAGTTAGTGAATAGGATTAAAAGTCGAACCTTAGTTGCGCATCCGAAACGTAGATCTTTATGTATAAGAACGGGCAAGAAACTCCAAGGACACTCATTTAAATCAAGATATTACAAAATCTTGGCTAATGACATTATTCTTTTTGCTTCTCTATATGACAACAACGATAAAAAAGGAAAAAACAATTCCATAAATCTATACAAATAAATAAAACTGAAGTGTCTGTTTGTAATTTCAAATTAACAGCTTTTCACTAAATGCATATGAAAGTAAATACGGTACTTACACCAAAAAAACATTTTTTTAAACTTTTGTCTGTCTGTCTGTTTGTTCCGGCTAATCTCTGAAATGGCTGGACCGATTTTGACGGGACTTTTATTGGCAGGTAGCTGATGTAATAAGGAGTAACTTAAGCTACTTTTATTTTAGAAAAATATCTGCGTTAATTTCCGGAATCCACGCGGGCGAAGCCGCGGGCAAAAGCTAGTAACAAATAAAAACAAGCCCTCGAAGCTAGGAGATGACCAGTCTCAACCGACGACACACGTTAACGAACATGACACTTAGATCAGCACCATTCAGCTCAACCATTTTCTACGGAACCGACGCTGTGCCATCCAAAACCAGGAAAAAGACGGCGAATTTCGAGAGAAAAAAAATCAAAATGCTCTTGTTAGTATCAATGCAATACACAAATCCGTATGATGCCGGAGGTACAGATAGCATCATCCCATTTCATCCTGCGGGTGTCGTAAGAAGCGACCAAGGGACTTTGTAGAGAATAGACAGAAGCGTTCTCTATTTATTTATTTAAACTTCTCGCACAAAAAAAAGGTACAAAGGCGGACTTAATGCCTTAGGCATTCTCTACCAGTCAACCAAAAACAACACAACAACAACAACAACAACAACAAACAACAACAACAACAACAATAACAACCACAACAACAACAACAACTTACTGCGAACGCCAACCCGCCTGCCAAGCGTGGTCATTATGGCAAATCCTCCCAAATTGGGGGAGATCTAAGTCCAGTAGTCGTCTTACGGCTGAAATCATGATGAATACGCAAATTTCTGGCCAAGAACAAAGCATATACACAGATTCACATGCATATCAGTATAAAAATACACTGATTATGAGTGACAAGCATCCAATGTCCCTGTTCGAGAGCGTCCGCTGGCGACATTGAGACGGTGACGTTATGAACTCATAACCCTAGCCACAATCAGTGGTGACGTCATTAATTGTGCTTGTGTGAGTGAAGCGTCTGGCTCGGTATTGTGGTTTTATTTGATTTATACTGCGTTTGTATGATAGACTTGGATAGAATAAAGTTAATATTTTTAATTTGCATAAAATAGATCATTATCTGCCTAGCCTTTTCCTATTTGTGTTGGGGTCGGACTCCAGTCTAATCGGATGAAGCTGAATACCAGTGTTTTACATGGGGTGACTACCTATCTGACCTCCACAACCCAGTTACTGGGTAATACGATACCCCTTTGTAAGACTGGTAAGACTTTCGGACTTCTGACGACTCGTAACGACTCTCAAATTTCTTCGAATTGCCGGCACCAATGGCTTAACGTGTTTTCCGAGGCACGGCGGTGTCTTTGTATGTTAAGATGCTCACCCATCCAAATGTGCGTAGTGCACAAGCCCAACCTTTTGCCCACACACACACATTTTGATTAAAATAGGTAGAGCACAAAAGGTCTTAAATAATTAATCCACATAATATTTTGCTTTCTTACTTATTTTATATAAAACTAGCTGACCCAGCGAACTTCGTACCGCCCTACCAAGCTCCTACCAAGCTATGCTAACCTGGTACTTCGAAGACATAAAGCGTTTTCTAGCTATCACACACCCATGTGATGAGCTCCTACCAAGTTATGACAACCTGGTACTTCGAAGACATATTAATAAGGAACTTTTTTGGATGATTTTTTACACATTGAGTCCGAAAAACCCAAATATCTTACGGACCCTTATTTTTTCTAAAATAAAATATAGCTTATGTTAGTAGTATAGTAGTTTTTGAGTTTATCCATTACAAACAAACAAACAAACAAAAATACAATTTAGAAAAATACCTTAAAACAATAACAAAAACACTTCAATTATTACTGCTGAGATAATGATTGTAATGATTTTAGTTAATTATTTGGAAATCTGCTACACTACATAGTATAAAACAAAGTCGCTTCCCTACGTCTGTGCTTGTGTATGCTTAGATCTTTAAAAACTCCTCAACGGATTTTCAAGCGGTTTTTTTAAATACATAGTGATTCTAGAGGAATGTTTATACGTATAATACGCGGGCGAAGCCGCTGGCAAAAGCTAGTATAGTATAAGGGACGAAATAAAGTCGCAAAAAATCTACAAGGCACTGCTTCGTGCGAACACTTTTTTGTTTTTTCGATGCACTGTGATGCACTCTGTGGGATTCTTAAGTTTAAAATCCAGTACCTAATAAAATCGTGCCGCGATATTTTTACGTTCGTGCAAACGTGGTTTGAGTCCATTACCATTTCAAAACCTGCCTATTTTTTGAACCATGCTAATTTGTCAGCAATGTTTACATTACTTTTGCATTTTGTTTCCCTCTCCTTTTCAATTCCCACCATTTTTGCCAGCTGTATACATTTCAGTAATTTCTCATCTTTATGTTAGCTGTGTTTAATTGCCTGTTTGTTTGCGTCTGTTTTGTCGACAGTATACATCTGTGTTGCTGACGGTACATTCTAAGGCGTACCTCGTAGGCGGCGTTCAGTCTAAGTACAATAAAATTATTGAAACAAGGCTCTTGAGTTGAATATGCGATAGAGTTGTTGTTACCACAAATGGTTAAAGTTTATAAATATGTTCTGAAGTTCTCAGTCATCACCAGAGGGTTGATTGCGTATCACAGTTAGAATGGCAATGATTTTCACTTTTGACAGTTTAACAACTTGAAATTTAGACGATTTCTTAGAAAAATGTGATGCCAAGTTCCTTTAAAATTATTCGAATTTAAATTGGAAGTCTGTTACGTTATTCGATGCAGATCACCGCTTACGTAGAGTTGAGTAATTACAAAAAATCGGTAATACAAAACGGTCTATGTTTTCCCTTCTAAGAGGTTTTCCCTTCAAAAGTTCAGACAAGACACGTATGGAAGTGACATTGATAGATGCAAGGTCTTGATCTGCCTGATACTTTTGAGCACCATCAGCCTTATCTTTTCCCAAGTATGCTGTGGTTGGCTTCTAGTCGTAACAGGATACCAATATTTTACATGGAGGAACAGTCTATCTTACCTTATCCATTCACTGCGTGATAACACTGGTTGTCAGACTTTCGGACTTCTGTGTACCCGGACGACCGTCTATGTGCGATTTTTTTTTGAGACTGATAGTGCAGAGACATCAGTCAACTCACTCTATCGCAGTTCACTGCTGGACATAGACCATTCCCAGGCTGTGTCACAGCACCTTGTCTTTCCGCCTTCCGCATCCAGTCCGTCCCAGCCACCTTCTTAAGGTCGTCAGTCCATCTAGCTGGAAGGCGTTCCACACTACACTTACCGATATATGATCTCCACTCCAGGACTTGTCTGCTTCACCGGCCATCGGTCCTTCAAAAAACATGGCTAGCCCACTGCCACTTCAGGTTGCTTACTCTGCAAGTCATGTCGGTAACTCAAGCTCTTTTCCGGATAGTTAATTCCCGATTTTATGCTTCTAAGAAACTCCAAGCATAGACAGCTCCATAGAGCACTAAGCGACTTTGAAGTTGATGACCAGCTCAACTATCAGTGTCGACGTTTTGGTGCTGAATGTCATCAGGGGTAGGACGCACTGGTTGAAAGCTTAGTCTTCAAACAATGCGGAGTAGGCTACCAGAAATCGGCCACCTTATCTTATTGTGTTAGAAAAACTCCGACTATGGTCTTTCAACATAATATCATCAGATATGTAATATCACCTCAGGGGGGGTGATGGATACACTGTTGATAAGATGCAAATCTAACAAGTCGCAAGGTGTTTGTTGAAAGTCAAACACTAGGTCTGTATGTAGTTACTATCTCTAGGCATATCACAGAGCAGCTGTCAGGCTGTACCTATCATAATAAAATGTGTATTGCCTATGTGGGCAAGATTAGATTAGAGATAAAAGTTAGTCATCAGGCCTTTTCGGAGGCTGAAGGGATTAAGACCACTAAGAAGAAAGATGAAGCTGAGGGTAACGCTGTGGCGAGACAGTGCTTCTCTATTAAACCCATTCGTTTCACCTGCAGAAAATCTGCAACCCGTGTATGAGTTGCCTTGGTTTTGATCGAATTGTGGCCTTTGTTAGGTTAGCTGATGAGATTGTCAAAGAAGCTGGAAACAACTAGCTGTAGGACGCAAAATCGGGGAGAAAAGTAAGGAATACTCAGAAGAAAAATAAGGATGCAAAGCCTGTTTCTGATTATCATGAAGCAACTCAATATCTTCGCAGAGTGGCTAGTAGCAGTTGGATAAGTATTGCAGAGACTGCCCCCCTAGCCAAGTTACAACCGTTTCGTGTCGAATTCCATTCTCCAATCGGTAACGCCTAGGTGTCAGCAATTGTAGAAAACGATAAGTTGGTAGCCATGTTTACGTGCCTGAGTCGGCCGCTCGTTCTACAATGTCTTTAGAAAAACGACATTATAACAAAGGATGTAGCGTTGAACATTGTAGAAACGATAACAATTCATTCTATCATTTTGAACAATGTGAAGTTGGCTACGAATTATCTATTCGTTTGTTCTAACCACGTGACTTAACGTTGATATGATTTCATTCCCATACATTTGATTCGTTTTCGACTAGCGTTAACGACTGCAGATTATCAATTTGGCTAGGGGTGCTGGAATTGAATGGTGTACAAAATCAAAATCAAAATCAAAAGTCATTTATTCAAACTAGGCTGAGAGTCAGCACTTTTTGAACGTCAAAGTTACAAAAGACAGTCCCCCCAAAACGCCCGCCCTTCGACACTTCCTAGTGCTTTAGCTGGGAAGAAGAAGTGGCGGAACAAACTCCCCAGCAGCACAACTGTCTGTTAAGTTAGAAGAACTTGATTCTATACAATTGTAAGGAGGTAACATTATGAGACACAAAACATTAAATTAAATGATTTGCCATCTGTCAGCTAGCCAACCCAATAATCCAGGAAATAAAATGAAATCTATACTCAAGCAAAAGCAAAAAATATTTTTATCATGTAAATAAAGGTACCAAAATAAAAGCCTCCTGGCATAAGGGCGTGACAGCTTACATATGCAATGCTGAATCACGTTCACATAGCTGTTACGACCCGAGTTACAACTCGAGGCCTCAAAATGATAAACTAGGACCATCGGCGTAAAAACAAATAAACAGGTAGGTAATTAACAACAATACCAACATCAAGGTCAGCAAGACGACCAGTCACCACAAGCAGCACCCGTTCACGAGCATAACGCAAAGATCAGCCATTACCTCCCTCGCCTTATTTGAGGGAAGGGGGTAACCCGACCCCTGACGCTACCGCAAGCATTGACATCTAAGGGAGCATGACGATGGGCACGCCACTATTGCGGCGGTAAGTCCCCTCTTTGAGGAGTGGATAGAGAGGCGTCACGGCGTCCTCACCTTCCGCCTGACGCAGGTTCTCACCGGGCATGGGTGCTTCGGTGGGTTCCTGTTCAGGATAAAGCGGGAGGATACGTCCGGGTGTTTCCATTGCGAGGATCGTCTGGAGGACACGGTGGAGCATACGGTGGAGGTGTGCCCTGCCTGGGCGGAGCACCACCGTGTCCTCGTGGAGGCGATCGGCGGCGGCGAACTCTCGCGTCCGGCCCTGGTGCGAGCCATGGTACGGAGCGAGAGGGAATGGGAAGCCGTCACCTCCTTCTGCGAAGCAGTAATGCTCGCGAAGGAGGAGGCGGGGCGCGTGAGGGAGTGGCAGTCTCTGCGCCCTCACGCCCCTAGCCGCCGCAGGAGGAGACGCCCCGGGCGTCGGGAGTCGATAGCGGACTCCCGGCCACCGTAGGCGCGAGCTTGCGGGTGGCGAGCAATGGGTAGCTCGCCGCCCGGTAAGGACCAGGCTCGGGTCGACGGCGCGCAGTGTTCCACGCGCGCCTCAAAGAGATGTCAGCAGCAGTGTAGGGGTCTACTAGGACCGATGCCTGCCGGGGTCGCGTGATTGTTCGAAAGAGATACCGTGACCCTGGCACATGGGCAACTGATGGAACACGGGTGGGTTTTAGTCAGTAAAAGTCTGACACGCCCTCCCGCTCCGCCCAGAGCGGGAGAAGTCATTTGATGATTTCCCATCCTGAAAAAAAAAAAGAAAAAAAAAAAAAAGGGAGCATGACGAACTTGCTGCCGGTTGCTCAGGCAAGAATTGAATGACAACTTGTCGAGGTCGCTAGCTAATCATTTTATGCAATACTAATCATTATAATATGTCAAAGCATAGAACATGTCAAAACCAATAAATACACAAAAAAAAAATGACTAACACAGTAAAAAAAATATATAATAAAAATTATATTACAGCTATATAACCTATCACTAGGTACGCTAGTACTGGAGAAATAACACAAACATTGTCTTGAGTTAATCACAGCGACCAACTAGTTTTGTCATTTAAATAGTCGTTGATGGAATAATATGCCTTTAGACAAAGGTTGGATTTTACTTGAGCTTTAAAAGGTAATTCTAGTAAATTAGGTGGTAGCTTGTTGTAAAATGTTATACCAAGCCCAACAAATGAGTTATGCACCTTATGAAGCCGGTGAAAGGGAACACGTAGTTTGTCCTTATTTCTAGTGTTAACAGTGTGAATATCACTGTTTTTAGCGTGTAAGTGTAAATTTTGCCTAATATATAAGATGTTGGCGAAGATGAATTGTGATGCTACCGTAAGAATACCAATATCTTTAAAAAAGTCCCTTAGAGAAACTCTGGCACCTAGCTGGTAAATTGCTCGAACAGCTCGTTTCTGAAGGACAAAAATATTTTGAATATCAGCGGCTTTGCCCCACAGTAGAATACCGTAAGACATAATGCTGTGAAAATAACTAAAATAGACTAACCGAGCTGTATCAACGTCAGTATATTGTCTTACTTTTCTGACGGCGTAGGCGGCTGAACTGAGCCTCCCCGCTAGACTTGAAATATGTGGGCCCCACTGTAGTTTGCCATCCACTGCTATGCCCAGGAAAACTGTCGAGTCTACAGTTTTAAGAACCTCTTTATTTAAGACGATTTCGGGACCTAGATTTCTAACATTCGGTAAGGCGAACTTTACACATTTCGTTTTCTTGGCATTGAGAACTAAGTTATTTGCCGTAAACCAATCCGTAACCATTGAGAGTGCACTGTTTACGTCTTCAAAATCTTGTCTGTTCCTATCTACTTTAAAAATAAGAGAAGTATCATCTGCAAACAGTACAACGTCACAAATACCCTTTAAAAAGAATGGTAAGTCATTGATATACACTAAGAACAAGAATGGGCCGAGTATAGAGCCTTGAGGCACACCTAACTGAACCGCTAGCCCGGTAGATTTTACACCATTAATATCTACACATTGGAACCTATTATGTAAATAAGAATTTATTACGTTTAAAGCTTCGTTATGGACACCGTAATGACGTAGTTTACGCAAAAGCGTGTCATGGTGCACGCAATCAAAGGCTTTGGAGAGATCACAGAATACTCCGATAGCATTTTGCGAGTTCTCCCATGCGTTAAAAATGTGTTTCAAGAGAGTAACACCCGCATCTGTAGTTGAACAACCTTTCGTAAAGCCATATTGCTCATTATGAAGGAGGCTGTTTAAATTAAAATGTCTTAACAACTGCTTGAGTATTAACTTTTCGAATATTTTGCTAAATGCAGGTAAGATAGAAATAGGCCTAAAATTAGAAACGTCTTTTTTATTACCTGATTTAAATAATGGTATGACTTTGCTACTCTTCATGAGGTCAGGAAAAGTTCCGACATCAACACATTTATTAAAAGTAACAGCTAAAGAGGGGGCTACGATGTCTATTATATTACTTAATAGTTTGATGGAAATGCCCCAGAAATCACCAGTGTTTTTAGACTTAAGTGTGTTAAAAACATTAACTACATCACGAGGCGTTCCATGTTCAAAATTGAATAGGCAACTACTTTTAGGCACACTACTATGCAAAAGGTTTTCAGCTTTAGACGGGGAGGAATTTAAGGAGCGAGTCGTAGTTATAGGTATGTTGGCAAACAACTCATTAAATGCCTGTGCTACGTCAGCTGCCGTATTTACTAATTTGTTGTCGACCATAATTTCAAGTTGTTTTTCTTGTTTAACCGATTTACCCGTTTCATTGTTAATGATTTTCCAAGTGGTTTTTATTTTATTATTTGAATTTTTAATTTGATCGCTTAAAAATTTAGATTTAGCAAAAGCACTAACCTGTTTAAATAATTTTGAATATTTTTTTACATACTCTAGGAAAGGAGTATCAAACCTGTATACAAATCGAGAAGCTTATATCCAGTACTGAACTCCCGTTGGCTAATGGTCCAATGGCTCAATATAACAATTTTATGTGGGTTCCAGGTGACCTTTATCCCACCTGTGGAGGTCCCATGATCTGTGGTGTATGCTGTGAAGTGTGAATTTTTGACATTCAAAGATTAGCCACGCAGTTCAATGTTATTTCCTAACTGGCATTTAGATAATCAGATAGATCCCATTGATAAAATAAGACGAATTTTATCTAAAACATTCAGAGGTTTTTATACAGTCTTACGCAATACTAAGGAGTCAGTATGAGTTTGAATTCTAGATAAGATATTGTTTATTATCTTTAGATAGTGTTTCTCATATAATTTACATACGCGATACCGAACATGATGTAGGTAAATAAGAGAACATCTTACTCAATGATATGGTTTTTTACTACTTTTGTGGTATGTTAGGGATCACAGACTTTTTGAACCAAGGTTAGCATTATTTTTTACCGTATCATCATTACTATGCTACTACTGAATCAACGTATTGAAATGCTGGAGATAAAAACGATGATGTTGAGACTGATCATACTTTCAGCACTGTTCCCCTAGCGTCGTGATGTCTGGCTATATTCATCAAAGAGGAATATGTTTTTCACTAAAATATTGATTTTGGAAAAAAATATTTGGCTTCGGTTTCTTTTGAGCACACACTCTGTTAAATTATTGCCTCGGTAAGCACGTTTAGCCTTTGGTCTTGGCTGTCATTTATGGGTCTATGACAGTCATTACGAGTCGTCAGAAGCCAGAAACTCTGACAACCAGTCTTAATAAGGGGTATTGTATTACCCAGGAACTGGGTTATGGAGGTTCGATAGGCAGTCGCTACATGAAAAAAAATAATGGTACTCAGCTGCATCCGGTTAGACTGGAAGCCAACCCTCAACATAGTTGGAAAAAGGCTAGGCAGATGATGAATACTCTGTTAAATGAATATTTATAGGACAGTTACTTGGATAGTTCATTCTACATCATACTTGGTTAGCAAGGTTCTTCTACTTTTCGTTTCGAATGTACTTTGATTGATTATATGTCATGTATTATTTTCTTTGAAGCCCTGTAGTTGGCCGCGTCAGGTATATGTATTTGCCTGACACATGCTGGACTCTCATTTGGTGCAACTTTGAGACGCACAGCGCACTTTTAGTAGTCTAGCGCATTTAAATTTTATTTTGTATCATCATCACTATATTATATTCTTCCTTTCTTATTTATTTATTATTTATGAGAAAAAATTAAAAAAAACAGAGTATCTTTGTATATTGGTACCTTGTACCTATTTTGCTAATTAGTAAACACGTTTTGTTATTATTTCTTCGTGCTTTGTAAGTTTTATGTCTTTTGTGTGTAACAAATAAACGATTTATCTATCTATAAACGTTGATTGCAGCATCAGGGGTATTGTTTAAGCCATCAAAGGTATCACCATCGTCATTTCAGCTGGCGGCGGCGACCTCTCGCGTCCAGCCATGGTGCGAGCCATGGTACGGAGCGAGAGGGAATGGGAAGCCGTCACCTCCTTCTGCGAAGCAGTAATGCTCGCGAAGGAGGAGGCGGGGCGCGTGAGGGAGTGGCAGTCTCTGCGCCCTCACGTCCCTAGCTGCCGCAGGAGGAGACGCCCCGGGCGTCGGGAGTCAATAGCGGACTCCCGGCCACCGTAGGCGCGAGCTTGCGGGTGGCGAGCAATGGGTAGCTCGCCGCCCGGTAAGGACCAAGCTCGGGTCGACGGCGCGCAGTGTTCCACGCGCGCCTCAAAGAGATGTCAGCAGCAGTGTAGGGGTCTACTAGGACCGATGCCTGCCGGGGTCGCGTGATTGTTCGAAAGAGATACCGTGACCCTGGCACATGGGCAACTGATGGAACACGGGTGGGTTTTAGTCAGTAAAAGTCTGACACGCCCTCCCTCTCCGCCCAGAGCGGGAGAAGTCATTTGATGATTTCCCATCCTTAAAAAACAAAAAAAAATTGGTTGCCTGTAAAGTCGGTATACGGGCGAAAGTTTTACGTGACAACGACTTTGAAGGGACGCGTGCCTTTCACTTTTTATGTCTGTCTCTCTCGCTCTTAGGCGGGCTAACCATGCCCGAGTGGAAGGGACGCGTGGCTCTCACTCGCTCTCATTGTGAGCGCATAACGTGAGCGGAGCGTAACGCAGTTTCTTGAAGTGTCACCCGGCAAACCAATTTATAAGACGTTGTCACGTCAAAAGTAAAAAGATGTCCACTGCTGGACTTAGGCCTCCCCCAATTTGGGGGGCTTTGCCATAATAGCCACGCTTGGCAGGCGGGTTGGCGATCGCAGTATGGTGGTAAAATGCATAGAGAACGCTGCTGCCCATTTTCTAGTAAGTCCCTTAGTCACCTTTTACGACACCCACGGGAAAAAATAGGGTGGTGTTATTCTTTACGTCCGGCACCACACGGTTCATAAGAGGTATAGCAATGCAGATAGAGCTGTCTTTTAAATACTTGTTAAATATCAAGTTTTAGACAGCTATCTATCAACTCCCCATCCCGTCTATGTTCCGAGTTAGGCGCTGTACTAACTAAAATAGAGCAGTCGGCTAACTGTACCATATGAGACGTAATGATATAATATCCGCAGTCATTGAACTATGTCTGTACAATTGGACCATTTGTCATAGAGAATTTTACATGCGTCATATAGAGACTACTGGAAAAGGTGTGTTCGTATAATAAGATGTTTAAATGCATGAGGACGAAGCGAAAGGAGTATGGAAAGTTAATGGTATTTGTAATTTTGATTGAACTCTCGCAATTGGAGAAATAGGGTAGACTTTTAGTTCTTTTGGTGGAAATAACTGTACAGGTAGTGATATGGGCCTTCTTCTAGTGCTCCAATAATACTCTGATTATTACATTTCATTTTTTAACCGACTTCAAAAAGGAGGAGGTTATGAATTCGGATGTTTATATATATATTTTTTTAATGTATATATGTTCGGCCATAACTCCGTCATTTATAAACGGATTTGCAAAATTCTTTTTTTGTTCGAAAGGGGTTTATTCCGAAATGGTCCCATATAAATTTAATATAGATCTGATGATGAGTTCCGGAGACAGACACTTCTTTAAAAAATGACAGCAAATCAACCCCGATTTCTGCTATCGCATAAATATGCATTGTTTGTTTGGAATTAGTGCGGGGTAGATACCATAACTAAAAATTAAAAGTCGGTGGCATAAATCTTAAATACAAATCCTAAGACACCGACTTCCGAAATTAAAGTTATTTTTCACTTTGTAGTGTTTTTAAGGAAGTCGGTTGTTTTTTTTTTGTAAAAAAGTTTTTTCTATAGCAGGCACAACCATTCGACAGAATGTCGTATCGAAAACCTGTAACCTGATTTGCCTTGCTCCCGACACCAAACAGCTGTCGGAAGAATACCGTATATTTGGTTTAAAGTGACGAAATTTTCGGGGTTTTGGAGTTGTGGACGGCGAGAAACACGTGCCTAGTGGAAATGGACAGCAGTGGACGTCTCTCAGTGAATTTACGATGATGATGATGATGAATAGCGTTTATGGGATTTCTACGATAACATTGATTGATGTACGATTAGTACGGAAGGGTTTACTGGTCGTGAAAAGTAATTCAGGGTCCACTAGGGCCGATGCCTGCTAGGGTCGCAGATTTGTTTGAAAGAGTTACCGTGGCCTAGACACAGGCAACGGAAGGAACACGGGTGGGTTTAATCAATAAAAGACAGACACAAGGAGCGGGAGAAGTCATTTGATGATTTTCCGCCCAAAAAAAGGGTTGTTTTAACGCATCGTTAGTGAAAGCGTTGTATATTTTCATTTCAAACGAAGATTAAATTTATTTGTCAGCTCGTTTCAACCCCTCAATGTCATTCTCATTGCGTCACACATGTACCAGAGTGTCATACGAGAACGCGATACATAGAATCCCGTATTATATACACTGGTCTTAAATTATTAAACTGAATATTTGTCGACTCAGACGTATGGGCCTCAGTCGTTCACGAATGCCGCGTGGGCACAGATGCTCTACGATATGCTACGCACCAATCACGCCATTAAGGACTAATTTTTCAATAGAAATAAATAATACACAGCAGAGGAACGGTCAAAATAGCTACCACTTACCTGTTTCCGTACGTTAGTCGCCGCCATTCTGGTCAAGTGATGCGTGTTCGGTTCTATTTTTGAATTTTACCGCGAAAGTTCAATCTAATGGCTTCATCGATTCGCGCGGGTCGTGACTCTTTCAGCCAGTGATTATTTTTTTTTAAAGAATTTTTATTTAGTGAACTTTTTTTTTTCATAATTTGTGTGGACATTTTAGAGATTGTCACAGTGGATCCGTTTGTGAAGAGAAAAATGAAAGTTTTCAAAAAGAAGCTGCGTTTTTCGATAGATTTGAGTTGGTTTTAGACATTTTTTTTTGGATATTGTACTGACTAATTTCTAGTTAGGTGATTTTATATATCAACAGTGACTAATTTACGCTTTTGGAGTCCACATTGAAGGTATGTTAAATATTAGTTAAGTATAAAATTTAATGCATGATTTGTAGATAAGTGTCTAGACATTCGCGACGCTATTGATTAAACGAAGAAAGCGTATACATAAGTTTTTTAGATTCACAGTTAGGTACATTCGTAGGTGTATGAATACCTATAATTCTTTAAGAATACTGCCATTGGGCTTCTTTGCTAAAAGTTTTCTCAAAATATATCTGGTTTCTTATCTTAGAACATCTCGTCTTATGTAAATCCCACGACACGTTTGCTAATAGCAACTCCTACTTATTGATCTTATGTCAAATGGACTTTTCTGCCAAATATAGATGTGGCTAAGTTTTATATCAGTGATTCCCAAAGTGGGTTAGGTGAACGGTCCACGGGACATTCGACGGGATCTACGTTGGCATGAAAAATTGCCTTTTTTTGGTCCATTGGTTGCAATTTTGTTTTTCTAGAGTTTTGGGAATATGGTAAACCAGTAAAATGTTTATTTATTTATTTATTTATTTAAGGACAACCAACAAAGCTTACACTAAAATACATGTTATAAAGCACTTACTTATCTGTGAAAAAAAAGTTTGGTACCCTCTGTTTTATATTATTATCATTGCAATCATCTATTTGTGATCCAATTTTTAAGTTTTGTTTAAGTATCAGTTATTTGCATCACATATTAAATGCTATGTTAACTGATTAAGTAGTTGGTTGAAATATTGTTACTAGCTTCCGCTCGCGGCTTACCATTCTACAGATGTGCCCCACCCATTTCCATTTGAAACTTCTTAATGCTTCTTCAGGTAGGTGCGACGCGACGGCGGCGGCGGCGGCGGCGCGACACGACATTTATAGAACAATTTCGATGAAGTTTTCATAGAAATCGTTCTGCGAGGGTTGCGTTGCGCTGTCGCGTCACGCCTTTATGTGGAAGCCTTTATTATTTCTAGTATATCAGTTATTTTAGTTTACCTTCTTATCTTCCTTATCCTCATTAGGTATTCTTTCAGACAATTTAATACGCAACATGCCAGGGTCGTGAGATTTGTCCGAAAGAGATACTGTGGCCTAGGCAAGTCTGACCACCCAGAGCGGGAGACGAAATTTGATGATTTCCCACCCAGATAAAAAAAATACCCAACATGCTCCATTTTCCTCTGCATAACTCCGAGTTTGTGTTCTTCTTTTACCATCTTTGGCATCTTTATGACTTATCAACTACTGATATGATAATATTTCGCTAATGACAGCGGTCTAAGAGATCTGATAACAGCCTTATCATTTGCTATAGACATTTGTATGTTTTGGTTGTCTCGTGGTTATTATCAAACATAATCTTTTGAAGTGCTGTAGGTAAATATGTTTTGCTATTTTTCCGTTGTTATCTAGAGAGGCAAATATGAATGCGAACTGTAATTAATTCATACAAAATATTGTCAAACATTTTAAAACAGTAAAGGTGGAGTTTCTTGTTCATTCGAACCTTTGAAAGGGACAACTACAATCAATTATTTTAGTAAATAACGGTAGTACTAGGTTTTGCCCAAGGCTTCACCCGCGTGGGTCTAGCAAATTATCCTACGGGAATTTAACATCGGGATATAGTGTCATTTGTGTTAATCCAGGGAATAAACTATCTGTGTCAAACTTCATCCAAATCTGCAAACATGCGAACATATAATCTTTGTGAAAGTTTCTATAACGAATAGGACTAGTGTGTCTATTAGGATATTAGGGTGCATAACAATTTTCACGTGAAGGAAATCGCGAGCAGACACCATTTTTAAATGAATGCCTGACTTTGGCTTACAATTCGTTATCTTCACCACTTTGTAAGTCGGGATGTAGGAGGTAACCGTAGACAGTTCACTGCCTACGGAGGTAATTAAGGTTACACTATTCAGTCAGTCTTCCACACGAACATCGCGTCGTATATGTATATGGAGTTTACTTCACTGTTTGACAGTGTAGAATCGGTTACCTATCATAAGTTCGAAAAATATTTGACCGAATTTCATTTCACCTAAAACTTTTCAACTATTATCGTTTCGTTTTTTTTTACTTCATCGAAGTCACGTTTGCCACTGTATCAGTTGACCTATTATCATTTCCACTTTTTTCGTTACTCCGATGTTTTATTTGGTCGAAAAAGTTTTTACCGAAGTTACATTTAGCTGAAATAACATATGTTCGAAGTATTATGTTTCCGAACATTCAGTATACCACTGTTCAGATTAACCTACTCTTTTGTTTAATTATTTAAATGTAATGGCACTAAATAAAACAGTTGATTATGTCCCAGTAAGAAACATGCAAACAAGGATGCTTGCTTCAAGCATGCAGCATGCAAGCAGGCATGCAGGCCTATCGAGCCTATCGTCGCAGGTGGTTTTAACGCTCACCACCGCAGCTTCAGCTTGCTGGCCGCCCTACCCCTCCGTGCCTACGCGGGCTTAAATTACACTCTAGGGGTAGGGCAGACAAGACTACGTAAAGTCGGTTTTACAGCGATTCGTTTCTCACTAAATTTTATAGTAGACTATATTGACTTTTTATGACACTACGTATATTTTAATTTCATATTGAAAACGCTACTAAGTAACCGGCTATATATTTGTGACCAAATAATATTCCCTAAAATGTTGTTTCATTACGTTGAAAATATGGCAAATAAATTATTTGGCGAACGAAAAAGTTCAAAAGAGGCTTCGGCCAATAGCAAAAAGTTATTTTGTAAATCGGCAAAACATAGTTCGGTAAAATCTTATATCTTTAAACGAGTAATTCTTGTATATATATATAATCTGAATCTTGGAAACGGCTCCAACGATTTTCATGAAATTTAGTATACAGGGGGTTTTGGGGGCGATAAATCGATCTAGCTAGGATTCATTTTTATAAAATGTCGTTTTGTTCGTGTTTTCAATGACCAACTTTATCGATAATCAACTTGAACATAAACTTATTATTTTAAATACAATTTACCAAAACATACCGAGCAAAGCTCGGTCATCCAGATATTAATACTTATGACACATGATACTTCAATGATTTAAAAATATGTCAAATAATGCATACAGCAAAAGAAACGTCGGTCAACAGTTTTCGGTGAAATGAAATTCGAACAGAAATTATTCGGAAAAGTAATCGGTTCCCTGTAGAATCACCACAAGAGATAAGTAGGTAACCAGGTGTCGTCGGATCCTACCAGGATCGTGAGATTTCTTTCAAAGAGTTACGGTGGTCCTGGCACAGGCAACTGAAGGAACACGGGTGGGTTTTAGTCAGTATAAGTCTGACATGTTCTCCCGCTCAGAGCGGGGTTGATTTCCCAGCCACAAAAAAAGGGTCGTCAGAAACCGACCACCATACGGGCGAAGTCGCGGGCAGTAGCTTATAAATGCGAATAGTAGTGTCGGTTTCTATAGGAATGACTAGTCGTAACCTAATTTCATTTGCGGATGCTTCTAACGGATGTGAGGGTCTACTTGGTCACTAGACGACTCTTACGCTTTATTAGAGGCGGCAAAACCCGTACTTTTAATACAATAATTGGTAAGAAATAGGAATCATCATGATCATCATTTCAGCCGTAAGACGTCCACTGCTGGACATAGGCCTCCCGCAGTTTGGGCGGGTCTGCTAAAGCTAAACCGCGCGCGCGCTAACCCGCGTTTGCTAGCTGACTTCTCATTGTACGGAAGGTCTGTACAATCCGAGGTCTGTTAAAACTGGAAATATATTGCTTGATACGTAATATGTAGCCGTTTGCACTTAATGAACATTACAAGTTTGAAACATTATCTACATGTGAACGTAAAGATACTTTGTGGCACCTAGAAATTTAGTTCAGTTTGCTAGCTGTCTAATTAATGCTTTTAACACGGCATTAGCAAAATTATTCACACTTAAAGTTAAGAGATAAGGCGAATGACATCTATCGTACATTTGAGAGGATTGTACATCTCTCTATATCTATTTATACTAATATTATAAAGCTGAACAGTTTGTTTGTTTGGTTGAACGCGGTTATCTCAGGAACTACTGGTCCGAATTGAAAAAATATTTTTGTGTTGTACAGCCTATTTATTTAGGAAGGCTATAAGTTAATAACATCACGCTACGAACAAAAGGAGCGGAGCAGCAACGAAAAATGGACGAAAACTGGCAGGCGATTCGATACGACGGGAAGGGTCAAGGAACAAAAATTTGACGCGGACGAAGTCGCGGGCAAAAGCTAGTTACTAATAAAAAAACCGAGGAGTCTGTTTTTTGAACGCGCTAATCTCTGAAAGTATCAGTTGGATTTAAACATCTTTTTGCATTTGATATTCCAATTCTTGCGAAAGATTATATAGACTCCAGCTTTTGCCAGCAGCCTCGCCCAGGTGGAGGTTGGAAATTATTCCACGGGAACGTACTACCGGGAAAAAAGTATCTTATAAGATAATCCAGTTTATAAAATATCTCTGTACGAAATTTTATCTAAATCCGCTCAGGAGTTTTTGCGTGAAACAGTAACAACCACACATCCTCACAAACTTTCACATTTATGATGTTAGTTGGATTAAATAGCAGCAGCAGTGGTGGCCTCGTGGTAACGGCTGCGACTTACGAGTTGTAAGTCGTAGGTTTGGGCCCGGACAGGCGCTTTGCATTGAGTAAATTATTTAATCACCACTGCTGTCAAAACGGTGAAGGTAAACATCGTGAGGAGACCGGCATGGGCATGTCCTGGAACCAAAAATTCCAAAACTTTGACGTCTACCAATATGCACTGGGTCCGTGTGGAGGATTATAGCCCACTCTCTCTAATAGAGTGGACACCTATGTCCCAGCTATGGGAACACAATAGGCTGATTGTGTAAACAAAAATAAAACGTCACGCTACGACAGTTCAGAGTCGAGCAAAAAAAATAGAGGGAACGCTAAGTGAAAATGGAGTAAAAGGGCAGGCTGGTGATAATTTCACGCAAACGAAGTCGTGGGCAGAAGCTAGACATGAACTCATCTTGCAAAGCATATGTTGTGCGACAGTGAATAAGAGGCTTAGAAATTAAGTGATAAGACAACGGTGCGGTTGGAAAGAAGATGTAGTGACAAAAATTTAAAAGAATATGCGTAGATGGTTTGATCATGCCAAGAGCATGAATTGATGACGGCTTACAAGACAGGTGTGAGTGGAAACGCCAGGAGCGGACGCCGAGACATATAGGGACCTTATTGTTGTGTAAAGGTCAGTTGCATAGTACTCGCAAGCGGCGTGTGTGTATGACTAGCTGTTTGAACCTAAACGAGCGAAAAGAAGTATGAAAGGATCGTAGCAGGTGACGTTCCGTAGTTTCAGCCTACCCTTATGGGAAAAAGGTGTGAGTTTATGTATGTATATACGCACCCTTTCTTCCCACGGTGGTAGGCAGAATCCATAAAAACCCACGTGCTACGATCCTCACATGATGCTCTTTTTGTTTCGCACACGATCGTACATCTGGCCATAAACCCGCGCTGGTTGCAGATGCATCCGACAGATCATTTGTAAGACCTCAAAAGTTTCATGACCTTTGATCATTCAAGTTTGAGCACAAACACGAGATTTGCGGTATTCCCAAATACCAGTTATAGAGCTGCGCCATAAGCGAAACTTCAGGCAAAATTCAACCTTACGGTGATATTTTTTTTTTTTTTTTTTTTTTTTTTTTTTTTCAGGATGGGGAATCATCAAATGACTTCTCCCGCTCTGGGCGGAGCGGGAGGGCGTGTCAGACTTTTACTGACTAAAACCCACCCGTGTTCCATCAGTTGCCCATGTGCCAGGGTCACGGTATCTCTTTCGAACAATCACGCGACCCCGGCAGACCTTACGGTGATATAGCAATTACTAGGTTGCCCATACAATCTCTCGTACCTATAACAAAATAGCAATCGTTCGATCTAGAGCTCCATAGGGAGCCATAAAATGCTACATGTTGTGTTCAAATGTTTGTTAGAGTTGTTAGCTACGGCAATAAACACCATGTTTGGTAGCTTTCAGTTTTCAATCGTAAAGATTTATTGTATTCGAACTTATTATAATTGCTGGTCCGAAGGTTTACGAGGCTAATTCTAAAGTACCAGGGTTTAATTCCCAACACCTGACGGGTATACAACCTGACTCAATGTTACAACTTTCATTTTAATTATCTATTTCTTAGAAAAAATATGTATTTTCGATGATTTTATCAAACGCCTAATAAAATAAAGTTAAAATTATATTTGCTCATATCCTCACATTGCCAAGAGTAAATTATCAGGCGTCGACCAAATTATTAGTTGGGGCAGGAGGCGAAGTTTTGTTGAAATCAAAAGAAAACAAGTACTTAAATAAATATGCAGAACACAATGTTGATCTTAATTGAAATTTCGAATTTGTGTCCAGTATCAAGCATAGTTATCATCAGTTTTATTCTTTAGTTGATCATAGTCAAAAATCGAGAGTCATTAAAAATCTCTTTTTAAGAGTCATTCACGGCTTTATGACATCTCTGATATAATAATATTTATCTATGTATTGCGGGTATTATGAAACCTGAAGTTACTATCGAGAAACATCGCAATGTATATTTGGTCCAATTGCAATAGAATTAACATGGGAATAATATATCACTAAGTTTACCTGATAATTAGCTGGTGATCCGATACGATTATGCTAATCACGCTAAGATTTGATCTGTGATATTCTCTACGTGTAATTACAGTGGTCGGTAATTACTTAATGGAGCTATATTTGATTTTGATTACCATAATTTCCCACCTCTATGCCCTGAAGCCCTATCATCTGCCTGCCTTTTCCCAATTATGTTGGGGTCGGCTTCCAGTCTTACTGGATGCAGCTGAGTACCAGTATTTTACATGGAGCGACTGCCTATCTGATCTCACCAACCCAGTTACTGGGTAATACGATACCCCTTGGTAAGACTGGTTGTCAGACTTTTGGGCCTCTGACGACCCGTAACGACGCGCGACGGTCTAAGATCTACGAAAGACAGCCGGGACCAACGGCTTAACGTGCTTTCCGAGGCACGGAAGGGTCTTGGTATGTAAGGATGGTCACCCATCCACGGACCAACCGCGGCAAGCGTAGCTTAACTTGAACGATCAATCCGTGCAGCTGTTATTACTTAGCTACAAGCCCTTCTATCCAGACTAATCTTATAAACTAGCTTCCGCCCGCGACTCCGTCCGCGCGGATGTCGGTCTTCGCGTGGATGGTTTATTTCTCCATTTTGAGTAACTCTGACAATGACATCTTATAAATGTCTATTGGACCCAAATACGGCTAAGCCTATAATAATTAAGGAGATCCCTCTATTGAGCTACTGCTGTTGAGCTCGCGTTCTGTAGTAAGTATTTTTTTCATAGTAATTCCGACCTTCATAAGTAGCATGTAGCAGTAAATTACTGACAGTGACGAAAAGTTTGCAATAATAAAAAAGTGATCGTGACAATGCGACAGAAAGTTAATTGAGAGCTTCAGCATACACAACATTGTTAGTGAGCTCGTCCGGAAAGAAAATAAAATACCAACCTAAATAAACCAATTTACGATGAAAACTTAAACTACGTACGTACTATAATATTTACAAAAGTATTTACAAATAACTGATCGGAACAGTAATCAAAAAGGTCGCGCTGAAAAGCACGGTTTAAAATTACACGCATACAATATTAATTCCACGGACGACCGCTCGCCACACTGGACACGTCGCTCGCATCAAAGTTCAGAATTTAAATGCATCACACGGCGTTTTTTTTTTTGTGGGGAATCTCGTATTTAATCCTGAAAAATTTCTTCTTCTTCGGGGCTTATTATACTTAAAAACTAAAGCGAAAGCTCTAAGGGTTACCCCGAGGGGGGTACGAACCTCGACTTAGGCAATCATTGGTAGGGGGACAGCAAGGGACTGGCTGGATCTGGGTTAAACATCGCGCGGCGCGGAACGCGGCTCGTTATATAGGAGTCGGGGAGGCGTGGCCCGCGTGTGCCGCAAACGGTTCAAGCCAAATCCGACTTTCGGCGCTACAGGTTACGGCGCTGAATCCACTGCGGGTAATGCAACGTGTGTTCGCGGTTCTACAGAACAACGTCTATGAATAAACTGAAAAATAAGATTTTTTTTTCTACGTATTTTTCCAGGATAAAAAGTATCCCATTTTATGCCCAGGATAATAAGGTATAATTATACCGAGTTTCATCGAAATCGAACAGTTAGTTTTCACGTGATGCCTGCATATACAGACAGACAGACAAAAAAATTTTTTAGTCACATATTTGGGTTTGGTATCGATCCAGTGGACCGTGTGGTGCCGGACGTAAAGAATAACACCACCCCATTTCTTCCCGTGGGTGTCGTAAAAGGCGACTAAGGGACTTACTAGAGAATGGGCAGCAGCGTTCTCTATGCATTTTACCACCATACTGCGATCGCCAACCCGCCTGCCAAGCGTGGCGATTATGGCAAAGCCCCCCAAATTGGGGGAGGCCTAAGTCCAGCAGTGGACGTCTTACGGCTGTAATGATGATGATGATGATCGATCCAGCAACCCCCACAATATTTATTTTTTCAATATTTTCAATGTACAGAATTGACCCTTCTACAGATTTATTATATGTATAGATGGGAAAGTGTGTGTGTCTGTTTGTCCGTGTTTCACGGCAAAACGGAGCGACGAATTGAAATGATTTTTTAAGTGGAGATAGTTGAAGGGATGGAGAGTGATATAGGCTACTTTTTGTCTCTTTCTAACCCCCCACTTCCCTAAAATGGGGGGTGGAAGGTGCTAATCTCAGGAATTACTGGTTTGAATTGAAAAATTATTTTTGAGTCGGGTAGCCTACTTATTGAGGAAGGCTATAAGCTATATAACATCACGCTACTATCAAAAGGAGCGGAGCAGCAACAAAAAAATGGACGAAAACTGGCAGGCTGCGATGCGACGGGAAGGGTCAGGAGAGCAAATATTTGACGCGGACGAAGTCGCGGGCAGAAGCTAGTAATCTATAAAAATAAATAAAACCTATGTACGTCTGTGTTTGTAATATCAAAAAACAACAAACAAACGCTTTTTACTAAATGCTTATGAAAGAGTGGCAAAAATCGATGACGCAGTCAATCATAACACACGCGAAAGACCCTAACTGCATAACGCACTATCAGATTACAATCTGAATCATTTTGAAGAACATTGCCAATTCATTGCTTCATATGTTCAGGAACATAGTCTGATCAGCAACGTAAATAGCGCAAAGAATGTTGTCGAAATCTCCAAATAAAAACCGGCCAAGTGCGAGTCGGACTCGCGCACCGAGGGTTCCGTACAAACCTGTAGGTATTCTCGGTTTAAAAATAAATGTTTTTTTTTTAATTTTTATATTTCAGTTGATTTAATGTAAGGTAAATTGCGGTTTACGATTTATGACGTTTTAAAAAAAACTACTCACTCGATCTCGTTCAAACCAATTTTAGAAGTTACGGGGGGGGGGGACACTCATTTTACCACTTTGGAAGTGTCTCTCGCGCAAACTATTCAGTTTAGAAAAAAATGATATTAGAAACCTCATTACCATTTTTGAAGACCTATTCATAGATACCACACACGTATGGGTTTGATGAAAAAAAAAAAATTGAGATTCTGTTCTATGTATGGGGAACCCCAGAATTTATTGTTTTTTTTCTATTTTAGTTTAAAAATCTTAATGCGGTTCACAGAATACATCTACTTACCAAGTTTCAACAGCATAGCTCTTATAGCTTCGGAAAAAAGTGGCTGTGACATACGGACGGACGGACAGACAGACAGACAGACATGACGAATCTATAAGGGTTCCGTTTTTTGCCATTTGGCAACGGAACCCTAAAAACGTAAACGTGTACGAACGTGCGTGTGCGTGTGTACGTGTATAAACGTATTTTCTTTCTTTCTTTCAAATGAAAGGCATTCCTACAGTTAGTGATGTTTTACACAATTGTCCTGCTAGTTGTCTGTGGTGTGTGAAGTGTTTTAGCTTGGATAATAAAAGACAAAAAAAAAAGATGTTTAGATGATGTCACAAAATTTGAACATGATCTCGTCCTGATTTGGTAGATGTTTATGGTGATGATGTATTTAAGCATAGCCGGGTCTAGGGTTTTCCCACAGTACCCCACTTAGGATCTTAGATAGCAACACGTTTACGTCATAATAATATGTTATAGTGAAGCAAAAACATTGGCCTGTGGCAAAGTAATAACAGCCACACGGGTTGATAATTCAGGTTAAGGTACGCTTGCCGCGGTTGGCCCGTGGATGGGTGAACATCTTTATATACCTTCCGTACCTCGGATAGTAAATTACCGCTTCTTGCACGTCTTGGGTTGGCCCCGGCTGTCTTTCGTAAACCTTAGTCGTTACGGGTCGTCAGAACCCCGAAAGTCTGACAACCAGTCTTACCGAGGGGTATCGTATTACCCAGTAACTGGGTTGTGGAGGTCAAATTGGTAGTCGCTCCATGTAAAATACTGGTATTCAGCTGCATCCGGTAAGACTGGAAGACGACCCCAACATAATTGGGAAGAGGCTAGGCAGATGATGTTATAGATAGAACTCTGCGTATCCTTCAAGGCATAGAGGTGGGAAATTATGGTAATCATTAGCAAATATGGCTCCATTAACCGACCATTGTAATTACACGTAGAGAATATCACAGATCAAATCTTAGCGTGATTAGCATAATCGTATCGGATCACCAGCGAATTATCAAGTAAACTTAGTGATATATTATTCCCATGTTAATTCTATTGCAATTGGACCAAATATACATTGCGATGTTTCTCATTAGTAACTTCAGGTTTCGTTATACCCGCAATACATAGATAAATATTATTATATCAGTAAAGTAAAGGCAGGCAGATGATGACGAGTGAAGCATAAACTTCGTTCCCCTTTTTACGAAAACTACGGGGACGGAGAAGTTTGAAATTTGATGTTTACAGTTAAAGTTTATATGGAGGAGGAGTGTAGAAAACGAATATTTTTAAATACTAATCTAAATATTAATGTAAAAAAACTCTGTACCTTTTTTTTACGAAAATTACGCGGACGAAGGAGTATGAAACGCATAGTTAAAGTATATATGGAGAAAGTGTAAAATTATTAAATATTAAGTAATTAGTTAGGGGGGAGGGGGGGGGGGGAGGTTGATAAGTATATTTATCAGTTGTCTGGTTGCCATAGTACAGGCTCTGCCTAGTTTGGGATCAGATAACGGTGTGTTGGTTGTCCTAAGATATTAAGTAGTTTTCCTATAAGTGAAGGAGTACACCGACTTAATACCTTATGTTACCCTTTATTTACGTGTCAACGTATTGTGTACATCTTTTGTTGGAGATCCAAAATAAATAAATAAATATTGATTATGAATTATACTGATTGATACACAAATACTGCTAGTTTGTAGGTAACTATGAAAGTATTAAAAATGATGTCTTCTATTACCTTTGAGCCGTTTGGAGTTGAAACGCTCGGGTCATGGCGCCCGAGTGCGCGTCTCCTTTTTAAGGAAATTTCTCTGCGACTGGTTGACACTTCACATGACCATTCTGGCTGGGTCATTCTTTGACCAAAGAATTAGCATTGCCATTCAACGTGGCAATGCAGCCAGTCTTCTGGGCTCGTTTCCGGATGACAGTGATGTGACACTTCATATCTTGCCCAGCGTGTCCTGTTTTTTTTTACGCTGCAGGGGCTGATGAACGCTACTAAAAATGCTAAACTCGGAGCCAAATTCTAGGCTAACTCTATTTAGATTACTATCGACACGCTAGGAAGAAGAAGAAGTGATGCGGACGAGTACATTTTGTATTTATTTGTATAGTTAGTAATTAATTTTTCAACACACTTGCTCGTAAAGTGAGCCTTATTATATCGTTCTTAGGGCCATAAACCGAACTATAACATACACGTGCATAATAATATTACACACTAGTGCATAATAGAATGATCCCTACAAAGTTAAGTTAGTACCTAACTGCAAATTATATGCGAGTAAACAGAGCATTTTCAATTTAACCGGGTAATACAGTTTTTTTTTTTTTTTTGTAACAACAAAGAGGTTTTATGCCACCGAAAATCTATTTACATTTTTGAAATAAATAAATGTGTCCCTAATTAAGACGAAAAAACATTTATTATTATCAAATTATTTATAATTCACAATAATTTCTTATAAAATATTTGCATTTTATCACAAAAATTATCATTTTGAAGTAGGCTGTATGGCTGTAATCAATCAACTTACATTTGGCGCGTGCAAAAAAAAAAAATTGCGCGCCATTTCCCAATTTTCCCCTAATTTTCATATTTTGTTTGTATCGCATTTGTTGCTGTTATTTGTTTTTTCCTCGCAAGTGTGTTGAAAAACGTCGTATGATACACGTGTGTATTGATGATTACCGTCCTCGGCTCTCTTAAGACCCTCACCTGACGGCTCGGGTCTCAATGGCGCCTCAGCGGTAATCACCAACATTACACACTTGTACCATAATGTACTATAATCCACACTAATATTATAAATGCAAAAGTAACTCTGTCTGTCTGTCTGTCTCGCTTTCCTGCTAAAACTACTGAATCGATTTAAATGAAATTTGGTACACAGATAGTTTAGAGCCTGAGAAAGGACATAGGCTTTTTATCCCGGTAGTATGTTCCCGCGGGATAATTTCCGACCTCCACGCGGGCGAAGCCGCTGGCAAAAGCTAGTAAAAAGAAATATCTCTATTCATCATCTGCCTAGTCTTTTACCAACTATGTTGGAGTCGGCTTCCGGTGTAATCGGGTGCAGCTGAGTACCAGTGTTTTACATGGAGCGACTGCCTATCTGATCTCACCAACCCAGTTACTGGGTAATACGATACCCATTGGAAAGACTGGTTGTCAGACTTTCGGGCTTCTGACGACCCGTAACGACGGTCTAAGATCTACGAAAGACAGCCGGGACCAATGGCTTAACGTGCTTTCCGAGGCACGGAAGGGTCTTGGTATGTAAGGATGGTCACCCATCCACGGACCAATTGCGGCAAGCCTAGTTTAACCTGAACGACCAACCCGTGCGGCTGTTATTACTTAAAAAATATCTCTATTGTTATACTAAGCTAATAATTAAAAATTTTCAAGTGCTGCGCTTACCAACGAACAGTATTTCGTTTTATATTTACGTACATTTCTAGTGTAGGTGAACTACCAATAAAGTAGAACAAACAAAAAGTTAGGAGTATTTGCATACAAACAAGTGACACGCGGACATTTCCGAGTTGTTTGTTGAATTACACGAAGTGTCAATGAAAACAAACAGAACAAAATGGAGTATGGACGTTGGGTCTCAATGGGTATAAATGTAGCTGAGTTTGGAATACAATGTGTCTTTGAGTAGATGAATAATGCTGTCATGTTTAGAGTTCATTTGTTTTGAAATTAAAGCTAAGCAGTGGTTGTATGTGTAACTGAATTTATGCTCGGAAAGAAGTTAGTTCAAAATCGATTACTGAATCGATTTCTAGTTTTTTTTTTAAATATAGGTGATCTGTTATCTACTACGAAAATTGTAGTCACACTTCCGTTGTAAAATATCAATAATTGGTCATCCATATCCATGGCGATATTAAGTGGGGTAAATGATAGATAAAAATCTGGCCGATCGACAGTTTCAGGGTTATCCACTATTTACGGCACATTCTGTATAATTTGAATGTGACCACGTTGTAGGCCTTATAGAATGTAGATCCATACACCATTTTTTCTCATACTGCAACTCAGATACGGTAGACTGTAATTAAATAATACGAACGTACTCTTCACTTAATTAATTTAATTGCAACTCGAAAATTTTTAAATGCATTTTGATAGCCCAGTATCTGAAGAAATAAGCAAGAAGTAATAAAGGCTTTTAATGTATTTATTTTGTTGTGTGTGAACAAAATGAATAAATTATTTTTATTAAATGAATAATAAAAAAGTACCTTAAGGAAAGGAACTTATTGTTGATGTTCTTCAGAAAGGTCGGGAGCGTAGTACTCACAATCAGCGTGCATGTATGAGGCTGATTTTAGTCTCACGCTCACCGTCAGCGCTCATAGCTCAGCGCGTAGTTTGTCAGCGCTGAGGCTCAGTGTGGCTCGTTTTAGTCTCGTACTGACGGCCTTACTGTACAGACGACGACCAAAATCCGTATTGTATTAATTATTGCTGCTTTATACTGGGTAAGTAATAGATGATATAACAACAAAATCTCTAATATTTACAACATATAACAACGGAACCTATAATTTTATTTAATATACCGATTAGTTAATATAATGAACGATTGTTATAATTTTAAAATAACTAATTTTTATAAGCATAATTATCATACATTAAATATAACATCGTTTGACATAACATACATTAAATATAAAATCGTTTGACATACCACTCAAAATATATAAAACTTATTTGGTCTAATACGATGAAATGTGTTAAGATAGGTCGACGGAGCCCCGCTAGGCGGGGATCCTATTTCTGGGTGGTTTAAAAAAAATTAACCACGAAGGCTAAGGCCCGAGTCGGGGTACTCTGAGTCGGGGTGTTAACCATAATGACGTTTTTTATATATTATTAAACGTTAGACCTAATGATTTTCGATTACATAAACGTTATATCAAACAACGTTATACTAATTAAGTTTTAGAATAAATAAATGTTATATGTAAAGAAATTATATCAACAGTTGGTATATCTCACGTTGATTATATCTTATGAACGATAATAAAATGAAATTAGACCAAATGAGTTTATACGTTATGAGACGCACCCCTTTATACTATCTATTCCAAAAAAATAAAAAACCGGCGACGACGAAGACTCCATGTTCATCCGTTAATTGAGCAGAGAGCCGTCGCAGGAGACTTTGTCTTGTTATATAGCACTTTGGCTTTGTTTCTTGCATCTTTATTTTTGTAGAGTGGATCGGATGCATCCCACAATTTCTTCCTCAGGCGTACCTCGTCGATAACTCGACCCGTATCCACTTCGCCATTCGCCATGATTGTACGCGCTGACGACGTCCGCTCCGCTCGACACTAGAACGCTCACTGAAAGCAGAGGCGCTCGTGCGATCGTCAGCGCCGACAGCTACGCGGGGCCGACGCGCGACGCGTACGGCCGCCGCGTAGCTATCAGCGCTGACCACCGTGCGCACTGATAGCTACGCGTCTTTCAAAAACGATTCCTAGAAGTTCATGTATCTCGGCCATCAGCGCTGATGGTGCGCGTGCCGTCGGCGTAAAAACCAGCCTGACATAGGCTGATTTTAGTCTCACGCTCACCGTCAGCGCTCATAGCTCAGCGCGTAGTTTGTCAGCGCTGAGGCTCAGTGTGGCTCGTTTTAGTCTCGTACTGACGGCCTTACTGTACAGACGACGACTAAAATCCGGATTGTATTAATTATTGCTGCTTTATACTGGGTAAGTAATAGATGATATAACAACAAAATCTCTAATATTTACAACATATAACAACGGAACCTATAATTTTATTTAATATACCGATTAGTTAAATAATGAACGATTGTTATAATTTTAAAATAACAAATTTTTATAAGCATAATTATCATACATTAAATATAACATCGTTTGACATAACATACATTAAATATAAAATCGTTTGACATACCACTCAAAATATATAAAACTTATTTGGTCTAATACGATGAAAAGTGTTAAGATAGGTCGACGGAGCCCCGCTAGGCGGGGCTCCTATTTCTGGGTGGTTTAAAAAAAAATTAACCACGAAGGCTAAGGCGGGAGCTCCGCTACGCTTCGCTCCCGCCTTAGCCTTCTAACCTAACCCATCCGAGTCGGGGTACTCTGAGTCGGGGTGTTAACCATAATGACGTTTTTTATATATATTAAACGTTAGACCTAATGATTTTCGATTACATAAACGTTATATCAAACAACGTTATACTAATTAAGTTTTAGAATAAATAAATGTTATATGTAAAGAAATTATATCAACAGTTGGTATATCTCACGTTGATTATATCTTATGAACGATAATAAAATGAAATTAGACCAAATGAGTTTATACGTTATGAGACGCACCCCTTTATACTATTTATTCCAAAAAAATAAAAACCGGCGACGACGAAGACTCCATGTCCATCCGTTAATTGAGCAGAGAGCCGTCGCAGGAGACTTTGTCTTGTTATATGGCACTTTGGCTTTATTTCTTGCATCTTTATTTTTGTAGAGTGGATCTGATGCATCCCACAATTTCTTCCTCAGGCGTACCTCGTCGATAACTCGACCTGTATCCACTTCGCGATTCGCCATGATTGTACGCGCTGACGACGTCCGCTCCGCTCGACACTAGAACGCTCACTGAAAGCAGAGGCGCTCGTGTGATCGTCAGCGCCGACAGCTACGCGGGGCCGACGCGCGACGCGTACGGCCGCGTAGCTATCAGCGCTGACCACCGTGCGCGCTGATAGCTACGCGTCTTTCAAAAACGCTTCCTAGATAGAAGTTCATGTATCTCGGCCATCAGCGCTGATGGTGCGCGTGCCGTCGGCGTAAGACTAAAACCAGCCATAGATGTGTGAACGTAAACGAGGCAAAAGGAGTTTGTCTGGATCATAGCAGATCCTAACCCCATAGGAAGAACGCGTTAATGTAATAATAAAAAAAACCGGCCAAGTGCGAGACGGACTCGCGCACCGAGGGTTCCGTACAAACCTGTAGGTATTCTCGGTTTAAAAATAAATGTTGTTTTTTTTTTAATTTTATATTTCAGTTTATTGAATGTAAGGTAAATTGCGGTTTACGATTTATGACGGTTAAAAAAAAAAAACTACTCACTCGATCTCGTTCAAACCAATTTTCGGTGGTAGTTTACATAGTAATGTACATCATATTTTTTTTAGTTTTATCATTCTCTTATTTTAGAAGTTACGGGGGGGGGGGGGGGGCACACAGTTTTCAGTTCACTTTGGAAGTGTCTCTCGCGCAAACTATTAAGCTTAGAAAGAAATGATAATAGAAACCTCATTACCATTTTTGAAGACCTATTCATAGATACCCCACACGTATGGGTTTGATGAAAAAAAAAAAAAAATTGAGTTTCTGTTCTATGTATGGGGAAACCCAAAATTTATTGTTTCTTTTCTATTTTAGTGTGAAAATCTTAATGCGGTTCACAGAATACATCTACTTACCAAGTTTCAACAGCATAGCTCTTATAGTTTCGGAAAAAAGTGGCTGTGACATACGGACGGACGGACAGACAGACAGACAGACATGACGAATCTATAAGGGTTCCGTTTTTTGCCATTTGGCAACGGAACCCTAAAAACAATTACAGTTGACCTTTTATCATCATCCACCGTCCACTGCAGGACATAGGTCGCCCCAAAAACGAGGGCTTGCCATAAACGCAGGTGGATGGCGATCGCAGTATGGTGGTAAAAGGTTTAGAGAACGCTGCTGCTCATGACTCTAGACTGAACTTTAAACTCCAATAATTCCTTTGCAAGCCATGACAGGGTCACGGATTTGTTCGAAAAAGTTACTGTGGCCCAGGCAACAGAAGGAACACGGGTGGGTTTTAGTCAGTCAAAATCTAACATGGCCTCCACTCAGAGCTCTTCCGCTCTGTGGGGAAGATCATCGAAGTCATTCTATGATAGATCCCAAACAGAAAAAAAAAACTACCTAAAACATTACACAAGCATTTTTCTTACGCTCGAAACTCTAACTAACCAGATAAGCCAAAGTTTTGCACGAAGGTAAACAGACTAGGAATCTGAAAAGTTAAATAAAGCACCTCTCAAGCCGCGAAACTCTCACCTGAGTTCACAAGTGTGGTGTCTTCCTGTTGGCAAGCCGTTTCAATTTGCACGAGATCCAGCGTCTGGCAACAATAAGGCAATTGCTTTGTAAGTTTGATTGGGACACAATGCCGGGACGAGGTGAGCTGTTAGAGATATTTTATGTATCAGTACGTGAGTTCGTCTATGTAGTTTGAATGTCAATGACAATATTGTGGACTTGAACTCTGGTTTCCTCGTACACGTGGTTGAGGTTTAAGATGAAATAATTTTTGATATTTTTAAGCTTACTTGGAAAAAATTAAATAGACTTCGTACCCAAGTAGACCGCAAGTAGAGTAAGGACCACCTCCACAAGTGCGGGCTCATGGATACCTCAGTCCTGTGGCGAGTATGCGGCGTTTTTCCATAGACAATGGGTCATCTCCCATCTTGCACCGCATGCGGGCTATCGCATGGTCACGAGAGGACCTAATTGCTGCGTCAGCTAACGTTATTCGCATTGATGAATTTTCGCCAAACAAATTTAGAAACAATATTTAAATATATTTTTTCGTGTTATTTTTGCCATCGACAAGCTAAGAAGAAGATTACGATTATAATTACTTGCTACTTTGTTCTTGGACCTTGCTTCTTGGATTTGTGGGCTGGGCTCATATTTTAAAAGAATCGTCAATGAAACATCTTCAGTAAAGAAACTAGACACCAAGTACCTCAATTTCGTTTCTCTCGCCAATTTTGGCAATCTTTGGAGAAGTTGGAAGCGTTGTTATAGTAATTCATAAGCTTTTGACAGATCTACATACATTTAAATGCCGTTTAACTTAGAAATTACTAGGAAATGAATGTTTATTTCATCCCATTGTGTTTTATACCACGTTAACTTCTGTCATTCGTCTTTATTCAGTTCAGTTTATTCAAGTAACCATGACTCATTTGTTAGTAAACTCAAGCAATGTTAGTAACCAAGATAATTTTATCTACATCCTAAACAAACCAAATTCCAACCGACGCTTCACCAAATTCATTTATCCCCATGTATAATTAAAGTTTTGAAAATAGAATGACAAAAATATTCTGTTCTGCAAAATCAGCCTTTTCTTTGTTGTGCACGTGTCTCGGATCATTTTTGTGCGTACAAAGTCATGTATCAAATTAGTTAATAGTGTGTCTGCGTTGTTAGCAAGCTATTCTAATGAGCGTGGTGGATTTTCAGCGTTCTAGAGATACGCTCTGTAACGCGTGTTAAGGGATAGCGTGTCGGTTGTTACAATTTTAATTTTCTATATTTTAGTTTTTTTTTTGTCAGTTATATATATAATAGTATCGTCTTTTGTTTTAGTATGTACGGTAATCATTATATCTTCAAGTTGTACTATTTTTTTAGTCCTTGGAAAGATTCTTTCGTCCTCGACATTTAATGTCTTCTGTACTCTATAAATCATTTTCAAGTTTTGAGTCGATTGGGATTGAAACGTTTGGGCCTATTTTTATTGGGAATGTTATCTCGCAGGTTAATCTATGAGATCGTGGGCCGCTTAACCAGACTTCCTCGTGACTACCTTAATAAGTTAAGGCCTCCAGCCAGAGCTTAATAACTTAAAACTAGAGCGACTACTTGCTAAGGGCACCCCCTGTGGGACCTCGGCTTAGGGCATCGCTGGTAGAGGGCAGCAAGGGACGGGCTAGATAGGAATAAACTATGGGGCCTAAATGGGCGTCTCTTTTTAAGGATTTTTTCAGACTGGACGGCATTTTACGCGGCCACAGGGCTGGGTTGGTATTTTGCTAAATAATTAGCATTGTCATTCGACGTGGTAATGCTGCCAGGACACGTTTCCGGATCACATAGATGCGGATGAGTACTTTGACGCCTACGTGTCCTTTTGTTTTTGTATAGTTAGTTAGGAAGTAATTTAATTTAGTACTTAGTGTTAACTGGCGTTAAATGTTCTATATCCTTACAGCGTGTTTTATTGGTTGTGACTTAGTATAGTCTTCTTTAAAGTAAAATTTTCGTTCTGCGAAAAATTCTGCTTCGGTAAAACCTGTGGGGGCCTGATATAACTTTATGACTTGACCTAAGTTAAGACTGGAATTATTTCCTATGATATGCTTTAGAACGATAACAAAACAGCGCAAGTTAGCTTGGCTTAAATTTAGAACTATCAAAATAATGATGACATTTTTTCAAAATTATCAATGACCAGCTACGCTATCTATTGTTGACAATGTGAACGTTTGTATATTTAGATTTTTGTTACTCAATCACACAAAAACGGCCGAACAGATTTAGTTGAAGTTCGGCATATAGATAGATCGCCAACCCGCCTGCCAAGCGTGGCGATTATGGCAAAGCCCCCCAAATTGGGTGAGGCCTATATCCAGCAGTGGATGTCTTGCGGCTGAAATAATGATGATGATGATGATGATGATATAGATAGTTTATAACCTGGATTTACATATAGGATACTTTATATCCCGGTAGTTTGTTCCCATGGGATATTTTTCGACCTCCTTGCGGGCGAAGCCTCTGGCAAAAACTAATAAAAATAAATCAAAGTTGAGAAAACCCCACTCTTTGATGAGCTCTGCTATCAAAATATTTTTAATATTTTAACTTTCCTTTTACGTTAACTAATACGCTATAATATTTATCCTCATGTACATGTGTTATAATATGAATCTTCAAAGCACCCGATTTTGAGTCGAAATTTAATTACTTTTAAAACGTTTTTATTACGTTATAGAAAGAAAGTAGAAATGATTAAAGAACGGCAGATTATTTTGTGTGAAGGATAAACTTTCTAAACGTTATATAAAAGTATGCAAAGACTTTTTTTAAATGACCACGTACAAATTAATTCATACAGTCAAAATTTTTAAGACATAATATGATACTTACCAAAATGCACTGGACAGACGTAGTGGATTTAGGGCCCACGCCCTCTCACAGTGAGGGTGCCTGGTTCCCAGCAGTGAGAACATTATAGGCTGCTTATGCTATGGTATGCTACACATAAGCATCAAAGGGAACTGTAGAGTCAAAATGGTTAAAAGGAGCATAAAATACTGCCTGGCTGGTCTAGAGGTCGCAATCGCTAAATGCTGAGCATGAGGCCCTGGGTTCGATTCACACCTCGGGCAAAGTGTTAGCGGGTTTTCCTATCTGGAATTTCTCAGTAGCAGCCTGGATTTCTGCCAGGTTGATGGCAATAGGCTCGCCCCCTATTATATAGGACTTAAACATCACTGGCAAAATGTGGGTGTACTGCTATAGGTACACTTCTGTCCATCCCTTCGGGAAAACAGAGCGTGATTTTTTCAAGTTTTGGTACATTAATCTTTAATCAACCTGCCCTTAACTCCACAGTAGTTTACGTCAAACATTTAAAAGTCTAATTATATGAGATACAGTTCACTTGTCCACGCGAGTCCTCACAAGTGACAATGCTTCGGTCGACGTCGTGAGCCTATTGTTGACTTCCTATTCCTTCAAGTTCAACAAAGAGGTGAGTTCTTTTTTGGCTGATCGTAATTGTTAAGTTGTTACACCACACTCGCACGATGTAAATATATCGAGGTGGGATTTTCGCGTACTGCATTTTAAACCCACTACTTAGCGCCGAGAGTTGATAATCGAACATAGTGTTTTTCTGACGCACTGGGATGCCCTCTGTTGGAATCTGAATGCTCGGTTCAATACCGACAGTTTTTTTACTAGAAATATTTTAGCCAACCTCATGGCGTCATGGCATTTGTAACCCTAATGGATGGTGGCAATCAATACATTACCATTTTGATACTTACACTACTCGTTTAATAAGAGATTAAAAATGATTATAAAGATGGAAGGCGAGATGTATATTTGAAAACTATTCATTGATCTGGTGAGAGAACTCTTGTTCTTCGCATTCTACCATAAACGTTTGTCACCAATCATTGAAAAAAGTCAGAAAATAGAAGGCGTCAGTGAAGCAAATTTCATTTGGTATTTGGCATAAGCGCATCGCGGCAGCAAAAAAGGTTCGAAACAGCGATGTGATGTTAGTTGAGTTGAATTGCCACCAATATAAAATTAAAGCATTAAAATTAAGCCCAAACTTAAAGCATTTGTATCAAATAAACCAATTACAGCCACTTTTGATTTGTCAAGGGGTCGGCCAGTCCGAAAGATAGGCTGCCCATTCCAAAGCGTAATATGTTCCTATGGAGAAGAATTAGCAAGAAACTGCACGGACACTCTTTCAAAATTTTGTTACTCACAAAAAACTGATTACATCATTCACGTTAGAACGTTAATAATAAAAACCATTCTGAAATTAAAATAAGCCGTGGCAGTTAAGACATGACCAGTCCCTACTGACAGAACCCGTTCACAAATATGACGTACGGATCAGCACCATCCTGTTGCTTGATTAATTACGCTATCAATATGTTATTATATTGTTTCGCAAAAAAATAAGTTGCTTAGAAGTTTTTACAGTAATTTTATTAATAATATTGCCCATGGCTGTGCCATTAATATTATCTATTTTGATTGCAGTTTTCCATTATGTTTTGATTACCTTTAATGAAACAAAATATTATTTATAATTTTTCGTGAACATGATTTCTGTGGGAACCGATCTCTTAACAATATTAACCGTCCAGAATGTAAGGTCATTTTTAAAATATTAATTCATATTAGTAAACAACTCCAAAAGGACTCATTCGTCAACTCGCGCGCAATTAACTCGCTCGATCGAGCGAGTTGGCACATTCCGATTTTAATTATTTTTGTTGTCGTCAACTCGCGACTAGAGCGAAAAATGGTACAGTCATCTATAAAAGTTTTATAATAAATTCAATATAGAAACCTACTTTATAAGCATAAGGCGTTGTACGATTTGAATTTGAAATAAAAGAAATGTAGTTTTTAATAGATATATTATGTATTTATAATTTACAACACATGCCAAACATTAAAAACACTGCTCATATTTATATTACCTACATTTTGAAGATTATCAACAATATCACATTTTTTAAAGATTTTTTTTCCTCAAGATTTTGGTTAATAACCTAGTATGTAACATGACTAAAACTAAACAAATATAACAAAGTAAAATCAACAATATCAAAAGATACGAGTATACCATTTGGCTAATTATTACTTAATACTACTATAAACAATCATAGTCTTAGGAACTATAAAATCACAGTTCAGTGTTTGTTGTAAATGATTTTTATAACAAACGTTAATATATTACTGATTAAAAGAATCACAGTGTTGAAAATGATTTTTATTACTACTGTGTATATGTAATAATCACAAGATCAGAAGTTCGATACATAAATCGATACTTATAGCGCCGTGCATAAATTCATTTATGGTAAATGTAATGTGTTTATCAATAGCGCACGTTTCTTTTGACTTTACTGTTATATTAGACCAGGGGTTCCCAACCTTTTTTTGTCTACTGCCCACTTTAAGAATAAATTATTTTTTAACGACCCCCTTTTTAAACATACTTAAAAACCGCTAAGTACTTATAACTGATTATTGAAACGCAAATTTATAGTATTCGGACAGAGTATCTTTTATTGAAAATAAAACAAACATAATCAATTCTTATATAAAAACCAATGTGAAGGTTGAATCTGATGCTGTTCAATAAGTTTGTTGATCAGGTTCCAATTTACTGAAAAATAGCCGCAAGGCGCCACGTTCGGTAACACGCAAACTATTTCTCTTTTTAGTAAGCAGCGTTGCCACAGCACTAAATCCACGTTCACACAAATATGACGATGGGAATGCTATCAAACTTCGTTGAACAATTGACCACAATCCAGGGTGCAATTGCGGGATCGGTTTTTGTAGCCAAAATTCTTGATATCCATTTTTGAACTTGATTTTTATTTCTTCGTTTGTTGTCAATTCTATAAGTTCTTGTTCCAGCTGAGGTGACATTGCTGTGTTGACATTTGAAAACGGATCCAACACCCAGTCTGGTATATCCAAGTTTAAAATGTCCTGGTATCGTACGGTGAAGTCAATGTGGAGGTTTTCCAAATGTTGGCAGTAGGCAAACAAGTCGTCGTTACTGCAGTATACTGATAAATTCGGAAAATTGTGAAACTCACGTCTGCCCATATTCTTTTTGTGCAGAAGCAGTTTGGCTTCGAAAGCAGCAACGACATTTTTTGTTTTAATTAAATTTAGTTCATCGCCTTGCAGTTGGAGGTTCATGTCGTTGAACATTTTATACAGGTCTGTCATGTAAGCTATATCATTCTTTGATGTTATGAGCTTGTTGCGCAGTTCTGTATGTTTAGTTTCCAAGAACTCTATCACAGAGTCAAACAGGTTGTAAAATCGAATCAGACAATTGCCTCTTGACAGCCAACGAACTTCAGTATGAAGCAACAAACGGTTGAAATCTTCGTCATTAGTAACACAAAGCTGATGAAATAATCTATCATTCAAAGAGCTGCTACGGATGTTATTGACTGCTTTGATGACATATTGCAGTGATTGAAATAGTCGTTCACTTAAGTTTCTAGCAACCAAATGTTGTCTATGAATAACGCAATGTATAGCAAGGACATCTGGAATTTTATTCTTTAAGTATGCTATGAAGCCTTTATGGCACCCTGTCATAGCTGGAGCGCCATCCGTAGCAACTGATATAATATTTTTCAAAGGAATCTCTTTCTCTTCACAAAATTTTTCCAATGTATTGAATATGGTTTCGCCTTTTGTATCTGTCTCCAAATTTCTGGCAAACAATAGTTCTTCACGTATTTTCTCATCTTTAATAAACCTCACGTAAGATAGCAACAACGCTTCATTAGTTGGTAAAGTGGACTCATCGAGCTGAATTGAGAATTGACTAGTCCTCAGATGATTGCACAATGATTCTTCAATGTTTTCAGCCATTTCATCAATTCGTCTTTGCACAGAATTATTACTCAAAGGAATTTTTCGGATAATATCTGCGGCCGGTTTATGAAGCACAGTAGTTATTACTTCCTTTATTGCTGGCAACATTAACTCTTCTCTGATGTTGTGTGGTTTGCCTTTTTGAGCAATTAACAAAGAGATATTTTACGAAGCTCGAAGTCTGTCGTCATCTTGCTTAGCAGCCGCCGAAAATAGTTTTGATACACTTGGCTGAGTATTATGCTTCTTCTCTAGGTCTTGAAAATATGCTACATTCTTTTCTGTCTTATCTGGATGCATTTTATTCAAATGATCTTGCAGTCTTGAAGGCTTCATTGCTTCGTTCGAAAATGTTTTTAGACATAGAAGACACAAAGGCGACGACGGGTTTGTGGGATTTTCAATAAATCCGAATTTAATATATTCCGCAGAGTATTGCCGTCTCTTCTTTTTTACTTCCGACATTGTTTTGTTTTAAGAAATACGTAAGTGTTGAAATCAAATACTGCTTATCTATTATGCGCGAAACCGCAAATGAAAATAAAATAAATTTACGTCGTTTATATAGGATTGCATAAGCAGCACGCACCAACAGGAATAAGACAAACGTGCATAAACTCGTTTATCTCATTCGACGCCCAATCGTACTCGACAAGCAAGAACAAGTATTATAGAACCAGCCGATTGGTATAGGAATGTACAATTCGGATTATTTAACAAAAACTTGTTAAAACATGATTGCCCGCGGTATTTTATATCGAACCGAGTTTGAGCTATATCTTAATTAATATTAGTTGATGTTCACAAGATGTAGTCGAGAGTCGAGAGCTCAGTCGGTGTCTAAGAGTCTTCCTAGCTAGGTAGATGAAATTATAAATCGACCCCAAAGCCCTACACAATGCCCCCTTTTTTTTCTGGGTCTCTTACCGCCCCCCTTTAGGCCTGCAGCGCCCACAAGGGGGCGTTATCGCCCAAGTTGGGAAAGACTGTATTAGACCCTTTCAAGTATAAAGTTTGATAATAATCATCTACTGTTTTCAAGATGGTCAAAAAATGTGCAATGCTTGAGGGTTTATTGTTGACTTTTTTATTTATAGTACAATGCCAGCTCTCGACCATGTTTGTAGTACGATGATGCCAAAAAATAAAGTGTCATTTAACCAAGTCTCTACAAAATAATCATTAAATTTGAAAATATTTTTATCTCGCGGACATTGAGATATAATGTACAACCAACCATTCTCGTAATTTCGCCAAATGGTAACTTAACAAAGCTTTTCTTTGGAAAGAAAGATTCGAACCACGAGCAGAATTTCACCTCTAAGACGACCTACTGACCCTCAGTTAACCTACTCTATACGTTTTTAAATTAAATTAAATGTTAAATTTATAAAAACACTTTTTTTGACGACTGTAAATTTTCGCTCAGTCGCTAGTTGACGACAACAAAAAAGATAAAATCGGAATGTGCCAACTCGCTCGAGCAAGCGAGTTAATTGCGCGCGAGTTGACGAATGAGTCTCCAAAAGCATTAATTTGTTAGCATTTTAGCACCCTAATTGCTTAACACGCTACAAATAATATATATGAATCTAATCTATTGCTATATATTTTCGAAATAATTGTCTGTTCAACAACTGCAAATAATGTTGTTAAACTGTAAAAATAATAAAAAGGGATAAATTCTTTCAGTAATTTCTTAGTTTTTTTTCTAAAAAAGAATATAAATGTATATCGCTGGTAAAACATACAGTACTATTCCATATAGACTTCTCCACGCTTTTTTTACAAAGTTTAGTTGCTGTTCACCTTCGCTTTTCTTCAGTATGTAATAAAACATCATCAGATCAGATCGTTACGTCAACAACCTTTAACATCATAACGATCATCTTATCTCTACGTGACTACATCATAAGTTTTTTTTCTGCATTTTTTATCCTTATGAAATCATAGGAAATACCACTCTGTTCTTTGTAGAGATACTTATAAAATTAATTTTGTAATATAAAAGCTAAGATATACAAGTAGACATAATAAAAGGTATTTAAAAACTAGCGTGCGTTTATGATCAGAAGTATGTAAGGAAAGGATACTAAGGATCGTAGAAGGTTCTGTAGTTTCTGCATACCGCTGTGTGACGTAGGTGTCAGTTTATGTAGCAGCCAATTAGGAGGCACTTAATCTACCATAAATAGTTACCTACCTAAAACATTTCATATAAAGTAGGTTGTCACAAAAACAACAATTCAGAGTCAAACCCCTAAACTCTACAAACATTACATCTTGGTCGTAGCGCGATCGACGCAGAGACTCTTTATGAGCTTATTGTAAGAAATTAAGACAATAATATTTAATGTTGTGTGAGTGTGGGTTAGTTGAATTAAACATCCAAGCCATACATTTTGATCAAGATAAAGGTTTGTAGAGTTCTAACTTACTAGGTTTTGCCCACGACTTCGTCTTTGTAAATGTCGGTTACCGCAGACGCAGACAAAGTCACGGAATGAAAAGTAGCCCTTGTCCTTTCTTGGGGTTCAAACTTACCTCGTACCGAATTTCGTCAAAATCAGTTCAGTGGTTTAGTCGTGAGCATAACAGACTGACAGATTTACTTTCGCATTTATAAATTAGTGTAGAATATATCTTATATCTTTAAACGAGCAATTCTTGTATAAATATATATATATTCTGAATCTCGGAAACGGCTCCAACGATTTTCGTGAAATTTAGTATACAGGGGGTTTCGAGGGCAATAAATCAATCTAGCTAGGATTCATTTTTAGAAAATGTCGTTTTATTCGTGTTTACAATAATCAACTTAAACATAAACTTATGTTTTTTTATTGGAAGAAAAATAACAAAATGTAATTTGTATTTAAATATAATTTCTAAAAAAACACAATATACCTAAAAAAAAAATACCGAGCAAAGCTCAGGCATCCAGGTACTTTAGATAATATAGATTAATCCACACTAATATTATAAATGCAAAAGTAGGTAACTCTGTCTGTCTGTCTCGCTTTTCTGCTAAAACTAATGAATCGATTTAAATCAAATTTGATACACAGATAGTTTAAAGTCTGAAAAAGGACATAGGCTACTTTTTATCCCGGTAGTACGTTCTTGCGGGATATTTTCCGACCCCCACGCGGGCGAAGCCGCTGGCAAAAGCGAGTAATAAATAATATAAAGTATAGATGTTTCTAAAGAAACAAGAAATACTAGTACCAGCCTACATATTGATATTTTGCCTCAGTCCTTTGAGACGAATATATGATAAACAAATAACGGCTCTGCCTACGTAACGTTTTAATTGATTCATAAACGTAAGAAAAACCGTAAGTGAATCAGAAAATTTTACAATTTACGTAAGTACAGTATGAATCGTTGCGACTTGTTATTCTGTAGGATTACTACGGACAATCCTGAATTTAATTATTTTAGCTCCAAAGAGACGATCCGATTCGATTTGCCTTTAGCTTAACGGAACTGAGAATTCATTCGGACAGTTAAGGATTTGGGCTGTTCAATCCGGTTCTTTGGAAGTTATTGCGTTTATTGCATGCAGTTAAAAACAAAAAACGTTTTACAAATAAAAAAATACCTATTTTATGTTACCACAATTTTTTGTTAGTAGCAAATCTCTCGAGACGTAGGTATAGCAATGTATATTTTAAATGTTTTGTTTGAATTGATTTAGTTTATGTTTGACTGATAAGCGATAATACAAAATTTACCTCACTCTTAAATGTCGCAATTTCGATCCGCAAGTTAAAGGAAAACGTCTAATCTATCTGCAAATGATTTGATGGTACTTTAAAGTGGTTAATTGTAGACTTCCGTCGTCATCTTAAAAAAATATTATATTATAAGAAACACCGTCATAGAAAACTGTGTAAGAAATTCTTTCTGGGGAATAACCCACAATGGTAAAGTACCTACAACATCATGACGATTGTTTTTACGCAGGAACCTTTATATTTGCTTTTAATTTAGTTAGCTCATCTTTGAATAAACACTTACCGCAATAATTATGAATTTTCCAGATGACTTACCTATTGATTCTAGGTATTATCTGCACGTCAAATCATTTGTCTTGTGCTAAGAGGTTCATGAATAGATTTGTCTATTTACAATAATGCTACATCAACATTGTAGTATTGTACTGTTTTTCTCCCATCCATAAAAGATGTTTAGTTATAAAATGGTGAGTCGATAATCCTACTATCCTGTCCTACTGTCTATAATATCATAAATGTGAAGTTTGGATGTTTAAATGCTTATATTTTTGGATGTTTGTTACTTAATTACGCCAAAACGGTTTAACGGATTTAGATGAAATTTGGCAGGCAGGTAGCTTATAACTTGATTAACACAAAGAATACTATTTATCGCGGTAGTACACCCCCATGGAATAATATTCGATGTCCACGCGAGGTACGCCCTATCTATACTTTAATATTATAAGCTGAAGAGTTTGTTTGTTTGTTTGATTGAACGCGCTAATCTCAGGAACTACTGATCCGAATTGAAAAATTCTTGTCTTTCATTCTTTTTGTGTTGGGTAGCCTATTTATCGAGGAAGGCTATAGGCTATATAACATCACGCTACAACCAAGGAGAGCGGAGCAGTAATGAAAAATGTTGCAAAAACGGGGAAAATCACACGGGTAGGCTATTCGACGCGACGGGAAGGGTCGGGGGAACAAGAAATTTTACGCGGACGAAGTCGCGGGCAGAAGCTAGTAGGATAATATTCGATGTCCACACGGGCGTAGACGCTCGAAAAGCTTGTCTTGCTAAAAATGTGATACTTTGGATGTTTGTTACATATTATACTTTTTATCCCGGGTAACCTTTTCGAAAACGAAACCGCTGACAAAACCTAGTAATAAAATACATAGGGACTTTTAATTTACACGAAACATATTATAGACTGGCTTTTGCCAGCGGCTACGCTCGCGAAGAATTCGGAAATTATCCCCCGGAAACTACTACTGGAATAAAAAATATCCTATGTAGGTATTAAATTAAGGTTTTAAAATATCTGTGTGCCAAATTTCATTCAAATTTAATCGGCTATTTTTGCGTGATTGAATACCAAACATCCAAAAACCTGATCATCTAAGTATATAAACTTTCACAATCATATTAGTAGGATTTAAATATAAAAAAATTACAGAGAGTGACATACCTAACGTTGTACCTACGCATTCATTTATTATATAACGCGAAATTGCGAAACCTTGGTGTTTATTAAAACACCTACTTGAGTAGTTCTATGAAACATCGACAATGATTAATATTAGGGAAAATCATGGAATTTTTTGCCAATAAATCATAAAACTGGTAGGTCTCTGTTCTACAGGTTTACGCATTAGGAAAAATCCTGATAAAATACTTGTACCTATAAAAATTGTTATTAACATATTTTAACTGTAAGAATAAATTAAAACAAAACCTATTTGCGTATAAAGGACCACATTATTTTCAATTCGCCAATAAGGAGCAATTATAATGACAGGTTGTTAACTAATAAATTTTTTAAGTTTTTATTTTCGATAAACGACCGTGAACTGTGAAATTGTGAGTCATTATCAAACTGCCTACCTTGTCTGAACTATGTTGAAGTCGGCTTCTAGTCTAACCGGATATAGATAATTACCATGTATGTATTTTACATACAACTGACTGATTGCCCCGTTGGTCTTGCGGTCGCAAGCACGACTGCTGAGTTTGGCGCCCTGGATTCTTTGCCCAGGTCGGCCAAAGTTTTACTGGGTTTTCCATTAGGAATTTCTAAGTAACAGCCCGGAGTTCGCAAGTAGGCTGTGTGATACCCCCGTGCCTCGGAACGCTCGTTAAGCCATTGGTCCTGCGTCTGATCTCTCTCTCTGGTCGTTTCGCATTGCCGTCTCGGCCTATAAGAGTGAGGGAAGAGTGAGTACCCCTGTGTCTGCGCACACACTTTTGCAATATAATATCTCCCGCGCCGATGGGTAGTCCCGATGAGATTGCCCGCTATGACTCAAATAAGGTCTGGAGGACTATATTTTACATGTAGCGTTTGCCTATCGGACCTCCACATTCTATTTACTGGGTAATATGATAACTCTAGGAAAGACTGGTTGTCAGATTTTTGGGTTTCAAATCCCATACCGACTGAAAAAGATGCAGGAATCACAGCCGTGACCAATGGCTGCAATATGCCTCCGAGACACGGAGGAGTTTCTATATAAAGTGGGCGATAACGCCTCCTTGTGGGCACTGCAGGCCTAAAGGGCGGGTGGTAAGAGACCCAGAAAAAAATGGGGGCGTTGTCTGGTATAGATGGTCACTCATCTACAGAACGACCTCGGCAAGCATTGATTAACCTTGAAGATCAAACTGTGCGACTGCTATTATTGAGCCACTATCAGTCAATCAACTCAAACTATCTGAAAATAGACTAGACTAGACTGCCCCACAACACTCTATCCTTCGCTTCTTCATCCAGTTTGTCCCAGCCACCTTTTAATGATCGTCCTTCCATCTAGTGGCGTCCCGCACTACTTTTGCCGATACGAGGTCTCCACTCCAAGGACCGTCTACTTCATCGGCTTTCGGTTATTCGACAGACATAGCCAGCCCACTGCCACTTCAGCTTGTTTACTCTGCAAGCTATGTTTGTAACTCCGGTTCGGAGTTTCAGAGCCACGAGCTTCTTTCAAATGTTGACTCATAAAGATGAAAGAAGTTACCCAAAAATTCGGGTTATTCACCGATTCACACGCATTTGTTAGTGGGCAAATTGACATTATAATTAACATAATAAAGATTTATTTTCTCACCACAATATAAGGTACATTTAACACGATATAAAGAACATTATACAACAACTACATTTTAATAATTATCTTGTGGGAGATTGGTGCCTAAGCTAGACGTAAGGCCTGTGTTTTATGAAACCAGGACTCCCCCTATTCGGAGATAGTTACATTTTGTAGAAAATTTATTAAAGATTATTAGAGCTGGTTTTATGTTCAACTGTATGTATTTTCTTTTTTTAATGTACATGTACACCGATTTCTCTGCCTATAGTGGACCGATTTTTAAAATTCGATTCAAATAGTTTTTGCCTCTTGGGTGGTCCTATATAAATTGTACTGACTTTGTTTGGCTAGTTATTGCGATAGCTTCAATAATACGTATTTAATCCATTTTGTGTTTTGTGATGATTTTCTAACACTTCCTGTCAGTGCAGTTTACCTGGCCAATAGTGGTATGGTATATGAATTATTGTGAGTAGGTATCATCATTAGAAAGAGAAAAAAGGCGGCAACAAACTAAAATACAGATTCATAGACAACGACTTCCGAAATAAAAGCAATTTTTGACGTTGTACTGTTTTTTGGAAGTCGTTTGTATTTTTAGCAAAAATGCTTTTTTAACTGTGAAAGTGAACTTTGTGTAAAAGTGATTTTTTTTGAAATTATCATTGTTATTTTAACGTGTTATTGAAAATTATTATATTATTTAAAAGTTACGCTTCAACCGATATGTCAGATAAATTCGTGCACCCGACCAATAATCCAAAATTTCAACACATTTTACTCACGGAGTTGTGCAGCATTTTGTGGAGGCCTAGTTTAAAAGGATAATTTACAATAATCAAGTTAAATATTTATTTACATGTAAGTGATACAGCGTGTAATAAATACTTCAAGAATGTGACCTGTTTCGTAAACTCTGTAGGTAGCTTAAAACATGTTCTTAATTAAATACGGCGCCGAGACGTAGCGATTTCGTAACTGATACTGATTTGTTAGTGTTTCAGTTTGAGCACAGTTTTGAGAACTAAGTACTACACGTTATACCCATGTGTATATAACTAGAGGTACAAAATAACCCCATTTCTTCCCGTGACTGTCGTAAGAGGCAACTAAGAGACTTACTAGAGAATGGGCAGCAGCGTTCTCTATGCATTTTACCACTATTCTGCGATCGCCAACTCGCCTGCCAAGCGTGGTGATCATGGTAAGCTCCCCAAATTGAGGGAGGCCTATGACCAGCAGTGGAAGTTAAAGCTAAAAAATTTGTTTGCTTGAACACGCTAATTTCTGAAACTATCAGTCAAATTTGTTTAAATATATTTTTGCATTTTATAACCCAATTCTGGAGAAAGGCAATCCAACATCACGCTAGGACTCTAAAGAGCCGAACAGAAAAATAGCTAAGTAAAACCGAACTAATAGCGTGGGCACTGTGGGCAGGCGAAGCAATGGGACAGGGTAGGTCAGGGAACAAGAAACTTCACGCGGAAGAAGTCGCAGGCAGAAGCTAGTCTTTAATAAGTTTAAATTATCTATAGACTGATTGTTTTTTTACGATAAAATGGTAGCTTTACAGTTCACTCAAAACGTACGTAATAACAGCATATTTTTACTTGCCAAACTATCTCTAAGCATTCGGTTAAATGTGCTGATTCATCCGGTCAAGGCCAAATCTATAACTCATTTCATCACATTACATACTGCTAAATGAGGCTTCAAGGACCACGAAATAGTTACTATGAGAATGAAACCCATACATATTTTATAACCATATTCCAATACAAAATTAATAACAGCCCCTTTAATCTAAGGAGGTTAGGTAAATAAAACAAGATATGATTTTTTTTTATATGTAGTAATAAAAAGTAACGGTCTTTACATAATATGTAAAAGTATATAAAAATAAAATAATCATAGTGCAAAGAATCAGCATTGCCATAAAACGTGGCAATGCTGCCAGCCTTATGGGCACTTTTCCCGTTGACAATGATGCGGACGAATTTTCAGATACACTACGATTATTTTCTGTTTCATATATACGTATTATATTATTTCCAGACTGTTAGTTATTAAATTATATTAATATCCAAAATAATTGATTAATTTAATTTTGTCACTATTTCAAGACTGCTGAAAAATTATTGCTGAGAATAGTAGGTATTGTCCTATAATTACCATAACGTATGAAGCTCCTGCCGCGTACGTTTCAAGTTTTTTTGTTTTGTATAATTTAATATTATAACAATTTCAATTCTGCAAAAATGTTTATTATTTTATTTATTACTTATTAATTTCAACTATAATGTCAGAAAACGATGCAATAAAAATTGTTTGACTATCAAATTAATCGCATTGGGATTGTCAGTGTGTTTCGCAAATATCTTGCCTTCCATCCCTCTCACAGGGTGGAGGTCCGGTGTCCCAGCAGTGAGAATGTTATAAACTGATTACGTTATAGAAATAATCTACTTGTTGCTGAAGAAATTCCTATTTACTTTCGTGCTTTGCATTTTATCCGCGCAAGACACGTAACGTAAATATTATTTGATAATTTTATAATTGAAAATATAACTAGGTGTCCATCATGCTTTAGCGCTTTAGTTTAAAATGTGATAAATAAGCGAATGTTCTCCCTTTGATATGAAGAAACTATTATGAAAATAAAATGTGGAATTTACGTTAGCACAATTTTCGTTATCACTCGTTCGATCACTCGCGAAACTTTTAACACTTATTAAACCATTTGTGTTTAACAAAAATCATAGTTTACGAACTTCATCCGATTGCTCTACCTAACCACCCAAGAGTTCAAAAAAAAAAACAAAATAGTAGATAACGAATTATTTTTTTAAATATCATTCATATTATAAATATATAATAACAAATGCGTGGTTACATGGTTCATAAATGAGGTTTGCTCTTACTCGATGTCATCGGTAACCCATGCACGAGAGTTTTGTTTAAAACTTTTCTGACAGCCTTGAAACAAACAAAAACAAAGAAAATATTAGTGTAAGTAACTGTTTATATGTAAGTGCATATTTTGAGACAAACACGTTTACACAAACAAACCAAAATTAAATACTAATAACTGTTTTTATTTGATTTCGTATTTTAAGTTCATAAGCCCCTTCACGAGTGTAAGAGGAAAATACGTCATAGAAAATAAATGCGATGACGTAAATCGAAAAAGTAAACCTGTGAAAGAATTTCGCAATTGTGCATGTGGATTCGTTTAGTGACGTCTTTGGTCACGTTTCTTATTTAACAATATGAAATAAAAAAACATTACATCATGGCTTGTTTCCCCAAAGGGATGGGCAGAGTTGTACCTATAGTACACCCCCATTTTGCCAGTTTTGTTTAAGTCCCATGTACCTAATAGAATGCGAGCCTATTACCATCATCCGGGGACAAATCCAGATTCCAGGCTGCTACTGAGAAATTCTAGATGGAAAAACTCAATAACACTGCTCGAAAAAAGGCTTCGCAAACCCCATCCGCTTCTCTGTTAACTGGTAATGTATGTACCTAAGCGATTGGCGGCACTACTACGTTGTATGGCAATGCTTAACCTTTGGCCAAGGTAAAAACTACCTCTAAGCTCCTGGTCCGAGGGTTTCAATCCCAAATGGTTCGAACAAGTTGTATCTGAAACAAATGCGTTTATTTATTTTAAACCCGCCTTATGGTGCTTAGGAAAAACATCTACCAAAATATGTTATGAGTATGACGTAGTGTCATGCATAGTCGATTCGGTTAACAAAATAAATTTAAATTTGAAGTTCAAAATATTGCATTATTGTATAAAAATATTAGCTTCTGCACTCTTTGTCCATATAAAATTTAACTGTGCCAAATTTCATACTCCTCCGCCCACGTAATTTTCGCAAAAAGGGGTTCAAAGCTTTAGATTCAAGTATTAATATATAGATAAACACCAGTCTTTTACTGTCCTACTGTAGGATCAAGGTCTCTTTTCGAACATGGAAGGCAAGAATATTGATCACCACGCTTGCTCTAGACAGGTTGGCGATTTCAGACTTACATAACCTATAGATTCAGCACCCGAATTGCGTAACATAATATTAATCAGAATCTGGATAATTTTGAAGGTAAATCTTTATATATATAATTCTACGGTACGTGTGTATGTCACTGAACTCCTCCTAAACGGCTGGACCGATTTGAATGAATTTTTTGTATGCGTTTGGGTGGCACCCTGGATGGTTTAGATTCACTATTGGCCCCGGTAGGTGGTGCTTCTATCGAGTTCTAGGAAATAGGACAACGTCTGTACGGTCAGCTAGTTATAATATATATTTTATTTCAGAGAAAATTATTGCTAATCCATTCTCTCATATGTTTGAAAAAGCTGTTTGCTTAGCAACATAAACAACGACATGGATGTCGTGGAACAGTCAAAATAAAAGGGATTCTTAATGATAATGATAGTTTATAACGCAATTACCCATCTTGTTTCATTTAGATGTTTTTCCTTCACCGATGTCAGTAATGTAAAACATAAACTCAGAAAGTACATACGAATTGCAAAAGCCACAGTCGTATGGCGTTTGAGAAGCGCAACTCCCACACCATGTAATGACGTAGGTACTGTATATAATTATGCGGGCTTAAAACTATAAGCCACAACTGACGTCCATACTCACCTCTCCTGGCAAATTAATATACATTATTAAAACTATTCATAGATAAATAATATCCACGCTCTTTCTCACCTCGAATGATTCGCCTTGTTATTTGACGTAAAAACCATAAAATTAATGTCAACAGAGATAACGCATTCTATTTTTAAATCTGTTATAGCTGTTCTTTTTCGCAAAAAATATATATTTATAAAAAAAAACGGCAACAGTATCGCGGTAAATCTAGGCGAAGATGGCGGAATGAACTTGATGCTATTATGAGCTGCCGGGGTCGCGTGATTGTTCGAAAGAGATACCGTGACCCTGGCACATGGGCAACTGATGGAACACGGGTGGGTTTTAGTCAGTAAAAGTCTGACACGCCCTCCCGCTCCGCCCAGAGCGGGAGAAGTCATTAGATGATTTCCCATCCTGAAAAAAAAAAAAAAAGAATGCTATTATGAGGGATTGGTTTACATGGGCCCAGGATCGAGTTGAGTGGAAAAAGGAAAGGGTGTGCTTTGCCCTGTAGTTAGACGATCATCATTATCATTGATTTAGCCGAAAGTCGTTCACTGCTGGACATAAGCCTCCCGCAATTTGGGGGGTTTTGCCATAATCGCCACGCTTGGCAGGCGGGTTGGCGATCGCAGTATGGTGGTAAGATGCATAGAGAATTCATCAGCGTTCTCTATGCGACTAAGGGACTTACTAGAGAATGGGTAGCAAGCCGTTCTCTAGTAAGTCCCTTAGTCGTCTCTTACGACACCCACGGGAAGAAATGGGATGCAATAGCACTAGTTGTCAGGCATAAATGCTGTATTAATGTTAATTTTGACACAGCCGTGAGATACACAGTACTCTTTCATTGAAATAAGTAAATTTTCTTTCTGTCTCTCTTTCTTTCTTTGTTTTATATCATAGCAAAGCATGACGTCTATTTCCCCGAAGGGATAGTTAGACATCTACCAATCCTTCACCAAATCCAAACACCTGTATATCTATTACAAGCCATTATTTCATGTTTGCCGCAGAGATGCTTATTATTACAACAACCTCCGAAGAAAAATATATGCGATGTGTGTTCTTCTACGCTAACATACTTGCGTACGAAAACGTAACGTAAATAAGAGTAACGTAGACTAAACATTTTTGTCCACATAAATCTTTGTATTGTACTAGATAAGGTCTTTTGTTTCTGAAAACTGTGAAATCACTACATAGTATTAAACAAAGTCGCTTCTTCTATCTGTCTCTATTTATGCTTAGATCTTTAAAACTACGCAACGGATTTCGATGCGGTTTTTTTAATAGATAGAGTGATTCAAGAGAAAGGTTTATAATACGCGGGCGAAGCCGCTGGCAACAGCTAGTAATAATAAAATTTATCCCAACATTTATTTAAATAAACGGTAAATTAGCGGTGAATGCACTAAAAGTAACTGAAACATTATTCTTTTATTTATAACAAAGTGTCTATTAGCTACGCTAGCTCTGAAATATGTCGTTTCTGTGCTGTCTAAATATGAGACAATTTTTTTTTGTAATATTCCGTCAGTACCAATTCGTGTATTGCGAGGGCTAGTTCGAGGTGGCGTGGGAAAAGAGTTCCTTGACAGACTTGGTGGAGGCCTTTGCCCAGCAGTGGGATAGAGTACAAGCAAAACACAAAAAATAGTTTCGGTTTGAGTGCGGTCCTTTACGCTAACATATGTTCGTATAAAAACGTAATGTTATCGATGAAACGTAGCGCTGGAAGGCTCCTAAAAGGTGGACCGATGACCAGTGCGAGAAGCACAGAACCGGTCGAAGTAGCGGTGCTTGGGGACGGCCTATGTCCAGCAGAGGACGTATTTCGGCTGAAATGATGACGTACATGATGACGTTAAGTTTTAAATGACAGTTCTTAAAAAGTATCTAAACTGCCCGCCAAAAGTTGGTTGACATTTTTCCATTCGTTTTTATTTCGGCTGTGATGTCACAACATGATTTATTATTCCAATTTCAAATGTTCGAACTGTACACTATAACTGAAAGCTGACCCCAGCATAGTTGGCTACCTGCCAGGGTCGCGAGATTTTTTCGAACGAGTTACCGTGGCCCTGGTATATAGGCAACTGAAGGAACACGGGTGGGTTTTAGTCAGTAAAAGTCTGACACGCCCTTCCGCTCCGCCCAGAGCGGGAGAAGTCATTTGATGATTTCCCATCCAGAAAAAAAAAGAACGAAAAGGATATTTGGCTACCTGCCAGGGTCGCGAGATTTGTTCGAAGGAGTTACCGTGGCCCTGGCATATAGGCAACTGAAGGAACACGGGTGGGTTTTAGTCAGTAAAAGTCTGACACGCCCTTCCGCTCCGCCCAGAGCGAGAGAAGTCAATTAATGATGACCCACTCACAAAAAAAAAAGCATAGTTGGCTAAGGGTAAGAAGACTAGGAAGATGATGTATTTCAAAAATTGGTCCTTAAATCCATTTGGTTTGAGGTTTCTTAGAATAGATAATATATCGGTATAATTAACAATAAAATGGCGTTTAAAAAAATCCCAACACGTACTGATTCACGTGACTTTTTGTATAGAAACGAGTCTCTACGATATTAGAATGTGTTAGCAATGCGAATTCAGCATAGAAATGAGCGAATTACGTAAATTAATGACCAATCGGAGATGCTTTCCGACTTTTTTGGAGTGTTTAGCATCTTTCGACAAACAATATATCAATTGGTAGCTAATTATGTAAACGGGATTAATGTTATTAGGAAGAAAGTGTTCTTTATTCGCTTTGAACCTACTACATCGGTTTAAAGATGTCTTGTCTTCTCTGTAACTATGGGTGGGGTCACAGCTGGACAAAGACCTCCCACAGTTTAGCGGGGTTCGCCATAATTGCCACCCTTGGCAGGCGGATTGGCGATCGCAGTATGGTGGTAAAATGCGTAGAGAACGCTGCTGCCCATTCTCTAGTAAGTCCCTTAGTCGCCTCTTACGACACCTGCGGGCAGAAATGAGATGGAGCTATTCTTTACGTCCAACACCACACGGAACCAAGGATGGGGTATAGAAACCTAATTAGTGCATAGAAAATGGTCAACAAAAAAAAAAAAACTTTGTAATTTCCAACAGTATTGACAATAATGTGTATCGGATACAATGTGTCCGTGTGCTTTATAGGATTTCCCAACGGCAGAAATGATGAACTTTCATCTTCCATTTAATCCACCTAGTTTCGAACGCGAGTCTTTACTCAAAAAAGCATACCAAACCATGAATTCATCAGACGATCCAACAAAAAGCGTAAAATAATTTCGTTGGTATTCGTAAAACAAAACAGCTGTTTCATTGAATAGGACAACATATACACAGTCAAAATGCATGGAACAGCTAATTAAAAAAAAATGTCATAAAATTTCAATTCAGGTTTAGAATCATGTACTTACTGAATCCATGGCTACAGGTTGTAGTCGTCGTAGTTGATGTCTCTGCCACCCCGTAAATTTGTTCTCTGGCCGATTACTAAAATATTATGCACGTGGCTAAAACCATATTAGGCTTACGCTCTTGCTACTATACAAAACCTGTTAGTCCACGATCGTAAAGCTAAGTAAGCACGTGATAGATGCAAGCTATGCTTGGCGCCAAAAATCGCCTCTCACGCGGCAAGGTCGCGTGTGTACACGCGACTTAAGCGGAGATGCACTGGTTAGGGTTGACAACTTTGGTTTACTGAACGTTAAATTTTAGTCTTTGAAGTCATGCAAAATCAGAAAGGCCAATGCTCGTAATTAAAAGCGTTGAAAATCTAGTCCCTGTCTCTTCTCGGCGACAGTCAAAAGTCAAAAATGTGTCAAAACGGTCCATACAGCCATCCCCATCATTATCTCGAGTTTCCATAAACTCGAGGTATTTTTGACAGATTGAGCTTGAGATCAGATTGTGAACGTTCTTAAAATTACGAGCATTCCGCCTAGGACTGTGCCCCTCTGATACGAGTTTTTTAGGTAGACTTAAAGATACTAGTCCTTTGTGATTATCTCACTGCAAGAAAAGAAAACGGTAAATGGATGATACGATTTAAAGCAAACAATTCATGTTTAGTGGTTTATGGTTTCTGCATGGCTTTGGCTCTCTGATCTTCTATAAACAGCAATTCACTACTTAAAAAAAAAAAAAAACTTGTGGGGTCAGGAGGCCCCCGTCAGCAATGAAGTTACGCCATGATGAAAAATAAAGTTTTTGCAGTCGCTATATTAGAATTTTATTTCGACCTCGCTATAAGCTCCAATATTCTCAAAAACCATGAAAACGATCTCTATATCTATGCTCTTTCTAATATAATTATAATAATAAAAGTTGCATGGAGGGCGATAACGTTTTTTCATTACATGACGATTTCTACATGTTGTACTACTACCGTAAGCTGCGTTAAAGAACCCCCTTTAAAAAGAAATATAACTCTCAAATCTGTCACTTTCTATTGATTTGCAGTTGTGTCTTGTATTTTCTAATGCAAAACGAAAACAAGTCTGCATTTCACTAGCAAGATCATAGGTGCTAGTTTGTATCAGAATAGTAACAAACCAATTCATGAAGTCATCAGACAAAAAACAGTATCATGTCAATGACTTAGTCTTGATATAGAAAGCTAAATACATTTTAATTAATTAAGCATGCAAGATCAAGATGCCTTATTTGGTGCGAGTCAAACCATCACATGTTACGTGCACAAAAGTAGAATTTAGTACCTATTGTATAATTGTATAAGTGACCTTCTTTTTCACATAAGTGCATGCCCGTAACTGGTTTTCCTTAGGAATTATGCAGACACCACAGGATGTCACACGGCCTTTAAATTGAATGATTGATGGAAGTTAATATAGGGCCTGAGTCTAGTGGTTTTTATTTACTTACTAGGATTATCTTCTGGCTTTTAAATCCTACTATAATATTATAAATGTGAAAGTTTCAATCACGCAAAAATGGCTGAACGGGTTTAAATGAAACAGAGTTTTAATGAACGGGTTCATATAGATTATAGTCTGATTAATACATCGGATACTTTTTATCTAGGTAGTACGTTTCCTGCGGGATATTTTTTAAACTCCGCGCGAGTAAAGCCGCTGGCAAAAGCTAGTATCGCAATAATTATACGTTTTAATTCTAATTCCAATGTTTTTTTTTTATCCAACTCACTGAGAGGAGGTCTATGTGACAGAGGCTGTATCCCAGCAGTGGGAACGTTAAAGTATGATTATGAGTACGCAAAATGGAAAACATTTTAGACTTTTGATTCTCATTAGACATCATCCTAAAATATTTGGACCTATTTCACAAATAAAACATCCATAAAACCATCAACATTCAGTATTGACTGCACAATAATCTAAAACTCAACCTCTACGACCGTACGTCATCATAACGCGTCACTCATACATCTCCTCGCCAAACTAGATGATACATAAATGATCCACTATCAAAAGCAAATCGTAAACACGCTTGTTGGGCAGTCCCCCCATAATAGTCACAAGTGCCAACCCTAGCTCCAGCAGGTGATACAGAACGGCTCAATGGTCATTTACCGACTACCAACCATATGTAGCGTTCGCGAACGCGGTTTGAAATTCAAAGTGTAAAGAGTGTCGATTGCGAAAAATAAATAAACATTTGAATTTGGAATATTCGGTATTTGAATTAAAGTGACTTTTTAAAATTATGTTTGTGTGAGTGTTTTTGTTTGGTGATAGCGATTTAGTTTGTTTTTTCGGAGTTTTTTGTAAGTTTATTTTTTATTTTAATGCTGATTTTTGTTTTTATGTTTGTTTACATTTGGAAAAGAAGGTCCATGTAGTATTTTGTAAGGCATTATAGTTTTTATTGAACTACTATCAGATAAAGTACATTTCAGAGGGTCAGTTACAAATTCATTCTTAAATGATATCAAGTGACATTAGGTCTATTTTTTTATGTGACGTGTTTATTGTTAATTCTATTTGAGCTATTGTGAAAAAAAAATAAATAAAAGTTCTTAAATATTCAAATAATGCATGACATCAAACTTAGTTACGTAAAAAAAATAAATATAAGTAAAGCTGAATATTTAAATCTTAACTTATACGGAATTTATTTTATGCGCCCATTATAATTAAAACATAATTACTTAGACAAATTAAATTAAAATGATCACAAACAACCTTAAAGAATAAAACGATATTCGATAAAAACAAAACAACATCACAACAATTAAGGACAATGCAGATCACACAAAAACGTAATTACTCTCACTTTTTTAATCTACATATTACATCGTATAAATAGCCCAGTATAACCTGACATTTCGTAGCAGCGCTGTCATTGAACCCAACTGTCAATATTCCGCAAAGTTCAGTACATTTAAGATTAGTTCCCTAATTTGCCGCATACCAACATACGCTGGTCCTTCGGTACGAGTATTCTAACAGTTTACTATCTTGCTCAACACACATTGCCTTGACCATAAATGAACCAGGTTAAGCGGGTTGCAACGAAATCGTGGCCAGTATAATGTTTAGTTAGAGCTCCAAGACAATAAATAGGTGATTATAGAACCTACGCAAAACGGGCACTTCCTTTTGATTCATCGCTCTTTATAAAGATGTCTGCTCTTTATTAGTCTTGATTGAGATTTGCGAATTTTGTGCGATGTACTCGTCGGTTATTTAAATTTTTCGCCATGGTCTGGGACCATCAATTTTCTTTCGTTCATTTAAGCGTACCTCATATATTAGATTAAATCCTGTATCTTGAGTAAAAGTAGTCGATGCTGCACCCTTTTTTTTGTGGATGGGAAATCATCAAATGTCTCCCGCTCTAGGGTGGAGCGGGAGGGCGTGTCAGACTTTTACTGAGTAAAAACCCGTATTCCTTCAATTGCCTATATGTCAAGGCCACGGTACCTCTTTTGAACTGATCTCGCGACCTTGGCAGACTGCACCCTAATTGCGCTATGCACTATCAATCACTATCTGAATAATTTTGAGGATTATTACTAATCTGTTCTTTATGTGCTCCAAAAATTTGTCACACACATAAACAGTAGTATTGGTATCCATTTTGACAGTTCATCAACATTGATTACGTTATTTACATTGCTGAGCAGACAAATTTATATAACATGAGAATCAATGAATTAGTAATATCCTTCATAATTATTCTGATTCATAATATGTTCCGTAATCAGGGTAAGTTTAAGTATGGGTAACATTATTCTGTTGAAAATTGTTAAACATCACAAGCAAAATGTAACAAATATACCACGACATTAATTTACATACTTACCTTATAATATCTACGTTATTTACACGTGATAACAAAATTTTATTAGTTACTTACTTTTTTTAGTTTATCTGAAGCAGCAGGTACTTTTCGTGAGATTTTTCCTATTTCTTTGCGACCGTCACTGAGAATGTAGACTATTATTAAAAACATTAACATTTTATCTTACAAAACTTAATGTGTCCTTAATACTCTTACTATTACTAAAATAAAATATTTTGCATCAGAGTGCTGCCCAATTAAAAAATCAGGAATACAATATTTGCGTGGTTTTATGACAACTGTTTCTATTCAGATATCGAATGTTTAAATAAATAATATTGTCATTAAATTTAATCAAATTTTGTGTAGGTTTACTGTCTTTTTTAAGCATTTGACATTAAATTATTAGTTCTTGTGGTAATTCATTCCCAAATAATAATAAAATAATCTGTACTCATAAAACTTGACATAGTATTTTTTTTTTAATTTACTCAATTACATTTCAATCTAATTTAAGGTTATTTTAATTGGGATATTAATTGTATTTTAATTTAATTATTTCTACACGGCATCAGTTGAATTTAAGAAGCTGTTTATTAGCTGTTAATTTTAATAAACAGCTTCATATTATTTTTAGTAATATAAAAATATTTCATTCATATTCATATTTTAGTCATGGATAAAGTTGCTGCTATAAAGTAAAGATGCCACAGTTGGTCGTACCATTATACTCAGAAATAAAACTATATTATTAACCCAAATTCCCACGATATGTTTGAAATAACACCCATGAACTTTATCGGTGAATTGAAAAGGTATTGTTTAAGTTCGATAATCATTTTGCCTCAGATTTCTTAGTCAGTATCCTTGAAAGAGGTGAATCTTCGATTGCCCTTTATATTAACGTTCTTACTTACGAATATTATTATGATTACGTCACTATTTTGGAGCTTTGTGCATCTTCATTGCACACCTTCGCCAGTCAGTGTGAATTTCATTATCATTCGCCTGCTCCTATTCCATTTATTTGGGGTCGGCACAATGTGTCTTTTTCTCCCATACTTCTCTATTACTCGGCCTCTCAGAATGCGAATTTCTTCAGTCAATGAAAATTCCCTAAAGAAGAAAAAAAATAAAAGGTCGGTAAGTTTAATCTAGGGTCATTTTTTTTTTGTTAAAAATGTCACATGAACTAATGAACATAAGGACTAAATTTCCATCAAAATAATCAGCCTATAATGTTCCCACTATTGGGTTATAGGCCTCCTCTCGGTTAGAGGGCGCGGGCCGTAATCCGCAACGTGGGCTCAGTGCGGATTGATAGATTACCACATATAAATACGAAAAAACTCTATCTGTGCGAACCGATTGGTCTGAAATTTGACACATAGGTCGCCTTACATAAAGTAAGAAACGATTTTTACGAATGTTGGCTGAATGTTTAAAAAAATATAAAATACATCACATCACGCCGTGGACAGAGGCATTCCTTAGTACATCCATATTTTGCCAGTTATGTTTAAGTACTATGTAATAGGGGGTGACCTTATTGTCGTCAACCGGGCATAAATCCGGACTCCGAAGATCAAGTAACTGAGAAATTCCAGATAGAAAAACCTAATGTCACATTGTCCGACCTTGCAATCCAACTACTGCTACTGTTGACCATGAGGTCCTGCTTCATGGTCAACAGTAGCGCTAGCCAGACCAACGCAGGAGACGAAGTACAAAATACAGTCTTAGAAGAATTTATTTTTCTTTGTGGATATTCCATATTACGACTAATGTACACATAATTCATCATAATCAGCTTAAGCAATATCTACACCAATAAATTGGTTCCAAAACATAAAAACTTGTATACAACACTTTATCTCCGGATCCATCTTAAGAATTGAAGTGCATATGCATATCAAGCGTATGGAAATAAGCGAAGTAATGAGACATAAATACTGATTTTATGATAAGGATAATAATAGGGTAATTCAGATGCTTTTATGCAGTATATGGAGGAGCTTGTGGTTAAGCAGTAACAGCCGCATGGGTTGATCGGATAGGTAAAGCAACGCTTGTCGAGGTTGATCGGTGGATGGGTGACCATATCTACGTATCAAGACCGTGCTTTGGAAAGCACTTTAAGCCGTTGGTACCGGCTATCATTCGCGGATCTTTGACAGTCCTTACGGGTCATCAGAAGCCCAAAAGTCTAAATACCAGTATTAGAAACCGGGTTGTGGTCAGATAGTCGCTCCATATTAAATACTGGTATTCAGTTTCATCCGGTTAGAGTAGAAGCGAACCCTCAATAAAGTTATGAAAAGGCGAGGTAGACGATGACAGACGACCTTAGGAAAGTGGCTGGGGCAGACTGGATGCGGAAGGCGGAGGACACGGACAAGATGTTGTGGGGCAACATGGGAGAGGCCTATGTCCAGCAGTGGACTGCGATAGGCTGAGTTGATTGAAACAGTTTATTTATCAAATTAAATTTCATTCGTAAAAATCGTTTCTTACTAAACTTCAAGCTAGGCAATTGATGACCGTCATACAATATTTATGTAGGCTTTAAAGTGTGAAAACCCTGACTCACTGAAATAATTTTGGTCTGTTGACGTCCCATATATTGGGTCAAATTAAATTAGCTGACCCTAGTTAATTCACGTGTTAGGTATTGATATCAAAGACTAATGGAATAATATAACAAAATTCATCAATCAGCAGATCATAGATGTCAGTAATTTAAAGATTTTGACAAAATTAGAATGATTTTTTTTTCTGTATGGACTAGAGACCTAAAAAACCTGACTAGTCTAATAAACAAAACTAAAACTCACTTTTGATCCTCTAAGTAATTCATCAGGAGACAAACTTACGTGTCTTAGAAACACTAATCCGGTTAAAATATTTGCAATTTAATGCCATTTGAAGGTCAAATCCGACATTAAATTTTTGGTCCTAAGATCCGCGTTACCAAGCGATCATACAGATGTTGGATACACACGCAATACGTCTTCAATTCCTAGATCCGCTTACAAATTAGAATGCCAGAGCAACCTACATTCGATTGTCGTGACATCAATGCATAGGATCCTGGTGTCAATATGTCGTGTTTTCCCAGGATCCGCTTGAGTCGATTAGTATGCAGTATTAAAATGTTGACGTGAGAATTGTATGTAGTATATTATTTTATAATAATATCATTCATATGTTCCGTGTGGTGCCGGACTTAAAGAATAGCACCATTTCATTTCGTCCCGTGGGGGGCGACTAAGGGACTTACTAGAGAATAGGCAGCAGTTTTCTTTATGTATTTCACCACCATACTTTTTTTGTGGGTGCATAATCATCAAATAACGTCTCCCGCTCTGGGTGGAACGGGGGGCGTGTCAGACTTTCACTGACTAGAACCCACCAATGTTCCTTCAGTTGCCTGCAAGGGCCACGGTAACTCTTTCGAACAAATCTTGCGACCCTGGCAGGCATCGGTCCTGGCGGACTCCTTCAGTCTTGCTGACATCACAGACAGTATGGTGGTAGATGGTGATGAATTATATAAAGCTATTGTATATTCTGTAGTGTTCATTGTTTTTTTGTTCAAGTTATTTTTGCGGTGTACAATAAAGTCTACATAAATAGTAAAGCCATATTTTAAATGATCGCGATTGATATTTTAATCAACATACAACCTGGCACTGTACTCCAAATAGCAAAAAAAAAAAAACGTAATCAAAAATGTGTTTTCCGGGTGACCCTAACTTTCCCTTTAAATAGAGTCAGCCCATAAATTGACTACAAGTTTGGCACCTTCAGTAACGTCTTCACTTCCTAGAACGAGCAGGCATCGACTGGACACGCTATTCTATTAAGTCACCCTTTGTTTGTGGAATAGCATCAAATTTACCCTCCAGGGCGAAGTCATCTGTGTATCTTCACTTGAACAGGTTATCCTTGCTTTGGCCTAACGTTTTAACATTTCTACATTCAGTTGCGTGGTTAGATCGAATTCCAGTTTAACAAAGACTTAGCAGAGTTAAATCGGTAACGATAGTTCTGAATTATGCAGAAACTTATCATCGAAATGCGGGCCTTATCTAGTGAAAAGATTTATTCGCAAATGTGTTATTTAGTTCCTATCTATATCCTAGTTCTATTGAAGTATTTTTATGGCTTCCGACTACTGAAAAAAGTTGTTTTGGTATGAGTCATTTTATTTTACTCTCGTAGGAAATTACCTGAAGATATTAATTGAATTGCGGTTTTAAAGCAATAGGTTTTACCAATTGAAATGTTATGATGATTCATCATAAAATAATTAATTAATTAATTTATCATAACTAAAAAGCTGTGTGGGAATCGGCTGTCATGGTATGGTCACGTGATACGGAGGAATGAGGAAAATGTCGTGAGGAAAGTATTGAGCGTGAATGTCGATGGCTATAAGAGTAGAGGGAGACCAAAGAAACGATGGATGCACTCTGTGACTGATAACATGGATAGAAAGAGGGTGACTACTGAGATGACTACTAATAGAGAAGTGTGGTAGAGAAAGACATGTTGCGGTGACCCCAAATAAATTGGGAGAAGGGCAGGACCATGATGATGATGATAATGATTTATCATAAAATTGTAGGTCTAAGAAAATATCAAATCTGCCTAAACTATTCCCAACTATGTCGGACTCAGTTTTCAGTCTAACTAGATGCAGCTAAATACCAGTATTTTACATGGAGCGACTGCTTATCTGACCTTGACTACCTATTTACATGATAAAACACTACCTTTTGGTTAGACTGGTTGTCGCACTTTTGGGATTCTGACTACTCGTAACGAATGCAAAAAAATTACGAATGACAAACAGGACCATTGGATTAACATGCATGGCGATGTCTTGTAACGTAAAAGATAACAATCTTTACTCTTCTAAAATTATGCAACTGCATTTGCATTCAAAGAGTTTCAACTAGGTGATAATACATAAGCACGTTAAATGCACCCTAGCCAGTCTGGTGATATAAACGAAGACGAATTATAATCAATACCACTATCATTTCAACCGTAAGATGTCCACAGCTGGACATAGGCCTCTCCCAAGCGCCGTCATTTAAACCGGTTCTGTGCTTCTCGCCTCCAGTGAATTCCTAATTCCGATTCCTAGGAGTCCGTCCAACGCTAACGTCTTCTGGTACGCGGTCGTCAATCCAGAACCCTTCGGAAACATCGGCCATCTTTTGGCCTGTTAGTCTAGTGGTTAGTGACCCTGACTCCTAAAACTAGGGTCGTGGGTTCGATTCCCACTCAGGACAAATCTTTGTGTGATGAGCACCATTATTTGTTCTGTGTCTGGGTGTTATTTATCTATAATATGAATGTATTTAGTTTATCAGTTGTCTGGTTGCCATAGTGCAGGGTCTGCCTAGTTTGGGATCAGATAACGTTGTGTTGGTTGTCCTAAGATATTTATTTATTTATCTCTTTCACGAGTAATGTGCCCTGCCCACTGCTACTTTAGTTGAGTAGTTTCAGATATACTAGCGGAGTAATTATTTAATATTCTTATAATTGTTATAATTTTGACAGTTCAGTAACATACATTGCGGTATTGACGTTGTTGAACTGACAAATTGTTCAAGCATATGCAACTATGGATGAGTCCTTCAAAATCTTTGATATCGTTTATGGTGCTAGTTGCTAAGCCAAAAGTCTACGTTTAAAATCAGTTTTCCGTTGAAGTTCCTCGCGTGCTATATCGATTCATTATTACAATTGGTTACGAGTACTGTCGGCGCGATAATTAAGTATTTTTCTCGCTAAACGTCAATTATACGGCTGAAGCAAAGAATCTCTTGAAATCGTTTTATAGTGAGTTGTAGATAGGATTGTAATTTATTTTAATTTATTACTTGGGAACTTCTTTGGGTTTCAAAGTCAAGGTCGATTCTTTTATCAATGGTGAATGAATTAGGCAATTCGTTGAAGAGGTTTTAAATATCATTCGTTTCGATTCGTATGGTAACTACTGCTGTTCTTAGGTAAGAGTTTGGAAGGTAGAACTTCTCAGTAGCAGCCCGGAGTCTGTAATGGTGTTGATGGTGGTTCCTTATTACATGGGCCTTAAACATAAGTGGCGAAGTGTGGGTGTACTACAGATCCTGTTAGGGTAGCAGAATTGTTCTAAAGAGTTACCATGGCCTTGGCACAGGCAACTGAAGGAACACGGATGGGTCTTAGTCAGTGAAAGTCGTGTCAGACTTTTACTGACCCACCCGTGTTGCCCTCCAGAGAAGTAATTTGATAATTGCCAACTCAGATAAAAAAAAGAACTGCAGATACTCCTCTGCTTAACTCTTCGGAATAAACAAGCGTAGTGTTGTTGTTTTATTTAACTGCGTTCTTTAAACCGTAGTCTTGCGTCCCAGAAACCAGAAAAAGCGGGAAAATACCCGGCATTCGTACAAAACGTTAATTTTTCCTTGTATTTTGCATTCCCCTTGGCGAAGGAAAGTCCCAGCGGTGAGAGCGACTTAATTGAAGACAAAACGACTTTTTGAACCATTACAAGTGGGCACAGCGTGCATGTTAGTAGCCTGACTAGTTTTTTTATGATCGCGGAAAAATGTGGTCCTAATTTACCTACGGTTGAAAGTTTTTGGTCCTTTGTTCCAAAATGTTTGTTTAAGTTTTTTGTATCCTGCATGTGCGAAGTCACGTAACGGGTTTTAAGCTGGTTTCTTTGTTCATAAGTAGATAATAAATCTTAGCATCCTGTTGGTAACATGTATAGCCATATTTTTTATTGGTTGAAATCCCAAGTTTTACGCAGAGCTTCTCCTCCACATTCATTGTGCGCACAGCCAGTGTCGAACTCTCTACCAGCGTCGCTGTTCTCTTCCATATTTAACCCGTCTGCTTTCAAATCAGAGTGATCAGGCATCTTCTGGGGACCCTCGTTCGATCATAGATCATAACTAAAGGTATAGAGATTCAGCAATAAAAATATAAAACATTATTTCAGCTGAAAGACGACCACACTGAACATAGGGTTCCCCAAGCACCGCCACTTGCACTAGTTATTTTATAAATTCTTTATGTTTATGACAAACGATTTTTTCACTGTTGGGCATACATTTTTAAATATTGAATTCAAACCTCCAGGAGGTATATGCATAATGCATGCATAAAATATAGAAGCTAACCATCTATACAATGTGGCAATGCTTTCAGCCTTTTGGGCACTTTTCCCAATAACAGCGATGTGGACGATTTCTTTGCCCTGTGATTCTGTTCCCTGTGTTTTTAAATACATTTACATATTATTAATATTTGTATTGTAAAACAATGCCTTTAATAAAATAACTACAATTAAATTGTCATTGTCTATTTAAAGAGTAGTCTTATTACTCGCTACTTTTTTGCCATAGATTTTTTTTATTGTTCCACTGATTAACACGATCAGTGGTTTATCTAACTCGCAATCTTGAGATTAAGGAAAAAATTGATCATCACAATTGCGATTTAATTGGAGTCTTAATGTAATTATGGTGTAAAATGTAAATTTTGATCTCACACCTCTTAATTTATTTATTTTAATGATTTACCGCCCGTTTTTTGTAAGGACCAACTTTTCTTAAACGGCGTGGGATCCTTAGGACCAGTTTTTTATAATGATGAAGGTTTTTTAGTCAAAAAGTCCACAATGTGTATGAAAGATTTTACAAGTATTACGTCCGGCATCTTAATTGCGACTCTAAAACTCTATCAACCACGATCGAAGGTTTTAAATTAAATTCCTAATTAATTGCTTCATAAGTTAGAAGAAATCTTACACTCAACAATGTAAATAATGCATTGAATGTGGCTGAACTATCATAATGAATGACATTGAGATCAATTGCCATTTCATTGTGCCCACCGAGGCTCATCACATAATTCTCCTGCGCTTATCCCAATTTATTTGGGGTCGGCGCATTATGTCTTTGTCTTCCAAACTTCTCTATTAGTTGTCATCTTAGTAGTCACCCCATTTCTATCCATATTATTGTTCACGAAGTACATTTATCGTTGCTTTGGTCTCCCCCTACTCATTCATACTCTAAACTTTCCTCACAACATTTTCCTTATTCCTCCGCAACACGTGATCATACCATGACAACCGATACTGTGCCCACCGAGGTTGTAGGTAGGTCGTTTTTTGCCTGGCTACATCCTTTCTAATTCATCTTGAATGATGTCCATAGATATTTTATCTGCTTCTAGCGTTACAGCTTCTTACAGTACTTACATTAAACCTGAATTATTTAAGTTATTGAAATAAAATTTTATATGCATTAATAAAATTATACACTTCACAGTTTATTATGATCATGGTTGACCGGTCTTTTTATCATTTTGATTTAGTGCTACAGTATCTTATAATTTACTAGCTTCTGCCCGCGACTTCGTCCGCGTAAATTTTTTCTATCTTGACCCTTCTCGTCGCATCGAATTGCCTGCCAGTTTTCGTTCATTTTTCGTTGCTGCTCTGCTCCTTTTCATCGTAGCGTGATATTATACATATAGCCTATAGCCTTCCTCAATAAATGGGCTAACCAACATAAAAAAAATCAATTCGGACTAGTAGTTGCTGAGATTAGCGCGTTCAACCAAATAAACAAACAAACAAAATCTTCAGCTTACAGTATTAGTATAGATATAGTAATATAGTATTACGTATCCTAGAGGATTAACAGATCAAAGTGTATTAACTCCGTCAATGTAACTTTTGAGATAAAGGCATAATCCATAATACTTTAAAGAGAGTACACAAACAAACAACTTTTCTCTATAATAGGGTAGGATAATAAAAAGTAATACAGTTTGGTGCGTCATAATTTGACATTAGTATTAAGGTTTGAAATAGATAAAAAATCCGTTTGTACTTTTGTACTATTCTTATTACGGTGGGTGGAGTTAATACACTTGGATTTGTTACTCCTCCTAACATGTAGGACTATTAAATATTTAGTTGTTTAGTTTATATTGCAAAAACTCATATATCAAACAGTTTGACAGCTAAATGCTTCTGATTAATTATCAACATAGTCATCATCTCCAATATACCCAGGATGATCAAAATACCCGTTTCCATTAGTACAGTCATCGCTTCTTCTAGACAAAAAACCACAATCAACTTAAAAAAAACACTTTGCCTTCAACTTGATTAATTAAAACCGCTAGACGTTAGCAGAGTGTGCAATGCTGTGTGATTTTTTCTATTATATTTTTTCTACGCAAGTGTGTGCGGCCCAGTGGGCACAGTTAGGTGCGGTCTTGGGTGAAGAGAGCTGCATAGCAATTGATAGATGCATCTTGTTACATAGTTAATGTAGCTTCACAGTGTTTTTAGAAATCAACGGTGTTTTTTATTTGTGTTTTAATTGGCTAATTAATTTTAAAAAAGTGCAATTTTCTTCTTTAAGTAATTCTTATTGGCTTTCAAAGAGCTTGTAGCTACATAATAAAGACACGGTTAAGCTATATGCGATCAATCAGGATAAGCTATATGCCGCGGTAGGTCCATAGATGGGTCTTTACATACAATGGCCCTTTCATGTATTGGAAAACACCAGTCCACCAGTCTTACCAAGGGGTATCGTATTAGCCAGTAACTGGGTTGTACAGGTCAGATAAGCAGTCGCGTTATGTAAAATACTGGTTTTCAGCTACATACGGTCACCGACCCTAACATATTTGGGAAATGGTACATTTTTTAATGGTTTTCCCAAGTTGGTCTGTTTTTTGTTTACTACGGTCTTTAGTTTTATCTTAATAGTGTGTAGCTATAAAATGTGTAATTATGTTTATTTTTATGTAAAAAACAATAGTAAATTAATTTGTTTGACGTGACTCACCGTACTTTGTAGAAGAAGTGCAAATGTCAATGGAATTTGTGGAGAGTAATTATGTTCTTGTTGAGATATTTCTTCATCATAAAGATCTGTTTAAAGTAATAGCGGGATAATTGCGTAATTCACTAATACTAGCACATTCATTGCACTTATTACGTTGTTGAACAGACAAATTTTTTGAATATATAAAATAATGGATTAGCAATATCCTTCAGAATTATTCAGATAGTGATTGATATTGGGATTCCCAATTAGGGTGCTGCACACTAATTGTGTCACACTATTAATCAGAATCTGGATAATGTTGAAGGTTATTATTGCTAATCCATCTGTCATAATCATGTTCGAAAAAAGTGTTTGCATAGCAACGTAAGCAATGCCATGAATGTTTGTGGAACTGTCAAATGAGAGCGATTCTTACTGATAGTGTATTACGGAATTGTCCTTCTGGTCTATCCTTAAACGAGTTTAAGCCAGGGTGTAAGCGCTCCACATAAAAAAAACTAAATTAATTGGATTGACACAATTCCTATTACCGAATTTGTGCGGGATTCGTAATTTGAATTATATAGGCCAAGGCCTTTCTTTTATTGGCTTTCTGTGGGGATTGTCTATCAGTCTAGACAATATTGTAACTCGAGTTAATTACAATTGTCTGTTGTTAACTGGTTTTTCGAAAACCGACCTCCGTCGTATAATCAGTCTATTATAAATTTATAATGTTCTCACTGCTGGAACACAGTTCTCTCTGAGAAAACGGGCGAGCCGTTACGCAGGATCAGTGCGGTTTGGTCGATGTCACATGTCTTTGTCGAATTTTTGGTTCTAAAATATGCTGGTTATCTAATGATGTTTTCTTTCACTGTTTTGAGAGCAGTGGTCAAGAAATGATTTTTTTTTGTGGGTGGGAAATCATCAAATTACGTCTCCCGCTCTGGTAAAACCCACCCGTGTTCCTTCAGTTGCCCATTTTCCAGGGTAACGGTATCTTTTAGACAACTCGTAAGCTGCGGTCGTTACCACTGGGCCAGAACTGCTCTCGCATCTTTTTCGCCAACTTATTTCGGTTCGTGTTTTTTCTTTTCATCATTTTTTAATGCAAACATTTTTTTCTATACGTTCAAACCTTCTTATGAGGGAAAGCAGACAGTACAAGACGTCGACTGCTTCGATCCTAACATACTTTAAAGCAAATGCTTTCGCATATTCTCTTAGTTTCGAAAACCAATCGTATCCTCCCAACTGATTCAATTTCTAACTTACTCCTTCCAACTCAGGAAGTATTAGGAAGCCGTCCTAAGGTCCTAATTTCATCCGACAGGTATCTCACGTTAATATTGTATCGTTAAACCAAAGGGTACTAATATTCGACTCACCTTGACCTCGCCGAGTCGGCTCTATTGAAGCGTTGTGTCATATTTAAAGTTGAAGACAAAGTGTTAAATAAAGCAATGCATTTGTTTGCACAATTACTGTAATTGGTAGAACTGTATACCGTCACCTTCAGTGCTATTAACAACTTATTTGTTTAGTGAGAAATGTTCTTTATATTCATCATTGTTTATGCGTAAATTGATTGGTCCTCCGCGCGAAAAATTGGTCCTTTGATCCCGGATATCATAAGTTGCACAATAATTATATTCTTGCCGGCCATATTGTTTTTTTTTTTAACATCATCATTATCGTATGTATTATAGTTTACGTAAGCTGTTTAATAATATTATTAATCATTTGCCTTGTCTTGGACTACAATGTTTTAGACTTTTAGGATGAATCTTATCGTCGTAACCTTCTGAGTATATGCCAAAAATTTTGCTTGTGAGGTTGATCGAATTTCTTAGGACAATCAATTCAAGGATTATACAGCTATTGGAAATATAGTAAATTATTACAAAAACCTTCGATAAAGTGTGATACATAATTGCTGTCATTAATAAAAAACATGTTCTTTTTATTGTGGAATCAATATATGAAATTAATAGATATTGAGTGAGATTTCTCTTATTTTCATAAAATAAGACTCACTTAAAGTATTATGATAGTGAGAGAGAAAAGTAAAAAAACCACAAAGCGGTCAAAATATAAATAAACTTTTTAGCAGCTTCTATTTTATCATCCAACATTTTTGTTAAGAATGTTATCCATCCTATCATTAAAAACTTCGGTGATAAGACGGAAGTCTATTATTTGTGACCTATTGGACTTAATAAGTACAAGGAGGGACTCGTGGGTAAGTAATAAGAATCGATCGGAATCGCGGTCGATCCGTGGATGGGTCTTTGCGGACCGAAAGCTCTCTGCCCCTTAAAAAGCACGAAAAGCCGTTGGTCACGGATGTCACTTGTGGATACTTGACCGCCGTTGCAAATCATCAGAATCCCGAAATTCTGAGAACCATTCTTACCAAGGGTTACGGTATAATTCAGTAACTGGGGTGTGGAGATCAGATAGGCAGTTACTCTACATCCGGTTAGACTGGAACCCGACCCAAATAATTGGGAAGAAATGTTTAGGCATATCATGAACTGAGTAGGAATAGCTATTACTATTAACATTTATTTAATACTTTACGCACACAAATGTACAGAGACGGACTTAATGCCATAGGCATTCATCCCTATTATACTTACATCATGAGTTATAACCATTGACTGATAAACGGTTGAGCATCAGACATTCTACGTTATCTGTCCGACAATCCAAATCTCGACCTTTATCCAATTTTAGATTTTAGGAAGGCATTCGACACGTTCATTCACAATTCTCACACAATGTTCGTCACGCGCCATCGCTCATCCCTTCTACCAATGTCTATGACAAGGCCCTTGCAGCCTTGAATGCCGGTTTTTCCTCAACCATCACTTACGAAAAGATAATGTAATAGGAAAGACAGAACGGAAACTGTCGAAATAAATTCTATTTTCTTACAAGGATTTTCTTAAGAGGAAACAGAGTCATATGTTGGCGTTCATTCCATACAAATGTATTCCTCTATTTTATTCTTAGGTAATTAATGACACTCGAGCAAATGTTGGAGTTTCAGTGTTAAATGTTTAAGAAGGTGGATACGTCAAAAAAGATATCATAGGGACCTGGTATCAGGCAGTGATGGATGCATTCATGGATTCATACATTATACAAGGTCAAATCCATACTTTAGTGGCGTGTTAGGTATCAATATTAAAAACTAACGGAACAAGAAACCATAATCGGTCAGCTGGTTCAACTGTTCGTAGAACTAAGATGATTTTTTTACGAATTTTCAAAAAAATATAATATTACCGTCGTCGTTTGATTGCCACTTGTCACAATATGATTAAAATTTTAAAGAAAGTTCGGTGATGAAAAAAAAAAAATGTTTTTTCTTGTGACATTAGTTTTCGATGTCAATACGCAACCTATGGGTTTGTCAGATAATTTTATTTCACCATGTATATAATTAAAAAAAAAAACATTTGCTGGCCAAGAGAAAAATAGAGGGAAATGATTGTATGGAATGAAAGTCAAGGACCACGAGGCTGTTTCCTCTTGAGACACCTTTGATTATTTCGAAGGTTTTTTCTTAAAGCGGTTCCCTTGAGCTAATTAATGGTTGTAAGATAATATTTTCTCGTAATGGCTGTATCCGTCATTATTTATGCATAGATGCCATCTAAATACTTTTAAGGTTATCAATGCTGCGTTTGGCATTGAGTGGCGCAAAAATAACTGACTTAATTATTTACTTTGTTTTTTAACCCCCGACGCAAAAAAGGGGTGTTACAAGGTTTAACGCTTGTGTGTTTGTCTGCGGCATCGTAGCTCCTGAACGTGTGATCCAATTTGGGTGCAGTTTTTTTTTAAATTTAAAAGTAGGCTTTCCAGCGGTGGTTCTTAGACATTATCAAAATCGGTTCTGTTGTTTCGACACGTCGACTTTCGATCAAAATATGACCTACAACTTCGTATTAAACTTAAAAGAGCAATACGTAGGTATATTATTTTACTTTGGAGAGGTTTTTGTATTGGTCGACGGTTTTTTTAAATTTAACTTTTTGTAAAAGAGCCCACAGTTGATCTATGATGTAAAGTTGGGTAAATAATTGCTACCAAATTTGCAAATTATCTACCCACTTAAAGTGTCTAAAAATTCAAAACACAACTGTTATTCTTTGACAGCTGTGATGAAATGCTATTTTCCAAGGTAAACTGATGTAGAGCGTTACTTTTTTTAACGAAATTGAAAACAGCAATCAGTCAATCAGCCTATTCCTAATTATAATGGGGTTAGCTTCCAGTCTATCCGGATACAACTAAATACCAGTATTTTACATGGAACGACTGCCTATCTGACCTCCCTAACCCAATAACTGGGTGATACGATACCCCTTGGTAAGACTGGTTGTCAGACTTTCCGGCTTCTGACGACACATTACGACTGTCAAAAATCAAAGAATGACAATCGGGATCACCGGTTCAACGTGCTTTCCGAGGCACGGAGGAGTCTCGCTATGTAAAATGGTCACCCATCTACAGACTTGCCCCGTCAAGCGTAGCTTAACCTGACGGTTTATTGATGAGAGTCTCAAGATTCAAAAACCTCAGTCACAAGCTATCTTTAGCACCAATAACATCACCATTCAAATACACATTTGTAACAAAGGAAAAACGTACACTAATATCACAGACGTGTCTAATTTTATGTATGGCATAAGCACCAATAATTGAAGCATGCAAATCTTTAAGGACCAAGTTAATTTGATAAGCGTGACCAAAGTAAAGGCAGATATGAAGAGCAATAATCGTAAACGGGGTGTTTTAAGCCAAGTCGTTATGTGTGTCTAATTTTAATGGCTTCTTCTAAAGTTCTAAAGGATTGTTTTTTTTTTGGAACTGACGTCTCGCAGGTCAATCAAATGAGGTTGTCGGCTGCTTAACTGGACTTTTCTGTTGCTACCTTAACAAAAAAGGTTTCCAGCCAGGGCATCAAAGCTTAAACCTAAAGCGGCTGCTCGCTAACAACACACCCTGTGTTGTGACTGTTACGAAAACCTTGCTAATTATATAAAATATTCCCTGTTTCAAGGAAAAGTTATAATTTTAAGTTATTTATTTACTTTTGCGCTTGCTTCGTTGGTCCATGACCATCATGACATAGACCACTCCATGCCTCGGAAAGCATATTAAGACGTAAGTCCCGGCTGACATTTCTGTAGTTTGAACAGTTGTTACGAGTCGTCAGGAGCCCAAAAGTCTGACAATAGGAGAATCGTCTTTCCCAGGTTCCTTGTGTTGCCGAATGTTAAGAATAGCACCATCCCTTTTTTTTCCCATGGGTGTCGTAAGAGGCGACTAAGAAACGACTTACTGAAGAATGGGCTGCAGCGTTCTCTGTGCATTTTACCACCATTCTGCGATCGCCAACCCGTCTGCCAAGTGGGGCGAGTATGGCAAACCCCCTCAAATTGGGGGACGCCTATGTCCAGCAGTGGACGTATTTCGACTGAAATGATAATCATGACGATTACCCAGTAACTGGGTTGGCGATAGAGGCAGTCAGTCCATGTAAAACACTGATATTCTGCTGTATTCGATAAGACTGGAAGTCAAGCCCAACTTAGTTGGGTTGATAATATGAGATATCTTCCTCAATTTAAAAACTATATTTAAATACACACACTGTATACATATTTACAAGTATTGTTAATAGGGTAACGAGCGCGTTAAAGAGATATAATTAATGACTCTTCAAGATTATGAATGGGTGTAAAGTCTTTAAAAGAGTAGTTCGAACAATGCAGTCATACTCTTTTATGAAGCTCGTAAAGGTATGAAGTACTAAAGTGCTTGTCAATACGTGACCGGAGCTCTGAAAGGTGGTGCATGGCTATATTTTTCTCGTGATCACATTGAGGAGATGATTTCATCAGCTGACTACCCATTCTCCATGCTATTTGGAGTTGAAGTCATGCGTATTTTATTATTCTCTGACTGCGGAGGGTATAGTCCTGCAGATCAACGGAAACTAGCCATCAGCGCGGTAGATATTATAGTGCACAGGTGTGTGCGCAGACACAGATGCACTATCTCTTCCCAGATTCTCATAGTCCGATGGGACGACAATCTGACACGACCGGAGAGAGATCAGGATCAAATCAAATATGTGTGTATACGTGAATATCTAAGAACCAATATACTAAATGTATTATATTAATGTATTTCTTCACGATCCTTGCTAGTTTACCGCTGCAACGGAAGATACGGAATATTAACCAACTGATATATTATAATGATTTGTTTTTCAATTCTACCATCACGGAATCGTAACCATATTTATTTCTTTGTTTTCTGTTTTTATTCTCTCATTTATTTTCTGTAGTATTTATTTGATATTTATCTTTGGCTTGGCGTTTCTTCCGTCATTTATATGATCTGCTTTACTTTATCCTATCAGAATCGGCTAAAGTTATAAATGTAATATTATTATTAAAATAAATGCTGTGGTAATGTGTTTCTTCCGCAGCATGTGTGGTGTAACTGTGAATAATAGGCTGTGAATTATGTGATAAGACAACGTTGCGGTTTAAAAGAAGATGTAGGTAGTGACAAAAACTTCGAAGAGTATGCTTAGATGATTTGGTCATGTTGAGAGGATGAATGAAGGGTGGCTAACAAAAGGTATTTACAAGGCGGACGTGAGTGGAAACACTGGGAGGGGACGCCCTAGGAGGACATATAGTTACCTTATTGGTGATGTTGTTTAGAAAGGTCAGGTGCGTAGTACTAGCAACCGGGCGCGCGGCGTGCGTTGCATCGCATCGTCCACCGGCGCTATTACTTAATCGTCGCTAAGCGCTTTTCGGACTTTTTATTTTTGCTTGGCTTCGAAGCGCCGTAGTTTGATGTTACCCTATAACCTTCCCCTGGAATTGGGCTATGCAATGAAATTGTTCAAAAATGTTTTTTTTCAAACTCGACTGATTAGCGCGTTCAACCAAAAAAAAAAAAAAACAAATATTCTCTACAGATTTATGATATTACTAGCGTTTGCCCTCGACTTTGACGCTTGAAATTTACTGGTTTATCATAAAAAATATTGTATAGCATCGTATCGCCCGTGATGTTAGGTACTTCATTTTCGCTAAGCGTTCTTTCTGATTTTTCGTTTATCGGCTTCTAGGTGTCCAAAGCGTGGCGTAAAATAGACTATAGCTGTACTCAAGAATTAGGCTACTAAATGCACAAAGAATTTATCAAATCCAACTGAAAGTTACAGATATTAGCGCGTTCAAAGAAATATAAAACAAATCAAACAAATTTTTCAGCTTTATTATTAAAATATGTACGATATGGATATTATAAGTCGGTATTTATGTAGATATAGTATAAATTCAAGGATGCAGCTTTATTTTTAGAAGCATCTTATTATCCTTATAATAAGCATAACTATAAATTTTATTACATACGTCTAAAAATAAACACGCGTGTTTAGAAATCAAATCACGTGCGTCGTTAAAACCAAGTAGGCTCTTTTACAAGTTATGCCTACCGTGCATCAGTTCAATGTCAAAATGAATTACTTTCTATTGTATAACAGAGTGGTGTACTTAAATAGGTAAGTAGCGAAGGTCAACTTCGAATGGTTTGTCATTTACAGCACACAATATACAGGATATCAAATTATGTTGATTTAAAATATATTTCCCTTTGAGGTTCAGTATTGTCATATCTAGTTCTAGAATAGTGATCGATAGCATAATCATCTAATATATAAAATTCTCGTGTCACAGTTTTCGTTGCCATACTCCTCCGAAACGGCTTGACCGATTTTGATGAAATTTTTTGTGCTTATCCGGTATCTATGAGAATCGGCCAACATCTATTTTTCATCCCCCTAAATGTTAGGGGTAGTCCACCCCTAAATTTTATTTTTTAGACAAAATTTTTAATTTCTATTTTTTTATGATACAACATACAAAAATACATACAATCCTCAATTTTCACCCATCTACGATCAACCCTTATTATTTATATGGCAAAACAACGTTTGCCAGGTCAGCTAGTAATCATTCTATAAATCCCACTGCTGGAACACAGGCCTCCTCTGTGTGAAAGGTAGCGGGCTGATCCACCATGCTGGTTCAGTGCGGGTGGATAGATGTCACATGTCCTCGAATTTTTGGTTCAAGCACATGTCGGTTTCCTCATGATGTTTTCCTTCATACTTCAAGAATAATTGTTGATAGCGGCGTATATTCATAGAACACAAAATAACTAACTAGAATTTTAATCTCCCCTATGACTTGATTCCTCGCTTCTTTATTAATTTATTTTGTTTTTTCTTTTCTTCTTCTAAATTATAATCTATTAATCCACCAATTGACCCATGAACGTAATAATATCGCAACGGGACTGTGTCACTCACTGAATTTTCGTCACGCTGCTTTGCGCCTAGAGTTGAAAATTGAACGGTGTGTTTTTTCGACACGCTGAGACTGACTCGCACTGCACTCTATTGGATTCTCAATTATCTGTCCAACACTGAGAGTTGAAATTGCAGGGCGCGATTAAATCCTTCCGTGATTTTATTATGATAGTGCGTACATCGACTTGTAGTGTGCGCCTTCTGCATAATTTACTGTGCGAGTATTCTCAAAACAGTAATCGCTGTTAGCGTCATTGACATACATCGCGTTTGACGTAATGTCGATGGTATCGGCTTATTCTGGAGTTTGATAACGATTTGGAAGCGAAGATGTTTCGATACAGAATCGGTTCTGTAAGTTATACTTGGAACAAGAAGCACATATGAGGCCTCAGTGGACGTCTTTTGATAGAATACGGCCAAATCTTTGACAGTCTGAAAGTTTGACAACAGTTTTACCAAGTGGTGTCGTAACTGGGTTGAGGGGGGCGGCGGGTTGGCGATCGTAGTATGGTGTTAAACGGCATAGAGAACACTGCTGGCCATTCTGTAGTAAGTTCTTTAATTGGCTTTTACGACACCCACGGGGAGAAATGCGATGGTGCTTCCCGCAATAGGTGCACCAACAGGGATATGTGATGTAATGGTATCTTTTATAGTGGAAACATAATATTATTAGGATTTTATGTGAGTTTATAATGCAGGGCCATGTTTGAAGCGAAGAAAGACCAATTAATTGCAGCTAAGCTGACCTTTTTTTTTTGATCTCGAGGTGGAAATCCTCATGGATGTCTTCCGTGGGAGGGGTCTATAAGACTCTTACTGACTAAAACCACCTCGGTGTACCGTCCCACACCTATGTCGGGGACCACGGGAACCAATATGTCTTCCGCGGTCCCCAACTGGTGTCGGCTCGCCTTTGCGGGCCTCCTCACATTGGGGGGAGTGAGGTGTTAAACTCCCCCCATACATCACAGAGAGGCGCGCGCGGAGCAATACGCGCCACCATCTCGGGTCCTAAGGAATAGGGGGCGACGTATGTAGCTCTAAGCTGACCTGTCCCAACAGACAGCATATATATATCAGTCATCATGTAGCTCAACAATTTGAACAAGTTACAACTTTAGTCTAAGAACCTCATTACTTAAAGAAAAGCACATAGGTACTATGTAGTACATGATCTACTACATTATGCGCAGATAGTAAAACAATTAATTAAAACACGATTCGAATACGAATATAAACTAAATAGATTCCAATAAACTAAATTATATTTTATATAATAAATATCATTGAAATATTTTATAATATCTTAATTGACTTACGTGATTCTTAAATTAAATACATCTTTTGATGTAACAAATTAAAATTAATGTGTCCTAGAAACATCGGAGTCGGTTTATACCTAAATTTAAATTAATGTTCTTTATTATTTTAATTAAATAAATTACGAATGCATGTCTCAATGCAATAGTGATGAAGATTATGTATTATTTATTTGACATTTTGTATACAATTAGGATACTATTATTATTGGTGATGATGTCAGGTAATTTGGGCAAGGACAATTTACGATTTGAATTGAATGCATCATTTGAGTGTTATAAGGTCTTTAAAAGGACTCGATTGAATTAATGTTTACTCATCACATCATCTGTCAAGCCTTTTCTCAACTTATTGGGGTCAGCTTCCAGACTAAACGATTGCAGTCGAGTATCTATATTTTACAAGGAGTTGGCCTATCTGACCTCGACAACCAGACTGTTGTGAGACTTTCGGGGTTCTGCCGACCCGTAACCTGGGACACGGGGGACCTACCACAGCAAACGTGGTTTAACCTGGTCGATCAACTTATACAGCTGTTATGACTTATCCACAAGCCCTGTCCAGTCCGTCTATTTGCGTAAAAGTTAATTCGCGGAAATGTCTTGTCGCGCAAGTGGGTTCCTACCTACCGTGCATCAGTTCTGTCTGTCTTTCGCGCAAGTCTTTTGATAATCAACAATAGTCATATGCAAATATTGAAAAAAATATTTTATTATACATAAACCAACATAGGTACTTATGACACGTCAACAGCTAGGTGCACGGTTTTTTTTTGGATGAGAAATCATCAAATGACGTCTCCCGCTCTGGGCGGAGCGGGAGGGCGTGTCAGACTTTTACTGACTAAAACCCACCCGTGTTCCTTCAGTTGCCCATGTGCCAGGGTCACGGTATCTCTTTCGAACAATCACGCGAGCCCGGCAGGCATCGGTCCTAGCAGACCCCTTCAGCACTGCTGACATCTCTTTGAGGCGCGCGTGGAACACTACGCGTCGTCGACCCGAGCTTGGTCCTTACCGGGCGGCGAGCTACCCATTGCTCGCCACCCGCAAGCTCGCGCCTACGGTGGCCGGGAGTCCGCAATCGACTCCCGACGCCCGGGGCGTCTCTTCCTGAGGCAGCTAGGGACGTGAGGGCGTAGAGACTGCCACTCCCACACGCACCCCGCCTCCTCCTTTGCGAGCATTACTGCTTCGCAGAAGGAGGTGACGGCTTCCCATGCCCTCTCGCTCCGTACCATGGCTCGCACCAGGGCCGGGCGCGAGAGATCGCCGCCGCCGATCGCCTCCACGAGGACACGGCGGTGCTCCGCCCAGGCAGGGCACACCTCCACCGTATGCTCCACCGTGTCCTCCAGGTGCACGGTTTCAGTTGGTCGTTTCCTATGGAGAAAATCCGGCAAGAAACTTCACGGTTGCTATTTAAAAATGATTGGCTTTTACAATGTTTTCAAATTACAGTGTGACCAAAAGAAACCAGATACCTAATTTAAAACAATGGTCTACACATCTAGTCTACAATGCCTACAACGCTCTCGCATTCACAAAATAATCTACTTATGGAATTCTATATACTTGAATGTTTATAATTCAACTAGCTTCTACCCGCGATTTCGTCCGCGTTTCGTCGCATCCCATCGCATCATTATAACCTGCCCGTGCATGGTCTTCGTTTTTGCAACATTTTTCATTGTTGCTCCGCTCCTATTGGTGGCAGCGTGATGTTATATAGCCTTATAGCCTTCCTCAGTAAATGGACTAACCAACACAAAAATATTTTTTCAATTTGAACCAGTACTTCCGCGATTAGCGCGTTCAACCAAACAAACAAAATATAGATTACGCAAAATTTGTTGATCGAATTTCTATGAAATTTGGAACACAGATCGTTTATAACTTAGATTAACATATATAATACTTTTTATCTCAGGATTACGTTCCCTTGGTATAATTTTTGACCTCCATATGTACGAAGTCGCTGGCAAATCCTAGTAGAATATAAAAACCTATTTAAACGAAGCGAGCGCTCCTGTCCATCCTGGTTTATGACCCCTTAGTCACCGTTTACTATGGTCACAGGAAGCATATACTTATCTATCCGCATCCAACCCGTCGCATACCTCCTATATATTAATTAATCGTTTTTAAATCGTACAACAGTTCAGAATACGGACAAGGGTCATTCAACGGACGCACAATCAAATATTATGTCGTTACTGCACTTGTATTTACGCTTAATGGCAGACAAATCTATGTAATGAGTTTGGTCTTTTGTTATTAATTTATTAGCTGTCATCCGTGACGTTTTGAGCTGTCATTTGGGTGAAGGTTGCTTGGTATTATCGTTCACATAGGTTTTTTTTTTCAGGATTGGAAATCATCAAATGACTTCTCCCGCTCTGGGCGGAGCGGGAGGGCATGTCAGACTTTTACTGACTAAAACCTATCCGTGTTCCTTCAGTTGCCCATGTGCCAGGGTCACGGTATCTCTTTCGAACAATCACGCGAGCCGGGCACATAGGTTGTTTTATGATGGAATGATCAGAATACTATATTTATGATACAGTATTTGAGAATATGCGTTTTTATAATATCTAACCTGTTGTTCCGTGTCGGACGTAAAGAATAGCACCATCGCATTTCTTCACAAGGGTGTCGTAAAAGGCGACTAAGGGACTTACTAGAGAATGGGCAGCAGCGTTCTCTATGGTTTTTTCCACCATACTGCGATCGCCAACCCGCCTGCCAAGCGTTGCGATATTGGCAAAACCCACCAAATTGTGAGAGGCCTTTGTCCAGCAATGGACGTCTTTCAGCTGAAATGATTTTGATGATGATAATTTCTAAACTTACGATGTTGGGCTTATTAGCCGACGCGTATGAATTTACTTGCTAGGAAAAGGCGACTCGACCCTGTTAACACTAGAAGCGCTGAACATACCGACTGAGGTAAATTTGGATAAAAAAATATGTATATTGCAATTACGTGGTTGAAGTCGCGTATAAATAATGAATATAGTAATCATCATATTTAATATAATAATCATCATATTTAATATAATAATCATTATGTAAAGTCATAAAAAGTTACGATTATATACATAACTAGCTGACCCGGCAAACGTTGTTTTGCCATATAAATAATTTCCTAGGCGGGGATAACTAATTAAATGACGATTGATCAGTTTTCGACCGGAGAGGAAAAATGATTAAATTACTAAAATGGCTATTAAAAAATAAGGGTTGATCGTAGAAGGGTGAAAATTGAGGATTGTGTGTATTATTGTATGTTGTATCATAAAAAAATAGAAATTAAAAATTTTGTCTAAAAAATAAAAAAATAAATTTAGGGGTGGACTACCCCTAACATTTAGGGGGATGAAAAATAGATGTTGGCCGATTCTCATAGATACCGGATAAGCACAAAAAATTTCATCAAAATCGGTCAAGCCGTTTCGGAGGAGTATGGCAACGAAAACTGTGACACGAGAATTTTATATATTAGATAAAATATTAATTAGAGCAGGAAGAACATTGAAATGGGTTAAATTTGGGACGCCCGCACTTCTAGTGTTAAACAACATATTATTTGTTGCAGGCAATTTGCATGAATTTAATCTATTTTTAGGCGAATCGATAAATTCGGAAATACGTAAAAGGCAATTGGCACGATTATAATTTTATGCAATTTTGTATGATTTATATTTTACTAGCTTATACCAGCGGTTTCGCGTATTATACTATACATATAAACCTTCTTCTTGAATCACACTGTCTATTGATGAAAATCGCAATAAAATTCGTTGCGTAGTTTATAAGATCTAAGTGTACAGATGCGGGAAGCGCCTTTATTTCATACTATGTAATGATTTTCATATTTCATGTAATGGAAATAAAGGTATTAAATAATCTATTAAACTAAAGAAACACCTTAAAAAAATATTCCAGTGAACAAATGCAAAGCACATTTATTTTTTATTTAAATTAAAACTGCGAAAATACTTATATTTTGGTGGCCATCCTATTCAACTAACATTAAACGCCACGCTATTTTGAACCTTATTTGTTGAAGCACAGCTAAAAATGTTGCTTTTTACCGAACCTTATGTTGATTCACATACGTCAAGAGCTGACATTACAACATATTTAATGTAGGTTAAACAAAAGAATTCACAGTCGTAAGGAAGAGTTAACATTATCAATAAATGATTCTTTACGTCAAATATTTAATTACTGAAGGCTATTCAGTCATTATAATCTTCATAGACAAGGTCTTCTTTATTATTCAAAGTGGTATCTATTATTTACCAAGTTTGGCAAAGTTAAAGATTCGTTATCTAACATTACTTGAAAATGTGGTGCAATATTTGGCAATGAGAACAAAGGAATAAAAAGAGAGATTTTATATGGTAATATGGACGTGTGAAAATTGGCAGCTAGCCCACCTTTGACTGTACCCATATGCCTCGACTACGTTTCTTTGCCAGAGGTCATCACTGATCCACTCTCCTCTTGAGATATTGCGGTATTTGGGAAGAGAAGATATTTCATTGCTTCCCGAACGCTGCCCAGCCGAGTCGGGTTCGACAATGGACACCTCTTTCTCGAAGTAGGACCTACCCAACTTAACTCGTCGCCCGGTAAGGACCCTGGCCCGTGTCGACGGCGCGTAGTGTTTCAAGCGCGCTTCAAAGAAATCTCAGCAAGACTGAAGGGGTCCGCTAGAACCGATGCCTGCCAGGGTCGCGAGATTTGGTCGAAAGAGTTACCGTGGCGAGAGACGTCATTTGATGATTCCCAACCCACGAAAAAAAAGGACCTTCCCAACTGAACTGTTTGTCGTAGGTAGACTTCCTTGTCCACCACCTCGACTGTAGTGTCTTCGTTCGAAAGAACGAACTTTGTTCAAAACTTTATATAACACTGACAATAAGGTAACCAGACGATTGTTACATTATGTTATGGTTTTAGAAATTCGTAAAAAATTTCTATGTGATCCACATAAAATTACAAAAGCGGCCGATGCGGTTCGCTGACCGATAACAGGCATTGACCTTCGCCCATGGAACGATGATAATTTCCTTTTCTTCTTTAACCGACTTCAAAAAAAGGAGGAGTTTATCAATTCGGCTGTATTTTTTTATGTTTGTTAGCTCAAAACTTTTGACTGGGTGAACCGATTTTGATGATATTTTTTTTTAAAGCTCATTCTGATAACGGCGTCCATAATCAGTATGGAACCAATGAAAACCATATAAGTCTTTTTGCATTAAGTATTTGCGCGACAAATGAACGAATAACGCGATTAGATTAGTGCAGGGTATAAATGTACCATAACTAAAAAGTCAAAAATAAAAACTTTTTACAAAAAAATAACAATATAAAGTGAAAAAATAACTTTAATTACGGAAGTCGGTGGCAAAAAAATCCTTAAATACAGATCCTAAGACACCGACTTCCGAAATTTAAGTTATTTTTCACAAATTCTGAGAAGCCAAATATAATCACTTGTTTTATTTCTTTCAGTCCATGTGTACCAGGGATGTTAGAGAGCTCCGTAACCGTAACCGAAACTGTCGGATATCCGATATAAAAAATTATCCGTAACCGTAACCGAATCCGAAATAAAAGTTTCGTATAATATCGGATTTGTTATGACATTTTTATTTTAGGTCGATTAGATAACACTCGATATATATTTATTTATAATAATTTTTGTTTTAAATAGCTGTAATAATTACTCACAGAGTGATTGTAATTCCTACCAAATGGTGACATATAAATAAAACCATTTTATTAGCTATTTGTTTTTTACTTTTGAAATTTCTCAAAAGTTTAATATCCGTAACCGAAATTATCCGAAACTAACGGATATCCAAAATAATTTCATATCCTTATCCGTATCCGTATCCGGTATAATAATCATTCCTACATCCGTAACTAATCCGTGTCCGAAATTTCATATCCATAACATCCCTAATGTGTACTATACCTTATTACATCAGTTTCGTGACGGAGACTTTCAGTATCGTTACCTATCAGTTTAGTTACAAAATTTAAATGTAGGTACACTTTTTCTGAGTATGACCCTTAATTGAAATTTGGCATGTGTAAATAGTTCAACCTGGATAACCAAAGAATACTTTTTGCCCCAGTAGTCCATTCACATGGGATACTTTTCGACCTCCACGAGAGCAAACCCGGTGCTAATAGCGAGTATTTTAACATTGACTAGTTAAGTGGTCACCCGGTGGTAGAAATTCGACATTAAATCATTTTAAATTAAATTTAAAAACATTAAAAATAGTATTTTGCACTTTTTCTCTATATAAACTTTATCTGTGCCAAATATCATACTCCTCCGTCGCATAATTTTTGTAAAATGAGGGTACAAAGTTTTTGCTTCACATATTAATAAACAGATAAGACGAGACTGTCAAGTGTCAAGCGAATTTGACCCATATGCGGTGCAACTAAAATAAAATATTATTTGAGTAGCTCTGCACTTAAACTGCCCTGCAAATGACAGGCCCAGTGCGGCCCCAGATGTTGAGCGGTAACCTCTGAGCTCCGTATTACAAATGCAATTCGTAAGCCGCGTCTGTCTACGGACGTGTTCTACGTGTCCTTTCACATTGCAACTGACACGGTGTCAAGAGGGGAAGTTTGGCTTCAAGCTTCGAGGACGGACTGCAATTTATTCTGGAATAAACTATTATAGGAGAGAAATGGTTACCCAGTGGTAAAGGCCCCAATATACAGTTTGTCGTGGGCTCGAACCCAGGCAGGCTCTTTACTTTGTGTCTATAATTTCATCACCACTGCTCTCAAAACGGTGAAGGAAAACATCGTGAGGAAACCGGCATCCCAGAACCAAATATTCGAAGACGTGTGGCATTAAGACGTTTAACATGTGTTTGGTGGGGACTATACGCAATGTATAATATATCTCAGGACAACCAACACACAATTATCACAAAGTAGGCAGAGTCTGTACTATGGCAACCAGAAAACTGATAAATCTTTAAATATATAAATTCTACTGTACGTGTGTACAGTAGAATTATGCTGCTGGACCGATCTGAATGATTTTTTTTGTATGCGTTTGGGTGACACCCTGAATGGTTTAGATTCACTATTGGACCCAGTAGGTGGCGCTGCTATCGAGTTCTAGGAAACAGGACAACGTCTGTACAGTCAGCTAGTATACTTAAATATTTCTAAATACATACATACTAGAGATAAATTACACCTAGATACATAATAAAAAATTGTGCTCATCACAAAGATTTGTCCTGTGTGGGAATCGAGCCCATGACCTCCGTCTTAGCAGTCAGGGTCATTAACCACTAGACTAACAGGCCAGTCAAATAATATGTCATTTATACCACAACAATGGTCGTTACTACTGGTATAGTCCAGAACGTTTTCGTCCATGGCGGCCAATCTCAACGGAGACTAGCCATCGGCGCGGGAGTTATTATTGTGCACAAGTGTGCGCAGACACAGGGGCACTCACTCTCAAAGTCCGAATGGGACGGCAATCTAACACGACCGGAGAGAGATCAGGCGCAGGACAAATGGTTTAACATACTTTCGGAGGCACGGAATATCACACCGCCAACTTACAAACTCCGGGCTGTTACTTAGAAATTTCCTAATGGAAATACCCTAATAACACTTTGCCCGATCTGGGAGTCGAACTTAGGACACCACGCTTAGCAGTCGCGATTGCGATCACGGGAACAATAGAGCAGTTACATCACTATGGTATAACACTGCTCTCCCAGCATTATGCTTTAGGCAAATCGTCAATCATTTAGTAAGCGATTGTGCACTTTTCACAATTTTTCAGTTCAGTGTTCGTTTCGACATTCTGAATTATCTTATTATTCATGAAATAATGACATACATAAGTCAACCAATTAAATCTTTACACCTCGTAAATCAAGACCAAAAAACTTAAGATATTCATATAGCCTTGCATAAGTGCTATAAAAATCTGTTACATTTTGACATAATCTGTTAAGCAAATGTTTTAAGAACGTAAACACGGCTACAGGTCTAACTATAAATTTCCAGTATAAGCTGACATCTCATTGTACGACAAGACTATAAAATGCGAGGTCAGCTAAAACTGGAAATGTATAGCCGTGTGTATTCGTCAAATAAAACATTTGACCGCAATTAAGCAATGTTTAATGCGTTATGTCATTTGTAACATGACACTTTGAACTGGTTTAGTTTTTTTGTTTAGCAATTATTATACGTATGGTATTTACTAGGCAGATGTGAGTGGAAAAGAGTAACTGTGGCACTGGCATATAGGCAACTGAAGAAACACGGATGGGTTTTAGTTGGTAAAAGTCTGTCACGAAGAGCGGGAGACGTTATTTGATAATTTCCCACCCACAAGAAAAAAAAGATGTGAGTGGAAACGCCGGGAGGGGACGCGCTAGGAGGACATATAGTGACCTTATTGGTGATGTTCTTCAGAAAGGTCAGGTGCGTAGTACTCGCAACCGGCGTGTGTGCATGACCAGATGTATGAACCTTTTTTTTTTTTTTTTCAGGATGTGAAATCATCAAATGACTTCTCCCGCTCTGGGCGGAGCGGAAGGGCGTGTCAGACTTTTACTGACTAAAACCCACCCGTGTTCCATCAGTTGCCCATGTGCCAGGGTCACGGTATCTCTTTCGAACTATCACGCGACCCCGGCAGGCATCGGTCCTAGTAGACCCCTACACAGCTGCTGACATCTCTTTGAGGCGCGCGTGGAACACTGCGCGCCGTCGTCGACCCGAGCTTGGTCCTTACCGGGCGGCGAGCTACCCATTGGTCGCCACCCGCAAGCTCGTGCCTACGGTGGTCGGGAGTCCGCTATTGACTCCCGACGCCCGGGGCGTCTCCTCCTGCGGCGGCTAAGGACGTGAGGGCGCAGAGACTGCCACTCCCTCACGCGCCCCGCCGCCTCCTTTGCGAGCATTACTGCTTCGCAGAAGGAGGTGACGGCTTCCCATTCCCTCTCGCTCCGTACCATGGCTCGCACCAGGGCCGGACGCGAGAGGTCGCCGCCGCCGATCGCCTCATGTATGAACCTTAACGAGGCAAAAGGAGTAGGTATATTAGGATCGTAGTAGATGGCGTTCCGTAGTTTCTGCCTATCCCTTTGTGAAAAAGCGAGAGTTTATGTATGTTTGTATGTGTGCATTATGGCTTTCAACGTTTGTCCGCGACGTCAACGTTCGCATAATGTAAACTACAAAATCAAAAGTCATTTTTTCAAACTTGGTTGAGAATGAGACCTTTTTGAGATTGTCCTTCAAAATTGGCCGGCTTAAACCACTTCCTAGGGCTTGAGCTGGGAAGTAGAAGTGGCGCAACAAATTCCCCAGCAGCACAGCTCTCTGTTAAGTTAGAAGAACTTGATTTTATACAATATTATATAAGTTATTAACATAATGAAGCACAAAATTTAGAAATCAAAATTTTGTGATTCCAACTCAGTACCAGAGATAGTGCGGCTTTATCTTCTGACGAAACTTTAAGTTCACGCGGTGTTTTTTTTTTTTGTAACGCCTTAGCCTGGCCATAATTGTACCCCAAGTGACTGTCGATGACAGATTATTTAAATCTAGGATACATCAAATCCTACCAGGGTCGCGGAATTTGTCCGAAAGAGTTACCCTGGCATATGGGCAACTGAAGGAACACGGGTGGGTTTTAGTCAGTAAAACTCTGACACACCCTCTCGCTCCGCTCAGCGCGGGATAAGTCATTTGATGATTTCACAACTAGAAAAAAAAAAGAATACATCACGTGTTTAGTCCAAAACTTTAGGTATACTAAATACCTACACGACTAATAAAGATTACACACGTTGATTAAAATAAAAACTCCAATCTTTTAAAGGTTAGAATAGCAAAAGGTTGTTGGCTTTTTTACATAAAAACAAATTTAATTAATAGCATCAAACTTTTATGGAAAATTGATTTATTACAAAAAATTGAATTATAAAAACCCATTAGTTTATTATTTGTAAACTTAGTGTTATTGATCCCAATGGAACCTATGAGGTAGGTCAATATCAATCACGTGTCTGGTTTTTATATAAAAAGCTAGCTTTTGCCCGCGACTTTGTTTGCGTAATTTTTTTTGTTTTAAATGAATATATATTCTATGACACTCTGTATGCCTTACTGTACCTACCCATTATGGAAAGATTCAGGTGGCCAATTCTCGTAACGGTTTTACGTTCAATTCGGTTTAATTCTAGTTGCAGTCGCATCTCGGCGATATCAAAATTGATTTATTACAAAATAAAAAGTCAGGTGTCGAAACCCATTTATTTATTACTAGCTTTTGCCAGCGGCTTCGCCCGCGTGGAGGTCGGAAATTATCCCGCGGGAACATACTACCGGGATAAAAAGTAGCCTATGTTCTTTCTCAGACTCTAAACTATCTGTGTACCAAATTTCATTTAAATCGGTTCAGTAGTTTTAGCAGGAAAGCGAGACAGACAGACCGACAGACAGACCGACAGACAGACCGACAGACAGACATAGTTACTTTTGCATTTATAATATTAGTATGGATGGATATAGTAATATAGTATATATATATATAGTATGGATTTGTAAAGTTATTGTTTGTATTTGTAAGTGTTATTGATCCCAATGGAACCTACAACTAGAAAAAAGAATACATCACGTGTTTAGTCCAAAAGTGTTGGTTGTTCCAAGATATTATTAATGTCAATTTTTTTTTAACAAATAATTAAACCGCCGAAAATACTGAAAAGCAAAAAATAATAAACCTAAAAATTATGAGTCGGCGCTTTGAGTGATCTTTGTCCATTGATTTTTCAGCGGCGACTCAAAATTTTAAGGTTTATTATTTTTTGCTTTTCAGTTTTTTCAGCGGTTAAATTTTTTGTTAAAAAGTTTTTATTTTATAGCTTTTTGTGACTTTAATGTACTTATAATACTTGGCAAGGTATACCCTATCTAATAAAAAAAAAAATGATCAAAATCGGGCTACTCTGTATAAAGTTACGCGTGGTTATATACATTAAAATCAGTGAGTGAATAATCAATCATCCTCTGTTTTCCGATCCTTTGGGTTCGATTTTGTTTTCCAAATTTATATGGGACCACCTTCGGAGTATACCCTTTCCAATAAAAAGAATTATCACAGTCAGAGTACTATGTAAAAAGTTACGCGTACTCATACATAAAAAAAACATACGCGTCGAATTGATAACCTCCTCCGTTTTTTTTTCGGCGGTTGAAAAACATGTCAAAAATGTATAGAAATTAGAGATATTTTTGACAGATTGAGTTCAGACTGTGAACGTTCTTAGAATAACATAACAAAATAAAGATTTATTTTCTCACCACCATTTAAGCGTATCTTCTCATAATGTCAACTGCTCAAAATGACAACCAGACGCAAAATGTCCACCTCTCATTGTAAGAAGTGGACCTTTTGCTTCTGGTGGTAATTTAGAAAAGTTGACATTATGAGATGATACGAATAGGAACATTTAACATGGTATAAAGAACAAGACATTACAACTATAGTTTTATAATTATATTGTGGGAGACTAATAACTTATATTGGAGGTACAGGTAAGCTAGACGTAAGGCCTGTGTGAAGGGGTCTACTAGGACCGATGCCGGGGTCGCGAGGTTGTACAAGCGAGATACCGTGACCCCGGCATATGGGTAACTGAAGGAACACGGGTGGGTGTTAGTCAGTAAAAGTCTGACACACCCTCCCGCTTCACCCAGAGCGGGAGAAGTCAATAGATGATTTCCCATCCAGAAAAAAAAAACCTGTATTTCAGGACACCAGGATTTCCATAATTACGAATATGGCCTCTCTGATCGGTGGGTCTGAAGATTACTTCTAAATGACATACAAACTGATATGCCTCTTTATAATATTAGTGCAGGAAAACATAAAACGTGATCGGATGTTAGAAGCCATTAACCAGATGAATTTGGCAAAAAGTAGTAGTACAGGTTTTTGGGACTGTTTAGGTACCTATATTTCGTCCTTCAAAGGAGCAAAGTAAAATCGTGAACTTGAAAACAACAGACAAAATGCTTGTGTGTGGGTGTTTGTCATGAATGTCATGAAAAGTCACCAAATGAAATAATACTGTGTCGTCGGATATAAAGGATCAAATAAAAATTGCCGGCAATACTGTACCCTCGTATGGGGTATCGATATCGAAATGTAATGAAAAAAAAAATCAATCCACCTTTGTCCAAAAATTTAAATAACAGACATGTACGTTAAGGCAAACAACGACTGTTGTTTTGATTAAAAAAACCGCTTATCTCTTATACTGTGCCGGTTGATGTAGGTACCTGTGTGTCCTCAGTTCCTCACACTACGTCTTTTCGTTTTATAACTTCGTATTTCTATATTTTCGAAGAAAACACAAAAATGGATTGTAAAATAATGAACACTTTTCGACGTGACTGTATATGTTACCCTGTTACTTGGATTTATAAAAATATTTTTTTGTTTATGTATGGGCTATGATCTATCATAAAAAAAAATATTTCTTGAGTATTGGTTACTGGGACCAATTTGACGCATTGTCCATTTGTTTCACGAAAAATTACAAAAACAGCAGACCTGTTACGGGCATTGACCTACGTCCATCGAATTAAGAAACAAAAAATTTGTTGTTGTTTTTTAGGGTTCCGTTGCCAAATGGCAAAAAACGGAACCCTTATAGATTCGTCATGTCTGTCTGTCTGTCTGTCTGTCCGTCCGTATGTCACAGCCATTTTATTCCGAAACTATAAGAGCTATGCTGTTGAAACTTGGTAAGTAGGTGTATTCTGTGAACCGCATTAAGATTTTCACACTAAAATAGAAAAAAAAACAATAAATTTTGGGGTTACCCATACATAGAACTGAAACTCAAAAATGTTTTTTTTTCATCAAACCCATACGTGTGGGGTATCTATGAATAGGTCTTCAAAAATGGTAATGAGGTTTCTATTATCATTTTTTTCTAAACTGAATAGTTTGCGCGAGAGACACTTCCAAAGTGGTAAAATGTGTGTCCCCCCCCCCGTAACTTCTAAAATAAGAGAATGACAAAACTAAAAAAAATATATGATGTACATTACCATGCAAACTACCAACGAAAATTGGTTTGAACGAGATCGAGTGAGTAGTTTTTTTTTAAAACGTCATAAATCGTAAACCGCAATTTACCTTACATTCAATCAACTGAAATATAAAAATTAAAAAATATATATATTTTAAACCGAAAATACCTACAGGTTTGTACGGAACCCTCGGTGCGCGAGTCCGACTCGCACTTGGCCGGTTTTTCTTTCTATTAGTTTTCGATACCAATAACACGTGGGTAAAGTAATGTCTGCCCGGTAAATTAATTTGAATCTTCGGTGAAAGTTTATTAAGAAGTTTATTTAGAATGAAATATAATTTGAAAAATTAACTATTTTGTTTTCCGTTATTTAATTTAATTTTTAATCGACTTCAAAAAAGGAGGAGGTTATCAATTCGACTTTATTTTTTAAAAATGTTTGTTACCTTATTACTTTTGACTGGGTGAACCGATTTTGATGATTCTTTTTTTATTTCAAAGCTGGTGCTTCCCGAATGGTCCCATTTTAATTTGGTTCTATTCGGACAATGGAATCTTGTGAAAACCATATAAGTCTTAAATTTGCATTAAGTATTTGCGCGACAAATGAACGAATAACGCGATTAGATTAGTTTGGGGTATCTACCATAACTAAAAAGTTAAACGTAAAAACTTTTTACAAAAAAATAGCAATTGACTTCCTAAAAAAAACCCATTACAAAGTGAAAAATAACTTTAATTTCGGAAGTCGGTGGCAAAAAACCCTTAATTACAGATCCTAAAACACCGACTTCCAAAATTAAAGTTATTTTTCACTTTGTAGTGTTTTGTTTTAGGAAGTCGGTTGTTATTTTTTTGTAAAAAGTTTTATTTGAAAACATCCATCAGTTTCCTACTTAACTTCAACTACCTATATCTGATGTCCCTGGATACTTATATCCTTGGTAACAAGATCACGACCAGTTTCTTACAATAAAACGTACACAACAAACGACTGGAGAAACCACAGGTCTTACCTTTTGTTAGCTCCGGCTTCGTAGGGGAAACCCTGATATTAAGAATCCTTTTTTTAAGACTTTAAACTAAACGGCCTTGTTGCTATGGTGCTAGTAAGGCGGAAGATCGTTTTTATGGGTAAAGCAACGCTTGCCACGGTCATTCCGAGGATGAGGGACCGTTTTCCGAGGCAAAAGGAGTTTGTATCGTACTAGGTGGCGTTTCGTAGTTTCTGCCTACCTCCTAGGCGTGACTTTATGTATGTAAGTGTATTTACCATTAAGTACCATGCGATAAGTAACTCTACGGAATGGAAGTGACACAAAAAGACAATTTCAAACGCATTACCCTCTTTGTTTCACACAACGAGGTGAGAGCCAATTCCTAAAATTGCTTTAACAATTACCAAAAGCTTGAACATTCTTCGGATATCATGGCGTTTTACCTCCTTCGATTCGGAATGCGAAACACCTTGGAATTTACATGGACAGGACGAGATTTTAATGGGGTTTTTGAACCAAGCTGATGGTAGTATTTTTTGGTTGAAACCCGTGACTTGTCTTGCCATATTTGGAAAGGGTATAAACCACCGTTTTTTTGTTTTACAGTGGGTATTTACGTAAGGGATTTGGATTGTGATAATATTGTATAGCTCAACATAAAACGTCGGTTAGTCATAACAGACGGACGGTGTTTATCGATCAGATTAAGCTTCGGTATCCACGGTTGAGGCGTGGATGGGTGACCATCTTTACATACCAAGCTATCTGTGCTTCGGAAATCATGTTAAACCGTTGGTCCCGGTTGTCATTCATCGATTTTAGACAGTCGTCGGAAGCCCGAAAATCGGACAACCAGCCAAGGGGCCCTAAGCTGGTTGTCTATGCCGTGGCCTACGCTGTAACTAACATAAGCAGTCGTTCCATGTAAAAAAAAACAACCGACTTCCTTAAAAACACTACAAAGTGAAAAATAACTTTAATTTCGGCAGTCGGTGTCTTAGGATTTGTATTTAAGGTTTTTGCCACCGACTTCCGAAATTAAAGTTATTTTTCACTTTGTAGTGTTTTTAAGGAAGTCGGTTGTTTTTTTTTGTAAAAAAGTTTTTTATTTTTAAATTTTTAGTTTTGGTATCTACCCCGCACTAATTCCAAACAAACAACGCATATTAATGCGATAGCAGAAATCGCGGTTGATTTGCCGTCATTTTTTAAAGAGTTCCGGTGTCTGTCTCCGGAACTCATCATCAGATCTACATGAAATTTATATGGGACCATTTCGAAATAAACCCCTTTCGAACAAAAAAAGAATTTTGCAAATCCGTTTATATATGACGGAGTTATGGCCGAACATACATAAAAAAAAAAAAAAAAAAATATAAACATCCGAATTGATAACCTCCTCCTTTTTGAAGTCGGTTAAAAATACTGGTAAATTCGTATTGAGCTGCATCCAGTTAAACACTGAAAGCCGAGTCTAACGTAGTTGAGAAAAGGCTAGACAGATTAGAATGTTGACAACGTTGGTTTTTGTGGACCATCGTATGTTACAAGAGGCGGTTCGGAGGTCATAATCCAGATAGATTGTGTGGCATGTTTTACGAATGAATTACCGTATGGAATTTCATCATCATCATCATCTTTACAGCCGTAAGACGTCCACTGCTGGACTTAGGCCTCCGCCAATTTGGGGGGCTTTGCCATAATCGCCACGCTTGGCAGGCGGATTGGCGATCGCAGTATGGTGGTAAAATGCATAGAGAACGCTGCTGCCCATTCTCTAGTAAGTCCGTTAGTCGCCTTTTACGACACCCACGGGAAGAAATGGGGTGGTGTTATTCTTTACGTCCGGCACCACACGGTACGGTATGGAATTTAGTAAAAGTATAAAAAAGATACATGTTAAGACAGGCGGGGAACAGGCGGTGATACTTACCACTATACTATTGAAGGAGCAGTGGTGGCCTAGTAGTATTGGCCGCGAATTACGAGTTATAGATCGTGGGTCGCCCAGGCAGGCGCTTTACGTTGTGTAAATAATTTCAGCACCACTGCTCTCAAAACGGTGAAGGTAAACATTGTGAGCGAAGTCCTAAAACCAAAAATTCGAAGCCATGTAATACGCACTGTACCCGCGTGGTGGATTCGAGCCCACTCATTTTAGAAGAGAGAACATTATAAGCTGATTATGTACATGTAAAGATTTTTTTGCTACGAAAAATCTTAATTGAGGGATCCATAAATACGAACTTTTCTTTTCACCAGAATCAGCCTATATTGTTTCCACTGCTCGCACATAGGCCTCCTCTCTAGGTGAGAGGGAATGGGCCGTAATCTACCACGCGGGCCCAGTGCGGGTTGGTAGATGTCGCATTCTTTCGAATCGATGGTTCTAGGACATGCCGGTTTCTTCACGATGTTTTCCTACATCGTTTTGAGAGCAGTGCTCTTTGAGTTCGAAACCGCGACATACACATCGTAAGTCGGTGCTGATACCTCTGGCCCACCAATGCTCTGTTTACACCTTGTCTTTTATTTTTATTATATTTTACTTTCTTTTAACAAGCAAATCTTCCCTTACAATAACCATTCTTAACTAACCATTATCTTCTATTTCTACAATACAATACCAAAATCCACATAGGTATACCTTAACGATTTTCCTTCTATCCCCCACATAATCCCTTGAGCTTACACACAACATACAGTAACAAATGTACGTGTATTTCTGTTCCAGATCCGCCAAGATGAATCACGGAAGCTGTAACCAGGTCGTCTCAGCGATTTTCTTAGTTTTTCTTATAAGTAAGTGAAAAGTTTATTTATTACAAGCTTTTGCGTGGACACATGGATGTAGGGAATTGTTCCACGGGAACTTACTGTTGGGAAAAAAGCCTATATTCTAATTCTATGTTTTAAGCCAGGCCATAATCTACCTGTGAAAACCATTCAGCCGTTCATACTTGATAAGGTAACAGAAAAAGCGAGTTAATTTCGCATCTATATATATAAAATTCAAAGTCCTGAGTTACTGACTGACTGGATGATATATCAACGTACAGCCTAAACCGCTGATGCTAGAGACATGTTTGGAGGGTGTGTTCTTTGTGAAGAGTAAGTATCCACTAAGAAAGGGTTTTTTTGACATTTCATCCCTAAGAGGGTGAATTGGAGGTTTAATTTTCTGTGAAACTTTTCATTGTCTAGGTCGATTGACACGCCGACGAGGTCGCGGGCAGAAGCTAGTGTATTATAATGATTTTCCGTCACTGCTAAGTTAGACCTAGGTCGTAGGTTCGAATCTATTAGAGTATTATTTTATGATAATTATTTCATCACCACTGCTCTCAAAATGGTGAAGGAAAACATCTTGAGAGTACTGGCATATCTTAGAACAATAGTATAAACACCAAGACATCTACCAACTCTTGCAATGCGCGTCTAGGTCGCCTCGCAAACTCTTCTTGGGCCGGCCTCGGCAGCGTCATCCATCTTCAGGCACCTCATGGATACTAAAAAAAAAACTATGTTATGAGTGACAGGTTTTAAAAACAACCTTCGTTGTGAAAAAAAAATAACAAAAAATTTTGCAAGTTCATGAATGTGAACATTCCGTGAATAATAATCAAATTTATTTACACACATACAACCCTTCCGTAATTTGCTGGACGTAAAGAATAGCACAATCACATTTCTTCCCGTGGGTATCGTAGAAGGCGACTAGACAATAGGCAGCAGCGTTCTTTATGCATTTTACCACCATTCTGTGAACGCCAACCCGCCTGCCAAGCGAGGTGATAGTGGCAAACCCCCCAATCTGGGAGAGGTAGGCCTCTCCCAGATTGGGGGGTTTTGCCTTGCTGGACATAGGTGTCCAGCAGTGGACGTCTTCCCGCTGAAATGATGATGATAACACCATATTATTAGTACTCCTTACCGTACTTTCTCTCCCTTCCTCGTATCAATCTACTTAATAACTCAGTGCACTAACGAGGAAGTGGCTATATCTGCCTGTCTGTGTCTTAAAAGCCGCGTCAACAGAGCCAACAGAGTAGCTACAGTCTTTATGGGAAATTGCCATATATTGCTCAAGGTACCAGAGGCTGTGAAGGGTCACGAATTTGTTCGAAAGAGCTACCGTAGCCCTGGCGCTGGCAAATGAAAGAATACGGGTGGGTTTTAGTCAGTAAAAGTCTGACACAACCTCCCGCTCCGCCCAGAGCGGGAGGAGACATTTAATAAATTCCTAGCAAAAAAAAGTACGCGACAACTGTCATTCTGAAAAGAACTTCATGCAATTGAGATAAGGTTTCATTTTCTTAGTTGTTGAGGTAATTTTGAAGAGTCTCTTCGTCGTCCGCTTGACAAACGATTTGGCGCACCTAACAACAACAATATCTTTGTTTGACAGAAGCAACAAGGCAACTCTCAAGGGTAAATCTTACAAATCACAATTAAATCTAATCTAATGTATCATTAAAAAATATTGTGGGTAATAAAACTAAAAGTACAAACAACAAAACAGTTATGTGTGGAGCCAAACAAATGAACGACGAAGTCTAAATGCAACAGGCTTTGGCAACAACTTGATCATTCAAAGCACATTCTTGTTTGTGTTTGTTAAGGAAGTCTCGTGCATGTTTTTATCATTTGCTTCCTTTGAGATGATTTTTTTAAATTCTTTATTTATGTCAACACTTAAGAGCAGCCAACGCGTCATAATTTTCATACAAACGCACGTACGTTATAATGGCGTTATAACAAACTTTCCTTCAGATATTTTGGACACAGATGGTTTATACAAATAACTTTTTTAAGAATGACGAAGAAAGACGTCTTTACACGTCTGGAAATCATCTTTTTTCCACAAATTGTTAACACGCTTTTATTAGTTATATCTAAACTTTGCCCTTTCATAATGTTTTCATACATTGAGAAACTAAAGACAGCCTCTTCATAAAAATCCGCGCATGTAATGGAGATTCTAAATGATAAACATTTTTTTCCAATTTGTAAGGCCTTTTTAAAACACAAGTTTTCTGAAATCTCCCAGCACCAATGTTCGTTCCCTGATATTGCGTTCTCACTCGCTTGCATTGCGTTGGATGAAACACCAAGCTTTACAATCGTGCTTGTATTGACGATAGGTATGGACCGGCGAGGGTTCTCTTAATAACACAAAGTCTTAGATATTTTGTCCGCCTTTGTATATTTCTGTGCTTGAAGTATTTTATAAGTAAATATTACAAAATCGGTGAACAATTTACGATTTCAACTAGTTTTCTCTCCTATAAATATTAAAATAGAGCACTCAGAAAGGCAAAAATACAGTACACACATATAAACTCAAACTTTTACCATTGGGGTGGGTAGAAACTACGGAACGCAATCTGATACAATTCTTACAATTCTTTTCCAATTTGTATTCCATGTGTCTAAATACAGGGAGTTTTTCCATTCTTCCCAAAAACTAAAAATCTGGTAGTGATGTATTTCTTTTGCCAACAGTACAACCACAGTCAATATTTCACAATAACATTAACGTAATGCAAAATGGCCGAACAAATTGATGCAAGAACATGATAATCTTCAACTAAACAAACAGCCTTGTTGCCAAAGCGTAGAGTTCATAATTAGAAGAGGTCATTGTATATTTTTGAATAGTGAATCATCTTATTTTGCCTTGATTTGGTAAATAAAGCATCCGACAGTGAGCGATGAGAAGCATATAAATATTTTCTAGTCTCTCGATATGCACTTCTTCTTTTTATTGTATCGATGCCCAAAATTCAGCTAGGCGAACTCCGCCAATTGTCGTAGTCTTCATCAAATGCTTAGGTGACAGGGCATGCGGCGCAGGATGAAAGTTCGGTCATTATCTGTGGGGAGGTCCTGCATACGTACTTGAGATTTGAGCCGTCCTTGAAGTCCCATCTGTGGAGATTGTCTTTTCTCCGGCCTACTTGGGTTTGAAGCCTATTGAGAGATTTCCAAGGCCTCACTGAAGTAAAAGAACAAATCATTTTAACCAATCTATGTTCAATATGACCCAGTCATCACGTCAACGTTGACTGCTGGACACAGGCCTCCTTCTCTCCCGGTTTTAAAAAACTATGAAACTATGAATTAAATATTAACTCAATGATACAAGGAATATATCTGAATGAACAGTACACGATAACGCCTGCCAGGGTCGCGGGTTTGTTCGAAAGAGTTACTGTGGCCCTGGCCTCTAGGTAACTGAAGGAACTCGGGTGGGTTTTAGTGAGTAGAAGTCTAATACGCCTTCACGCTTCGCCCAGACCGGGAGAAGACTTTTAAAGATTTTCCAGCCAAAACAAAGTACACCAAAACTGTCATTCTGACAAGAACTTCATCCAGATGAGATAAGGTTTAATTTCTTAAGTTGTTGAGATCATTTTGAAGAGTCTGTTCGTCCCGATATTTTTGACGCTGACTATACAAACACCAAACAGTGGTGGCCTAGTGGTAAACGCCCTGACTTACGAGTTGTAGCTCGTGGGTTCGAACCCAAGCAGGCACTTTACTTTGTGTAAGTAAATTATTTCATCACCAATGCTCAAAAAAAATGAAGAAATACATCGTGAGAAAACCGACATATCTTAGAAACAAACATTCGAAGACATGTGTAAACTGTCAACCCGCACTGGGCCCGCGCGGTGGACAATGGCCCACTCCCTCAAACCGAGAAGCCTCTGTCCCAGCAGTGGGAACCTTATAGTCTGCTGATGATACAAACACAAATGGGCAACAATGGTTTAACGAACAAAATTATTTTGTTGCAAACTCAACACAAATTTTTGGTCCCACAACAGTTCGTCTATTCCAAATTGTTACAACTCCCAGCAGAGTTCATGCAAATTAGTGTGAATAATTATCATATTAATTAAAACTTGCACCTAATGAGCAGGTGTGTGAACGAACCTAAATTAAATATTACATTTGCACGTTACTGTTGTGAATGATTGAAATCAAATATAATTGTTGGCTACATTTGTGTTTAATTGATAGTGTGACACGTAGTTGATTATATTGATTTAACATTAAAAGAAGATAATTTTATAGTCAGCATGATTTTAAGTAAATGCACACTCTTAATTATATTAGTTTTAAGAATAAAGCTACGAAGTGCGAGTCAGAATCATATTCGAAGTGCCACGACAAGACCACCAATTTTAAACACGTTTTTAGTATAAACATAAAATAAAGTAAAAAATTTGAGGGTTCTAATTTTTAACTTTTTAGGGGCTTGTGGCTAAGTAATAAAAGCCGCTCTGACCGATCGTTCAGGTTAAGCTACGCTTGCCGCGTTTGGTCGTCGATGGGTGACCATCTTTACATACCAAGATCCCTCCGTGCCTCGGAAAGCACGTTAAGCCTTTGGTCCCGGCTGTCATTTGTGGATCTTTGACAGTCATTACGGGTCGTCAGAAGCCCGAAACTCTGACAGCCAGTAACTGGGTTGTGGAGGTCTGATAGGCAGTCGCTCCATGTAAAATACTGGTACTCAGCTGCATCCGGTTAGACTGGAAGCCGACCCCAACATAGTTCGGAAAAGGCTAGGCAGAAGATTTGTATTTGCCATCAAAAGGTCACAAATCCAGGCTACTGAGAAATTCCAAATAGAAAAACCCAATCACCCTTTGCCCGACTTGGGAATCGCACCTAGGACCACGTGCCCACTAGTAGCACTTGCGATCACTAGACCAACGAGGCGATATATTTTTTTAATAAATATATTTTTTTATAGTAAGGTGACCAATACATAATCCTTATACGTCGTTCGGCTAAACGAGTTAAGCCCGGTACAGATCAGCGAACTCAAGCTCGAAAATTAACACTACATTTTTTTCCTCAATATTTTGGTGAGATCATAATTAAATTTATTGCCGCTTCCTAGATTGAGTTTTTCAGTATTTTTTAATATATTATGTCTTTTACCGTTCAAGTTGATTTATAAAAGTAATCAGAAGTTTGGATTATGTAAATGTTTGTCATAAACCACTTATAATCCATACTTCTTTCTATACTAATATTATAAATGCGAAAGTAACTCTGCCTGTCTCTTACGCTTTCACGACCAAACCACTGAACCGATTTCATGAAATTTGTTACGGGTTAAGTTTGAACCCCAAGAAAAGACAAGCTACTTTTTACTCCACGATTTCATCTGCGTCCACGATAACCGAGGTTTACGCGGATGAACTTGCTGGCAAAAGCTAGTAAGGTTATCTGTAAAAAAAATAGCTAACTCTACAATAATTTTAAATGTTTAAGAATGTTAAGATTCAAAATGGCTATGAATCATATAAAATCCATTAAGAAAATGCATAAAAATACATTAACAAAATCCATATTAAAACATCAACACACAAAAATTCAAGTTGAAGCATTGTTGACCTGTTAAATAAAGCGGAAACAAAACGGTACCCCAATTTGAGAACAATTCTTACCTTAAAAAATAAATTTCTAACAGGAAAAGTAAAAAATATATACAATATCGGCCTCTCAAATTATTATGGAAATCCACTCGGAACTAAGGTTAGGTTAAGTAGCGACCCCACTTGTATTGAGAATTCTCCATTGAAATGCTTCGATAAGTGCTCAGCGAAAAATTAGCTTAAAACGTCTGTGTAGGCTAAGCTTAAGATTTTTTCGGCCAATGATTTTTACCGAATTGTTGTTTGTTATTGTTCCGTGTGGTACCGCACGTAAAGTATAGCACCATCCTATTTCTTCCCGTGGGTGTCGTAAAGGCGACTGAGGGACTTACTAGAGAATGGGCAGCGATCTCTACCTATTCATTTTACCACATACTGCGATCGCCAACCCACCTGCGAGGCGTGGCGATAGTGGCAAATTCTCCCACATTGGAGGAAGCCTATGTCCAGCTGTGGACGTCTTCCGGCCGAAATAATGATGATGTTGTTTGTTATTATTTATACTGCTTTTAAAGGCTTCTGTGGACAGACACGACGCGATATTCGTATAACAAGTTCCATTAAGTTTTCATAGAATTTGTTCTATGAGAATCTCATCGCGTTTTCGCGTCGCGGCTGTTTAATGTTATAACAAATAATATATTAAAGGCTCCCAGCCTTTAATATATTATTTGTTATACTGAATTTTGTTCTTATTTGTCTGTATCTTATACCTTTAAATGAGCAATTCTTGTATATATATATATAATCTGAATCTCGGAAACGGCTCCAACGATTTTCATGAAATTTAGTATATAAGGGGTTTCGGGGGCGCTAAATCGATTTAGCTAGGATTCATTTTTAAAAAATGTCGTTTTATTCGTGTTTTCAATGACCAACTTTATCGATAATCAACTTGAACATAAACTTATTATTTTAAACACAATTTACCAAAAAATACCGAGCAAAGCTCGGTCAACCAGATATTAGTCTTTTAAAATTGGAACATTATTTATTAAATTTGTACCCAGTTGATGGCAATTTTTTCAGCTTAGTAGTTGATCCGCATGAATTTCCTATCCCGAATCGGGCGAATAGACTATTTTAAATAATGAGTTATTTTCTACCAGCTTTTAGAAGCGGCTTCTCCCACGTATTATACATATTAACATTTGTCTTGAATGACTCTGTTTATTGATGAAAATCGCATTAAAATCCGTTGCATAGTTTAAGACATCTAAGCGTACAGATACGAAGATAGACGAATCGCACAAAATTTATTTATTTGTGGGCGAATTGACAACTCCTGAAAAACGTATTAGGCAATTAGCACTTGAATTTCATGCAACAAAGTTATAAGAAAAGGTTACTGCATGTACAAGAAAAAAAGTGCACAACATTCAAATCGTAGGTACCAATTGACAAATAAGCCATTGATTCGCCCGATTCAAGCAGCTTATAAGAATTGACTAATGAGCCAGCTTGCCCCTTTTTACATGCTATTTAAACATAACTGAACTAATCCTTCGAGCATTATAGCCATTATTCGCTTTACAAGAGCCATTTGGGCAGCTCAGCAACAAGTATACAAGAACGGTTCATAAACTAAACGCAGCAAGCAAAATTATTTCCTATTGCAACCAGAACTAAGTCTCAAATTCACTTAGCCACCCTACCTCATCTACGATAAGATGACACCTCTAAAATAGGGTCGAATTCAATTTAGGAACCCGTAGACTCTCCGTAGATTGCAGCAGAGCTAGGTACTAATGTATTCACACCGATTGATCTCTGCAATTGTATTGGAGCTTAGATTAAGGTAGTCAGTCTACACAATGGACAAAGTATCATGTTGCTTCAGTCGTAGTATAGTGGGAACAGTAGATCAGAACATTCAATCTGCTTATCCTTTTCCCAACTATATTGGAGTCGGATTCCACGGACTGGCCTATTTGATCTCCACAGCCCAGTTACTGCGTAATATGATAGTCTTTGGTTAGACTAGTTTGTCAGACTTTCGGGCTTCTGATGGCCCCTTAACGACTGTCAAAGATCCACGAAGGGCAGCCTGGACCAACGGCTTAATATGCTTTCCGAGGTACGGCCCCTTCGTGCCTCGAAAAGCATATTAAGCCGACTTGCAGTATAAAGATGGTCACCCATCCAAGGGCGAACCGCGGCAAGCGTAGCTTAACCAAATCGATCGCCCCTTTTCCTTAAACAAAGGCTTAAGGCTAGCTCAGTTCTAAGGTAAGTCTCGGAAACTTATTGGAGTTTTGTTTGCCAAGTTGACATCTTCACAAAAAGTGTTTATGTACTCACTTAATCAGTAGGAAGGTACAGACGCCAGCATATCAAGCTACTACAAAGTGTCAAATTTCTTTAATAGATTTTCAAGGCATTAGGTTTAAATTTGATTGGGAGAATTTAACAGTTTCGGGTACCTTGATGCTGGCGTACATACACCTTCTTTTGGGGCAAAAATAAATGTTCAAATCCAACAGACAGTTCCGATATTAGCGGGTTCAAACAAACAAACTCTTCAGCTTTATTATTCAAGCTCGAACCGTGTTCTCACCCGTTACCTATTATCGAATCACGACGTCATCACGTGAAGAGCTCATGACTGAGACCTCCGGAGTTAACGCGCAAAGATTGTGGAAATTTCTGCTCAGCGAGTGGACAGTTCGGTACTCTCTCGTGTACATTTAGTTAGATATTTTTAAATGCATACTCATATCACGTTGCAGTACCTATTTATTGATATAAAACTGATTTACAACCGTCATCTCACACTTCAGTCCAGTTGAAAACCAACATCAGGCACTAGTTGTCTGGCATTTTGCTGAACTAGACCTTTTTGGAGCAGCCGTACTATAATGCTAGATTCTAACATCGCACCTGACACTTTTTTGTTTTATTTTACTCTTTCCTGCTGAATACATAATGTGTGCCTTATAGTCTGTGCTAAATAAATATTAGGTCTTTACCTATGAAATTGCCGTTCTGCAGTACTGGCCATTTCAAATCAAAATAATTTTTGTTTGTCTAAGAATTATACCTAATTTCAAATTAATTTTATTTTAAAAACATGGAATTCTTTTTCCAAAAGTAGTCATTTGTTTATTGATTAGTGTTACATTTTCATCGCATTTCAATCTTTTTCGTCATCATGAATACGTTAAAAATTCGAGTAATTATGGAATATGAGTACCGTCGTGGCAGCAACGCGGCACAAGCGGCACGCAACATCAACGACGTTTACGGAGCTAACACTACAAACCAACGCACCACCTGTTATTGGTTTGCTCGCTTCCGTTCTGAAAATTTCGACCTGAAAAATGAACCTCGCGGTTGTCCGAAGACTTTCGAATTAAAGGCGATTGTGGAAGCTGATGATACACAATCTACGGCTGAATTAGCAGCAGCTTTCGACGTTACCGTCAAAACAATATTGGTCCATTTGCGTCAAATTGGCAAGGTAAAAAAGCTTGACAAATGGGTGCCCCACGAACTCAATGATCGCCAGCGCGAAGTACGCGTCGAGACGTGCCTTTCATTGCTCAACAGACACACAAATGAAGGAATTTTGAACCGCATTGTTACCTGCAATGAAAAATGGATTCTGTTTGATAACCGCAAGCGCTCAACAAGTTGGTTGGATCAGGCGCGGTCGCAGCCTATGATTTTGGGGGGCGGGTCACCATGAGTACTGAAGAATATTTTTAGGAAGGTACATCTACTCGTTGGTCTAGTAGTCGAAAGCGCTACTGATGAGCATGAGGTCCCGGGTTCGATTCTCAGGTCGGGAGTATTATAGGGTTTTTCAGGCAAATCGTTCAGAGTCTCGACAGCATGGCTGACTTTGGGGGGGGGGTCATGACCCCTAGGACCCCCTCTCGGACCGCGCCTGGGTTGGATCCTAGTTCAGCACCTAAACAATGCCCTAAACGAAAACTTACCCCTAGAAAAGTGATGGTCACTGTTTGGTGGTCTAGCGCCGGTGTAATTCATCACAGCTTCTTACCAAACGGGGTGAGCATTACTGCAGATGTGTACTGTGAAGAACTGAACTCAATGATGGAGAAGCACATCTCCAACCAGCATTGGTCAATCGCTCGTCTCCGCTGCTCCTGCACGACAACGCGCGACCTCATACTGCACAGCAGACGGTCTCCAAGTTGCAAGAACTGGGGTTGTAAGCTCTCCGTCATCAGCCCTACTCACCAGACCTTGCGCCTACAGACTACTACTTTTTCCAGAATTTGGATAACTTCTTGGCGGGAAAAAAATTCAATACCCGAGAGGCAGTACAAAATGCCTTTGAAAAATTTGTTGCCTCCCGTCCAGCAGATTTTTTTAAGAAGGGCATCAATTAACTGCCACTGCGTTGGCAAAGATGCATTGATTGCATGGGTGATTATTTCGATTAATACAAATAAAAAATACATTAAAAAAAAAATCGTTTAATTTTTTTCATACAAAACGGCATTTTCGTAGGTAAAGACCTATTATATTATTTCTTGCTTTCTTTAGTTCGATTCCAACCGTTCTATTCAGTAGACCAGTAGAAAGCCTAAACCCTAATTGCGTAACACACTCAATCACAATCTGTTGATTTTGAAGGATGCACCTAACCCATTGCTTCATATGTTGGAAAAGTTGGTGTCCTTAACAACGTAAATAGAGCAATGAATATTTGTTGAACTGTCAAAATGAGCCCTTTGTACCGTTAGTACGGAAGTGCCCTGCAGGTTTCTGCTTTTATGTGTTCCTGTGATCCTACTGAACACACATGGGCTATGCTAATAACTGGACACGTGAACTATCCTGAGTAGCGTTCGGGGCACCGCGGGAGTCTCGTATCTCAATGGATTGCGAAATCTATTTACGGGGACCACTAAGTTTTGATACTTCCGAGTATTCATTAGAATTTTCCTGGGTTCCGAATTCGGTTGAATGACTTCACGATTTTGTCATACATTTAATTTAATTAAATGTTAACAAATAATCTTCAAGTAATATAAATAAAAAGTAATAGTATCATGTAACTTAGAATTTACTCACTGTCAAATATCGCCGTAAAAGACTTATATAACTGAGATTTTACTAAAGTTCTAGACAGCGGTGCCTGTGACCACATAATTCGTTTTGAAACAGAAATTCACGGATCTTTTTCAATAACCGACTCTTAAGTTTTGACGCTGGTTGGTCTAGAATAAAGTACCTACTGTATTTGTGGTAACAGTTTGGGCGTTGTATAAATCTTCTTTGAGGCATGTTTTTGGCTCCATCGGCTAGTTTTCGAGTTCTAAGGTGGCTCCTCAATGCAGATGTCTGAATTCAGGAGCGACCTATAACGTCCTTCAACTTATAAATAGGTTTTACTACAACTTCAGGGATTGGGCCTACAAAATCGGCTAATTTACTACTGAATATTTGTAGTATCCACGTTTTATTATGAGGCATGGCTTCAGCCCATACGGACACTGTTACAAGCTTTCGTTGAATGTAATTAATATTAATATTTGAACTAATATGAAATCAAAAGTTAGCTTAGAAGACGTACACGTTTTCATCATAATAATTGACATTACTTTTGCAAATTACAAAAGAAATTTAGTCATTAGCCATATTTATGAGGTGACTAAAGAAAACGACGTCTTCTACCCGTGCAAATAACTAAATATGTTTACGATGCATTGTTTAAACTTCTACTTTGTAGAAGTAAATAATTTTATTGCAAATTAGTCGCTGAAGTAAATGAAACACATTTGTGGATTTCACTCGAAATGTCACGTAAGTTTGGCGTAAATATTGTAGTATTTATCTTTAGGTTAATAGGTTCTTCAACGTGAATAGTAATAGTAAATAGTAAATTTAATTCTCAGAAAGCTTAATAATATTTCACAGAAAATAGTGTGGCAGTATAAATCCTATCCTACTAATATTATAAATGCGAAAGTTTGTGAGTATGGATGTATAGATGTATAGATGTTTGTTACTCTTTCACGCAAAAACTACTGAACGGATTTGGCTGCAGATAGTTTATTACCTTGATTAACACATATAATATTTTTTATCCCGGTAGTACGTTCCCGCGGGATAATTCCAACCTCGACGCGGGTGAAACCGCTGGCCAAAGCTAGTTTCTAATACATGGATGTAGCTACTGCACTAGGCAAAGTCTGTATTTTTGTAGTACCTTTCCCTCGATATTTTAACAATAAAATGACAAAAAAGCAAATGGATGGTCGTACTACTAATTCATTTTGAATAACTTATACCTATCTATCTTGCTAAGAATGAATTTGAATCTGCCCAGTGACATCCCAAATTTGTTGAGGTTGGGATTCAATGTAACCGAATGCAGCTGAATACCAAAGTATCAAAACTGGTTGAATGACTTTTGAATTTCTGACGACCCGTAATGTCTGTCACAGATCTCCGAGTGATAGCCGGGACCAACGGTTTAACGTGATTTCCGAGGCACGGAGAGGTTTTGGTATGTAAAGATGGTCAATTGGTCACCCAACCACGGACCAACAGTGCCAAGCGTAGCTTAATCCGATCGATCGACCCGTCCGGCTATTATAACTTAACTTAATTATAACACAAGAGCCTCAATCATCATACAATACTTACCATATTTAATTGTAAAATTCAGAGAAATATCCAACAGGAGAAGGAGCAATGGTGGCTCAGTAGTAATGGCCGCAACTTAGGAGTAGTAGTAGATCGTCAGTTCGAACCCAGGTAGGCGCTTGATCATCATCATTTCAGCCGTAAGACGTCCACTGCTGGACTTAGGCCTCCCCCAATTTTGGGGGGCTTTGCCATAATCGCCACGCTTGGCAGGCGGGTTGGCGATCGCAGTATGGTGGTATAGTGCATAGAGAACGCTGCTGCCCATTCTCTAGTAAGTCCCTTAGTCGCCTCTTACGACACGCAAAGGAAGAAATGGGATGGTGCTATTCTTTACGTCCGGCATCATACGGTACTGCTCTCAAACGGTGAAGGAAAACATCGTGAGGAAACCGGCATGTCTTAGAACCAAAAATTCGAAGACATGTGACATCTACCAACCCGCACTGGGCCCGCGTGGTGGATTATGGCCCACTCCCTCTCACCGAGAGGAGGCCTGTGCCCCAGCAATGGAAACATTATAGGCTGATGATGATAACCCAACAACTAAACTGGTGACTAATTGCGTCACAATTTATCGGATTTAACTTAACCTTGCTGTTTATTTTATGCTCAGATTATTGATTAATAAGCATAAGCATTAATAATTAATACTTCATGTTCAATGTTATAATAAAATAAACATCACAATCGTGACTTCATCTTAAAAAAATTAAAGTGCAATAACATAATATTGTGACAAATACGGTTTATCAAAATTCAGCATCATCATCATTTCAACCGTAATCTGAACAAAAGCCTCAGGACCATGCATCGCCGATCTGAGCGGTACTTTTGGGGAAGTGCTATAAGCTAAGAAATGGGATGGTGCTATTTTTTACGTCCAACACCACATGGAACAAAAATATCAAAATTATTATTAGTAAATGAAAATTAAAAAATAATATTTTTAGTGATAGATACCACTACACCATTTTTTAAGGGTAACGTATTATTCTCGTATATAATCTTAAATAATTATTTCATTTACGAGTACTTGTAGTTTTATTGAGTTTGTCAAGTTTTCCTGAATAAATTAAATTACAATGCTTACTGCACACACTTCATACAATAAAATTAAATACGCAAACATCCTTTAAACTAAGCAAATATTCACAAAACCTGTTGACGTAAGCTTTTCAATAGCGAACATCGATAACCACAATTTTTTGTTAAGTATAATTCAAAACTAATCAATAATTGACTCATTCGACCTTTTATTGCGTAAGAAAAAATTACCCGACATACCATAATTATGACGAAAGAAAAAATCTATCCTTCACATTTAACTACGAGTATAAGGCCGAGTATGATAAACGTTAGCACGTGCATTGACTTAAAATGTTCCCCTGGCTTATTAGTAGACTTGGATGAATTTATTCTCCCTAATCGGGTGAATCGTAAATATTAATAATATCATAATTTCTATAGGCTTTTAGCCTCTAAGGCACAGATATAATGGTTTTTTAAATGTGTCTGTAATTACGGTAATTGACTGGTTAATACGTATTTCTGGAATTGTCAATTGGCCCAAAAATAAATTTAGTTTATGCACATCGTCTTTAGAAAAAAAATTAGTATTTATGTGACGATTTGCCCGATGTGGGCGTGTTAATTTGAAGGGATCTTAATAGATTAGAACGGCTTATATTAAAAAGCCGTTCTAATCTATTAAGATTGCTTCTAATAAGAAGAATAAGATTTATTAATATAAGCGGTTCCCCTCTCAAATTTGTTGACAGTTGTGTGATAATGACAGGAATAATACTGTGCTCTCTTCATTAATTTTAGCCAGTGTGTGCATACTTATATGTATATCCATACTTATATATTTTTATATACCTTATACGGCTTCCACCATCATAGTGCTTTATTTAGCCTTTTCCCAACTATGTTGGATTCGGCTTCCAGTTTAACCGAATGCAGCTGAATAGGAATATTTTTAGTATCATACAAATAGTGTATTCCGATAGGTGTATGTGTATAATACATTTATATCTGTATAATGATGTTTTTTGTAAGGTTTTCACGCTAAAACGGTAACATGGATGTGATGAAATTTGGCACATGGGTAAGTCCATGACTTTTTATCTCGATATTTTCAGGGGATTGAGACTTATAAGGGTGGAACTGCAGGGCTCAGGTAGTAACTTATACAAGATTATTTTTAGTATATGCGAAACCTGAATATAGTTTGTTCAGAATCAGTAACTGAATCGATTCCAATAATTTTTAATTACGCTTCCAAGTCGCGGGCCTTAATGTTTTGTTTCGATTTTAAAATTATCATGTCTTTCTCTTATTCAAACGTCCATTACACGGAGATGGTACGTACACTAGCTGTTTGTGGTGATCTGCATATGTTTTTGCGTGGACAACCAGGTAACTTATCAAGCTTATAACTTTGTGATTATTAATGATACAGTTTTGAAATTTTTTTCATAGATTCTTTACATAAAAATACTAGACCCGTGTTTCGGGTTTCGCATAAACAAAAACTAATGTTGTATAATAAATAATATATATCTTTTATAGTGCATCAGTAGATCGTAATCATGCGAAGTAGAGTCGGGTAGCTAGTTTAACGAAAAGTATCAAAACTGTTTGGTCGTAGTATCGGATCTGAGATGAATGGAGCGATTAACTGGAGAGTCGGTACAACCTTGATTGGTGGGGGACGATAGTTGCGCGACTGTCGTGCGATTGAGAGCCGACTAAACGCAGTAAATAGTGGTTGTTGTTGTTAGTTACGACTTTATGAGTGTGCGTAGTTTATTTCTGGGTTAAAAGGTTTTTTCTTGAGCGGGAATAAATATTACCACACTTTTGTAAGAAGTTCTTTTCTCAAAGACTAGTACAAAGTCAAACGGGTGCATGCAAACCCGTTCGTCTTTGTACTAGTTTTGTTCACGGATATACTTGTATATCTTATTAGGAATAATTGCTCCTAAAGTGTTAGTTAGATACGGTCATCAAAAGAGTTATGAGTTAGTTAGAGTAAACACGATTGACGAATGCAGCTTCGTGAGAAACTTATTTATGTTATCGAATAAAATAAAATAATTAAATTAATTATTTATTTTCGAATACATCGGTTTCTTACTGAATTTTACGTAGATTAATCCGACGAACTTGTTTTTGGGTAGGAAATCATCAAATAACTTCTCCCGCTGTTTATGTCAGAGTTTTGCTGATTATAACCCACCCGTGTTCCTTCAGTTGCCTGTGCTAGGGCCACGGTAACTGTTTCGAACAAATCCGAGACCATGACAGAAATCCGACGATACCTGCCTACTTGTCTCCTTTGGTGACTGTACCTCCTTTTTGGGTTAATTTTAATATTATAACATGAATTTGGTATAAATGAGCGTAGATGAACGAAATTAAAAAAAATAACAAAATTATAAAATAATATACACGTTAATGAATTGCCTCGTACTTAAGGAAGTTGGTTGAAAAAAATTAAACGTTTTCCTCTTATTTTCCAAAAATACCGGTTTTCAATCATTTTGGGAAAACAAACTTTTTTTAGTACGTTTTTTGGACCTTAATGGTGTAAATGAACCGGATTATTGTCAAACGTGTAAAAAAATGTTTGGGCCTGTTATTTACAACATCCGAGTCATTTATTTTAATTACATTTACCGATATAAAAATGGTAATTTTAATTTATTCTGACGTATCACGTTTTTTTGCAGGTGAGGTCAATAGAATATATACTTATAATAAAACTGTAGAGAGGTCAATTCTGTACATTGAAAATATATTCAAAATTTATATTGGAGGATGAATGGTGATCGATACTGATGCCAAAAATGCAATCAGTAAATTTTTTGTCTGTCTGTCTGTATGTGCACGCATGGGTCAAAAACTACTAAAGGGATTTTAACCAAACTTGGTACGAAAGACACATAGGAGCCGAGCAGTGACGATAAATTTGAAGCAAGTCGGATGAAAATGCGCTTTCGAACTAAAAAAAAATAACCTGGATTAACACATAGGCTACTTTTTATCCCGGTAGTACGTTCACGCGGGATATTTTCCAACCTCCACGCGGGCGAAGCCGCTGGCAAAAACTAGTCTATAATATAAATCAGTGTTTATGAGGAACTTTGGCTTGAGATATAACTTAGTTCAGGAGCCAACTGTTCAGCATCCATCGCCCCCTATTCCTTAGGACCCGAGATGGGGGACTCACAACACCTCTCTCCCCTCTCTGACTTGAGGTGGCCCGCACTGGCAGGCCTGCACCAACCAGAGATTGCGTAGGTCTCATTAGATTTCGTGATTCTCTACGTAGTTGTGGGTGGGAACACCGGGGTGGTTTTAATCAGTAAGAGTGATTGACAGAACCCTCAGCCTACCCTAGAGCGGAGGAAATCCATGAGGAATTCCGAACCGACATAAAAAAGGAGCGTACTATTCCAACTCCTTTTTGACAACTATTTGTAAAATTATGATTGGTGTATGTCTAACCTTATGGTGTAGGTTCTATAACTGGAAACCTATAACTGGAACCGATTGTCTCATCATCACCATCATTTCAGCCAAAAGATGTCCACTGCTGGACATAGGCCTCCCACAATTTGGGGGGTTAACCAATCGCCACTCTTGGCAGGCGGGTTGGCGATCGCATTATGGTGGCAACATGCACAGAGAACGCTACTGCCCATTCTCTAGTTAAGTCCCTTAGTCGCCTTTTACGACACCCACGGGAAGAATGGTGCTATTCTTTACGTTGGTATCACACGGTTCAACGGACCGATTGTCTACGTGACTTAAACTCAACCACTAATTAATATCATACTCGCGAGCGTCACTGCAAAGACAAATATCAAACGACAAAATGTTTACTTAATATTAATAAGTTGAACTAAAGAATTCTCCGTGCCTTTTACAATATAATGGTTAAGGTATATGCCGTATTTGGCAACACGTGACTACGGTCAATGACGTCATTCGGAAACTGGATTTTTAAGATGAACTCAAGAATTTGTTCCACTTATGTCTATGCTTGTGTGCTTTTGAAGGATTTGAAATTACATGTTTGGTAGTCAAACGATCGATACCTACACTGCTTTGCTTTATTTATTATACTAGCTTTTGGCCGCGGCTTCGTCCGCGTGGATGTCGGAAATTAACGCAGGTATTTTTCAAAAATAAAAGATTTTTTCTAAAATAAAAGTAGCCTGAGTTACTTCTTATTACTCGTACATCAGCTACCTGCCAATAAAAGTCCCGTCAAAAACGGTCCAGCCATTTCAGAGATTAGCCGGAACAAACAGACAGACAGACAAAAGTTAAAAAAAATATTTTTTGGTGCAAGTACCGTATTTACATTCATATGCATTTAGTGAAAAGCTGTTAATTTGAAATTACAAACAGACACTTAAGTTTTATTTATTCGTATAGATGTATAGATTAACAACTTATGCAATTAAAAAAACCGGCCAAGTGCGAGTCGGACTCGCGCACCGAGGGTTCCGTACAAATCTGTAGGTATTCTCGGTTTAAATTTTTTAATTTTTATATTTCAGTTGATTGATTGTAAGGTAAATTGCGGTTTACGATTTATGACGTTTTTAAAAAAAACTACTCACTCGATCTCGTTCAAACCAATTTTCGTTGGTAGTTTACATGGTAATGTACATCATATATTTTTTTTAGTTTTATAATTCTCTTATTTTAGAAGTTACGGGGGGGGGGGGGGGACACACATTTTACCACTTTGGAAGTGTCTCTCGCGCAAACTATTCAGTTTAGAAAAAAATGATAGTTGAAACCTCATTACCATTTTTGAAGACCTATTCATAGATACCCCACACGTATGGGTTTGATGAAAAAAAAAAAAACATTTTTGAGTTTCAGTTCTATGTATGGGGAACCCCAAAATTTATTGTTTTTTTTTTCTATTTTAGTATGAAAATCTTAATGCGGTTCACAGAATGCATCTACTTACCAAGTTTCTACAGCATAGCTCTTATAGTTTCGGAAAAAGTGGCTGTGACATACGGACGGACAGACAGACAGACATGACGAATCTATAAGGGTTCCGTTTTTTGCCATTTGGCAACGGAACCCTAAAAATCAGCCAAGCTCAAATGGGACTGGGCCGGACACGTTTGTCGTATTTAGTATGCATTCTAGGCTAAGATCACCGCATCATGAGTCCGTGAAAACGACCTACTGCTTCGTGAAACCCAGGCATAGATGACGGGACGGATTCGACGTGTATATCATCGGGGAATGGACCTTATTGGCTCAGGATTGAGTTGAGTAGAAGGAAAGGGAGGCCCGGCACATGGGCAACTGAAGGAACACGGGTGGGTTTTAGTCAGTAAAAGTCTGACACGCCCTCCCGCTCCGCCCAGAGCGGGAGAAGTCATTTGATGATTTCCCATCCAGAAAAAAAAGGCCCTGCAGTGGGACAATACAAGCTGACTATTATGTATGCACTATCTTTAAACTACCTACTTTAAAATTGATGACTCGTTGATCTAGGTAGGTAATAGGGGCTCTTGGGTCGATCCATCAGGTTAAACTGCGCTAACCATGGTCGATTCTTGGGTAGGTGGCCATCTTTACATACCGAGATGTGGTCTTGGTCTATACCTATAGCATTTTTATCGCACAAAGCGATACGCTCTTTCCTTGTGGTTACCAAGTGTCCAAAACTCTATGAATGTGTGTGTAAGCAGGTATCGCCCGGGCCCGAGAAAAACTGGCGAAATCGGAAAACTGTGTGTGTACGTGTGGTGCTGACGCTACTCGTCTTTACACACGCATTGACAGTAAGTTTGTACTCTTGGTTACCACAAGTAAAGCGCGCGTCGCTTCTTGAGATATTAACCTCTAAGTCCCTGAGATACCACATTTGGTATAGACACAATGGTTTTTAATTGTGTCTGTAATTACGGTATTCAATGGGTTAATATTGTAATATTTATTGCTTCCTAGCGGGAAACTAGTGGATCATCTTCACTTTTATTAGCACAGAGCTTATAAAAATAACACATACTGTAGGTGCCTAATTAGGTAGGTATAAACTAGTCAATTAACAAGGTGCAGGCAATTGTAATGAAGTTTTCGGACATTTAACTCCAGGCAAAAGAACCGAATAAATTATTAAACTGAATTAAAGACAAGATGTTTACCTCAATATGTAAATAAAACATACTTTTTCTTACGGGCGCACTTGTAGCGATCAGACGTGCTCGCCAGCAATTTTTGATAAATAATTTATTTAATAATATTGACCTACTTAGTGCATTACTGTCGTAATGCATGTGTAAATTTGTGCTTAGTGTGTAGTTTTGTTAATGATGGACACGAAATAGTGAACTTATAATAAACAAAATGGATAAAAACCCCTCTACTCCAAGGGGCCCAGTGCAACCTTCCACCTCACCGTCGAAGATGATGACGCAAAACCCAGCCCTTGAGTCGATCACCGCCGATATTGTTTCAACACCCGAAATTCAAAAATGGATATCAACCATCGAACAGCACTTAAATGAAGTCTGCTCTATTGCCTCGGAGGGCAAACTCAACTCGGAGCAGAAGATGAAAATTTCTACCCTATGCCGTAAAGTAGGATCTGGCACCTCACAAATGGCAGTCCTTTATCAGTCGCTGAAGCAGAAGGCTATTAAAGCATACAACGCGGTTGATGTCCTTCAAGAAAAACGAGACCTAACGGAACATATTTCGGAGCTTAAGCAGTCAATAAAGGACTCTGGTTGTGCAGGAAATACTTCTTTTGCCGATATGGTAAAAAAGGGATCAAATGACTTTGTTCGACCCAATAACTTGAGCTCTGTTGCCATTTATCCCAATGATAAATTTAAATCAAGTGACGAGACGAAAGAACTTGTACAAAAAATCATACAGCCCGAGCAAATAAAGCTGCACGTTCGTGGTGTCCGGAGAACAAAAAATGGAGGAGTAATCGTTAGTACCGAGACGAAACTTGACGCTGATAAACTGAAGCATGCAGTCCAGCTCTCTACATCTGGACTGACCGCAGACGAACCCAGCAAGCGCAAACCTCGGATCGTGGTTGTAGGAGTGCCGACTTCCCTGACTGAAAATGAGGTGTTCAAGTGCATTTTCGAACAAAACATGTCCGACAAGTTACCAGCGATGTCCTTGGAATCCTTCTTGACCTGCATAAAATTGAGCCACAAATCGGGGAAGCGAGATGCTATGACCTGTAACTACGTTGTTGAAGTTTCAGCCAGTATACGTAAAGCCATAATCCCTCAGTCAAGACTTTTTATAAATTGGACGTCCTGTCCTGTCAGGGACTTCACATTGGTGACAAGGTGTTATAAATGCCAACAATATGGCCATGCAGCAAAAACTTGTCGAGAGATCGTCGCTACGTGTGGTCACTGTGGTGACGCTGGCCATTCGATGACTGAATGTACGAAGAAAGCAGACATCCCGAAATGCGCAACTTGCTCTCGCTTTAAAAAGCCCAGTGATCACAAAACGGGGGACGCTGATTGCCCTGCTAGGAAAATAGCAGAATATAGATACATTAACTCTATCGATTATGAGGGCACCTAGTCAGTCATACTCAAGGCCCACTTCCGTATCGCTTGTTGCTGACTCAACGAAATACCTGACCACTGCACTGTCCTACTTAAATCGATTTGCCGCTGTCTAAGCACTATTAGCCGCCCGCTTCATAAATCGAATCTAGCAACTTTGTTTTCAACCTCGTTAATAATACTGTAAATTTAATCATATTTGTGATCTAAGTACTAATAACTACATATTTTCCGTACCTAAATATTATATAAATTATCTAGATATTAAAACCTTAGTTATAATTGTAACATAATAAATTAACAAACTATATCACTTTTCATAAAACTTAAGTTAAATATTGTTAAGACATCAGTTGACCTAATATAAATTGTAAGAACTCATGCCGCCTGTGATACAGGTTTATCCTAGTACAGGCATCATACTTTGTACTACCTTTACTATATTCTAAGATTTATACTGTTATTTACCAACTTTTACCTTTGAATAAAAATTTATTATTATTATACCAATTCGCGGAACTTGATCTCATGAGGCAGATAAAACTAAAAGCCTCTTATTTTTTTACTGAGAATTATGTTTTATTCTTCCGAAATTCTCCAAATTATGACTCACATAATTACATAAACAGTAAAAAAGTAATTACATTTATATGGAAGTACTTATTTCCTAAAATATATTAGAGAACAAGCATCCTGATGGTTCGGTTCGCAAATTCGCGTCTTCAAAGTTCCCGGAGACACCGAAATCATGGTTTATTGCAGTTCAGGGGTAAATCATATTTAGAACTTAATCGGGATAATTACTTGCGTGTAAAAATTTAAGAACTAAAATGTTTTAACGCCTACTAAAAATATCATTGCAATGTGCACGCAAGCAATATTGCATAACATTTTCTGTACAATAAATGTAATAAATCATCTGCCTAGCCTTTTTTTTCCCAACTATGTTGGGGTCGGCTTCCAGTCTAACCGAATGTAGCTGAGTACCAGTATTTTACATGGAGCGACTGCCTATCTGACCTCCACAAACCAGTTACTGGGTAATATGATACCCCTTGATAAGATTGGTTGTCAGACTTTTGGGTTTCTGACGACCAGTAACAACTGTCTAAGATCTACGAAAGACAACTGGGACCAACGGTTTAACGTGCTTTCCGAGGCACGGAAAGGTCTTGATATGTAAAGATGGTTACCCATCCACGGACCAACCGCAGCAAGCGTAGCTTAACCAGAACGATCGACCCGTGCGGCTGTTATTACTTTGTCATAAGCCATTCCCATCGCCACAAGCCCTTCACTTCATCATGTGAAAATAGACCACAAAAAAAAGAGTTTTGTGCTATATTTATTTGATTATGTTTTGTAATTTAATGTTTAGTACCTACGAGGCTACGATTTAATAATAGAACCCGGATTTAAAAGTTTGATTTTGTCTCAACAATATTTTACGTCGACAATTCAGCCAATTTGAGATGTGATATGAGAAAACATGCGAAGGAAAAAACAAAACTAAAAACCTAGGTCCAACACTAGTAATTGTTTAGTAAATAAATTAATTTAATGTGAATCTTGTTGACGAGTATTACCTCGTGGTTGCAACGAACTCTTCAGCTTTATAATATTAGTATAGTAGATATATATAATTTTATAAAGCTGAAGAGTTTGTTTGTTTGTTTGTATGTTTGTTTGATTGAACGCACTAATCTCAGGAACTACTGGTTCAAATTGAAAAATTCTTTTTGTGTTGGGTAGCCTATTTATCGAGGAAGGCTATAGGCTATATAACATCACCCTACAACCAAGAAGAGCGGAGCAGTAATGAAAAATGTTGCAAAAACGGGGAAAATCGCACGGGTGGGCGATTCGACGCGACGGGAAAGGTCAGGGGAACAAGAAATTTAACGCGGACGCGGTCGCGGGCAGAAGCTAGTTTAATTATATCATCATCATCATCATTCCACTGCTGGTCATAGGCCTCCACCGATATGGGAGGGTTAGTATTACAGTAGTAATCACCACGCTTGACAGGTGGGTTGGCGATCGCAGTATGGTGCTAAAATCTATAGAGAACGCTGCTGCCCATTATCTAGTAAAAGTCCCTTAGTCGCCTTTTACGATACCCACGGGAAGAAATAAGAAATACTTAATCATTTAATGAACAATATTTTGATCTGTTTGTTGGTATACAAATGATAACAAATTCATCATAATTTGATGTCATTATTGCGGAGACAAAACATCAAAGCCTGATAGACCTTTGTGGAAAATGTGTTATTAGGGATAGAAAGTTAGTTCGCACAGGAAGCTTTAATTTATGGAGATACCTATACAAGTTTGGCTGGGCTATGTTTTTGGAGCAGTTAAAAAGATTTGTTCCAAAATAGTTATCTGACTTTTTTGGTGATTGGGAAGCCTGCACTTGCTTCACCACCATATATGTATGTACTTCTTATAAAATTTACTTCAAACAAACTCGAGCTGTTGTTTAGTTCAAGAATGAAGCCGCGTTTAAAACCAAAGTAAATAAAGTTGAGCATTTGAAGCCGAACATCCGTCTAAAGTACCTACCGATCAACAAACTCACGTAAGATGTTTGCCCGACTTTTAAAACTTAATCAACAGTTTAGAGCAAAATTGTTTTAATTAAAATTTTCGAAACATTTCCGGACGTTTAAGCTGTTCGAAAGAAGATTCCAGTGTTAATTACAACTTAGGAGAATCTTTTAGAGTGTATATTTTAATACGCTTTGATAAGCTTCACTGTATGTTTGTATGTAACCATGTCTGTAACGGGAAGCCGTCACCTCCTTCTGCGAAGCAGTAATGCTCGCGAAGGAGGCGGCGGGGCGCGTGAGGGAGTGGTAGTCTCTGCGCCCACCCGTCCCTAGCCGCCGCAGGAGAAGACGCCCCGGGCGTCGGGAGTCGATTGCGGACTCCCGGCCACCGTAGGCGCGAGCTTGCGGTTGGCGAGCAATGGGTAGCTCGCCGGCCGGAAACGACCAAGCTCGGGTCGACGGCGCGTAGTGTTCCACGCGCGCCTCAAAGAGATGTCAGCAGCAGTGTAGGGGTCTACTAGGACCGATGCCTGCCGGGGTCGCGTGATTGTTCGAAAGACATACCGTGACCCTGGCACATGGGCAACTGATGGAACACGGGTGGGTTTTAGTGAGTAAAAGTCTGACACGCCCTCCCGCTCCGCCCAGAGCGGGAGAAGTCATTTGATGATTTCCCATCTTAAAACAAAAAAAAAAAGACCATGTCTGTAACCGACTTCTTTGGACTTGATTTTGACTTACTTCAAACAGGCAGATTTCATTTAAGCTTTGTAGAGTTATCAAGGACCGATGACAATACAAAAACAAAAAACCGGCCAAGTGCGAGTCGGACTCGCGCACCGAGGGTTCCGTACAAACCTGTAGGTATTCACGGTTTATGCATAAGGCTTGTGTTTATGAAATTAAATCCTATTTTTTTAATTTTTATATTTGAGTGGATTGAATGAAAGGTAAATTGCGGTTTACGATTTATGACGTATAAAAAAAAAACTACTTACTAGATCTTGTTCAAACCAATTTTCGTTGGAAGTTTATATAGCAATGTACATCATATATTTTTTTTAGTTTTATCATTCTCTTATTTTAGAAGTTACAGGGGGGGGGGGGGGGACACATTTTACCACTTTGGGAGTGTCTCTCGCGCAAACTATACAGTTTAGAAAAAAATGATATTAGAAACCTCAATATCATTTTTAAAGACCTATCCATAGATACCCCACACGGATGGGTACGATGAAAAAAATTTTTTTGAGTTTCAGTTCTATGTATGGGGAACCCCAAAATTTATTGTTTTTTTTCTATTTTTGTGTGAAAATCTTAATGCGGTTTACAGAATACATCTACTTACCAAGTTTCAACAACATAGCTCTTGTAGTTTCGGAAAAAAATGGCTGTGACATACACGGACAGACAGACAGACAGACAGACAGACAGACAGACAGACAGACATGACGAATCTATAAGGGTTCCGTTTTTTGCCATTTGGCAACGGAACCCTAAAAATAATCATTGTTAATAGTTAGCCGAACTAACACATAGAAAATAAATAATACCTAAGGTTGGACTTTTAATCCTATTCATTAACTTGACAATTGGAGGGATACCAGGCTTTGACAAAAAAAAGATAGTGAGGTGGTGCAAGACTGAATGAAATTGAATGAACTTGAAATAATGTACTTACATGCAAACTTTGTAATCTAAATTTAATAACTTGTCTTAAAACAAGATGTGTACTATATCCGTATATATGTAGTCTATGGCTGTCAGAGGAAATAAAATGACTATAGTAAAAAAATAAGCAAAATGACATGATTTTTAGGGTTCCGTTGCCAAATGGCAAAAAACGGAACCCTTATAGATTCGTCATGTCTGTCTGTCTGTCTGTCTGTCTGTCTGTCTGTCTGTCTGTCTGTCTGTCTGTCCGTCCGTATGTCACAGCCATTTTATTCCGAAACTATAAGAGCTATGCTGTTGAAACTTGGTAAGTAGGTGTATTCTGTGAACCGCATTAAGATTTTCACACTAAAATAGAAAAAAAACAATAAATTTTGGGGTTCCCCATACATAGAACTGAAACTCAAAAATGTTTTTTTTCATTAAACCCATACGTGTGGGGTATCTATGAATAGGTCTTCAAAAATGGTAATGAGGTTTCTATTATAATTTTTTTCTAAACTGAATAGTTTGCGCGAGAGACACTTCCAAAGTGGTAAAATGTGTGTCCCCCCCCCCGTAACTTCTAAAATAAGAGAATGACAAAACTAAAAAAAATATATGATGTACATTACCATGCAAACTACCAACGAAAATTGGTTTGAACGAGATCGAGTGAGCAGTTTTTTTTTAAAACGTCATAAATCGTAAACCGCAATTTACCTTACTTTCAATCAACTAAAATATAAAAATTTAAAAAAAAATATATTTTTAAACCGAGAATACCTACAGGTTTGTACGGAACCCTCGGTGCGCGAGTCCGACTCGCACTTGGCCGGTTTTATATTTAGTTTTGTTTCTATCAGAAGAAAATAAAAAAAGGAAATAACTGTTATTAAAAATTATTAATTATTCTTATAATCCACACCTAAAAAAGATTTTTTAAAGTTTTATTTCATTTAAACCATTTTTATCATTCATTCTTTATGCGATATCGTTCACTACCCCGACACTATTAGTTTTAGACTGGTATCATTATTTTGCATTGAACAGTCAAGTTAGTGAATAGGATTAAAAGTTCAACCTTAGTCTAAAACTAAAAACAACACGCCTCTATAGAACACCAAATTATAATTTAGAAAATAATAGAACAGAAGCATGGGGTGATGGGGTGCTTGATACCATTTAAAATACCTCAAAAAGCACCCAGCAATTTTCTATATACCTATTTTCTTTGAACTATTTATCTTCATTCCGTGTGGCGTCGGACGTAAAGAATACCAGAATCCTATTTCTTCCCGTGGGTGACGTTAAAGGCGACTAAGGGACTTACTAGAGAAAGGGCAGCAGCGTTCACTACGCATATTACTACTATACTGCGATCACCAACCCGCCTGCCAAGCGTGGCGATTATGGCAAAGCCCCCCAAATTGGGGGAGGCCTATGTCCAGCAGTGGACGTTTTACGGCTGAAATGATGATGATGATGATGATGTGTCCATCTGTAGACATTTTTTGGCCGTAATGATTTCTATCTTATGCCCGCTTCACTTGTACGGGAGATCCCATGAAACAAAATGCTTGTGAAAGCCGAAGAATCACATAGTTAAACGTAGTCCAGACAATGTCAAGAGTAGGGAGAGCAAGTACGTATTAATAACGGGTGCGTAAAGCCGCTTTTAATGAATCCGAAATTCACTTGTTCTTCCCGTCATGTCATGGTGATTTTTTTTTTACGTCGTCGTAACTGGGAACCTTCTGGTTCTCGGAACGATCTGTATTTAAATTCCTACACTCATATACTAACCTGCACCCTAATTGCGAAACGCACAAATTATCAGAATCTGAATGGGATTGAAGATTATTTCTAAACCATGGCGTCATTTGTTCGAATAAATTGTGACTCAGCAACGTAAATAACGCAATGAATGATGTTTAACTATGAATATTAAACCAATTCCTATCGATAAAAAGTTCCGCAATTACCCCTCTGGTAATAGCAATATTTAACAAAGTCTTTATGTACAGATGCCAGCACATCGAGCTACTAAAATCTGTCAAATTATCTTTAATAGATTTTGAACTTTATTACTAAAGCATTTAGGTTCAAGGTTGATTGGGAGAATTTGACAGTTTTGGGTACCTTGATGAGCTGACGTCTGTACTCAACATAATATCTAGTTCTAAAAAAAAAACCGTTTTCTTTATAATGTGACTTTAGACAAAATTACATAAATGTTTACTTTTTCAAGTTTAAATTAATTTAGTTATTCATTCATTCACAACATTAATTCTGATCCAGCTCGTCCCTTGCGGCTCTCTACCAGCGATGCCCTAAGCCAAGGTCCGTACCCGCAGGGGGTGTCCCTAGCGAGTAGTCGCTCTACATTTAAGTTTTCAAGGTTGGAGGTTATAATTTATTAAGGTAGCCACAGGCAAGTCCGGTTAAGCAGCCGACCACCTCATAGGTTGAAATGCGAAGTCATTCCCAAAAACTTTAGTTGTTGTGATTGTAAGAACTATTTGTCTATGATCTACGTGGGTTATAGTTTTTCTCTTTTTTTCTCAGTGTTAATGATGGTATGGCGGTTTGAGTACTGTATAAGACCTACGCAAAATGTTCTTTATTTGGTACTGTTCGTGAAGTTGTTGAGCTCCTTAAGTTCTGAGTTGAGCTATACGATTACTGACAAATGCTTGCACTGACTGAGCAGGTTCCTCAAATCTGTTTGGTTGTTTCCTCAAAAGACTCTAATTTACATGGTCCTCCGGGGATTCAATTTACTTTCATTTATTTAATTTGACTTGTAAAAGTGATCCCGATATAGTTTTCCACTGCCATATTTCATTTCATCGCCAACTATCATTATTATTCACTGCTATGCCTTAACTTCAGCGATACATATTTGTTTGTGTCATTTAGATCTATATTTTTTTGTTTTTGTCATCCTACCATCCAATTTATTTAACGTGATACCCCTTTGAAATCTCACTGAACACCAAAAATAGTTGTCGTTGTAAACATGCTCGAAAAGTGTCAAAATAGAGAAATTATGAATATTTCGTTCATACGTATCATTTCCTAAATGTCTGACCAGTCAATAAATAAAGTGTTTTACAACGATATCCCGTGTAATAAATAATAATTTGAAATAGATTGAACGAAACTGGAATACTGTCGAATATAACAGTTCAAATGGTATAAATGTACGAAGATTTTCATTTCACGTTCATTCTCATAATTCTATTATTAAACTAGCTGACCCAGCAAACGTTGTTTTGCCGGGTGAAAAAAAGTGAAAATTTATAGATGTATGTATTTTTGTATGTTGTATCATAAAAAAATAGAAATTAAAAATGTTGCCTAAAAAATAAAAAATAAAATTTAGGGGTGGACTACCCCTAACATTTAGGGGGATGAAAAATAGATGTTGGCCGATTCTCATAGATACCGGATAAGCACAAAAAATTTCATCAAAATCGGTCAAGCCGTTTCGGAGGAGTATGGCAACGAAAACTGTGACACGAGAATTTTATATATTAGATAACGGCTTAACGTGCTTTGCGAGGCACGGGGGTATCACACCAGCAACTTCCAAACTTCTTGCTGTATTAAGAACGGGGGGTGTAGGGATGTGTCGGACTATGAGAGTAAGGGAAGAGTGAGTCTCCACACTTTTGCACTATAATATTTCGCGCCGAACGCTAGTCTCCATTGAGATTGGCTGCTATGGCCGAAATACAGTCCGTTTTTCCGTGAATGCCCGTATACAATACTAGCTTCTGCCCGCGACTTCGTCCGCGTTAAATTTCTTTTTCCCCCCGACCCTTCCCGTCGTTTAGAATCGCCTACCCGTGCGATTTTCCCCGTTTTTGCAACATTTTTCATTACTGCTCCGCTCCTCTTAGTTGTAGCGTGATGTTATATAACCTATAGCCTTTCTCGATAAATAGGCTACTCAACACAAAAAGAATTTTTCAATTCCGACCAGCAGTTCCTGAGATTAGCGCGTTCAATCAAACAAACAAACAAACTCTTCAGCTTTATAATATTATATATAATATATATTAGTAAATATTAGTATAGATTACATTTTAACCACTACGCTAACTGTTACCATGAATTCATATATTTGGCGAATACATTTTTCGTAGGTTAAAAATTTTTTTTTTGCTGTTTTGTTCATTTAAACCGCACAGGTATTTAAATTAATCAATCTCCACAAAGGCATCGATAAAATATTTGTCACTCAGAAACCAAAACCCTCATAGAATTCAAACAACTCTTAAACCAACTACGAAATTTACATAATCCTATCTTTTGTCGGGTTAAAACAAAATCGGTTCCTAAAGACCTGTTAAATGTTTAATGGAGTAACCGACAGCTTTACCACAAAATATATCTGGGTACAGAAGTCCGGCTCCATACAACGAGCGAGAATGCACGCACATATAGACACGCCTCACGTACAGCGAGTGCAAGCTCGTTCGCAACCGGCATTTGTTTGAGATCGCCGTACGTACGCATCTTTGTGTGCGTGCAACTGTTTTGGCCCTTTGTATGAAGTAATTACCTTTTCTCAATTTGGCATCATCGGCGTAGAGGTCGGAAATTCTCTCACGGTCAGGTAGTACCGAGGTAAAAGTATCTTATGTGCTAATCCAAGTTATCTGTGTGGAACATTTCATCCAAATCCGTTCATCCGTTCCGTTTTTACATGATTAAGGAACAAACGTCTAAACACCTATACATCTAAACGTCTAAATATCTAAACATCTGAACGTCCAAACCTTCGCATTTATAATATTAGTGTGGAAGTAGAAAGCCTTCTGTACCTATCTATTTTGTGGTTGAGCCACCCGGCTGATGACCAGATTTACAATTCAAATGTTCTTGTAATGATCGGTGATCGGGTTCGGGATTTTCGCTATGGTACTGACAACTGATTTTAGGGATCATTGTTGGGTTGATCAGTTATTATGCTCTAAACATCATACGAAAGTTGAAGTACATTCCTATATTAATAGTTAAACCAGAGTCGGAAATATGTACATGTCGATAAAACATAACATAACAAATCATAAAATCACGCCAGGATTTCCTGTAAGGCTAAACAGAGGTGTACCTATAGTACACCAATAATTCACCAGTTATTTTAAAGTCCCATGTAATAGGGGCGAGCCTATTGCCATCAACCGGGCACAAGTCCAGACACCGGGCTGCTACTAAGAAATTAAGATGAAAAAAAAACAATAACAATTTGTCTGACCTGAGAATTAAACCCGGGACCTCATGTTCAGCAGTAGTGCTTGCAACCACTAGACTAACGAGGCAGTAGTCATAAATTCACAATATTGGTCAAAATAGATAATATTTTATAAAACTGTACTATACTATACTTATCTAAAGCTGTGATGTTAATAGAAATAAAGAAAGAAAAGAATAATGTTTATTTGACAGATGCCTCAAGCAAAAATTACAAAAACAAATATGGCAACTTCTTAATCATATGTCTTTATTACAGATATCAACGGAATCAACACACAGACGGAAACAGCACAATCATTTGAAACATCAACAATTGACTTCAACGCAGAGAACACAGAAGACATAAGACAAGGAAGACAAGAGAGCAATGACTCATATGTTTTCGTAATAGACGATGATGGGCAAAACGCCACTATCTCAGAAGATTTCCACCACGACGCACCAGAAAGCGCTTCCAGAGTGCTAGTTGCATCTAAACCAAACAGCACCAATGTTTTGAAGATTGAATCAAATCAGAAATCAACTCCTCCGGGCAAGCATCCAATCAGAATGATACAAGATGAAAAGGAAGCAGTCATTAGCAAAAATGTTAAAGATGCCAAGATAAGGGCTCATGTAAGATATGATGAAGTAACAGGAGAATTGATGAATGGAGATCATCCTTGTCATAGGGAATGCAGGGAAGGAGAGGAACCAATGATATGTTACTATCATTTCGTCTTGGAATGGTATCAGACGATGAGCAAAGCTTGCTATGACTGTCCGTACAACTTGACGGACTGTTCTCGGCCTGATTGTATCCCAGCTGATGGAATGAATCGACCCTTGAATGTGATTAATAGGAAAATGCCTGGACCAGCCATTGAGGTGAGTAAGGCCGTAGTAACATTAATTTGCACGTACTTTGGCAAAGGGTTTCCTGTTACTGTTGCACAACTGTTAAATAATTGTCTGTTGATAGTTATTTTACCTCTGAATTTGCATGACTATCAAAATTAAAGTGATCTTTATTCTCATTATAATGAGGTTGCTGTTGGCTTGTTGTCAATAACTAGTATGTTAAAATTACAGTGATCTTCAGTCACGTTACAATAAGATTTTAGATGGGTTGCATCTGTCAGAGGTACTATTAGTAGAACAGACTGTAAGACAGAGACGGGAACATGTCTTAGTCAAATCACGTGCTAAGTACCATTTATAGAACTCGGTTTGAATCTTGTTATTCTTCATTTTTTTTTGCCAGGCCTGTTGGTCTAGTGGTTACTGACCCTGACTGCTATGCCGGAGGTCGTGGGTTCGATTCCCACCCAGGACAAATGTTTGTGTGATGAGCACGATCATTTGTTCTGTGTCTGGGTGTAATTTATCTATAACTAGCTTTTGCCCGCGGCTTCGCCCGCGTGGTTGTCGGAAATTATCGCAAGAGGACGTACTACCGCGGTAAGAATGTATGAATCCATGTTATACATACATAAAATTACGCCTTTTTCCCATGGAGGTAGGCAGAAACTACGGAACGCCACCTGCTACGATCCTTACCTTATCATGTGTGTTTGATGTACTTAAAAAATTAAACCGCCGAAAAACTGAAAAGCATAAAATAATAAACCTTAAAATTATGAGTCGGCGCTTTGAGTGATCCTTGTTCATTGATTTTTCAGCGCCGACTCAAAATTTTAAGGTTTATTATTTTATGCTTTTCAGTTTTTCGGCGGTTTAATTTTTTGTTAAAAAGTTTTTATTTTATATTTTTTTCGGGGCTTTAATTTACTAATAATACTTGGCAAGGTATACCCTATGCAACACAAAAAGAATTATCAAAATCGCACTACTCTGTTTAAAGTTATGCGTGGTTATACATTACAATCAGTGAGTGAACAATCAATCAGCCCCTGTTTTCCGACCCTTAGGGTTCGATTTTGTTTTCCAAATTTATATGGGACTACCTTGGGAGTATACCCTTTCCAATAGAAGAAGAATTGTCACAATCGGACCACTATGTAAAAAGTTATGCGTGGTCATACATAAAAAAAAAAAAAAAAAATATACGCGTCGAATTGATAACCTCCTCCGTTTTTTTTCGTCGGTTGAAAATAAATCTAATAGTATTCAGAGCAAGAAGACTGCGACATAGGGTTGGATTGAATTGAATATAAGTCTTCCTGGTTTTTCTTAATGCTCCTATTCTACCTATACAAACACTCAATTATTTACCAGACACCAAATTAAACATAGTTATAAGAATAGTACTTTGGCCAGTGGCTCCGCCCGTATAGCTGTCGGAAAATATCTCCCGGGAACGTATATGGTAAGTATCCAGGATAACCAAAAAACCAAATCCATCCAAAAATCTAAACATCTAAGCCATATTTCGCGGTCTCTTACTTGGAATAATACAATTAGCTTTATTTTGAGTACTTCGAACACACATGATATTCGCATTTACTATGAAGCCAAAGTAATATGAATTACAATACAATCCTACTTATCCTGCAGTACCCGACCGCTACCAAGCAAGATGACCGGACGCGGGACGGCCCGCTAGCCGCTCTGCGGCAATTTTATTATAATCTCTGATATCTTCTAAAATATTCATTTTAATGATATGCTGTAAAGCGCAATTTTGATCTACATGAAATGCACAATTTATTTAAGGTACTTAATTGGATAAGGATTAATGCTGTATTGCTTAAAATCGCATTCATAAATAAGCCATTATTTCTCGTAAAAAGTAAAGGATAAAAGTAGTTATTGTGGGTTATCCCTAAGGGTTAGATATATACCATCGCGGACTTTTTTGTAGAACTTTTTAAGGTGTACAATACTGTAGTACATTATTTTGATCTAATTCGTAGAGTTCAGCCAGCGTTCGCAATGTAAGCCCAAAAAAATGAGTTTATTTATGACATCACATTAGAAACCGCTAAAATTATCAGCGTTTCTTTACTATATTATACATGTTATATACATATAAACCTTCCTGTTGAATCACTCTATCTATTAAAAAAACCCGCAACAAAATCCGTTGCGTAGTTTTAAAGATATAAACATACATAGGGACAGACAGACAGCGAAGTGACTTTATTTTATAATATGTAAAGATAAAGATATGTATGTATTTAGAAATATATAAGTATGTTTATCAGTTGTCTAGTACCCATAACACAAGCTCTGCTTAGCTTGGGACTAGATGGCGTTGTGTGATAGTTGTGGAATATTATTATTATTTTGAGAAAAAATTGTGGAGTAAAAAATGTGTCCACATTTTCTCTTACAGAAAAATTGTTGGACGAATTTTGGACTGTACCTACCTAGCTGACAATTTTGTGACAATTAGCGTTGTAGTTTTAATTTTAGGTGAAATTGCGAACTCGCTTTAATTGGGTCGCTCGTTAAATAAAAGTATGGTAATGCTATTGTTACTCAACATTTTGAAAATGTCGCCTGGTTTTACGCTCGTCATTTTATTGCCTTTTGAGCTGAGAGCTGAAAAGCTTTTCGCAGATATTTTAAGAGCGAAATTAAATTGAATTCGCTCTTAAATATTATTGTAACAGAGCAAATTAAACGACATTTCATGTTTTCATTTATGAAAATCATTTTGAATACTATACATTTTTGCTTTCGTGAAAACTGATGACTTTCCAAGAAAAGATATTGGAATTATTTCCGCGCATTTCAATTTAATACAAATTAATGTGCACAGCCTTCTCAGCACTTTAAAATATTAAGTGATAAAAGTGACGCGTTTTGATGTTGGATGATAAGTGATAATAGTATTATAAGCCTATGTTGTCTCATTTCAGAGCAAAAACCTCTCCCTCTTTTCGTTTTTCGTGGTTTACTACAATCGTGAGTCAATCCTTGAAGGAGGAGTTTAGTTCATACCGCTATCTCTTTCTGGGCCTGACGCGTAGTCGTGTCGTAGTAGTCCTGCGTTTAAGGATATACGAGTATATACTATTGGCGTATAACTGCTACGAATTTCGAAGATGTGACTAGCCCTGTTCCACTTTTAGTGTAGTCCAGTTTACGCCAGCGTCCGTCCAAAACATAGACCAATCAAACAAACATTGGCACAAACCTTTGTTCAAATATTTTCTTTCCGAACCGAGGGCCAATTTTCAATCAATTTTCTTAATATTTCCAGGTGTGCCAACATGACCGTGTGATAGTAGACGTGGAGAATGACCTGATGACAGAAGGTACTACTGTGCATTGGCATGGACAGCACCAGAAGGGAACCCCGTACATGGATGGGACGCCGTACGTGACACAGTGTCCTATATTACCTGAGACCACATTCAGGTAAAGATTGTCTTTTGTATTTTACTATTGGACTGCGAGGTAATTGCGTAGCACACCATAGAATATTTGACTACAATTAAAGATAAGCCTACATGAATTGATACTTATTTTGAAGATGTTACGAAAAGACGATTTGCAAAAAAATACAAGCGGTGTACTCGGTACTAAGGAGGGGTGCGCATCACCGGTTAGGAACACATGGTGTAGGCTCCGTGCACTTGCTGGGTGTCATCTAACGATGATTGGACATGGACGATTTGTTATATATCGAGATTTCCGTGGCCATTATGGCAAACCATCCCAAAAAATGCACAGAACCGGTCGAAGTACCGGTACTTGTAGGAGACCTATGTTTAGTAGTGGACGTAGAGACAGAGATGAAGAACAAATTTTATAAAAGAGGTAAAATTTGTTAATAAGCATGTTTGTAAGAGTAATCTCTGGAACGAACCCTCGGATTAAAAAAAAAATGGATTTGATAGCGAGGAAACTCATAGTTTATTAGGTATGTAATACCAAATAAACTATAAGTTTCCTCGCGTGGGACCTTCAGGAGACGAGCAACAAGTAAAAAGTCAAACTCTAAGTGAAAACGAATTAATAACGCGGGCGGGCGATACGATGCGACGGAATGGGACGGGAGACAGAATACATTTTATGCGAACGAAGTCGCGGGCACAAGCTAGTAGCTGATAAAGATGCTCACCTCGCAATTAGTTATATTTATTACCATTGAAGACTTCAAATTATATGAACCAAAAAAAACACTAGTACTCATACTACAGCAGTCTTAATTTGATTTCAACTTGATCAAAGAAAAGGCTTCAAAGCTATTTCTTTAATTGCAATCCTCCAACAGCTTATATTACATTACTTCAAATAATTCTACGATGAATCTTAAGATGTCAAAATTCTCTAGTATTTTAGGGGCAGAGGTCAAATTGTAGTCGCTTTCAAATACAGATATTTAGGTCGAATGGACTGAAAGTTGATCTCTAGTTTTGAAATTCGAATGAACGAATGTGCTAAAAACAGTTACTTCAGTATCGTTCTGATTATTTAAGGATATACATATGTTTGCAGGAACATAAAATAATAGAGTAGTCACTCACCATAGAGTTTCTATAAAAGAGTCTAGTTGTGTAAAATAGTGTTGCTAATCGCTTTTATGTTAATTGTGAATTTGGAAATAAAGTTATTATTCATTTTATTTTATATTCAAATATAATTTATCCTTATACCTTTGCTTTTTAGGTACCAGTTCAACGCCACACACGCCGGCACCCACTTCTGGCACTCCCACTCTGGTATGCAGCGAGCTGATGGCGCAGCCGGAGTCTTCGTTGTGAGGAAACCAAAGTCCCAGGATGCTCACGGCAGATTATATGATTATGACAGGTAAATCTGATGTACTAATATTTCCACTACAATTCTTAAAGGGTGAGACACAGGTATACCTATAGTAAATCCACATTTCGACAGTTATCTTTATGTTAATCCTATTCCAAATGCACTACACAACAACGCATCACATTGAAGTCACGTAAATCCTGCGCTAGCAGAGTTTACTATGCAACAAGTATTTCAGCGTCCTGACGTTCATTGTCGGGACACTTCTCGTGACCGTGGCTGGCTTTTATCTTAGCCAGAGGGTAAAACAATGCCATATAATATCGTCTCTTGGGCCGATTACCACTTGGTACTGATACAGAGGAATTTTTCGATGCCGTAATAATATACCGTGGTACTGGGTTTGTCAACTCAGCCTATCGCAGTCCACTACACATAGGCCTCTCCAATGATGCGCCACAATACTCTGTCTTCTGCCTTCCGCATCCAGTCCGTCCCGTGTCCGTGATATTGGATTTAGTGTTAGGATATTTTAAGTAGTTTTTTCTTGGAGTGTATAATTTGTATGTTGATTAGATTGGTCTACGAGTAACTTGATAAAGTATTTTTGGTGACAATTTGGGCTATGTACATGAGATTCCTAACGGAGCAATATTTTTTTTATGTATACAAGGCATTCAGCGTTCGTACAAAGTAACATAGCTCCATTCTATTTCCAGCATCATTCTAGTTGCTTTAACACTCAAATTGCTCCATGTTTTTCGTTTAGTAGTTTTGTAATGTCTTGTAATATCCGTTACATTTACAACTGATTACGTTTAAATGTTTGCGTAATTTCTTAGCTTTATTTCAGAAGCTGAGCTTAGAGAATAATTTGATCAGTTAGACATTCGATTACAAGTAAAATAGCCATGATGCAAGCATATTTTCATACGTTTTTTTGACATTTGCAGAATAGTGAAAGGTGGTATTTTGATTAAAATTTGATGAACGAAATAAATATGACGCTCCATGTGGTGCCACACGCAGAGGATAGCCATTTCTTCCTGTGGGTGTCGTAAAAGGCGACTAAGGGCCTTACTAGAGAATGGGGACCAGCATAGAGAACTATGCATTTTACCACCGTACTGCGATCGCCAACCTGTCTGCCAAACTTGGCGATTATGGCAAACCCCTCCAAATTGGGGGAGGCTTATGTCCAGAAGTGGACATGTTTCGGCTGAAATTATGATGATGATGATAATATAAATATGAACTTGACCTGTCAATGACGATAAAACGTAAGAAAATCCTTCATAAAGATTCCAAAGTTGTTGGTAAGAACAAGGTTACTTTTGCTGATGGTAATAGGGCGTATAATAGTGTGCAGGAAATTTGCTGTGTGCTAATTCCTCCATCGATTAATCTATTTACAATCTCCTGCGATAGCTAAAGTGTTCCTAAAATAAAATCAAATGTATCAACTAGTTTACTGCAAAGGTCGTATCTTGTACCGAGCAAATTGTATTACCTTCTGCATAGAATAAGGAATCCGAATAGAAGCGAAACTTTTGATTTTTCTTTTGAGCGTGCAGCTCATATACTTAGCAATTTTCTAACTATGCTTAGATTTGCTGATTATTATTTTACATGAGATTTCCTGTATCATCTCCAAAATCCAATTACTGGGTATTACAATACCCCTTCGTAATACTGACTATGTGATTTTCAGATTTTCTGTCTGCCAAGCGTGCATCTTTTCTACCGAAATTGTTATCTATTTCTTTTCACAAAGCCAAAAATTCAAAAGAAATAAAACAAGAATGTCACTTTGATTACCACTAGACCAACGAAGGATTCCATAATAACATAATCTTCGTGTAATTTTCTCATTGCTAGACTCAAGTATTCATATTGTTGAAGATAATGGGCTGTAACCAACCACGCGGCCCTCGAAACTTGAGGGTATACATACTGTCTAGGTTGCTTCCTTTGTAGGATTTTCACTCAAGAATAACTTAGTTAGCCTATCTCTTTTAGGAATCAGTTAGGCCTTTTGTTTGTTTGAGGGAATGGGCCGTAATTCACCACATAGACACAGTGCTGTTGTGTGTTTCGATATTTATTTTGTTTGCACTAATTATGTGGTTTATTTGCCTGTCTTTGAATGTTTGGTTTTTCATCTTGCTGGTTTTCTCACGATGTTTTCCTTCGCCGTCCTGAGTGTAATGGGGTGGCGATTCTACGTAAAATCTGTTTTTATTCTATGCCCCACCTGACTAGCTTCGTCCCGAGGTCTCGTTTGAGTCAATATTGAGAGTACATACAGAGAAAGGTGTGAACAAATAAACATCTAGTGAATGTTCTGTAAAAGTCAAAGTGTTCGTTTTAGTTGTTTGGCGATATAGTTTGTCAATACTCTGATTTATTTAGAGGTTTAGTTAGAAGATTACTTTAAGCGGTGGAGTTCTAAGCATTAGTGATGCAGGCGTCTATGATAATATTAATTTAAGTGTGTCTAGCTGAGGTTTGGTTGTACACATTCCGCTTTACTTTAATTTGCAAATTCTGATAGGACTATTTAATTGGGTGCACCCTAATTACGTAACACACTATTAATCAGAATCAGAATAATTTTGAAGGTTATTGCAAATCCATTCTTTCATATATTCGAAACCAAATCTGCTTAGCAACGTAAACAATGCCATGAATGTTGTGGAACAGTCAAAATTAAAGTGATTCCTACTGATAGTGTATTTGATGATTTTGATTTTGACAGACGTATTAGCAAATGGTATGAGTACCTTTGCAGGTGGAGAGATGGGTTACAATATTCTTTGGTCTGCTCTAGCAGATCAATCGCACAGCAATCTTCTTCATTTTATTCGTTGTCTTTCCCAACACCCTCGTGTGAAAAGTAAATGATGTCTGCCTGAAAGCAACCGATTACGAATTATGTGATGTATTTCCTTCTTAATATTATTTTACACCAGAAAATTTACTAATTCCTAAGATATATTTAAGAATTCATACTTAAAATATTCCATGTTCCGTGTGGTGTCAAACGTAAATAATAGCACCATCCCAATCTGCCCGTAACGTAAAAGGCGACTAAGGGACTTACGAGAAAATGGGAAGGAGCGTTTTTTATGCATTTTACCACCATCCGGCAAATGCCAACCCGCCTGCCAAGCATGGCGATTGTGGCATATTCCCCTAAATTGTCCAGTAGTAGACGTCTTTCAGTTGAAATGATGACGATGATTTAAAATATATATCCATTATACTAACCAATATCTATTCTTACAGATCGGAACACGTGATGCTGGTAACAGATTGGATCCATGACTTAGCGATGGGCATGTTCACGGACCACCACCATTCTAAAGGAGATAACAAGCCACCGACGCTGCTCATCAACGGAGTTGGACGGTTCAAGGTCTTCAATGATACTGCGAAGCCTATGTATATGCAGGCTGCGAGATTTAATGTTGAACAGGTAAGAACTTATAATATTACTAACGTTGGAAAATAATATGATGTGTATATGGATAATGATGCTGTATGGGTAGGTAAATACTAATGGCGTATGATAGAGATCTATGGATGAAAATAAAGTGATGCATAGATTCCCAAATAAACAGAAATCCTAGATCCCAAAAAGAAATGATGTAAGGTCCTAACAAAAGACGTGAAGCACAGACCCAAAAAAAACCAATGATGTCTGATCCCAAAACAAAAGTGACGCATAGATCCCAAAAAAAGTGACACACATAGCCCCAAAAAATTTGACGAGGGCTCAATTATTTTCTATAACTCCTTTACTAAAATATAAATTGACCTTTCTGGGATCTAACACAAAACATGAATCAATGTGACTTTCCGTAATATCTTGCATCTGTGAGTAAAATCTTAGACCTGGTACAAAAGCTAGAGTAGAAAGAGTATCTCTGAGAGATTTGCAACTAATGATACCGATTCGAAATATGCAATAAAGAATGGTTAAATGCGATTTCCGTTACCATTTCTCCGGTATCTTTGTGCCTTTTTAGATGTTGTTTATAACGTGATATAAATATCAACTTATTTATTACAAATACGCCATATTGATTCTAGGGTTTACTTCTAGGCCAAGTAAATATTTTGTTTTTACCATGTCAAGTGAAAACCACATAAATTGCAATACAATAACAATATGCCTTGTCCTCGTCCTCGAATGGTGTACCTATAGTAGACCGTTTTTCACCAGTTATTTAGGTTTCATGTAATAAGAAGCGAGCCTATTGCCATCAATCGGGCATAAATCCAGACTACTGAGAAATTCAAGATCTAATAATCCAATAATTTTATTAACCGACCTGAGAATCAAACCTCATGCTCTGCAGTAATGTTTGCGACCACAAGGCCTACGAGGCAGTCAAAAATGATAAACCATGTAAAAATAAGAAATATATGTATGAAGAGTTTGACGATGGTTCACTGCATGTCGAAAATAATCGAAATAGTTTCTTCAGTATAATTTTAAGCTTGATCCACCTCCCACTTCAACACCCAAATCTCTATCACTTAAACTCAAAAGCTTTGGCACTAACTTCAAAGAAACTCCTAACGATCCTATCATCTTCCACACAAGTAACAACCGACCTTATTTCCAGGGCTACAAGTATCGTTTCCGTGTAATCAACGCTGAGTTCCTGAACTGCCCCATTGAGTTGTCTGTCGATGGTCATAACATTACGGTGATTGCTTCAGACGGTTACGACTTGCAGCCTATTACAAGTAAGTGATCATTGTAATAGTTATTGTAATGCTTGAATGGTAAGGCAAGACTGGCTTTGGATAGGAAATTCAGACTGAATTGGAATTGATTTCATAGACTGCAGTTATAGTAATAGGTATTATCGATAAAATGATAAGAGCTGGGTTACCCGATCGGAAGAATTAGGTTACTGGATAACTTCCGATCTTGTATTATGAAATTACTAATATTAACTATAATACCTGGTTGACCGAGCTTTGCTCGGTATTTTTTGGTAAATTGTGTTTAAAATAATAAGTTTATGTTCAAGTTGATTATCGATAAAGTTAGACATTGAAAACATGAATAAAACGACATTGTATAAAAATGAATCCTAGCTAGATCCTAGCTAGCGGTTGGCCGCAGTTTATACGGTCTGCCGCAACGGCACGCCGTATTCCGGCTAACCGTATCGTTTCGGTTCTGTAGCGGCCCGCCGCATTTCATCGTCATTGCTTCTAAAATGTTGGTCATGAAGGACGTGTAAGAAGTTGCTGTAGTTATTTATTTAAATTATCGTGGAAAAGTCATCGTAAAAATAAACATCAATTTTGGATACACCCTCTACTGGAGACACGACATGGTAGCAAAGAGTTTAAGCACCTGCGACACACCGTGCCGAGTGCGTGGAGGGGGTGCGGTGCACCACTAAATTCAACCGGTGCGGCCCACCGCAGCTCCAAGACAACCGGAGCGGTTGCCGGCTGGCCGCACGTCAGTGCGTTGGTATCAAGCGGTTTCATTTAAAAATTGAAGTGCGGCGAACCGCAACGGCACGCCGCGTCACGGCCTGCCGCTAGTGCGTTTTAGGGCTGAAGGTATAAGATATACCAATGAGGTTATTGAGTAACACACTATTGGACGGTGTTAAATTATATTTGACAGTTCCACAATATTCATTACGTATTATATGTTGTTGAAAAGACAAATTTGTTGAACATTGTAAGCAATGGATGTGTTAGGAAGATTACGTTCAGAGAGCAACAATACAAAAAGGAATATGATTAATGCTTACTGCAAAAAAAAAAACCGGCCAAGTGCGAGTCGGACTCGCGCACCGAGGGTTCCGTACAAACCTGTAGGTATCCTCGGTTTATATACATAAGGTTTATGTTTATGAAATAAATGATTTTTTTATTTTTTTTTTGAGTTGATTGAATGAAAGGTAAATTGCGGTTTATGATTTATGACGTATTAAAAAAAACTACTTACTGGATCTCGTTCAAACCAATTATCGGTGGAAGTTTACATGGTTATGTACATCATATATTTTTTTTAGTTTTATCATTCTCTTATTTTAGAAGTTACGGGGGACACACACACACACACACATTTTACCACTTTGGAAGTGTCTCTCGCGCAAACTATTCAGTTTAGAAAAAAATGATATTAGCAACCTCAATACCATTTTTGAAGACCTATCCATAGATACTCCACACGTATGGGTTTGATGAAAAAAAAAAATTGAGTTTCAGTTCTAAGTATGGGGAACCCCAAAATTTATTGTTTTTTTTTATTTTAGTATGAAAATCTTAATGCGGTTCACAGAATACATCTACTTACCAAGTTTCAACAGCATAGCTCTTATAGTTTCGGAGAAAAGTGGCTGTGACATACGGACGGACAGACAGACAGACAGACAGACAGACAGACAGACAGACAGACAGACAGACAGACAGACAGACAGACAGACAGACATGACGAATCTATAAGGGTTCCGTTTTTTGCTATTTGGCAACGGAACCCTAAAAAGGGGTGAAAATTATAAAGTTTATTTAAGACATTGTCTCTAAAGTGTACAGTAATAAGAAAATAAATTAAAATAATATTCTAATGTTTATGTCAATACTAAAAATTCTACGATGTTTTAAGGCATGATGGAAACACAAGATACGCACACGTACACGTTGATTCAGAAAAGGGAAGGTAAAAATAGAGATCGTATTTCCATCGTTTTTTTTTTACAAAGTGACCGCTAACAAAATTGGTAAAAATAAAATAGAAAACTATTTATTATGTACACCATAAGAATTACAGATATAAATCTAGAAATAGGATAATACTGCCGAGACTTTGTAGGCAGTATAACATGTTAGTCAAAACTAACAATTTAGACATCTGCGAGTCCCTGTCTAAATATAAGAAATCTTTAATAGATTGATTTTTTATCTGGAGCCACGGTAGTCGACTTGGTCGTTTACCGTTACATCAGCGTAAGGTGAAAAATGTATTTACTATTCATTTCTTTTCTTTTACAATAGTTCTTGTTGTAATGAAACGGCCAAGCCACATATTTTGACTAAAGTGTAGTGTTTGTGAACTTAGGGCTTGCGGAGTTAGGGCGTATAGAGTAAGAAGCTTGACTCTACATGAGATCTGATAACTTTTTGTCAGTGCGAGCCATATGGTCTCGTTTTGGCAACATTGTACATGAAAATGTTTTTGGTGGGATTCAAGTATCTCTGAATGTTTCGTAATTATTTATCGACGAGTCCCCTTAGGGCTTGGTAATAAATCACGAAATAATCATACAAAGAAAGATGAGACATCAAAGTCAAAACCGAAACACATATAAAACCACAAACCATGAAAGACGTTCTACGATCACAGGCCATTTCAAACATAATGAATTGAAATGTCCATTAGAAGGCACAAAAACCCTCCAGGACTCTCGCTTTGATATTTTTCATTTTTGTGTTCATTTACATTCAAATCGGAGGTTTCTTTTGTCGCTTGGCCTGGGGTCGTCTCTGCTATTTTTTCCTCATTACCCGCCTATCTCTTCATTCTTGGTATTGTCATGTTACGAAGTTATCCAGAAGGACCATGTTCTACAATAAGATTGAGAAATTCTAAGAATCACTTCCTACTCATGTTGAAATAGAGAATACTTGTCTACATCATTACTAGCTACTCCTGTGCTTCGCAAGGTTTTATGATTTGACGCAAAAAAATCAATTTCTTCTTTATTACATGTAGTTAAGTTTAATGCTAAAAAAAATTACACATATAAACCTCGCGAAATTAACGTTAAAAAGCACTATAATCTGTTATTGCATTTAAAAGGAAAACACGGTCAGACACTAAATGCAACTTCCATTTATAATGTGTAATGTTAAGTGGAAGTCCCAGGAACCAGGAATTAAATGTTAGGAATGCAAAAACAAATAGGGTAGTATGACCTTGGTATGTCTAAATTTTTCAGATTAATATTAGAATAGTTTAGAAAAACACACATTGAGACCAATTTACAATAGTAGATTCCTACTCGATTCCCGTCAACATTAATATTTTCCAGTATGTTGTTTAATCGCTATTAGATTTTTCTATTTTTCTAAGCCATACGTATATTTTATTGTTTGAATATCCTATTGATATTTATGGTATCACATTGGGCTCTATCAGAATATCAGCACTGCAGTATTAACTTCTATAAAATATCCGAGGTAGGAGCCTTTTGGGCTTTTCACAGTGTTCATTTTTACTTGTTTTTAAAGTTGATTTTGTTCGTTTTAAAAGCGCTATTTTTACTGTAATTGCATTTTCCACGCGTGTTCCAAATATATATTTTCTTTCATTATTTTTGAGCTAGTTCTGACTTGGATCACTCTAACACTATAACAGATAGCAGACAGATTGCGCTCTACGGAGTGATTGAAAGAAACAATACTCAATCTTTTTGTCTGCAGTAATAGATTTAAAGAAATTAAAGCTCCATGCAATTTATCGTTGCAGTACATTGATTGATTTACAATACAATGTTAATTTAAAAAATACTTTTATTGTTGCTGAATGGGCCTGATCTTGACCTCGATCACCCCTTTTTTTTTTGGATGGGATATCATCAACTGACTTCTCCCGCTCTGGGCGGAGCGGGAGGGCGTGTCAGACTTTTACTGACTAAAACGCACCCGTGTTCCTTCAGTTGCCCATGTGCTAGGGTCACGGTGTCTATTTAGAACAAAATCGCGACCCTGGCAGGCATCGGTCCTACCAGACCCCTTCAGTATTGCTGACATCTCTTTGAGGCGCGCGTGGAACACTACGCGCCGTCGACCCGAGCCTGGTCCTTACCGGGCGGCGAGCTACCCATTGCTCGCCACCCGCAAGCTCGCGCCTACGGTGGCTGAGAGTCCGCTATCAACTCCTGACGCCCGGGGCGTCTCCTCTTGCGGCGGCTAGGGACGTGAGGGCGCAGAGACTGCCACTCCCTCACGCACCCTGCCCCCTCCTTCGCGAGCATTACTGCTTCGCAGAAGAAGGTGACGGCTTCCCATGCCCTCTCGCACCGTACCATGGCTCGCACCAGGGCCGGACGCGAGAGGTAGCCGCCGCCGATCGCCTCCACGAGGACACGGCGGTGCTCCGCCCAGGCAGGGCACACTTCCACCGTATGCTCCACCGTGTCCTCCAGACGATCCTCGCAATCTCGATCACCCCTGATGGAAAACAATGGATGAGGTCTATGATAGAACGAGCGTGCCCAGAAGATTCATGTTCACTCTTGATTTAAAGGCAGACGGGTTAAATGTGGAAGGGAACACAGACGCTGGCAGAGAGTTCCATACTTTGAACGACATTACTGTGAATGACATTCGCATGTCAACTTATGAGGTTGTCGGCTGCTTAACCGGACTTGTCTGTGGACCCTAATAAATTAAGGTCTCCAGCCAGGGCTTAAAAAACTTAAAACTAGAGCGACTACTCGCTAAGGGCACCCCCTGTGGGGTACATTCCTCGGTTTAAGGCATCCTTGGTAGAGGGCAGCAAGGGACGGGCTGGATCGGAATGATTTTTATTTAGGGGCGAATTTAAAACTACAGGCTTAGCGGCGCGCGCAGGCTCGAGCAAGGGTCGGGGCGGACTGTGCGCATTATTAACGTACTACGGGTTACATTCGCCTTCTGTACTCCTCTTTATCATGTCCCATCTCTGTAGCTTCAGTAGCCTTAGGCTTTGTTTGAGCCAGTGTGGTAGTATTACTGCTTTATAATCGTTTGTGCAAATTTCGTGGATTTAACAACGTTTTGCTTTTGATAGCAGCAGCTTAGACTCGTTCGAAGTAGATTTACGTGGGTGGAATTTGGAAACGTTTGTGGAAATCGTTCTTATTGTGGTTAAGATTAGGAAATATCGATTTCTTTGTGTTATATTCCAAAGAAACTATACTTTTATACAGGGTGGCATCAACGACGCGCAAACTGTAACTAAGATTCTAAAACCCCTTTTTTTGGTAACCATCAAATGATGTCTCCCGCTCTGAGCGAAGCGGGAGGACGTGTCAATCTTTAACTGACTAAAACCAGCCCGTGTTTCTTCAGTTGCCTGTGCCAGGGCCACGGTAACTCTTTTGAACAAATCCGCGACTCTGGCAGATTCCAGACACCTTAGAAATTTTTCAAACATCTATATATATAAAAGAAAGTCGTGTTAGTTACTTCACTTATAACTCAAGAACGGCTGAACCGATTTAGCTGAAAATTGGCAGGGAGGTAGTTTAGAGCCAGGAGAAGGACATAGGATACTTTTTATCCCGTTTTTTTTTTTTTTTTTTTTTTCCCCTTTTTACGACCGCGTTCCCGTGAGACGTCACATAAAACGTCAAAGAGAATACAAGTCACTATAAAACGTGGTACTATGACAAAAACGTTGCCTTCGAAGTACCAGGTTATCATAACTTGACAGGAGCTTACCAAACAAAGGAGTGTCAGCTAGAAAACGCTTTATGCCTTTACGCTTACCAGATCACCACCGCGTACCAGGTTGTCAAACTTGGTACGTTTATAACAACATTTATTGAATCTGAGGCGATACGAAGTTCGCTGGGTCAACTAATTATCTATACTAATATTATAAAGCTGAAGAGTTTGTTTGTTTGATTGAACGCGCTAATCTCCGAATCGAATCCGGTCCGAATTGAAAAATTCTTTTTGTGTTAGGTAGCCTATTTATCGAGGGAGGCTATAGGCTATATAACATCACGCTACACCTCAGAGGAGCGGAACAGTAATGAAAAATGTTGCAAAAACGGGGAAAATTTATTCCTTCTGAGAGTTTCCGTTGCGTGCGCTGCGTAAACGGTTAAAGTAACGCAAAAATCATGTATGACGGGATTGTTATTTTTAAAAAGTTCAAAAAAAAAGTCCCAAGAGCATATGTCTATCTTTTAAGGTTGACTCACTATAACTCAAGGAGCGAAAATGGACGAAAACTAGCAGGCAAATCGATGCGACGGGAAGGGTAAGGGGAGCAAAAATTTGACGCGGACGAAGTCGCGGGCAGAAGCTAGTAGGCTATAAAAAAAAAACTGTCGTTCCATAGATTCCCTGTTAGGCAGGGAATAAGTACCAATATTGATGCATCATCGAAATTGAAGAAACTACTATCTTATTTCCTACTTATGTTACAAATGTGAAATATTTGTATGTTTGTAACTCAATCACGCCAAAACGAACAAACGGATTTGAATGATTGTACACACATATAGGTTATAATCTAGAAGATATTTTGACAAAGAAGATATTTTTTATCCCACAAGTACATTTCCGTGGGAGTATATTGGGTGATGCCGCTGGCAAAAGCTAATTTAGAATAAAATTATCAGCTTCCCTAAAGTTAAAGTAAATGATAAATAATTTTATTTCTGTAAGTAGGTTTGTACAAACACTTTTACACGTCAATTACATATTTTTAGAACTAGACGTGGTCGGCTTGTCCTATTTGACTACTCTGAGAAGAAAGGCCGAAACAAACTCAGAGGTCACAGTATCTTTTAAATTCCAGACATAATCTTGGTCCTATCAGGTGAAGACCATGTAGATAGCTGTCTGAAATATCCTTTAGAGGAAAGAACCACACAGATTGAGTGGATCTGTCCAGTCAGTGGACTCAATTGTCACTAATCGTGCAGCTTAACTCAGAACTTAAGAAGCTCAACCAAATTAAATTCAACCATAATATACGCACATCTTTCATAAGCTTAGCTAAGTATTCACATTCGCACAGCTAGCAAAACTCTCAGAGATAGGATAATTTGCGCTCACATTAGTGCAGTCGCAGCGGATGCGCTGTTATCGCATCGTTTGCAAACACACTAGCAACTAGCTTCGTCTAGGATTCAAACATACTGGAAATTGTTGGTCAAACATTGGTTGAACTGTTGGCTTGGATTGGAATTAATTAATTAATTAACTATGGATGACTTAAAGCTAAACCAAACAGAAAAAAAATGAATGAGAGACTGATAGCCAATTAAAATTCATAACTTCTAAGAACAACAGTATACAAAAACTTAATTTAAAAACCAAGGCTCAGGCACTTTCTGGCCTAGGACACAGTTGTTAAAAAAGGGTCGAAATCATGCTGTTGCCACATGCTATTAAAGTTGTGACTTGCACGCACTATTAATGAATTTTGCCTGTAATTCGTTGTTAACGCAACCTGCTTTCCTGGAGTATTCAAAATGCATGAGATTGTTGGTCATATATTGGTTAAACCGTTGGCTTGAATTGGCCTTGACGCATTGCGCATTATGAGAGACGCAAACGAAATTCGGGATGCAAAAAATGAATGAGGAAGTTTTGTGGATTAATTTAGTAGAGGGTTTTACTCAGTGGTCACTGTAATAGGTAAAGGTCTATTACGGTTACCTTACGGTGTAATTAATTGAAGCCATATTTAGTAACAATAGAAATAGGTCGGGGAAAAGTTTTTTCCTATTTTATAGGTATATACATAGTCCAGTCATTATAGTAAGTTCACCTCGGAATTCGAGATACCCAGCTGTAAGTCTGTAAATACTTGTATATTGACACCCTAAAAGTTGTCTCAAAACCTACATATGATAGGGTGTAAGCAACTATTAAATTTCAAGGTCAAAGGTCACAAAAATCTGTTTTTTGCGCTTTTTTTGGAAATATCTCATTTCCTGTGGGTTTTTTGCTATTTGTATTTATTATCAATATTGTAGAATACAAAATTCTCTACAAATTTTGTTTTAAAAAAATTTTATACGGTGAACCGTTTTCGAGATAGAGGGCGGAGAGCGCGCGGTCACAGCATCACTTCAGGTCAACCGGTGCCTCCGGTCGAAAACGCGCCATATATAGTTGATGAACTATCGATAAATCAATGATTATAAATATTTGTCAATTTTTATTAACTATTATATTATATTTTATCATTTTTTTCCTAACTTATCCACTTTTTATTCAGTATTAATTTATTTAACAACACTTACCTGCCCATGTTATTGCAGAATTGTTAATGAAAATATAGGAATTATATTTGAATTTTAACCTAATTAATATTAATAACTTCTTACATGATGAAAAAAAAAACAAATAAATTATGAATTAATCTTTTTATTAAAAAAATGTCATTGAATACATTTATTTTTATTGAAAGTAAAAAAATGGAATAAAGGGTACAAAAACTACAATTTATAATTTTAATCATCTTCTTCCTCTTCATCGTCGTCTTCTGGCTGCTGGTAAATTTCAAACTGGTCTTCATTATCGTCTTCAACGACATTTGTCTCAAGTTCTTCCATGATTTCGGGGTCATCTTCGTTAATGTCGCTCTGATATGGTAGAGCATTGAGACAAGCTTGCCCATTACATTGGCCACAAGCTAAAGAGCATTGCAAGCCCGCTTTCCTGCATCCGCATCGCGAACCACAACCACTCTTGCAGTTGCAGAAAATTGTATTTAGCAAATCTTCTGGAGCAGGTGGTAAAATTGTCATGATAGGCTCCAGAAAATCGTTTCGCATTGCCCAACCCCATACCTGGGGTTCCAAATCAGGTCCTAACCAAGTTTGAACTTGATAATATACACGGTTGAAATGTTGATATCATATCAGTATTATTGAATTGATATAGATTTAATGCATGAAGAAAATGATAAAATATAATATAATAGTTAATAAAAATTGACAAATATTTATAATCATTGATTTATCGATAGTTCATCAACTATATATGGCGCGTTTTCGACCGGAAGCACCGGTTGACCTGAAGTGATGCTGTGACCGCGCGCTCTCCGCCCTCTATCTCGAAAACGGTTCACCGTATAAAACTTTTTTTAAACAAAATTTGTAGAGAATTTTGTATTCTACAATATTGATAATAAATTCAAATAGCAAAAAACCCATAGGAAATGAGATATTTCCAAAAAAAGCGCAAAAAACAGATTTTTGTGACCTTTGACCTTGAAATTTAATAGTTGCTTACACCCTACCATATGTAGGTTTTGAGACAACTTTTAGGGTGTCAATATACAAGTATTTACAGACTTACAGCTGGGTATCTCGAATTCCGAGATTCTTACCTAATTTAAGCTTAAATGACTGGACTAACATAGTTGTAGTAAAATTTCACTGGCTGTATTGTTTGTATCTGGCTAGTTTTGATACCATTAAATAGATGTCATTTAAAAAATAGCAAGTTTATACGATATTCCTCCATTATTCAAAAAAGGAACGCATATGCATTGTATGTTAAAAAAAAAGTATGTGACGCTTATATAAAGAGTAGCACAAAGTTGGGTCAAACGTTTCCGGTTTGGGAATTTTGAGGTAAAAAATGCAGCTCGTTCTGTTCGCCACGTTACTGATAAAGCCGATGCCATTATTAATAAAGTGGAGTTTAATCCGAATAATAGTAGTTACTACATAGATGAAGAGTTAGAGGTTAACCACAAAACATTTTTGACCCATTTCAATAAGTCTGGGTAGATCAAGTCTCGATATTTGAGTGCCAGGCGAGTTCACTGAAAGGAACCTAATGAATCGTATACTCATTTGCCATTCTCTAATGGAACGTAATAAAACCGAAACCTTATTGATCACCGACGGTTAAAAAGATCATGGTCAAAGGGCAGTCAAGCTCCACAGACTATATCGAAACCGGATTAAATCGTAATATAGTGATGCTGTGTATATGGTAGGATTGGATGGACATAGTTCATTATGAGTTTTTACCACCGGGCAAAACCGTCGATTCCTATCTCCAACTACCAATAGCGGTTCCAAAAGTGGCTGGAAAAGATCAACTGAAAGTATGTGGACTTTCGTCATGATATGCCAGACTACACACATCATTCAGCAAAAAGCTTGGTTAGGAAGTATTAATGCATTTACCATGTCGGCCACACCTTACAGCCTCAGATTTCCACCTGTTTCGATCTCTTCAGAATTCTTTACATGGTGTTAGGTTAACATCAAGAGAGGACTGTTTAAACTTTTTATCGATTTTTTTTGATCAGAAGTCGTACTACTCTAATGAGATTATGTCATCTGAAAAATAGCAACAAGTCATTGAACAAAATGACACATATTTGAATCAAATGTGAGTCAAATATAAAAAAAAAATAAGAATAAAGAATTAGCATGTGAAATACGATAAATATTTTTCTGTGATTGATATGATCCATTGCCATATGTGCCATTGGGCACATTTGGGTGTTGGGTTAGATGTGTTCTTGAGTGGAGACCGTGAATCGGCAAACGTAAGGTAGGACGCCCCCAGGCTAGGTGGAGCGACGATCTTCGCAAGTTGGCTGGTAGCAGCTGGATGAGAGTTGCCGAGAATTGGGTTGAATGGCGTCCAATTGGAGAGGCCTATGTCCAGCAGTGGACTGCTATAGGCTGATGGTGATGATGTGCCATAGATCCTATCAACAATTTAAGTCACTATGCTTGGTAATCAGATTGATAAATGAAATGTTCTTGAAATACAATTCTTCCTGTAGTTAAATTCCAAACAACGTAATAATTCCAAACTACATACAACAGCATCAATTTTGCCTGCAACTAAAAACACCCCAATTACCCATTCGTAGAACAATCAAAAATTTAAAATAATAAAATCAACAAACAAACCAATCTGCTAATAGGAAAACAGTGAATCGAAAACTGGAAACTGAAATTCAAGTTGGTTTAAGGGCCGCGCGAAACAAATTGTCGGGAATACAGAACCGTAAAAATACAACTAGTTGACAAAGCTGCCGTATAATAAAACACGAAAAATGTTTAATTGAAACTCTTACATACATAAGCTGACGCTTTTTTAAGCGGGAAGGCAAAAATTACAGAACACTTAAATAGTTCATTTGCCTTGTTTATGGTCATATGTTATACCAGTTAGCCTGCCAAGCGTAGCAATGATGACAAACATCCCCCTTTGGGGAAAGCCTACGTACAGCAATGGTCGTCTTTCGGCTGAAAGATGATGATCTGGTGATAAACGCACCTCGGCTGCGAGAACTACACCTGACATTTCTGAAGAACATCTTCAATTAGGTCACTAAATTTATATCCTCCTAGGTCCACTCATAACTGCCTTGTAAGGCGCCCTTCATTCATCCTCTCAACATGGAAAATTCTTTAAAAATGTTGTGACTACATAATTGTAAAAATGCATACATCGAATTAACAAAGCAGAAGTGGAAAAAATACGTAAAAAAAGTTTAATTGGAACTCTTGTGGTCTCATTGTTATATGCAAAATAGATTCATTCGTTGACTTTCCTGCGCCAAACTTGTGTGATAGGGTTGGTCGCTTTTGTGACGGCTTTGTTGGAATAAAATTGTATATGAAATTTCCGGAGGGTAATTTTTTTTGGTCGTGTTAAGTAATTTGTATTAATAAACCATCTGTGGAGTTGTTGTGGTCTATTTTAGGTTTAAGGTTCGAACTCTGACAGGCATACTTTGGGTAAAATGTTAAATCACCACTGCTCTCAAAACGGTGAAGAAAAACATCGTGAGAAAGCCAGCCTAGAACCAAAAAATCATTAAAGATATTCATGTGACATCTACTGACCCGCATTGAGCCCCCGTGGTAGATATAGTCCACTCCTTTCCCTGTGTACCAACAGTGGGAACACTATGGGCTGGATTATGCGTATGCTAACGATTTTAAAGACGTCAAATTGGTAGAATTTACGTTTGTGTTTACTTTTGTTACCACAAAAGTTGATGAGATTCGAATTCTCGGGTTCTCGATTTACAGTAAGTTCCTAAATTATTTATCTAGGCAAGTGGTACTTCTAAATCGTTGTTAACCCCGCTTTTAACCTACCCTACATTATCAAACGTTTTGTTACCATTAAAGTTTAATCCTCCACTTAGATCGGGGTTCAAATTAATCCCAATACCGTTTCCTATAATTCCGATAGATATTTTCGCCCAATATCCAAACTTCAAGCTGCTGCAATATATAATCTATTACATTCGCCATTTGGATTTAGCGAGGCTCAACCCTATTCTCATTTATGCGAGGTCCACTTTTGCTTTATTAGATTTATCCGTACACCTAGTCCCGGAAATGCTGATCAAACATTCATTGATTATTCGCTACCAAAGTCTCATTTGCTTAACTTTTACTTCCAATATGAAGGATTTCTTCATTCTCCATTTTACTACGAATGAAAATTTAATGACGAATTGCACTGTAGATTTATATAGGTTTTAAGTTTAACGAGACTGCAGTCTGAATTCGTGTAGCGTTTTACGTTCGTACTGAAACTTTTAATTACTAAGATAAAATGTTAGTACCGTGACAGTAAAAACATTTGGAACTAATTAGAATGACCCTAATTACGCCTTATCTAAGAGTGCTCGTGTCTTAGAGACCTCAATTGAAAGATCTATATTTTGCAGTACTCTTGCAAAGCTTTAACAGTATTATTGCAATGATTAATTTGTCGACTCGGACGAATTAACTTGCTCGAATCGGGTGGCTAAACACCATCATATCATTTCAGTCGAATGACGTCCACGGCTAGAAATAGGCCTCACCCAATTTGGGGAGGCTTGCCATAATCGCCACGCTTGGCAGGCGGGTTGGTGATCGCAGTATGGTGGTAAAATGCATAGAGAACGCTGCTACCCATTCTTAAGTAAGTCCATTAGTTTGTCGTGGGTGTCCCCTTTTACGACACCCACGAAAAGAAATGGGATGGTGCCATTTTACGTAAACTCGATTTGACACGGGATTCAACATGAGGTTCCGGAATTGTCGATTCCCCATCAAATAAATTAACTTCGTGCGAGTCGACTAATAAGGTATTGCAACATGTAACACTTCACTGTCGGACCGAAATCCTGTCTCGAATATCGTTCGAATACTCTTTATCATCTATACCTTTTGCATATATTCGATAACGCTCTATCAATCCCGTAGCTTCACTAAAGCAATCCAGTAAAATCTAGGGATCATTTGTGAGCTAGATTCTACGAAAGATTTTGCTCAGTCAGCACCTTAGCAGTAAGATACCAACTCATCTTCTATGCATGCAAGTGTTACCCATTTCTCCTGATTTCTCTCACATATACGGAAAAATGTTGTGTGTAATATTTCAAATGTTTCCCTCATTCGAGTCGCCGTACATCCACAGAACAATACAAAACTATAATTTGTTTGTGTTTCACCGAAAATGTTGTATATATTTTCATAAAGTTGGAGAGAATTTTTGAAATAACGATTGTTGTAAATGGCGCTTACCACTAGAGCGGTCGGTGTTACGTATGTGGTGAATTTCATGACGCGCTCTTTATTTTATTATTATTGCACTCGGAAATATGTGGAACTACGGCACTCGTTAGAAATTAATTGTTGCAGAATTTCTCATGTGGGTGGCCCTAAAGTTTTTGTGGTGCATGTAATGGAATTGTGAGAGAATGCAAATAGTACCGCGTGCTTAATTTTTAAATTTAGGAAAATGAGCGTTCATTACTCTATCAGCACCTATACATAAATATTGAACATCATTCTCATATACTTGATCTTGCCCCAACTATGTTGGAGTCGGCGTCTAAACGGATGCATCTGGATATCAGTACTTTACATAGAGTGACTGCCTATCTGACCTCCACAACCCAGTTACTACGTAATACGGTAACCCTTGGTAAACCTGACATTAAAAATTTTGGGCATTGTTTTAAAATCAAAATCCATTATTCAAATAAAGCTGAAGATCAGCTTTTCGAACGTCAAACTTACATAAGACAGTCTCCCAAAAAGCCCGCCATTCACCACTTCCTAGTGCTTTAGCTGGGAAGAAAAAGTGGCGCAACAAACTCCCCAACAGCTCAGCTCTGTCCAGTTAGAAGAACTTGATTCTATAGAATGGTATATAGTAAACATTAAGAGACACAAAACATTAAATTTAATGTTTTGCCATATGTCAGCTAGCCAACCTAATGCACCTACAAATAAAATGAAATCTATACTCAAGTAAAAGCAAAAAAAAAAATATATATATAAATATAATGTAAACATACCTAATTATATTTATAAAGGAGAGAGATTAACTAACATAAAATTTAATTTGGGTGTAAGCTTGGTCTATTATTAGCATGGCAATCGATTTGATTTTGGAAGTATTCATTCTGTTTGTTTGGTAACCTAGTTTAGAACCAAGGACATTTTCTAATCAAACTTACTATCGGGGAATTTAAAACGATTAAAACTAGATCTCATTTCGTATTTTGATAAGTCGCGTCTCCAAATTCTAAATCATTTGGTTTTATTCAGTACTGGAATTCTTCCTTCCTCGATTGATCTTCTTCTTTATCTATCATCAAAACGTTATATATTATTAGACCACAGTTTTATCAACCACTAGCTTTTGCCAGCGACTTCGCCCGCGTGGAGGTCGGAAATTATCCCGCGGGAACGTACTACCGGGATAAAAAGCCTATGTCCTTTCTCAGGCTCTAAACTATCTGTGTACCAAATTTCATTTAAATCGGTTCAGTAGTTTTAGCAGGAAAGCGAGACAGACAGACAGACAGAGTTACTTTTACATTTATAATATTATAGTATGGATTAGTGTGGAAGTATGGATTTAACAAAACTGACCCATATTTCGTCCATCCATATCCTCTACCCCTAAATTATTTGCCCGGGTATTAAACCCAGCGGCTCCCTTTAAAACTGTTGCCACAACATTGAAAAACCGGCCAAGTGCGAGTCGGACTCGCGCACCGAGGGTTCCGTACAAACCTGTAGGTATCTTCGGTTTATGTATAAGGTGTATGCTTATGAAATTAAATGTTTTTTTTTTAAATTTTTATATTTGAGTTGATTGAATGAAAGGTAAATTGCGGTTTACGATTTATGACGTATTAAAAAAAAACTACTTACTGGATCTCGTTCAAACCAATTTTCGGTGGAAGTTTATATGGTTATGTACATCATATATTTTTTCAAGTTTAATCATTCTCTTATTTTAGAAGTTACGGGGGGGGGGGGGGGACACATTTTACCACTTTGGAAGCGTCTCTCGCGCAAACTATTCAGTTTAGAAAAAAATGATATTAGAAACCTCAATACCATTTTTAAAGACCTGTTCATAAATACCCCACACGTATGGGTTTGATGAAAAAAGAAATTTTGAGTTTCAGTTCTAAGTATGGGGAACCCCAAAATTTATTTCTTTTTTTCTATTTTAGTGTAAAAATCTTGATGCGGTTCACAGAATACATCTACTTACCAAGTTTCAACAGCGTAGCTCTTATAGTTTCGGAGAAAAGTGGCTGTGACATACGGACGGACAGACAGACAGACAGACAGACATGACGAATCTATAAGGGTTCCGTTTTTTGCCATTTGGCAACGGAACCCTAAAAACATACCCAAAATAACATTAGCGGTCCTGCCATTAGTGAAAATTTTTGCGCTCACCATATTCCCCGGACACACCTGTCCTTGGGTTAAGTTGTCTAGGTCAAAAGGTAGCGGACCATCCCAGGGGCACAAAAACGGCCTAACGAAAGTAATCAGAGGTCAAACACGTAAAGGTTTGAATATTTTTGGCAGAGTCGGTCGGTGTTGGCATGTGTTTTTGCGATTTGAAGATTTTAGTTGATAATGTGGATTCTAAGGAAATGAGTTTAAGATTGTTTTGGCCTTTTTTTACTATAGGTACATTATTATTATTTTTCTTCTTAGCTTGTCGATAGCCATCTAAATACAGTCAATTTGTCAAGAACAAAAGATGTCCCCAGTTCTAGAGTTTTACGCTAGAAATATATCGCGTTTTTGATAATGGGTTCGCGTCATCGACATTCTACTGTGATGTGTTGATTTTTCCAAAATTTTAAGTATTGACTTTTGTTGGCAATCCTCATTACTGCCTGTATTTTTACCCCCTTTTTACAGTAACCCAACTACATACTTCATTTGAAAAGTAAACACAAATACTTTTACTCCAAAACACAATTCTGATCAAGCAATATACTAAATAAGCCGGAGCAGTGAATCTATCCAACATTTTTATTTCGCCTGCCAATTTTGTTGGACGAAGCGTCGCTTTCATCCACCTAACATATCCACCAAACGTCTGCGTTACATATCTGGCTCTTTGATCCTTCGCGCACATTTGAATATGTAAATTGCAAAAGGGGATGAGCACGAAGCTGCCCAACTAAACGGCAACCGTCCCTGCCAGAATTTAATGTTGATTTTAATTCTAATATTGGTTCAAGATATTCGGTAGTAGTTGTCTGAGCAAATATAGGATTTTAATTTCCTCGCCAATTGTTTGTCGACGATCGTTTGTTCAGTTTTCAGATTCAGTAAGTAATGGATATGGGAAGAAATTAATTTTGTGGAAAGCATTTGTATGCAAATATATAGGAGAATGGACTGCGTTATTAGCTTATCGTCGAGTGCAAGATTGCTATTATGAAGAGTAATAGCTTGGGACGATGTTATTAGAGAATTGGCTTACAGTTAGTACTGACTAATGATTTGATCAAGGTTTTTGTTTTTCATTTATATCAAACTAGTGAATCTTCCTTGCTTTGCATGCTTGAAATCTATTAAGGTGTCAAAACATCAAGATTTCTGTGGAGTATTTTCCATATAGCAGTGATGGTCTAGTGGTATCGGCCGCAACGTACGAATTGTAGGTCGTGAATTTGTATCCAGGCAGGCACTTCACTTTGTGTTTGATTTCACCACTATTACTCTCAAAATGGTGAAGGAAAAGATCTTGAGGAAACCAGCATGTCTCGCGTGGTGGATTATGTTCCTTCACAGAGTGGAGGTCTGTGTCAGAGTAGTGTGAACATTTTAGGCTGATTGTGAGAGCGAAAACGATGGTGAAAACATTATCGCAATCAATTGTTTAGTTTAGAAGATCTAAGCGACATGGCTATGAGGATTGTAGGAGGGAAATATATGTGCAGTGGACGTCTTTCGGCTGAAATGACCATGAGATGCACGCGAAAAGCAACTTTACTATACAAGATTATTTTTAGTACCTATATGCGAAACCTGAATATAGTTTGTTCAGAATCAGTAACTGAATCGATTCCAATAATTTTTACACCATGTTATATTTTGTACCAAAAATATTTAATTACGCTTCCAAGTAGGACACCGAACGACAATACGTATCCACAATCATCTGTGCGGGTCACGGCAGTTCATAGCGCGCGTGGGCGCACAGCGAGATGGCGACGACGGGTAACAACTCCCTCCCTCGGCTCCCTCAATCGTCCGAATGCCACCGATTGATGAGCACGTATCGCGAGCGCGCGCGCACCCGCCGCGGGCCTTAGTGTTTTGTTTCGATTTTAAAATTATCATGTCTTTCTCGTACTCAAACGTCCATTACACGGAGATGGTACGTACACTAGCTGTTTGTGGTGATCTGCATATGTTTTTGCGTGGACAACCAGGTAACTTATCAAGCTTATAACTTTGTGATTATTAATGATACAGTTTTGAATTTTTTTTCATAAATTCTTTACATAAAATACTAGACCCGTGTTTCGGGTTTTGCATAAACAAAAATTAATGTTGTATACAATGTTTAGTTCAAAGACTCTTATATAGTCGACGATTGCAGTAGATCAATAAGTGACAGCTCTAATGAGAGATACGCCTATCCATTCGGGGAAATAATAGCAACAACACAAAAACGTTGCCTGTACAACAGCAGTTCACCAGAATTTCGTTATTAGAATCCGACCGAAATGTATTCATGGAACAATGTTCTGTTACAAACAATTGAATGATAGGAATCCTGAATAGTAAATAACAATATGTGGTGCAATTAAATAAATATTTTGAAATGATGTGGTGGGAATGAAAATGTTCATCTATACAATTGGGTTTAGTTAGACTATGGTTTCAAAATATAACATGCTTGCGGATTTCTAATAAAGAAAGAAAAACAATTTCATTTGGGACACGAACAGAAAATGCAAACAATAAAAATAACAGTAAATCGCACAAAAGATGTTTATTAAATTCAAAAAAGGAAGACCTATGCCAAGCTAAAAACTCTCCTATTACAGCATGATGCTTCGATATCTGAAAAAACAAACACCACAGCCACGGTAAATATCATTACCGTGCCACAGCGCTGGTAACTAATGACAATAGACAGTTTTAAATATTATACTAGCGACCTCCCATGCTTTAAACGGTTTGAAAGGCTTAACAAACGTTTCATTTGTTATTTATATCGACACCCAACACGCGTGTAAAGTATTGCCCGCCAATATAATTTGACGCGCTAAATTTTGGTATGTTAATTTTCATCTCATCATAGTCCATCATCACCCTCGACCTACTGGTAAGGAATCCCAACTATCTCAATATTCTTTTACTTATTTTAATTCTCAATTACATTCACTTTATAACAATTACAATATGATCATTTAGCTTAATCTAATAAGTTTAAAAGACACCTGTGTCTGAACTAATATCTGGATAATATTTGTATCCTAGACAACAGTGCTCTTCCCTATAAATATAGCATTTAAAATCTAACTATACTAATGCGGCTCTATACAGTATCAAAATTTCTATATCATCGACTCATCATATAATTCCTAGCTGACTCAAATTATCAGCAACTGTAAAGAACATTGAAATATAAACATAATATAACATAACATCACGCGTTGCTTCCCCGAAGGGTTAGGCAGAGGTACCTACAGTACACCCCACATTTCGCCTGTTATGTTTAAGTCCCATGTAATAGGGGGCGACCCTATAATTGCCATCAACCGGGCACAAATCCAGACTCCAGGCTGCTACTGAGAAATTCCAGATGGAAAAACCCAATAAAACCCGACCTGGGAATCGAACTCAGGACCTCATGCTCAGCAGTAGCGCTTGCTACCACTAGACCAACGAGGCAGTCAGAGGCATTGAAATATGCTACCAATATTCTTATACCAACTCCAAAAAAACCCTTATAATTGATAGCCTGTTCTATTTGTACTAAAAACCACAACGCCAAAGCTGGAAGAGGTAAACAAAGCGACTAGATTGAATAAATTCAAACCACATTTAGTTTGAATTCCCTGCTCAACATATATAGTGACATTCACATATGTATCCACTTTTCCGTTCCGATCGACGAAAAACTTTTTCCAATCTCCTAGATAGGAAAATTTTAAAATGCTTATTGGAAATTCAACTTATCTGGACATTAGTTAATGTGGATTGGATTGAGTTTGAAAAAGTAAGAATTTGGAATGAAATTCGGTTGTGATTGGCTGGCTTGTTTTTGTAAAAGATTTCGTTTTTAACATTTTTATGATTGGTTTGCAATTGGAAATGTTTATGGTTTAGCTTTTATGCAGTGCTGATAGAAATGAGAAAGTAATTTTTAGTGAAAGCTTTTTAATAAGCCACATTTCGAGAGCAGAGCAGCAACTATTGAATGCGTCTATTTAGTTTGTGAGCTTAAATTAAAACTGATTTGATTGATCAAATTAATTCCCATCACTATGATTCACAAAGCTCGAGAGAGCCTCGTGAAAAAATTATAACAACCGCCGCGTGGGTACGTGGATGGGTGAAAAAAAAAGAGAAATAAAATACGTTCATTTCGGTAAACAAGACGCAAAACGCACACAAAAAAAAAAGCGGGCAGAAAACATACGGCTTGCCCATGCAAAACGGCCATCGTTCAGTATAATGCTGTGACGCCTTACGAGACAGAGCCCTAGCGCTGGTTTTCAGCGACAGCCGGCGCTGACGTGATGACGTCCACCGGTGCAGTAAACAATTACCACGTGACTATCCATTACATATTACAACCCCTCCGTATCTCGGAAAGCACGTTAAACAGTTGGTCCTGGCTGTGATTCGTTGCTCTTCGAAAGTCGTTTCGGGTCCATCAGTCTTCCCAGTTACTAGGTTGTGAACACCAGATAGGCAGGCTCTATGTAAAATACTGATATTTAGCTGCATTCGATTAGACTTGACGCCGACCTCAATATAGTTGAGAAAAGGCTACTAATATTGTCTACGACTCACAAAGCGTAGTTCAACTCACACTTGAGCCAGAGAACATAATAAACGCCACTTCAGACAGAGAAAAACAAAACAACACTCAGCCAACATCGGAACTCCCGGGATACAATTGTCTTAGGATAAGTTCGTGCATTCATAGTTGCACAAACTATGTATATAAAAGCTTAGGAGGTAGATAGATTATCATCTGTAGGAGCCTATCACAAAGAAAACAATTAAATCAGTGTTACATAAAAGAAAGTTGCGTACAAAGAACGTGTTATCTCCTCAAGATTATCACGCTAGTGGTGGACCTTTTACTGAAACCAAATTTCGAGGACGTGACGATTCGATTATTTTTCGGCTAAAAAGGATTTGTTTGTTATGGGTTTTACACGTAAACGGCTAATGCGATTGATGTACAAGTTTTTGTATCGTGTAGTTTTATGTTGTATTTATATTTTGTATATTGGTGTAAGTTAACGTAAATGGAATATTTGAAAGGGAAAGTTGATATTTATTACCTGGGAATATTTTATAAAGTGTGCTTTAAAAATGCGATAGACTGTTTGATTTCTGTTATGAATAAATAATTATGAAGAACCTATAATAATAGAAGGAGCAGAGGTGGCGTAGTAGTACCAGCCCCGACTTACGAGTTGTCGTGAAATCAAACTCAGACACGCACTTTAATTTGTGTGTTTAATTTCATCACCACTGCTCTCAAAACGATAAAGGAAAACATCGTTAGGTAACCAGAATTTCCTAAACCATTTCCGAAAAAGGGGGTGACACCTACCGACCCGCACTGCACTGGGCCCACGTGATGGGTTACAGCCCCCTCCCTCTCACAGAAAGGAGACCTTTTTCTTTCTGGGTGGGAAACCATCAAATGACGTCTTCTCCTCCTTCGAACAAATCTGCGACTCTGGTAGGATAGACAGGAAGCCGATGTCTTGTATTATAGGCTCATTATTATGATGAAGAAGAAAAAACCTATGAATAATAAATTCTTCCTGATGAAAAAGTTCTGTAACAAAAAATGTTGAAATTAGCAACAGAAAACCCGAAAACTTCCTTAAGTACTTAGATGATAATTATAATTCGCCGAATTAGTTTCGGCTTTCGGCCTCCCAAAAACCCATCACTACTTTTTCACGAACTTAATGAAGAACTCTTCGTATAGAATTTATTTTCTTAACACAAATAGTGAGAGTAGTAGTATTTAGAATTAATTAGTTTTTAAGTCCTTATTTCGCGACAACAATTACTATCTGTGGTAACGTACTAGACTAGTCTAGTGAAATAATTACGTTGTTAGAGTAAATGGAGTTTTCGTGTGGCGCTATTCTATTGAGATGTGAGCTTGGGGAGAAAAGCTGTTTTATTTAGTGCGAGAGAATATTCGTTATGTTTTGTCAAAGACTTTGGTAATTATGAAAAGAGCGAGCCAATTCAAAGAATTTTTCGTTGAGACGTAATTAAAAAAAAAGTTCTCGTTCATAATTTCTACAATTTATTTGTACATAGGTACAGTGATTTCGACTAGTGGTGGGCGTTGCGACGACGAACCGTTTCCGAAGACCGTTTTATGATTTGCAACGATGAGACCGTTTTACGTCCTGGGTCCAAACAGTCTTCGTTGCACAAACCAGTCTTCGAATAACTAGATGCGATTATGTATTTTACAGCTAAGAAAATACGGTCGAGAACCCATTGATTCAACTATCACACTCGTCGCGTCGTCGTCCTTAATCCGTTCCAAAGACCGTTTTATGTTCTGCGACGACTACGACGATGAAACTGTTTTTACGTCTTGGATCCAAACAGTCTTCGTTGCACAAACCAGTCTTCGAATGACTAGATGCCATTATGTATTTTATAGCTAAGAAAATACGGTCGAAAACGCATTGATTCAACTATCACACTCGTCGCGACGTCGTCCTTAGTGAACCGCGTTCGTTTACAAAACAGTTCTTACAGTAAAAAGTGAACTTTTTGTCAATGGTATAGAGTCTATATTTTATTACTACTTCTCGAAGAAACTGCAACTATTTCACGCGACGAAAACGCAATTCTATTCCATATTTGATAAGTTTCGTTTTTTACAAAACGGTCGTCGTCGCAACAACTGGTTTGAAGACGGCTCTTCAAACCAGTTGCGACGACGACCGTTTTCTGCAACCGTTTTCGTCCTCGGAAAAACGGTTGCGTTTCGTCCGTCAAAAAATCGACAACGACCCACTACTAATTTCGACGCGCAAACTGAAATCATGACTTGTCTTCCGCACATGATTGTCTAGGTGTCTAGACACCCTAACTTAGAAATATTTCGTCGGTTTTTGACAACTAAATCTGCTGTTATATAGCAAAAACTCAATACGTACGAGGTCAAAATGTGTGGCGGAACATTTTTGTTTAAATGACCGACGTTAAATTTCTTCATAGGACAGGTGGAGAATCGTGTACTGAATCTATTGAAACAAGTAAAGCGTCGATGTCCCTGGCACTTTGTGTGATAACATAGTTACTGAGTCAAAACTGTACATAAAAAAAGTGTTTCCTACGAGGTATAGTAATGAGCCTGATGTCAAAGTATAGCTCTTAGAATTTTTGTCTGGTTGTCTTTTGTCTGCAAGTGCGTTCCGGATAAGCGCAAAAACGACTGAATGGATCTTATAAAAATTTAAAAAAAAAACTTGACCCGTAAAACTGTCAGTGTAACCACGTGCGTGAGTGAAGCCGTAGGTTAAGCCAATTCATCTTATTATAAGATGAATTGGCTTAACCTACGGCTTCACTACGCTACGGCTACATTGTTACGATATTGCAAACTACATTTCATGCGGTCTTTCTTGCACACCACTCGAAGTCGCAACTGTACAATAGATAGCCGTACTGTAAAAGAAATTTAATAGCTCCAGAAATACTCACGGAATATTTTTCTCAAAGACTTACTACACAAATTCTCATTCTTTGATATCAATGCTAGATTTCCTAAGCAAATTATTTCATTACCTCATTCCCAGAATTTTAGCTCACAAACCTTTCATCGCAGAGAAATTTTCTCCCTCCATTACAAGATTAGCTGTTCGTATATTTACTTCTCGTTTAACAACAGTAAGTTCCTACCTCCTTTACCTAAACAACTCCAACCAAATTTAGTATCCAGGCAGAATAGAGCAGAAGGTTGGTTTTTATACAAATAATGCAAGCGCACGCACACATAGACACACTTCACGTACAGCGAGTGCACGAGCACTCGTGACTGACTTCTGCTAAGTTCGCCGTGCGTACAATACGGTCGATGATGACTGCTCTGAACGTTACGCAAAAAACTGCGCAAAACCATGGAACTAACTTTGCGCTTTTATAATTTCCATTAATTTATTTTCTACTAGCTTTTGCCAGCGGCTTCGCCCGCGTGGAGGTCGGAAATTATCCCGCGGGAACATACTACCGGGATAAAAAGCCTATGTCCTTTCTCAGGCTCTAAACTATCTGTGTACCAAATTTCATTTAAATCGGTTCAGTAGTTTTAGCAGGAAAGCGAGACAGACAGACAGAGTTACTTTTGCATTTATAATATTAGTGTGGATTATATATATTATATATAATAAGTAAATAATAAGTATGGAAGTATGGATTAAAGGACAGATTGGTGGCATGAAGTAGTAGGATATATATAACATTTTGTGTGTTTGTTGTATGCTAAATTTGCCGCGGTTGGCCCGTGGATGAGTGACCATCATTAAGAGGGTGTGGATGGTACCAACCACATACCAACAAGACCCCTTCACGTCTCGGAAAGTGCGTTAAGCCAGTCTAGTCCTGGCTGTCATTCGTAGAACTTTGATAGGCGTTACGGGTCGTTTAAATCCCGAAATTGTGACAACCAGTCTTAGGAAGGGTCTTATCGTATTTCCCAGTAACTGGGTTGTGTAGGTCAGAAAGGCATTCGTTTCATGTGAATTTTGTTACATGTTGTTTAAGCGTGCGCCTGTTTACGCTCGTTGTACGGAGCAGTCCTTCTGTAGTTCTTTCTATACTGTTCTGTGGCTTCTGTGCGCGGTTCACTCTAAGATCATGACGTTACCGCAATTCAATTTACTCTAGGGAACGTATGAGGAAATGAAATACACGCGGATGTCAAAGCTTTTAGAACTTAGTTCGACATTTTCTAAAGATGGTTGTTGACGTTTTATTTATTACTAGCTTTTGCCAGCGGCTTCGCCCGCGTGTAGGTCGAAAATTATCCCGCGGGAACATACTACCGGGATAAAAAGTAGCCCATGTCCTTTCTCAGGCTCTAAACTATCGGTGTACCAAATTTCATTTAAATCGGTTCAGTAGTTTTAGCAGGAAAGCGAGACAGACAGACAGACAGACAGACCGACAGACAGACAGAGTTACTTTTGCATTTATAATATTAGTTTAGATTTAGATTTTGTAGTTGATTTTGAAATAATAATTAAGGAGTTATTAAACGTCTAAAGAAACGATGGATGGACTGTGTGAATTATGATATGGATAGAAACGGGTGACTATTGATTTAAAATAATAACCACATTCTTACTCTAAATTCTGAGTTGAGCTGCATGATTGCGATGATAAATGCGTGCCCTGGTCCACTCAATCTGTGTGGATCTTTTCTCTAAGGACCATTTCAGACACCAATCTACATAGTCTTCACATGATCTGATATAGACTATCTGGACTTTAAAAGAGAGCGTGACCTCTGAGTTTGTTTCGGCCTTTCTTCTCAGAGTAGTCAGATAGGAAACGCCGACCTCATCGAGTTTTAAAAATATTATTGACGTGTAAAAGTGTTTGTACAAACCTACTTAGAGAAAGTAAATCATTTATCACTAAACCACCGTCGAAGTTAGAGAACGTAGTTCAAATACCGCTCAAAATAATTTCCGATGAACTTTTTTCTCTAGAAGTTGGTTGAAATCCGCCATGTTTGAAGAAGCATCGAAGCGCGGTTCGAAATTCGAACTTCGATTGAGAACAAAATTGAACGGCAAACGAGTATGAAAGGACAGAGCTATTAAAGTTTTAACCCTTAAATACGAGAAAAAACCCCGTAAATTCATCCAAGCTTTTAATTCGTTTCCAGGCTTTAATTAAAAATCTCGGAATAAACGGATTTGTTTGTGCAGATCAATGGATTTTGTAGAATTGGGATAATTTTTGAAAGGGTGTGATTTTAAATTTGATTACACTGTTCTTAGAATGAGGTTTTATATATATGTATAACTAATTGTAATTTGTGTACGTTCAAATATGTTTTCAAATATATTTTTTTGTTGGTTTGTTAATTTCAAGCATTTTTTTTTAAATGCTGATTTCGTTTCTTGACCCTATTACCTTAATACAATATAAAAACTATCACTAAAATAAATACATTATTTAAAATTAAATAAAGGTAAAAAAGGAACAAGCTCACTGAGCCTCAAAGAATTTGTCCACATCGCTGTCAGTGGGAAAAGTGCCCAAAAGTCTGACATCACTAATTCTTTGACCTACAAATAGGCCAGCCCACTGATCACGTGAAGAGTCGACCAACCGCTTGGGGATGTCCTAGAATACTCGATGAGCACTCGGACCCCACGGCCCTGGTTTAAATTGATTTCAGTTAGCAAAATTATAGCCGTTCTAGATTTAGCCCCATCACTATATGTTACCTACATTTTATTCCAAATTCAATTTGTCTGCCATTGGTTCTTTGAAATAAAAAAACAATATTCTTTTAAAATGATCTAGTCAGTATTTCTGTTTTACTGTAAAACTGATTTCTGTAAAAAGACCTACAAGTCCCTTTTAAAGGTCAGGCTTTGTAAAAAGGTTTTCGTTACAATTTCAGATCGTTCCATGATTTTTGCCCGGTTTTTGTTGGCTTTGCCACGTGAACGGAAAATCCAATTGCTACGAGGAAAACTGAAAAGAATCGGAATAAAGGATTATTTTTTAGAATCGCGTAGCTACTTTTGTATCTCCCAATCGGGAATCTTACGTACTCACTCCATATGAGAAAATAAGTTTTATCCTTATTCTCAAGCGGGATTTGGAGACAGTAATCAAAGGTCCTTTAAAAGAATGAGGAATAGGGTATATAGTTCATTCAACCTCCGTAGAAAAAGGAATTGTGTCTGGTGGGCAACTGCCCGACGATTGATGTCAGGACGTTGTATATTTGCTAGTTGCGCGGTAAAACTCTGCTTGCGCGATGCAGAATTTTGCGTGACGTCAGTGTATTGCGTAGTTAGCAGGTGGTTGTGTAGATGTCGCTACAGTCCGATGTTGGATGTAATAAGCTCTTGTGGAGATACAAGTTCTAAGATAATAAAAGTTGTTTTTAGTTGCTGTGTGCCTTCTAAATCGATATCTCCCATGTAAGTTGTTGTATCTTCAAAATTGTAATTTTACACTAGGGAGTTTTAAAGAGAAACACTCGTGCTGTTATAAGCCGCCGTTGTAATAATGATACAACTTTATACGTCTAGTAAATTTACATAAAAAAAAAAAAAATTTTTTTACTCTTTACACATTAGGTAAAAATAGGCGGTTTGGTTTAAAAAACGTAAAACATGCATATTGTGGGTTACAACAACTTACGTGGGAGGTATCGAAATATAGGTGGTATGACTATTATACAGAAACAAAATGGTGAAATTGGGTTTGTTTCATATAGTATGGACACTACGACTTCTATTGTCCTTTTCCCAAGTATGTCGACTTTCATTCTTACTGGATCAAGCTGAATACCAGTAAATATACATGGAGCGGCTGTCAATCTGACGAAAATACGATTGGTAAAATTGATTGTCAGACATTCAGGGTTCCGACAACTTGTAACGACTGCCAAAGATCCACAGCTGAGACCAACGCTTAGCGTTCTTTCCGAATCACGTAAGAGTCTTGGTATTGTAAATATGGTCACTTATCCAAGGACAAACCGCGGCAAGCGTAGCTTAACCTGACCGATGGACCCGTACGGCTATTATTACATAGCTACAAGCTCCTCCTGTCCGCATCCTCAGCTATTTTGTTTTCCATTAATTAAAGTCACCTCAAGAAAGTGACAAACATAAATTCTTACTCTCTCGTCATTTCCTAGCGAATATGCGAGCGCAAATAAAACTATAAGTACACTATCCTTCCCTCGTCTTTCACATCTAAGCCCGAGCAAAACATAAGACGATCCAACAGATCCGTCCCTATTATATCCGAATCGAGATAAGCGCGACATTCAATTGGAGCCCGGTACAATCCTGCTTAATTCCGAGTATTGCGAGCACCTGTAATCCAGGCCAGTCCTTGGACATCTATAACAGCTACTAGACACTGGACGAAGCAAAATCGTGGCTACTGTGGTTGCTCTGTTGTTTTGTCTAGTTCAATTACACGGAGAATTGTGCCTGTGGAGAATTGGAGAACTAGATGGTCTTATTTTGAATGTTTTGTAGGAGCATTACTTGTTGTTCTGATCTTGTTTGCGTAGTTGTGATAAACTGTAGTCGTCTTTTTGTTTCTTTGCTTATACATATATTTAGTATGTATGTTTATAAGTATACATTTTGCAGGATATATATTTAAGTATCTATTATAGTAAATCGTATCTGTATTTTGCACCAGTGACAACCCCATTTTTATGTCCACGTAATCAGTGTCCATTCCAAGGTGGCCTGGAAGAGGTCGCAGAAAGCGATAAGGCCGCCCATTGTATGTTTTTAGTTTTAAATGTTTTTATGTATTTTCTGGTGTACGATAAAACGTATATAAAAAATAAATTAAAAGTATGTTTCGGTATTGTAATTTTGATAGACAATTTTGTGGTACGAAACATGCACACTATAAGAAGTGATTATTAATCTTGACACATGCATAGCTTATAAAATACCTAATAGCCATATTTGTTATTTGTAACTTAAAAGTTTCAATGTTCTTCTTATTGTTTGTATTTCCTGTGCGTGTCTAAATAAAATAATTTTGGAGTTTACTCCTTAAGAATCGATTTCCTAGATAAGACCGGGGCGGGGTATGAAAATTTATGGCGAGTAAAATCAAACTTTCTCTGTTACGTTATGCGTTAAGTTTTAGTTTCTAATCTATATATTTATTATTTATGACACACAAAGTTTTTCCTTTCTTTCTTTAATTTTGTTGAAGGTGACAGAATGCTCATAGCGAGCACTTTAGGGTTATTTTTCTGGGTGTGAGTTCTGTGAATTCATCAAATTATTCCCTTTCGCTCCACCTAGAGCTGGAGACGTCACTCCCGCTCTGGGTGGAGCGGAAGGGTGTGTCAGACTTTTACTGACTAAAACACACCCATGTTCCTTCAGTAGCCCATGTGCCAGGGCCACGGTAACTCTTTCGAACAAATCTCGCAACCCTGGACAAATCACACGACCTGGACTTTAGGGTTAATGTCCATTTGTAATAATGTACAACAATTTTTGGGTTTTGTCTTATCTTAATTTCAGCTGGGTACTTGCATAACACTCTAACCGTAGGAATGAATAACTTTAATTTTGACAGTTTATGAACATTTATGTCGTTATTTACATTGTAGAACTGGACATTTCGAACATAAAAAGCAATGAACCTTCAAAATAATTCAGATTGTGATAAATGGTGTGTCATTCAATTACGGTGCAGTAATGCACTTACATGATTTATAAATTCTGGTTAAAAAAAACTACCTAAGTTTTCTTTGAACAATAACGTACAATTTTGAAATCAAAATAAAAACCAAATACCGCTTATAAGATAAAATCTACAATAGCTATGGTAAAAATCTTGCATACCAGTCGGTCAAATGTTATTTTTAATTAGGATCTATTTACGTTTATTTAAAACCTTCTCTTTTGTTACAGCAACATCACTAGTAACGTACGCAGGTGAGCGTTTCGACTTCGTTCTGGAAGCTAACAATGAAATAGACAACTATTGGATCAGGTACCGAGGACTGATGGATTGTGACGAAATGTGAGTACCCTTTTAGTTCGTCTCGTATGTCAATACTTTACATAAGTAAGAGGTAAAAATCTATGAATGAAGAATGTCTTTTAAGAATTTGTCGTTATCGATATCGTTAAAATTATCGTTAGTGTACTTACATACCGAAGATGCTTGCGATTGCGGTCGCTATCTCGATACCTCGATGTCGATACTCACTATTTCTAGTTCAGTCCCTTAGATTCCAAGTTGATGTTAACGATTCTAAAATAATATAGTATAATAATATATAGGCTTTACTTGAACACGGATTTCAACCCCATGTGCAAATTTAACCTCCTATGATAATTTGGTTGTTAGGTAATATGATTTTTAGACATTGGCGAATATAAATGGAATATTGTAAAAATGAAGATGAGTTTAATCCGAATAAATTGAAGAAAGAAGAGTGAATGCGGGAAATAAAGTAAATGGTGCTCTACATGCAATTGTGACCAACCAACTGATGTCCAATAAGGCTCGACTGGCTGTTCACAATGGTGTACTGGTGCCTACGCTTATGTATGGGAGTGAATGTTGGGTGTGGCAAAAGAAGCATGAAAGTAGAATAAATGCTGTGGAAATGCGTTCCTTGCGAAGCATGTGTGGTGTGACTATGAATGATAGGCTGAGGAATGATGTGATAAGAGAACGGTGTGGTTTAAAAGAAGATATAGTGACAAAAATTGAAAAAAGTATGCTTAGATGGTTTGGTCATGTTGAGAGGATGAATGAAGGACGACTCACAAAAGGTATTTACAAGGCAGATGTGAGTGGAAACACCGGGAGGGGACGCCCTAGGAGGACATATAGTGACCTTATTGGTGATGTTCTTCAGAAAGGTCAGGTGCGTAGTACTCGCAACCGGCGTGTGTGTATGACCAATTGTATGAACCTTAAAGAGGCAAAAGGAGTGTGTAGAGATCGTAGCAGGTGGCGTTCCGTGGTTTCTGCCTACCCCCATGGGAAAAAGGCGTGATTGTATGTTGTATGTTGTAGGTACACCATACGTTGTGGTAGAAGGTAAAGAACATTAAAACATTCTTACAAAGAAATAAATTTAGATTCTACATATAAATTTGGAACTATAGGTAGCGTCACTCTGTCCCTTCCCGTTTGCAGAAAAATGAAATATCTCGCCACAATTTTTTTCTATACTAGTATCATACAGTTAACTTAGCTAACGTAAGCTGCTCATGTATGTTTGCTTCTGCGCACTCTGCTAAGGACTTATAATGCTATTCCTGTCTCTAATTTAACTTCCTTTATACAGATTCACAAAAGCGAAACAAGTTGGTGTCCTACACTACGAAGGAGCCATGGATTTGGAGCCTCCCGGCGATCCTACATGGGAGGAGTTGCACAATGATGGACTGGTAAGTAATTATAAATATTTTGTAGTACTTAATAATAAAAGGTTTCTTGACATCGAAGATAACTTAAATATTATGTTTGGTATAACAACCAGAGGAAAGGTAGTTTTCATAACCCTTTTATAGAGCTTTGGAGAGGGTGGCACAGGGTGTAAGGTTCACTCATCCTCTTTAGAAAATGGAGGATTCTCTTACCAGGTGGGTATCGTGTCTGGTGGGCAATTGCACGAAAACTTTTTTTTTTGAAAATGACGTCTCGCAGGTCAAACTTTGAGGTTGTCGACTCCTTAACCGGACTAACCTGTGACCTTGATAAATTAAGAAGCTTGTAAGCCCTAGCTGGAAGAGCCAGGGCTTAAAATCATAAAACCAGAGCAACTACACGATACGGGCATCCCCTATCGGGTACGGACCTCGGATTAGAGCATTGCTGGAAGAGCAAGGGATGGGCTGGATCGGTGTGAAGCTGATGGTTGATGTCGAGACGTTGTATATATACTAATTGCGTGGCAAACTTTGCTTGCGCGATGCACAATTTTGCGGGACGTCAGTGTGATGCGTTCTTCCCATGTGGCGTTGTAAGCGCCTCTACAATAACGTTCTTTGAAAGCGTTTACAGTTAATATTGCCTTAAGAGCCAAAGGATTCGAATGGTAGTTGAAAAGACCCGTTACTATGCACATAGAAACCAAGTAGATAAGAAAGAAAGACAGATTGCCGTTTATTTGGACACAGTTCGTAAAACAAAATATAAAAAAAAAAAAACAACAACAGTGTGTGCCTCTCGGCTGCTAGAAAGTGTAAATTCATGTTTCATCATGCTTCACTACAATGATACAACAACGTCAGTAGGTATCTACATGCAAAACTCTTTCAAAATAGGGTCAAAACACATTGCAACCATCCATACAGCGCCTTCACTGCGTCCCCATGCAAAATACACACATAATAAATTCAGTAAAAGCGTCATTTCATTGCATATTCAACGCAACTACCGCCCAAGGTCACATTTTAACCCTATAAAAGTGTATTGGGTACAGTTCCTATACATCGATGTACAATATGGCACCCTTGTGTCTCATAAAAACTTAAGGATAGTAGACTTCCCTTTATCTTGATATGACAGCTTCCCTATGGCATAGAACAAGATTGTGCAGAAGCGAATATCCTAATCTAAACAAATAAATAAAACTGAAGTGTCTATGTGTAATTTCAAATTAACAGCTTTTCACTAAATGCATATGAAACTAATTACGGTACTTACACCAGAAAATCGTTTTTTTTTAAACTTTTGTCTGTCTGTTTGTTCCGGCTAATCTCTGAAATGGCTGGGCCGATTTTGACGGGAATTTTATTCAGCTACCTGCTGATGTAATAAGGATTAACTTAGGCTATTTTTATTTTAGAAAAAATCTTTTATTTTAGAAATATACCTGCGTTAATTTTCGACATCCACGCGGGCGTAGCCACGGGCAAAAGCTAGTACGACATAGTATTATTTAGGTGGCTGAGTCATGCTAGTAGTGATGGGCCTGTGGTAACGGCCCCAACTTACCGTGCTGTATCGTGGGTTGGAACCCAGGTAGGCGATTAGCTTTGTGTAAATAATGTCATTATCACTGCTCTCAAAACGGTCAAGAAAAAATCGTGAGGAATTGCATGTCCTTGAATCAAAAAATCTAAGACATGAGACATTTATCAACCCGCATGGTAGATTACAGCCTTCTTTCTCTCAAAGAGACGAGGTTTAGTGTTGTCCCAGCAGTGGGCACGTTATAGGCTGCTTATGTATCAATACTTACAGAGGAATGTATAGACAGGAAAAAGGGCGAGTTTTTTTTTTATTTAATCAAACACACAACACACTCCGTCCATTTGCAATGTTATAATAATTTCATACTATTTAATTTAATTTCTTTAATTAATTTGCAAATTTTTGGTTCTAGACATGACGGTTTCCTCACGATGTTTTCCTTCACCGTTTTGAGAGCAGTGGTGATGAAATAATTTCCAGACAGTAAAGCGTCTGCTTGGGTTCGAACTTACGACCTTACTACTAAGTCGCTAAGTTTGGTATTGCTAAATCATTTGTTTGACTTTCTATAAGTTTTTCTTATTCTATGAAAACGGTTATCAAAGATACGCATAATAAAGTGATATTTATGACCATCTGTTTTGGGGTTTGGCCAGTTGTTGAAGAGGGGACGGAAGCTTTTATGGCAATGGTGGTATTATGAAAATATGTTATTTAATGGCAAGTACTCATGGTGTTCGGTTTGGGTCGCTTTTTGAACCAAAATCTATAGGAGATATTGTTATTTTACTTGCAAGAAACTAAGAGGTAAAGTAGGTACTCAGAAGATCGTAACATTCTCCGAAGGGTTAGACAGGACCACCTATAGTACACCCACATTTCGCCAGTTATGTTTAAGTCTAGAACCAAAACTAAGCCTTAGACGGAAGAGCCTAACAACTTCGTAAAAATTCTAGACCTAAGACGAATATCCAGGTTAAAATTCTTCTTCGGAATAGCATTATTGTGTGAGACGAAAAATTTCAATAAATTCAGCTGATTTAACTACTTAAATGTCACAAAAACATTCGTTGGCATGAAATTGATCTTTTTGGCTTTTAGGGCTAGTTTTTCTTACAAAAATAATCGATAAATTTATGTGACAAATTGTCCGCAGCCGTTTACGCACGCTTGACAATTTGTCATAAAAAAATTGTAATCAATTTCGTTGAGAAAATGACCACGTTTTAATCAAAGATTTGACATCAATAAATGCCCTCCTTGAAAAACTTCACCACGATAAAATCACCAAAGGTCTAACCCTAAATTACGTGCCCATAATTTAACACAACCTTAGTGACTTTCTCATTCATTAACCCTTTCAAGGCCAAAGTTTTTGCCCACTTTTATACCAAGTTTCTAAAGAAATAGGACCAGCTGATTCTGCTGTGAAACTTTGTAATTTACTGAGGCAACTTGTCACGTTACTGGACTTAGAACTTACTGGAACTAGGAGAGCTTCAGAATATATCAGATGTGGTTGCAATAATAGTTTGTGATAGTATGTTGGTATCTGAAGCTGCTGGGATTTGTAGTGTATTATTTTGCACCTGCGGGTCTTAGAACAGCAGGTTATTTATATATCTTTATTGTCAGATCTACCTTAAATCTGTAAAAATTTTCTCATTATTTGCTTCAACTTGTAAAAATTAAGTATTAGTTAGTACTTACAAACATAAGTAGCTATTACGACATAATATTTTAAATGTTCGAAAAATTCGGAAATCAGTGTCTGTATGGAAAATCGATAAGGCCGACCGACTGGTAGAAAATTATGGCATTAATTCCACCTATGTACATTTGTGTGCGTGAAGTATTAAATAAATAAATAACGAAAAATCAAATACTAGATATTTGGTTTTTCTTTACCAATTTTGCATACGTCATGTTCGTGAACGACGCCATCAGTAGGGACTGGTCATCTCTTAGCTGCCACGGCTATTTTAATTTCTGAATTGTTATTTTATTTTTGTTTTAATTGCGGACACTTTAATGTACGCGTATTAAAAATACGTGTATATTAAAAGTGTCATCGTTCTCACATTGATAATTTCCACATAAATGATGTAACCAACTATTTGTAACAAAATGGTTGATTGCTGTCCATGGAGCATCCTGCCCGTTCTTCTCCATGTGTACCTACGCTTTGGAATGGGCAACTAGCTTCATTTTTCTGACTCAACGCCTTACTTGACAATTCAAAAGTGCCTTTAAGGCAGGGCTTGAAAACGTTACCAATTCCCATAAAAAATAACGTTAAATAACGGTATTTCCATAGAGCTACTTGCATATCGGTATGATTTGGTAGCGTTAATTAGGTAGCATAACATTATAAGAACGTTAAAAATTGTGGTAAAAACTAACGGTATTTTTAATGTTATTGTGAAAATAGCGGTAACAAGTAAACGGTATATTTTGGTTATTTTATGCGACGTTGCCGTTTTCTCCAAGTCCGCGCGGGCGCGGCACGACGGGTGGCGGCCGGCGGCGCGCGCCCCTCTGACGCGCTGTTGCCATTTCGTTTGTCGTCTTCTCAACTCTCACGGCCGTCAGACGCGCGTACAGAACACGCTCAGCGCTCGGGAATTATAACTTCAGTTTAGATTAGCTACTACAGCTGATTTAGTTTTTGTGTTTTGAGTAACGATTACGAAAAGTTCAACATGGGGCGTAAGAAAAAAAATGTCGTCTATAGATATTTTGGAATAAATGATGACAACACCTCAACTTGTTTAGTGCCAGAGTGTCGGCTACCTACTAAGTATACCTACCTAAACTACATCTTAGGGCCAAAACACATTTACATACATTACGACGTCCTTCGTTATTATTCTAAGACGACCGACGACGTCTTAAAAAACTACGACGTCCAGGCACGTCCAGGGTCGCACGCCGCTACGCAGTGGTTAAAAAACCCGAATTAAGCAAATTACTTATAATTTCTAGCTAAGTCAGCCTTTCTGATCAGTAGGTATGTGCATAATAGACAGTCAGTCCCACGAGGCCGCGACCTCGTACCTACCACTCATACACAAATACCTACATGTTTTGTTTTGGCCCTTAGTTGGTTTGCGTGCGTCTCGCTCAGTCGATATCGTGTAAGTAACGTGTTTCTATGCGTTTCAACTAAGTACCTTGAAGATGGTCTTGGCGCAATATAGTGATAACAATTACGTTTAACAAAAAATACCTACTTTTCAATAATGTTTATTATCGTTATTATCTTGTTAGTGCTATTTTAATATGATTATTGTTTATATAAGAAAGAAAATAAAAGGAAGATTATAAGAAAACGTGTATGAAGTTACAATACGGCGCCAAGGTCATCCTATTCTTAGTTGAAGCATAGTACCTATATTTCACCAGCTTGGCAAATTGGCACTTACTTCATATACCTCCTTGCCTGTATTTTACATGTGCATGTACATGCGAATACGCTACTATTTTCTGTCTTCTCAACGTAACGTAAATTTAATTTGTGCTTTGAGTTTGCATTTGGGTTGCGTAGCATTGTGCTAGTGCTAGTGCAGGTGAACATCCTGATGTTCGTTGGTTGCGGTACCTACTATCCTATATTTAATTCGTGTTTAGATAATTCCAACCGTTCGTTATGGGATATTCAAATAAAAAGTAGGTACCTAACATTTTGCTGTTTTCGCTCAGTAATTATTATGAAATGAATTATTGTTGTTTATGGCAAAAATAATGTGCACACAATTTTGTACCTATCGAATGACCCCCCCAGCCCGTTATCTTCGAAATTACTGAGTCTAAAATTCTGAAAAAATATACAAATAATAGTTATTTTGTTTTTGTGTAGATTACAGGATAACCTATAAGAAATATTTATACAAGTTCTTTTTGACATCGACGCACAAACGAATAGCATAGATCCAGTACATGATTCTTGGCCCCCCGGTGGTGAAATTTTTAGTCGGCTTCGTTTCTGGAATCATGTACTAGATCCGTGGTATTCGTTTGTGCATCGATGTCAAAGACACCATATATATAGGGTGACTGGTAATTAGTGAACGATATTTGAACACATGATTGTACTCATAATTACAAACAACTTTCCCAAAGAAACTTTTTTTATACTCATTAGTTTTATTTTTTTTAACAATAACAAAAAACACTGGCGCACACGGAAAGTTCAAACTTTGCACGCGCTCGCCGTCACCCAATCAGCTGTTAGCGGCGAGGCGCTCGCGCCCGCATCACCGATGACATAAACAATATAGAAGACAGCGGCACGTCCCCCATTTGCTGATTTGTTATTGTAATAAAAATAAAACTGATGAGCATACAAAAAAGTTTCTGTAGGAAAGTTGTTTGTAATCATGAGTACAATCACCTGTGAAGGATACTTAAATATTGTTCACTAATTACCAGTCACCATATATATATGTATACAGTCCGTCGGTTTAGGTAGTTAACTAAATATAAACAATCTTGGCATGTCTTTTAATCTAAAGGTGGGCTAAAAATTGTATCTAAAAGTTTTTACATTATAGTACTTAGTTAAATCGATGTTAGGTAATAAACTAGATCTTAAATAATAATCAATGAATGTCTTTTATACGACTTTCTTACGATAAAAAGACATACCAAGATTGTTAACGTTTAATTAACTATCTAAACCGACGGACTGTACTTTTAAAGTAACATGTTACAAAAATGAGATTCGCTTGGAACCATTTGCATACGAATCCGTCTCGCACTTGGCTGGTTTTTATTTGAATGTCCCGTTACTGCTGGTGCTGGTGCTGTTTTAAACTGTATCACTAAAAGAACCCGAGACGCCTAAAATGCTGTTTTCTCTGTGTTCTTAATTCTTTATTATTGCCAGTTTGTTTTGCATGTTTTTCTTTTCTATTGCAGACGCAGCGTGGCGCAAATTTGCTAAAACATTTAAAGCATGTGCATAAAGATATACATAAAGAAATCGTAGAAATTAATAATAGTCGTCAAGATCCCGATATGGCCACTAAGTCCACTACTGTATCTGACACTGTGCTTAAGGAATGCACCAATTTGGTAGCCATTCATGGTCATCCCCTTTCAATGGTTGACGACAAAGCTTTCCAAAATTTACTACCTATGATACCCGGGAATACCAGCACTATTAACGCTATTAATATTAAAGAAAATGTGCGCTTATTGGCTACAAAAATGAGAGATGAATTAGCATTTACGTTACAAGATAAAATTATATCGCTAAAAATAGACATCGCTTCGCTTGCAACGAGATGTTTTATGGGGATTAATTGTCAATATTTAATGGAGGGGCAGCTTGTCTTAAGAAATTTAGGAGCGATTGAAATATTTCAGTGCCATACTTCATAGCACCTCAAAGATCTACTGGTGTACAACCTTCAGCGGTTCCGTATTGACACGGAAATTAGTAAAAAAAAATATTGCATTACAACTGACAATGGCGCTAACATGATTAAAATGACCAAACTCCTTAACGATATGGACAATTGTGTTATCCTTGACAGGAACATTATAGAAACCGGCCCCAGCTCCAGCCAATGTGAAAATGAAAACGCAAATACACGTAATGATTCTGACTCAGACTTTAAAAATTCTGATTTTTATTTTGACGTTGAAGAAATACTGCACAATTAACAAATATACTCAGAACGCAGTTTACTAATATTACTGGTGAAAATGTTGATTATAAAATTGGTATAGTAAGATGTACCGCATATACTCTTCAGTTAGCGCTACATGATGCTTGTGATGATGTAGCCTTTTCTAATCTAATTTCGAGTTCTAGAGAAGTTGTACGACGCTTGCGGACACCACAGTTTGTGAGAATTATTAGAGAACATAACAAAAATGTACCTAAATTAGACTGCTCTACCTGATGGCATTCTGTAACTGACATGGTAGAAAGTTTGCTATCGCTGAGAGATATATGTGCAACTGATGTCCGGCTTCATTTACCTGACTCAACATGGGATACTTTGACAGAAATCCTCAAATCTTTGACACCTGCAAAACAGTTGACAAAAAAACTACAGGAGGAACAACTGACAGTTGAGATTTTTATCTGGCATGGATGATGTGCCAATTACAGTTATCCAAAATAAAAATCAGACTGTCCGAAAACATAATTGAATCTATGAAAGAAAGGCAAAAACTTCTATTTGAAAATGATGTTTTTACTAATGGAATTTTTTTAGACCCAAGAGTAAATTCAGTGTCGACATCTGTACAACAGAAAAAATCAAAAGAAAACTTAATCCTACAATATTTAACAAATTTTGAATTGGAACAGATAAACAAAGAAAATAACATTAGTAACAGTAACATCAATAGTACAACAACAAATGACCATTCTGAAGCGCAGATTGAACTAGACGATTTCTTAAATGCAAGTTATGTAAATAGACACGATGATTTAATGGATTTGTTAGACTTGGATAGAAATTACCGTAACGTGCTGAACAGTTTACAGGAATCTTTTGATTTCTTTTTAAAAGAGCCACTTCTTCACTCTACAGAAAGTGTCTTGACGTACTGGGAAAGGTCACGTTATAAATTTCCTCTTTTGTACAAATTATCTACCATCGTATTAGCTGCACCAATGACTCAAGTTAGTGTAGAAAGGTTATTTTCTTCACTTAAGTTTGTAATATCTAATTACAGATACTCCATGAAAGACGACGTCATTGAAGATCTACTATTCATACGTAGTAATAATATTTTTAATAAGTAGTTTTCAATAGAAAGTTATTATTCAAGCAATTTTTTTTTTTTTAGTAAGACTGGTGAATATCTTCGAACCGTCTTTATAAGTGGTGCAATTATTGTATTTTTATTATCCGTAATGATCAGGTACATAAAAATTTTTTTTTTTATTGATTCAAGGTTTTATTTTTAATTAAGTAATCATAGTTCAACATTATAGATTAATGTACCGCTTTGAAGTTTGAAATATATAGTTTTTGTACTTAAAATTGTCTTTGATTTATTTATTATATGTATTCCTATACTTTTTCCGTAAATTTAATAATCTCTAGTAAATACTTTTATAGTTCACACTTCTTATTATTATTATTATTGTTTGATTAAAAAATTAATTATTTTAATTGATATGAATGTAACATATCAATCTAGATATGTCTACCTGCCTATGTTATATGTGTCTACATATTATATGTCCCAAAAGTATAGTACAGCTGGAGACCTGAGATAGATAATTCCTAAAGTCTACATTCCGTCGGTTTAGGTAGTTAACTAAATGTAAACAATGGCATGTCTTCTAATCTAAAGGTTGGCAAAAAAATGTATCTAAAAATGTTTACAATTAGATATTTACCTAAATCAAAGTTAGGTAATAAACTAAATTTAAATAATCTATGTATGTCTTTTATACGACTTTTTTTAAATAAAAAGACAAACAAGATTGTTTACGTTTAGTTAACTACCTAAACCGACGGACCTAGACGATTTTCCTTAGTTTAATTTATAACAGTTTCTGACATATAAGACACTAGCTTTTGTCCGTAGCTTCGCTTGCGTACATAAAATATAGCCTATGTCACTCAGGAATAAAGCAGCTATCTATCGGTGTTATTTTTTTGCAATCGGACCAGTTCTTTCAGAGACTACCTTCTACAAACAAAAAAAAATATCAAAACAAACTTTACCTCTTTATTATATTAGTGTAGATTTTTGTGTTTAGTATCTAATGTCGATAGCATATATGCAGGCCACATTTCTTTCTCACTTTGCTGGATACATGATTAGACAAACAAAATCATCACCTTTGTCCTCAGATGTAAACACAGAGAAACAAAAAGTAATCCCGTGTTACAAATAATATAAGGTTTTATAAAATCATTGAAGGCTAAAGCAAAAAAAAATAGATATTTTTTTTTCGTTCAATGCTAGGTATTAAAAAAATAAAAACAATCATAACTAGAAAACTACGAGAAATCGTAGAACATACATAGGGGTTATTCAGGATTATTTAGGGGCCTTCTATCTCTGGGCTTCAACTTACCATACTTTGTAGAATACCCTGTATATTCTAACATAATTATGAACAAGAAAAAACAAAGTTATTTTCTACTCTCTCATAATTTTAAGTAATGATAGCTGATCACCATGAGTCGTATAGATAGTCGACTCTGTACTACCTACTTTAAATTGTGAGTTTAATCGATACCAATCAGTTACGTTATGCTACACTGTAATCGTAGATATTGTAAATTTAATTATTTTTCTCTGAGTCCGTTAAATCTATCTCACTAGAATGACAATTTCTGATAGAGTCTAAAAAATGTAAAATTTTCGTATAAACACGTGTCCGCATGCAGGGTTGGATAAACTGTAATTCTGCTTGTAGTAGGCGTGAAAAATTCTCATTTCTCCCATCATTACCAACACAGTTATTAAATATGACACAGTCTGAACAGGTCTTCTCGGAGGTGCATCCCTTAACCGTTTTAGGATTTTTTTTGGTCTCACATTTACTTTCTGTAACTATTCCAGCTACTTCTTTGTTCTCACATGTATCTTCTTGCTTGATTTTTTTCTGCATTGTCGTCCGTATTTCAGTTTTAAGTGCCGCGTCTATTTCGAATTGGTTATTCCAGTCACATGTAAATACGTCAGGTGACATGTTTCGCTTTGCTGAAATAAAACCAAATATAATTAGGTATATGCTAGGTACGCTTAACGTAGAAAAAATTCACAAAATATTCAATAATAATTTTATTGAACTTACCCATTTTGAGGCTAAAGAAAAGCCTTCAGTCAGATTCGCTTTTTTACGATTGCACGTTACGGGTGGAAAGCAACATTCACAAGAACAAGCACAGCTCAGAATAGCAAAGAGGATTAAACACGCAAATAGTCGTACGGCACAGTCTTAGCGTCGCTGCTGTCTGACACTTGCGATTGAACGAGAGCGACGGTAACAAAACTAACTCATAACGATAAAATTTACGATACCGTAGATTTTAACGTTACATATGTTTAACGATAAAATGTGCCAGATGTAACGTTAAATATTGTAACGTTATTTATTAGATAACGATATCTGCATGAAAAGGCTGTAACGATACCATATTTTTAACGGTATTTCAAGCCCTGCTTTAAGGGTCGGTTCACATCTGACGGAAGATGCGTCGCGTATCATCGGTCGCGTAACGCCAGAACAGACAATTATATTTATGAGAAAACATTCAACCTTTCACACATGACCGAAGATGCGTTAGTGCGTCGAGCGTACAGCGTCTGTTCCGTTTCCGTCAACGCATTGTCGGCCGACGTAAAGAGCGGCAACATTCCGCCACGTGTATTTTGACTGATGCATTCAGACTAGGCGTAATATCAGCGGAGATCGTTTGTGTACAGACCGTTCAAAATTTTTTTTTGCATTGTAAATGTTTGATATAGAACGATTTATCAAGGAAGTACAAGTTACGCCCGACGCATCTTCCGTCAGATATGAAAACACACTATTAAATCGAATAGACGCGACCGATGATACGCTTGACGCATCTTCCGTCAGATGTGAACCGACCCTAATTGGTTTATTTGAAATAAATGCTTTGACTTTGAGTTTCAAAGTTAAAGTTAGTTTTTTTAGAACTGAGTTTTTTAAGTTTTTGTTTTTTACTTTTTAGTTATGGTACCTACACAAAAAATCGTATATGTTCACATGCAAAGTAAATAACAGTGACCGGAAGTTATTATTATTATTGGAACATCATCAATATTCTCTCATCACTAAGTGAACTAAGTAGACCAAAAGCCACTCGATCCTGACCAAATTCACATTAAAAAAAGTTTTTAAATTGGTTCATAAATGATTGATTTCTAAGGCAGCAAACAAAAAATCACCTTATTTGTGAACCTCCTCTTTTCTTGAACTTGGCTTACAAATTAAACATTCGTTTATAGCTGCTCTTGTCATTAGGTACAGCATAATATTTCAAGTAGAGTATTCGAATTAATTTTTTTATCTCATTTTTTCTACTGAATTTATGCAACCCACATGTTTTCTATCTTAAACCAGTTAGTTGAGAACTTTTTTTTAAATCGGTGTTTATTTGAAACAATATCGTCTCTTGGTCTTTGCTAAGGATACAGTTTATGTTACGTGTGGCAAAATTTCTCCATGCATATCTTTTACTATAAATATCATTGTCAGTTAAATCACTATTTTAGAGGCCCGTACCTTAACAGAAACTGAAATAGAATGTAGATCAAGTTGGAATCCGATATCGATTGTAAGACGAATACTCCAAACGGCTTGCCATTACAGCAGTCAAATCTTAGATATTCTCCGCATTGCTTTGCTCTATAAATGTAGGTTTAGTAAGACGCATTCTGGAGTTCAATCTGAGTCTATTCTTGAGAAATTTTAAACCATATCTCAATGTGGTTACTCCACAGAAGATTAACTAAAAACTAAAAAACACGCTTCCATAGAAAACCAAACTAAAAAGTGGAAAATAATGGAAAAACTTGGGGTACTTGATATCAATTAAAAAATACCTCAATAAGCACCCCACGCTTTTTTCTATTCTTTTCTACTTTTTAGTTTGGTTTTCTATGCAAGCGTGTTTTATTAAACTATTATTTATTTTCTATTTTTAGGGTGTTTCGTATTTTGTGACGGATGTAAGCGTAGTTTTCGTATTTTTGAGACGTATGTCAGCGTAGTTTTCGAAGACAGTTTTTTTTGCTGCAGCAAGGATAATGGCACTTTATGAAATGATTGTGAATGATTGACTTACGATTTGACTCATTGACAATTAAATGTTAAACAACACTAGTTATTCACAATTTGATTCATCGACAATCAAATGTTAAAAAAAACCGGCCAAGTGCGAGTCGGACTCCGCACCGAGGGTTCCGTACAAACCTGTACGTATTTTCGGTTTAAAAATATATATATTTTTTAATTTTTATATTTAAATTGATTGAATGTAAGGTAAATTGCGGTTTACGATGTATGACGTTTTAAAAAAAAACTACTCACTCGATCTCGTTCAAACCAATTTTCGGTGGTAGTTTACATGGTAATGTACATCATATATTTTTTTTAGTTTTGTCATTCTCTTATTTTAGAAGTTACGGGGGGGGGGGACACACATTTTACCACTTTGGAAGTGTCTCTCGCGCAAACTATTCAGTTTAGAAAAAAATGATAATAGAAACCTCATTACCATTTTTGAAGACCTATTCATAGATACCCCACACGTATGGGTTTGATGAAAAAAAACATTTTTGAGTTTCAGTTCTATGTATGGGGAACCCTAAAATTTTTTGTTTTTTTTCTATTTTAGTGTGAAAATCTTAATGCGGTTCACAGAATACATCTACTTACTAAGTTTCAACAGCATAGCTCTTATAGTTTCGGAATAAAATGGCTGTGACATACGGACGGACGGACAGACAGACAGACAGACAGACAGACATGACGAATCTATAAGGGTTCCGTTTTTTGCCATTTGGCAACGGAACCCTAAAAACACTAGTTTGTCGATGAGATAAGACTGCGCCTAGATTTTGAACGGTTTAAATAGGTACATAAACTCACGCCTTTTTCTTTTACTTACTTTCTTTTTTTTTTCTTTTGCCACCTGATAGAAAAACCCAAGAACACTTTGCCCGACCTGGAAAACGAACCCAGGACCTCGTGCTGAGCAGTAGCGACCGCTAAACCAATGAGACAGTAATTCAAATTTATAATTTGTAAATTTTGTAATTGGAATAATTGGCACTACATAATTTTAACGTGATTATTAATCATGTTTACATAATAAATAAATGCAGAACGCAAAAAAGGGTGCAATGAAAGAGCCTTCTCAAGTGCTGATACTTAAGTACGTCTGGCACGCCCTGAGGGGTCGGTCTATATACATTGCTGTCTGGCTATAATCTTTTTAGCAAGGCATGACCTATTTTTAAGCTCTTTTTTGACGTGAGGGATGAAAAATATTTGAATAATTTTGATACGACAACTCATAGATTTCATAACACAACGTAACAGCACGGCCTGTTTTCGGATTAGGTAGCGGTGTACTTACAGTACATGTATATTCTCATTTCGCCAGTTATATTTAAGATCCTTAAAAAAATTAAGTATCTTAGTTTTTTTGATAATTCTTCTTCCAAAAGAGCCGAAGTTATTTATTATTATTTTATTTTATTTATTTATTTAAATTACATTTATAACACCTTTACAGCGAACCAAGGCGATGTTATAAGTAAGACATAAAATTATATAAATACCTATACATATATATTATATATACATATATTTATATAATCCTTAATAATTAGGTACCTACTAAGACCGCCCTCAATAAGCATTTGTGCCTTTCCCATGAATTTCGGCAGATTTTGCTCAAATATATCCTCCGATACCGTTATAATATTTATCATACGTGCAGCTCGTGACAAAGGGGCAAACTTGAGAAGTTGTATGGAAAGTCCTTAATTTTCAAAGTAAACATAATAAATTTAATATTTAGACTTATAGTTTGGAAACTAACGCAACAAAATCTCCGACATCTATGCGGGCGAAGCCGCGAGTAAAAGCTAGTAACTAATATCATTCAAATTAAAGACCACATTCTCATGCCAGAACGCCTCGTTTAAACCGAGATGGCAGTATGCTCATTAGCAATGTGCATATCCATGATATTTTGAAATTCCGGCCGGAATTCTCGTTTGCACGGCACGAATGCCGTCTGTCAACCGCACCGGGTTGCTAAAGCAGATTTTCAGAGAACGGTGTTAAAGTGACGACGCGTTTTAATCTTTATGTCTTCGCATTGAGAGTGTTATTTTGTTTATGTATTGCTATCGTAGTGATTGTTTAGAGGTAGTGGTACCGATTCCCTTGTTCACAAACTAAACTAAATTTAAGTTCAGTGCATCTTTTTTTTTGTATTTCATTAATGAAATACAAAAAAAAAGATGCACTGAACTAAAATTTGAACTTAAACTGAACTTAAATAAATCCTGCCTTATCGTAACATTCATATTACTCATCATGTCATCACAATATTAGGTACAACTAAATACCTACTGCGTCCCCCATTGTCGCCGAAGACTCACAGATTCCACAAAATCAGTGACCTAATTCTCCCGAAGTTCAGCTGGCAAGTAACACCCGATCTTAAAATCAATTCTTCAGCAGACTGTCGCAAGTACTACCGCAGTGTAATGTAGGAAAAAACTATAAGATAAGCCTCTTATCGGCAAAACGACGATATTAGGCAGGTCGCAAAATCAAATCGCCTGCAGAGACGGTAAAATTATCCCTTTTGCTATAACGAGGCAGTAGTGAGCTGGCGTAATGCCAGACACTATCAGCTGAGGCTTTGCATGCACCGATTAGAATAATGTACTAGTTCCAAGTAAAATATTCTGGAGTTACTATCTTAGAATGAGTTTGGTGGAAGATTATTGACGTAGATTTTATAGAGAGTTATATTTATTGTTCCGTGTAGTGCAGGACGTAAAGAAACCACCACAAAAGCAACATTTAATTTCCATGCAGAGTCAGCGCACAAAATAATTTCTGTACTCTTATAAACAAAGACTGCTAAACACTCATGTTTTGGAAGAAGCAGCTAATGGCGTCCGAGCCTTGAGAGTTTCCGAGTTAAATGAATAGATTAACATAATCAGTTTATAATGTTCCAACTGCTCTCCTCTCGGTGAGAAGGTGGAAGCCGTAATCCTCCCAGTGCGGGTTGGTAGATGTCATATGTCTTCGATTTCTTTTCCTACGGTGTGCCGGTTTCTTCACTATGTTTTCCTTCACCGTTTTGAGAGCAGTGGTGACGAAATAATTTGCAGAAAATAAAGCGCCTTTCTAGGTTCGAGGTTACCTTTTACGTTGTCATTTGTAAATCGCGGCTGTCACCACGGCCACCACTGCTCTCCCTAGTCCCTCAAGTATTGAATTGGAAATTTTTCTTATAATATATTATATCTTCATAATAAGAGCTACAATGAACATTTAAAAGAGGAAGTCATTACGCTGTTGTGATACCCAAGGGGCTAATTCTTTGCTGGAGATACAGGAAACTTTTTCCATGTCTACACTGCGTTAAAATATCTAAAACGATATGAGATACGAAATAAATTGAAATGGATTACCGTTATAACTAGTAATGGCTTATACTGCTTAAGTACTGCTATGTTATCTCTAACACTTGATAATATTGTTTTTAAGCCTGTTTCAGTGCTAGTTTAAGATAAGCCGCTTACTGTATGTTTTTGAAGTAGGTATTACTATTTGGATAGGATATTGTATGTGTTTTGATGGCGCGATATTTTTGTACCGTGTGGTGTCAGACTTAAAAAATAGCACCATCCCATTTCTTCCCGTGGGTATCGTAAGAGGCGACTTAGAGACACTTTACCACCAAACTGCGATTGCCAACCTGCTTGCAAAGCATGGTGATTAAGGCAAACCCGTCGACATTGGGGGAGGCCATTGGTAGACTTTCGCTTAAAATAATCACGATGATAATTGTGTTTAAGGTACAGTTTCATTTCACAACCAGCGTCAAGCACTAGTTGTTTGACATTTTTGCTGAACTAAGCTTTTTTGGCGTACACTTTTTTTTTTTTTTCAGGATGGGAAATCATCAAATGACTTCTCCCGCTCTGGGCGGAGCGGGAGGGCGTGTCAGACTTTTACTGACTAAAACCCACCCGTGTTCCATCAGTTGCCCATGTGCCAGGGTCACGGTATCTCTTTCGAACAATCACGCGACCCCGGCAGGCATCGGTCCTAGTAGACCCCTACACTGCTGCTGACATCTCTTTGAGGCGCGCGTGGAACACTGCGCGCCGTCGACCCGAACTTGGTCCTTACCGGGCGGCGAGCTACCCATTGCTCGCCACCCGCCTTTGGCGTACACTTTAATTCTAGTTTCTGACATCGCACTTTACACTTGTTTTCTGATTTTAATTAACTTTTTTGACTGTATATTATGAGCCTTTTAGTCCATCATCAACATCATCATCATTTCTGCCGAAAGACGTTCACTGCTGGACATAGGCCTCCCCCAAGCTCCGCCACTTCGACCGGTTTTTGCTTCCTGCATCCAGCCTTTTAGTTACATTTTCTTCTTCTTTTAGTATTTCATACTAAGACAAGTCACTTCCCAAAGTTGAACAATGATGTGAAGATTATGCATGGACTTTAAAGTGGTCTGTGAGTTTGTTTCGGCCTTTCTTCTCAGGAGTCAGTTAAGCAACGCCGACCTCACTTAGTTTTAAAAATATAATTAAAGTGAAGAAATGTTTGTTCAATTTTACTTACACAAATAAAATCATGTATCATTAAAATATTGATATGAATAACTTATTTGTTTTTTCTTTCACAGCAACTGAACGCATTGAATAAAGGAGAAGAAGACGAAGAAACTATAAGTGTAGCTGAGATGAGGTCTCTTGAAGGATACGACGACAGCCTTAAGGAAGTGGCCGACTACCAGTTCTACATAGCTTATGACTTCTATGCCAAGAACAATTCGCACTTCCACAGGTCACCTTACTACGGATATTACCAGGGTAAGTTGATCTACCGAAATCTGTTGATTTACAAAAATATATAAGTCAATCAATACTTTACAGTGTCCGAAATATAGAATAGGACCTTACCGTTTCTTCCCGTAGCTGTCGTCGACGAGAGGCGACTAAGGGACTTACTAGAGAATGGGCAGCAGCGTTCTCTATTCATTTTACCACCATAATGCGATCGCCAACCCGCCTGCCAATTGTGGCAATTATGGCAAACCCCCTGAATTGGGGGTGGCCCATGTCCAGCAGTGGACTTCTTTTGGTTGAAATGATGATGATATAACATAAAATCACGCAGATGTGTGGTTATAGTATACCCACATTTAGCCAGTTAAGTTTAGGTCCCATGTAATTGGGAGCGAGCCTATTGCCATCAACCAGACACAAATCCAGGCTGCTACTGATAAGTTTCATAAAAAAAAACCCAGTAACACTTTATTCGATCTGGCAAACGAACCCGGGACTTTATGCTCAGTAGGAGCGCTCGCAACCGCTAGGCCAACGAGGTAGAAATAGGTACAGTCAAGTCTTGTATACAATGTGTTACTAAATTAATGCATAAATATTATGAAACTAGATTGTTCAGAATCGATTTTTGTCATTTTTATCGATATTAAACGCGCAAAAATCTCGCTACGACTCAATCTTGCATAAATGCTTTAAATGGATTAACTTCTGTTGGTTTTGATAACTCTCAAATTCTTTTTAAAGATTACTTTAGGTTCAATGCCGATTCCTTGTTCCTTATACTTTTAATAGGAGCGGATTCAAGACAGTAGCGATAAAAAAATAGACTCAAATACACGAACAGTCCGTTTAAATAAAGAAAATTATATAAATCTGGCTGCAGTAATAAAATTCATCATCATCAGCCTATAATTTTCCCACTGCTGTGACGTAGGCCTTCTCTCCGTTAGAGAAAGTGGGACATAATCTACCACCCAGGCCCAATGCAGGTTGGTTAATGTTTTCGAATGTTGGTTCTAGGACCTGTCAGTTTCAACACGATGTTTTCCTTCAACGTTTTAAGAGCAGTGGATGAAATTATTTTTACAAAGTAAAGCGCTCGCCTGGGTTTGAAGTCATGGGGACTTACCACTCGTAAGTCGCGACCGATGCCACTGGGCTACACAGTTTTGCGCACCACCGGTTCATTATAATAAAGAAAAATACATAAATCTGGCTGCAGTAATAAAATTACTTTGGAAAAATATAACAATCCAAAAATCCAGGCGTATTTTTTCGGAGACGTATGGAGAGATACTTAAAAGTGAATCAATCATGTTGCAGGGTGCTTAGCGTTTTGATGTATTAGCCTGCTAGTCTTTAAGATCGATAGTTGAATACATGACTAAATAATATTTATTTAATGTTCATCAAATGGTAGTGAACTACAAAATTTGTGCTAAAATTAAAATGAACCTTAGCGACCCTAACCGTGGTATGATTGATGTAATTTTAAATGAGAAAGTTCCAATTAAAGGAATAATGATGTTCTAGTAATTTTGCAATTCATCAAATAAATAGGTGTTTCTAATTAAAGAATTCATTGAACGTTGTCAGACGTTAATGACGTCATTTTCTGCACGAATTAAGAAAAGAAAATTTAAGAGTAATTGCTAATTACGGTTTGGATGAATTTGATTTTGATTGAGTGGGTTATTTTTGAGAGAAATTATTATAGACAAAAGATAGAGTAAAAGTAAATAATTTCTTGAAAAGCGAAAGCTTCATAAAGATATGACTTATTTTGGACTGACATTAATTACATTTTTAGCAATAGATCCCAAAAATGAAATAAAAAAAAAATGAAAAATTTGCATTTTATAAGTAACTAGCTTTTGCCAGAGGCTTCGCCCGCGTATTATACTTACATATAAACCTTCCTCTTGATTCACTCTATTAATGAAAACCGCATTAAAATCCGTAGCGTAGTTTAAAAGATTTAAGCGTTGAAACACGAAATGAGACTTTGTTTTATACAATTTAAATATGTCTCTTGTTTTCTTTCACAGTACCAGCAAAGCAAAATCGTCTGTACACACCTCAGCTGAACCACATCAGCATGAAGCTACCTTCCAGTCCTCTCCTCACTAACAGACCTTCAATGGACAACTTCTGCAACTCTTCGAGTATCGATCAAACCTGCGCTGAAACCTACTGCGAATGTTCCCACGTGCTCGCAGTAAAACTCAACTCGGTAGTAGAACTGATCATCGTTGATGAAGGAGTCACCTTCGATGCTAACCATCCTTTCCATCTTCACGGGCATAGCTTCAGAGTTGTCGGTCTTAGAAGACTTGCTAAGGACACCACTATAGAGGAAATCAAGGCATATGACCAAGCAGGATTGCTAAAAAGAAATTTAAAGAACGCGCCAATCAAAGACACAGTTACTGTCCCAGATGGAGGGTATACAGTCATCAGATTCAAGGCAGATAATCCTGGATACTGGCTCTTCCATTGTCATATCGAGTTCCATGTAGAAATTGGGATGGCATTGGTTTTCAAAGTTGGTGAGCATAAAGATATGGCCCCAGTACCAAGTAATTTTCCTTCATGTGGTAGCTATTTGCCTGATAACATGTTGGAGCATGCGACTACAGAGAAAGCCAGGAGTGAAGAAGATGTGATATCTATATCACATTGGTGGCCTGTTGTCTTTGTAAACAATAGTACGTCATCGAGTACAACCGTATATGCTTCAGGATTGGCTGTTGTATTTAGTATATTGTTTTTAGCATTACATTTGAAATCGTAGTTTATATTTTAGAAATTAAATCCTAGATCGTTGATGTCAATAGTCCAACTGCAATTTCCTAAGAATTTTGTATGTGGAACGCTATTGTAAATTGTACTTACTTGAATTTTATTTATTTCCTTTAAAGTGTTAGTTTTATGTAAGATTTTCTTTGACACAAAAACGAAATAGCTGCTAATTGAATGATTAATTTTAATACAAATGTTGTAAAGAAAGTATATTAAATGGCTTTAATGTGTTTTTCAAATATGGCTAATCGTGAAGTGTATATTTTTAGCGGAAATATGATTAATAGGATAGATACATTTTCTATGCCGTCATTTTTGTCTTGCCCAGTTCAAAAGTAAGAAGAAGTTATTAAAAAGTCTTTGTTAGAAATATGTTACAGGAAAAAGATTAGGTAAAATTATTATTCTTCAATCTTTGCTCTCGGTGTTTTAAAATATATATATTATTACCTTACCAACGAATATAATTTAAAGCCTACCTAGTGTAATTATAAAATTTACCGATTTTTGACTTTGCTCGTACAAATTCTTCTTGTATAAGTGTAAAACTATGTTCCTTGCAATGTCAAGATGTCTGTTATATTTATGCTATAAGCCGTTTCTGTATATTGAATAGTACTTACTTATGTTTCATTATTATAACCGTCTGCTTTATCGCCAATATTAAATACAACAGGAGATTATTATTTAAGTCTGTGATTGGTTACAAACGAATCGACCAAAAAAAGTATTGTTGAACATTTTGAAAAAATGTTTCTAAGATTTGTTTGACGTCGTTGATGTTAATATGTGATATTATTTAGTTTCATAAAGTTAATGTAATATAGTTTTAAATATTTTATAATAATGGAAAATTAAGTACACTTACCAACAGCATAATTATTGTGGTTTTATTTTTGTCGAATTACCTTCCATACATATTTCTTTAGGTTAAAAGTCACCAAAAGACTGTGGCAGCATACGTCACGTAAAATCCTGTACAATGTAAGAATAGTTTACCGCGCAACTAGCATATTATGTGCAACGATCCGACACCAATAGTTGGTAAGTTACCACACCAAACACAACACCCGCCTGGTGAAAGGATCCTCCTTTTTCTATGAGTGAACTTCACAACTTATTCCTCATGTTTCTAAAGAGAAATTGGAAGGGACTATGCTTGGGGTTTCTCTAACGCGATCAAGTCAAAAATGAAGAGATCCGGATAAGAACCAAGAGATCTGACCTAGGTCAAAGAATTGCCAGACTTAATAGCAGTGCACAGGCCACATTGCTCGCAGAACTTAGCCTATAGTACAAAAAGGTTATATAGAGCGATTGCATACCGGTACACGAAGAGTCGTGCGGCGTCTCACAAGGTGAACCTATGACATTGTAAAGGCTCCAGCAATTCGTTGGACCCGAGCAGCACAGCATAGGTTGCAGTGACTGTGTTTGAGGGAGAGTTATTCCTAGCAATACGTTTTCCAGCTGAAATTATGATGTTGATAATGATGATATGAATTTTACTGTTGTTAATTTGTATCAGAAGAGTTATGCCATATTATACTATGAAAACAAAACAAATAGGCTTGCTCTCTAACAAATTATCATGTATGATCATCATCAACTGCCCAGTCTATTCCAACTATGTTTGTGGTTTCCAGTTTCACTACATTTATCTGGTAATCTGGAAGTACCATGGAGTTACTGCCTATCAGACAACCCCAACCCAGATACTGGGTTTTTTTTTTGGATGGGAAATCATCAAATGACTTCTCCCGCTCTGGGCGGAGCGGGAGGGCATGTCAGACTTTTACTGGCTAAAACCCACCCATGTTTCTTCAGTTGCCCATGTGCCAGGGTCACGGTATCACTTTCGAACAATCACGCGACCCCGGCAGGCATCGGTCCTAGCAGACCCCTTCAGTTTTGCTGACATCTCTTTGAGGCGCGCGTGGAACACTACGCGCCGTCGACCCGAGCTTGGTCCTTATCGGGCGGCGAGCTACCCATTGCTCGCCACCCGCAAGCTCGCGCCTACGGTGGCCGGGAGTCCGCTATGGACTCCTAACGTCCGGGGCGTCTCCTCTTGCGGCGGCTAGAGACGTGAGAGCGCAGAGACTGCCACTCCCTCAGGCGCCCTGCCTCCTCCTTCGCGAGCATTACTGCTTCGCAGAAGGAGGTGACGGCTTGCCATTCCCTCTCGCTTCGTACCATGGCTCACACCAGGGCCGGACGCGAGAGGTCGCGCCGCCGATCGCCTCCACGAGGACACGGCGGTGCTCCGCCCAGGCAGGGCAAACTTCCACCGTATGCTCCACCGTGTCCTCCAGACGATCCTCGCAATGGAAACACCCGGACGTATCCTCCCGCTTTATCCTGAACAGAAACCCATCGAAGCACCCATGCCCGGTGAGAACCTGCGTCAGGCGGAAGGTGAGGACGCCGTGACGCCTCTCTATTCACTCCTCAAAGAGGGGACGTACCACCGCAATTGTGGCGTGCCCAAGATACTGGGTAACACGATACTTATTCGTACACGTTCTTATCGTTGTGGTAACTATGAAAATAAGAAGCATTATCATCTCTGTCATGATAATTTTATACAAGTTGTGAGTAATAAGTGTAGACTTATTTCATCAGAAAATTCACACCTACATAGAAAAGTTAATATTCTGAACCTGTCATAAATACAAATTTTAATCTAAAATTCGCACATAAACTAGAATCCAACCATCAATCAAAACTTTATTAACATGTGCAAAGTTTACATCAATATTAATTTTGTTTTGTTTTGAATATAAAACCAATATGTTGATAACGTTTGGGTTGTGGTGGTCAGATAGGCAGTCGCTCCATTTAAAATACTGGTATTCAGCTGCATTTGGTTAGACTGGAAGCCAAACACGAAATAATTGAGAAAAGGCTTGGCAGACAATGATGTTGATTGAGAGCAAAATATTTTTCCATTTGAAAACGAGACTTACGTTGTTATTGAAAATTAAAGTTCACTTATTTGGTAGATACAAGACTTACATTTTGGCAATTGCCAATGTCTTTGCTATCATAAAACCTCTCCATCTTAATGTATTATTTTCAGATAGTTAAGATAGTGAACCTGGTTAAAAAAAAAAAAAAAAACTAATAGTTAGACGTGTATCCGAAATGTAGGGTAACTTTTAAGCATCTCAAAACCTGGAGAATTATCTCCATTTGACCAATATATCATTATCACGGAAAATAATAAGCTGTTCTATACATTTGGATGCAATGGTAGCCCAGTGGTTTCGGCGAATACCATCGTGAAGATACCTGCATCCCCGGGCGTCGGGAGTCGATAGCGGATTCCCGGCCACCGTAGGCGCGAGCATGCGGGCGGCGAGCAATGAGTAGCTCGCCGCCCGCTGGTTCTACCAGGCCCGTGTCGACGGCGCGTAGTGTTCCACGCGTGCCTCAAAGAGATGTCAGCAGAACTGAAGGGGTCTGCTAGGACTGATGCTTGCCAGGGTCGCGAGATTGTTCGAAAGAGACACTGTGACCCTGGCACATGGGCAATTGAAGGAACAGTAATTTGATGATTTCCCATCCAAAAAAAAAGGATACCTGCATGACCTAGCGTTAAAAAAATCAAAGTCATCTAACATCTACCAACCCGCACTGAGCCCGTGTGGTAACAGCTGTGGCGTCATGTTATCAGACCCACACTAACATTTATAATTGTTCACAGTATGCCTACCTACCCTATCACTTCTTGTTGGCGTGAAGGTGCGCGCATACCGCGCGCCGACCATCTATGCGAGTGCCGCCTGCCGCGGAAACCGGTCCGCTACCTCACCCTGGACGCCGCGCTCCGCGGCGCCTCCGCAGCCCGCTCAAGACGCAGACGGCGTGGACCGCTGGACAGTCAGCCAGAAGCCCTCATCGCGAATCCCCGTCGCTTTGGCTCTCTATCGCTTATTATTTAGCTCGCGTAAACTCATATTTCTTACCGCCATCCTAACGAACTTTACTTTGTATTCTTTCCATCTTGAATTCGTTTCCTTTCTTTCTATAATTTCTACCTATCACTTGTATCTATCTTAATCTTGACTCTATTATACTTAAACTCAATCTTTGTCCTGCCTCTCATTTACTCGCACCCATACGCTTCCAAACAGCCTATACCTTCTTTCGAAGAAAAGTGGCCTGTGCCAGTGAAAGTACTAAAGGCTAATTATGAATAAATTTGGGTCGAATAAGTATTGTCCCACCATACATAGGACCAATGTTGTAACCGCGAAAAATGGCCGAGTGGGGCGTTGGCGATGGAACAATTTTGTACCACCTCCTGTGCCCTGCCATGTACTCCTCACCGCTAGTTTTATGTCTGCTCATCATCAGCCAATAATGTTCCCACTGCTGGAACACAAGCCTCCTCTCGGTCAGAGGGAGTGGGCCGTAATCCACCATGCGGGCCTAGTGCGGGTTGGTAGATCTCACATGACTTCAAATTTTTAGTTCTAAGACATGCCGGTTTCCTCACGATATTTTCCTTCGCCGTTTTGAGAGCAGTGGCGACGAAATAATTTACACAAAGTAATGCGCCTGCTTGGGTTTGAACTCACGACCTACTACTCGTAAGTCGCGGCCGTTACCACTGGGCCATCACTGCTCACAGCCTGCTTATACCTCAGTCTAACTTATGTAGGGTTTTTAGAGATTTTAATAATCTGTTTTATTTTTATAAAATGGCAACACAGTTCAACTGTCAATTTTGTGACGGACGGGGTGGTTTATAAACGAGGGCGCTTAGGCGAGAGAGCTCAATTTGGTGTGAAGTAACTGTGGTGACTGTATCTGTAAAGAATTGAAGAGAATATAAAAGTATCAGTATTGTATTTAGTGAATTTTATTATAATTGAGAGGCAATGCATCCATATCATGCATTCCTTAAGAAAACATTTTACGAAAGGCCATTATAAAAGAGATTAAAACTTGCACGTGAAATCACAAAGACCATCTAGCCAATGATAAATAATTATTACGATATTGAACAGTCTGGATAAACATATCCCACCACAAAACAGAGCAGCCCAAAATTCACCGTCACTTTATTAAATTAGGAGGCAAGCTAATAAAGCTACATTTAATATTAAATATCTAATTAACGACCACCCTAATGATTAAGTCAGGCTCAATGCGGGTACAGATTAACAGATAGGACCGGACATCCGGCGTGTGGGCACAGAATACATAGTTACAGAAGGCTGGCGGCTCCATATTACGATTTAAAATAGGCGCACGCACACATAGACGCGTGTCTCGTTTGTTGCCGGACATAAAGAAAAGAACCATCCCATTTCTTCCTGTGGGTGTTGTAAGAGTAAGTAAAGGACTTACTAGAGAAAAGACAGCAGTGTTGTTTATGCATTTTACCACCATACTGCGATCGCCAACCCGCTTGCCATGCATGGTGATTATGGGAAACCCCATAAATTGGGGGAGGCCTATGTCCAGCAGTGGACGTCTTTCGGCTGAAATGATGATGATGATGGTGACAATTGGACGCGTAAATACGGCTTTCTCAAACGAATGCCAGTCATGCACGAGTGCGCTTGCCCTTGCTTTGCATGAAGTGTATTCTAATAGTATCTGATTTAAAATGCAAACAAATCAATGAGAAAACGTACAGGCGCCAGCACAAAAAGCTACTATAATCTGTCAAATTTCTTTATCGTTATACCCTAAGGTTCAAGAATGATTGGGAAAATTTAACAGTTTCGGGTATTTTGATGTGCTGGTTTCGTACCTACCAATTTGAAGTGCCAGTTACAAATTGAATGCTTCGTTATGATGATTTAATCCGAAGTTCAGATTTAAATCGCTATGTTTTCTTTTCATTTGACAACTGAGGTTCAATGATTTTTTTTTTACTGTAAGTAGATTAATTCTAACACTTTGCCCAGAGTGGGAGAAGTCATTTGGTGATTTCCCATCCAAAAAAAATGCTAACACTTTTGCACGTCAATCATATTTTTGAAACTAGATGAGGTTTGCATTTCCTATTTGAGAAGAAAGGCCAAAACAAACTCAGAGGTCACAGTCTCTCTTAAAGTCCAGACATAATCATGTGAAGACTATGTAGATTGGTGTCTCAAAATTTGTTAATATTGTATTTTCGATTTCGTCAGTGAATTTCCAATCAATATTTAATAATGCTATCCAAACAATAATTGTTGAATATCATGGTGAGATACAAAATTGAAACCTTCTTGATACAAATTAATGAGTTACGGTCTCTCAATCCAGTGAGAGACTGCATTCTTATGCATTAAATTATGCAACAGATACTAAGTAGGTAAGTATTAAAAATATCTTCTTGAATATGTGCTATTTGAATATTTATCGAATTTATGAATACTGAATTTTGTGTATTTTAAAAAAGTTTTTAGTCCCAATAGTATTGATGTAAGTTACACCAAATATAGATATGTAGGTAACTAGAATAAAGCCGATACTGAATAATTGATAAGAGTCTGAATTCTTATTTAACATGAACAAGGTTTGTTTCCACGTTTATTAGATAATTTTGGAACAGACGATCTTAAACGAACACCAGTCACTACGACTTTTACGTAGTGCACTCGCACTCGCTGTACGTAAAGCATGTCAATGTGTGCGTGCGGTTTCGCTCACTGCATAAAGCTGGCTTTCTGTATCTGTTTCTTCTGTGGTGTGAATCTGAAATGATGTCCATGCAGGGATTAATCTTGCGTGCAAATAATCTCATGTGTTTTAGTTAATATGAGGTTTAATGCTTATTATTTCGGTTTTATTTAACTTTACTGGATTTATTTTGGTTGGGTTATTTTCATTAGTATGTCATGAATATGTTCTGTTTTTTATAGGGTGGGCATGAGTTTTAACAATGTAGCAATAAAATTAAGACGAATTTTTTTTAGATTTATTTGTCACAGAGACACGTGCGTACAAAAATATGAGATCGAATAAAAACGTGAAACAACACAGATTTATATGATACTTAAGGCTTCCACTCAGCTTGGTGCTGTGCTGTGGGACCTACAGCACAGGCGCTGATTTCAGTGGTCACTCAAAAACTACGTACGAAGGATAATAAGGTTGAAAATTCGCGGGGTCCGCAAGGGCCGATGCCTACCAGGGTTGCAGATTTGTTCGAGAGAGTTACCGTAGCCCTGGCACAGGCAACTGAGCGAACACGGGTGGGTTCTAGTCAGAAAAGTCTGACACCTGGTCTGGCCAGAGAGGGAGAAGTCATTTGATGGTTTCCAACCCAAAAAAAAAGATTAACAAGGTTGATAATTATGACGGATTGTCCAGAAGTAACTGAAAGAAAGAAAAGAAAGAAAATACGTTTATTTGCGGTAAATAAGACGCAAAAACAAACTGAACACAACAAAAATATAAAAAAATAGCTGGGGAAAATATGCGTCAAATCCACGCAAAACGGCCATCGCTCAGCATAATACTGCGACTCTATGCGAGACAGAGCCCCAGCGCAACTCGTTTATTTGTACGCAAGGTCTGGTAGAACAATTTCAAATTAAGTTCTTATAGAAATTGTACTACTAGAGTTGCCTCTCGTTGTACGACGTGCCTATCTTCGGGAGCCTTATTACTTACTTAAAATGCAATAGAAAGCGTCATAATTTCTTTTTCTGATAGCATTACGCCTTTATTTCCCAAAGGGTTTGAAAAAAAGAAAGAAAATTATTTATTGGGACACGCACAGAAACGAAACAAAACACAAGACTTAATAAAAAAAGAATAAAACTAACAAAATTAAAAAGAAAACATAAAGTCCTGTGCGAGACCGAAGGTCCGTTATCTCAGCTTGATGCTGCGACATTTAAGAATAAGTGTCACAGTGTTGGTATTCAGTTAGGGCTCAATGTGATGGTGCCGGAGTACCGTGTGGTACCGGACGTAAAGAATAACACCACCCCATTTCTTCCCGTGGGTGTCGTAAAAGGCGACTAAGGGACTTACTAGAGAATGGGCAGCAGCGTTCTCTATGCATTTTATCACCATACAGCGATCACCAATCCGCTTGCCAAGCGTGGCGATTATGGCAAAGCCCCTCAAATTGGGGGAGGCCCAAGTCCAGCAGTGGACGTCTTACGGCTGAAATGATGAGTGTGATGTGATGTCACGGACATTATCATCTGCCTCGCCATTTTCCCAACTATGTTGGGATCGGCTTCCAGTCTAACCGGATGCAGCTGAGTACTATTTTACATGGAGCGACTGCCTATCTGACCTCCACAACCCAGTTACTGGGTAATACGATACCCCTTGGTAAGACTGGTTGTCGGACTTTCGGGCTTCTGACGAGCCGTAACGACTGTCTAAGATTTACGAAAGACAGCCGGGACCAACGGCTTAACGTGCTTTTCGAGGCACGGAAGGGTCTTGGTATGTAAAGATGGTCACCCATCCACGGACAAACCGCGGCAAGCGTAGCTTAACCTGAACGATCAACCCGTGTGGCTGTTATTACTTAGCCACAAGCCCTTCACGGACTAAAACGGACTTAAATAAAATAAGATAGTATATTGCATGTAAAGTAATTATAGTACACCCACATTTCCAGTCGCCAGTTATGTGTAAAGCCTCCTACAAACCGGCGCGACGCGGCAGCGCGACGCGGCGGCAGCGCGACGCGACACTCGTAGAACAATTTTTATGTGAACTTCATGGAAATTGTTCTACAAGAATCGCGTCGCGCTGTCGCGTCGCGCCGGTCTGAATAAGCCTTAAATCCGATGTAATAGGGGCGAGCCTAATGGCATCATTCGGCCACAAACCAGACTCTGCGCTGCTATTGAAGTATTTCAGATGCAAAATCCTAATAAAACTTTGTCCGATCCCGAAATCGTACCCAGGACGAAATGTTCGGCAGTAGTAGCGCTTGCAACCCCTAGAGGAACAAAGAGAAAACGAAAGAAAGAAATTCATTTTGAAGACTACCCGTCTTCAGATCATCATTATCATCACTTCAGCCGAAAAACGTCCACTACTGGATATAAGCCTTCCCCAATTTGGAGGGATTTGCCATAATCGCCACGCTTAGCAGTTGGGTTGGAGTATTCTGGTAAGATACATAGAGAACGCTGCTATTTTCTAGTAACTCCCTAAGTTGGCTTCTACGACACCTACGGGAAGAAATGGCGATCTTTTCAGGTAGTGTAGATATCTAGTGTACCTATCTGTAGATACCTACATACCTTTATTTGCTGTAACTAACATCAATTCTATTGGGACTAAAAGCTTCTTAGAAATACACAAAATGAAGTCTTTATAAGAAGATATTTTAAATACTTACCTACTTACTAGCTTTTACATTAATTTAGCAATTCAACGAATTTATTTCAAAGGTATGTGTTTATAGCAATTAGGTTGTGTTTAGTTTAGCAAGGTTTTTTGAATAAATATACGTGTATTTGCTTCGAAGATTTATTTTCAACTAACTTGACAAGTTATAAAAGTGGACTGTATGTGTGGTTATCTACATATAGATAGCTAGCTATACTAACGCGACATTCATTATTTTGTACTCGCTTAAACAGGATGATTGAATTACTCTGTCCCTATTTCGCATTCATTTATTAATAACTAATAATAATAATATTCCACAACTATCACACAACGCCATCTAGCCCCAAGCTAAGCAGAGCTTGTGTTATGGGTACTAGACAACTGATAAACATACTTATATATTTCTAAATACATACATATTATAGATAAATTACACCCAGACACAGAACAAATGATCGTGCTCATCACACAAACATTTGTCCTGGGTGGGAATCGAACCCACGACCTTCGGCATAGCAGTCAGGGTCACTAACTACTAGACCAACAGGCCTGTCAAAACTAATGTGTTTCCAGATTTAACTAGTACTTAGGTTGGCTGAAATAAATTTCATCATTTGCCTAGCCTTTTCCCAACTATGTTGGGGTCAGTTTCCAGTTCAACTGGATGTAGCTGAATACCTGTATTTTACATGGTGTGACTGCCTATCTGACTTCGTTTAGCCAGTTACTAGGAGGGCACGACACAATTGCGGCGGTAAGTCCCCTATTTGAGGAGTGGATAGAGAGGCGCCACGGCGTCCTCACCTTCCGCCTTACGCAAGTTCTCACCGGGCATGGGTGCTTTGGTTTGTTTCTGTTCAGAATAAAACGGGAGGAAACGCCCGGGTGTTTCCATTGCGAGGATCGTCTGGAGGACACAGTGGAGCATACGGTGGAGGTGTGCCCTGCCTGGGCGGAGCACCGCCGTGTCCTCGTGGAGGCGATCGGCGGCGGTGACCTCTCGCATCCGGCCCTGGTGCGAGCCTGAAGGAGTGGCAGTCTCTGCGCTCTCACATCCCTAGCCGCTGCAGGGGGAGACGCCCCGGACGTCGGGAGTCAATAGCTGACTCCCAGCCACCGTAGGCGCGAGCTTGCGGGCGGCGAGCAATGGGTAGCGCGCCGCCCGGTAAAGACCAGGCTCGGGTCGATGGCGCGTAGTGTTCCACGCGCGCCTCAAAGAGATGTCAGCAGCACTGAAGGGGTCTGCTAGGACCGATGCCTGCCGGGGTACTGTGACCCTGGCACCGTGACCCTGGCACATGGGCAACTGAAGGAACACGGGTGGGTTTTAGTCAGTAAAAGTCGGACACGCCCTCCCGCTCCGCCCAGAGCGGGAGAAGTCATTTGATGATTTCCCATCCAAAAAAAAACCAGTAACTAGGTAATTCTGGTTGCCTCAGTTTCGGGCTTCAGACCATCCGTTAAGACTTTCAAAGATGAATGAAAGCCGGAATCAAGGCCTTCAGATGCTATTCGAGGCACGGAGAGGTCTTGGTATGTAAAAATACATCATTACAAACAACCACGGCAGCTTAATCTTGTAGATCGTCCTGTGCCGCTGTTATTTCTTAGCCACAAGCGTCTGAAGCTGAAATTAATTTTAAGACCTTAAATTTCGTTAACCGTAATTAGGTATTTTCTCGGATCAATATTAAGAACAAGCAAAGCTTATGAACAAGGGGAATAAATAATTTTCCTACCTAAAGTTCGTTCTAGCAAAATAATGAAGGCTTTTGATCTTTTGATTATAATGGTAGATTCGATTATCAAAACAAATATATAAATATATATGTATAAACCTAACTGGCGAAATGTGGAGTAGAAGCAGTGGTGTCGGCCCAGAATTACGAGTTGTATAAGTTCGATCTCAGGTAGGCACTTTATGTGTTCACCTGGTGTCGCGGCATAGCGACCGATTACAAAACTACACTAATCGCTAGAGCGTGGGTTCGAATTCAGCAACCTATAATTGAACTTTTAAAGAGATGTCAGCAGCAGTGTAGGGGTCTACTAGGACCGATGCCTGCCGGGGTCGCGTGATTGTTCGAAAGAGATACCGTGACCCTGGCACATGGGCAACTGATGGAACACGGGTGGGTTTTAGTCAGTAAAAGTCTGACACGCCCTCCCGCTCCGCCCAGAGCGGGAGAAGTCATTTGTTGCTTTCCCATCCTGAAAAAAAAAAAAAAAAGGTAGGCACTTTCTGCCGGGGTCGCGTGATTGTTCGAAAGAGATACCGTGACCCTAGCACATGGGCAACTGATGGAACACGGGTGGGTTTTAGTCAGTAAAAGTCTGACACGCACTCCCGCTCCGCCCAGAGCGGGAGAAGTCATTTGATGATTCCCATCCTGAAAAAAAAAAAAATGGTAGGCACTTTCCTGCCAGGGTCACGAGATTGTTCGAAAGAGACACCGTGACCCTGGCACATGGGCAACTGAAGGAACACGGGTGGGTTTTAGTCAGTAAAAGTCTGACACGCCCTCCCGCTCCGCCCAAGAGCGGGAGACGTCATTTGATGATTTCCCATCCAAAAAAAAAGGTAGGCACTTTTCTTCTGTAAATTATTTTGCCACTACTGCTCGTGGTGCTTTTCTGTAATTAGTGAGGCACTTAGAGTTAAGATTGCAATGTAAAAATTATAAAGTAATAGTGTACTCATTGTTGAGGAGCTAAATGCACACTAATATTTAATATTATAAATGCAAAAGTAACTCTTTCTATCTGTCTGTCTCGCTTTCCCGCTAAAAGTACTGAACCGATTTAAATGAAATTTGGTACATAGATAGTTTAGAGCCTGAGAAAGGACATAGGCTACTTTTTACTCCGTGACTTTGTCTGCGTCCGCGATAACCGACATTTACACTGACGAAGTCGCGGGCAAAAGCTAGTAAGTAAATAAATGAAACTATCGAAGAAAATATCGTGAGTAAACCGACGTGCCTAGAACAAAAATTTCGAAGACATGTGACATCTACCAACCCGCAACGGGCCCGCTTGGTATAATTTAGCCCATTCCCTCTCACCGAGAGGAGGCCTGTGTCCCAGCCGTGGGAAAAATATAGGCTGATTATGATGATCAGTGATCGGATATTCGGATGCATATTTACCTAATGTTACTATTTAGCTGTGAAAGCACGGAAGCGGCTTCGTATTTTTTATTAAAGCCAGGTTTCTTGGATCATATTTATTTAAAATTAATGTTTAACCCCTGATGCCAATACATACATATATGTGTGTAGGGTGGTATGTGTTAGTTAAAACAACACACAAAACACGGTAAAAACGCGCATTCCATATTAGCCAACATTTCAACTTTAGGTGAATATGCATTTGAATATCCGATCTCTAATGATGATGCACTTGCATAAGTCAATACAATTGTTTCTTTTCAATCTGTATTTTTTTTTGACTGACCGAGTTCCAATTTTAAATAGTCAATTAAAGGAAGAAGTCGTAGTGCAGTAGTGGTAATTAATTTAAAGTAATGGCTTGGAATGTCTTCCGGGATAATCTTACTTTTAATTAATTTTAATTGTAATCCTTTCCCAAAAGCTGCTATTTACTTTTTCAATTCACGAAAAATACTAAAAAAAGTGCGTGCAAACAGATCACAGAAGAATCACATCTCTCGGGAACTTTCCCAATTAAGATAACAGGGTAGGGCCTAAATCAAGTCACAGAAAGAAAGGTTGGTCCAATAAATATACTAGAAAGATGGGTGGTCTCTCCTTTGGGTGGATGCGAGAAAAATGGCCCTATGTTGTCTGCTATCTGAGATCTTTGCTTGCGTATATTACGGCGTGTGGCTGCAGTTACACCGAAGGTTCTCTTATAATACATGATTAAATTATATTAGCTGGTAATATTTTACCAATCCTGTTGGGGTCGCGTGATTGTTCGAAAGAGATACCGTGACCCTGGCACATGGGCAACTGAAGGAACACGGGTGGGTTTTAGTCAGTAAAAGTCTGACACGCCCTCCCGCTCCGACCAGAGTGGGAGAAGTCATTTGATGATTTCCCATCCAGAAAAAAACCCCATGTATCAAAACTAATTTAAAAAAATGTGTCATTCGAATGTGTTCAAACTTTAAATGACACTGGCCAACCAAACAACTGATACGTTACGGTTTTAGGAAATTCGTCACAAATAGTGTGTTCCACAAAACAGTACAAAACCAGCTGATCGATTACGGGCATTGACCTTTTGGATGATTTTTTTGATATTTCAAATAAATACGTTTGTGGAACATAGATTAAAACGTTCATGTATAAACAAGGAGGACGAAGGTGAAGAACCATGGTACCAAACATAGCACGAAGAATTGCCATACTTAAGTAACAGTGGGCAGGGCACATTGCTCGCAGAACAGATGGCCGATGGGGCCGGCAGGTTATGGGGTAGCCAAAGAGAATATAACCACTCGAGAGCGTATAGGCCAATATCTTCTAAGCACACGACTCACCACTGCGGGCCGGGGGACGAGGAAAAACGCGCGACTGTAATTGGTCAGTTCAAGGTCAAGTTGCGTAGGTATGCCCATCGTAGGCCTGCTCTACTTCATTAAGGGAAAATAGTCGATATCGATAAAATGGATTTTAAATTGTGATAAATACTCAATTAAAATCAAAAAAATCATATTTAATCAAAATCAGTCACTAATAAAATGAAAGCTAGAGAATCCAAGAACAAAATTTATGCCATTATCATATTCGACGAAATGGCATTCAGAAGCGGGTTCGAATATCATCCCCAAGGCAGAAGGTACTATGGCTACGTGAGTTTTGGCGCAAGTTTACAAACGGATTGTCAAGACGAAGCTAAAGAAGTCACAGTATGTGAATTGAATAAAATTTTCACTTATTTTAATTTTAATTTTCGATATATACTTTCAGCTATTAAAAGTAAAAGCACTCATTTTTACGATAAAAATACAAAGGGAAAGTAAGGGATAGATGCATTAGAATTGTCTAATGAAAGAGCGAGACTTTTCCAAAAGACATCAACGCGCGCGACTCAACCGTGTGCTCGTTCACCAAACAACCATTTTAAATAGACCCCTACGGCGGATCATAATATGATTAAATCAAAATAATTTTTCGTACTGTTTAGTTACTGAAGAAAAGTTATGCGATCCTTTTGGTAACTAGAAGTCTTGGAATGTTTCCCACACCACTTCACCCCGCATGAAGGCATTTTGATGCGTTATAATTACAGATGAAGTTACATTATTTCCATTAATTTAGCGTGCACACAGGTCTAAAAACTGGTCACAACTAAAATGGTTACTAGAACCGTAGCCTATGCATAGGCGACAAAATACTAATAGTTTTCGAACGTCGGGGCACTGTATGCGCAGTCAAGTGGTTATATAGTCTTTGGGGGTAGCGAACGCGTGGAAGACGTAGCGTGTGAAGGCCTCCCACAAGATGAACCGATGACCTGGTGAAGGCCGCAGGAATCCGCTGGATACGAGAAGCACAGAACCGATCCTAGTGGCGGTACTTGGGAGAGGCCCATGTCCAGCAGTGGACGTATTTCGACTATGATGATGATGATGTGTAATTAAGATTATTTACTGGTTCACTGAACGTCACCAACAGATACAATATCCGTCTGGTAGACGGATTCTCCATTTGAGTGAACTTTACACTCTATTCCTCGCTTTCTCTCACCTCAAATCTGGTGAACCCGAACACGGACATTAGCACAGCGTTCATGCATCTACTTCAAGCGTGAGGTCATCATCATCACATCCTTAAGTTTTTGAGCGGCCAGTCACACAGCCAGCCAGTACTCACGGCATCAACGGGTATACTTATCACCAGCATGCAGCGGACGCGCATTCCAGGTCATTACCCTCCGCCTCAGAGTTGGAAGGCCTCCCACAAGCTGAACTGGTCGAAATGACCTATGGGAGGCCTATGTCCAGCAGTGGACGATTTTCGACTGGATAACCCTCAGCCTCATCAGCAACTTTGGCACAACATACTACACTTTTGGCTGGTCAACAAAAAAGCTCTATAACGCTTCACCAGACAAAATACCCATTCTGTCTAAGGCGCTCCACCCACTGCACCGCGCCCCGTCGCGTAGCGCGGGATTGCAGATTTTACCATTGTATGCAAGTATTTCAATTTATATAGAAATCACGCCTAGCACAACACACTGCCGACGCGGAAATGCGCGGGAAGGCGCCCCGTGCGTTATCCGTCGTTCCGCGCACCGCGGTTGGACGCATCTTCAGTGGGTGAACCGCCTAAAGATCGTGTATTGAAGGATCTATGGAGCTTGTGTGAACTTATACCCACTCTGCCAAAACCATTGTGAAGTAAAAACCAAAATGACACAACGGTGTGACTACAGCCCCTACGTCCCACATTTTCTTCAGGCCTGGTAAATAGATATTAGCTTTGATAGAATTGAAAGATATTGATTATTCGACGCCATTAGGAGCAGAGTGAGTGAGTGTGAGTAATTATTTATGATAATGTGTACCTTCGCTTACTGATGAAGATGTGAAGGGAGTTCATTCATTACTAGATGTGATTGTGAGTGAATTTAATTTCAGAGGCTTGCGAGAAATTTTGGAATAGAATTTGTAACTGGGCTAAAAATTGCTGAGGTGTTACATGATAACTCAGCAAGGCACCAAATACAGGCTCTTTTGAATTGTCAAAGGGAAACAGAAAAATGAAGCTAGTTCCCCATTCCAAGGCTTAGAAGGCTATGGGAGAAGAAGGGGAAAACTGGACAACGTCTCGATATGTAATGAATGGTCATCCGTCCATGAACTATCTGCGGCAAGCATAGTTCAACCATGTTACGTAGTGGTATGTAGGCGGTGGTAAGCAGTTAAAACGCTTATATGAGCTCAACAGAAGTGTAAAAAAAATAGCTATGATTTAACTAGTGCCTAATAGGCCATGATAGTTTGGCACTACAATTTATAGCTGAATAAAATAAACTACTCAAAAGAAGGGCCCAGGAGGATTTTAGGCAGGTGACGGTAGGTGCAAGAAACCCTTCCAGTCCTCGAAGTTTTCGCCACAGAAATGGTAAGCAATTTAGGACATAGATTACTAACTAAACAAGTCGTACGTATGTATGCTTTTACTTGTGCACTTCCTTAGAATTCTCTGATAATCATGCCGTAATGGTATCAAATAATATTACCAACTGGGTTAACACAACTGATACATAACACAATTCAACTCACCACTTAATTGTCAAAGATTAACAAATAAAAAAGATTCTTCTTATAAATAATAAAACATAGCTCAACCTTTGGTCGACCAATGCTTCTGTTATCATTTAGCCACAAGTCCCAATACTATATTAATTCATGAAAACTTTAAACTTTTCACATAATCCCGAAGTCTTGTGTCCCTATAAATTCTTTCCTCTTGTCCCAACACATCATAAAAATGAAAGAATAAAAACTTCCACGAACTTCTATAATTTCTTTCTCAACTTCAACAATAATAATAAAATATTTATTTACAAAAATAATGCTAACAGTCCAAGTTTACAAGTTGTACTAACAACAACAGATTCCTAAGAAGAGAGAGTTAACTTTAGTACTGAAAATATTTACTTCTAAATGGAACGCTTTCAAAGAAATATTTATGGAATGAAATAAAGTATAGAAGTGGCGGTTATTGAGCTTGTTACTATGTGTGAGGGTTTCTTTGAAGTGTTTCTGTGTTGCTAAACTTAACTTTATAGTTCCGTTTTTTTTTCATGAAGCTGCGCAAGCTTTGCTTTTGGTAACAAAGTGTGAATGTGTGCGTGAAAACCAGTAGCGTCAGCAAATAACACTCACTTACATGCATACACATTTGTGACTCTTGAGTGATGCTATAGGAGACTTTTGGCCCCCCTGTACCAACTCTTGTGCGTTGTAGGACGTAGCTGAATTAATACCCTGATTCCATTAGTTTACAGCAACGCTTCTGCCATAATATTCCCTGTTTTCAGAAGAAAAAAAACCTATTCTAATTCATTTGAAAACTTATTCTAAAAGCACTCGAATGTTCGAATGTGGTTAAAGTAATTTTCTCGGCAGCCTGTACAAAATAAGGTCGTCTTTTGCAGACAACCTTTACAGCACCGAGAGCTCCTGCTTACACACACAAGCACATTGTGTATGTAGAATTGGTACCCACAAGTGAAGCACGCGTCACTTCGTGAGATAAAAACACTGTACTAGTAGAACTCCTAAAAAAGAGCTAGTACAGGAAAGTATTACCACTCCCTTCGCCACAAAACAGCATTACTATAATTGGATGTGAAGGATATGGATGATGGAGTAAAAGTAAATGAGAACTGCGACGAAGCATTCAAGAATAGCAAATTTTTGAAGTGTGTTTTAAATTAAGGTTCCCATTTTGGGAATTTTAATTTACGCGTGAAATTAATACAAGCATTTACTCAAAACTGTTATGTATTTGAGCACCAATCACTTTGAAATCATACAATGTACATATTTATATATAGCTGACGCGTAAAGGGTATGCTGCGTGACAGCTGACGCATGTTAATATGTGTGTATATTATGTTATTAACATTTAAAACACATTCACACAAACATTAACATTTTTTTTAATTACATCCAAATCCAATAACACTTTGCTCGACCTGGGAATCGAGCCCAATACCTCATGCTGCATACCCCGAGGCAGAGCATGCGACAGTAAATTTAATTCATTATACACCGTGACATTTCAGTCGTCTTACAAAGGATGTCCACTCAGTGTATTCAATATAATATACCTCTCGGCGTGATTAAAAACTTTTTAAAATTAACCTCTAAGTCCCTGAGATACCACATTTGGTATAGACATTATGGTTTTTTAATTGTGTCTGTAATTAGGGGAGTTGGGGGAATTAGGAGTCACTTAAGGAAAACTCGTTATTGTAATCACATATGATCAGTCTTATAATTTGTTCACATTTACTTATCTTTAAAAACTAATCAGGTATCAAGTTATATGAGTCTTTTTTGGCTATCATTGCCATAAACGTAATTACGATTAAAAAACAAAAAAGTAGTTTTGACTCGAATTACCCACATGTAAGGGAAATGAAAGTCAGTCCATGGGGAAATACGAGTCAAAATTATAAAACGAAGAAAGTAACGAAATTATTATCTCTTTTAACAAAAAAATAAGAATTAACAAAATTAAAAGTTAGAAATGATAACTCAATGGAATCATAACAAAGAATAGTAAGTAAATCGACTTAAATGCAAAAATCACAGCGATAGCGACTTGGATCATCACATCCAGTACATGCCTCATGGGCCCATCCAGCACAGAGACGGCAACGGTACCAGATTTCTCTCGGTTTTCCCTCTTCGAGGCATATCGTGCACACAGACTGATCACGCTCTTTCTGGGAGTTTTGCTGGATGTTTTGCTGGATTTCAATATTTTCTATGTCACTATCACCACTCTCATCATAGGGAACCTGTTCATCAGCCGATTCTTCAGATGAACTTGACTTAAATAAGTTCCTTTTTACTTCTTTTATCATCTTCATACCTTTGCCTTTTGTATGCTTTTCTTTTTCCTTTCGTTTCTTAGCTTTTTCTTCAAAAACCGTTTTCAGTGGTGTAGCAGTAAGAATTTCTGATCGTTGTGTTCTTTTTCCTTTGCCTTTACCTTTTCCAATGCAAGGCAGAGGTGTTAGTTGTGAGAGTACGCTAGTTAAAGGTTCACTGTCGGACTTATTGTTCTCCGGATTTATAGAATCATTTGGTTTATAATTTGTAATATCACTTGTGGAAGGTTGTGGTTCCAAAGCGTTCCTACTGCTAGTTGATGCTATTGCTACTGAAACGTTATTAGTTAAAACGTTATCTGAAACTTCATTAACTCTCAAATCTGTATGGTGCCAGAAATTTCTTCAACACAGGGAACATTAGAGGCATCTAAGAAATCTTCGTCTTTGAATTTGTGAGGATTGAGTGGGAATATTCCTGTTGATGCGAAGCCACTGACTCCTTTCTCGACTGAAGCAACTCTCATATAGGCTTTGTTAAAAATCCCAGCGACTTCGTATGGCGTGATTGTTTGTAAATTATGTGATTTAATGTATAAATCACACTCTCTGTTGTAAGCTTTCTTAAGAGGACCATAGAAAACTACGTCAAGAGGCTGAAGCATATGTGATGTGTGGGGAGGAATGGACACCACGGTAATGAAATGCTCTCTGCAGAAATTATATGATTCGAGGGTAGAATGACTGTAATGGTTGTCCAATATTAATAAAACAGGTTTCTCTTCACTCGGTTTAGCGGTTTTCACGAAATGTTGTAACCATTTCATGAATAGTTCTTCATTCGTCCAACCATTATTAGAGTTTTCATATGCCGCACCTAATGGTCCATCCTTCTCAAGTTGTGGTGAATGTCTTTTGCGTGGGTAAATAAACATAGGAGGAATAAATGTTCCAACAGCACTCATACAACAAACGACGGTAATCGTTCTTCCTCTCTCCCAAGAAGTCAAAGAACCAACTCTTTTTTGACCTTTTGTAGCCAGGATCTTTTCGGTTTCCTGGACGGTGGTAACACCTGTCTCGTCAATGTTATAAATATCTTGAGGTGAGAACGAAGTTTTTGTCATGACTTCTTCCAAGTTTTTAAAAAAATTATTCACCTCTGTTTTATTAAAACCTGTAATTCTCTGTATACTTATAGCTTCAGGTTTTTGAATGCTTATCCGTGAATTTCTCTTAAGAAATCCTTGAATCCAGTCCCTGCCAGCCATTCTAGTCTCTCTGTTAAAATTATGAGATAGCTTTAAATTTTCAGCACATTGAAATGTTATTTTTCTTAGTTGATTTGTCGTCAAACCATGAAACATATTACTTAATTTTAAAATACGCTCTGTAAGTATATTTTCTTGCTCTTCATTAAAAACGGCATGCCTTCCTAATTTTGGAGGTTTGAATTTACCTTCCTTTATCCTTCTTTGTAATGTGCTGAAAGGAATACCAGTTTCCTTGGCAACTTTGCGTATTGATACGCCTTGTCTAATGCGTGCCGCAGCTGCCTGCAGGTCACCTGCAGTCCAACTCGCTTTAGAGGTCTTTCTTGTCCAGTTCCTTGGCATCTGAAATTAACAAAAAAGTTTTATCGTACTAAAAGACGAAGCGGGGAATGAGGGTCAATTGACTCTCATCACCCCAATAACGGTTTGTTAGCTAGATTTGAATTTTTTACACAAAAACATTAGAAAATCGAATAACTTGCATTCATAAATATAAGTTTAGTTCCAGTACTACACTTTAAGATTATTTAATACGTAAAATGAATAAATATAGATACTCACGTTTTCGATCGAAATTTTGGAAATTTTACAACGACTCCTTCCCTGTGACACGTGTGTCGCTCCCAGTGACGCGAGCGTGACTGGCGGGCCGGTGTATTGGGCAGTGCGGGAGGGGTGCAGAGCTCAACCCCGTGCGACATAGCCGTATTCTGTAAAGCTTAAGGTTCAATTCATTTTGAATTGACTCCCATTGCCCACTGACTCCCATTCCCCCCGGCTCCCCTACGGCATTCAATGGGTTAAATGGGTTATATATAATCTGAATCTCGGAAACGGCTTCAACGATTTTCATGAAATTTAGTATACAGGGGGTTTTGGGGGCGATAAATCGATCTAGCTAGGATTCATTTTTATAAAATGTCGTTTTATTTTCAATGACCAACTTTATCGATAATCAACTTGAACATAAACTTATTATTTTAAACACAATTTACCAAAAAATACCGAGCAAAGCTCGGTCATCCAGATATTTAAGAAAATAGGTACAAAATAATGCATTAGAATTATGAAACATCCTGTTAATAATGTTTACATATCAGACAGTAGAGAACATACCTACCCAGCGCACGAGCCGACTAGATCATTCCATCTCCATTTTCCATGAGACAAAATATCAATTTCAAACTGCGGCAACATAATGAATAATATTTTTATTTTTTAGTTATTCAAATGTTCATTTTTTTTTCTTACGGATGTGTAGTAGATATTTGATACATGAAGTGGACTGCCGTTGTAAGGCAATTAACATGTCACGGTTTATAATTGTCTTCTTCATCTGGAATTTTTTTTGAGTTGCTATTACAAAGTAAAATTCCTCCAAAACATTGTACCTTCTACATGTTTGTAAAGTAAGTGACTTCGATTAATTCCCTTGAAATGTAACAAAATAAGAATACGTTCATAGACGCAATTATTAGTTAAACTGAAACCATTTTCCACCAGATCTTCATAGAAATAAATACAAAGAACTTTTCTATAATAAAGCAAGTGTAATTAATGTTTACAAAACAAAAGACGGTGCAACAACACAATTATGTCTCATAAACTCCTAGTTACACCGCAAAAGATCCGTTTTCTGAAAAAATAAAATTAAAAAAGAAGTAGCCACAAATTCTCACCATAAAGCTTTAGTCAAAGAAGAATAAAACCGTATATAGAAGCGACTCTCATTTAAAGGCAGCAAAATTATTTGATCAGCAGCAAATGGGTTTATTAAATATCATAATTAATTTAAAACTTTAAAGTTAACCCTTTAAATTTAACCCTTTAAATTTAAACCTTTAAATTTAAACCTTCAAATTCGATGTTCATATAAGCCCAAGGTATGAAAACTTATAGGGAGTAAAATCAAACTTTCTCCGTTACGTTATGCGTTACATTATGTTTACTAATCTATATATTTTATAATCTTTCGTAGTCTAGTTGTGCGTCGGAGCTGTCACACATTTTTTTTTTAGTAATCATATATTCTATAACGTTTGCACTACTCGGACACAGGCCGCCACTCTGTGTGATCCTGAGTAGCCTGTTATTCACCACGCGGACCCAGTGCTGGTTGGTAGATGTCACATGTCTTCGAATATATTTGGTTCTAGGACATACCGATTTCCTCACGATGTTTTTCTTCACCATTTTGAGAGAATGGTGGTGAAATAATTTACACAAAGTAAAGGCACCTGCCTGATTTGGAACCCACGGCTTATGGCTCGTAAGTTGGTGCCGACACCTCTGGGCTACCACACCACTACTCTAAAGCTTGTAGTAGTAATAAAACTGAAATTATAAAAAACAACAAAAAAATGCTTCCTTAAATTTCTCCGCCTTGTAAATAATCATATTTTCTTTACGTTATTAGTAATTAGCATATTAAGTAAAATCCGAAAATAGGTGAAAATTTGAGGTAAATACGTGAGGCATTTTTATCGAGAAGATAAAACATTTTATAATTATGTTCCACGAAAAGTTTTGAAATATCATGTATATAACTTAGTATTTTAACAATACATTACTAAATACTTTATTGCATTCCACAATGTATGTATATGCTTATGTGGTAAACATTAGATTTAGACACAATCGTGGACTCTGTAGGGCACAACAAAGGAAATACAGTATGTAGAGATGAGGACTTAGCGTTTCTCTTATAATCTAACTTATTCTAACATAATAAAACATGCTTTGGGTTTTTTAATCTAGTTGCGGGTATTTATCATTTAAATATTCGTTAACACTATAACATAACATTTACTTAAAATAGTTTTTTAATTTGTTTGTTTTATTTTTTACGTTATGTCTTATCATTTTCATGAAAAATGTAATCGTAGATATGCTAAATTGTTTAGTACCCGCTCTTAAGAAGTCACTTCTGTAACTTTATTCTTTGGCTGAGCTCAGCTAGGAGCAATAAATAAGATGGTAATTAATTGTCCTCGTTAGCAGACAGGATATTGAAAATAAAATATAATGAACGAAATTAAAATGGGTGACACTCAGCCGTAAAACGGAGATGGTTGAATTTTTTTTAGGGGAGTTGGATTAAGGGCTTGTTTATTTTAGGGAGAAAATATTATTTGCAGAAAATTTGAATTAAATTGTCAATTTAGAGAAAATTTTCTCATTACGCCTAGCTTTACTATACATGGAGCGTTTTTTTTTCTCGGTGGGAAATCATCTAATGACGTCTCCCGCTCTGGGCGGAGCAGGTGTCAGACTTTTACTGACTAAAACCCACCCGTATTCCTTCAGTTGCCTGTGCCGGGGCCACGGTAACTCTTTTGAACAAATCTGCTATCCTGGCAGGATACATGGAGTATCTGCCTGTTTGATTTCTACAGCCCATTGTTGGGTAACATAATACTCTTTGGTAAGGCTGTTTTGACTTTCGGGCTTCTGACTATCTAAAGACTCACAAAAACCTTCGAATGAGAACATAGGAGATTATATAGGGCCGGGATCGACGGCTTAACATACTTTCCGAGCACTGATGGGTCTGAGTATGAAATATATGGTGGCCTATCCACAAATCGACCGCGGCAAACGTAGCCTTAGCAGCTATTACTGAGACTCGAGCTCCTCAGTTTTATGTCATCATAATCATCATTTCAGCCGTAAGACGTCCATAGCTGGACATAAGCCTCCCCAATTTAGTTTGCCACCATCGCTACACTTGGCAGGCGGGTTAACGATCGCAGCATGGTGGTAAAATGCATAAAGAACGCTGCAACCCATTGTCTAGTAAGTCCCATAATTGCCTTCTACGACACCTACGCAAAGAACTGGTTCTATGTAAACGAAACAAATACAATGGAACTTACACTGATAACAATTTTCTAGTATGCGACTAAACCAAATCGATTTTGATGAAATTAGGGAGAGAGCTAGCTTCGTACTTAGAAAAGGAAAAGGGTACTTTCCGGACCCGAAATAAAATGTTAGTGGCCCCCGCTAGGAATAGGACAGATAAAAGGGATGTGGAGCCTAAACCATTTAAGTCCCTACATTATCTATTTAGGGAAGAGTTAGCAAATGCGATCCCTTTTTCATGACGAATTACTTACTTGAACATATATTTGGTTAACTACTATAACCTTATCAGCATGGTTATTTAAGTGGATGTTGGCTGATATTTATACATAACTAGCTTCTGCCTGCGACTTCGTCCGCGTTAAATTCCTTGCTCCTCATTGAATTGTCTGCTTGTGCGAGGTCTTAGTATCCGTGACTTTTATATTTTTACTCAGCTCCTATGGGTCCTATTGTGTTATTACATAGTCTATAGCCTTCCTCTATTAATGGGCTATCCAACACTAAACGTAGTTTCTGAGATCAGTACGTTCAACCAAACAAACTCTTCAGCTTAGTAATCTTTAGATTTGATTACAATAAAAAAACATTGTACTGAGTCAACCTAAAAAGATAGACATGCTATTACGGACCTTTTTAAACTTTTTAAGAGAAATAATTCCATCATACATGATTGTTACGTTACTTTAACCGTTTAAGCAACGCACGCAACGGAAGGTCTTAAAAAGAATAACCCTTTCCCGTTTTTGCAACATTTTTCATCGATCCTCTGCTCCTATTGGTTGTAGCGTGATGTTGTAAACCTTGTACTCTTTCTCAATAAATGGGCTTTCCAAAAGTATAATCATTTTTCAATTCGAGCCATAACTCTTGATTAGTGTGTTCAACCAAACAAACTCTTCAGCTTTTAGTAAAGATAAATATTTATTTAATAACTTTGGATGACTTACAGTTAAAACAAACAATAAAAAAGTGTGTAAGACTAACAGCCAATTACAAGTCATCACTTATAGGAAAATATATTTTAAACTTTTTACAAAAAAAAAAAAACAACCGACTTCCTTAAAAAAAACATTACAAAGTCAAAAATATCTTTAATTTCGGAAGTCAGTGTCTTAGAATCTGTATTTAAGGTTTTTTGCCACCGACTTTCGAAATTAAAGTTATTTTTGAATATCTATTGTTTTTTTTTAAGGAAGTCGGTTGTTTTTTTTTTGTAAAAAGTTTTTATTTTTAACTTTTTAGTTATGGTAGATACTCACGCACTAATCTAATCGCCTTATTCATTCATTTGTCACGCAAATACTTAATGCAAATATAAGACTTATATGGTTTTCACATGGATCCCATTGTCCGAATGGAACCAAATTAAAATGAAACCATTCGGAAAGCAACAGCTTTCAAATAAAAAAGAATCATCAAAATCGGTTCACCCAGTCAATAGTTATGAGGTAACAAACATAAAAAAATAAATAAAAATAAACAAACAGTCGAATTGATAACCCCCTCCTTTTTTTGAAGTCGGTTAAAAACCAAGTCGATGTTCGTGCCTCCTGTGTCATCACGTTGTTCTTCTAAATTCAGTGAATTTTCATATACATTTCACCATCATTTACAGAAGTAATTTCGGAAGATTTATGTGTTTATTTCAAGTTATCAAACTTACTTGAAATAAAGACAACTCGAGGCTTTGCCATGTCTTCAAATTCGTGCCAAGCAGAGCCGGATTGCTATAATTATCATCATCAGCAGGCTATAATATTCAAACATTAGCCTCCTCTCGGTGAGAGGGAGTGGGTCATAATCCACCATGGACGCCCATGGCGGGTTGGTAGATGCCACATGCCTTCGATTTTTTGCTTCGAAGACATGCCGGTTGCCTCACGATGTTTTCCTTCATAGTTTTGAGATCAGCAGAGGTTTCTATAATAACTTTACCTTTTGCCCGTGGCTTTGCCCGCGTTCTATACACATCAACCTTACTCTTAAATTACTCTGTCTATTGATAAATACCGCATCAAAATTCATTGCGTCGTGTAAAAGATCAAAACGTATAGACACGGGAAGACTTTTTGTTTTATTCTTTGTAGAGATTATAATAGTGTGCCCTACAATTCTACCTTTCGACATGAAAAAAACGACATTCCACATTTTATCGAAATTCCTCCTTACAATTTTCTTCTTTTTTTCTTTCCTTTTCCATTACCTACAGGCAGCTAACTCCCAGAATTCATAATGCCCTATAACAAAGGGATGACCTTATAAGAAAGGGACCGACAATAAGTACAATGGACTGCAAAGTTCTTTGTATTTCACCAACTGAATTTTCAGAGGAATGTGACGAATCTACGGTATTTTTTGGTCGCATTCCGACGACGTAGAGGCGTTGGGCTGTGGACGGATCTGCCAGGGACGCGGATTTTTAGAACGAAATACCGTAGCCGTGGCAAAGGCAACTGAAGGAATACGGGTGGGTTTTAGTCAGTAAAAGACTAACACGCCCGAGAAGTCATTCGTTTTCAAGAAAACAGTTTCTGATTTATAAAAAATTGGAGATGGTTTAGATAAGAATTTAGTTGTACATTATCGCACCCTGTTATGTCAGATGCAATTTGGAAAATAAATCCACACTAATATTATAAATGCAAAAGTAGCTCTGTCTGTCTGTCTTGCTTTCTTGCTAAAACTACTGAATCGATTTAAGTGAAATTTGGTACACAGATAGTTTAGAGCCTGAGAAAGGACGTAGGCTACTTTTTATTCCGGTAGTATATTCCCGCGGGATAATTTCCGACCTCCACGCGGGCGAAGCCGCTGGCAAAAGCTAGTAATAAATAAATATATTTTATTGCAATTAATGCGCTCGATTATTGGCACCTGGCTCGCCTTCTACATTTAACAACTAACTTGAGTGGCGAAATATCGATGATCTCTACACTACCCTTTCGGAAAACACCAGCGTGGTGTTATGTAAGGTACTAGAATAGCGTGTCAGATCCACTGTGAAGTGAACATCACTGCATATATTCATGAATCAACGCTTATAGTCTTTGATCGCCGGAATAACTTGTGAAGTAGTGTTTGGGAACAGTTTTGCGCTGGAAAATAGGTATGGAAAAACAACCGCGTATAAGAGAGCAGTGGTGGTGTTCCGTCCCGTTTGAATTGTTTACTCTGTGCGCCTACGTTTCTAAACGTGTAACGGAGCGTACGGAACGGAGTGACATCTGTCACTTGTCAGTTTGATTTTGCTCTTTGGTTTGGTCTTGGAAAAAATGGCGGTCCTATTGGCTTGTGCGACCCGTGTTGTTGAATTAATCCCTTTTGTAAAGTAATCCGTTTGAACCGATCGTTTTGTGGACAATTTGTCGTGATCCAATTGTTTGTTTGTGTAACCAACCCCTTTTGACGAATTAATACGGGTTTAGTTTGTTTGGTTGAAATAATTTGAGGTTATAGTGATTGAGACCGCATGCCTTTGGTAGCAGGGCGTATTAGAGCGGTGGATTGTATCCTGGAATACTGACAGCGTCACTACACAATACAATATATACTCATTTACATACATAAATCCAGGTAGGCTCCAGAAGCAGGTTTCTACCATCAGGTGAGTCTTTTGCATATTGTATTGATCAGCTCCGCGCACGGCGGACAGTTCTTCTCGCCACTCTTGTCCCAAGGCCCACGATTATGTTTCCACTGCGCTTATTAAAATCCTATGGTCGGGGCCTTGGCCTGGCGTTGAACATTCTTGGTAGCAGAGCGTGGTTGTAAGATATACAACCACCAAATTGGTAATTTATAGTAAGTTAATTGCTTGGCAGTCTCTAAAGGGAAGTAGTAATTCGCTGTAATTATTTGTTAACTGTAATTAATTGTTTATTGGAATAATTTGTTTAAATTTGTTGAGACGAGTAACTGATGTTGCCGGGGTCAGCCGGGTTGCATATGCTAATAGAGTTAATTGGATTGGGCTATGTTACAACCCCTTGTTTTTGTATCTGACCTCTGTTGTTTATTGGATGTCTGGAAGACATTAAAAAATATGAGTTTTGTACCACTGACATGGTTGTTTGTGAACATTGACATGTGAAATTAATATTTGAAATTGGCATTTTTTGTTTGTGAAAATTGACATGTGAATTATACATTTGAAATTGGCATTTTTTGGAATTGGATTTGAATTTGAATTTTTGAATTGAATTTGAAATTGAATTTTTGAACGTTGACATTGGTTTTAAATTGAAATGAAAGTTTGTTGGTGTCTATTGAATTGAAACCAATATTTTGTTATTTCTTGAGTTGTTGACAAACAGTTTGGTAGTTTGATTTTTTGCTTGGATTTCCTTTGTTATTTATTGTTGAACCTTGATATTTGATTATTTTTTTGTTTGGTTTACCAAATTGTTTTGTTTGTGCAATGACATACAAATGGAAATATTGGAGAGCCGGACACATGTCCAGGTCAAGCCGGAGACCTCGGTTGTTTCAGGTCCCGGACTATTGAGTAGACTGCCTACTTTGGAACTGCCACACTTTGACGGTCGCTTGGACCATTGGTTGGGTTTCCAAAACCTTTTGAAAGTTTGGTTGATGCACGCTCGGACCTCAGACTCGCCCAAAAGTTGGCCTATTTGTTGTCTGTCCTGGAAGGTGTGGCCCGAGCCTTGGTACAGCATTTGTCGGTGACTGACTCAGCCTACCCTACCGCTTTGGAACTACTCTCCCGGCGGTACCAAAATAAACGTTGTTTGGCTGACGTTCATATTGAATTGATTTTGGGGTTACCTACCGGTCATTACTAGTTTGTCAGCATTGCGTACTGACCTGTTGAACCCGTTGGTGGCAGCGACCAACGCTTTAAAGCGATTGGAGTTGCCGGTGGACCATTGGTCTTACCTTTTGGTACATGTTGTGCTGCAACGGCTTCCTGCCGATTTGAGGGCTCGTTTCGAGCAAAAGTATGGTGGGGATAGTGTCACACATCTCCCCCCATTTGGTGACCTCATCCAATTTTTGGAGGATGAGTGTCGGTTTGTGGATAACTCTAGCGTTGCCACCGAGTCGCGTCAGCCGTCTTCCCGGCCACGAAACCAGGGACGGACTGGGGCTCGCGGGCCTGTTGATAGTCGCCCTGCCACTCGTTTTGCTGGCACCCAGAGCCGTTCTGTTTGTGAGTTTTGTAGGGACACGGGGCATGGCATGGCAACTTGCGCGGCCTTTTTGAAATTGCACGTGAGTGCCCGCCGCCGAATTGCCAATGCACGCCGTCTGTGCTTCTCTTGTTTGGGGGCTCACTTCCATCGGGACTGCCCCAACCCCCGCCCTTGTAGAATTTGTAGGGGGTCCCATTTGAACATTTTGTGCGCCAACGCAAACCACGCTGGCAGACCAGCCTCTGATGAAGGTTCGCGCACGGGAGGTTACCATGGAGTTGGTCACCGGGCTTCTGCCTCGCCGGTTCAGAACCGGGGAGAGGGCCGCAATTTTGAGCGCCGCACTCCACCCCCCGCGCAAGTTGATCGGGAGCCGCGCGACCGCCATTTGGTCTCCCCGCGTAAAGTCGATTACGCAGTTGTTGCTAGGCAGCGCTGGCCAGTCCAGCACCACCTTCCCTCCCTTCCATTGGCGGAACGTCCCCGGTTGGAGTCACGCCCCCCGCCATTCAGGCATCCGGTGGGATATGCCCTTCCAGCGATGGTGCGTGGCTCGGGACACCACGCGTACGAGGAATTTGATCTCCATCCTCGTCGGGAAAGATTTGAGCCTGGGTGCGGCGATCGGTCGCCGCCCAGGCATTGTTAGGAACTTGGCGCCTGCCCCGCTAAGGTACCCCTCAGATCGATACGGTTTTGTTGCCAACGGCATCGGTCAGGGTCTGGGGGCCCACGGGGGACTCTGTTGTGGTCCGTGCCATTTTGGACACGGGAGCCCAGGGTTGCCTTTTGTCTATTGTTTGTGTATTGTTTTGGGCGAAATGTTTTCTTGAGCGCCTTTGGACTGCGGAATTTGGTTGGGACGAGCCACTTCGGGAAACCCTGTTAGAAGATTGGCTCCAATTTGTATCCGCACTCCCTGCAGTCAACGAGGTCGTGTTACCCCGCGCTATCCTCCCCCCTGGGAGCTACACTGCTACCCTTCATGGGTTTTGTGATGCGTCTTCGCACGGTTATGCAGCTGTTGTTTATATGCGCACCGTCAGCGCGACAGGCCAGGTGAAGTTGTCACTGGTCATGGCCAAGAGCAAGGTGGCCCCCCTCCGGACGGCACTGACCATCCCTAAGTTAGAATTGTCAGGGGCGGTGCTTCTTGTGTGTCTATTGACACGTTGCTCACACTTTGGGTGGAACTGTGGACATTCGGGCTTCTTACGCCTGGACGGACAGTCAAATTGTTTTGTGTTGGTTGAAGACGTCCGTCCACTCTTTGGAGGTCTTTGTTGCGAACCGAGTGTCCCAAATTCAAAATTTTGAAACGCCTTTGATTTGGATGCACGTGCCTGGAGATCTGAACCCAGGCGACGTGGCCTCACGTGAGTGCATGGCACCCCGCCTGATTGCTCATCCCCTATGGTGGGGACCAGACTGGCTGACTCACCCCGAGGATGATTGCCCTCGAACGCCAGTCGTGATGTCGGGTCCTTTGCCTGGGCTCAAGGTGCTCGCTGTTGGAACGAAGGACTCTCCGTTTGACCCTGATTTTGTTGAGTCGATTTAGCTCCCTCGACAAATTATTGAATTGTTGGTGACTGATCGTCACATTAAGAACTCGCATGCCGGTTGCAATGCACTGTTGGCCATTCTGCAGCGAGAGTTTTGTATATTGTCGGGAGCCGTTAGTAAGTTGAACCTCTTTTTGGTCGATACGGGTCTTTTGTTGTTGTTTGGTTGTTGACGGTTGAGGCACTCTAGCCTTCCTTATGGGGCCCGTCACCCCCTTTTATTGCCTAAGGAGGGCCATTTGGTTAAATTGTTGTGTTGTTGTTGTTTTTTGGTTGTTGTTGTTTGGTTGTTGTTGTTGTTTGTTATTGTTTTGACCCGCCAGCCTGCCCCCCATTAGAGGGGTATTTTTGAGGCTGCGGTGAAAGCGGCAAAGGGACTCTGGCGCAGATTATTGGGAGAACCGTTCTCACCTTTAAGGAGTTAGCTACGGTATTTTGCCGCATTGAAGCTATATTGAACTCGCGTCCATTGTGCCCGCTGTCTTCGGACCCGAACGACTTGGAGGCCCTAACCCCGGGCCATTTTTTGATTGGACAGCCACTTGTCGCCCTGCCCGAGTACCCTATTGTCGATGTGAGCCAAAATCGGCTATCGCGGTTTCAGTTGGTGCAGCAGCTCGCTCAGAGTTTTTGGAAGCGTTGGAGCTTGGAGTATTTGCACATCCTCCAGCAGCGCGTCAAGTGGACTGATAAAACGCATCCACCCAAAATTGGAGACCTCGTCCTGATTAAGGATGCCAACCTTGAGCCTTTGTATTGGCGCCGAGGGCGCATTCTCAATTTGGTGGCTGGCACCGACGGGGTTCCTCGTTTTGCAGAGGTTTTGGTGGACGGATCGGTCGTGAAGAGAGCGGTCGTAACCTTGTCAAGATTGCCAATTGATTAGCGGACGGGAAGGCCCGTCCGAGGGGGGTAGATGTTCCGTCCCGTTCGAATTGTTTACTCTGTGCGCCTACGTTTCTAAACGTGTAACGGAGCGTACGGAACGGAGTGACATCTGTCACTTGTCAGTTTGATTTTGCTCTTTGGTTTGGTCTTGGAAAAAATGGCGGTCCTATTGGCTTGTGCGACCCGTGTTGTTGAATTAATCCCTTTTGTAAAGTAATTCGTTTGATCCGATCGTTTTGTGGACAATTTGTCGTGATCCAATTGTTTGTTTGTATAACCAACCCCTTTTGACGAATTAATACGGGTTCAGTTTGTTTGATTGAAATAATTTGAGGTTATAGTGATTGAGACCGCATGCCTTTGGTAGCAGGGCGTATTGGAGCGGTGGATTGTATCCTGGAATACCGACAGCGTCACTACACAATACAATATCACTCATTTACATACATAAATCCAGGTAGGCTCCAGAAGCAGGTTTCTACCATCAGGTGAGTCTTTTGAATATTGTATTGATCAGCTCCGCGCACGGCGGACAGTTCTTCTCGCCACTCTTGTCCCAAGGCCCACGATTATGTTTCCACTGCGCTTATTAAAATCCTATGGTCGGGGCCTTGGCCTGGCGTCAAACAGGTGGCCCAGTGGTATCGGCCCCGACTTACGAGATGTAGGTCAGGAGTTCGATCCCGAGCAGGCGCTTTACTTTGTGTAAGTAATTTAATAACCACTGCTCTCAAAACGGGGAAGGAAAACATCGTGAGGAAACCGGTATGTCCTAGAACCAGAATTCGAAGACATGTGACATCTACCAACACGCACTGGGCTCGCCGTGTATATTATGGCCCACTCCCTCTCACCAAGAGGAGGCATGTGTCTCAGGAGTGGGATCAATATAGGCTGATGATGATGATGATGTACAGACGCCAACACATCAAGCTACTACAATCTGTCAGATTTCTTTGATAGATTTTCGACTTTATTTCTAGAGCATTAGGTTCAAGGTTCATTGGGAAAAATTGACAGTTTCGGGTAGCTTGACCTGGTGGCGTCTGTACCGAGTATAAAAGGTCAAAGGATTTATTTATATATCCGATGTGTAACTGAATTAATACACATTATGATATTAGTGTGTTCAGAATTGTTTACTGAGTCGATTTCTGTAATCTATACTTATTACTTATCGTATTATAAAGCTGAAGAGTTTGTTTGTTTTTTTGGTTGAACGCGCTAATCTTAGGAACTATTGGTCCGAGTTGAAAAAATATTTTTGTGTTGGGCAGCCCATTTATTGAGGAAAGCTAAAAGCTATATAACATCACGCTACAATTAAAAGGTGCGGAGCAGCAATGAAAAATAGACGAAAACTGGCAGGCAATTCGATGTGACGGGAAGGGTCAGGGGAGCAAAAATTGGACGCGGACGAAGTCGCGGGCAGAAGCTAGTTTTTAATATAGGTTACCTATTGCCTGCTTTGATTCCAAAAATAACGAAAACTACTGTTTCCAATTTTTGTCACTGCATCTTCTTTTAAACCGCACCGTTGTGTTATCATATCATTCCTGCTTTGCTTGCTCTCATGCTTGTTTTGCCTTCTTTCGTCATTCTAGCCGATAGGAAATCTCATTGCGCTTGTTAACAGTAACTCACAAATTGCATATGTATTTTTAGAAGCACGTCACGCTAAGTAAAAACTTTTTACAAAAAAATGACAACCGACTTCACTAAAAAAAAAAAACACTACGAAGTCAAAAATAACTTTAATTTTGAATTTGCAGTGTGTTTTTTAAGGAAGTCGGTTGATATTTTTTTGTAAAAAGTTTTTAATTTTAACTTTTTAGTTATGGGAGATACCCCGCATTAATCTAATCGCGTTATTCGTTCATTTGTCGCGTAAATACTTAATACTAAGACTTACATGGTTTTTACATGGATCCCATTGTCCAAATAGAACCAAATTAAAATGGGACCATTCAGAAAGCATCCGCTTTCAAATGAAAAAAGAATCATCAAAATCGGTTCACCCAGTCAACATTTCTGAGGTAACAAACATAAAAAATGAAAAAAAAAGTACAGTCGAATTGATAACCTCTTCCTTTTTTTGAAGTTAGTTAATAATTCGCAATCTGCTGCTAAGAGAGCATGTTCAAAAGTTCAGCCATAGCAAACATAAAACATTAAACCTATCGTTTTCAATTAGTTTATAGGTAAAAGTACCATGCGGTGTACAAGAATATCATAATTTAATTAGTTCCAACATGTTTTTAATTAATTTTCCTCGCGGTACAAACTAGTTATGAACTCTTTGCATAACGCTGTACATTTATTTTGTCAATAAATCAGATGGTGTATACGAGTATGTACTAATTATTATACCGTGTTATTTATTCAACTGTGACGTTGTTCTAGTGGTTGCGAGCGTCCTGGGTTCGATATCCAAATCGAGAAAAAAGTTGGGCAAGTGGTGTTGTGATTGTAGCTGGTTCATGGCAATAGGGTCGACTCCTATTACGTGGAACTTAAACATAACTGGTGAAATGTAGGTATAGTCACGATGGGTACCCTATGTTGTTTCGAACGCCGCTGTTGCGAATTATTTTTCCACTGCCTCAAAGGTTCGAAAGCTCATGGACTCGAATGAAGTAGTTGTAAAAGACGCTGTTTCGAAAAACATTTTCACTGCCTCTTACGCTCGAATGCTTGTGATTTCAATTTATTTAGTCATAAAGTGTACAAAAAAATATTTAAGCAGTAATTAAATAAAATCAACAAATTCGGTGTCAACATCATCATTTAATATTATTATTAACAAAGTAACAATCAAAAATATTAGTACCTCAACTGTAAATTTTTTTCTATGAGTACTTACACAAAATCCAACACCTCTGTCCAATCCTTCGGCGAAACAAGGCATGATATTATCCCATTCTTTCGTTCGACGACTTGGTGAGGACTTTTGGTGTAACCATTTCTTAGATTCCTCCTAATCATTCAGTAGTGAGTACGATAAGTCCACAACATACACTAGCTCCTCAAATCAGTGTCACAATCAGAAAGATTTTTAAGGAATACTATTGCATTATTATTTCATAGGTTTGAAAAAAAAAAAATAACTTTTTCGTTTCTTTATTTTTTTTTATCCTTCTTTTCTCTCTTTTATTTTCTTGCCCTTAAATTGTTCTGACTCTGTGAGAGCGATGGCGGCCAGTGGGAACAACCGCGACGGACGCATTACTTCGTGTAAATTATATCTTCACTTTTGCTCTCAAAACAGTGTGAGGAAACAAAAAATGCCAGTCATGTGGCATCCACCAACCAGCACTGGGCCCGCGTTATCAAATCAAATCAATTTATTTCGGGCTTCAAAGACCCATAACATAAATAAATACCTTACAGATTAACATACATACAAATAAAAAACAATGTAAAACTATTGTACACGAAGTCACGGCTTCGTGTTGCGCTGCGTGGTGTCGCGTAGCCTTCTGCGGTCTCTCAGCTACACGACACCCTTCGGCCAAAACTCTGCCTTGAGGAAGGTCTCGATTTCAAGAGTTGGAACTCGCACCACGAGTGACTTGAAGTTCGTGGCTTACGGTCCCCTCCCTCACACAGAGAGGAAGCCTGTATCTCAGCAGTGGGAACATTATGGGCTGATTAAGCCTTAAAAGTCAGTCTTTTACCAGTGCAGTGTAACTATAAAAAATATACAGCTGACAGTATTTTCATATCAGACTAGCTTTTGCTAGCAGCTTCGGCAGCGTATTACACATGTAAACTTTTCTCTTGAATCACTCTGTCTATTCATGAAAATCGCATTAAAATTCGTTGCGTACTTTAACACGATGTAAGTGTAGACACGAAATGCGACTTTGTTTTATACTATGTAAGGTTAAAGATTATGTTTAACCATGTGACATCTTGTCGCATTGCACACCCGCAATGTATGAATTTTTGATCCTGAAGACCGAACGTCGGCACTAGCATAAGGTGCTGTCCCTACTTCAACTAAAGCTACTATCCGCTTAAAAATACTGCGAAAACTTTCCGCGAAAAAAGGGTTTTGCTGAAAAAGAATTGGAGCGTTATCTCGCTCAACTTTTCCAGGTTTTTTGGTAGAGGTCTACCTTTATAGGATCGGATGTTTTATTTGCAAATGGCGACTTTTCATGGTTGTGGGAAGTCGGGTGTCGAATATATGTGCAGGGTTTGCCCACACGTCAAGTTTACATGAAAGAGCGGATAGGTGTGTTTTGTGGTGACCTCTTGGTATTTTTATGGTCGGCTAGGGTGCGTTTAGGTGCAAACGCTCAGGTAGTCCGCTAAATTCTAGTTTTGTAAGTATTTTTTTTGGGATTTGCAGGTCAATATAAGGTTGTATATTGATTGAAATATGAATCCCGACCGTAATCAAAGGAAATTTCCCATAACTTTAATCGTACTGAATAACTATTTCATGAAAAAAGAATTCAATGGGAATAGAAAAGCTTATTGCTTCATTTTAAATTCTTATTAACTATTTTGATATGGCAATTTTATTCTAGGTCTTTCACGTATAATCATATAATTAATTTATCCAAAATTTTGTAGAATATTTTGAAAGAGTAACTGTGGAGTTTCTTGCCCTTTATATTTTGGTAGAGGCAACTAGAATTAGTTCTATTTCAATGTAAATGTTGTTGTTCAACGTGCCTATTTGAAAAAAATGCTTTCATTTTGGAGTTTAAATAAAAAAAGAGACCAGCTGATTGTTAGCTGTTTCATTGTCACTTACTTGCAGCCAACAGTACTATGATAGAATTGTAAAATTTGTACCGTACAAAAAATATTTGCAGCAAGGTCTTAAGCTCCTGTCAAATAATTTTTAAGCCACCTGGCCCGGATAGGTATCGGTCCCCACTTATGATCGTGAGTCCAAAACCAGGCAGACACTTTGTGAATTTATTTTCATCACCACTGCTCTCAAAATGTAGAAGGAAAACATAATTAGGAAAACGTCATGTCCTGGAACCAAAAATTCAAAAACATGTGACAACAACCAACACGCACTGGGCCCGCATTGCAGATTACAGCCCACTTCCTGTCGAAAAAAAGAGGCCTGTGCATCAGTGGAAACATTATAGTCTGATTATGTTTCTGCTAAGGTGGTAGTGACTGGTGGTTGTATGGTATAATTATTTCAGCCGTTAGACGGTTAAGGTGTGCCATCGTAGTGGCCCAAGTGCCTGTTCAAATGCCTGTCTCAAAAATGCCACTAATGCCGCAATAAACCTGGCCTAGGTGGCCATGTTTATTGGCTGTGCTCACTCAATATAGTAAAGAGTGTATGAATACCATCGACGTGAAAGAAGAAGAAGCCGTAAGACATCCACTGCTGGACATAAGCATATCCCAATTTGGTGGGCTTTGCCATAATTGCGTCGCTTAGTAGGAGGGTTGACGATCGCAGTATGGTGGTGTAATAAATAGAGAACGCTGCTGTCCATTCCCTAGTTAAGTCTCTTAGTCGCCTTTTACGACACACACAGGCGGAAAAGGGTTGATTTTATTCTTTACATCTGTAGCCACACGTACAAGACGAGTGCAGTATACCAGCGGAGATTTAAGATAATCCTATTTGGAAGGCTTTTAAAAGTTTAAACATATTTCTTACTATCATTTCTTAGCTCGGTGTACAAACACTTCTTAGTAAAACACATCTGTCAGATAGCACATCTCTATGCAGAGCGCGGTGGACTTCGCTTTGACAGAATATTCTACAAGTGTGTGACTGTATAAATAAACTTGGAGGTTTGCCTTTGAAATATAAAATGTCTTTCAAAGTTAGTGTTGCTAGATAGTGGTTCAGGTCGGCACATTCGATTCGGCAGTATTTTTTTATAGACAATGCCGACCCGAAGGCTAATGTTTTCAGAAGTTGTAAAATCAGGGGCGTTTTGTTAGTAATTTATATTATGTACCGACGGATTAGTCAAGCTTATGGGTAAGAGCTTGTGGTTAAGTAACAATAGCCGCACGGGTTGATCGGTCAGGTTAAGCTTCGCTTGCCGCGGTGGATCCGCGGATGGGTGACCATCTTTACATACCAAGACCCTTCCGTGCCTCGGAAAGCACGTTAAGCCGTTGGTCCCGGCTGTCTTTCGTAGATCTTAGACAGCCGTTTCGGCTCGTCAGAAGCCCGAAAGTCTGACAACCAGTCTTACCAAGGAGTATCGTATTACCCAGTAACTGGGTTGAGGAGGTCAAATAGGCAGTCGCCATGTAAAATACTACTACTCAACTGCATCCGGTTAGACTGGAAACGACCTGTGGCAAACAAATGCTAGCATACCATTCTGCATTAACCGTTCTTTGTACCTCAAGAGGAATAGTCGCAACATGGCCGGTTTTGGAGACAAACGTGGCCACCATTTTTTTTGCAACACTCCGTGAACGAACAATTTTTGTTGGCTTTAACTCATTTTCAAACACCCAAACTCGTGACTGGTTTTTTTTCGGGTTCGTACGTGTATATCCAGGATTCGTCACCTGATACGATGTTGTATACAGCATTTGAGGATCCTGCGTGGAATCTTTCGAGAGTTCTGACGCACCAAGTAAGGCGAGCCGCTTTTTGCACTTCACAGAGCGAATACGGTATCCATCGGGAAAACAACTTTTTTACACCTAATTGTTCATGCAAGATTATTTGTATTTGACTCATGCCAATGTCTAAAGTTGTCTGAATTTCGCAGTATGTCACATGTCGATCTTCCTCAATCAGCTTACGCACAGCATCAACGTTTTCTTGGGTGACTGCAGTTTTTGGACGACCTTGACGGGGATCATCACTGAGCTTGACACGTCTACGTTGAAATTCAGCAAACCAGCGATAAATTGTGGTTTTGGATGGGGCTTCATCACCAAATGCAGAAATCATCTGGTCAACACACTGTTTTTGTGTTAAACCACTTCGAAAGACCTTGTGACAAGACCGAGAATCTTTTTATAAATAAATTAATGGTATTCGATTTTTAAAACCAAGGAGTTTTCAATTAAAAAGATTTTAATATGACAGGAACAGTGGAAATATTCCATTCCCGATAATTTAGTGCAGCCTATGTAGTAGATTTCGAACCGGGTGGCTGAAAAGCGATTCTTATATCCTTTGGTCTACGGAAATATTTTCTAAGCAATCCAGGAACCCAACCTTACCTTACTTCTACAGACTAACAAAACAGTTGAAAATCTAGAAACTTCCCGTCAAACCGTACGAGGTCTGAATTCTGTGTTACTTCATGAATTCTTCACAAATTCTTGCTTCAACGGTCTGTTTTCAAAGCATATTTTCTATTGTTCGGCGCACAAGGCACCGTTAGATGTCAGTTAGTCTGTACCTGTTCGGTTAAAAGTCTAGCATAGATGTTAAAATGCAGTGTGCATTTAGACACATTTTTTTACATTGCTCCACTTTTGTTTGATTTTCATTATAGACATTCTTTGTGGTGTAATTTGTGACCCACCCAAAACATAAATGTGAAATGAAAGCCAAGTTCAATATTATGATATATGCCTTAGTTGTTGACTTCAGGGACAAAAGAAGTGAGATCTAAATGGGTGCCAAGTTCAATGGTCAGTCCTGAAATTTATTTATAACTATCATTTCTTCTTATAACTTAGGATAATATATTGTAGCCTAAGGTCTGACTTGGCTAGTTCTCATATACGAATTATTATATTCGATGGCTAGTTTCTACCAGCAAGCCAAAATTTAGGAATAATAAAATAAGAACCGACAAGTAACAGGTTTAGAACTTGCGTAGGCTATAATATAATTCGTATATGAAAACTAGCCAAGTCAGACCTTAGGCTACAATATATTATCCGAAGTTATAAGAAGAAATGATAGTTATAAATAAATTTCAGGACTGACCATTGAACTTGGCACCCATTTAGATCTCACTTCTTTTGTCCCTGAAGTCAACAACTAAGGCATATATCATAATATTGAACTTGGCTTTCATTTCACATTTATGTTTTGGGTGGGATATCATTACTTTTTGTACATAAATTATTAGTAGGTACTTATTTATAACAAAATTAATACCAAATGGTTTTTATTACAAGTGTTCCTAATAGAATCAATTAAGTGAAAAATTATAGCAAAATTATAAAAAATTACCAGTTTCTGATTTATTCCTTTGTATTCACCTAATTACCTATCTGCATGCCAAATTTCAACTTTCTAGGTCACCTGGAACTGGGTTAGAGTTTTGATCAATAGGTCAGTCAGTGATAAAAATGACGATTTTTGGACGTTAATATCTAAATAACCGTTGGAGATATGTTTATGAAATTCAGAGCACATATGTATCTTGCAAGTTTCACTATATGAGCCAAATTTGACACGTTTATGTGAAATAGTTTTTGAGTTATGAGGGGGTCAAAAGTGGCTCCAAATGGTTCGTGTAATATTACACACGGTGCTGCTCGCCAGTTCTTACTTGAACTTGGCTTGACACGCTCCCGCGTGTCTAGATTGTCAACATAATCATCATCATTTCGCCCAAAGACGTTCACTGGTTAGGCCTCTTCAAATTTTGGGAGGATTTGCCATAATCGCCACGCTTGGCAGGCGGGTTGGCGATCGCAGTATGGTGGAAAAATGCATAGAAAACGCTGCTGCCCATTCTCTACGACTAAGAGACTTAACTCTTAATCGTCTCTTATGACATTCATGGAAAGCAATGGAATGATCATAGACATATATGATGGTATTTGTGTTTGTAAAGGCAAATAATGAAACATGACAGCACAACATAGAGTGACACGTGACATTCGCTCTCGTATATGTCGGATTAGAGTGGCAATTGACAAGCTGTCACTCTGATGGAGCGTCATACCTTTGTTTTCTGGGTGGGAAATCATCAAATAACGTCCCGCTCTGGGCGAAGCGAGAGGGCGTGTCAGACTTTTCCTGACTAAAACCCACCCGTGTTCCTTCGGTTGTCAGGGCTACGGTAAATCTTTCAAACAAATCCGCGACCCTGGCAGGCATCGGTCCTCGCGGACCCCCGGCCCCCCTTCAATTGTGCTGACATCTGTTTGAGGCGCGTGTGGAACACAACGCGCTGTCGACACGGGCCTGGTCCTTACCGGGCGACGAGCTGCCCATTGCTTGCTGCCCGCAAGCCCGCGCCTTGAGTGGCCGGAAGTCCGCTATGGACTCCCGACGCCCGACGTATTTTGAATTATTTTAAGTGTTATCGATTAATCGATTGTAATTGCAGTAGCTTATATGATTATCTTGTTAATTGATTATAATTACATTTATTTATTTATTTAAACTTCTCGCACACAAAAAAGGTACAAAGGCGGACTTAATGCCTTAGGCATTCTCTACCAGTCAATCAAGGGTGGTGAAGAGATTACATGGCAGGTGCTTTGATTGAGAGGAACAATTATTGAAAAATACTATTAAAATACATCCTATATCAGATTATAAATAAGATGGGAAATATAAATAGATTATAAACTTATAATACACACATACATATTTACTATAGTATATACTTACATACATACACACTGATTTAACCGAGAGAGATGTTGAAATGACTCTAAGCTATTTGTTTTACTTCATTTACGTTAACCTTTTCACCTGGACGATGGACCCTACCAACATAGGCTTGGATTATCTATATATTAATACGTGAAGCGAAAACTTTGGATCCCTTTTAACGAAAATTGGGCGGACGGAGGAGTATGAAATTTCGCACACTTAGGTATAGTTTATATAGAGAAGAAGTGATAATGGTGATATTTTTTTTTTAATTATGGGTAAATATACATTATTTTCAATAAATAACACCTTACACACACTACTATTCATTACCGTGTATTTAATACATACATGCATAGATATTCTTTTGTTTATGATCCAAATCTGTGGTCCCATCGAGAATATCTGTCTTTAATATTTTGTGTTTATAGTCTTACTGAATGTCAAGTATAACCATAGGTAATAAATTAATTTTATAGATATATAACCTATTTCATTTTTAAAATCTATGATCATATCGAGAATATTTGTGTTTAATATTATTTGTCTATAGTGTTACTGAATGTCAAATATAACAATATTTTTTTTGTATTTATTATTGTTTATATTTTTTCATTTAATAATGTATTTCTATTCAAATGAAGTACCTGATGGAAATATCCCAGGAAATAAAAAGATTGTTGTAGATTTTGAAAAACTATATTGTTGCATGTAGAAAGACAATGACAGGAGGAAGAAAAAAAAAACTTATATGTCAACTTTAACAGATTGGCATAGTTTACCAAGGAGATTAAACCTCCAACACTGGCCCTTAAACATGACAATCTAGCACTGGCCCTTAAGTATATAATTATTTCAATACAATGTTACAATACAAAACTACAGTTTATCTTTGTTTAACAAATGTAGAAAGTCCTAAAGAATTTACAAATTTACAGTGTTTTTCTTTAGTCAGAGACTTTGTTAATACATCTGCGATCATTTCTAAAGTATTCAAATATTTCAACTCTAAGGCATTATTCTTTAATACATCACGAATAAAATGATGCCGCACATCAATATGCTTAGTGCGACTATGATACATAGATTTAACACTCAGTTTATGTGCAGATTGATTATCATTATACAGTGTTAAACAACATTGTTTGCCAAGAAGCTCAAAGAATAAGTTACGTATAAAGAGAGCTTCTTTACATGAGTCTGAGAGAACCATGTATTCAGCTTCGGTGCTAGAAAGGGCAACTGTCTGTTGTTTCCTACTTTCCCAGGAAACAGTACATTCTCCTACTTTAAACACAAACCCAGTGTAGGATCGGCGATCCATTTCACACAAAGCCCAGTCAGCATCAACATAGCCGCTGATGTCTAGACTGCCACTTTTAAAAGTAAGACAATAATCTACAGTACCTTTCAAGTATCGGAGAACACGCTTAGCTGCTTTCCAATGAAGTTGGCCATTAAAGTAAAAAAAGGGCAACGTTAAAGTTTAAAGTTAACAATATGCCACCTATAAAGTTGAATGGCACACCCTTAAAAAGAGTAGATACTTTTAAGTACTTAGGCCACTTAGTTACTCCCGACTTGAAGGATGATGCAGATGTTGAACGGGAGCGAAGGGCACTGTCGGTCAGAGCGAATATGTTGATCCGTAGGTTCGCACGATGCTCAGCTGAAGTTAAAATTACTCTCTTTAGAGCCTACTGCACTTCATTTTACACATGCATCCTATGGTCTAGCTACACGCAAAGATCGTACAGTGCCCTTCGAGTCCAGTTTAACAATGCGTTCAGGATGTTGTTGGGTCTCCGCCGTTACTGCAGCGCCTCGACAATGTTTGCGGAGGCGCGCGTTGACTGTTTTTATGCAACGATGCGCAAGAGAGGCACCTCGTTGGTTCGGCGAGTGCGGGGGAGCTGTAACAGCATGTTGGCCGCGATAGCCGAGAGGCTCGATTGCGCCTACATTAACCACTGCTGTGGGTTACACATTGAGCGCAGGTAATGTGGCAACACTGCATTAAGTCTGTTGTGTACCTATTTGTTTGTTTTGTTTTAATAATCTTGTTTTAATAATTTTGATCTAATAATTCTATTCTAATAATTTTGTTTTAATAATGTGTTTTAATAATTTTGTTTTAATAATTGTGTTTTAATAATTTGTATATTAATCAGTATTTTTATTTGATTATTTAATGTGACTGAGTGTGTATTAATATTTAACTGAATGAGTCTATGTTACTTGAAAATAAATGATTAATAATAATAATAACACTCATTGAATCGACTCAGTTTGCTCACCGCGTGAGCTATGTCCGGTCTGCAACACACTGCAACATACATTAAACATCCAATTAGATTTCTGTATTCTAATTTTTCTTCCTTTTTATCAGCCTTCGACAGTTTTAGTCCAACTTCCATTGGTGTTTGAGCTGGCTTGCAGTCAGTCATGTTAAAACGGGCTAAAACATATTTTATGTAGTAAGACAGATCAAGACGTATAGTATCTTTACATCTGGATAAACGCATTCCCAAAATATGACTGGCTGGCCCTAAGTCTTTTATGTCGAATTCTTCCATTAGTTGTTTCTTGGCATCAACTCTAATCTGCGAGTTTCTTGTTGAGAATAATAAAATATCATCAACATACAAGCCAATAATGACTAATTCTTCAGCATTTGACTTGAAATATACACAGGGTTCTGACGACAATCTTCTAAAATTCATCTTCTTTTGTAAGACATCGTTGATTTTATCATTCCATGACTTAGAAGAGCCTTGTTTAGTTTGTAAACTTTGTGTTCATTGCCTTTGACAATATAACCTTCTGGCTGCTCTAAGAAAATATTCTCACGTAAATCACCGTTTAAGAAAGCTGTCTTCACATCCATGTGTTCAATTTCCATTTGTTTTTCAACTACTATAGCTAGTAATAAACGTATTGTAGAGTGCCTTATTACTGGTGAGAAGGTATCTTCATAATCAACGCCAAAACGTTGTGTGTATCCCTTCGCTACTAAACGAGCTTTATACTTTAATATTTCGCCACTCAGGCCCCTCTTTTTCTTAAAAACCCACTTGCTTTTAATAGGTTTCGAGTTTGCTGGTAGATCAGTTAATATCCAACACTTATTATAAATAAAAGATTGGTACTCATCTTCCATTGCATCCCTCCAGTGAACAGATTCAGAACCATTCAAAGCCTCACTCACAGTCTCAGGCACTCTCAGGCACTTGCCATGAATGTTATTTACTGAACATCAGCACCGTCATACATTGACGTATCTTCAGACGACGACTGATCTGGAATGTAAGTTTCATCGGAGCCATTTGTTTGTTCTAAACTACTATCTGTATCACTGATGCTAATAATACTGTCTCTTTGGTTTGTTCCTGCCCCATTTTCTGATGAGAAAAGATTTTCAGACTGTCCCACTTCAACTTGAGAATTCGCACCCTCAGTCTGGGAATTATTTGTCATCGCAAAAATCTCCTCATTTGAATCAGAATTATTAGCCTGTTTTTTAATGTAAAACTTATTCTCAAATGCAACATTCCTAGATTTTACGCATTTATTAGGAAACTCAGGGTCAATTAATCTATACCCTTTACTTGTATCACAATAGCCAACAAAGATATACATTAACCTTTACATTTTGAATCTAATTTAGTACGATTCTCGGTTAAGGCGTAGGCCATACAACCAAATATACGTAAATGGCTTAGATCTACCTTTTGTTTAGACCATTTTTCTTCAGGTGTCATCCCCATGACTGCTTTGGTAGGACATCTGTTTTTCAAATACACCGCAGTATGTACAGCTTCTGTCCAGTATCTCTTCTCCAAGTGAGCATCCTGCAGCATGCTCCGAGCCGCCTCTACGATAGTCCGGTTTGCTCGTTCAGCAACGCCATTTTGCTGTGGCGTATGCGGGATCGTTGTCTGGTGGATGATGCCATTTGCTTTGAGAAAACTCTGGAAATGAGAATTTACATATTCACCTCCGTTATCACTTCTTAATACTTTTATTTTAAGGTCAGTCTGGTTTTCAACTAGCGCCTTAAAATGTTTGAAGAGTTCAAAAACTTCCGATTTATTCTTAAGGAAATATACAAACGTTTTCCTACTAAAATCATCTATAAGCGTTAAAAAGTATCTGCTGCTACTGAAAGACTTCACTGGCATAGGACCACATAAATCTGTATGAACAATCCCTAAAAGTTTATTAGATCTATTTAGTGACTTTTTAGGAAAAGACAATTTATTAAGTTTTCCTTTGACACAGCCTACACATGATTTAAAATCAGAATTATTAAAATCAACACCAGTTACCATACCTTTCTTCAGTAAATGCATACTCCTTAAGTTCAGATGCCCAAGTCTTCTGTGCCACGTTTCCTGTGATACCTCACTGCGTCCAGACTGAAGACTTGACTGGCAGTCACTTTGTATAGACTTCTGTACTGTTACCTGAGCCACGGTGATGATTTGACCATCGTTCGAAGTTGGAGCTTGCACATCGGCTTGCTTCACCTTCTGGTTGTCCTCCGTGGAAATTAAACAGTTACCACATTCTACCACCGAATCTTTAACAGGCTCTACAGTATCAAGCTGATATACACCATTTACATGTTTAGCTGAAGCAACTAATATTTTGTTATCATATATATTACAACTTTTATCATCAAAAATGACTTTCTAACCTTTCCTTGTAAGGGCACTCACTGACAATAAATTCGTGGCCAAGTTTGGTGCATAATATACATCACTTACAGTCTTTAAGCAGTTCTTTAGTTGCACTTGAACTTTGCCGCGACCAGAGGTATATAATTTTTCACCATTTGCCACTTTTACTTCTGTCACAAAACCCTTGACAAATTCAGTCATGATTTTACTGTCATGACACATATGACTACTGGCTCCAGAGTCTATCAACCATATGTCGTGTCGCACACAAGCCGAGAACGCTGTTAGGAGTGCCTTGTCAGAAGTATCATTTGTCTTCTTTGCAACCGGGCCTTGCTTCTTACAGTCCTTCGAGAAATGTCCTGACTTCTTACATTTAAAACATTTAAATTTTTTCTTGCGCGCTACTAACGCCGACGGGCCCACGTCATCTTTGTCGTCACGTCGCTGTTTTTCCTGCATAAGTTTCGCCTTTACCATTTCACTTGATAGTGTAATATTTGAATTTTCAAGTGCTATAATCTCAGATAAACCACTCAGCAGCAAGACAGCTACAAAATCGTCATCGAGTGCTGCACCAATATCGCTTAGCTGTTGACTGAGGTCACAAACCTTTACGCTTCCATACTTTCACATTCGCTTAGTTTTGTAGCGAACAAAAGTCTAAGTAAGCTAAGCCGTCTCGATAGCCCCTTGTCCTCATAAGCCTTTTCCAAAAACCATGCAACTCGTGCCAACGCCGCATTTCGAACATGCATAAAAACTGACGGCTGAACAGATAAGTAGATTTTAGCTAAAGCTTTCATCGACCTCTTTTCATAATTTGAGTCTGATGCATCTGGCTCACCTTTCAAAATGACGTCCCAAAGATCTTCATGAATCAGTAACATATTCATCTGAAATTTCCAATTAGTGTAGTTTTCGATACCTCGTAATTTTTCCACAGGAATTGTTGCTGAAGACGAAGTCATTTCGCCGTTTGCACACGTCGATCGACCGAGCAAGTTTTACAATCCAAAAACAAAATCTTTTATTTTCTGGCAATTATCAAAATATTACTTTCCTTGTAAATATTAGAATTGATACGAAGCCCTGGGCCCATAACCTGATGGAAATATCCCAGGAAATAAAAAGATTGTTGTAGATTTTGAAAAACTATATTGTTGCATGTAGAAAAACAATGACAGGAGGAAGACAAAAAAACTTATATGTCAACTTTAACAGATTGGCATAGTTTACCAAGGAGATTAAACCTCCAACAGTACCTACGGTCGAATTTCGACCAATGGGCGATCACTAGTATTCGATAATTAGACTTAGTGGAGACATGACTAAGTCTGGGCCCCGCCATAGTTAGGTCTGAAAATCGCAAACGTAAACAAGTTTTTTCAATAATAACTAAGTTACAGTATTACTCGTGAGTACAAGTAATTCATCTCATCCACGCTTTGCTAATAAAATAATAATTTCCTACTTCCGCTTCTCTTAATTTTATTAAAACATTATTAGGTACATTTGGGTACTTTTCAGTATAATTTCGTTAAGTACATTATTAATATCAGAGTATGTAATAATGAACAAGGAAGTCCCGACTTGGATCTATGATGACACTTTCTTATGCAAATTGGATTTTTGATTACCTCACCGTTTACCTAATTTTGATAAATGGGTCAAATTATGTTGAAGGATATGATTGGATTGTAATATGGGTCATAAAAACCATGGGGAGGTAACTTCCTGAAACTGAAATCAATAGAATAGGTAACCATAAAAATAGTCGCGTTAGATCAATGTTATTGCGAAATTCTAATGACAGCTGCTACCACAGTAAATACTATATTGTACATTCATACTTTTTAAGATAAAAAAGATCTTAAAATGTCGCAATAAACGTGGCCACCTACCGGGCTCAAACGATCTATATATATAAAATTCAAAGTCCTGTGTGACTGACTGATATATCAACGCACAGCCTAAACCGCTGGACCTAGAGACATGAAATTTGGAGGGTGTTTTCTTTGTAAAGAGTAAGTATCCACTAAGAAAGGATTTTTTGAAATTCCACCCCAAAGAGGGTGATATGGGGGGTTGAATTTTTTATGAAACTTTTTATTCTCTGGGTCGATTGACACAAAAATTGGTACACAATTTTTCAAAAATCATCCCTTTACTGAGTCAAATAGGGCTTCCAAAATCCTACGTGGAATGGTAGACGTGCGTATGGCGTGCGGGGCAGCCCGGGAAGCGCATTGTCATCACCGGTGTCCAATCTCAACCAAGGTATCAAGAAGCATCAAATATGTAACAGATAACTAACTAGCTTTTGTCCGGGACTTCGTCCGCGTAAATGTCGATTATCGTGGACGGAGGCGAAGCTCGGAATAAAAATAGGCCTATGTCCTTTCTTGGGGTTCAAACTTACCCCGTACCAAATTTTATCTTTCGCAATTTTTTTTTTTCATACAAATTATCTTGTGTTACTTCTAATACCTCTAAGAATATGTGTACAAAGTTTCATGATGATCGGTTAAGTAGTTTTCGCGTGAAAGCGTAACAAACAAACTTAATATGTATTAGTAGGGATATTCGCAAATTATAACAGCCGTACGGGTCGATTTTTCAGGTTAAGCTACGCTTGCCGCGATTGGTCCGTGGATGGGTGACCATCTTTACATAATAAGACCCTTCTGTGCCTCGGAAAGCATGTTAAGCCGTTGATCCCGGCTGTCTTTCATAGATCTTAGACCGTCGTTACGTCGTTGGGTCGCCGGAAGCCCGAAAGTCTGACAACCAGTCTTACCAAGGGGTATCGTATTACCCAGTAACTGGGTTGTGGAGGTCAGATAGGTAGTCGCTCCATGTAAAATACTGGTACTCAGCTGCATCCGGTAAGACTGGAAACCGAACCCGAACATAGTTGGGAAAAGGCTAGGCAGATGGTGATGAAGTAAGTACATGTAAAAAAAGCGTTTGTTTCTGTATTAGATAAAATTGAGTAACTACACTAAATATTCTTTAATAGATAGGTACCAGTGGCGAAAGCACCATATAACACGATTCCTACCGGCTTGCCTTCGGGGATTCGCATTGGTAACTCTATCACTATTAAAAATACAATAGTATGTAAATAGTGGCTACTATTGTCAATAAATATACTTAGACTACGGGTATTTAATTCACCATAACATTCAAACAACAAAAAAGGTTATTTATAGCTTTGTATTACAACAAAAGAGAAATGTTTAACCCGGCGCCAAAACGTCATAATCGGGAACTAAAAATTCATACAACAGCGATCCCGTAATGATGTCACTTTAGGTCACGTGGCACCGCTTGATATGTACGAGAGCAAGCCGCTGTACAACGGGTTATGACAGAGACAGGTATAGAAAAATGCGTCAGCGAGAACGAGATAGAGGAATATTGCATATTTTATTCCTTTTCAGCTGTTCAATTTAATTGTATTTAATTCATTACATTCCTATATTAATTTTAGAATGATAGTAAGTATTCTTTATTGATGAGTCAGTAAGTTAAGGCCGACTTCAATTCGGCTTCTCTTTTAGAAAAATTTACGCCTCGCCGCTGATAGGTACCTATGCAAGTTTATAAGTAAACAACTTTTTACGTCTTAGGATCTGTATTTAAGGTTTTTTTACCACCGACTTCCGATATTAAAGATATTTTTTTTAAGAAAGACGGTTGGTATATCTTTGTAAAAAGTTTTTATTTTTAACCGACTTCAAAAAAAGGAGGATGTTATCAATTCGACTGTTTTAATTTTTTTTATGTTTGTTACCTCATAACTTTTGACTGAGTGAATCGATTTTAATGATTCTTTTTTTACTTGAAAGCTGGTGCTTCTGCATGGTTCCATTTTAATTTGGTTCCATTAGGACAATGGGGTCTATGTGAAAACCATATAAGTCTTAAATTTGCACTAAGTATTTGCGCGACAAATGAACGAATAAGGTAATTAGATTAGTGCAGAGTCTCTACCGTAACTAAAAAGTTAAAAATATTTTTTTTTTACAAAAAAAACATCCGACTTCCTTAAAAAACCCCTACAAAGTCAAAAATAACTTTAATTTCGGAAGTCGGTGGCAAAAAAACCTTAAATACAGATCCTAAGACACCAACTTCCGAAATTAAAGTTATTTTTGACTTTGTAATGTATTTTAAGGAAGTCGGTTGTTATTTTTTTGTAAAAAGTTTTTATTTTTAACCGACTTCAAAAAAAGGAGGAGGTTATCAATTCGACTGTTTTTTTGTTAATATCTTTTTTATGTTTGTTACCTCATAACTTTTGACTGAGTGAACTGATTTTAATGATTTTTTTTTTATTTCAAAGATGGTGCTTTCCGAATGGTCCCATTTTAATTTGGTTCCATTCGAACAATGGAGTCCATGTGAAAACCATATAAGTCTTAAATTTGCACTAAGTATTTGCGCGACAAATGAATGAATAACGCGATTAGATTAGTGGAGAGTATCTACCATAACTAAAAAGTTAAAAATAAGAACTTTTTACAAAAAAAAAACAAGCAACTTTCTTAAAAAAAACACTACAAGGTCAAAAATAACTTTATTTTCGGAAGTCGGTGGCAAAAAAAACCTTAAATACAGATCCTAAAACATAACGACCAAGCCACAATCATCAATGAAATTCTTTTGGGGACGTTCGAAGGAGTTAAAAATAATTATAAATCAGTGGACTCGAGTGATAAACAATGATGACGCCTAACATTACCCGGTTTAGTTTCTTAACACATTGAAGCCTCTCGGTCTCTCAACTCACATATGTAGGTATAAAAAAATTGAGTTGGCGCCCAGTTATGTTGCTGCGTAATTTAAACCTGCCAAAATTGTGCAATGACACCAGGTTGTGAGTAAAAATATTGCAACGAAATGTTATCGAGGCAATTATACTGACACGTTGTTTCTGAGAGGAGTCTGTGTTTATTCCGAGGATTCCTCTAACGTCATCGAACTACCCCTTCGAGTTCAAAAGAGTACAGTTTCCCCTCAAAGTCTGCTTTGACAAGACCATAAATAAATCTCAAGTCAAAACACTTAATTTAACAGGGGTAGACTTAAGGGAGAACTGCTTTTCACACGATCAGTTATACGTGGCCTGCTCAAGAGTAAGCTCACGGAGCAGCCTGGTGATACTAGAACCTAAAGTAAAAACAAAAAAATATTGTTTATAAATAAATTCTGCGGCAGGCACAGTATTTCGTAGTAAACAATATTAACTGTTAATTATCCACTTCTGATTGTCTCTTAAATAAATCTTTTCACACACGCTCTGAGTTTTATTAAAACTATACTACTCTGTTCCCAGAGATAAGTTTAGTTTTACTGAGAACTTCGTCCTATTTGCTTTGTTTGGGATATTGTCAGTTCGTATAATTATTAAATTGAGAGGTCGTGAGAGCGCGCATGTTTGTTTCTGAAAAAAAAAAAACCGGCCAAGTGCGAGTTGGACTCGCGCACCGAGGGTTCCGTACAAACCTGTAGGTATTCTCGGTTTAAATATATATATATTTTTTTAATTTTTATATTTCAGTTGATTGAATGTAAGGTAAATTGCGGTTTACGATTTATGACGTTTTAAAAAAAAACTACTCACTCGATCTCGTTCAAACCAATTTTCGGTGGTAGTTTACATGGTAATGTACATCATATATTTTTTTTAGTTTTATCATTCTCTTATTTTAGAAGTTAAGGGGGGGGGGGGGGCACACATTTTACCACTTTGGAAGTGTCTCTCGCGCAAACTATTCAGTTTAGAAAAAAATGATAATAGAAACCTCATTACCATTTTTGAAGACCTATTCATAGATACCCCACACGTATGGGTTTGATGAAAAAAAACATTTTTGAGTTTCAGTTCTATGTATGGGGGACCCCAAAATTTACTGTTTTTTTTCTATTTTAGTTTGAAAATCTTAATGCGGTTCACAGAATACATCTACTTACCAAGTTTCAACAGCATAGCTCTTATAGTTTCGGTATAAAATGGCTGTGACATACGGACGGACAGACAGACAGACAGACATACAGACAGACAGACAGACATGACGAATCTATTAGGGTTCCGTTTTTTGCCATTTGGCAACGGAACCCTAAAAAACGAGTCATTTGTTTCTTGTAGGCCACGCGCGTAAAGCCGCGGGCAGAAGCTATTCAGAATAAACCAATGAAATAAACACCGGCAAAAAACATGTGTCCTAATTAAATTACATGCATACGTGTCGAATTCATAAGGATGATGCTATATATATCCTAAGGAGCTCTAAAATTTATTCAACCCATCTGGTCTTTGTCTCACACACTTATCTTCAAAGTGGGTGCTACAGTAATGCTACTACAAAATCTTAATCCGGCCAAGTTGTGCAATGGGACCAGGTTGTGTGTGAAAACCTTACATCAAAACGTGGTAGAGGCCACGCCATTGTATTTACTGGCTGTGCTCAAGGTGAATCGGTGTACTATATACCGCAGATACCACTAATACCGTCGGAGTGCCCATTCGAGTTTAAAAAGCCGCAGTCCCCTTATGGTATGTTTAGCAATGACGATTAATAAGTCTCGTGGACAGTCACTGTAAACATTGGGATATGATCTTGGAGGGGACTGCTTCTCGCACGGCCAGTTTTACGTGGCCTGCTCGAGAGTGAGCTTATCTAGCAGCCTGGTTGTATTAGCACCTGAGGGCAGAACCTTGGGCACGCCACAATTGCGGCGGTAAGTCCCCTCTTTGAGGAGTGGATAGAGAGGCGTCACGGCGTCCTCACCTTCCACCTGACGCGTGAGGGAGTGGCAGTCTCTGCGCCCTCACGTCCCTAGCCGCCGCAGGAGGAGACGCCCCGGGCGTCGGGAGTCCATAGCGGACTCCCGGCCACCGTAGGCGCGAGCTTGCGGGTGGCGAGCAATGGGTAGCTCGCCGCTCGGTAAGGACCAGGCTCGGGTCGACGGCGCGTAGTGTTCCACGCGCGCCTCAAAGAGATGTCAGCAGCAGTGTAGGGGTCTACTAGGACCGATGCCTGCTGGGGTCGCGTGACTGTTCGAAAGAAGTACCGTTTTTTTTCGAAATTCCCAGGGAATAAAGAGAATTTGTATTTTCGCTTTAAAGTTGCCATCAAATTTGCCATGCAAGTAGGAAATTTGCCGTTCCGTTATATATTCCGTCACTATTGTTAGGTTTTAGGATTAATTATCCTACATCATTCATTTATCAATCCAAGCGCTGCTCCTTAGATAACACAAAGCAAGCAATGCAATAACACATTGTTTACCTGGATTAACACATAGGGTACTTTCAATCCCGGTAGTACGTTCCTGTGGGATATTTTTCGACATCCACGCGGGCGAAGCCGCGGGCAGAAGCTAGTACAGTATAAAGTGTACGAATACCATCGCCACGAAAAGAAGAAGACGAAGACGAACATTCATTTTCACATCATCATCATAATCAGCCTATATTGTACCCACTGCTGGGACACAGACCTCCACTTGGAGTGGGCCGTTATCTACCACGCGAGCCCAGTGCGGGTTGGTAGCTTTCACGTGCCTTGGAATTTTTTATTCTAGGTCATAGCACTCACGATGTTTTCCTTCACTGTTTTGAGAGCAGTGGTGATGAAATTAATCTACACAAAGTATAACGCTTGCCTGAGTTCAAACCCACGACGTGAATTGGTAAGTCGGGGCCGATATCACTGGGCCATCACTCCTCATTTTCACATAAATTGTCAAAATATATGAAAAAGCTGGGTGTATCAATTACTTCAGGACGAACGGTCATTGGACCCATGATCATTATCCAGCTATTTGGGTTCAACATACTAAAAGGTGTCTCCTTAAAGTTCGATACTTTTTAATATCTCAGTCACCAATTTTAGGTTGGTGACCTAACTGAGGTCGATGACAAGCCTTCGGTACCGTATATCACAAAATATTTGAGGGTCATCGCACACTAAGCAATTTTGCGTCAGCCAGTTATTAGTGGATATGTTTTCAGACGCTCTTGTTTATACTTTAATAGTTCCTTGAGTAGATATTATCTACAGTCACAGGCAGCAAGCAAACACTGAGACATAGTTACCAACAGGTATATTTTTTCTAGTTTATAGAACGTACTACCGGGATGAATCTATATTAATATACTAATAATATTATAAAGCTGAAGAATTTGTTTGTTTGTTTGATTGAACGCGCTAATCTCAGGAACTACTGGTCCAAATTGAAAAATTCTTTTTGTGTTGGGTAGCTTATTTATCGAGAAAGGTTATACGTTATATAACATTACGCTATAATTCGGAGGAGCTGAGCAGTAATGAAAAATGTTGCAAAAACGGGGAAAATCGCACGGGTAGGCGATTCGATGCGACGGGAAGGGTCGGGGGAACAAGAAATTTAACGCGGACGAAGTCGCGGGTAAAAGCTAGTGTTGTATAAGTTGATAAAAAGTTGCCTATGTACTAACCCAGATCATGGTTTTCCTCAAAATCCGTTCAGTCGTAAAGGCGTGATAGGAAACAAACGGACTTTGATATCCATAATAAATAATACTAGCGTTAATTCGTATCGTAGCACGGACGAGTAAAAAACATAATATAACACAGTTGTAACTATATGAGTCACGTTTGAGCAACTACTGGCTGCAAAACTAATAGCCACTACTAGTTGCTTGGTCCGGCAACTACTCATTATTATGTTTGCGACCACACTTAAAGCTAAAATATGGAAGTATACATAGTAATAAGATAGTATAGACACACCCCCTGTGTGTTAGCATTTTAATATAAAAAATGATTAATGTGCAAATTTCTCGACGGTCGGGGACCAAATTGGTTTTAATGAGATTTTTTTATATTATTCTCAAAAAATGATATTGCTTTATTAGTCCGTTATGATAATGTTTGGACGTTTAAAGAATGAGAATTGGAGGAGTATTATGTAGTGATTTTGTTTGTCTAATCTTAATAAAGTAGACAGTCTTGGATTTAGATGAAATTATTTGATAATATTTTTCTATACTTAGCTGTGTTAATGTTATTTTAAATGCCAAATTAAAGACTATGTGACTAGTAAGAAATGTACTGATTTTTACTGCTATTTGACAATCAAAAATAGAAGTATCTTATTATGTCACTACATAAGTGTTACACATCAAATGTGAATAATTCCTATTTCCATTATCGACATTGCGAGATTTTTGAATTTGAATTGATACTTAAAACAAATACTAATAAATACATGTCTATATATTTAGTTAGCACCCTATGTTTTAAATGTCCTGGAAAAATATAATAAAACTCTATTTACACCACAATGACCACCACCGCCGCCATTTTTTTAAGTACACCCCTGTCTAACCTTTTGGGGTAAACGACTTATTAGTTGGTTCAACTAAATTTATTAGTCCAAAACGGGCGAATCGACACTTTCTAATAATGGATTATTTTCCGTAGGAGATTCGCATGAAGTCTTTTTATGTGTAGACAAATCGACAACAGCGCCCAGAAATACGTAGGTTTGAATTTTATGCAATAACGCAAATAGTGCAAATAGTGTAGGTACTACTGCAAATTACTCGTAAAAAAATAAATGTTATTTATAGTTTATTAACACGTTACAATACCAATTACATTAAGTAATACAAAAACATAAAGAAAACAAAATTGTACAATTAACAATCTACTTACAAACTTGGAACAATGGGCACCCTGGTATACTGTTTCTCACAAAACATCAGACATACGCGCATAATTCTACTCCATTCGTCCGCAAACACATCACATTGAGGGTTGGCCGTTAGGAGGGCATTGAGCATCCTCAATGTACGACATACAGGCGATTCAGCTCTGGCGACCGTTCTGCAAGGCAGTTGCGCGAACAGATTGTGTCGGCGACTTAGGCGGTGACCGGGCACAAATAGTCTACAGAAAAGGCCATGGAGCTCAGGGCAATGTTATTCTTATCTTTATTGTATTTTTTAAATTAAAAATGTGTATATTTAAGTCAATAAATAACTAACTATACAAAAGAAAAAGGACACTTGGCGTCGAAGTACTCGTCCGCCTCACTGTCATGCGGAAACGTGCCCAGAAGACTGGCAGCTGTGCTACGTTGAATGGCAATTCTAATACTTTGGCCAAAGAATGACCCAGCCCAAATTTCTCTTCGACTGGTAGACACTTCACGTGACTAGAGTCACGTGAAGTGTCTACCAGTCGAAGAGAAATTTCCTCAAAATGGAGACGGTCTCTTGGGCCCCTTGACCTGAGCATTTCAACTCTAAAAGGCTCAGAACTGTAGTTACCTATAAGGTGACTTTTTTATTGTATAATATTCAAAATGTCCCAATTCTCGATTCATCCACTTTACTGAGTGAGTAAATTCGTGCGAATCGACTAATAAGCCAGGATTATAGGCGTAACGTGATATCTACCAATTTCTATTTCGGTACGTCTAAAGTTATCTCCCACCAATTTATCAATTATAAATAACAATTCCAAAACCAATTTAATTAATTTACCAGTCAAACATCAAAGTTTCAAAATAGAATATCTAAATTTAGGAGTTCAACGTATGGGTATTTGAAACACAAATTTATTGGGTACATAAAATCGACAATCATCGCTTGAATAAATTTCCAAATAACACCGGTTGCCGTTGGGTTGCCCTGAAAATGGACGCTCCACTCTTCTAATGTTCAACCTTTTCTTGTAAGCCCCAGGTTATAAGACGTAGCGTGGGGCTTACAATTTTACTGGGGAACGTTTCCAACGCGTACCGTATACCTGTAGTAAGATTTAGACTTATTTACATCTGTCAAAAAATAGAACACCACCTAAGTCATTTCCTAACAGTGAGTGAGAAAGTAATGCCCGCTTTCACTATCAAAGTACACTGTTGGATTTTCTGTGTTCGGCTCGGCGCCGAAAGTTGATAATCCTTCAATCAATGCGATGCAATGTAAGTGATGTCTCTCGCTGAAACTATTTTTGAGTATTTTTGAGATGATACTAAAATTCGTTTTTGCCTTAAGATTTCCGGTGAATAGTTTTATTTTTGGACATGCACATCTCGACCACTTATGAGGCTGTCGGCTGCTTAACGGGACTTGTTTGTGACTATTTTAATAAGTTAAGACCTCCAGCCAGGGATGAGAAACTTAAAACTAGAGCCACTACTTGCTAAGGGCACCTCTGTGCGGACCTCAGCTTAGGGTATTGTGGGTAGAGGGCAGCGGGTTGGATCTGAATCTAAATCTATGAAAAGTTTGGCAGATGCCATTAAATTCACCACGCTTGTTCTTGTAAAAAAGTGATAATATACTCCACTACCTATACTTAGAAACGCAGAAAATATATGTAGCTTCCCATTTTACAGGGATTCTTCTTTAATCCTCTGCAGAAGGTTATGTAGATTAATTTAGCTTACCTTCACAACTCAGAAATTTTAAATCATTTCTCAATCGCTCACGCTTCTTCCTTGTACCGTTGGCTAGACAATCCAGCAAGTCATATGATGCGACCCTTGCGGTGGCTTTTACTTAGAACCTCTCCACATTAGGACGACGACTGATAGTGCTGATGGTTGTCCGGTGTCCTTGGAGACAGGTATATGCGCATCAATGCGATGAGAAGTAAATAAGGATTTAAGACACTGTCTGACTATGTTCCGTGTGGTGCCAGACGTAAAGAATAGCACCACCCCATTCCTTCCCAAGGATGTCGTAAGAGGCGACTAAGGGACTTACTAGAGACTGGGTAGCAGCGTTCTGTATGCTTTTGATCACCATACTACTATTGCCAACCCACCAAGCGCACCGATTATGTCAACCCCTCAAATTGGGGGAGGTCTGTGTCCAGCAGTGGACGTGTTTCGACTTAATGACAACTCAACTTAACTTTCGACTTGATGAAATTTTCAAACGAACCATGATCTCCGAGCTTGTTTCGGAATTTCTGTATGAGGGATCGGTCAGCCATCTATTTTTTTAAATTTCGACCAACAAATACAGACGTAAAAGATAACCATCATAAAAGATCTACTTACAAAAACAACACTTCAATTTCATTTCAGCTAAGGCGAAGCAGGCACATAGTTATCTATATACGAGAAGATATGAGGCACCTGACATGTGGTACAACATTATTAATGGTTAATGGTGGGTGTCGTAAAAGGCGACTAAAGGACTTACTAGAGACTGGGCAGCAGCATTCTCTATGCATTTTATCACGACACCAAACCGCCTGCCAAGTGTGGCGATTATGGCAACCCCCCAGATTGGGGAGGCCTTTGTCCAGCAATGGACGTTTTTCGACTGAAATGATGATGATGATGACATGTCAGATGTGAAGTTACCTTAGATAAAATCCTATCCCATCCTGTTTGGATGTTTTTGCTCAATAATGCTAAAACGACTTATCGGATTTAGATGAAAATTGGCAGACAGATAGTTTATAGCCTGAATTAACATATAGAATAGTTTTATCCCTGTAGTACGTCCCATGGCATAATCTCCGAGATCTACGCGCGAGAAGCCGCTGGCAAAAGTACTAGCACTTTTATATTTTCAAATCACCTCGCATTCTTGAGTAGGACCCAAACAGTGCCAGTCACCTAACCCTTTCAAGTACGTGTACACTGTATACAATTTACTACATAACGAATCCAATTTTGTATGTAAACTAAAACACATTATAATTTAACTTTACACACCATATTTGTAGATTAAAGTTTTAAAAGCCATTTCTTATTCACTGGTGCAAAAATATAGGGTCAAATTAATTTAGGTAGCATTGTTTTACCCGTGTGTTGGGTATCGATATAGAAAACTAAACGAACAAAAAATAAAAGTTTTTGTCAGATTGGCTAAGTTCAATGACCGTAATTGATCGGGTGTTTTTGTTAACATAGATATTTTTTAACAATTTCCAAAAACAAAAGCATAATAGCTATTTGGTTCCCTTGATGAAACATGTGAGTGTCATTTAAAAATCTCAGCATAGTTAGAATGATAAAAAAATATTATGTTTTTATTTTATTAATTTTCGATAATCAACACGTGAGTAAAATATGGCCAGCTAATTTTATTTAACTTAAATGTATAATAATTAAAATCCATTTTTTTTATACTGCCTGTGCCATCGTCCTAATAAATAATTACAATTTTAATTACATGCAGTTGCCGTAATTAATTAAGGAATCCAATTTTAATTTTAGAAAAATATATTGTTAAAATATATTTTTATCGAGATGTCATTGCAAGAGACACGTCCATAAATTAATGTTTCATTTAACATAATGAAAAGACTTCATTAATACCAGACTATTTACGAAACGTTAGTTTTAATTTGTTAACATGCAGCCAACGACCCGTGACATCAAAGGCGCGACGATGCAAGATACCTCCATTTTCAATATGGCGCCGTCACTCTACCACTTAAAGTAATTGAAAAATTCTTTACACCTCTGCATGTTCGTATTTATTTTGTGACTAGATTTTTCGAAGGTGACGTTAGGAGACGAGTGGACAATGGACTTTTTCAAGACGTGACGTGGGTTGAATGTTCCGCGGATGACACGCGGATTGCGCGCGGATGATCCGCAAAAGTATTGTAAACGTTTCGCGTATTGTTCGTGTCGATTTCTTGTTCCATCATGTTTTGTTTAAAATACTTTTTATCATGATTGAACAAGAAAGTACTCGTATTTTTTTTGGGTTTCATACCCAAGTGGTGTTAATCGGACCCTAATACTATACATATGCTAACCGTCCGTCCAATTTTTTGTCCTGTCTATCAGTGGGTGGAATTTTATTATCCATACTAGGTATATAGTTCATATTTTTACAGAGTGTGACTTTTTACTGCCGCTATAACAACAAATAATAAAAAAGGAAGTTTAAAAACAAAGGTGGAAACGACTAGAAACGTGTTTAAAATGAAATCTAGTGTTAAATATTGTACGGTGGCACGAAACCCTATGTGTGCGAGTCCGAATCGCACTTGGCCGGATTTTTATAATAATAATATTTTCGGGGCAATTCTTGTAATTTTAAGAACCTTTACAGACTAATCTCAGTCTCAATCTGTCCAAAAACACCTCGAGTTTTCATAAATTTTTAACAAAAATTTGACATTAGTGATTGTCGCCGAGATGATCCTAAGACTTTGATTTTGAACGTTTTAACACGTGAACTGCCATGGTTTACCCATCAGAAAAAGTCAAAAATGTACTAGTCTTTCTCTTTGAAATGCCGTTGAGTTTGCTCAAATATTTTTAATTTTCATATACCTGAAAATATTCAGGTATGTATATGAAAATTCACAAACATGAATACTTCAAAATGCGATATCTCCGCGAAAAAAAAAATTTGAATAAACTCAACGGCATTTGGAAGAGGAAGACCTGTTTTTTAATATGGTAACCATTATTTTTGATAGAAAAATTCATTCGTGAGTTTACATAACCTCAAAATCGGGCAAAAAACGGTACTTTTTGCACTTTTAGATCAGGATATCAGAAACCTGACGTGATAGAGTAATTCTGAGGCCAGTTTCAGATTCAATAATTCAGTATCGAAAACCTTCGGAAATGTTTAGTCTAGTTTCTGGTTAAGAAGTTTGGTTAAATTTTGTTGGCCTGTGTATTATAAAGCTGAAAAGTTTGTTTGCTTGCTTCGTTGAACGCGGTAATCTCAGGAACTACTGGTCTAAATTGAACAATTCGTTTTGGGTTCGATTTATTGAGGAAGGCAATAGGCTACAAAATATCACCCTACAATCAAAATGAGTGGAGCAGCAACGAGAAATGGACGAAATCTGGTAGGCAAATTGATACGACGGGAATAATCAAGGCAGCGAAAATTTGACGCAGATGAAATCGCGGGCATGTTAAAATAAATAAACTTTAAAAATAAAGAAGATAATTAGAACCGCCTTCTTTTTTTGAAGTAGTAAACTTACATCGTTCTACTTTCATACACGTAAAGTTTTGTCAAACAGTGTCGTCCCATCGTACAGTACCTAGGTACTGTTGGCCATAGCTGTATAGAGGCTTCCAAAAGGCGGATGTAACGGAGTCAAATCCGATGACATATCATGCCATGTCCGCGCCACGTTCATGGCTCATCCGTTCCACGTCCAATCTACGCGAACTAACTCGCCCTGAGTAGTCCTGCAAATAAAGGCAAATCTAAACTTATATTAATACTAGCTGACCCAGCGAACTTCATACCGCCTCAGAATCAATAAATGTTGTGTTAACTTATCAAATCCCACCAACACAAAGCAAAGAGCACCAAGTACCATATACCCATGTTAGACCAAGTTATGACAAACTGGTACTTAGAAGGCATAAAGAGTTTTCTAGCTACCACACACCCATGTTAGGTGACTTTGTATTCTTAAATAAGTATTCTTAAATTTTCTAATTTTCCGCGCAATTTTTAATTTTTTTTCTTTTATAAGAACCTACTCCTGACAATAACAAACACAACAGTGAAAAAAAAAAGTGAAATCAGTCCAGCCGTTCACGCGTGATGGCGTGACCACGGGAAATAGGGATTCATTTATATATATATATAGATTATATAGCGGAAGAATGTGCTTGGTTGAACGCGCTAATGTCTGGAACTACTGGTTCGAATAGAAAAATCTTTTAGTGTTGGATAGCCCATTTATCGTGCAAGGATATAACATCACGCTGGAACCCTTATGAGCCGAGCACAAGAAAAAGCGGGCCAAAGCTAGTGAAACTATATTTTCGTTTCATACTTGATTATATTCGAACGCAATGTGATTTGTATATACAAATTGATGTATCTGTTTGTAATGTCAAAATAACTGCTTTTTACTAAACGTATATGAAAGTATATATCTTTCATTTTTGTGGCTGCGAAATCATTAATCGCATGACGCATCACCTCTCCTACTGTGGGTGGAGCGTGTCAAATTTTTTAACTGACTAAAACAAACCCGTATTCCTTCAGTTGCCTATGCCTATTCATTTGTGGGTTGGTTAAAATCTATAGTGCATATTTAGTTGCAAATTCATAATATCTAAGTACTTCGAGAACTGTATTTAAATACCTACCTATCCACCGTGTATTGGTATAACCATTTATAAAATGCATTTTATGACTCGAAGCAATAAACTTTTAATAAAACTTATAACCCAAGTTTATAGTTTAATCTTGGTTTACAGACTTAAGAAGGATCTATCAAAATAAAATGCTACGGAAGTTTTTATTGAAAGCAGTTTCCTATGAAATTACTAAAAGGCAATTGTGAAGTAATTACCAAGAGGAACCTCAGCTGGTTATTAAGATTTGAATTGCTGGAAATTTCCTTTTTAATGGGGAAAAACTGTATTGGGTTTAAGCAACGATTTCAGGATGGTTTATTTTATCATTTCGATTCAGTCCATCCCTTGCTGCCCTCTTTTAACGACACTCTAAGGGCGCTTACAAACCAACGACACTCGATTGACGACGAGCGCTGCGGCGTAGTCGCCTAGTTGTGGAGTGTATAGTAGTCACGTAGTAGTTGTGAAATAGTCTCGGACACCAGACGTATTCTTGCTCTTGTTAAACATTACTGCGTATTAATATGTTTATTGAAGATAAAGAAGAATTGTTGCTTTTTCTTTTGCTGCGTCGTCGTCAACGAAAAAGAAAAAAGCGATCAGTGTGGGTGCATAATTTTCTATCATACAGGGAACAACATAGTCAATTTGTCATACTGTATCCGCTTTTGCGAAACAACGAAGAAATGGGCCTAAAAATGTATAGAATCTTTCTACAAAGACATGTTTTGAGGTCTCATTTGTTATACATACTATATCATTCCGTCTCTTGTTAGTATTGTCAGCAGTGTAGGTAAGCATGGTGTGCTGTTTTAATACTAATTACATAATGAAAAGCTGCCGAACAGTCAGCACGTTGTAGGTTTTAAAAAGTAGATCTGTGGGAAAAAAGAAGGGATGGAAGTTTGCTACCTTCAAAATTGCTCTCTGAGCTCTTTCAAGAGGAAGCAAATTCGTTTTTGGTGCACCGCCCCAAGAAGTTATACAGTATTGAATAATAGATTGACATAGGGCCAAATAAACTTGTGTTATTAATTTTTTGTCTGCTAATGTTCTTAATTTCTTAAAAACATATATCAGTTTGCGCACTCTTTTACTAAGGCTTTCAATATGTATTTTAAAAGAAAGTATTTCATCCATTATAACCCCCAGGTATTTAATGTTGCTCGTTTTGATGATAGAAGGACAATTACACGTGCTGACTGCACCGTTTCCGCATTTATGGGCATATAGATGAGGGTTAGTAATGTTAGGTTGAGGTTTTCGCGAATTTAATCCTAATTGAGCGATTTCGAACAGTTCACCTCTGCTTTTTGCGGTAAATATTAACGCCGTGTCGTCGGCATATGATATTATTTTACCGTCTTTAATATTTAGATTACACAAGTCATTAATATAAATCAGGAATAGTGTGGGGCCCAGAATACTCCCCTGGGGTACACCGAAACTAGTATTTTTCTGTTCATTACTCATAATATTGTCTATTTTAACACATTGGTACCGGTCGTCTAAATAGTCAGTAAAAAGTTTCAGCGGCGTTCCTCTTATTCCTATGGTTTCTAATTTGTTCAGAAGAAGAGAAACAGATACCGTGTCGAACGCCTTGGCTACATCGAGAAAGACCCCCAGGGTCTGGTGTCCTTTGCCAAGTTCTCGTTAGATATAATCAGTCAAGCTATACACCACATCGGCAGTCGATAATTTTGCTCTAAAACCAAATTGCGCAGGGGAATAGATTTTGGTTTTTTCTAGATAATTAACTAGTCTAGTGTATATAATTTTCTCTAGTATTTTTGAAATCGACGGTAGTATGGATATTGGCCTATAATTATTAACTACGTCTTTACTTCCGGGTTTAAAGATAGGGATTACAACTGCCTTTTTTAGGCATCTCGGGAAAATTCCTTCGGAAAAGCAGATTCGAAAAATATGCGTTAGGGGAGGTATCAAAATATGCTTAAAGAGTTTAAGAATCTTATTGCTTATATTATCCCATCCAGCTGCACAATCATCCTTTAGCCCGGAAATTATTCGGGATATTTCATCTTCATCAGTGTCCAACAGACCAAAAGATTTTGAGTAACGGCTATTGATTGATTTTTGGACAGAGGATTGGTCGCAATATTGTGGAATCTGCTCGGCAAGAGTTTTCCCAACATTTATAAAAAGTTATTTACCGTGTTAGCTGTAATGAGTGGTGACGAATTTGCAAGTAGTAAACTCGAACTTGACTCGCGCTGTTTAGACATATTGGTGATATTTTTAATACTTTTCCAAAGTTGTTTGCTATTTTTACCTGCTCTATTTAATTGTTTTTTATCGTAATCAGTTTTTACATTCTTTAGGAGATTATTGCAAAAAATTCTGTATCTTTTATAAGTAGTTTGAATTATAACATTATCAGGGTATCTCTTAGTTTTCTGATGAAGTTTATCTCTATGTCTTATACAGCGAATTAATCCAGAAGTAATCCAGGGTTTAATATTATAAAGTTTCTTATTTACTGTAGAAACTGTCGTGTTATGTAATATTGCATGTTGGACCTGTATTATTAAGTACGATAAAGCCAAATTAGCGTCAGCAGTATTGTAAACTAGGCTAAAGTCTATGTTGCATAAATCACATTCGAGTTTGTTTGTGTTTAATTTGCTAATAGTCGGAGGACGATTTAGCTTAGGCAGCGATAAACTTGTACCAATTTTGATTACTGTTAGTAGAACTGCGTGATGGTCAGTAATTGTTGAGTTAGTAAAAAGCGTAATATATGATTGGCTAGTTTTGATCATCATATGATCTAAGCAGGAACCGCACTGATGTGTAGGCAATGTGTGAGCGGGAAGAAAACCATAGTATGAACAGATGTTAAGATAATCCTGGATCCCTGCATCGCAGTTCTCAGAACCAATATTTATGTTTAAATCACCCGTTAGTATAACATTCTTAAATGAACTGAGTGCTTGGAGAATCTGGTTTAAGGATTTGTTAAAAGAATCTAAGTTTCTAGCGGAAGGGGACCTATACATTGCGATTACCGCTGTGCTTGTACCAATTTTGATGACTAAACAATTGCTCATACACTCTCACAGTCAAAGTTCAGTCTATGAAGAAAAATGTTAAAGTTATCCATGTTTTTAAAAATACTACGAATATTTTGAGTTAGTACAGTTAGTGAATTTTGATAGTCGGAAATATATTTTATGCAGTCCTCAACTTCGCATGTCTTTGATACTGTTAAAAATGTATTATCAATATCTGTAATTAATTTATCATCCATATTTAACTATAAATAATAATAAAAATGAAGTCTAAAAATAATCAAGAATGCGGCGCTCTTAGGCGCCGTCATAATCTATCGAATTATATACCTGTATTCGGCAGCTTTTTTGGCCGGACAATCTGTGTCTCCCGTTTTGTGGTTGGCTAGTTTTTTAAAACGAGAACATGTAGCACATTTAGGCGGGTTGGCCTTCTTTGCACAGTCTTGTGTTGAGTGCCCTTCTTCACCGCAATGTCCACAGGTGGGGACAGTTAATTTGCAACTCTTGGCTGCGTGACCGTACTGGTGGCAGTTGTAACATCTAGTTACCAGAGTGAAGTCTCGTACCGGGCAGGATGTCATGTAAATAGTCTATCCTGTGTGATAAGGGCCTTACGAATTACGGCTGGAACTTCTATAATAAAATTGCAATTCTCCGCATCTTTCCTGCCAGACTTGTGACTCAGTTTTATCGAGGACAGAAACATATCTTGGGACATAGTCGGCAGTTTTTCAGACAAGGTCTGTTCAAATATACATTTAAAAACTTCATTTTCAGCCATTGAAGTGGGCACTCCTATGACTATAATGCGTGGTTTGCGTTTTTGAGGATCGTCTACGGTAAGGCCTGACGAAGCGAGTTGGACTGTTTGCCTTAGCTTATCGAGGTCATCTCTGGTCTCAGTGCTGATTATCAGGCCTCCTTTTCCTATTTTGCGCACGCCTCGATTTTTTTTTTTTTTCAGGATGGGAAATCATCAAATGCCTTCTCCCGCTCTGGGCGGAGCGGGAGGGCGTGTCAGACTTTTACTGACTAAAACCCACCCGTGTTCCATCAGTTGCCCATGTGCCAGGGTCACGAACAATCACGCGACCCCGGCAGGCATCGGTCCTAGTAGACCCCTACACTGCTGCTGACATCTCTTTGAGGCGCACGTGGAACACTGCGCGCCGTCGACCCGAGCTTGGTCCTTACCGGGCGGCGAGCTACCCATTGCTCGCCACCCGCAAGCTCGCGCCTACGGTGGCCGGGAGTCCGCTATCGACTCCCGACGCCCGGGGCGTCTCCTCCTGCGGACGCCTCGAACTTTAAGTTTCATTTCTCCGGGACTTATAATTTTCTGGACCATGTTTTTGGTTTCATCACTGGTCAGTGAGTTATCACAGGGATAAATCGCCACGGAGCTAAAATTATTGGGGCGAACAAAGCTGTTGGACCTCTTCTTCACCGTATCGGCAAAAGATGCAGTAGCCGCACCCTGTTTCGAACAGGACTCTTGAATTGTCCGGTTCATCTCGGTTAGGCAGTCAGACAGGTCTCGAGCTTCGGCCATTGTTTTTAGGGTGGCATGGTTCTGTATGGCTTTTTGCTTAAGCGACTGGTATTGAACAGCCATTTGCGAAGCTCCATGGCCAATTTTGCGGCAGAGACTGCTAATTTTTAACTTCTGCTCAGAGTTTAATTTTCCTTCAGAAGTAATAGCACATACCTCATTGAGGCACTGCTCAATAGATCCCATCCAGGACTGGATCTCCGGAGTGGACACTACTTCGATACCCTCATCTTGGTCCTTTCTTGTTTGTCGCGGCGGTGTCGGTGCTGGGATCCCGGTACCGGCCCCGGTAATCAGGGTTGGTGTCGGTGGAGGGCTGCGACGTATCATCGCGCTCCGATTAAAGGGGCTGCCTTCCATAAACCAGAAAAGATTGAAAAATAATCCAGTCCGTTCATTATATTAACTTCTCACTTAAAATGTTTTCTGTATAACACGCTAATACACTAAAACTAGGTCACTATTTATGCGAACGTTAATTTATTTAATGATTAAAATGCATTGATGTGCACGTCCGTATGCATTGAATGCTTACTTAAATATAAACAAGTAGTGCGTTGGTTTGTAGTGTTAGCTCCGTAAACGTCGTTGATGTTGCGTGCCGCTTGTGCCGCGTTGCTGCCACGACGGTACTCATAGTCCATAATTACTCGAATTTTTAACGTATCCATGATGACGAAAAAGATTGAAATGCGATGAAAATGTAACACTAATCAATCGCCATGGGATCTGGAGGCAAAGGTCCTCGCGCACATGTGGGAGTGGCGCGAGGAGGCGAAACGCCGGGGCGAAACTCCGCTGCCGCGACAAATCGCGGCACGGCGGACAGAGCTCCGGCAGGATCTCATGGCGACATGGCGGGTACGATTGTCGCAACCCAGCGCAGGGCACGCCACAATTGCGGCGGTAAGTCCCCTCTTTGAGGAGTGGATAGAGAGGCGCCACGGCGTCCTCACCTTCCGCCTGACGCAGGTTCTCACCAGGCATGTGTGCTTCGGTGGGTTCCTGTTCAAGATAAAGCGGGAGGATACGTCCGGGTGTTTCCATTGCGAGGATCGTCTGGAGGACACGGTGGAGCATACGGTGGAGGTGTGCCCTGCCTGGGCGGAGCACCGCCGTGTCCTCGTGGAGGCGATCGGCGGCGGCGACCTCTCGCGGCCGGCCCTGGTGCGAGCCATGGTACGGAGCGAGAGGGAATGGGAAGCCGTCACCTCCTTCTGCGAAGCAGTAATGCTTGCGAAGGAGGAGGCGGGGCGCGTGAGGGAGTGGCAGTCTCTGCGCCCTAACGTCCCTAGCCGCCGCAGGAGGAGACGCTCCGAGCGTCGGGAGTCGATAGCGGACTCCCGGCCACCGTAGGCGCGAGCTTGCGGGTGGCGAGCAATGGGTAGCTCGCCGCCCGGTAAGGACCAAGCTCGGGTCGACGGCGCGTAGTGTTCCACGCGCGCCTCAAAGAGATGTCAGCAGCAGTGTAGGGGTCTACTAGGACCGATGCCTGCTGGGGTCGCGTGATTGTCCGAAAGAGATACCGGGACCCTGGCACATGGGCAACTGATGGAACATGGGTGGGTTTTAGTCAGTAAAAGTCTGACACGCCCTCCCGCTCCGCCCAGAGCGGGAGAAATCATTTGATGATGTCCCATCCTGAAAAAAAAAAACACTAATCAATAAACAAATGACTACTTTTGGAAAAAGAATTCCATGTTTTTAAAATAATATTAATTTGAAATTAGAATTCTTAGACAATCAAAAATTATTTTGATTTGAAATGGCCAGTACTGCAGAACGGCAATTTCATAGGTAAAGACCTATTATAATTGTATAACTAGCTTTTGCCAGCGGTTTCACCCGCGAGGCAATTATCCCTCAGAAATGTATTACCGGAATGAAAAATAACTTACGTGTTAATCCAAGTTATAACCTATTAGTGTGTTAATGTTCATCCGAATCCGATAAGCACTATTTACAATTGGGTAGTGGAGGTCAGATAGGCAGTCGCTCCATTTAAAATACTGGTATTCAGCTGCATCCGGTTAGATTGGAAGCCGACACCAAAATAGTTGGGAAATGCTAGGCAGATGAGTATTTACGGGAAAGAGTAACAAACATCCATACATCCTCACAAATTTCCACTTCTATACTTATCTATCTACTAGCTTCTGCTCCCCTGACCCTTCCCGTCGCATCGATTTGCCTGCTAGTTTTCGTCCATTTTTCGTTGCTGCTCGCTCCTTTTGAGTTATAGTGGGTCAACCTTAAAAGATAGACATATGCTCTCGCGGACTTTTTTTTAGAACTTTTTAAAAGGAACAATGAGGATCAGCGACGATTTTAGTTAAATATGTAGAATTACAGTCATACCTAAACCAATTATTTCAGTGAAAGAATTATTAAAATTGGACCAAAAATTACGAAGTTAGAGCGGTTTTAATTTTGCATTTTCAAAAACGCTCGCCAATACGCACAATTCGTTGATGACGTCATTTTCCACGTTGGCGTCCGCGGCACGGCCGCGCACGTTCTTTCTGCCTTTAGTTACGTGACTCGCAGAACATTTAAACGAATAATGTCTTCTTAAAATATTGTATCGTGCCACGATGCGAAAATACAAGTGTTGCTACACCGGACAAATTGTTATTTTGTGTTCCAAAATACCCAAAAAAATAGAAAAAAGTGGTGTACTTTCATGAGGAGCGACGCCCCATGTCCCCTTAACTAAAAGTACTTTATACTGCATTTCAAAAATTTTGACTTGAATAATTTATTTTAACTAAATCTATTTTTAATCGCAATTAAAAAGGTGTGGATTAAAACTAGTAGTTATGAACTAAAATTCACAGCAACGAACGCTTCGCCTTCACGTGCAAAAACAGTACTGTATTTTTGTTTTCCTTTTCTTTTGCTCATATCTCGAAAATGGCGTTTCCTATCGCAAAAATAGTGAAATTTTCGACCTCCTTTACAACACCCTTACATATAAATCTCAACACGTGGGTAATATTTTTTTTTTATTTTTCGAAGAAAAAGTGAAAACTCCATATAAAAGGATTATTCCGATCTGTCACCCCGCTTTGTCCCCTTAGAGTGACAGATAGGAAAAAAAAGTTTGATCTGTCCCCCTGGTTAGCAATGAGGGGACAGTTCGAACTTTATTCACTCCTTAACGGTTTTATCTGTCCCCCTATCACTGATAGGGGGACAGATGAAACTTTTTATTCCTGTTTGTCCCCCACATAATATAATATATTAATTCTTAAAAGTAATGCCACACATACTGCAACATTACATTAAATTAAAGACTAGTGGTTTAGGTTTATAATCATCTGTATTTAAATAAGTTACAAATATTTCTTTCTTTTCTATTAATCAGCTACAGTCCCATAAATGACAGTACGTATAGTAGATACAATTACAATCAGTCTTCTGATTTCACTTAATTCAACTTATTACAATAAAAAATATACTAATAATAAGAATATTTTGTTTTGTTATTGATTGATAGAATCAGTCACAGTCCAATAAATCACAATAGGTATTGTACAATCAGTCTTCTGATTTGACTTCATATAAGTTACAAATGAAAACTTTTAAATAATAATAAACTTAAACTTGTAAATAATCTCAAAATATAAATTAACGAAAGTTACAAATGAAAGCTTTTAAATAAACTAATAATAAACTTAAAGTTGTAAATAATCTCAAAACATAAATAAACGAAAATCACTAGTATAACGAATTTTAAAACTTTTCCAAAGGTCGTAAAAATAATATATAAATAAAATATCTATCGCAACTTCTCCAACAAGTGACCAATAGTAATTTCACCACCTACAAACTGCATATTTTATAAATCTTTAAGTTGTTATTCGCAAAATAAGTTTTGATATTAACTATAGTACTGATTTATAGAGCACAGACAAATTTTATTTTGTTTGATAACTCTTACAGGAATGAAAACGTCAAAACTTGAATTTATTTACTTCATTCCTGAATAATACAGAATTAATTACCTTAATAGAAGCTGCAATTTTATCTAAATATGTAAAATTTTCTTATTAGGAACCTTTCCTCATCTAAAAGTTAACATATTGTTAGTAAAAATTAACATTTGTAATATGATATGAAGTCAAATCAGTGGACTGATTGTTATTATACTTATTATACCTGCTACGTGATTTATGGGACTGTGACTGATCGATACAGAAACAAAAGAAATATTTATAATTTATTTAAATACAGGTCGTTGTAATAATCTAAACCACAAATCTTTTATTTAATTGTTAATAGTAAGCTTATAACGTGTAGAATTACTTGTAAGAATTAATTTAAATTCTATGGGGGACAAAAAGGAATAAAAAGTTTTATCTGTCCCCCTATCAGTGTTTTATCAGTGATATGGGGACAGATGAAACCGTTAAGGAGTGAATAAAGTTCGAACTGTCCCCTCATTGCTAACAGGGGGACAGATCAAACTTTTTTTCCGATCTGTCCCCCTAAGGGGACAAAGCGGGGTGACAGACCGGAATAATCCATATAAAACACGTCCATTGCGCGCGCCTCGCGCTTTGCCTTCACGTGCCTCGCCTTCATGTGCAAAAACAGTACTGTATTTTTGTTTTCCTTTTCTTTTGCTTATATCTCGAAAATGGCGTTTCCTATCGCAAAAATAATGAAATTTTCGACCCCCTTTAGAACACCCTCAAATATAAATCTCAACACGTGGGTAATATTTTTTTTATTTTTCGAAGAAAAAGTGAAAAATTCCATATAAAACACGTCCATTGCACGCGCCTTGGTCTCTCAAAAAATTCATTGCGTAGCACACCCAAGTAAAAGCTGAAGAGTTAAGTACGTTTAGTGTTGCATAGCCCATTTATCGAGGAAGGCTATAGACTATATATTATATAAGGTCACGCAAAGACCCTTAGGAGCCGAGCACAAAGAAAAACGTCACGCATACAAAGACGTCGCACGGGCAGGCGATTCGATGCAACGGGATGGGTTGGGGAAGCAGGAAATTTGACGCGGACGAAGTCGCGGGCAGAAGCTAGTAAGAAATATTATTTAAAATAGGTAGAGAGGTGCCTACACATTGTAGAAACACGAAAAAGGTACCTACCTGCCAAATCAAAACATTCTAAAACGTAGTACCTACCTGTGCACTGGAATAAATTGTTTTTTTTTTACTTTTCAACCATAAACGAATCAATCTTCGCGAGATTGTCCGACTGGGCTTTGGGTAAATCCGACTTCCATGTTTCCTATCTACCAATATCGATAAAACATAAATAAACAAGAAACAACGATTAAACTCCGCAAATCATAACAAAGCAGTGCGGCGCGCGGCGGGCGATCGAGCCTCGTGACGTCATCAGCAGTTTCGCGCGCGCGGCTTGCGTTTTAAACTCCCTTTTTTTAAAGTTTAATAACTTCGTAATTTCTCGACGGATTTGAGTGATTCAAAAAGAAATGAATTCAAATATTTATATTGTATTCGATGTAGTATTCAAAATTGCTATATCCTTTTGTCGAATTGATCCTCATTCCGTCATACATAATTTTTGCGTTACTTTAACCGTTTACGCAGCGCACGCAACGGAAACTCTCAAAAGGAATAAATTTTCCCCGTTTTTGCAACATTTTTAATTACTGCTCCGCTCCTCTTAGTTGTAGCGTGATGTTATGCGTTGTGTTAAGAGTTTGTTTGTTTGTTTGTTGAACGCGCTAATCTCAGGAACTACTGGTCCGAATTGAAAAATTATTTTTGTTTTGGGAAGCCTATTTACTGAGGAAGGCTATATTACATCAAGCTACAATCAAAAGGAGCGGAGCAGCAACGAAAAATGGACGAAAACTGACAGGCAATTTTATGCGACGAGAAGGGTCACGGGAGCAAAAATTTGACGCGGACTAAGTCGCGGGCAGAAGCTAGTTTGTAATATTAGGAGGATGTCACACCTCTACTCTCCGAAGAGTTAGAGGAGGGATTATGGTTAAGTAATAGCAGCCGCACGGGTTGAAAGTTAAGGTTAAGCTACGCTTGATGCGGTTGAACCGTGGATGGGTGACCATCTTTACATACCAAGACCCTTCCGTGCCTCGGAAAGCACGTTAAACCGTTGGTCGGCTGTCTTTCGTAGATCTTAGACAGTCATTACGAGTTGTCAGAAGCTGACAACCAGTCATACCAAGGGGTACCGTATTACCCAGTAATTGGGTTGTGGAGGTCTGATAGTCAGTCGCTGACAACCAGTCATACCAAGGGGTACCGTATTACCCAGTAATTGGGTTGTGGAGGTCTGATAGTCAGTCGCTCCATGTAAAATACTGGTACTCAGCTGCATCCGATTAGACCGGAAGCCGACACCAACATAGTTGGGAAAGCAATGTGTTATTTATCTATATATTAATACGTGAAGCGAAAACTTTGGATCCCTTTTCACGAAAATTAGGCGGACGGAGGAGTATGAAATTTCGCACACTTATAGTTTATAGAGAGAAGAAGTGACGAATGCTAATATTTTTTAAAATTATGCGTAAAAATACATTATTTTCAATAAATAACACGTTACACACACTACTATTCACTACCGTGTATTTAATACACACATGCACAAATCGAGTCTGTATTTGTTTTTGGTATTATTTGTCTATAGCCTTACTGAATGTGTCAAATATAATTATGGAATACGAAAGTTTATTGTCGAAATCTGTGGTCCAATCGAGAATATCTTTAATATTTTGTATCTATAGTCTTACTGAATGTTAAGTATAACCATAAGTAATAAATATGACAACATGAAGTAAATGCTGTTCTGTCACCTATCAAAACTGTAATCTTATGTAATACTTTGAAATAATCTATATAATGTATTAATAAGTGAATCAAAAACATTGCACATCGTTGTACGAACATTGTGCGAACGGCGGTGTATGAAATTTGGCACATTTAAAGTTTATTTGGAGAAATAGTGCTGAAAACTAATATTTGTATATATTTACTTTTAAATGAATAATGGTCGAGTTTCGACATCTGGGCGACCACTAGTTTTTATTGAAAGCCGGCCAACAAAGATCAACTTTGGGAAATCAGCAGATGATAATGACTCTCCAAAGATGGTAGAGTTATATTTATAGTTCATCCATATTTCTCCAGTTAAGTTTAAGTCCCATATAAAAGGATGCCAGACGATTGCCTATTTAATTTTATCATATTGATTTATCATGCCTTTGATAAAACTTTCAGTAGATTGTAGTGTCTGCTCTACTAAATAATCATTTTTATCTACTAATAGACTGGGTAATGAAATGGCCCATAAATTAGTTCTCAGACTTTGATAATGTTTAATTATCATTTATTGAACTAAAATTTTGCTAAGAAATGAATAGTTTTCTTTGGTACCTGCGTGCTAAATTAGTTATAATAATTTGTGAAAGTATCATCAAAGCAATGTGTTATTTATTTTTATTGAAAGCCGGCCAACAAAGACCAACTTTGGGAAATCAGCAGAGGTAGACACTCGAGATTTTCCAGAGGGCTATAGAACGGAAAATTCTGGGTTAGGACCGAAGTTATGTAAGTAAGAAAAACTGATCGAGTTAGGAATACAACCATCCGTTCCATCACAAATGTAACTAATTTGGACTGGAAAGCTGCCACGCAAAAATGTAGTCATCATGCCAGATGACCAATGCGCCAAACTTACGGACCCAGTGGGTCCATCTTAGTGGCAAGCGACATCGCGTTAGGATCAGACGGACATGGTGGGATGGTCTGGGTCCTTCATCAAAAACTGGTCCTTAGCAGCTTTAAACAGGTAGTGGCCCTGCAATGGGACATCGCAGGATTACAATAATAGGGATAGTCCGTGGCATCGCCCGCGTCAGTGTAGATTTTTCTAGAATAATGAGGGGTATTGAAAAGGACTTCGTGTACCTATATCATTTTTTGTGAACCTGAAAACTTTTTTGTAAATTTTCATGATGATTGGTTGAGAAGTGGTGGCCCGACTAACGAACAGGTAGGTACAGTAATTTGTGTAATTTATTTCATCACCACTGCTCTCAAAACGGTGATAGAAACACCATAAGGAAATGATCAATGTTCTTGAATTAAAAATTTAAAGAATATGGAACATCTCCCTACACGTTTTTTTTGGAATTAATGAAATAAATTACACAAAGTTAAGCACCTGTCTAGGTTTGAAGCCACGACCCACAACTCGAAAGTCGAGGCCTTTACTACAGGTTCACCAATGCTCTCAAGAGCTTGATGACGATGAAAGATCAACCTAATCACCACACCCATCTTTAAATTGTCCGTAATGGTTAATTGAAGATACGAAACTCTTACAAACATTGAATTACTCAATATTACCCGTATTTCCTTCCAAATATAAAAATTAAATCTTTTGCCATTCCCGGGCTTAATTTTTTTCCCTATTAAGATTACATGGGCGGGCAATTTTATCGTTTCTACCATCGGGTCTCTCAAGGTTAGCGGGATTAACAGATTTTAATCTTAATATTGCTTTTAGGCGACAATTTTAATAACGAACTTGAAAGGACTCGTAAAAAGCTAGGTCCCAAATTTTTGATAACAGGTTTTTTTTTTAATTGAAGGTTTTTATTTGCTTCAGTAACTGTACTTAATAAATTACAGTCAGAAGCCCGAAAGTCTGACAATCAGTTCTTACCAAGGGGTTGTGGAGGTCAGATAGGCAGTCGCTCCATGTAAAATACTAGTATACAGCTACAATCTGGTTAGACTGGACGCTAACCCCAACATATCATAGTTGGGAAATGGCTTGACAGATGATGATAATCACCTAATATATAACCGACGCGCGACGGCGAATATTATTAACGAGATGTCGTGATGGTCCAGTGATTAGGGGTCTAATAGGACCGATGCCTGCCTGGTCGCGTGATTGTTCGAAAGAGATACCGTGACCCTGGCACATGGGCAACTGATGGAACACGGGTGGGTTTTAGTCAGTAAAAGTCTGACACGCCCTCCCCGCTCCGCCCAGAGCGGGAGAAGTCATTTGATGATTTCCCATCCTAAAAAAAAAAAAAAAATGGTCCAGTGATTAAGGCCTCGTCTCTCATGGATGAGGCTGTAGGTTTAAATTCTGGCGAGACCTAGTTTGAATTTTCAATTCTTCTTAAAAGAATACACAGAAAGGGATTCCAATTTTTTGTTACTTACTTTTTGAAATCGCGGCTCACGACGAAAGTGGTATGTATGGGTAGAGGACACATAGACGAACAAAACATGTCAAGTAGTACGGGTCCCCAAAGTGTCACGTTACCGAGATATTTGAAGGTAAACATCGACATATGAGTACAACGACAATCATTAAGAATATACTAATTACGTGTCGCAGTGTTCGCAGAGTTCACTGCCGGACAGTTAGGAATACGAAACAGTGAACTACAAGTGAGAGACAAGTGATTCTGATTAAAGTATCTGATTACTACATTTGTGACTATTTGAATAAATAGTTAAGTGATTTAGATGTAAATTATTTCTCCCAAACCTCAGTTCATAACAGTAGGTAGGTACTCTTCCACTTGGGGAAGACAGTGCATAGTCAGGATTCAAGGACCCTTTGTAGGGATGTGTCTAATACTCGTCGTACAGAGTACACACCTAGTACTCATTTTAGAGGTAAAGTAAGTAGCGTAAAAATACTGCAACGGTCAAATCCCACTCGAAACCAAACAAAGGTTCTCTCTAGACTCTATTCTACTTAAAAAAGAAAAAACGTCCTGTAATATTTTATTATGACTGAGGTTGAATAAGTAAGATTGTATCTAATTAGCATTTTAATTAGCAGTCATTAAGTACTCAAGCGTAAGACGAAGGTAGGGAAAATAAAATTGTTCAAAGATTTGATTACCATTTAGAGGTGCTTCGGAAGAAAAATTGCGGTTCTATTTTTAATAATGCTCGTGATTTTTATAATGTTGGACTAATATTAATATTTGGTTTAGATTTACAAAATCTTGACTAGGAGGATTTACAAAATCTTGACTATGTGAAGGAATTGTATATTTTAGAAATGTAAATCCATATTACCTGAATAATTCAACTATCTAGCGTTTTCTCAACTACCTATCTATTTTTTTGTGGGTGAGAAATCATCATGTAGGGTCCTGAAGGAACACGAGTGGGTTTTAGTCAGTAAAAGACTGACACGCCCTCCCGCTTCGCCCAGAGCGGAATTCATTTGATGACTTCACAAAAAAAAAAAAAAAATTGACCCGTGTGGTGGAACACGCCCGTTCCTCCCTCGACGGAGCAGGAGACATCATTTGATGATTTCCCAGACACAAAAAATTTGAATCACAACACACGCTTCCTATAGCTTTTAAATCCTCTACATAAATCAACTAATCAAATAGACAAAGAAACATTTATAAGACAGAGTAATTTACACGTGTATCCTACTACTTAAATTAAGCGAACTAAAACTTAATCCAAAGTTTCGTATAAACAAATGAAAGTCGCTCAACTGTCCCCAGTGTTAGACAACTAGGATAGGAGTAATTAATACACGGTACATTCTATCTACAAATTGACGGTGGAACGGCTAAGTAACTGAGATTAGGGAGTAGGCGTAAGTTGGATGCGGGTTGAACACAGAGGAAATAGTAAATGGAGTACATTTCTAAATAGTTTTTTACGGTATCAAACTCAAGGAAAATTAAATAAATTCATTCAAGATCAAAATTAGAAGTCGTTTATTCCAACAAGCCTGAGAGTCAGTACTTTTGAACGTCAAAATTACATAAGACAGTCCTCAAAAGTCACCTCACCTCAGTCCTTCACCACTTCCTAGTGCTTTTAGGAAGAAGTGGCGCAATAAACTCCCCAGCACCACAGCTGTCTGTTCTGTAAGAACTTGATTCTATATAATTGTAAGACCTACAAATTACGACTTAGAAAATATTCAATTAAATTATTTGTCATATGTCAGCTAGCACAATAGCAGTTAGTATTTACTCACTACACGTAGTAACTCATCACTACTACTCACTCATAAACCCTCATCTATCCAGTAACTTCCGTGTTGTAAGATTTTAATGTACTTGGGGATATCACATCACTTCCGTCTTTTGCCTACTCGCTGTCTTTAAATAAGTAATTTTCCTGTAAAGCTTAATTGCTAAGTTAGGACATAATCTAATCTACATAATCTAAACTTCTAAACTAATATTATAAATGCAAAAGTAACTCTGTCTGTCTGTCTGTCTGTCTGTCTGTCTCGCTTTCCTGCTAAAACTACTGAACCGATTTAAATGAAATTTGGCACACAGATAGTTTAGAGCCTGAGAAAGGACATAGGATACTTTTTATCCCGTTAGTATGTTCCCGCGGGATAATTTCCGACCTCCACGCGGGCGAAGCCGCTGGCAAAAGCTAGTTTTATAATAATAATAATAATAGAGATATGATTGCTTCTATTAAAAACACACTTATTATATGTTATAGTATGATTATTTTTATTACCATAACTTTTAGCGACGAATCATTATGGTTTTAATAAAAATGATTATTTTTCCAATTACGGAGTATTTTATTCAGTTTATCAATTTATTTTCACTTTCTAGATTTACTATAATATTTAGACTGGGCCATACCAGTTTATCCTAGAGTGTGCGTATTTATATCAGGATCAACTAGTTTGGCCTAGCCTAAACTGATCTGTCCTATCGGGCTTAGGAAAAATTAGTTTGGACTAGCCTAAACTAGTTTATCCTGCCGGGCTTAGGACAAATTAGTTTGGACTAGGCTATACTAGTTAATCCTATCGCGTATAGGAAGAACTAGTTTAGCCTAGGCAAAACTAGTTTGTCCTGAAATCGGGTTTGGCCGGTAACATATACAACATTATTTTTAGTATATGCGAAACCTGAATATAGTTTGTTCAGAATCAGTAACTGAATCGATTCCAATAATTTTTACACCATGTTATATTTTGTACCAAAAATATTTAATTACGCTTAAAAGTTGGTATCCGCAATCATCTGTTTGCACACAGGGGTCACGAAAGTTCATAACGGCCGCGTACGGCGGTGCGGTGGCGTAGGCGCGGGACCGCGCGACGGCGCCCCGCCCCCCCTTCTTTCAGTCGCCCGAATGCTACGGACAGATGTGCACGTATCAGTCACGTCACGCAACAATACGGAATCGCGAGCGCGCGGACGCACAGTGGAACGAATGTATGGGAGCGGTTGGACGTAGACATGTCCGAAAAATAAGAGTAAAATTATGACAAACTAATGATGCCATCTTATTCGATTACTTAATGCCTTCATAAATTGTGGTGATGAATTTCTTCATAACTCCCATATTTCGGGAGTAATTTGAGAAAATGTGAAATTTTACTATGAAAATGAGTGTATCGAGCTCTCTCCCTCCTGATTCCGGGCTTGTTTCAAGTAGCGGTCTCTAATATCGTAATGCTATTACTAAGAGCTATATTTAATACTAAGACACATAGTGCGCCAAATGTGCACTTTCTGGGATAAAAGGAAATGAAAATTTAAAAAAAAAAACGTTTTTTCCCCATTTGTATTTACTTTAAACCGCAGACAGACTTATTAAGAGGTCTATAAATATATTATATATATACAGAAATATATATTAACAAAAATATTCACAAGAACTGATGAGAGTATGACTTTTAAGTAAGTTGATAATAAATTACCTAGTTTCATTAAAAGTACAATAAATAATTAAGATGTAAGCTCTAATTTACTAAGTTACACATTTTAAAACAATAACATCATTTAATTATCTTCGTCATCATCATCATCATCAATTAATTCAAATTCAGAATCGATGTCCGCTAAATCATTTATGTTAACAAATTCGATATCACTTTTCTCAGAATCCGTAAGCTCATAAAATTCCTTAAAAGAAGATTTTTTTACAAACTTATTTCCTTTTGGACGGATACTTGTAACAAGTGGATCAGAAGACAGTAAAAGATTGTGCATAATATCTTCATTGCATGAGATACTGCTATGCTTTCGAGAATGCCCCTCTCTATATTTTCTAAAATCTTTATTTCTAGCCTCAGATGCCTCTTCGGATAGAAAACCAATGGGCACAATTGACATGTTCTGAACTATGTCTGGCCCATGCATTAAAATTTTATGAAGTGAAGAAGGCATATAATACCATGGGTATAACTCCACGTAAAGCTTAGCAGTATCAAAGCAGAACTCTCGGAATTTAGTTACGTTGATCTTCTCTCCTGATGAAATACACTGCAAGATCACACAGACTTTTCTTAAAAGCATAGCATCTATTCCGGTCAGTTCAGCAGATTTAGTGTAGTTTTCAAAAAATCTCCTTGCCGAGTTGCCATTGTTGGTGGATCCACTGCCTTGTTTCACAACATCGAGAAGTAAGCCCGTTTCTCTTCTTACAGCCTCTTGAACTCTTTTCTTCCTGTCATCAACTTGCCTTTTTGCTATATCACCCCTTACTTGCCATGATTTTATGTCTAATTTGTAGGAAATGTGTAATAAGCATTCCATTGAGCGAATCCAAGCGTGAAGGGTGCTTAAGCTATATTTATACATGTCCTCGTTTGCGTGTTTATCTTTGATTAACTCTAAATTATTCATTTCTTTAGGACAAGCCTTGCATATGTTACACACTGAAGCTGCTGTATTGGATATAATGGAATGAATTTTACCATCAATCATTGTCAACAGCAGTTGGTGTTTGACACTAATTCCATCAGTGATGGTGGATGGAGTTAAGGCTTCAATCTCTGCTTCGATTTCAGCCATCTCTCTCTGCACATTTTCTTTGGTTTCCTTTATAAACTAAACAATATTGGCCGGCAAAATGAAGTGGAAGATGGTCGCTCGTTTTCCCAAATTGTTACACCTTTTGAGACGAGCCGCAGTGGTACAAGACTAATCATAAAATTACTAGCAAGATCGATTTGCTCATCTTCACTCGTCCTTTGATGATAAATGCTTTGGCTAGATGATCCGTCAAAACCCCATTTGCTGGTCAATACGAGCTGTTGATTGGGATCAACAGGGGTTTCTAACGACCTAATAAGTCTTCTTGAGGTTAAATCCATCAAGGCTTGTAATTTGATTTTTGCAGAGCTCTCTGTAACTGTGAGATCTCCTTTGGCCGGATAGCACTTAATTTTTTCTTTAACCAACATGTAGTAACTCGGGTATTGAAGAGCTCCTTCTTGAGTGTTGAAATCCCGAAGAGTGTTATAGCGCCATTTCGATAAGTTCATCGATACATAAAGAGCCAATGCCTTCAAAGGGGATATTTCCCGTACCTGAATTGATTTACCTTCAATGAAGGCTTTGATTTTTGAGGCCTCTTCTGGATTCTCCGTCAAGTATTTCATAACATAAGCTGTATCGCTTTGTCCTGCCTTTTGAAGCGCCCTTTCGGCCGAAAACATAATTTCAGCGCTGCTACTGCTGCATGAAAGACTATCTTCAGTGCGTCTTCTTTTTTGCCGGTTACTAAGGTCCTCAAAAGATTTACGAGGACTAGGATGTGTACAAGTTGAAGCATCAGATTTAGCAGGAGAAATTATGGGCTCGATGACGTCACTTATATTTTCTGTAGAAGGTTCCATATTTTCATTCTGTAATTCCGGCCATTGAATTGCAGCCTGTAGCCAAATCTCATGTTTCTTCCGAAACTTATCTGTGCTTCTTCCAGACTGTGTCCATTTTGCATAAATGCGGTAGCAAAATCGACGACACCAGTCTTTTAAACTTGTTTCAGCACTTTCACATAACTGAACACAACTGTTATCTTTTAAAACACTGAACAAATAGTTAAAGTCGCGTAAATCTTTATGTGCGCGTGCGCATAAAGCAACGTGAATATCAAGATTTGTATTAAAATTTGGAAAATACATTGCGAGATTAGCTTGGATACAACGAGGTGTAAATCAACACTGATTTTAAAGTTACTAATAGTGACCTATTTATATAAAATCCAGGTATCCCAGGTATCCTTTGTTAAATATTGCAAGGTAATTAGTTATTGTGATAATTAGTAAATGATGCATGCTAAATTAGTGTATTAAGAGCCATTTAGTAATTAAATAATAGCAATGTTCTTATCAGTAATCATTAGTGCATCAGTTTTATATGTAAACCTTAAGTCCCTAATTATATATCCTAATTAGCTTATATCTTCTCTAATTGGCTGCTCAGAAATGTTATTGTAATAAGGTAAACCTTTAGAAAAACGGTTTTAATCAACAAAATAAACAAAAAATAAAAAAAATGTGTTATAAAATAAACATCACTCTTTATCCCAGAAAGTGCACATTTGGCGCACTATGTGTCTTAGTATTAAATATAGCTCTTAGTATTAGCATTATGATATTAGAGACCGCTACTTGAAACAAGCCCGGAATCAGGAGGGAGAGAGCTCGATACACTCATTTTCATAGTAAAATTTCACATTTTCTCAAATTACTCCCGAAATATGGGAGTTATGAAGAAATTCATCACCACAAGTTATGAAGGCATTAAGTAATCGAATAAGATGGCATCATTAGTTTGGCATAATTTTACTCTTTTTTTTCGGACATGTCTACGTCCAACCGCTCCCATACATTCGTTCCACTGTGGGACGCCGAGGCCCCGGGGCTAGTGTTTAGATTTTAAAATTATCATGTCTTTCTCGTACTCAAACGTCCATTATACGGAGATGGTACGTAAACTAGCTGTTTGTGGTGATAACATTTCCCTGGCATGGCAGTGCATACAAGAAAGTTTCGAACAGTTGCTTCAGTTTGTAAATAGTGATTACGCCAATTATTGTAGACTAGCTTCTGCCCGCGGCTTCGCCCGCGTGGATGTCGAAAAATATCCCACAGGAACGTATTACCAGGATTAAAAGTACCCTTTGTGTTTATCCAGGTAAACAATAGGTTATTGCACTGCTTGCTTTGTGTTATCCAAGGAGCAGCCGGATTGATAAATGATTGTTGTAGGAGAAATATTGCTTAATCATAACAATATTTACGGAATATATAGGTAACGGAACGGCAAATTACCTACTTGCATGCCAAATTTGAAGGCAGCTTTAAAGTGAAAATATAAGTTCTCTTTATTCCCTGGGCATTTCGAAAAAAATTGTTACCTAAATTATTCAATTGACAATTTTACTTACATTGTTGTTCACAGGGGTTAAATACTATTTATTTTTTAGTTTATACCTAAAGTATCTCTTTATATACCACTTTAGAGTTTCTGCCTTCAGGTGCTAATACAACCAGGCTGCTAGATGAGCTCACTCTCGAGCAGGCAACGTAAACCTGGCCGTGCGAGAAGCAGTCCCCTCTAAGATGATATCCCGCTGTTTTAAGGGACTGTCCCCGAGACTAATTAATCGTCATTGCGAAACATACCTTATGGGGACTGCAGCCTTTTAAACTCGAATGGCTACTCCTACGGTATTAGTGGTATCTGCGGTATATAGTACACCGATTCACCTTGAGCACAGCCAGTAAATACAATGGCGGAGCCTCTACCACGTTTTGATGTGACGTTTTCACATGTGACCTGGTCCGATTGCACAACTTGGCCGGATTGAGATTTCATGGTAGCAATGCTGGAGCACCCACTTTGAGGATAAGTGTGTGAGACGGGGACCAGATGGGTTGAATAAAAGAGCTCCATAATATAGTGTATAGCATCATCTTTATGCATTCGACACGTATGCATGTAATATAATTACAAGAGATTTTTGTTGCCTGTGTTTATTTCATTGGTTTATTTTGTATAGCTTCTGCTCGCGGCATTTTTTTTTTTCAGAAACAAACATCCGTGCTCTCACTACCTCTCAATCTATACTTCTATACTAATATTATAAAGAGGAAACCTTTGTATTTTTGTATTTTTGTATGTTTGTATTGAATAGGCTCAAAAACTACTGGACCGATTTCAAAATTTCTTTTACCATTACTTAGAGGGATTCTTCCGAATCCGTATAGTATTTTATCCCGGAAAATAGATAGCATTTTTCGTGGTAGTGAAAATTGTGGAGTAAGGCGTCGAAAAAACTGCCGTACGTTAACGATTCTCGCGAACGCTGCCTAAATGGTTAGAGATGTATGGTTGACTTCTATAGAAAAGTTGTAGAACTCTAATAATGCCTACAAAAAAGTCCGCAATAGTATAAACCAAACATTTATATTTTAGCCATTATAACCACTTTTCCATAGAATAAAAGTAATTAAAATTATTAGCCTATGTTTATTGATCATATTATCGTCAAATACTAATCCTTATCCAAATAAACTATTTATTGAGCAAGATTGTTTCAATAGCTATAAATAACTTTTTATTTTATTCCAATCGGACAATCCATTCAAAAGATATTACGAATTTAAAATTGTAATTGGTATTAAAATGAATGATGGTGTCGCACGACTCGCACGGCGAAACTGCAGGGGAGGGGGGTGCACATCTATGAAGCAGGTCGGCTCTCTACGCAGCGGACGCGGCCAAATCGAGTAAAACTGAATTAATGCACTTATTAAAATTGATTTCGGAACTATTTAGATACTCATTATCAAAAGTTCTTTTCGAAACAAAATTTTTTTTTCAGAGAGCTTAATAAATAAATGTCCACCCGTGCGAAGCCGGGGCGGGTCGCTAGTTTAATATACAAACTGACAATATCCCCAAAAAATAGGACGAAGTTCTTCGTAAAACTTAACTTATCTCTGGGATGAGAGTAGTATAGTTTTAATAGAACTCAAAGCGTGTGTGAAAAGATATATTTAGGAGTCAACCAGAAGTGGATAATAAACAATTCATATTGTTTACAATAAAATACTATGCCTACCGAATTATTTCTTTATAAACAATATTTTTTGTTTTTACTTCAGGTGCTAGAATCACCAGGCTACTGGTCTGCACCAGAACTTGTGAAAAGCAGTTCTCCCTTAAGTCTACCCCTGTTAAACTAAGTGTTTGGCCTTGAGATTTATTTATGGTCATGTCAAAGCAGACTTTGAGGGGAAGCTGCACTCTTTTGAATTCGAAGGGGTAGTTCGATGGCGTTAGAGGAATCCTCGGAATAAACACAGACTCCTCTCTGGAACAACCTGTCAGTATAGTGGCCTCGATACCATTTCGTTGTAATATTTTCACTCGCAACCTGGTATTATTGCATAATTTTGGCGGGTTTGAATTACGCAGCAACATAACTGGGACGCCAAATCTAAATTTTAATATGTGAGTTGGAAGACCGGGAGGCTTCAATGTTTTAAGAAACTCAACCGGGTAATGTATGGCGTCATCGTGGTTTATCACTCGAGTCCACTGATTTATAATGATTTTTAACTCCATCCGAAGAGAATTTCATTGATGATTGTGGCTTGGTCGTTATGTTTTACTTTAATGTATAAACTAAAGTCGCATTATTAGTCACTGAACGTACAGATATATGTGCCCAATTAGTTTTTACTTATAAAATTGCATAGGTATCTATTTAACAATAGTCACTGTAGTTATTTAATTGTATTGAATACAGAAACAAACGCGTTGTTTACATGTACTTACTTATTGCTTGCAAATATTAGTTCATGTTAATATCAGTTATATATTTGATACATCCCTGTTACCTTGGTTGAGATTGGACACCGGTGACGAAAATGCGCTCCCCGGGCTGCCCCGCACGCCATGCGCCCGTCTACCAGGCCACGTAGGATATTCGAAGCACTATTTGACTCAGTAAAGGGATGATTTTAGAAAAACTGTGATACACGTTTCTCATAATTATACTTGAAGAGTATGTGTACCAATTTTTGTGTCAATCGACCGAGAGAATAAAAAGTTTCATAGAAACTTCAACTCCCCATTTCACCCCCTTAGGGGTGGAATTTATAAAAACCCTTTCTTAGTGGATATCTACCCTTCACAAAGAACACACTCTCCAAATTTCATATCTCTACGACCATTGGTTTAGGCTATGCGTTGATATATCAGTCAGTCAGTCAGTCAGTCAGTCAGTCAGTCACTCAGGACTTTGAATTTTATATATATAGATAGTGATGATTAACATTTTTAAACACGCAAAGATAGTCAAGGGTACAAATTTATTATTTGTTTACAGCCTGCTGTGGTTCAGTAATGCGATGTTTAACAATTTTCATCCATTTTGAACTTTAAGTTGTTGACATAAGGTGCAACAAATGGCATTGATTACATTTTACCACTTACTACTGCATTTACGAATAAATTACATAATAATATCTACCTACACTTGACCATTACGACAGTCCAAAGCCAGCAAGCGTGATGGAAAATGTTTATCACCAACTAATACATAAACAATCACTGTGGCAAATTATTATCAATGAGTGAGAGTGAGAGCAGCGCGCGCGGCTGGCGTGGGTGCCCTCCGGTAGGCTGCATATGTTTTTGCGAGGACAATCAGGTACCGTAACAAGCTTATAACTTTGTGATTATTAATGATACAGTTTTGAAATTTTTTTCATAGATTCTTTACATAAAAATACTAGACCCGTGTTTCGGGTTTCGCATAAACAAAAACTAATGTTTTATACAAAACTAACTTTTGTTTTGCAACTGTAGCGTATCTTGAGTTATTAAAACAATTAATAAATATGCAAGGAGGCATGTTGAAGCGTATTTATATGTATAGAAAAACTAAAATGATTTAGCTGTATCAACATGGGCCGTTTAGGCGATAGGTTCATTAGACTTGGTTCAATAAGACCGCGCGCTGTAATGAAATATTCATTTCATTGATGTGTTTATTTAAGATGGAAACCATTTCCCAGCAACAAATGGTGCGACCATTTGCCTTATCACTCCATTTCATCACTCCTCCGTGACCCATCTTTTGTCCCACAATTTGTCCTCAACCCACAGACTTCGCGATGTAAATATATTGTCGCTAGTTTCGGGCACAATTTGCCTAAATTTGCGACGTGGATAGATTAAACGGTCGTTAATAAAATTGTTGTGGAATTTAGGTTTAATTATCTGTAGATTTTAGTCGTTTCCGTGTTAAGTTGTAGGGAAATAATGGGTTTGTTTATCTTATGTTTGTTAGTATGGGTTTTTTTATTTGTCCAATGTTAAGTGGATGGCCGATGGACCACACGAGTCCTGGAGTGGAGACCGCGTATCGGCAAGCGTAGTGTGGGACGCCCCCCAGCTACATGTACTGACGACCTCAAAAAGGTGGCTGAGACAGACTGGATGCGGTGCGGCTAATGTCCAGCAGTGGACTGCGATAGACTGAGTTGATTGATTGACTAAAGTCGACCTTTTTTTTCTGGATGGTAAATTTTCAAATGACTTCTCCCGCTCTGGGCGGAGCGGGAGGGTGTGTCAGACCTTTACTAACTAAAACCCACCCGTGTTCCTTCAGTTGCCCATGTGCCAGGGCCACGGTGTCTCTTTCGAACAAATCTCGCGACCCTGGCAGTCAATGCACTGCTTAGCGATCAAGCTTCTTAATCAACGAAATAAAAACTACGGTAATATATGTGACATAAAAGTACCCTATTTTTAGGGTACTTCCTGAAGACCTATAATTAGGTATACAATTTGGCAAACAACAAAGCCTCACAGCACAACTAAAAGAAGAGTCGAAGAATTTTTCATGTGTAGTTTCATCACATAAAAAAAAGATTACAAACTTACATTTACAGTAACGTAGTTGAAAAAATGTTCTCCTTTACCCTGACATCAACAAGCAATAGACAGTATTGTTTTGTTATTTTTTGTGGGTGGGAAATCATCAAATGATATCTCCCATTCTGGGTGGAGCGGTGTCCGAGTTTTACAGACTAAAACCTACCCATGTGGCTTCAGTTGCCTATATGCCAGAGCCACGGTAACTCTTTCGAACATGTCTTGCGACCCTGGCAGGTATCGGTCCTAGTAGACCCCTTCAGTTTTGCTGACACCTCGTTGATGCGCGCGTAGAATACTACGCACCGTCGATCCGGGCCTGGTCCTTACCGGGTGGCGAACTACTCATTGCTCGCCGCCCGCAAGCCCACGCACACGGTGGCCGGGGGTCCATGAATGACTCCCGACACCCGGGGCGTCTCCTCCTGCGGCGGCTAGGGGCGTGAGGGCGCAGAGCCTGCCTCTCCCTCACGCACACCGCCTCCTCCTTTGCGAGCATTATTGCTTCGCAGAAGGAGGTGACGGCTTCCCATGCCCTCTCCCTCCATACCAAGGCCGGACGCAAGAGGTCGCCGCCGCTGATCTCCTCCACGAGAACACGGCGGTGCTCCGCCCAAGCAGGGCACACCTCCACCGTATACTCCACCATGTCTCCCAGCCGATCCACACAGTGGTAACACCCGGGCGTTTCCTCCCGCCTTATCTTGAACAGGAACCTCCCAAAGCACCCATGCCCGGTGAGGACCTGCGTAAGGCGGAAGGTGAGGACGCCATGTCGTCTCTCTATCCACTCCTCAAAGAGGAAACTTAGCGCCGCAATTCTGGCGTACCCAATGGACAATATTATTAAACCGTTTTTTTTTTTGTTGACTTGAATACGGGGCTTTTGGCTACTTTGTGTGTATGCGTTTTGTCTATCTTTTTGTTTTTTCGTTATGGGTGTCTTGTTCGTGCAGAATAAACATTTTTTCTTTCCTTTCTATACATCGATATAGGACAATTTTTTTAAAGTACAAAATTAAGTTTTTTCTTTTGATAAAGTTATCCTAACTACGGAACTACAGGCTAGTTTTTTTTTATGTTGGTGTGTCTCGTCCCGTATGTGACGCGGTACTAACGAAGATGGAATAGCCAAACCGAAGCAGGTTGTTCATGTTTCCTATTTCAGATTTTTTTAAAGGCGGTCAGTATTCGTTTCCCGATTTGTCATTATCAATCGACATGAACATGAATATGTGATAATGTTTATCTATTTTATATATAATGTTTATCTATATTATTATATATTATCACATGAATATGTTATGAACAAAAGTTCTAGCTAAAATAAATAATAATCTAAAACGGCTTTAGTTAGTTGTGTGTGTTGGGTCGGCTTCCAGTATAACCAGATGGAGCTCAATACCAGTATTTTACATGGAGTGAGTGATTTTCTGACCTCCATAATGCAGTTACTGGGTAACAGGATATCCCTAGGTCGGTGGTCCGATTTTCAGACTTCTGACGATTTGAAACGACTGACAAAGATCTACCAATAACAGCCGGGACCAGCAGCTTAACGTGCTTTCCAAGGCACGACGGGTTGCGGTATGTAAAAATGGTTGACCATCCAAAGACCAGCCGCGGCAAGCGTAGCTTAATCTCATAGATGGACCCTAGCAGTTGATAGCCTTTAGCCAGAAGCTCCTCTTTACCTCAAATATTTAGCAAAATTCTTTAGCTAAAATAAATAATGATCTAAAAAGCCTGTAATGCCTCCCTAAACTCTTTCCATTTCTCTATATTTAAAATTGCTAATATAATATATATATATATATGTCGCAGATCCCATAATGGAATATCAAGCTTTTTTAATTTTAATTTAGTTTAATTTGATTTGATTTTTGGTATGGCAATGCTTGAGTGTGTTTAGTCGATTAAAGTTATCGTAGGTCATTTTTGATGTGAATAAAAAGGCGGTTGACTTGTGCAGTTGACACATTCAAATTGTAATCGTGGCGACGAAAGGTTAACTTGGCTAACCTCACTATATTCCATTTTATTTAATTTTAATCCGAAGATAGTTCTTCAATCTTTTGTTATTTTTCAACCGACGAAAAAAAACGGAGGAGGTTATCAATTCGACATTATGCGTATAATTTTTTTAATTTTTTTTTTTTATGTATGATCACGCATAACTTTTTACATAGTGGTCCGATTGTGACAATTCTTCTTCTATTGGAAAGGGTATACTTCCAAGGTGGTCCCATATAAATTTGGAAAACAAAATCGAACCCTAAGGGTCGGAAAACAGGGGATGATTGTTTGTTCACTCACTGATTGTAAGGTATAAACACGCATAACTTTGTACAGAGTAGTCCGATTTTGATTATTCTTTTTGTGTTGGATAGGGTATACCTTGCCAAGTATTATTAGTACATTAAAGCCACAAAAAATATAAAATAAAAACTTTTTAACAAAAATTAAACCACCGCAATTATGAGTCGGCGCTTTGAGTGATCCTTGTTCATTGATTTTTTTCAACGCCGACTCAAAATTTTAAGGTTTATTATTTTATGCTTTTCAGTTTTTCGGCGGTTTAATTTTTGTTAAAAAATTTTAATTGTAAAGTGTTCTAAACAGTAAAGTTTAGTGTACCAAACAGTGCCTGTGTATTATTTCACGTCGGACTCCACGTTCCATCATGACCGACCAACAAGGTAGCGAAGACATGCCGTACCTGTCCACATACATATTTAAAATACAAGTAACAAATGACTCAAATGTGTTAGTAACAATATTTCTTATCAGCTATGTTAGTATACTTATCCTACACACTTAACCTACAGTGCCTTATAGTTAGAAGCGAATCTAATCTAAAGAAATAATTTTTCGCATCGTAGCGTAGAAGCAATCGACACGAGCTTCAGCAAACATCCCTGACGCGCTACAGAAGCGGAACAGCCCCATCAACACCCGGAACGCATTATTAAACTGAATACGAAGGGCGCTGTACGACTTTTGAGTGTAATCTACCCACAGGCTGCACGTGTAAAATGAGGTGCAATATGCACGAAACAAGGTTTGGTCTAATGACCAGTTTTTGTTGCAGAAGCCTAGTTCATTCAACAATTTAGGTAATTTTTTGCAAGGAATACAATGAGTGCGGTGGTGAAAGTACATGGAATTTAACCGCTAAATTCACGATCGCATGTCAATATATCGGGACAGGATCTTCGCGCACTGGAGTTTCAATGCACTGCTTAGCGCCCAGACTTGATAATCAAACAGTATGTTTCTTTGACACACTGGAATGCACTCTATTGGATTCTCATTCCTCAGTTAAAGGCCGAGAGATGAAAATTCAGTATTTCTACGTCCGTGCGTCCGTCCGTCCGTGGGGTGTGTTATTGGGTTTTTCCATTAGGAATTTCTTATTAGCAGCCCGGAGTTTGGAAGTTGGCGGTGTCATACCTCCGTACCTCGAAAAGCACGTTAAGCCGTTGGTCCTACGCCTAATTTCTCTCCGGTCGTGTCGGATTGCCGTCCAATCGAATTATGACAGTGAGGGAAGAGTGAGTGCTCTTGTGTCTGCGCATACACTTGAGCACTATAATATCTCCCGCGCCGATGGCTAGTCTCCGGAGGACTATATATACCTAGACGTCCGTGCAAACTTGGTCCCAGATGTGAAAATGTGCTATCAACCTAATTGTATTTTTTACCGTCGTGTAAACGACAAAGTTCAATTCTAAATTTTCTTAGAAGATGAGCATACCTTTCTACAAAAGGAACCTTGACACCTTACCCTTTGATCGCTGACACCATTCAACCCTCAAAAGGTCAAGTCAACCTGACAACTTCCCACTTACCATCACAAATAACGATACTACGCGATATAAAAACAAATGATGTTCAATAAAGGCCATTTTGTTGAGCATTTTATTAGCCTTAACAGTAGGAAGTGTCCCATAAATTGTTGTTTGGATACCGCATTGCGGAAGTTTGTACTTGTCTTCGCATTTCTGTAAGAATTAAAAGTGGTTTGAACTAACTGTTTGTTAAAACCACATTTTAGTGGTTGTTTGTTTAAGTAAAGAACTGAGAAAAGTTTTTACATTTAACTGTGCTTTTTTCTTCCCATTTCATCCCGTCGGTGTCGTACTATTTTAGAATGCGTTTGGTGGAAGATCGATTGGCTGTAATGGGTTCGCGAATTATTGGCATATATTTTTATTGAGTTAAAATATATTTTCGTTGGTCTAGTGTACCATGTGGTACCGGACGTAAAGAATAGCATCTTCCTACACACCCAAGAGAAGAAATGGGACGGTTCTTCCCGTGGGTGTGTAGTAAGAGGCGATTAAGAGACTTACTAGAGAATGGGCAGCCGTGTCCTCTTTGCGTTTTACCACCTTACTGCGATCGCCAACACGCCTGCCAAGCGTGGTGGCAAATCGAGGGAGGCAAATGTCCAACAGTGGACGTCTTTCGGCTGAAATTATGATAATAATTATGTGTTTTTTTGTATGTATTAGGTACCACTTTTCTCTAGCATTGTATACCCGATTTGGATGATTACTATAGTCAACAAGGTTTTTGCCCAATGATAATGACTTGTAATATCATGAAGTACGCAGCAACTACCCATCAACCAAATACGTTTCGCAGCTGGCTTAGCTCGAATTTTTGAGATTATGCTCATAGTGTGCACGTTGAAATTTGTATTCGCTGCGCGCGACCACAAACATGTTCTTGCTTGTTCAGTGGACTATCTCCTAATGAGTGTGATATACAAATACAAACAAACAGAGCACTTTGATTGAACATGTATATTGTTATATCTGTGGCTAACAAATGGTCAGAATTGTGTATTAAGTGAATTTTACCTGTTTTAATTGAATTTTGTATATTTGTTTTCATTTATATCGATTTGTATCAAAGTATTTCATCAATATAATGCCTCGTTGTTGTTTAAGTAATCCAGACAATTACTGTTACGTGTGCGGTCATTTTACTACGAAAGGGAAAATGAAAAATTAACTCCTATGTCTCTTAACCGCGAAAGAGATGCTTTTCAATACCGTAAAGAAAAGTTCGCAAAAAAATTCAGATGCAAAATTATAGGAAAGGATTTTTATTGGACCTCAAATACGAGGGTTGATTAAGCACAATACATTTAATAGTCTTTACTAATTTCATCAGAAATGTGAGAGCTCAAAACTATAAAAAACTTCTGAAAGATATGATTGAAGCCTTACACGCTATTGGCTGTAAAATGTCCCTCTAAATACATATTTTGAACTCACATTTAGGTTTTCAACCGACGAAAAAAAAACGGAGGAGGTTATCAATTCGACGCGTATATTTTTTTTTATGTATGACCACGCATAACTTTTTACGTAGTGGTCCGATTGTGATAATTCTTCTATTGGAAAGAGTACACTCCGAAAATGGTCCCATATAAATTTGGAAAGCAAAATTGAACCCTAAGGGTCGGAAAACAGGGGATGATTGATTGTTTACTCACTGATTGTAATGTTATACATTACAATCAGTGAGTAAACAATCCACGCATAACTTTATACAAAGTAGTCCTATTTTGATAATTCTTTTTTTGTTGGATAGGGTATACCTTGCCAAGTATTTATTATAAGTACATTAAAGCCACAAAAAAAAACTTTTTAACAAAAAATTAAACCGTTTTTCGGCGGTTTAATTTTTTGTTAAAAAGTTTTTTTACCTCAAAATATGGGAGACGTTAGCGAAGAGCATGGTGAGCGTTTCCACTAGGATATAGCGGGCATGGAACGGCGATATCAAAGAAAGTGGAGTCTTACTTTGCTAGCAGATTATAGTTTGACGTTAAGAAAAGAAGCTGTAGATCTCAATTATAAAAGAAGAAGTAGTTCAACTGTACACTTTTAAAATTATTAAAATTTATTCATGTAAATTTTTTTTTAACTGAGTGCTAAGTCTTTATATTGATATCCACAAAAAAACCGAGCTAACCAAGACGTAAAAATAGTATCACTGTGAATGCTTTGTAATGCTCTTTTAAAACCAGTTCAACTTATTTCATGGGCTTACAAAAGTTGTTTTTTTTGTTGACCAGTGTTATTTTAAGGATAGGTATATTGTCTTGTTGGTCTCAATTTATTTGTTAGTATCGTATTTGTTTTTTTCCTTTTCTTTGATTTTTGTGTTGTATGTTTTGAAAATTTTGTAAATGGAAAAGGGAGAGACAATAAAGGTTAGATGATATTAGATAGATGTTTCGATTAATTTTCTTTTAATCGTTTCGCTTTTTCGAAATTACTGTATCCACCTAGATTATTACATCAGCTACCTGCCATTAAAAGTCCCGTCAAAATCAGTCTAGCCATTTCAGAGATTAGCCGGCACTAACAGACAGACAAAAGATTAAAAAAAAATGGTGTAAGTACCGTATTTACTTTCATATGCATTTAGTGAAAAGCTGTTAATTTGAAATTACAAACAGACACTTCAGTTTTATTTATTTGTATAGATTATAAAGCTGAAGAGTTTGTTTGTTTGGTTGTTACTTGTCCGAATTAAAGAGTCTTGTTATGTTGGGTAGCCTATTTATTGAGAAAGGCTATAGGCTATATAACATCACGCTACAATCAAAAGAAACGGAGCAGCAACGAAAAATTGACAATAAATTGGCAGAAAATTCGATGCGACGGGGAGGGTCTGCGGAGCAAAAATTTTACACGGACGAAGTCGCGGGCAGTAGCTAGTTCATAAATAAATTACTTTGAGTTGTGGAATGATAAGTACTCTTCAATTAATAAAAGCTAACAATTATTGTTGCTGTAGGTAACTAATCTCTTTTCAGCTTAGGCTTGATCAATGCAGGCAGTAAAGTCGTAAAATACATTTAAAAATCGAACTACAACTGTCGGGATATCGAGCAACAAAAATGCAAAATAAAATATTTATTTCATAAAATAAATAAATTGGATTTGTATTTTAGTTTTTTGCCTCGGACTTCCGAAAATTAAGTTTTTCTTTTAGTCAGTTTCTAGTGTTTTTGTTGGAAATCGGTTGGTTTTTTTTTTGCAGAATTGTTTTTATTTTTGCCTTTTTAGCTATGGTACCTGCACTAATTCGTATTCCACTACTGGCCCGGTTAACAATTGTGACAGGAAGTCTTAGAATATCATCACGATAAAAAAGTTGATTATATACGTATTATCGAAGCTATCGCAAAAACTACCAATGTAAAGTCAATAAAAAAAATTATGGGATCACCCTTGAAGCACACACTTTCCATGAAAAAAAAATAATAATTGAAATCTGTTCACATTTGGTGTAGAAATCGGTGATCTGATCATACATAAGAAAATATACAGAGGACCATATAACGTCCTCCATTTTAAAAGTCGGTTAAAAAGAGAAAAAAATACCATGCAGACGAATTATTGAAAATCTTCTCCTTTTTGAAGTTTCTTAAAAACTTATATGCGATCGATGTCAATCATTGTTGTGTACCGCACTACGGCAATTTTAAAACAACTAAATTCCCAATTGAGTTTTCGCCGCCATTGTCACGACAAGCTTCAATTCCCTGGTATACTCTTATATCGTACCATTTCACCCCCAAATTACTCCATGCTACAGATGCCTGATTAATTTCACCCCCGACAGAGAGGAATTAATAAAATTTCCGAGCTTTTGTTTAAGCTGACAACCCCAAAGGGTTGCTTTTATTATTTGAAGCGAAGTCAAAAGTATTTTACACTTACTATAGTTGGTTTAGCATAATCATCTGTTATATTCCGACTGCTGGGATACAAGCCTCTTCTCAGTGAGAAGGAACGGGCCGTGATCGACCACGTAGGTCAAGTTTTTATTCGTTTTGGGAAATCATCAAATGACTTCACCCGCTCTAGGCGGTGCGCGAGGCTGTGTCAGAGTTTTACTGACTAAATTCCACCCAAGTTTTTTCAGTCGCCTGTGCCAGGGCCATTGTAACTCTTCCACGACCCTGGCAGTCATCGCCCCTAGCGGATCCCTTCAGTTACTGCTGACATCTCTTTGAAAAGTGCGTGGAACACAACACGCCGTCGACCCGGGCCTGGTCTTTACCCGGTGGCAAGCTACCCATTGCTCGCCGTTGACAAGCAAGTGCCTACGGTAGCCGGGACTTCGTTATGGACTCCCGACACCCAGAGCGTCTGCTGGTGGGTTGGTGGATGCCACACGTCTTTGCATTTTTGGATTTAAGAAATGCCAGTTTCCTCACGATGTTTTCCTTCACCGTTTTGAGAGCAGTGGTGATGAATATGAATTACACAAAGTACATCGCCTGCCTGGGTGTAAACCCAACAATCTACTTTGTGGCTTTTAGTAGTATACAAATGTATGAGGAATGTAAATTAAAAATACATTGTGGTTCCTTTGTTTTTGAAGAGGACTCTTTGGTACTTTTAATTGCAACTTATTTCAGTGATTGTTGCGATACGGGAATTATGTTGTAATTGGAATTAAGTGAGAATTTTTTCTCAATAAAATTAAAGATCAACTGGAAAGGATTATGCTATGTTCTAGTTAGTCAATATGTATGAGTTTATGACCACTTCTTCATCGTCATCGTCTATTGCCTGACCACCCACTGCTGGGCCAGCCTCTCCTTTCATATTCCGAACCCCACGGCCCAGTGCCAGCCTCATCAAAGTTGGTTGCTAGGACTACATAATGGAATAATATTTAAAACCATGTTGTTTTAAGATCCTAAATTATTCTAGTGCTTACGTATTCCATATAAATCGAAGTCATTATCTCACGCTTAGAAATCATGCCTGCAAAAAGTTGCAAACCCGTTAAAAAACAAATCAAATATCTTGAAAATCAAGCTAACCATACTCCAGTTCGCAAAAGAGGATTTCGTTGCCAAAGTGAGATATCAATACCGGCCATCTGAAATAATCCTTGAAAAAATAACAAAAAAATACTGGTTGGAACTGATATTGTTGAAACGTTAAACTGTTTTGCTGGGCGTTGTATTGTACTCGTAGCTACAACTTTTTAATTGCTGTTATTACAACATTTTGTTCGAAAAATTATTAATTGTATTGTGGTGTAACTTTTAAATTAATTTGCAATACGACTGCGTTCTGCTGCGTTCGACTGTGGGCGGTGCAAAATAGTAAATGAATGTCTTTTGTTTTGACTTATGTATTGTTTTCTTTTTATAGTAGGTGCCATACTAAAGCACATCGCTCGCAGAACAGATAGCCGATGGGGCCGGAAGGTTCTAGAGTAGCGACCGCGTACTGGAAGACCATTCGAGATGAAATGCCATTCGAACTCATCTATATATATAAAAATTAATCCCTATTTCCCTTGGTCACGCCATCACGCGTAAACGGCTAGACCGATTTCACTTTTTTTGTTGTTGTTTTGTATGTTATTGTCAGGAGAAGGTTCTTATGAAAGAAAAAAAATAAAAAATTGAGCGGAAAATTATAAAATTTGACATACAAATTACTATAAAACGTGGTATGACAAAAACGTTGCCTTCGAAGTACCAGGTGGTCATATCTTGGTATGAGCTTATCAAAGAGCAGTGTAAGCCAGAAAACGTAATTCGATGCGACGGGAAGGGTCACGGGAGCAAAACTTTGTTGCGGACGAAGTCGCGGGCAGAAGCTAGTAGTAAATATTAATAAATGTAAAGCTCTTTATTTAAATCAATCAAATGACACAGATAATCTTCATTTAAATGTCAATCAAAACTCGAAGAACTGTAATGAATGAAATGACTGACGGCTTTTTGTCTAATAAAATGATTTCTGCTAAAAGCCATCCACTCTGGAGATTATCTCTAAAAGATAGAATATAATAGGTGAACGTTTTAAATAAGTATTTCTTCGCCATTTAATTATACGATCAAAAGCATTTGCCCGAGTCTGACACTCAAAAGGGTTTCGCACCAGCGTACAAAATGAAACAATATAATTTTTATACATTACCAAACAAGACACGGAAAAAAATACATTTTTTTACACGATTGCTCTTAAATAGGAGTTTTATGTTGTCAGCGTCCATGTATGTTTGTAAGTTTCTTTGTTCCACCATAACTTCCAAACGGCTTTACCTATATCAGTGTATGTGGTATCGTTAGAAGCGTAACGTTATCTCGTTTTAAAAAAATGACTATGTTTAATATCATCGTGCAGATCTTGCTAAGAACACAATAAAAACATATAACAATACACACAATAATCAGCGAACGTTTTAAGAATTTGTTATCCATTAATAATATCTAAAAAACCGGCCAAGTGCGAGTCGGACTCGCGCACCGAGGGTTCCGTACAAACCTTTATTTAATTAATTAATTAATTTAATTTTTATATTTTAGTTGATTGAATGTAAGGTAAATTGCGGTTTACGATTTATGACGTTTTAAAAAAAAAACTACTCACTCTATCTCGTTCAAACCAATTTTCGGTGGTAGTTTACATGGTAATGTACATCATATATTTTTTTTAGTTTTATCATTCTCTTATTTTAGAAGTTACGGGGGGGGGGGGGGCACACATTTTACCACTTTGGAAGTGTCTCTCGCGCAAACTATTCAGTTTAGAAAAAAATGTTATTAGAAACCTCATTACCATTTTTGAAGACCTATTCATAGATACCCCACACGTATGGGTTTGATGAAAAAAAACATTTTTGAGTTTCAGTTCTATGTATGGGGAACCCCAAAATTTATTGTTTTTTTCTACTTTAGTGTGAAAATCTTAATGCGGTATACAGAATACATCTACTTACCAAGTTTCAACAACATATCTCTTATAGTTTCGGAGAAAAGTGGCTGTGACATACACGGACAGACAGACAGACAGACAGACAGACAGACAGACCGACAGACAGACAGACAAACATGACGAATCTATAAGGGTTCCGTTTTTTGCCAGTTGGCAACGGAACCCTAAAAAGCACTCACTAACAGTTTTTGTTCGGAACCATACAAAAGTAGAAAAAAATAAATGTTATTACAATATATCACTAAAAGGTATGAAATAATATAAAAAAAAACGTGCCTGGCTTGTGAAAAGGTGAATTAAAAAATTGACCTAAAAAAGTTAAAAATTTCTTGAAACAGTTCTGTACTGGTAGGTAGACACTCAGAGAAAATTTCAAGTATTCACCATAGACGTATGGACGGACAGATGGACAACAGAACTTCAGCAACAAGACACCCTTTGGGTACAAAACAAAAAAAAAAAGACAAGAATTTTTCTTGGATATAATAATGCCATTCTTCACAACTTTTCCTTTTTTTTTTGGGTGGGAAATATCAAGTGACGTCTCCCACTCTTGGGCGGAGCGGGAGACGTCAGTCTTTTACCCACCCGTGTTCCTTCAGTTGCCAATGTGCCAGTGTCACGGTAACTCTTTCGAACAATTTCGCGACCCTGGCAGGCATCGGTCCTAGCAGACCCCTTCAGTTCTGCTGACATCTCTTTGAAGCGCGCGTGGAACACTACGCGCCGTCGACCCGAGCCTGGTCCTTACCGGGCGGCGAGCAATGGGTAGCTCGCCGCTCGCTAAGGACCAGGCTCGGGTCGACGGTGGCCGGGAGTCCGCTATCGACTCCTCTTCACAGGCCTTAGAAGGTAAATGATCGGTAATGAGACGTTTGAAGTACTCAAGTATTTGTATTTAAAAGGATTCTTCACAATACGTTTTGTTCTTAATTGTACGATTTGTTAATTAAATGCTTGGGAGGATATAAAATGTTTTTTTTCCCATCGTCTAATCGGTGGAAAATAGTGAAGAAATTGATAAAAACTTTATTTGTTTGGATTTTTGTCAATAGTTCCATAAGAAATAAATCGATATTAGGATTATTTTGTTGACCTGTGTGTCATAGAATATTATTTCCGATACTGTTGTTGTTACTGGTTACCTCTTAGCTGCCACGGTTTATTTTAAATTCGGAATTTTTATTGTGCACGTCTCACTAAATTGTTTTAACATGCAAAATTTCAACTTAATCACCAACAGTTTTCTTTTCTATTCTGTTCCTAAAATATTTTGACAGTTCAAATGTGCATAAAGCTATCTTATTGCCTGTCTGTACAAAATAAGGTCGCCTTTGGTAAACAACCTATAGGGTCGGTTCACATCTGACGGAAGATGCGTCGCGTATCATCGGTCGCGTAACGCCAGAACAGCCAATATATAAGAGAAAACATTCAACCTTTCACACTTAACCGATGATGCGTTAGTGCGTCGAGCGTACAGCGTCTGTTCCGTTTCCGTCAACGCATTGTCGGCCGACGTAAAGGGCGGCACCGTCGTGCCACGCGTATATTGACTGATGCATTCAGACTAGACGTAACATCTGCGGAGATATTTGTGTACTGACCGTTCGAAGTTTTCTTGCATTGAAAATGTTTGATACAGAACGATTTATCACGGAAATGCAAAATTACGCCCGACGCATCTTCCGTCAGATATGAAAACACACTATTTGACCGAATAGACGCGACCGATGATACGCTGACGCATCTTCCGTCAGATGTGAACCGACCCTTATAGTACTTCTTTATTATATTATCATTGTTGGCTGGAAACATGTTATTCGAAACCCCTTCAAATTACTTTGTTCTTTGGTAATGATTTTTCGTTTTTATCAAAATTTATAATTACATACTTTTAAGTAATCATTATACTGCCCAGACTTCTCATGGTTCTAGCCATATTATCTTTCAGATAGACCATCTATCGTTTCTTTGGTGTTCCTCTACTCTTATTGCCTTCGACATTCATACAAAAAACTTTCCCTCACGATATTTTCTTCATTCCTCGGTATCACCTAGTGGTCTACCATACCATGATAGCCGATTTCCACATAAATGTTCAGTTACCTATGATCACATCGCATGTCTTTACATACTTGTAGCTATGTGGTGTTCACTAGTTAGAGTTTTGTGTTTTATAAGTCCCGCTCTATCATCTGCGCTACTAGACGTTCCCCTAGAGTTGTTGTAAACTTACTGATCATTTGCTGGTTTTATAATTTCAAACTCAAACTCAAAACATTTATCTAAACTAGCTTTTGCCAGCGGCTTCGCCCGCGTGGAGGTCGGAAAATAACCCGCGGGAACGTACTACCGGGATAAAAAGTAGCCTATGTGTTAATCCAGGTTATAAACTAATTGTGTTCAAAATTTCATCCAAATCCGTTCAGTTGTTTTTGCGTGAAAGAGTAATAAACATCCACACATCCACACATCAATACATTCATACATACAAACTTTCGCATTTATAATATTAGGAGGACTAGCTTCTACCCACGACTTTGTCTGTGTCAAATTTATGCTCCTCTGACCCTTCCCGTCGCATCGAATTGCCTACCAGTTTTCGAATATTTTTGTTGTTGCTCCGCTCCTTTTAATTGTAGCGTGATGTTATGTAGTCAATAGCTTTCCTCAATAAATGGGCTACGCAACACAATTTTTTTTTTCAATTTGGACCAGTAGTTCCTGAGATTAGCGCGTTCAACCAAACAAACAAGCAAACAAACAAGTAAACAAACAAAATCTTCAGCTTTATAATATTAGTATAGATATAGTATAGATAAACCAATTACAAGCACTTTTGAATTGTGAAGTGGCGGTGAGTCAGAAAATGAAGCCTATTCCAAGGCGTAGGTTCCTATGGAGGCAATAACAGGCAAGAAACTCGTGGAAACTCTTTTCAATCAATAATTTTGTTACAAAAAGTTAGTTACATCATTTGTTGAAATTATCAATGTGAGAACGATATAAAAATATAGCGTCTACAATCAAACAAAAACAAAATAAGAATTCACAAATTAAAATAAGCCGTGGCAGCTAAGAGATAGCCAGTCCCTACTGATGGCACTCGTTCACGAACATGACGTATGTATGAACACCATTTAGCTCAACCATTTTGAAGGGAACTTAATGATTCAACTCTCTCTCACACACACACACCTTTTAATTCACATAACACTGACCAAATTCAATGAAGAACAGAATCAAATTAACTATTAAAACCTCAACCAATTCACCCGACACTAGCACAAATACGTAATCCAATTCCCCTAATTCTGTAATGGCTTGTTCCGTGCTGCAGTATTCAAATTGAACAAAAACCGTTGCAAGATTTAGTACTATCGTTATCTCTGCTTCTTGCTGGGTCTATAATAGTGGTATGCAAGCTTATATGGTGCTAGTAAATGTTATTTGGACTTCATTTTCATGAAATTAAATGTAAATATTTACTAGTTTTTGCAAGCAGCTTTGCCTGCGTATTATACATTCCTCTTGAATTTTTTAATATTTAATTTAATAAGTATTTATTTAGGAACAAAAACACATTGACATAAATTACAATAGAAACGATGATAGCTACAAAAGTTATAAACTGTGTCGCAGCTATCAACGCCCGTCTAAACATATGAAACACATTGTTCCAGACACATGTCATGGGCTACAATTTGGCTCAGAATTTAAATTTAAGCATAAAAAAAAAGAAAATTAAAAAAATTACAAAAGAAAAACTTAATGTGTATATTTTGAGTAGTGGTGTAATGTGGAGTGGAAGTGTGAATGAGGGTATGTGCGAGTGTAGGTGTGTGTGAGTAAGTGTGTGTGAGTGAGACGATGTGTAAGGGAGCATGGTCTAGGTAAGTTTCAAGTTTTCACAATTTCTTCAGTTTCATCATATGATAGAGATTTCAACCAGTCGGTCAATTTAACTCTTAAGATCTTACGAGATAACCGGTTTTGATGCTTTTGTTTACTTTATTATAAGATCTTTGGGCTAATGAACCTAAAGTGTCTTCTCGCCACTGCTGCTCTACAAGGAATTATTTTGCAGACTCTTTCAGAGAGGCGTTTCGCTGTACTATAGTTTGGGTCGAAGGGCACGAGCTTGTGTTTTTTGAGTACAGTCTGTAGTACGAAGAGCTGCCTCACCGTGAGAACTTTGCATAGAGAGTAAAGATCGAGTGTCGGATAGCGGATTGGTTTCTTACAATCATCACTCTGTCTATTGACAAAACCACCGTAGCTTAGTTTAGAAGATCCGTTGCGTAGTTTAAAAGATCTAATGGCACAAACACGAAATGCGACTTTGTTTTATACTATGTGAAGAAAATCGTATTTTTGAGACTTGTTTTATTTGTCAATATTTTAAAACTAGATGGAGCCGACAATTCCTAACGGAGGGATCCGAGAGAAGAAATGCCGAAAGAAACTCAGAGGTCATCTATTTTAAAATCAAACACTATATAATTAGGACATTATGAGTCCAACAATGCAAGGTCATGTCTGAGAAAGAGCCATTGCAGTTTGAGCTGCCTGTCCCAATAGACAGCGTGCATAATATATCAATCATCTTGTAGTTCAACCTTATTTTAAGGAGCTCGACGACCGGCCGCTATACGGTACCAGATCTGCAGGACATTTGTGTTGCTACTGTCGGTAGTAGGTACCTACGATTCAAACTTTTCATTAGAGTTTTTAAGTTGCCGAATGCAGTTATGACCTATTCAGAAACTGTTTTTTATATTAACAATTGCAAAATGCAAAATGTTTTTTTAGTAGCTACATTAGTCCAGTTAGACTAATGCAGCTACTAAAAAAACACTTTTTTTTTCATATCATTGTTCAAAATCTGATGAAAAACTTTGCTTGGCAGTGGAGGTGCTTAGGTTTATTACTCGAGTATTTAAAGTGACTCTACGCTTCATATAACATAACATCACGCTTTGTTTTCCCGAAGGGTTGGGCAGAGGTGTACCTAGTTCACCCACATTTCGCCTGTTATGTTTAAGTCCCATGTAATAGGGGGCGAGCATATTACCATCAACCGGGCAGAAATCCAGACTCCGGGTTGCTACTGAGAAATTCCAGATGGAAAAACCCAATAACACTTTGCCCGACCTGGGAATCGAACCCAGGACCTCGAGCTCAGCAGTAGCGCTTGCTACCACTAGACTAACGAGGCAGTTACGCTACGCTGCTACGCTTCATAATTGGACGTAGTTATGCAAAAAGGATCCAATCCACAACTTGGTCAAAAATGAGTTAAGTGCACCAAACTGATCCAAATTATACATACTACGAGTCAGTAAAAACGACCTAGCTAAAAAAAGCTTTATTTTTCGTGTACTTTAATTTTTAAAACCAATGGTATGGCGCTTCTTATTTTTTTTTTCAGTGTTAACTATTTAAACTTTCTGGTTCTTAACTAGTATTTGTACCAGAATATGTGAATATACCATTACTAATAAAAAACGTGTTAATATTCCACAGACAATTTTTTTCTAAGTAATTAAAAAAATTCCTCTTGAACTTAAAACTTCAATAATTCAAAATTAACTGAATGTGGATTGGATCCTTTTTGCATAACTACGTCCAATTAGCCTATAATGTGGACTGCTAATTCACAGGCTTCCTCTCTGTAAGCCACACGGGCCTAGTGCGGGTTGGTAGACGTCATATCTTACAATTGGTTTTCGGTTCCAGAACATGCTGATTTCTTCACGATGATTTCCTTCACCGTTTTGAGAGTTATGGTGATGAACTAAGCCTTAGTGGATTCTCCACTATTCATGTTAACTCTCCTCGACAACTTTAACATACTAAATATTATAGTCTGAAGAAGGAAACTTGCGGATATTATCCGTATTTGTACACACGATTACATATCAAGCTATACATTTCCAGTTTTAGTTGAGCTCGCATTGTATACATATGCCGTACAATGAGAAGTCAGCTTATAGTGGAAATGTATAGCATGATGTGTAGCCGTACGTACGTCATACAGAATTAGTTGTGAAAAGCAACGCGTCGCATTTATCATTGGTAAGTTAGCGGATTAATGTTCGAATCGAATTGAACACGTATCCGCGGTAATAATTTTGTTTATTTATTTATGCTTGAGAAAACTTACAGTCTTGTATTTGTAGATTATAGACTCAACTTTATACGTTTTCCCTGTTATTACTTAGAGAATTCGATTGGCCTTCTATTTATTTAAAATATATATATCTGAATACGATGTTATTTAAAAAACTGTCACTATTTCTTTTATGTAGGATCAACAATTCAAGCGCTAATACCCGCAGTATACGAACCGAGTCACATCACTAGATACAAGTGAGGACAAAAGCAAGTTTCACGCCGCCGTTTCACTAAATATTGTTTTCTGAGCCCCTTTCCGCGATAATAGACTCATACTGCCAAGGTATTAGTTGTCGCCATGAGGATGACAGCAGTGATAATTAAAGTTGTACAGATGCCAGACATCAAGGTTCCCGAAACTGTCAAATTCTCCCAATCAATCTTGAACCTAATACTTTAGCGATAAACTTGAAAATCTATTAAAGAAATTTGACAGATTGTAGTAACTCGATGTGCTGGGGTCTGTACCTAAGTATGTTAGACTATATTCGCATGAACGTAAAAATATCGTGTCAGGGTTTTATCGCGCATTGAATTTTAAACTTTCAGTATTGAGCCGAGGATTGAGAGTTCAACGGAGTGCATCCCAGCGGTTCGAAAAAATACAATGTTCAATTTTAAATAATTGCGCTCAGTTGTGTGTTGAAGTGAATCTTCTTTGCAAAATGTATCCGAAGGTATGAGGGTATGATCATAAATAATTAGAACTTGACTGACTTTCTGTTATCTGCCTATATATATTATTTATTCACTCATGCAACGTGACTCACCCAACAGACAAATAATACATAAGCATCACAATACTATAAAAAGGTAAAAAAAAAACACCGCGCTATCAAGTTTCAACTAAAATCCTACTATCATAATTTCTGATTTTTTATATAAGTCCTAGTGGCATCCAAAGACACTTTAACAATGTACAAGCATAATTAGCCTATATTATTCCTACTTCTAGAATAGAGGCACACTGAGAAGGCCCACTGGCTCATTTCACGAGCATTTTATTATAGCTACGTCAAAATAAACCTACATTCTAAACCTCGTTGTATTGCACTCATTATTTAGGGCCTCACCACCACAAAATCTCACCACATCCCATACCAAACAAGACATAAGTTTTAACAAACAAACAGTGAATTCAAGAATCTATTACTGACGGGCCATTCTGCACTGCGTGGTTCGAAAAACCTTAGGTCCTGGTCACGGTATTGAGCGATGCAATTAGCAATGCGACTTGCGTCAAGCGACACGCGCAACTTGTGATAAGCTAGACGCGCACTTATCTCCTGGTTCCATCTGTTACTCCGCAAGTTGTTTCGCGGTGACTCCTGGCATATTCGCAGATGCAGATGATCGCAGTATGGTGGTAAAACGCATAGAGAACTGCTGTCTACTTTCTAGGAAATACTTTGGTCGCCTTTTACGACATCCACGGGAAGAAATGTGATGGTGGTATTGTTTACGTCCGGCACCGCACCAAACACTTTAATTAATAGTCGCAGTCAATTTACAGTCGAATGACGTCAGTGAAACCTCATTGACGTCATTTGAGTGTAAATTCCGAACGGTATGTGGCAACCATCTTAGTCTTAGGAAACTAGCTTTACTGGCAACGGCTGCGGCCGTCTGGCATCGTTCCAAATATTATTTTTTTACTAAAAAACATCAGCGAACAACTGTCCCGGCACAGTTTCGGCAACTTCTCGGCCGGTTTGCGAGCCTTATTCTAGAAAGAAATATTAATCTTGGAGAGAATTAGGTTCTATTATAAAAGTCTTAGAGTTTCTTTTTTATGATGTTAAAATATTCAAGAGAAATTGGTCTTTAAATAAGATATTAGGTTCAGTCATTCAGTGCTCCTGTAGAATATTAATTTGATGTAAATTTAGTTGCCTAGGTATTACAAAGGGGTAAAAAACATTAGATAAAATCTGAAGCTATATGGTTCGTGGAATAAGCAAGTTAAATCGGTTGCCTTTCCATGCTAATCTACAGAACCGATTTTGATATTATTAACCGACTTTATCGAAAGGAGGTCGGTGTCCCATCAGTGGGAACATTATAGGCTGTTGATGAACCAAAAAGCAGGAGATTCTCAATTCGTCTATATTTTTGTACATATGTTCCACGATATTTACGGCTATTGTGGATTGAATTCAAAAAGTCTTTTTCGTAGAAGTAGCTTGCATTGTGGCTACAGAAAAAATGTATAATATATTCAGGGTGCCAGGGATAAAGTCATGCCAACTGATGGCCTCAATTCACTACATAATTTCCTTTCTGTGTTGAGTTTATTATTCATATTCAAAATAATAATTGCTGTTCCATACATATGAACCACGTATGTATTGCAATTTTCTATGAAACAGCAGTGTTCTACGTCAGGCCAGGGCCTCACCATAGGATTTAATTATTATGTGGAAGCGTGATAATCGTGGGCCCTGGGTCAAGAGTGGCAAGCGAACTGTCCGCCGTGCGCGGAGCTGATCAATAAAATATTCAAAAGACTCACCTGATGGTAGAAGAACACCTGCTCTGGAGCCTACCTGGATTTATGTATGTAAATGAGTGTATATTGTATTGTTTAGTGACGTTATGAGTATTCTCCAGGATACAATCCACCGCAATCCACCGCTCCAATACGCCCTGCTACCAAAGGCATACGGTCTCCAACACGCGGTTTCCAATAGCGTCACTGTCACTTCAAAGTACTTCAATCAAACAAAACTGAACCCGTATTATCTCGTCAAACGGGGTTGGTTACGCACAAAAACAATTGGATCACGACAAATTGTCCACAAACAAACGATTCAAAAGAATTAATATATTTTATTAACAAAAGTCGCGCAAGCAAAATTCTATCCGACCTTTTCAAAGTCCAAACCAAAGAGAGAAAAGTGTCAAACTGACAAATGACAGATGTCACTCCATTAGGTACGCTCCGTTAGACGCACAGATTAAACAAGTCAAACGGGACGGAACATCTACCCCCCCCCCCGGACGGGCCTTCCCGTCCGCTAATCAATTGGCAATCTTGACAAGGTTGCGACCGCTCTCTTCACGACCGATCCGTCCACCAAAACCTCTGCAAAACGAGGAACCCCGTCGGTGCCAGCCACCAAATTGAGAATGCGCCCCCGGCGCCAATACAATGGCTTAAGGTTGGCATCCTTAATCAGGACGAGGTCTCTAATTTTGGGCGGATGCGTTTTATCAGTCCACTTGACGCGCTGCTGGAGGATGTGCAAATACTCCAAGCTCCAACGCTTCCAAAAACTCTGAGTGAGCTGCTGCACCAACTGAAACCGCGATAGCCGATTTTGGCTCACATTGACAAGAGGGTACTCGGGCAGGGCGACAAGTGGCTGTCCAATCAAGAAATGGCCCGGGGTTAGGGCCTCCAAGTCGTTCGGGTCCGAAGACAGCGGGCACAATGGACGCGAGTTCAATACAGCTTCAATGCGGCAAAATACCGTAGCTAACTCCTCAAAGGTGAGAACGGTGTCTCCTAACAATCTGCGCCAGAGTCTCTTTGCCGCTTTCACCGCGGCCTCAAAAATACCCCCCCAATGGGGGCAGGCTGGCGGGTCAAACAACCAAGTGACCCCTCGGCGAGCTAATTTGTTACCAATGTCAACCTGGTTCTCAGCAAGGAAGGGGTATACCTCCTTCAAATAGTTACTTGTACCCTTTTTCTTTCTTCTTTCTTTCTTTACCCTTGTAGTTAGTACCGCAATCGGCGAGACACAAATCTATCCAAGGTCGCCACAAAGGCCTCCGTTGAGAGGGAGGTTACCAACTCCAAGTGCACTGCCTTAGTTGACAGGCAGGCAAACACACACAAATAAGCCTTAACAATTTTACTATTCCGAAGAGGAGACGTCTTCACCAAAAAGGGCCAGCAAAGTCCGTTCCGACGCCTGCAAAGGGTCTCGCCTCATTGACACGATCAGCCGGCAAGTCTCCCATCATTGGCTGCATAGTAGAGGCCTTAGTCCGGTAGCACGGCAAACAACGGAAGACGATGCTACGAATAGTACGACGGGCCGACAATATCCAAAACTCTCGCTGCAGAATAGCCAACAGCGCATTGCAACCGGCACGCGAGTTCTTAATGTGACGATCAGTCACCACCAATTTAACCAAATGGCCCACCTTAGGCAACAAAAGGGGGTGACGGGCCCCATAAGGAAGGCTAGAGTGCCTCAACCGTCCCCCAACACGCAAGAGACCCGTATCGTCCAAAAAGGGGTTCAACTTACTAACGGCTCCCGACAATTTAGCCTTACCAGACTTCAAAGTTTCAATCTCCTTCTCAAAGTGTGCAGCCTGCACGGAGCGGACCCAAAGGAGGAGTGATTCCTGTCGCTCCTGAGGAGAGAGAACCGGTGACAGGCGTTTGTTCCCGGGATTCCTAGAATTATGACCAAAACGCCTGATCCACGAGGTAACGTTCAACAATTTGTCGAGGGAGCAGTATCGATTTAACAAAAAATCAGGGTCAAACGGAGGGTCCTTCGTTCCAACAGCGAGCACCTTGACCCCGGGCAAAGGACCCGACACCAAGACTGGCGTTCGAGGCCAATCATCCTCGGGGTGAGTCAGCCAGTCTGGTCCCCACCATAGGGGGTGAGCAATCAGGCGGGGTGCCATGCACCCACGTGAGGCCACGTCGCTTGGGTTCAAATCTCCAGGCACGTGCCTCCAAATCAAAGGCATTTCAGAATTTTGAATCTGGGACACTCGGTTCGCAACAAAGACCTCCAAAGAGTGGAAGGACGTCTTCAACCAATACAAAATAATTTGACTGTCCGTCCAGGCGCAAGAAGCCCGAATGTCCACAGTTCCACCCAAAGTGTGAGCAACGTGGTTCAATAGACGCACAAGAAGCGCCGCCCCTGACAATTCTAACTTAGGGATGGTCAGTGCCGTCCGGAGGCTGCTGTTGGCCATGATCAGTGACAACTTCACCTGGCCTGTCGCGCTGACGGTGCGCAGATAAACAACAGCTGCATAACCGTGCGAAGACGCATCACAAAACCCATGAAGGGTAGCAGTGTAGCTCCCAGGGGGGAGAATAGCGCGGGGTAACACGACCTCGTTGACTGCAGGGAGCGCGGATAAAAATTGGAGCCAATCTTCCAACAGGGTTTCCCGAAGTGGCTCGTCCCAACCAAGTCCCGCAGTCCAAAGGCGCTGAAGAAAACATTTCGCCCAAAACAATACCGGGCATATCCAACCATTCGGGTCAAAGGTCCTCGCGACAGTAGACAACACCAGTCGTTTAGTCCAAGTGTGAGGTGACTCCAAGTCGACATCGTATGTAAAGATGTCTTGGACTGGTCGGTACTGAACGTCGAGAACTGGTATCATAGTAGGGTTGTCAACATTTTCAAACAAAAGCGGGTCCTGCCTATGATCCTCCGGCAAACCTTCCAATAGCGCTGGTGAGTTGGACACCCATTTACGCAACTCATAGCCAGCGGAAGCTAAAATTCCAATCAATTCGTCACGCAACAGGACGGCTTCCCCTACTGTGGGAGCTCCAGTACAAACGTCGTCAACATACAAGTCCGTTTTCAAGATGGCGGACGCACGAGGGAACTTCAAACGCTCTCAGTCCGCGAGCTCCCAAAGAGAACGAATAGCAACAAAAGGGCTCGATCTGCCGGGGTCGCGTGATTGTTCGAAAGAGATACCGTGACCCTGGCACATGGGCAACTGATGGAACACGGGTGGGTTTTAGTCAGTTTAAGTCTGACACGCCCTCCCGCTCCGCCCAGAGCGGGAGAAGTCATTTGATGATTTCCCATCATGAAAAAAAAAAAAGGGCTCGATTGGAGGCCGTACGTATTCGTATTGAGCTCGTACACAATCATGGGGTCCTGGGGATTCTCTCTCTACAGGATCAACTGATAACGTCTGTCATCCTCGTGAATAACCGTTTGGCGGAACATCATTTTGATGTCGGCCACAAAAACTGCCTGATAACGACGGAAAGACGTAATGACGTCACAAAGATTCCTCAACAATTTGGGGCCTGGATGCAAGCAATCATTCAAGGAGACACCAGACGAAGTCCGCGCAGACCCATCAAACACCGTGCGCAGCTTACCGGTGGATGGCTTGAGGACCGCGTGATGCGGCAGGAAATAATGCTCACCTGAGCGCCAATCCAAATTTGACACCGACATGTGTCCCAAATCTGCGTATTCCCGCATGAAATCCAAATATTTCTGCCGCAGCACCGGGTCCCTGCTCATGCGGCGCTCCATTGCCAACAATCTCTTCTCGGCCGTAGGTCTGGATTCGCCGAGAGGTGGTCGCGCCGCAACAAAAGGCAACCTGGTCACAAGCCAGCTGGAACGGAGTCGACCTGTGTTGTTTTAGTAGAACAACTCGCACTCCTCGTGTTTCGGGTTCAAACGGGCTACCTGAGGGGGCTCTTCAACCTCCCAAAACCTCTGAATGGCGTCAGAGAGGGCGGAGCCAGACGACAACACAAGATCAGGTTCAGGTGGAGGGGGAACCCTCAATACTGGTCCCATCAACGCAAAGCCAAAGATGGTCGAGACAGCCACCAAACCGCGTGGCTGCAGAACCTTTATATCACCCAAAAATATTCTCCCTAGTACATCGGAACCCAACAACAAATGCGCTGTACTAGGGGAATCAAACCGGGGGTCAGCCAATTCCAGGCCTGACGTCAACCGGACGATTTCTGAAGACAGCTGACATTGAGGATGACTACCCAAAATATTCGTCAGAACAACGGCCGAAGCAATAATTTTAGGCACCATACAATTCAGAGGAGTGAACTCAAACCAAGCCTGTCCCTCGGTGGTGACAACTGCTTCGCCCACTCCCTTAATTTTGCGTGAAAAGTCATGCACATCAAGGCCCACCTGTCCCGCTAAAGAAGATGACAAAAGGCAACCCTGGGCTCCCGTGTCCAAAATGGCACGGACCACAACAGAATCCCCAGTGGGCCCCCAGACCCTGACCGATGCCGTTGGCAACAAAACCGTGTCGATCTGAGGGGGTACCTTAACGGGGCAGGCGCCAATGTCCTAACAATGCCTGGGCGGCGACCGATCGCCGCACCCAGGCCCAAGTCTTTCCCGACGAGGATGGAGGTCAAATCCCTCGTCCGCGCGGTGTCCCGAGCCACGTGCCATCGCTGGAAGGGCATATCCCACCGGATGCCTGAATGGCGGGGGGCTTGACTCCAACCGGGGACGTTCCGCCAATGGAGGGGAGGGAAGGCGGTGTTGGTCTGGCCAGCGCTGCCTAGCAACAGCTACGTAATCACCTTTACGTGGGGAGACCAAATGGCGGTCGCGCGGCTCCCGATCAACTTGCGCGGGGGGTGGAGTGTGGCGCTCAAAATTGCGGGCCTCTCCCCGGTTCTGAACCGGCGAGCCAGAAGCCCGGTGACCAACTCCAGGGTAAGCCCCCGTGCAGCTCCATCAGAGGCTGGTCTGCCAGCGTGGTTCGCGTTAGCGCACAAAATGTTCAAATGGGACCCCCTACAAATTCTACAAGCCCTTGTAGAATTTGTTGGGGGTTGGAGCAGTCCCGATGGAAGTGAGCCCCCAAACATGAGAAGCACAGACGGCGTTCACTGGCAACTCGGCGGCGGGCACTCACGTGCAATTTCAAAAAGGCCGCGCAAGTTGCCATGCCATGCCCCGTGTCCCTACAAAACTCACAACCAGGACGACTCTGGGTGCCAGCAAAACGAGCGGCGGGGCGACCATCAAGAGGCCCGCGAGCCCTAGTCCGTCCCTGGTCTCGTGGCCGGGAAGACGGTTGGCGTGACTCGGTGGCAACGCTAGAGTTATCCATAAACCGACACTCATCCTCCAAAAATTTGACGAGGTCACCAAATGGGGGGAGATGTGTGACACTATCCCCACCATACCTTTGCTCGAAACGAGCCCTCAAATCGGCAGGAAGCCGTTGCAGCACAACATGCACCAAAAACGAAAGACCAATGGTCCACCGGCAAGTCCAATCGCTTTAAAGCGTTGGTCGCTGCCACCAACGGGTTCAACAGGTCAGTACGCAATGCTGACAATCTTGTAATGACCGGTAACCCCAAAATCTGTTTGATATGAACGTCAGCCAAACAACGTTTGTTTTGATACCGCTGGGTGAGTAGTTCCAAAGCGGTAGGGTAGGCTGAGTCAGTCACCGACAAATGCTGTACCACGGCTCGGGCCTCACCTTCCAGGACATACAACAAATAGGCCAACTCTTGGGCGGGTCTGAGGTCCGAGCGTGCATCAACCAAACTTTCAAAAAGGTTTTGGAAACCCAACCAATGGTCCAAGCGACCGTCAAAGTGTGGCAGTTCCAAAGTAGGCAGTCTACTCAATAGTCCGGGACCTGAAACAACCGAGGTCTCCGGCTTGACCTGGACAGGTGTCCGGCTCTCCAATATTTCCCGAGCACGTTGACCAATAACATCCCCCAGGTCCAAGATCTGGTCGTAGTCAGCAAGGACCTTATCACGTGCTGCCTGGTCCAGCACTTCCAGATCTACTTCACAAATGAACTCGTTGAAGCAGGTGAGCAGAGCATCAACGTTGCCGAGTCTCAAGTTCAACTGCTCGAACCGAGTAAGCGTGACCCCTTCAAGATCCGGGCGCTCAGCGGTCGCTGCAACTGAATTGAACCACCGTAGTTGTATGGTCAATCCACTGATTGCCTCTCTCACCGCTTTGCATGCCATTGCACAAACAAACAATTCAAATAAACCAAGCAAAAAGATAATTAAGTAACAAAGTTCAAACAATATAACAAGGAAAACCAAAGCAAACAATCAAACTGCCAACTCAAGACAACTACAAAGTATTGGTTCCAATTTAATGAACAACAATAAACTTTTATTTTAATTCAAAACAATGTTTATGCTGAAAAATGAATAAGTTTTTAAACGCAGGAGAAATAGCGAGCACATCTAGTAAACATATAAAATTACATACTTATATGAAACTCATTATAACAAACGAACTTTAAAATTCATCGTCATTTAATTTTAACTTTAATCTCAGTACTTCACATTGGCTCATTTCAAAATTTAACACGAACACAAATTCTGAATAATATATAATGTATTAATTTAAAGTCCTTTGAGTTTATATCAAGCACGTTTATAATCGAAAATGAGAGTCAGTCGTACTTTCGTTTAAAGTAAATCTGATGGAAATATGTAAAGTAACTCCACTCCGTTCTTGCTATTACTATTCATAATTTAAGCATATTTTGAAGTAGATAAACCCAATTATTTTTCTAAAGTAATAAGAAAAAGTGATATAAACGTTGTTGTTTATATGTTTGTTTGTTAGCCGTGTGGTAGTTATCCGCCACCCCATCTTCTCCCGTGGGTGTCGTAAAAGGCGACTAAGGGACTTGCTTGAGAATGGGCAGCACTGTTCTCTGTGCATTCTACCAGAATACTGCGATCGCTAACCAGTGTGCCAAGCGGCGGAGATTACGGAAAAGCCCCCCAACTTGAGAGAGGCCTACATTCAGTAGTGGAAGTGTTAAGGCTAAAATGATGATGGTGATGATGTTTGTTTGTAACGCTTCCATGATAAAAAGGCTGAACAGGTTTTGATGACCTGGAAAAGGAAAAATCTATTTATCACACAGACGAAGATGTGAGCAACAGCTGTGTTTAAAAATGTAAGTAACAAAAAAAACTGGTTTAACTTTTAATCGAAAACTTGATTCGTAAATTAAAAAAATAATAATAAAGGCAACATTGTGGAAAGCTCATGCTTACGGACTACTACAGATCTAAAAAAATACCGTTTCATTTCTAAGCACTTCACTTCACAACCACAGGCCCCGGTATAGACCCTTGAGGGACACCTTATATGCCCAACGTTTCTAGCAAATCAATTGACCTAGTTACTTTTATTCTTCGGCAAACATAAATAGAAATTTAATTACAAATTGTGACGCTTCTGTACCTCAAATTACTTTCTTCAAGAATAAGAATTGAAAACGTCTTTTTCTTCCTCACTCAAATCTATCTTTCAATAAAAGATCCGTTCTACTCGCCATTATTCAAATGAAAAGAAAAATTATTCAAATGAGAACAATTCAGTATTTAAAATTGGAACCGGGGTGGAAGGTCCGATGTGAACATGGAACCCGAATATAGCAATGCTTGGGGCTATAGAAATTATTTGTTTGGTAATGTAAAAAAGAAAAGTTTGCGGAATTGGACAAAGTTCGGTCGAAATTATACTTACTTTTGAATTTCATGAAGAAGTTCTAGGAAGATAATAAAAAGGCATAATTTGACGAAGATTACTGATTGAGGGGGATGAAAAGCTTGATAAAGGGAAATTACTCAAAAAGCGAAATTAAAAAAAAAAATACCCGTAAGGAACAATGCCAAAAAGTATGGATGAATCACGTATAAGGAGCAGGGTGTAAAGTTTACTTAACCTCCATAGATAAGGGAGGATCAGTGTGACCAGATTCAGTATTTAAAATACTGAATCTGGTCACACAACTCGATAGCACCGTCACCTACCGGGTCCAATAGTGAATCTATACCATCCAGGGTGCCACCCAAACGCATACAAAAAAATTCATTCGAATCAGTCCAGCCGTTTAGGAGCCATTCAGTATTTAAAATACTGAATCTGGTCACACTGGGGAGGATCCTCTGAATAGACGAGTAATGTGTCTGGTGGACTACTGCTGAAAGTCAGTTCTTTTTTGTGATTGATTTATCGCTGGTCATACTTGAGGTTTTTGGCTGCTTAGCCGGACTTGCCTGCGGCTGCCTTAATAAATGAAGGCCTCCAGCTAGGGCTTAAAAACTGAAAACCAATAGACTATTGGCTAAGCGCACGCATTTACGATGCAAATTCTGCTTGTGCGATGCAGGATTTTACGTGACGTCAGTATGATGCGTAGTTCACACGCGGCGGTTATGCCGCCAAAAGTATACGTTTGTCTATTACATAAGAATACATCCGTAATCAAGTTTCTTTCACATTCATAGGAAAAGTCTCATGCCGATGTTAAAAAATTACCGCGCCAAATCTAATTTGTGGTGGAGGTTTTACACTCAACCCAACGGGACAATAGCAATACAATAGGAACATTGCTTTCTTTTTGGCAGTTCAATTATATTCATTGCATTATTTATGTTGTAACTATCCCATTGGTGGTCGCAAGCGCCACTGCTGAGCGTGGGCTCCTGAGTTCAACTTCTAGGTCGGGCAAAGTGTTAATGGGTTTTTCATTAGGAAGTTCTTAGCCCGGAGTTTCGAAGTTGCCGGTTGCCTCAGAAAACACGTTAAGCCGTTGGTTCTGCGCCTGATCTCTCTCCGGTCGTGTCGGATTGCCGTCTTATCGGACTATGCGAGTGAGGGAAGAGTGAGTGCTCCTGTGTCCGTGCAAACATTTGTGCACTTTATTATCTCTCGTGCCGTTGCGTTGGCTTGTCTGCGTAGAGATTAGGTGCCATGGCCGAAATACGGCCTGGAGGACTATATGTAAACATATATTGAGCCGAAAAAAAATTCGGACATATTGTGAAGAACTGGAATAGCAATATTGTTCAAAATGATTCAGAATTTTATTGATAGTATGGTACGCAATTAAGGTTCTCATGCTTCTTCCAGTAAAACTGTGGTGATTTTAATATTAGTTAATAATGCCGCGAAGCCACTGGCAGAAGCTAGTTCACAATAAAGTAAACTAACCAGAATACTCTCCCAGAATATGTTTAAAGTAGTTATCAGTAAATTTTGAAGCGGCGCCCGTCTTGCTTGTTTTATATTGAAACTTCTTCCCTTCATAGTGATAAAGTTGCAAACTGAATTTTGATGGGCCGCCCGACATATTTTCATCTCTTTGTTTATAAAAAATACAATACAAGTTTTCTCTTTTGGCGTTGTGCAAGTTTATTTTTCGTTGATGGGGTTTTGAAGAACTCTTTTTTTACAGGAACACTTTTATTACGCGGGTTATGGGCTACGCAGACGTATACCTTTAAGGGTTAGGATGTCCTGCCAGGGTTGCGAAATTCGTTCGAAAGAGTTACCGTGGCCCTGACATAAGGGCAACTGAAGGAACACGGGTGGGTTTTAGTCAGTAAAAGACTGACACGCCCTCCCGCTCCGCTCAGAGCGGGAGAAGTCATTTGATGAATTCCCATCCAAAAAAAAAGGGTTAGGATGTATTACTTGTCCTATTTTACTAGTTATGTTTGAGTCTCAGGTTATAAGGGGTGAGTCCTTTTGCCAATAATCAGAGGAACAATTCCCGTATTTTTAAGAACGATCGTATTCTAATTTTGATCAACTTTCACTCAGATGTAAAAATACCACGGCGCGATTTGTTCTTGTACTGGATCTTGAAACATTTGAATTGGGATTTGATTGGAAATTGAAAAAAACTGGGATGCATCCATTGGACTCTCAATGCTCGGTTCAACACTGAGAGTAGAAATTCCAGTGCGCGATAAAATCCTGGCGCTATTTTAACGTTCGTCAAAAATTAATTTACATACATTTTTGATACGTTTTTAACATTGACTGTCGTGGAGATGAGATTATAATTAACGTGTATAAATACGATAATTGATCTGCAGATACGTGAATACTCCGGGTTCATCATCATTTGCCCGAACCATAGGTTTGAATTAAAAAAAACCTAGATTGGGCGGGTCGCTACCTTATATTTTAATTCCGATAAATTAACATTTGAACTTGTGATAAAAAATATTTTAGAAATCATTATCTCACTTAAGGCATTATAATTGTATGTTTTTTTAAAATACTTTATTAGTAAGAACAAAATTCTTAGTAATTAATTACGATCTACCCAAATAGGCTAATAAGCAATTTAACTTAATATTATATGTTACGTAATAGATTATGTTAAAACTAAGAATAGTCTCCATTTGCACTTTTATACAAGTCCGTAGCACTTTCTTAGAGTCTAATACAATGTTTAAATACTATGTTCATGTGTTATATGCACTTTGTACACTACACTAATTCAAAAGGTTTAGTTCTTTTTAGCCTTCGCACTAAGTCTGTGTTGTCTAGCAGCTGGATTGCCTCAACATTTACGTGTCGGTGAAGCCTATGTTCGTGGGCTTCAGCAATTTTTTGGATAATGGTGGTGACGAATTTCATTTTTAGGTCACGGTGAAGGTCGTCATTTCTTATTTACCAGGGTGCATTGGCAACATCCTTGAGTACTTTATTTTGGAATTGTTGGATTGTTTTGACGTTGCTTTGTTTAGTACAGCCCCAAAGTTGGATACCATACGTCCATATTGGCATCAGAATATGCTTGTATAGAGTTATTTTATTATGTAATGATAGACAGGAATTCGTTCCGAGTAACCAATACATTTTTTTATAACGTATATCGAGCTCCTGTCTTTTCTTTTTGACACGAGCTTTCCAACGCAGCTTGGCGTCGAGAGTTATGCCAAGGTATTTGGCTGTATTAGCATAAGGCACTTGCTTGCCATTTATGTAGATTGGATGATAGTCCAAGTGTTTGTTTGTGAAGTCAATGTGAATTGATTTTGACTCATTCAGTTTGATCTTCCATTTTTGTGTGCAGTCATAAACTTTGTTCACAGCTAGTTGAACTTTTTCTACCTCTTCTCTGTGGCTTGATCCAGTAGCCATAATTGCAGTATCATCTGCAAATGTTTCAATGGTGTTGCTTTCCAGTTCTGGGATGTCACATGTGTATAACAAGTACAAAATTGGGCCTAGGACACTTCCTTGAGGCACACCAGCTTTTATAGCTTTTAGCTCGGAATAAGCATCATTCTGCCGTATTCTAAACATTCTATTAGTTATATATGACTCTGGGATATTTGCAAATTCTGGCAGCATGCGTCTGAGCTTGAATATTAGACCCTCATGCCAAACTTTGTCAAAAGCTTGCGCGACATCTAAAATACGGTGGCGCAAATGTCCTTATTTTCAAGCGTTTTTTTAATGATGTTTGTTATTTTATGTACCTTGTCAATAGTTGAATGTTTTTCCCTGAAGCCAAATTGATGGTTTGGTATAAGGTCTTTATCTTCTATTAATGGTTTTAACCGTTTCAATAACAGTTTTTCGAATAGTTTTGATAACACCGGCAACAGAAAAATAGGTCTGTATGATGATGCTTCGTGGGGTGGTTTCCCAGGCTTCGCAATCATAATGAATTCAGCAACCTTCCATGATTCAGGTACACGTTTTAAAATAAATGCAGCATTGATAAGCTTGGTCAGCTTTACTATGGCTTTGCGCGGGAGGTGTTTTAGAATTTCACCTATAATGAGGTCGTAACCCGGCGACTTTTTCGAGCTAATGTTATTTTGAATTTCTCTCATTACTTCGTTAGGAGTCACAAGTTTAATTCTTTTATTTTGTGCTAAACTCACTCACCCACTCACTCTCAATTATTTCTATCGAGCTTTCATTGGGTTGAAAAGTCTCTTCCAAGTGTTGAGCAAACCTTAACGCTTTTTGGTCATTGCTTATGGCCCATTTTCCGTCGCTATCTCTGATTGGTGGTATTTGTATAATCGGCCTTTTAGATTTCTTGTCGCTTTTCATAGGGAGTAATCCGTTGATTTGTCATTGGTTAGCTGCAGAAGGTTGGTATTCAGAGATTCATCCTCAAATTGTAGAATTTTCCTCTTTAATCGTTTAGTTAGGTTATTTAGTAATGTTTTATCTTGCGGGCACCATGTTTGCTGCCACTGTTTCCTTTGTTTCCTGTTCTCAGTAATCCCTTATATTTACGTTTTAATTGCGGTGTGTTGTTCCACGCACATTGTTGGATGTTAACAATATTTTTTTTTACTTATGAGTCAAGCTGATCATGTTTTTTTATCGGAGATTTAAGGTCGATAATATTATCTAGATCAAAGGCAAAACTTTCCCAATCTGTGAACTTATTAACCAGCGTTAAATGGCTTTCTTTCAGTAAGATTTTTTGACCATATGAAAACCTTCCTCCAGATTGACGTAATTGGCGGATATATTTTTGCATATGAAAAAGTCTATAAGATCCGGTATTTTCTGGTGGTCAGTCGGTCAGTACGTTGGTTTACCTGTGCTCATGACTTCGGAATGTGTAACTTAACTGCACTTAAGAGCTGCCTTCCTTTAGTTGTAGTAAATCTTGATCCCCAATGCGTATGTTTAGCATTAAAATCTCCGCCTAGGATAAATCTCTGGCCTAATAGTTCAAAGAGATGTAAATATCTCTCTTTTCTTATCATGTGCCGTGGAGGACAGTATACGGCTGCAATGGACACGTGATAATATTTGGTTTTAACAGAAACTGCCACGGATTGAATGTCTTGTTCTTCATATTTACACTGCACGTAGTGACTATGTTGTCTTTGATTATAGCCACGCTACCTCTCCTGGCGGAGTTGTCAGGGTGGAGCGAATTATATACCATGTATCTTCTAATATTTGACCAAAGATTGCTTAGTTAAGTGCGTTTTAGAGACCAAACACACGTCTATATTTTCTGTGTCTAGGACTGCCTGCAACTCATTGTGATGTTTGAGGAGCCCATTAGAGTTCCACGCCATTCTTTTAAGGGTGTTACACATTTTATTTTTTAAACAGCTGTTTTAGTGCCGAATTCTAATGTTTCTAATCTCTTGTCAAATGAGATAATACACTTTAAGATCTGATTGGTCTTATCCTCTAGATTCCAAGGCTGTGATCTTTGTTTTACAGCTTGCGCATATGAACCAGTGTTGGTTACTGGCATGGGTCTTGCAGTTGACTGGACACTTGCTTTCTGTGCCTGTTTGTCAAGATCTCGTAAGTGAAGAGATTGTTGGGTAGTTGGTACTACAGGTTTCTTTTTGATATTTTTATTTTTCATCATTTGCATCTCTTTAGCTACTTCACATCCTCTATAGTTGGCAGGGTGAGGTAGGCCACAGTGAACACATTTTGGCTTCCCTTGTGGAGATTTGGTACAGTTGGCAGTAAGATGCTTGCAAGTGCATTATACACACATTGGCAGTCTTTTCTGCAGTACTTATGAGTATGCGCATATGCCTGGCATCTCTTGCATTGGGGAATGAGTTTGGGATTTTTAAGTGCGTGTATTTCAATTTTACACCCTAAAATGTACTTTATGCCATACATTTTGTTGACATCTTCGTCATTATTAAATGATAAAACGAACATGTTAAGTGATTCTTTATTCTTCCAGCTCAATTTGTTGTCTACTTTTTCTATTTTCAGTCCTTGTGTTGTTAGATCGTCTTTGATTCGGTCAGGTTGGCACGAAGAATGTAACTTCTTCACAACCTTTCTAATTGGTCTAGCTTGCTTATTCTCGTACGAATGCTAGTGGTAGTCTTTTTCTGTCAAAAGCCTGGAAATTAATCTATAAGTCTTCTGTTTTGGCGTTAACCTTCACACAATCCCCATTCATCATTTTTGCGTTAAATGATTCAGCTGGTATTGTTTCAGTTAGCGAGTCATAGAACGTTTGGTAGTTCTTAACTCCGTCTATTATGATTGGCGGTGGTGGGGGCACTGTTTTGACGGAAGTAGTCTCTTTCGTATTCTTTTGTTTTTTATCTTGTAGTTTCGTGTAAAATGTAAAATGGTATGTAAAATTTAATACTGTTTGCTAAATGTACTCTTTTCGGAATCGTTTTTATTAAATAAATCATTATATTATATCTTCGACTGCTGGACTCCGGGTTGATTTTGAAAAATTTCGTTATCTAAGAATCGCAACTAAGACTGGTTTCAGACTTCGTGGTTGTTTTAAGAAAGTATAAACGAAATGATTGGGTTATTTCGTTGAAGCGTTCTTAAAAGACTGCAATTTTTGAGGAAGATTTTGAGTTATAGCAAAGTATGCTGCGGATACAATTGAAACACAAAATATATATGGCATTCTTATCGTGCAACGAGAACCGTAAAAGTTGGATGAAGTGAAGAATGCAAGATAAGTGAATATGTGCTTGCAACTTACGTATACAATGTAGTTTTAATAACTTTAACCTCGTTTATGCTGACAGGTATGAAAGTTACTACGTGGTGTTCTTGATAATAGTTCGTAACATAGTCTGAGATTTCATACTTTACCGTCTTTGGTTCTCTCCGTGCTTTAACGTCTTGGCGATGATCGGTAATAGACTGGATTGCCCTTATATTCGGCAATGTTGAAGCAGACATATTGTTATTTTGTGAGTGTTCTTTTTTATCTGTATCCTTTTATGTGTCTGTTTGTATATGAGTCTTGTAACTTGAATTAAACTAATTTTATTTTTTAGTCGCCATTCATACGGACGTAAAAATATCGCGGCGGGATAAATGCAGTGCGCATTTTCAACTCTCGGTGTTGACCATTGAGAATCCAACAGAATGCATCTCAGCGCGTCGAAATATCACACTGGTCGACTGTCAACTGTCGGTGTTAAGCAGTGCGCGAAAAAATTTACAATAGCACATCGCGGCAACAAATATGGTTCATATTAGCGATGCGTTTGATTTTAGTTGAATCGAATGACTATCAAAATAAATGAAATTTAAAAATGAATGGCGTGGTTTTAAATTTTATTTTTAGGATTTTTAGCTGATTTTCCTTTTATCCTCATTACATAAAATATGATAGTATACGCTCGAAATTTTGAGATTTATGGCACATTTGTTTTTGAGCTATGTTCTACGATTGCTTTTTCATGATACTGAAGTCTTTTGCTTGGACATTTGATACTGCACTCCATTATTTCTGGCTTGTAATATGTAACAATACGCCTTTTTTGTGGCTGGGAAATTATCATATGACGTCTCCAGCTTTGGGCTGAGCGGGAAGGCGTGTCAGACTGTTACTGACTAAAACATCCGTGTTCCTTCAGTTGCCTATTTACCGGGGCCACGGTAACTCTTTCGAACAAATCTCGCGACCCTGGCAGAGTACCAATACGCTAGACTGTGCGATTAAAAACTGAGCGTTTTGGCCGCGCCTTAAGAAATTGTATGGTGGACCAAGGAATTGCCTAACCTTAAGGTTAACGATAACGGTTTTTAGGAGAAATGATGTATATTTTTCCGAATAAATATGCTATGTATATATAACATTTGCTATATATAATATGCTATTTTTTATGCTATAATAACTTTAGACTAAGCAAACCTTTCTCGGTTTGCCAAAAGACGTCCACTATTGGAATTAGGCCTCCCCCAAGCTCCTCCGCCACTTTGACTGGTTTTGCGCTTCCCGCACCTAGCGGGAAGGTTGGCTCTTAAAGGCAGTTTAATTTAAATATATCTAAGATAGAATATAAATACTATATAACGTCACTTCTGTTGTCTACAAAGGGCTAGGCAGATTAGAGATACCTCTCTATCAAAATACGTAGTAAGTTAAAGTCCCATTTTCAATGATAAAATAATTTTTGCGCCCTACAGAAATGTCCTATCTTTGGTACAACAAGTCATTGAGCTCCTCAAGTTCCTGCTAGGGTCGTGAGATTGTTCAAACGAGATACCGTGGCCCTGGCATATGGGTAACTGAAGGAAAACGTTTGGGGTTTAGTCCGTAATGTCTGACACGCCCTCCCGCTCCACCCGGAGCGGGAGAAGTCATTGGATGATTTCCCATCCCAAAAATAGCTCCTTAAGTTCTGAATTCAGCAACGTGATAATTGATAAATTCGTGCTCTGACCGGACAGGTCCACTCAATCTGTGTGGATCATCCACAAAGTACCATTTCAGACACCGATCTATGTGGTATTTGGCCTTCACATGATCTGACTAAGAATATGTCTAAACTTTAAAAGAGACTGTGGACATATGTTTGGAAGTTTGTAACTCAAAAGCAAAAATAAAGTTTCCATTGAAGCAATACTATAAAATTCGCAGCATTAAATATTTTATAGGACGAAATTTAACTGAAATCCCTTTTAAATATAAAATGTACACCGTTAACAGCCCATGAAATTATTCAAAGACGCAATCAATCTTTTATGTAACATTAAAGTCAGGAAAATATCGCAGTATCGACGCCTGGCCCGGTTCTCCGTCATACTTCCTTCAAATATGTATATGTTGACACACAACCTTTTAGTTGAGCCAACCTTTTTTTTTTTGGATGGGAAATCATCAAATGACGTCTCCCGCTCTGGGCGGAGCAGAAGGGCGAAAATCCACCCGTGTTTCTTCAGTTGCCCATGTGCCAGGGTTACGGTATCTCTTTCGAACAATCTCGCAACGCCGGCAGGCATCGGTCCTAGGGGTCTGCCCTTCATTGTTGTTGACATCTCTTTCAGGCGCGCCTGGAACACTATGCGCCGTCGAGCCTGGTCCTTACCGGGCGGCGAGCTACCCACGTACGTTTTTAAACGTGGTACTGCCAGTTCCTTAATATTAAAGTCATTGATTGAATAAGAGTATTGAATAACAAATAATCTTACAAGTACTGTCACCATAGCAGTCGCTCCACGTAAAATACTGGTACTCAGCTGCATCTGGTTAGACTGGAAGCCGACCCCAACATAGTTGGGAAAAGGCTAGGCAGGTGATGAAGTACTGTCACCAAAAGAGTTGCACCCCTAGCCAAGTTGATAATCTGCAATCGCTAACGCTAGTCGAAAACTAATCAAATGTATGGGAATGAAATCATCTCAAAGTTAAATCACGCGGTTAGAACAAACGAATAGACCATTCGTAGCCAAGTTCACATCGTTCAAGATAATAGAATGAATTGTCATCGTTTGTACAATGTTCAACGCTACTTCCTTTGTTATAATGTCGTTTTTCTAAAGATATTGTAGAACAAGCGGCCGACTCAGGCTCGTCAACAGGGTCTACTAGGACCGATGCCTGCCGGGGTCGCGTGATTGTTCGAAAGAGATACCGTGACCCTGGCACATGGGCAACTGATGGAACACGGGTGGGTTTTAGTCAGTAAAATTCTGACACGTCCTCCCGCTCCGCCCAGAGCGGGAGAAGTCATTTGATGATTTCCCATGCTGAAAAAAAAAAAAAAAAAAAAGGCTACCAACTTATCGTTGCTGACACCGAGGCTGTAACGATTGGAGAACGAAATTCGACACGAGACGGTTGTAACTTGGCTCGGGAGGCAAGTTCGTTGGATAAAGTTGTCGTTTAGTAAAAAGCCGATGGACGTTCTTTTTAGTAAACATTCACTATATCCGACAACCCTGATTACTTAGCTATTGCGGTGACAGCACAAAGTTTTAAAACAAATTGATGACAAATTGAAGTGAATTTTTGTTGCTTTTCCTTAAAAACATAGACAGAACAAAGAAAGACATGTCGTCTATTTTCTTCAAAGGGTTTGACAGAGACATACCTATTATGACCCAAATTTTGTAAATGTCCCTAGGGACAAATTGGAGTTTTGATTGTTAATAATATCAATGATAAAATGCAACGCAATATTGCAACGTAAAATGTGTAATAAGTATTTACATAGTATACATTTTACGTTGCCATAATTAAAATAGAAAATAATGGTAAAAACGACTTACAATAATGTAAAAAAGTCGTATACTATTTTTCTTAATTTGAATATAACCATTAATAGGTTACAGAAACAACATTAGTAGTAGTTTACTTATAGTAGAGAAATTATTTACTATTTGTTTCAGGAATTTTAGGTAAAACTTACGTGTACAGTTGAGTGAGATACCTGAAATACAGGTTTGGTCCTAGTTTAGGTAGAATCCATTTAATTTAATGTCAGGGCATTATTTTGTGAAAAAGAAATATATACAGGTTAATTTTTGTTTCGTATAACTAAACCAGAAATGGTCTGTATTGATACTCACATTCGCTATAATATTAACATCACTTCATAATCACTAATGGGTAAATGTATGCAAATAATGTTGGTACAGAATATTTATGTAAATCAATTATTTCAATAAAAATATTTCAATTTCTTCTTTCAGTAAGTTGTATGGATTCCCAGAACTAATTACCATAGAATTCCCCTTTTATTTCAGTTTTACTAACTCTAGAGGAAGACTTGTCTTCCTAAATCAGTATTGCACAGTAACGCTTAAAATTCTTCTAATATTTTTAAAACGCATTTTATCTTAACTACAGGTAATCTTGTTGCCGAAACTATTCCTCTGTAAGTCCCCAGAATTCACCAAAAGCCTGTATATTTTTATTATAAATCGAGGCGCTCATAGTTGGCGATCGATCAGGATCCGGAGATGTTCTCAACTCAATGGATTGAGATAAATGCACCCCACTTCATTCTGGGTGTTGGGCTGCGAAAATAGCAATAAAATGGAACAATACACGTCATAGAAGATAGATTTGGTGCTGTAATGGGGACTATTGTTCACTGATCTGGCGAGATAATCAAGAGTTTCTGGGATGTAATTGAGCAATTTAGCATTACTGATCTGAATGCATCATTATTCTTCAAGGAATACGGCACTGTATACATGTGACGTTTTATAAAGCATGGCTAAATTTAAGTATGCAAATGCGTTATTACATTTTTACTATCATCATTCTCCTGACCTTATTATCCCAATTTAATGGGGGTCGCCGCAAATATGTATTTTTCGTCCACGCTTTTCTATTAGTCGTCATCGCGGTAATCACCCCTTGTCTATCCATATCATTACGTAAATATTATTTACACAGTCCATGCATCATTTCTTCACTTTACTACAATTTTAATCAGTTAAAAATATATCGTTTCAAAGACCATGAAACAGGAAATTTTCTGAAAAATCGTATCTCGATTACAGTGACACTAAGGACATGGGATATATGAGTGAAAGATAGTACATGACCCACCCAATCCCTCAAAAAAAAATTGTCGGTCCTGCGCCAAAAATCCTTATAGCTGTATCCGTTAAGATCGGAGGAAGACCCCAACATAGTTTGAAATGGACTGTATAGATGTTGGTACGTAAATATTGCTGTCCGAATAAAAATTTAGTAAAGCAATTATGGATGGATTGTTTAAGTGATGATATGGATAGACATATCATCCATACCACCCCTCCAATTAATTTATTCCTCCAATAGTCAATCCAGTGGTCTCGAACCTACCGATTTTTCGGTAGGTTCGAGACTTCGTTACTTAAGTATGATTGTTATAAATTAGTCTGTAAGTTTTTTTAAATAAATAAACGAATTTGATTGTCTTTTTTTTGTCATTTAATGATTTACCGTTTTTAGCTGGCAATTCTACCGATCTCGCTCTATGACGTTCGAGACCACTGAGTCAATCCATCCCAACTTCAATTTCATGCTTCAAATTTCTAGATATTTTGTGATTTTTATACTATAACCATTAATGTAAATTTTACTGTCTAGTTTCGGAATAAACAGGCTTAGATAAATAATAATATTGCAATAAATTGTAACCTGTCTTAGGCGCCACCGTACATTGCCGACATTTTAGTAACTCGCGCAACCAAGTACTGAGCGTAAGGTCCTGGATATTCCGCCAGGGTGACGGATTTGTTTGAAAGAGTTACTGCAGCCCTGGCACAGGCAACTGAAGTAATGCGGGTGAGTTTTAGTAAGTAAAAGTCAGTAGAAGTCATTTGATGATTTCCCACCCAAAAAATGGGGACCTGAGTTCAATCTGAGGCCAGACAAAAACCACGGCGTTTATATCTGCGGAATTTCTGTATCCTATTAATGTTGTTTTTATAAGGTGGTCCCAGTTTTTGCTAGTATGAAACAAATACCTTTAATAGAAAGTAATATTAAGTCCGAGCTAACTGAACAAAGTTTATAAATAAATACTAAGCAAAGTTTCAACAAAATTCCAACAGATTCTGTTAAACAGTTCGTTTACCTATGCTAAAATATCTAAGTAGTGTGCGATTGTTTTAGAACAATAGAAGGCTCTTAAAACTATTCTTTAGATGTCAAAAGTGTTTTAAAATAAGATTTAAGACTGACTTCAGTTTCAAGAATTAATTTCTTAAAAGAATATTACAGACAACTCATATTACAAAGAACAGAATTTATCAAGCTAAAAATGATTTATTAGTTGACAGTTTTACAATTCTGTGATTTCTTTCGGAATTACATTTTGGAGATTTTTTTTTTCAAAATTATTTTGTACTTGTCTTTAGGGCAAAGGCTTCTTTTTATACAGAAAAGGAAGAGAAGATGATTCAGGGATTTTCTGACAACGAAAGTTAGTAGTGACTGACGTGACACAGAAGTTGGTACACTCACTTTTTAGGGTTCCGAACAAAGAAGGGTACCAACGGCACCTTTTTGCTAAAGCTACGCTGTCCGTCGGTCCGTCTGTCCCAGGGCTGTATTTTTTAAACCATAATAGGTACACACTGACAGTTGTGCTGGTCCACAAATCCAAGGTCATTCAGCGCGCTATGAGGCGGGCTATACTTGGAGTTTCTGTGAAAGATAAGATTAGAAATGAAATTATCCAGAAAGGAACAGCAGTGAGCTGGCTATGTATGTCGAAGGACCGAAATTGGTGGAGCAAACGAGTCCTGGAATGGAAACTGCGTATCAGAGACCTTAACATGGGATGCCCTCCCAGGCTGATGGATCGAGGACCTTAGAAAGACAGGATTCGGAAAGCAAAGGACATGGTGGTGTAGCGCAGTTTAGGAGAGTCCTATGTCCAGATAAGCTGAGTTCATTAGACAGTGTTGAAGAAAACACTTGAAATTTACAAATAATATTTAATTTTTTTAATGAGGTACCCTTAGAGTGCAAGTCTGACTTTCAGACTTTGGCCATTATAACCAGCAACTCTTTTAATACATTCCAAATTCTCATAATCTAAATAACAAAATGCCTAACCTAAGTCCAAACCTTTGACGGCACATATTTCCCACAGGACCAACTTTTCGATTATACCATTAAAACAGGTTTATAAAATGTATGAAACGTCAAACGTGAATGACCCTTCTTACAGTTCCAATTTAAAATCCCAGGATCACCCCTGGATGGGCAAAAACATTTATCATTCGTATTTCTAAGAAAAGAAATATCAAGGGACTTGGATTAGAACCCGGTATTAGAACATCCAAACGTGTGAAGGTTGATGTGTGATTTACATAGAAAGTACAAATTTTACTCTCATCGCCATTTAGAATTTTAAACGTGGTTGTAATGATTCTCTAATATTTCATGGAAAAGGTAATTCACTGGTTCAATGATAATAGTTTATGGACTTATCTTCACGATGCCAATTTTTATAATGTATCATTTTAGGTTCATACGTGACTTTGTACTCCATTTTACGAAAATTACGTAGACAGAGGAGTATAAAGTTTGGCACAATTAATTTTATATGCAGAAAGCTAATATTTTTATATTAGAATATATATCTATTTAAATACATTTTGGTCGAATATCGACCACTGGGGAACCACTTATCTGAATAAATACTATATTACGACACTGAAAGAAAGACTGTATGTAGCGCAGTGTTGAGATGGATGTAAGTAATGAAAAATAAGTTCAAAAACTAAAACCCGACTACTAAAAAATCACACTCTAAAAATATAAAACAAGAAAATGTTCTCATCCGAAATTGTGAAGTACAAACTATTCAGTACTTATCGTGAATTAAATAAACAATTTATACGTAATACATTTTATTGTATTTAATAAATATTCACAGTGTTGATGTTCAGAGAAAAGGCGTGGTTGTATACCACTTTGCTGTCAAACATCGGTCTCTACTATTAGGTTTATTGTTTTTTTTTTTAGTATGTTGAGTTTCGATAACTATTTTAATTTGACCCTGTAGAGGTCAAGGAGAAACCAAAGAAATAATTTGATGAATGTTGGTTTTTCCCCCTTATGAACTTACCGCTTACGATACCCAAAAGAAAAATATTAATTAAATAGCATAACTTTAAAATGACTTCTAAATAAAATATCATTTTAATAATGACAACAAGCAGAAAACGAGCGATGTATTAATTTATACCAGGAAACATGCTTATTATAATGTTTTATGAGGGTTAAAATTAATTAAAATTTTAGCGTCTGCCTTTAATTTGTAAGCTTTCGTATTAAACATCCACAGAGTTGGGGAATAAAGCACAATAACAATTGCCATGGATAAAAATACAAGTGAAATTTCGGCGAAAATTTTTGTCGGTGAAAAAATTTACGAAAATTTGAGAATATTTTATTTCAGAATGGTGAATGTTCGTTGTGGCGCTGATCTATATATATAAAAATGAATCCCTATTTCCCTTGGTCACGCCATCACGCGTGAACGGCTGGATCGATTTATTTTTTTTTTTGTTCTGTTTGTTATTGTCAGGAGAAGGTTTTTATGAAAGAAAAAAAAAATTGCGCGGAAAATTAGAAAATCCGAATTGAAAAAAAATATTTTTGTTTTGGGTAGCCTATTTATTGAGGAAAGCTATACACTATATAACATCATGCTTCAATTAAAAGGAGCGGAGCAGCAATGAAAAATAGACGAAAACTGGCAGGCAATTCGACGCGACGGGAAGGGTCAGGAGACCAAAAATTTTATGCGGACGAAGTCGCGGGCAGAAGCTAGTTATTCAATAATATTGACATAGTTTACATACTGTTGATTTTTTATATTGAGTTTCAGCTTCAATAATTCAAGTCTAGGGAGGTTGGTAGCAGCTGGGTAAATGTAGTCGGGGTTTGAGTGAAGTGGCATGTGATTGGAGAAGCCTATGTCCAACTGAGGACTGATTATAGGGAATTCTATCTAGGCCCGAGGTATGAAGGCCTATTTTTAAACAAAGACTATAATACTATTGAACTGAGTTTCTACATTACTTTAAGTTCATAAATATTGAAATGAAAATATTCCTAACTTTATTTTGTTGATTTTTTTTTTTACATTTTCGAAAACCATCTTCTTCTCCCTAGCCCTTTACCAATAATATTAGGGGTTGGTTTCCATTATAACTGGATACAGCTCAATACCGGTATTTTACATGAAGCGACAGACTATGCGACCTCCACAACCCAGATACTTACTGGGTAATCAGTAATACGATACCTTTTGGTAATAGTGGTGGTCAGACTTTAGGACTTATAACGAATTTGACGATCTCGGGGCGGTAGATACGACTGCACGCATTCAAGTAGACATTCCCCAGGATCGGGGAGCCTCACACAGCTTAGAATAAATGTTACTAACATTCGTTCATAAGTTTTCACTGTTACTAACACTTATGGAAGAAATTCTGAAATAAATGTTGTTTTGTTTTACATGCTTTTAAAGGCACGGATGTTAAGATGTTCACTCATCCGCGAACTGACTGCGGCATGCGTAATTTAACCTGTTCGACCGACCCGTGCTGCTGTTATTACTTAGCCACGAGCCCTTCATATTTCTGGTTTACTGTTTTTACGTTTACGATTCAATGCATTGACATCCTTAGAAACATGTCAAAAATCCACATATGTAGAACATTTCACAGGCATCCGTTGTTCTTAGCATGACGTTAGTATCGTGTGGTGTAGTGAATCTCTCCCTGAGCAGAGCTTCTACCCTGGAGAAGTTATGCCGAAGCATAGAAAGCTTCGGCATAACCGAGTTCGAAGTCTATTTAAAGAGTTCCAGCAGGCGTAGCATGACGCTTTCAATTTCTACGAAGAATAGACATAGCTGTTTTCGTACTATATGACATTTTGTTTCTTCATTTCTGACATCTCATCGTCGAAATCTTTCTACAATATCTCATTTTGTCTTTCATTTCTAAAGATCCTTCTATAGGTATTTTTTGATATAGACTATTTTAGAAGAAAAAATTCTATCCCAACTGTCAAATTCACACTGACAACTGTCAGTCGTCTAAGGTAGGGAAAACAATTTGATTTTATAATCGCCTTGCTAAAGATAGTAGAAAACTTTTTACTCGACACACTCGACCACTTTTTACTATATATGATTATCTAGAAAATCACGATTTTATAGGAGAGCGTACTTTACACACGAAACGTCACTTTGTCAATTCTTCCGTCGACAAAACTCTTTTCTACGGTGGTCATGTTTTGCATTCTGGTAGGCTAAGGCAACTCATGTCCATATGCGAGATTTCCAGCAGGTGGAACGAATGAGTTTGGTATCTCGGCCCAGCATAAGCCTTTCCTTGAACCTTTCACCTTTGAGTGGGAGGACACAGTTTTAAAAGCTACTGAGGCTATTCAAAGAGTTATTTTGTAATATGAGGATGTTATCGTACAAAGGGTGTCGTGTTTTAACTGCTCTGCGAACTTCTGATGACGCTATTCCAGCTAGTAGACACAGCATATGCACCGTCGTCGGTTTGAGGCAGCCAGTGATGATTCGGCACGTTTCATTTAGACCAGTTTTCTACAATCGTTGCATGGCTTAACGACTCCACACGGGGCACGCAAATAGCGCCAGTCCAGTAGTTCGTGTCACGTCTGACAAATCACCTACTTTGGTGAGACTAGTTGTTCTGGGAGATTGTTGTGCAGTGTACACCTTCTGTTTGACGCGTCTTTAAGGAACAGACCAAAAGTATTGAACGGCATCAAATATCGTGATAGTAATGTCATAGATGGATTGTTGAATTTCCTGTTTTACATAACAACTCCTTTATGTAAAATAAGTGTGGTGCAGTGTGGTGCCGGACGTAAAAAATAGCACTATCTCATTTCTTTCCGAGGTTGCCGTAAGAGGCGACTGAAAGACTTACTAAAGAATGGGCAGCAGCGTTCTCTATCCATTTCGCCAGCGTGCCGCAATCGCCAACCCGCCTGCCAAGCAAGGCGATTATGCCAAACCCCCCTAAATTGGGGACGGCCTATGTCCAGCGGTGGACGTCTTTTGACTGAAATGTTGTGTGTAAAACAACTGAATGATGTGTAGTGGTTTTACAAAATTATTGAACTTTACATGAAATATTTTTTAATCGTTTTGCATTCATTAATTGCAGCGGATCAACGTTTAGAGGTAATGTAAAACAGCGAGAAACGAAACGTCAGATTGTAGATTTGAGTTCTAAATGTTTACGCTTGTGACTCTGTGTGTTATGCAAATAATGATGGCTTCCGAAACAGAAATAAATAAAACGAGTAATGTGAATGAAAATTATCCTAACAATGGCTTTTTTTTTGGATGGGAAATCATCAAATGACTTCTCCCGCTCTGGGCGGAGCAGGAGGGCGTGTAAGACTTTTACTGACTAAAACCCACCCATGTTCCTTCAGTTACCCATATGCCAGTGCCACGGTATCTCCTTTGAACAATCTCGCGACCCTGGCAGGCATCGGTCCTAGCAGACCCCTTCAGTACTGCTGACTTCTCTTTGAGGCGCGCGTGGAACACTACGCGCATCCTAACAATGGCTTATCTAAGATCGAACATCAATAGAATGAAATCGAAAACCCATTTTCATAAATTTTCTTCATTCTGATTGCATTTTAATTTTCTAAATTATTTACGGTTGTTGTCCATTTTGGTCGCATAAATTGATTGCTTTTGAATGTCTCTTTTATTTTTATGAACAGCAGAAATATGAATAAAATTCCGGTGATTTGTTTACGTAAGTATCAATATACTATTATAGATTTATTAAAGTGATTATATTAACCAATTAGCAACGTTGGTCATTGGAATAGCATCGAAACTACCAAGATGTTATGTTTCACTGAAGGCTTTATATGTTATTGAGATTATTCCGAAAAAAACTTTTTACAAAAACAACCGACTTCCTTAAAAAAAACACAAAAAAGTCAAAAATAACTTTAATTTCGAAAGTCGGTGTCTTAGGATCTGTATTTAAGGTTATTTTGCCACCGACTTCCGAAATTAAAGTTATTTTTGACTTTTTAGTGTTTTTTTAAGGAAGTCGGTTGTTTTTGTAAAAAGTTTTTTTCGGAATAATCTCAATAACATATAAAGCCTTCAGTGAAACATAACATCTTGGTAGTTTAGTATTAGATTAATGCGAGGTTTCTACCATAACTAAAACGATAAAAATAAAAACTTTTTACAAAAAAAACAACCGACTTCCTTAAAAAAACACTACAAAGTCAAAAATAACTTTAATTTCGCAAGTCGGTGTCTTAGGCTCTGTATTTAAGGTTTTTGCCACCGACTTCCGAAATTAAAGTTATTTTTGACTTTGTAGTGTTTTTTTAAGGAAGTCGGTTGTTTTTTTTGTAAAAAGTTTTTATTTTTATCGTTTTAGTTATGGTAGAAACCTCGCATTAATCTAATCGCGTTATTCGTTCATTTGTCGCGCAAATTTTTAATGCAAATTTAAGACTTATATGGTATTCACATGGACCCCATTGTTCGAATGGAACCAAATTTAAATGGGATCATTCGGGAAGCACCAGCTTTCAAATAAAAAGAATCATCAAAATCGGTTCACCCAGTCAAAAGTTATGAGGTAATATAAACATACAAAAAAAATACAGTCGAATTGATAACTTGCTCCTTTTTTTGAAGTCGGTTAAAAACAAACGCAGCTTTAATAAGGGGTACACACGGGTCAGTTAATTAGGTTAAGCTAAGCTTACCTGGGTAAGTCTGTGGCTAGGTAACCATCTTTTAAATACCGAAACCCCTCCGTGCCTCGGAAAGCACGTTAAACCGTTGTTCCTGGCTGTCATTCATTGATCTTAGACTGTTTTCAGAAGCCCGAAAATTTGGCAACCAGTCTTGCCAAAGGATATTATATTACAGGTTGATGGGTTGTGGAGCTTAGATAGGCAATCACTCCTTGAAAATATTTAACTGCATCTGGTTATACTGGAAATCGACCACAACATTTGAATACAGTAGGCATATGATGAATCGCGGCTTAATTGACGCGGTGGTCATGGGCAGCTATTCTTCAGGTTATGGGTTGGTCATTCAATAGCGGACTCCCGGCCATCGCAGGCGCGAGCTTGTGGGCAGCGAGCAATAGGTAGCTCGCCGCCCGGTAAGGACCAGGCTCGGGTCGACAGCGCGTAGTGTTCCACGCGCGCCTCAAAGAGATGTCAGCAACAATGAAGGGGTCTGCAGGAGTGATGCCGGCCAGGGTCGCGAGATTGTTCGAAAGAGATACCGTGACCCTGGCACATGGGCAACTGAAGGAACACGGGTGGGTTTTAGTCAGTAAAAGTCTGACACGCCCTCCCACTCCACCCAGAGCGGGAGAAGTAATTTGATGATTTCCCATCCAAAAAAAAAAATGGTTTGGTCATGGACAAACATAGAGTTTATTTTATGTTTGTCAGAAAATCCTATGCTATTTGGCTGATTACAAAAACTGTTGTCATTGAGGAACTATAAAAGGGGACAATACTTTTTATGCCTTTAATTTAAAATTTACACAAAAATGATAGAATCGAAAATAAGTATTTTAGTAAAATTTTACAAATAAACCTTTTACAGTAACGGCCTTTTTTACCATGACATGCTGCGTAATGTCGAAGTATGGTTCCAAGAACGTAACACCCGACAACTTATATGACAAAGTACTGCGTAAGGGGTAAGTGTAAGCTATGGTAAAAACATCGAATGAATATATACATATACCCGTACAAAAATAATACCATTATTTTTGGTAATCCACTCAATTTATATTTGTAGTACTTTTATAAAGTAGAACGGAATCATAGGGCACCCAAAAATCCTTCATTAAATCAATTCAGCCTGTCGCAGTCTACTGCTGATACACATAGGTCAACTCCTTGTTCTCCGCCTTCCACTTGATCTTTATCAACAAGAATCTTTTCTTGCCCAAACGGCGGCAGTAGTGCCACATTAAATAGCAAAACTTTTTATTTAATTTTCTCTAGTTGATTTTTTATGGGTTTCTTGGATAATATCTGAGAACGCTTCTTAGTTTGTCGCTTAGAACTGCCCCCCTAGCCAAGTTATAACCGTTTCGTGTCAAATTACGTTCTACAATAGGTAACGCCTCGGTGTCAGCAATTGTAGAAAACGATAAGCTGGTAGCCATGTTGACGCGCCTGAGTCGGCCGCTCGTTCTACAATGTCTTTAGAAACACGACCCATTATAATAAAGGATGTAGCGTTAAATATTGTAGAAACGATAACAATTTTTTTGACAGGCTGGTTGGTCTAGCGGTTCACTAACCGCTAGACCAACTTCTTCTTCTTCTTCTTCGCTAGACAAACATCACACAAACACGATCATTTGTTCTGTATCTGGGTGTAATTTATCTATAATATGTATGTATTTAGAAATATATAAGTATGTTTATCAGTTGTCTAGTACCCATAACACAAGCTCTGCTTAGCTTGGGACTAGATGGCGTTGTGTGATAGTTGTGGAATATTATTATTATTATTATTAATTCATTCTATCATTTTGAACGATGTGAACTTGGCTACGAATTTTTTATTCATTTGTTCTAACCACGTGACTTAACGTTGAAATGATTTCATTCCCATAAAGGACAATGCCCATATACTAGAACAACCGTGGCCCATAGTGAACACTCACAAATAGTTTAAGGAATGATACTATAAGGTGTCATGAGCACCTTCTATTACTTATCAGTTCAGAAAATAAGTCGACATTTGGAAATAAAACAGTTTTTATTTTTTTATCATTCTTAATTTTTTCACAAGCACTGACTTATTCTATACACTTACAATCACTTTTGAATGGTATTAACACAGTCATTGTTCATTTCAAAGTTACTTACTCATTTTAACCTTTAGAATAATAGTCACCTTCTAAGTTTAAACAGCTATGGGCTCCATTTTATACAGTAAAAAATTGGTACAGTTATATGTTATGGGTAGCTATTTTATTTATTAATCAATACTTATCATTTGTCCCACAATATCCCCCCCCCCCGCCCCCCAACAATACAAAAGCTATGTAATGAAATAATGCTGATGTCACGTCAGTACATATTAAAGGCAAGCAGCTGAAGGATGTCTAATTTCATTCCATGATGCGTGCAGTGGATGGGTGACCATCTTTACATACCAAGACCCTTCCGTGCCTCAGAAAGCATGTTAAGCCGTTGGTTTCGGCTGTCTTTCATAGATCTTATACAGTCGTTACGGGTTGTCAGAAGCTCGAAAGTCTGACCATCAGTCTTATCAACGGGTATTGTATTACCCAGTAATTGGGTTGTGGAGGTCAGATAGGCAGTCACTCCATGTAAAATATTAGTATTCAGCTGCATGCGCTTAGACTGGAAGTCGACCCCAAAATAATTGGGAAAAGGCTAGGCAGATGATGATGAGCTGTAAGATTTGGTTACTTTCTCATTAAAATAAAATTATTTAGGTATTTAAAAATATTTTTTTCACTTATTTAATACTAGCTTTTGCCAGCAGCTTCACCCACCTATTATACGTATAAACCTTCCTCTTGAATCACTCTATCTATTAAAAAAAAAACTGCATTAAAATCCGTTGCATAGTTTTAAAGATCTAAGGATACATAGGGACAGACAGAGGGAAGTAACGTTGTTTTATACTGTGTAGTGAAGTTAAATCACTATAAGCCTGCATTAGTACTGGCTATTGTTATTATTATAATTTTCTAAAGGTATTGTTTAATGTAGGTGAGTAATATAAGACTTACCTGTTGTAGAAGAACCCATTGCTGTACAATATTTATTGATGAGTTGATGAGAGCGTAAGCGGCGCCTCATATCCACTATTCAATTCGCACAGCGACCCTTGCTTGCGCCGGTTGGATGCCACATGGATTATGTGGCGTTTTCGGGACAACATAGTTGCTCAGGTCCGAATTCGCGTCGGATTAATCATTAGTAAAAGCGGAACTCCCGCAGTCCAAATGCATGCGATGGTCGTCATTAATATGCAGCCAGCAGTTTTCACATTCACACTAGGGTCGTCATTCAAAGTGGAGCCACGATCCAAGTTTGTGCAAGGATTATCATTCTGGTGAGATTGGATCGGAGTCCATTGTCATAAAAAAGCTCACAAAAGAACACAAATTATATTTTATATCTTTAACTATTTGTTTACTGGGTGTCAAATGTCAACTTCATCATCTGTCATAGAATAATGCTGCCATATTTTGAAATATAATCGATTACGTGCATCGATTATTGGTCTTGAACAATTTAATTTTATCTAATTACGGCAAAGCCATAAACAATGCAATGATATTACCATTCCATGTTTACGTATGTTTGGACTATAAGATATCTGGTTTGAGATGTTTATGAACATAATTGTTTTGTCTTAAACTGGAGTTAGTTAGTTACGTTCACAGAAACTAAAATGGCCGTCATGATCATGACGGCGTGCTGTGTGATTACAATGCACGCCTTTGAGCACACGCATTGATTTTTATTATTATTGATTAGACGTATTCAATATACGACTCGAAATTAAATTGACAATATACTAGCAACCCTAAACTTTGTCTGACAGTCAAACTCTCAGTGATAACAATACGTTAAATTACTTATTTATTTGTTATAATGACGGCGACTTAGTTAGAGATAGAAGTTAAACGGATAGTTCCTGTTTTAAAAAAAATATTTTTTAATTATCCTTCGAAACGTGTTCGGGTTGGGCCGTGGATGGGCATTGACCTTTGATTAGTTTTCGACTAGCGTTAACGATTGCAGATTATCAACTTGGCTAGGGGTGCACGTTTCTATTTTAGGAATAATTGGCTAATTGATAAATCTGAAAGAAGAAAAGAAGTGGATCGAGGTGGAGTATTAATGGTAATACTCAAATCGTTTTCATTTTCGTTAACATCTTCATGGCGAAGATCTTCAATTTGTTTTTTTTTTGGAACGAAGTTCCTTATCGCGCGTTGCGAAAAGGGGCTAGACGGAAAAAATTAAGACCAAAAGTTGGAACGGCACTTTTTGCTATAGTTGTAAGCCGTGCGGTGTGCGCGTGGTTCTCTGTCTGTCTCTCTCTCTCTCTCTCTCTCTCTCTCATAGAAAGCAAGCCAGTTATTTTCGTAAGTAGAGAGTAAGTAGAGATTTTATAAAGACAATAATAAATGCAATTAATCGAAAGGAACTTCGTTCCATCCGGGTGTCCCTTGACACCTCTCAAGTTTTGTTGTTCTTTCATGCTTAAATTGTTCGACTCACCGTAATAGCGCACCTTCGGCATTTAATTTTCAGTGTCGAGTACGCACTGAGAAGCGCTAGATGCATCTAATGAACGGGTGCGGGGATATGCAGTACTTCCCGAGCTGCTCCCGATTCCGTTCTTTTCTCATTTACCCTACTCTCCCCTACTGTAGATTAGTACGTCAGTCATTGTTTACCAGTTGTCTTGGAAAATGTCAGATAGCAGCGCCCAAAAAGCAGGATTCTCCTCCACGACGACAATGCTTCAGCTGACCACACCAGACAGCTTATCGAATATTTGTTCATCGGAGAAGTAGTGTTAGTGACACATCCTCCTTACAGTCTGTACCTGGCAAAATACACTTAAAGGAATTTGTTTTATGAACCCTGAAGATGCCATGGCTGGGTTTGAAAAAGGCGTGGAAGAGAAACCTAAAAAAGAGTGGGTCCACTGCTTTAGTCAATGATTCCATCGCATGCGACGGAGCTTAGAAAGGAACGAAGACTACTTCGAAAAGCAATTTAAATATTAACAGGCTTCGACATCATTTCGTTTTTTTATTTTTGAAAAAGTACAACCACGTAGACCATTTACGTTCATGTAGTAATGTCCTTTCAGTGCGGCCCACGTATGCTAAGTCATTTAGTAGAAATCGTAGTGATTTGGTAGAAATCTTTAAACACAATTGCTAAGACTTATTCTAAAGCTTTTTTAAGATTAAGGTACTCCAAACGCGTTTCGCCTTTATAGGCTTTCTTAAAAAGGACCTTTGGAATTACACAAGTTTCTTATACACACATTTACATTTAACTGGCTATTCGTCTTAGTTTTTATTATTAATTCGAGCGTAGTTTTTGCCTTTTAGAGCCCGTAAAAAGTGTTCGCAGCTGGAATATAGCCAACTAGTTGGGTCTATACCTAAGAGCGGTATTTTTTCATGTAAGGCTGTGGCTATGGATGAACGTCGCGTTCTAAGTGGAGTATTTACGTGGACATTTATATAGAGCAACTGCCTAACTGACCTCTATATATCAGTTACTGGGTATTACGATGATACACAGTTACTGATTTATGTACCATGTTATATACTGAGACTTTCAGGCTTCTATTGACCTGTAGCGACTGTCAAAGTCGATGAATGACAGCCGGCATCAATAATTTAACGAGTTTTCTGAGGCAAGGAGGAATGTAAGTACCACTTGGTAAGACTGGATGTCAGACTTTTGAGTGTCTGACAACCCGTAACGAATGTCAAAGGTCGACGAATGACAGTCAGGAACAGCTTAACGTGTTTCAAGAAGCCTCGGTAGGTAAAGATGGTCTTTTATCCACGGACCAACCCCAGCAAGCGTATTCGGTTGTTGTTGTACTTAGGCCCAAGCTCTTTGCCTATGACCGACGGTGAAGTAAAAGTAACGCTATCCTGCAAAGTTGCACAGTTGCTCACAATGGGCCTTATTAGAAGGCTGAAAGGGCGATGGAGAGGGCCATGCTTGGAGTTTCCCTACGCGATCGAATCAGAAATGAAGAGATCCGTAGGAAAACCATGGTAACCGACATAGCCCGAAGAATTGCTAAACTGAAGTGGCAGTGGGCAGGGCACATTGCTCGCAGAACAGATGGCCGATGAGGCCAAAAGGTTCTGGAGTGGCGACCGCGTACCGGAAGACGTAGAGTTGGAAGGCCTCCAACAAGGTGGATCGATTACCTTGTGAAGGGCGCTGGAATCAGCTGGATGCGGGAAGCACAAAACCGGTTGAAGTGGCGGAGCTTGGGGGAGGGCTATGTCCAGCAGTGGACGTCTTTCGGCTGAAATGATGAAAAAAAAAAATGATGAACGCTATTGTGTTTCCTACCTCAAAATACAGTAGATGCGTTGCGTAACCAAATCCATTCATAATAGATTTTTTGGAGCTTGCGCGTTTTTTTATAAATAGCGCGCTCTCGTCACTATGACCACGGCCATAGCAATAAAGTAATGCTTGTGTTTAAAGAAACAATGTGTTAAAAGTAGCCTTCGCAGAGCATTTTTCAGATTTAATGTCGGAAAACGACTAAGTAATACATAACATACATAACATCACGCCTTGTTTCCCCGAAGGGTTAGGCAGAGGTGTACCTATAGTACACCCACATTTCGCCTGTTATGGTTAAGTCCCATGTAATAGGAGGCGAGCCTATTGCCATCAACCGGGCACAAATCCAGACTCCGGGCTGCTACTGAGAAATTCCAGATGGAAAAACCCAATAACACTTTGCCCGACCTGGGAATCGAACCCAGGACCTCATGCTCAGCAGTAGCGCTTGCTACCACTAGACCAACGAGGAATGAACGAATGTTGGCAGAAAATGCTAATTAATCTTTTAGGCTGTTTATTTTGTAGAAAGAAACGTACTACCAAAAACATTTTTCATATAAAATGTTACTAAGACAAGACCACATGGCTCGCACTGTCAAAAAGTTATTAGATCTCATGTAGAACCAAGTTTATAACTCTACACGTCCTAATTTCACAAAATCTACACTTTTTTTTTGGTTGAAAATCATACAATGACGTCTCCTACTCTGGGTGGAGCGAAAGGGCGTGTTAGACTTTTACTGACTAAAACCCACCCGTGTTCCTTCAGTTGTCCATATGCCAAGGCCACGGTTTCTCTTTCGTACAAATCTCGCGACCCTGGCAGGCATCGCTCCTAGCAGATCTCCTCAGTTTGCTGACATCTCTTTGAGGCGCGCGTGGAACACTACGCGTCGTCGACACGGACGTGGTCTTTACCGGGCGGCGAACTACTCATTGCTCGCCACCAGCAAGCCCGCGCCTACGATGGCCGGGAGTCCGCAATCGACTTCTCCTGCGGTGGCTAGGGGCAGAGACTGCCTCTCCCTCACGTATCCCGCCTTCTCCTTCGCGAGTATTACTGCTTCGCAGAAGGAGATGACGGCTTCTCATGCCCTCTCGCTCCATACCATGGCTTGCATCAGGGCCGGACGGTCGCTGACACGGCGGTGCTCCATCCAGGCAGGGCATACCTCCACCGTATGCTCCACCGTGTCCTCCAGGTGATCTACACAGTCGTAACACCCGGGCGTTTCCTCCCGCCTTATCCTGAACAAGAACCCCCTAGAGCACCCATGCCCGGTGAGGACCTGCGTTAGGCAGAAGGTGAGAATGCCGTGGTGCCTCTCTATCCACTCCTCAAAGAGGGGAGTTACCGCCGCAATTGTGGCGTGCCCAAAACTCTACACTTTAGTCCAAATATGTGGCTTGGCTGTTTTGAAAAATTTGGGAATCCATGTTATGAGGGATCAAAAATGCTATGCATTTTACCACCATACTACAATCGCCAATCCGCTTGCAAAGCGTGGCGATTATGGAAAAGCCCCCCAAAATTGGGGGAGGCCTATGTCCAGCAGTGGACGTCTTACGTTTAAAATGATGATGATTATTACGTACTTTGGTGGTCACTTGTGATTTCGAAATATCGGTTTCTCTGTACATCACTACTCTATTATGGCATCATAATTCTTCTCTTAACTGTTCAAAATGAAAATAGATTGATGTATATCGACAACTTATTAGGTTCCATTACAGAAAGGAAAAAAATCACACTAAAAGCTCTCGACTTTTTTAACTCTGAATGGAATCTCAAGTGAAATAGGCTTAGGGTACTGTATCCAACTTTTGCTAAAGAAAATTCGTCGGAAAAAGTTTACGCTGAAGGCTCTCTTAATTTGAGTGACTCAATCAGGAATTATTGAGAGGGCAGCTGGTTTTAACTCGGGATTCGCTTACTTCGGCCATTTTATTGTATATACGTCACATGTATAAAGCTGTGTATATACAGGCGAGCTGCTGAAACGTTGGGAGAAGGGAATGTAAATTTTTAACTCACTTTAAGAAGGACAAGATTCCAATTCGGTTGTATTTCTTATTTTTATGTCTATTACCTCAGACCTGTGCTATTTATAAACCGATTTGGAAAATTTTTCTTTGGGGTGAAAGGGTATATTTACCGAGTGGTCCCATATAAATTTGGTGGTCTAATTAGGGTATTCTAAGTAAGGTCCCGTGTGGTGCCGGACATAAAGAATAGCATCACCCCATTTCATCCCGTGGGTGTCGTAAAAGGCGACTAAAGGATTTACTAGAGAATGGGCAGCAGCGTTCTCTATTCATTTTACCACCATACTGCGATCGCCAACCCGCTTGCCAAGCGTGGCGATTATGGCAATGCCCCCCAAATAGGCCCATGTCCAGCAGTGGACGTCTTGTGGCTGAGATGATGATGATGATGATGAAGTAAGCATCAATAATACGTACTTTTTCAATTTCATTTATGTTGACGTTATTAAAGAAATCTGTGTCTATTATCTATCTACTTAGCAATGGTTTACAAAGAGCGGGAAAGGTACCACTGGCTGTCATTCATGTAACTAAGAAGTTTCAAATAAAAGTTTACTCAAAAATAAAAAGCAATCCTCTCCCAGGCTCCCAAAAGAAAAACGGCAAATAATGACAAATAAATTTCGGAAGTCGATGGCAAAAATTAAAATACATATCGAAAGTCACCGACTTCCAAAATTAAAGTGTAGCGGCATATACACCACACATGACCTTGTGAACTGGTCAAAACGGCGGAGCTTTGGGGAGGCCTATGTCCAGCAGTGGACGTGTTTCGGCTCAAATTATGATGTCAGATCATGTGAAGAGCAAGTAGATTTGTGTCTGAAATGGTCTTTTGAGGAAAAGACCATTTTAGACCACACAGGCCATACAAGGTTGAGTGGACTTATCCAATCTATGAACGCAATTGTAAGCTGTCATTATTAATACACTAGCTGACCCAGCGAACTTCGTACCGCCTCAGAATCAATAAAACCCATGTTTGGTGAGCTCCTACCAAGTTATGACAACCTGGTACTTCGAAGACATATTAATAAGGAACTTTTTGGATGATTTTTTACACCTTGGGTCCGAAAAACCCAAATATCTTACGGACCCCTATTTTAAAAAAAATAAAATATAGCCTATGTTACTCGCAGATAATGTAACTTTCTAATGGTGACATATTTTTTAAAATCGGTCCAGTGGTTATTGAGTTTATCCATTACAAACAAACAAACAAAAATACAAACTTTTCCTCTTTATAATATTAGTATAGATTTTAACTTATTTTTGCAGGAGCGATGACGGAATAAATTCTCGATACCAACAGACAGAGATGCCTCAAGGACAGTACTGCTTATGCTCAAAGATCTATGACCCGGTTTGCGCATCGAATAATGAGTCTTATTTCAACTTGTGTTACTTGGAGTGCAAAGTGCCGACGGGTGAAAATGTTAGTGTGGTTCATCAGGGCAACTGTATACCGTATTGATTAAAAAAGATCTTAGTATATAATAATGTGTTTTGTTTCGTTTATTTGTGTTTTGTTCATGAAAACAACATATTTTCAGCGTCCGAAATAACCGACTGACTCGTATATATTTACTATATGTATTTCACCACTATTGCTCCAAAAACAGTGAAGAAAAACATTGTGAAGAGAAGGGCATGTCTTAAAACCAACAATTCGAAGACATGAAACGTCCACTAACCCGTACTGGACCCGTGGGGTGGATAACGGCCCACTTCCTAACATAGGGAGGAGACCTGCGTACCAGCAGTAAGAACATTATAGGTTGCTTAAGTATCATGGGAAATATATTTACATTTTATATTTTGGTCTCTTCACCATCAACATGGTGGCGGACACATCCACGCCTAACGGCACAGATTAGCCTTTCCTAGAAAAGGTCATCGTATTAGTGGTTCAGCAGCTTCAATATCATCTGGATTGTGCCACAATAACGCAGACCATCGTAGACGTGGTAGACAACGGCTCCCCTGGCATCATTCGTCTTCAGAAGACAACCGTCACGCAACCATCGACAAACGCTCTGCTATAGTGACAACAACCAGTTAGTGTCACTCTTATCCGACTATTTTGGTTATTCCAGAAGTTTTCTAGCAAACCTAGATGGCGTTACTTTTTACGCCGTCATATATCCATGTGGTGCGAGACGTAATGAATAGGGCCATGCCATTTCTTCCTGTGGGTGTTGTAAGAGGCGACTAAGGGATTCATTAAAGCAGCGTTTTCCATGCATTTAACCAACATACTGCGATCGACAACCCGCACGCCAAGCGTGGCGATTATGGCTAACCTCCTCAATATGGGGAAGGCCTATGTCCAGCAGTGGACATCTTTTGACTAAAAGATGATGATGATATCTACTATATAAAAGACTAGCTATAACAGGTCATTAAAGGTTAAGCGCTGGCTGGAGGCCTGTCTTAATTTATAAGGACAGCCATAGGCAAGCCCAGTTAAGCAGCCGACTAGGTAAACCTTCGAGAGAGCATTAAAAAAAGTTATTAAATTGAACCAGCGCCTGTAAGTTGATTTTGAGGCGTGATCTTTTTCATGAATTGGATTTTCGAATTTCGGTGTTCAACCGAATATTGAGAATCCAACAGAGTGCAGCGCAAGTGAGTCTCAGCGCGTCGAAAAAACACGGGGTTCAATTTTCATTTCTCTTGGCTAAGCAGTGAATGGAAAACACAGAGCGCGAAAATTTTATTACGTCCGAGCGAATTTCGACTTAAAGGCATGCCACAAGAGAGCATGCTTGATTCATATAATAATGCATTACGTAATCCTTCAAAAGTTTTCGCAACGAATACAAAACTCATATCCATTAAAATGCAGTGAGGATAATTTTTCATTCACGTTAATATTAAAATCTAGCAAGTTTTCATGCAATTAAACTCGGGAAAAGTTAAAAACTGCATTATGCAGTTTGTGAGGGAGAAAGAATACCTTTATTTTATTCACTTTACGACTTCGTTACGGGTTGGTGCTATAGTAGTTTCATTTTCTTTAATGAGGAGTTATGCCGTTTCTTTACTCGTGGGCATCGTAAAGGCGACTTAGGACTTTTGTTGAGAGGATGAGCCAAATCCTGTGAATCACAGAGATACAGAAAGAATTTTAAGCAGAGATCTTCATGGTACTGATTTTGTTGCTGGAGAATTTGTTGCACCTGTTTTTCTTCCCAGCTAAAACACTAGGAAGTGGCTATGGACGGGCGGTTTGGAAGAATATCTTATGTAATTTTGACGTAAAAAAATAAGTCTTTCGCTGCATAATTTAAATAAATTTTATCAATTGTATGTTTGTATTGTGTGTTTGTATTTTATGTCAATTGTATTTGTTTTTTTGTGTTGTGATTTTAGCTGTAGATGCCAGAACATGGGTGTTAATCTGTGAAAATAATTTGCTTTATGTTTTGTCCCACTTAATATATATTTTTTATGTACACTATTCTGTGACAAATAAACCAAACTTTCTGTTTTCACATTTGTGGTGGAACGTGTGAGCATTTGTACAGGAATCTGTAATGTAATCACTCATTTGATAAACTTTATCTTAGCCCGCTGCATTTTTTTTCAACCCAGGTAGGCGCTTTACGTGTACATAATGCATTAATAATTTCGTAACCACTGCTATCAAAACGATAAATGAAAAGCTGGCAAGGAATTCGGTATGTCGGCTGTATTCCAGCAGGGGGAACATTATAAAAGCTGATTATTTTTATGTGGACCGATGACCTTGGGAAGGCCGCAGAAATCCGCTGGTTGCGGGAAGCACAAAACCGGTCGGACTGGCGGAGCTTGGGGAAGGCCTGTCCGACATTGGACGTCTTTCGGCTGAAATAATGATGATGCTTATGCTACACTTAGTTTCTTTTCTTAAGTTTATGTGAAATAAAAAAAGTTGAATTTGAATAGCCACTTTAACAAGCAAAATGACCAGCGACAGAAATAGCGACATCTGGCCCTGAAATACTAATCACCGACAATAAACACAATAAGCAGTAATTTGAACAGTTTTTTTAAGGTCCCTTAGTCCGGACTTGTAACTTTATACAGAGGAATGGAGGTTCGGAACGAAAAACTTCAAGAAACTGAGGACTTTATTACAATGGAATGAATTCTTTGTGTATATATAGATGTTACTTGTACTTAAGTTGTTTACTTTGTGAGTGTTTACGGTTAGAAGTTGTTTCTGAAATATAAAAACATTTTGGAGGTTAGGGTTGGTTTAGGTTTAAAAATAGTGCGTGGTGTTGCGAATTCAACCAACTGCTTTAAAGTACATTTTAAGATGGAAATACAGGATAGTGGACACCTGCGCTTCAGACGAGCAACCCGTTTTCCAGCGGTAGTAGTAACGCCAGCAAGCGGTATGCATGCGGCTTGACACACGCGGGCACGCGTTTCCTCACGCCGCTCGAAAGAATATCTCCCCGTGTATCACAAATTGCTACATTTACTAATGTTCACAAAAGGGTCTGTATCCTGAAAACTAGCCATCGTCGCGAAGATGGCGAGCCACCACCGACCACGCATTTGAAGTGAGGAATCCGCTCCTCGGCGAAGAAACGCCTACAAACGGTATGCATGCGCCTCGCCTCGCTTTTCTCGCGCCACTCGCACGGCCCCGTGCATCGTCTTCAAACTGCTACACTCATTAATGTTCGCAAACCAAATCAACTCTTTACCGGTACCGTGCACGTAGTGAGCGGTCGTCTTTATGACAGCACCAGTGACAAGCCGGTGAAATAATTCGAGGCGGTGATGGGCGGTTACTGCACTATAGACGTGCAGTTATAATGAGTGATGACCTTAAAGGCTTATTCAGGCAGGCGCGACGCGATATTTGTAGAACAATTTCGATGAAGTTTTCATAGAAATTGTTCTGCAAGAGTCGCGTCGCGTCTGTTTGTGGGAAGCTAGCTGTCTTTGTGCCTATATAGTTGTAGTTACTTAAAATTATGAGGATTGTGTTATGTCAATTATAATCATGTTTCTTAGCGACTTTAAAAGTTAATTTCTTTTTCACCACTTACTATTCTTATTACTACTGTTTTCTTTAGATAGCTCGCCGGGGTCGCGTGATTGTTCGAAAGAGATACCGTGAACCCGGCACATGGGCAACTGATGGAACACGGGTGGGTTTTAGTCAGTAAAAGTCTGACAAACCCTCCCGCTCCGCCCAGAGCGAGAGAAGTCATTTGATGATTTCCCATCCAAAAAAAAGCAGTAAGCACTCCCTGCTACTGTTTTTTTTATTTCCTTATCATAGCCCTGAATAACGGGTTCGAGATTAGGAGAACAGGAGACCCATAGCACAGGTTTTACTTAGTATGGGCTCCTGTCTCCCATCTTAAATTTATTTTTGTAAATTTTAATTTCTCTGTATGTGTAAATCTGTATGTTTTTATACTTGTGGGAGAAAATAATAAATAAATAAAAAAATCTTTAGATTAATTTTACAAAAATTATGATCTTCATTCTCCTGTCCTTATCCCAATTTATGTAGGGTCGGCGTAACATATATTTTCTTCCATATACATCTCTATTAGTCATCTTTAAGTTGTCAAACCCTTTCTATCCATGCCATTATTCACACAGTCCATCCATCGCATCTTTGGTATTTTCCTACTCTTATAGCCACAAATCTTTCTTCATGACATTTTCCTCATTCCTCTGTATCACGTACCCATACCATGACAAATGATTTCCACACAACTTTTGCAGTTCTCGGTGGCAATTTCAGATTTAGCTATTTTAGCAAAATATAGCCATAAATAATCTACTAATTGCTCAACTAAACGCCACGGAATTGTTCATATATTCCGACACTCAACAAACTAAAGAGTAGCTGATCGAGTGCTGTCTAAAGAACTTAATTTCCTATCACTTCGAGTCACGGAAACAATCAGGAGCTCGCGATAACGATAACGTGATTAGACGTGATTCGATAATCGATTCTATGTTAGGAATCGATTCGAGAGATAGTCTTCATTAAGACATTATGATTGTAAGGCAAACGTTGGGTGTTCTTTATTTGATTGCCTTCGTCTTGATGAATTGGGTGTGAGCACGCAATCTTGCCGAAAATAATATGTAATTTGCTGGCAAAATAGAGAGTATAGAAAAGAAATATGTTTATTTTGTGTTTGATTACTTAATTATCAGCCTAGCCTTTTCTTAAATATATTGCGGTCAGCTTCTAGTCTAACCGGATGCAGCTAAATGTTGGTAGCGTGATGAGCAATCAAAGAGTGGATTGTATTTCTGGCAATGTTTTATTGGCCTCGAGTTCTAACTAGGGTCGTGAACATAATTCAGCATTACATACATATACAAGTCATCACCTCTTTCATGACAGGAGGCTTTTATTTGGTATTATGCTTTGTTAAAATTTTTAATATTTTTTGATCGACTTTAGTTTTAATTGTATTTGTTGGTATATTGTCGTGGCTTGCTGACCTATAACAAATGTCACATGTCTTTCTCTGTCTTCTTATTTCATTCGTTTGTTACTAATATGAAGAACCAAGTTTATTTAACTATACACACAGCTGAGTTACTGCAGAGTTTGTTGCATTACTACTTACCAACAGAAGCACTAGGAACCGGTGAAGGACGGGCATTTTCGAAAATTGCTGATTATTTATCTGCCTAATTTGAATAAATTACTTTTGATTTTTGATTTTGAGTTTCTTTTGTGTCTCGAAAAGCACGCTAAAGTCCTTTTTCTTACAATCTGTCACTTTCCACTCTCTCTGTCTCACAGGACATTCAATAATCTGTATGACGTCTTAGATGTCTTGCTTGGTATGCGTCCTGTGACACATGATCCTAGTTCTCATTTAGCCTGCAGCTATGATTGTCCGATGAAATTCTGTGGAATTTTATGTTTTAGCCTGCGTATGCCTTCTTTATCCATTAGGTGGTTTACCAGGGTACTGGGGCGAGTTATTCTTTCTTTGTATGACTTAATATAGCTTTTTATTTCTTCTTTGACTGTCGGAATTTTCAAATCATAGTGTAGAGAGTAGTGAAAATAGAAAAAAAACAGAAAAGTCTTAGCTCAAAGTTACTCGACGTACTCTATTTTCTCATGTTTCCGCATTACAACCTTGCTCGCTCAAGAGTGTGATACGTAACTTGGAAAACTGTAACACCGAATAACTCGTCCCCGTAAGTTTACGAATACGAAACACTTAACAACGAATGCACGCTACCACGAAAAACTTAACGCCGTAGCAATGCGATCTCGAATAACTAAATCTCTAATATTAGCATCTGCTTTCTGTGAAATTGCTGTAAAATACTGAAGCGTTTCTTAGAATTTATTGTATAATGCGGACGCATTTTGGCGTCGCGTCTTAAGCCGACTGTACTAAAGGAATAAGTATGGATTGTAGATGTTATGTTGAGTCAAGGCTGTGCATGGTAACCATGAATTCGGCACCTGGTTCTAGTACCCCTTTTTTTTGGATGGGAAATCATCAAATGACTTCTCCCGCTCTGGGCGGAGCGGGAGGGCGTGTCAGACTTTTACTGACTAAAACCCACCCGTGTTCCATCAGTTGCCCATGTGCCAGGGTCACGGTATCTCTTTCGAACAATCACGCGACCCCGGCAGGCATCGGTCCTAGCAGACCCCTTCAGCACTGCTGACATCTCTTTGAGGCGCGCGTGGAACACTGCGCGCCGTCGACCCGAGCCTGGTCCTTACCGGGCGGCGAGCTACCCATTGCTCGCCACCCGCAAGCTCGCGCCTACGGTGGCCGGGAGTCCGCCATCAACTCCCGACGCCCGGGGCGTCTCCTCCTGCGGCGGCTAGGGACGTGAGATCGCAGAAACTGCCACTCCCTCATGCGCCCCGCCTCCTCCTTCGCGAGCATTACTGCTTCGCAGAAGGAGGTGACGGCTTCCCATTCCCTCTCGCTCCGTACCATGGCTCGCACCAGGGCCGGACGCGAGAGGTCGCCGCCGCCGATCGCCTCCACGAGGACACGGCGGTGCTCCGCCCAGGCAGGGCACACCTCCACTGTATTCTAGTACCCCTAACATTTTTCATCACAGAAAAATGCAATACTTTCGCGTACAAAATGTATGGGACAACAATTTTTTTACAAGCTTTTATTTAACCGTATGTAACTATGTTTGTTCGGGTGGAATCTTGCAACTCAATTTTGTAGCAGTTATCTTCAACCGATTGAGTTGAAATGTTGTATAGACGTTTAGTTTGGATGACAATGCATGGTTAGCTGTGTGACGTCATTCTAAATTAAACATGGCGGAACACCCAAGATGGCGGACTACAATATTGTAGGAGTACATTAAAAATAACTAGTACCCATATGGGTATCAAAGCAAGCTTTTATACCATATAAATTTAGTAGTGACGTTATTATTGTAGTGGATAGTAAAAGTTATAAAGAAAAACTTTATTTTTAATCGTTTTAGCGCATGTAATTAAAAGTAACTTTAAAAAAAACTTTCATACTATTTTGATGTAACAGATTGCACGTTGAAATCTCTGCCATCCCTTTTAGTATAAGCATAAAGGATCTACTCCACAGCATCCCACGTCTAAGCTAAGTATGGATGTGTAGCTGATAAACAAATGAACCGCGCAGTTTACGTAATAAACCTCTTTGAGAACACCCTTTACGTAGGAGTGGGTGGTCGCCTTTATCTCTACTAATTATAAAGATATGAAGTTTGTATGTTTGTGAGTTTGTAAGAAGTAATCACTGGAACTACAAAACTGATTGTAAAAATCTTTCACCAGTCGAAAGCTAGATTATTCTTGAATGACATAGGCTATATTTGATTATGATTAATAATCTACATCTACACTAATTGTCCGTATTTATGCAAAAAAAAACCACCCAGCAAAAACGCACTTCTGAGATATCAAAGGATTTACAAAAACATGTGCAGCTGTGTTAGATGAAGTATAATTACTATTTATTTTATTTAAATTTATTAATAAATTACTTATTTAAGTATGCGTATATAAATTTGCTCTAAATACTCTTAAAAGTACTAGATAATTAAGAAAATGTGCATGAGGTTCCTTTTAACATTTACTAATTGATAGGTTTTCTCATACAAAAAAAGAACCACAACCCAGGGATTTACTGATATCAATGAAACTATGTAACTTGGTTCCATATTCTGTATTAAAAATAATTGTTAATAATAGAAATATGTGTAATTTATAATGGTACCAAGTATGTGTGGATCTGTTTTGTATAAAATGACATAGTAGTAATATCGTTTATTTGTTTGAACAATCGAGTCCCGTTGTGCTGTGGTTCAGTTTTGCTTTATATGTAATATTTATTTTTGCTGTTGGTCCCATTCTGCTTTTTGTATACCTTGTTTCCAAGGAAAAAATCATGTGTTTTTTTTGTATAAGAATTTACACCACTTTTAAATTAGTATTCTTCAAAAAAAGTAAAAAACTAAATTTTTCGTGTGGTTCCATTTTGCATAAATACGGACAATTATAAAGAGGTGAAGTTCGTGAGCTTGATTGTAGGAAGTAATCTCTGGAACTACGAAACCGATTGTTTAAATTCTTTCACCAGTCGAAAGTAACATTATTCCTGAGTGGCATAGTGGTATATTTGAGCGACAACATAAGAGGAACTAAAAGTTTAACGTAAAACGATTCCCTAATAATTAACTGTTATAACTGATAAATAATGTTTCATTTATGAGGGTACCTCTCCTACAGTACTAAGCTTTGGAATTGGCAACTAGCTTCATACATATTTTTTGTCAGCCAGACTTTTTCTTCTTCGTGTCAATAAAGTAACAGTGTATCAGATTTTGCTGGCCCAAAGCTTCGCCCCTTTTATGACACCGTCGGTAACATACAGCCTTGTCAGTAGCAGCACAAAGTTCATTTTGGCTTCATTTTTTTGGAGGACAGAGCGCAGCATAGGAGCTGGCACGTCGTTTGCGAGTACTTGACTATTCAAAAGTGCCTGTAAATGGGTAACTGAAGTAAATGCTTTAAATTTGACTTCCTCAGACGAGCTTCTTCACAAAGAACCTTAACTCCTACCTTCCTTTTCTTCAACCAAAATGCATTACTGTAGATTACATTCTCGAGAAATAAAGCAACAATTGTTGCAGTTGCATAAAGGAGTCGGAGTCCAAAGCTTTTCTCGTTAAGTTGGATTAAAAGACAAAAGACAGTCATTACTGGAACGCGACGGTCCTTCGTTTTAAATTAGTTGACGTTGTTAAACGTTTTGTGAGGGAATGGTAAGTTAATGAAGATTACGTTTTGACAAGCTGCATCAAAAAGAATGATGACTGTAATATGTTGTAATGAGGTTTTATTCAAAGCTATTTGTGATTTATATGGTCTGTTGTAAACATAATTAAAAGAAAATGTATACAAATTGATCAGAAATCGTATCTGTTTATGCCAAATTATAGAGCCACTTACAAATGGATAAAAAAAAAGATTGTGCAAGATTTTAACTTGAACGGTTTTGTTTACACTAACAACAGAATACTTTGGAAAATACTATAGTTTTCTGTTTAATATAGTACAACAGTTGGTGACGTAAAACCAGGCTAAAGATTTTGTGAGTAAGCTAAGCTTGGCGTCTTTGGAGAACCACTCTGTGGTTGTAGCTCTTAACTCTTCCACCATAAGATAGATATGCCCAGCTTAGTTCCATTTAAGTCTTTGTTCGCAAGGCTGTAAAATAAAACGTGATATTCAGGCTGATATTAACAATGCACAAAGGTTGTAGGTGCAGAGTAGTGGTGGTCCAGAGATAGCAGCCTAGAGTTACAAGTTGGAGGCCGTGGGTTCAAACCTAGGGAAGCACTTTACTTTGTCTAATTCATTTCATCACGACGCTCTTAAACCGTGAAAGAAAACATGATGAGGAAGCCGGCCTATCCTACAACCTAAAATTCGAATACATGTGATATTTGCCAACCCGCATTGGGCCCGCGTGGTGGATTATGGCCCACTCTCTCTCACTGATAGGAAGTCTATGTTCCCGCAGAGTTAATATTATAGGCTGATAATGATAAGGAAGTTATTTGAATATGTGGTCTTTACCTATGAAAATGCCGTTTTGTATGAAAAAAATTAAACAAATTTTTTCATGTATTTTTTATTTGTATTAATCGAAATAATCACCCATGCAATCAATGCATCTTTGTCAACGCAGTGGCAGTTTATTGATGCCCTTCTTAAAAAAATCAGCTGGACGGGAGGCAACAAATTCTTCAAAGGCATTTTGTACTGCCTCTCGGGTATTGAATTTTTTTCCCGCCAAGAAGTTATCGAAATTCTGGAAAAAGTAGTAGTCTGTAGGCGCAAGGTCTGGTGAGTAGAGCGGATGACGGAGAGCTTCTAACCCCAGTTCTTGCAACTTGGAGACCGTCTGCTGTGCAGTATGAGGTCGCACGTTGTCGTGCAGGAGCAGCGGAGACGAGCGATTGACCAATGCTGGTTGGAGATGTGCCAGCTTCTCCATCATTGAGTTCAGTTCTTCACAGTACACATCTGCAGTAATGCTCACCCCGTTTGGTAAGAAGCTGTGATGAATCACACCGGCGCTAGACCACCAAACAGTGACCATCACTTTTCTAGGGGTAAGTTTTCGTTTAGGGCATTGTTTAGGTGCTAAACCAGGATCCAACCAACTTGCTGAGCGCTTGCGGTTATCAAACAGAATCCATTTTTCATCGCAGGTAACAATGCGGTTCAAAATTCCTTCATTTGTGTGTCTGTTGAGCAGTGCAAGGCACGTCTCGACGCGTACTTCGCGCTGGCGATCATTGAGTTCGAGGGGCACACATTTGTCAAGCTTTTTTACCTTGCCAATTTGATGCAAATGGACCAATATTGTTTTGACGCTAACGTCGAAAGCTGCTGCTAATTCAGCCGTAGATTGTGTATCATCAGCTTCCACAATTGCCTTTAATTCGTCATTATCGACCAAAGTCTTCGGACGACCGCGAGGTTCATTTTTCAGGTCAAAATTTCCAGAACGGAAGCGAGCAAACCAATAACAGGTAGTGCGTTGGTTTGTAGTGTTAGCTCCGTAAACGTCGTTGATGTTGCGTGCCGCTTGTGCCGCGTTGCTGCCACGACGGTGCTCATTTTCCATTATTACTCGAATTTTTAACGTATCCATGATGACGAAAAAGATTGAAATGCGATGAAAATGTAACACTTATCAATAAACAAATGACTATTTTTGGAAAAAGAATTCCATGTTTTTAAAATAAAATTAAATTGAAATTAGAATTATTAGACAAACAAAAATTATTTTGATTTGAAATGGCCAGTACTGCAGAACGGCAATATAGTGTCGAAGCGAAACAGAAAAGAGCACAAAACTTTATAAAAAAGAAAAAATAATCGCAGGCTCTCGGCAGATCACGTAGGAGACAGCAAGACGAGCTGAATAGATTTCTTCATGGAAGGAGGGATTGGAACTGAAAGTAAAACGCGGGGATTTGTGAAAGATGGAAGTAGGCCTTTGCCCATAAGTGGGATAGTGGAGGCTAGCAATAAAAAAAAACAATTAAGGTACATGTCAACCGTAAATGCTTTGATTAATTATAAGAACTTCGTAGCAAGGGTTTCCACTTAATAAAACTCGGGGTTTCATAATTTTATTTACCAGCAAGAATCTATGTAAAAGAGAAAAAAGTTTAAAAACTTTCTCAGGATTTGCAAGGATCGCAGATGAGTTTTTTAACTGCCTCATTGCATTACTCATTAATTATACCCCGTGTACATTTTTTTGTGAAAGTGGCAGAAAACACGACGTCGAAATAAATTTTTCATTCAAATGATAGTTGGCTATAAACTTGTTTAATATTTATTTTGAGACATACGGTTAGATTGTTCGATCAACTAAATTAGGGATGACTATTATTTTCATTCTGTGTGGTGTTGGAAGAAAAGAATAGCGCTGTAAAGTATAGAGTTCGTAGGTAGGTCGCTGGTGTGTTGGGAGGCCGGGGGATGAACGGAAACAACGGTTTTCATCGGTAAACAAACGGCGGGCGAGCGTCCTTCGCGTTGTGTCGCAGTGCGTGTGCGCGTGTTGGAATCTAACGTCTGACTGCCGGGGCGAGGGGGCGCGATCGCGCGCCAACCCTTTCCGCGAATGATTGAATGTAGGAGCGAATCGCGGACCGAATGAGCACAGGCGCGAACGGGACGCTCGCGCGGGCATTTCAATTTATTGATAACATCAATAGTTCCACACATAAATACATGATATAGGCATGGGCAACATACAAGGTAAGTATTTAGTATTAAGACACATTTAGGTTATTTAGCTTTAAGTTATAGTTTTAGGATTAGTTATAAGTTTATTAGCTTAAGTAGGTACACATTACAGGTAAGTATGAATGTGTGATGCGTCGCCTACAATCTGCCTCCTTAGTGCTAACTAGTTAGCGCTATCACTAACCCTAGGTGTAAGTAGAGCGACGCGAGTTACAGGCCTACGCAACAAGCCAGTGCGAGTGCGCACATCTACAACGCGGACGCGGCCATCTCTCCCTGCATGGGTCTCACTCACCACTCCGTGTCGCCAGCAGCTGCGCTCCAAGTTGGGTTCGACGAGCACCACGTAATCGCCAACCTGTAAACCCTCGGACTCTGACGTCCATTTCTGACGAGGTATCAAAGTAGGTAGGTATTCTTTTACCCAACGTGACCAAAACATGTCGGCCAGTCGCTGTGCCACCCGCCAGCGCTTCCTAAGTAATAAGTCAGAATTATCATATTTACCAAACTGTGGGCTAGCGGATGATGAGCCGATCAAAAAATGATTGGGCGTGAGCGCCTCTGGGTAGGACGGGTCGTCAGAAACGTGCGTTATGGGGCGACTGTTAACCAGTGCTTCAACCTCAGCCATCAATGTCAACAACGTGTCAGGATGCGGAGCACGCTCCTTCAAGATTACCTTTAGGGACGACTTGACGGTGCGGATCATGCGCTCCCAAGCACCACCCATCTCGGGTGCGCCAGGGGGGATAAATTTCCACTCTACTCCACGTATGGCTCCAGCCTCGCGCACTGCCTCCTGGTGTAGGTCAGCCATGCTACGCTTCAGCTCCGTGTCGGCGCCACGCAGGTTAGTACCATTGTCCGATATTATTACCTGGGGCATACCACGACGAGCGGCCATTCGCCTAAGCGCCATAATGGTGGAGTCTGTGGTGAGGTCCTCGGTCACCTCAATGTGTATCGCGCGTATGGTCAAACACGTGAAGAGCATACAATACCTTTTAGGTCTGCTGCGACCGATGGTTACCTCCAGCGGTCCAAAAAAGTCAACGCCTGTGTACGTAAAGGGACGTCTATTGTGTTGCAGCCGGTCCGGCGGCAGGTCCGCCATGCGCTGCGGCTGCGGCGCGGCGCGTCTGTGGCGGCAGAACAAGCAACGGGCCGCAACGCTGCGGACGGTCGGCCGCAGTCGCAGCACCCAATAGCGCTGCCGTAAATTATTCACAACCAGCTCGTTCGCGCCATGTAGTGCTTGCCGGTGTGCGTATTCCACCAACAAACGGGTAATCCTGTGGTGTCCGTCTAAAATAGCTGGTCGCCGTACGTCATCAGGGACTCCTGCAACGGAGTCGATACGACCATGAACACGTAAAATACCTGCGTCATCTAAGTACGGCGTAAGTTGACGCAAGCGGCTGCTAGGTGGCAGCTGTTTGTTCTGCTTCAAACATGCCATTTCCTTATTAAAACTGTCTAATTGTGATTTTCGAATCAGTAGGTCCTCTGCCTCCTTCATTAGAACAATGTCAAGCTCGCAGGTCTTACGCTGACATTTTCTAATGAACAACAAAACTCTAGCGGTGGCACGGACAAGAGTAATCCAATTAGAAATGTTACCTTCATCAGGCAAAACCGGTGACGAACAGCTGTCTGCAACAACTACATTTACCGCCCGTACTTCACACTCGGCGTCCTCCTGCAATTTGGTAAACTTACGGTCCTTAGGCCACTGATCTTCTGGCAGCCTCAAAAACGTAGGACCCTGGAACCAGGTACTGGAGTACGCCAGCGGGGGCGCGTCATCACGCGTGGCGATATCCGCCGCGTTGTGTACCGTTGGGACGTGTCGCCATTCACACGACTTCGTCAACTCATCAATCTCACCCAGTCGGTGAGCCACATAAGGCTTATAATTACGTGGGTCGCTGCGGATCCATTGTAGGACCGTGCTGGAATCCGTCCAGTAATACCTCTTCCCAGGCTGAACATCTTTGTGCTCGCGCTGCGTCGCGGCGGCGAGCCGCGCTCCCAGTAGCGCGCCCTGCAGCTCCAACCTTGGAATAGACACGGGTCGTAACGGGCTTACCCTGCATTTACTACTTACAAAACACACTAGTACACGGCCATCTGCACGTGTAAAACGAAAATATACTACCGCTGCATACGCTTTTGATGAAGCGTCGCAAAAAACATGCATTTGTACGTCAACAATATCATTTTGGTTCGAATCCGAAATGTTCGATGACCACTGCTCGCCAGTATAACAATCAATCCACTCGTGTGCGCTGCCATAGTGCCGTGGAATACGAAGCGAACACAGCTGACGTAGGTCGGCGAGCCAACTTATCCAAAGAGTATGTTCCTCAGAATGGATGCGGTAATTCCAATCGACTCCGCTGCGATGAACGTTTTGGAAAATAATTTTACCTTTTATTGTAAACGGAGAAAGGAAACCGTGAATATCATACACTGACATTAAAATACTTAACATTTGTGCTTTAGTAGGTGATTCGGAACCATCTAAAATAGTAGGAGGTATTCTATCTAACGCAATTTTAAAACCAAAACAGTCATCGCTCGGATACCAAATCAAACCGAGCGTGCGCTCATGCGTATTCGTAGCTCCTTGTGTGAGCTCAATGGCGGCAGGCGCTAGAGCGGCGGGCGGGATTGCGTCGAGAACCGAGCGGCTGTTGCTCGACCAGCGCGTAATTTCAAATCCGCCTGATTTGTGTATGTCGGTTACTTCGCGCACTAATCGGATAGCCTGACTTTCGTCCTCACATGAGTGAAGACAATCGTCCATATAATGGTCTTTGATGATAACATCGACGGCTTCGGGGTACATATCCTGGTATTTAAGAGCATTTTTATTTTTAATGTATTGTGCGACAAAAGGAGAACAAGTGGCGCCAAAAAGTAAACTTTCCATTACACATTTTTTCAAAGGCATATCCGGGCTCTCTTGCCAAAGAAAGCGAAAAACATGTTTATCTTCATGGCGAATTTTAATTTGAACAAAGAAATCTTTAATGTCGGCAATTAATGCAATGTTATGCTCACGAAAACGTAACATAATTCCTAGTAAAGAATTATACAAATCGGGGCCGGTAAGTAAAAAATCATTTAGACAGACACCTTTAACTTTTCCCGCACAATCAAACACTAACCTTAATTTTTCGGGTTTGTTCGGGTTCTGGACTCCAAAGTGCGACAGGTACCATGTATGACTCGGCGAAAGTTCATTGTCCTCTAGTTCTCGCGCGTAGGCGTTGTCGAAGAGCCGCTTCATTTCCTGACAATATTTTTCAGCATACTTACCATCAGCCTGAAATTTCTTTAATAAACCCTTTAATCTAGAATGTGCATAATCAAAAGTGTCCGGGAGAGAAAGATGGTCTTTAGTAAACGGTAAACCAACTTCCCATTGACCACCGATGTTTCGCGATGTTTCGTCCAAAATCTTTACCGCTCTCAAATGTGCCGTATTCTCACGACGTACGGTCGAAATTCCAATGGAGTCAAGCTCGAACGACATTTTTACCAATTCGTTTAATTTACTTACGTCACAGCTAGCTTCCGGCTCCGGCTGCGCTTGTGGATGCATCGAGTGAGCGATATGGAAGGCGTGCGCGTTCACGGGAGAGTGAGTGAGACCATCATAGCAGCCATGAATGCACCATCCTAACCTGCATCTCGTTGCATACGGTTCCTGCTTGTTACCATGCAGAATCTGTAGGGGGGCTAAAAGAAAGTAATTATCTTCCCCTATCAGTAAACGAGGCACCACACATTCGCTACAGACATAATCTTTGATACCTAACAAATGATTACACTGCAATTGTTTGACGCAAGATAAATTTTGTTTAGGTAAATTCAAATTATCGACTTGACGTAAGGTTACATTGTAATTTTCAGCATTTTGCATACAACCAGAAATGTTAACAGAAACTTTAGGTACTTCTGACTGAAATATTTCGATGCCGAATGCATCTATGAACTTAATCGGACTACATTGTAACGTTTCTAAACCTAGCTCGTTAACTAGAGTCTTATCAATCATAGAAATAGAAGCGCCATCGTCCAGTAACGCGTACGCACTAACGGTGCCCTTGGGGCCACTTAGATTCACTTTTATTACCTTTAGCATCACTTCACTAACCGCTGAAGTCGGGGCTGACGGGGCGCGCGCGCCAAGCGCGGCAGCGGAGCCCGAAACGGCGGGCGCGGGAGGGCGCGTCGTCGCGGCCGTAGTCGCGACGTGCGCCACGGTCTCGTCGCGTGATGGTGACGTAGGCGCAGGTACCGCACTCCTTGGGTTGCTGGCTTTGTAGTGCAGAAGCGGATGGTGTGCCATCCCACAGCTATCGATGTCACATACGGGCGCCGGGCACGTGTCACGGCCGTGTCGTGATAACAGGCAGCAGTAGCATAGATTTTCTGATCTTACAAATCTCCATCTGTCCCTCTTCAGTTTGCGTTTGAAGGTACGGCACTCAGTAAGAATGTGAGGTTTCTTACAAAGCGGGCACGAAGTATTATTATTATTACTTCTACTCTCGGGCGTGGCTGTTGTTGCAAACACTGGTCGGCTCGTGGAGTGGCGCTGTCTCTCGTCGTATTTACGGCTGGGGGGCCCGGGGTCGGGTTTTCTGTAATCCCGTGTCTGTGGTACACCAACAACAGACAACATCTTTGCTTCTCTTTTCAGGAACAATCCAAGTAGTTCAAGTTTAGGTATGTTGTTATGTACGACTTTATCGTGGGCGTAGTCCGTCCACCGGCTGAGTAGCACGCTAGGTAATTTCGATATTATGGTAGCGGCAATCTCGGGGCTTCGTAGATAGTCTCGTTGGTTTAGTGAGTCCAACGTAGCTATGCAGTTATTAACTTTAGTTGCAAAGTTAATTAATTCGTGATGATAATTGGTAGGTAAATGAGGTAATTTCCTTATCTGTGACAAGAGATGTTGAATAATAATATCAGCTTGCCCAAACCTCAATTCTAAGGCTTCCATCACGACGGCTGGTGACGTATTGCCGATGAGTAGGTCGGTGACCGCCTCCCTGGCTTCACCTTTCAATGCTCGGCGCAGTCGCCACAAGTTTTCGGAATCGGTGTAGTTGCAAATATGGGACGACTCTTCGAATGCACTTTTAAAGTGCAACCATTCTATGCAGTCGCCGGAAAAAGTAGGTAGCTCACGTGGCGTGGACAGGCGTGTCAGTAACCTATCCTCTCTTCTGGCAGACGAGGCGTCCATGGAGTCCCTGAGTGCGTAGGCTAGCTGGAGAATACTATCAGCGGGAACGGCGGAGGCGGGTGCGCGGCCATGTTTTTCATTCGGTGCCGGCGCGGCCTCCGTCGGCGCTGCCATCTTTGCTGCCGCGGCGGGCGTCGCCGGCGGCTCCAACATTGCTGCCGCGGCGCGTGTCGCCGGCGGCTCTAACGTATGGTCCAGCCATTCATCAATAGTCACAAGCTCAGAGGTTCTCGAGTGAGTTCGAGACACGCGTTCGTCTTCAATCAGAGCTAACTCGCATTTTAGCTTTTTATCGATGAGCTCCTTATCAATTGCTGCCTTGGCTTCAGCGGCGGCCAGCTCCAATTGCTGGCGTTTCAGGCGACATGAGATTGAGGCAGACGATGCCAGAGTCACTGCACTTTTTACACTTTTCACGGGCTCGGTAGCCATTTTGTCTTTTCACTCCCGTTTGCGATTTCGCGTCCCCGGCCTAGATCCGGTTAGAAGGACCAGATTGTAAAGTATAGAGTTCGTAGGTAGGTCGCTGGTGTGTTGGGAGGCCGGGGGATGAACGGAAACAACGGTTTTCATCGGTAAACAAACGGCGGGCGAGCGTCCTTCGCGTTGTGTCGCAGTGCGTGTGCGCGTGTTGGAATCTAACGTCTGACTGCCGGGGCGAGGGGGCGCGATCGCGCGCCAACCCTTTCCGCGAATGATTGAATGTAGGAGCGAATCGCGGACCGAATGAGCACAGGCGCGAACGGGACGCTCGCGCGGGCATTTCAATTTATTGATAACATCAATAGTTCCACACATAAATACATGATATAGGCATGGGCAACATACAAGGTAAGTATTTAGTATTAAGACACATTTAGGTTATTTAGCTTTAAGTTATAGTTTTAGGATTAGTTATAAGTTTATTAGCTTAAGTAGGTACACATTACAGGTAAGTATGAATGTGTGATGCGTCGCCTACAAGCGCCATCCCATTTCTTATCGTGGGTCTCGAAAGAGGCGATTAAGTGACTTACTAAAGAATGTGCTGCAGCGTTCTCTATGCATTTTAGCACCATAGGGCGATCGAAAACCCGCCTGCCAAGTGTGGTGATTATGGCAAACCGATTGGAAAAATGATGATAATAATTTTCAATACGTATATTCGCAGTTAGAAAAGCTTGAGGCTTGACAAATAACTAGTGACTTGTGACAATGAGTGCAAAACCAGTAGGTAGGTTTTTTAGATTGCAATACAAAATATAAATGCAAAAGTACCTCTCAAACTGAAACTCAAAGCATATTACTCAAATAAACCAATTACAGGCACTTTTGAACAGTGAAGGGGCTGATCTGTCAAAATGAAGCTAGTTCTAGCCTATTTCAAAGCGTAGTGGGTTCCTGCTAGGGTCGCGAGATTCATTCGAAAGAGTTACCGGCCCTGGCATATGGGCAACTGAAGGAACACGGGTGGGTTTTAGTCAGTTAAAGGCTGACACGTCTTTCCGCTCCGCCCAGAGCGGGAGAAGTTATTGGATGATTTCCCATCCAAAAAAAAATGGGTTTCTATGGAGAACAACGGGCAAGAAACTCCAAGAACACTTTTTAAACTCGGTTTTTCTGTGCGTATTTTAGAACAGTTTGCAATAGAGGCTATAAGAGTAAATGAATTTTGTTTTTTTTTATACGTCGATGTCCTTGTTTCTCTGTATACTTAGTCTACGTACTCACGGACATAATAAAACCGAGGCGGGATTTTCTAGAGCACATTTCGCACTTTCGAGTAACACCCTATTTGATTTTCGATGCACTGAGTTGCACTCTTTTTTTCATTGTTTTGGCTGGGAAATCATCAAATGACGTCTCCTGCTCTTGGGTGGAGCGGAAAGGCGTGTCAGACTTTTACTGACTAAAACCCACTGCAGCGTAAATTCGCTGCGGACGAAACTTTTTGGTTTCTAAATCAACCTTTTTTTAGGAAAAATTGGCCTTTATATTATTTGTTCTATTTCAAATTTCGATCCTGTAAAATCTTACGCCAAAATTTTTTCTTGTCAACTGGCAGACTGCAGATGGGAGCCGAACGTTTCTCATCATTATTTTTATTTTCGGAACCCCTAAGTTTAAATTATCAATTTTAGCTCTTCAATTTATAACTAAACCTACGTGTGTCTATCTGGTGCTACTTTTAAAATTGCTCATATCGATAAAGTTCTGTGTGCAACTCTTCCATTCAACTGACGATGACCATACAAGCCGAATTTCAGCTTTTCCCCCCGACGGGCTACCAGCCGTCGGATTAAACTGAGGTCAACGGCGTGTTGCGGACATTTGTCACCGACGCAGAGCCTGACGCCTACATAGACGCCTACTTCCTGCCGTCGCTGCAGACAGCACTGACAGTGTCCTTCTGGATAGTTACGCTCGACTGGTTATAAGGAACCTTTTGACATTACCTATTTTTAACACGCTTTTATTAGGTCGACCTGTATGTAACTAACTATGTAATGGAATCTTAGGTAACTAATTTAACCATCTTCCAAGGATCGTAGCGTCATGAAAATTGGCAGCTGTATGTAGTTCTGATGACAATACAATAATATGGTACTGTCGAACTGATCTGATGATGGTGCCGGAAGATATGAACTAGAACTTCATGATGAAACATCGTATCATAGCTGTGTTTGAACTTGTTAGAAAAGTTTTGTAATGAACTTTGACCACAATTAGGTTTCAAGGTCTGATAATGAAGCCGGAATATAGGCACTGGCATTCCATGATGGAATATCGTATCATAGCCGTGTTTGGACTTGTTAGAAAGGTCTTGTAATGAACTTTGACCACAATAAGGTTTTTTGGTTTTTACGTGCATTTATAAAAGCGTGTTTTTCTAGTGATTTTTCAAACTATAAATTTATTTCTATTTTTCTGTAATATATTATCTATTAATAATTTTCTATTTTACGCATCCTGATGTAACATGTATTTCACGATTCAACTAGGTGTTCGTTATAAAAAAGGAACCTATAAATCGACGTGCATAGGCCTATTTTTTAATCGATTGCAATCGTATTGGGGATAGGTCGTGCGCGAAGATAATTTCCGTTATATCTGTTTAACCACTAAGTTTGACTCGTCCCTCTTTTTAAACAAAAACCAAATATTTTATAGCCTCATCTACAGTTAACCATATACTTGTTTTTTATATATTTTTTTTATATTACTGCTGTATTTTTATTATTTTTTGTTTTGTAGAAATTATAAAAGTGGTGTGAATTTGGTGTTTTTCTTTAACCGTCTCGCTACACCACCCGTGTTCTTTTAGGTGCCCATATGCTAGGGCCACGGTAACTCATTCGAACAGATCTCGCGACCCTAGCAGGAGTTGCACTCTTTTCAATGCTCACTTCAGTTACTTCGGTTTTGTTTGTGCACTGGATTTTAAACTCTGGATGAGTTTAAAATCCAGTGCACAAACAAAACCGCTATTTTATTACATCCGTGTTTATGTCGACTAACATAGATAACCAAACTGTATGTAAGTTCAGTTCTACAAAACAACGGTCATTAATGCGGGACCGACGATCTACCGAGTAAAAAATGCCAATTTCGGCATGCATGGTGATATGGTAATAGTAATCGATTCATGATAATGTAGTTTTATTGAAAATAGGATAAATACGAACAAAACTATTTATTAAACATATATAAATCCACATCATTTTTATTGACAAACTTCAGAATGCCCCATGCTATCATTTATCATCATCATTTCAGCCGAAAGATGTCCACTGCTGGAGATAGGCCTCTCCCATTTGGGGGGTTCTCCATAATCGCCACGCTTTGCAGGTGGGTAGGCGATCACACTCTGGTAATAAAATGCATTGAGCACGCTGCTTCCAATCTCTAGTAGTCGCTTTTTAGGACACCCATGGGAAGAAATGCGATGGCGCTATTCTTTACGTCCAGCACCACACGGAAAACACCACCTGTTGTGATTCTTAAATCAATATAATACCTCCAGAGAAGGTTAACCTAACGAAAGTTAAATGTAAAAAAGTCAAATGTCTATTTGTCCAAAAATTGTCAAAGTCAATTGTCTGCTCGAAAAACGTCAAACAGGAAAGTAAAATTTCTCAAGGAGCACCCTTACTTAAGGATTTCCATTACCCCAAGTGTTAGAGCGAGACACAATGACGTTGTATAAGTGTCTGTCTCTTTTTACTGTCGCTTTTTCGTTTCATAAACTTTCAAATCACAAGGGTGCTAAAGAAGTTTTCGCTTCAAAAATAGAAATTACTAATTTCGCACTTAAATTTTAGGATTATTAATATTATGACTCTTAAAATCGCTCGAATTCACATTATGTGTGCGTCGCGCGTTCACGCTATGGCCTCTTATCATATTACAGTTCTGCAAGTCATACACGCATTCTAGTTGCGAGAACTACGCACCTGACCTTTCTGAAGAACATCACCGATGAGGTCAGTATTATATCCTTCTAGGACGTCCAAAGAATTACAAAAATAAAAAGCATTATTGAAGCTTACCAAACTCTAGAACAGTGTGTGACCAACCAAGAAAATTCAGTTAAATTCCAAGCTTGGAGCTAACCGTATTAAATTAAAGACAGACTGACTATGAATAAGGATTTCATTCAGCCAATCAGAGCTGTTATTTTTAAAATAAATATACAAAAATTAAATACTGAGAGAATATGGATTGGTTTTGTTTTATATCCTCTTAAGGAATTAGTTGTATTTTTATTACTTACAGATTTTTAACCGACGAGAAAAAACGGAGGAGGTTACCAATTCGACACGTACCTTATATATACATTTTTTTTTGTATGACCACGCATAACTTTTAACAATGCAGTCCGATTGTGATAGTTCTTTTTTAATTGGAAAGGATATACTCCAAAGGTGTCCCATATAAATTTGGAAAACAAAATCGAATCCTAAGGGATGATTGATTGTTCACTCACTGATTGTAATGTACAATCACGCATAACTTTATGCAAAGTAGTCCGATTATGATAATTCTTTTTTCCTTGACAAGTATTATTAGTACATTAAAGCCACAAAAAATTATAAAATAAAAACTTTTTTACAAAAAACTAAACCGCCGAAGAAACTGAAAAACAAAAAAAAAACCTTAAAATGATGAGTCGGCGCTTTGAGTGATATTTGTTCATTGATTTTTCAGCGCAGTTTAACTTTTCATTAAAAAGTTTTATACAGCAGATTTTTTACAGCATTTTTACTGCCGCTCAACGGTAGCCTTTAATGTTCCCACTGCTGGGACACAGGCCCCCCTGTCGGTGGGAGGAAGTGGGCCATAATCCACCACGCGGAAGCAGTGCGGGTTGGTAAAGTAAATGCCACATGTCTTCGAATTTTTGGTTCTAAGACAGTTTCTCACGATGTTTGCCTTCACCGTTTTGAGAGCAGTGGCGATAAAATAATTTACACAACTCACGACCTACAACTCGTAAGTCGCGGCAGTTACCACTTGGCCACCACTGCTCCTTACTACTCTGCCGCTTACTGCCGCTCTCAAAACGGAAAATGGGTTAAACGGTGAAGGAAAACATCGTGTGGAAACCGGCATGTTCTAGAACAAAACATGCGAAGATATATGACTGGCCTGTATCCCAGCAGTGGGAACATAAATGTCATAAAACATCACTTAACGGATAACGCAGCAAAATAATTGACTAGTTGAGACGTTGTCAACCTCCAAAATGGACATACTTAAGGGCTTATTTAAATTAGGGCAGGCCGCGCCACAACGCAACGCATAATCACTTTTGAACATTTGTACAACCCATCCGAATCTGGCCGCATCGCAACGCATAACAACGGCTGCAAAACTTCCGGTAGTGTGTTGCGCTGTATCTCGTTGCGGCCCGACTGTAGTGTGCAGTCGTTTCATATAAAAATATAACTTTAATTTTGGAAGACGGTGTCTTAGGATCTATACTTAAGAGCCATTTTACATTTTTGTGCGAATATCTAAGATTTTAGTCGCCTAATTTACCTCTCATCTCATCATTATAAATACTCTGGCATTGACGAATACACGTTAAAAAATAGGTCAATCTTTTGTTTTGTTACTTTTAGTAGCACATTTACAAAAACTTATTTGTTTACTTTGTAGTAATTAATCTTCCACAACTAGTTTTCTTAAAAATCTGCGAAGGGTCAATTTCAGACTCCTATTTCTATCACTAATATGTAGAAATTTGAGAAAAAAAATACACAAAACATCAAACATATAATCTAGTTGTTACATTTAGTACTAGAATATTGATTTTTAATAAAATTAATTAGTAAAAAAAAAATAAGTCTTATGGCAATTTTTACGATTAATTCGCAATTTTATCGCGTTTTTTGGTTTGAATAAAGCATAATTACATTAAAAAATTCATGTCAATATAAAGTATGCTCTATAAGAAATCGAATTCTCAAGTTTTATTTAAATCCGATTATTTAATTAGACATAATATCGTTTTTCAAATCACTCTAAATTAGAATAAATTACGATGCACAAGCGGGCAGCGTTTAGTACGGCGCAAGCGCCCAACGGGGAAGGACCTGTGCCGCTTTTTCCCACGTCTCAGTTTTCGGGTACTCGTATCGTGAACGCAAAAATATACTACGACTACAACATTTTGCTACTCTTCGCATTTTATTTTTTTGTATAAGATAAGAGTTTCGTTTATTATCAAGTAAAGCATTATTTTAATAGATTGTAGAGAAAATTTGACTAAAATAATTTATTTTAACTATATCTGACTATTTTTAATCGCGATTAAAAAGGTGTGGAGTAAAACTAGTGGTCATGAACAAAAATTCACACCAACGGCAACGCCTCGCCTCACGTGTAAAAACAGTACTGTATTTTTTTTCTTTTGCTTGTATCTCGAAAATGGCGTGTACTATCGGAAAAAAAAAATGAAATTTTCGACCCCCTTTATAAAACCCCACCACACATAAATCTCAACACGTGGGTAATATTTTTTTTTTATTTTTCAAACAAAAATGAAAAATTCCATATAAAACACGTCCAGGGGGGCATCCCCTTGCGCGCGCCTTCGTATCTCAGCAAGTTCATTGCGTAGCGGACAAGTACTAAGTTGCGAAGCCAAAAGAAAAAACCGGCCAAGTGCGAGTCGGACTCGCGCACCGAGGTTTCCGTACAAACCTGTATGTATTCTCGGTTTATGCATAAGGTTTATGTTAATGAAATTAAATGTTTTTTTTTAAATTTTTATATTTGAGTTGGTTGAATGAAAGGTAAATTGCGGTTTACGATTTATGACGTATTAAAAAAAACTACTTACTAGATCTCGGTCAAACCAATTTCCGGTGGAAGTTTACATGGTAATGTACATCATATATTTTTTAAAGTTTTATCATTCTCTTATTTTAGAAGTTACGGGGGGGAGGACACACATTTCTCCACTTTGGAAGTGTTTCTCGCGCAAACTATTCAGTTTAGAAAAAAATTATATTAGAAACCTCAATACCATTTTTGAAGACCTATTCATAAATACCCCACACGTATGGGTTTGATGAATTTTTTTTTTGAGTTTCAATTCTAATAAATTTTGGGATTCCCCAACCCCAAAATTTATTGTTTTTTTTTCTATGTTAGTGTAAAAATCTTAATGCAGTTCACAGAATACATCTTCTTAACAAGCTTCAACAGCATGCTCTTATAGTTTCGGAGAAAAGTGGCTGTGACATACGGACAGACAGACAGACAGAGTAAGACAGGGATAAGGGTTCCGTTTTTGCCATTTGGCAACGGAACCCTAAAAATACCACGTTGAGTCGCGATTGTCAAATTTGATTTTAGTCGTGTCTAAATAATTTTTAAAAGAGATTATTTCTCGCAGAATAGCGTAACAATTCTCATAGCTAAAAGTAAGCAATTTTAGAGATAGTTTTGTTAGTTTAGTTCAGTGTACAACAGAATCGACACCAATATGTAATTGTTTTAATTTTTTATTTTTATTGTATACTTTACATAACATATTGTTGTATTTTTTTTATTAGTCTAGCAATCTTTATTAGACTGGATAAATAAAAATAAGTATTTTCATAAATATCTTAATACCGCATTATAATTCTAACGGCTCAAGATTGTTTAGACCGGCTCGATACTTGCGTAACACTGTTTGTATTGTGGTGCATGTGTGGATAGCTACGCACACATACATAAGATTGCCGTCTTTAACCTAAACTCGAGCATTCAAATTTTGTGAGAGAGCTCTTAAGTTTTTTGCCACCGACTTCCGAAATTAAAGTAATTTTTCACTTTGTAGTGTTTTTAAAGAAGTCGGTTGTTATTTTTTTTGGAAAAAACTTTTTATTTTTAACTTTTTAGTATCTACCCCGCACTAATTCGGCAAAATAGGAATAATTTTTGGTTTTCTCATATACCTATATCATTGTCAGAATTGGACCAAATTTAAATGACCACACGGGAAGCACCAGCTTTCAAATAAAAAAAGAATCATCAAAATCGGTTCACCCAGGCAAAAGTTCTGTGGAAACAAAAAAAAAACGACGGGTTGCACTCCGGGAGTGCCCAGAAGTGAGAACTTGAATATTATCATTGTGCATTTTTGATATTTTGGAATGTTTAGGGAATAATTTTGCACGAATTGCTTTAATTATCAGTATAAAAGTACTATCATTTATGTGGTAGAATACAATATTTATTTATTGCGCTATCGTACACAAACATGACAATTTATATTACTTTAAAAACCGGCCAAGTGCGAGTCGGACTCGCGCACCGAGGGTTCCGTACAAACCTGTAGGTATCCTCGGTTTATTCGTAAGGTTTATGTTTATGAAATTAAATGTTTTTTTTTTTTATATTTGAGTTGATTGAATGGAAGGTAAATTGCGATTTACGATTTATGACGTATTAAAAAAAACTACTTACTGGATTTCGTTCAAACCAATTTTCGTTGGAAGTTTACATGGTTATGTACATCATATATTTTTTTTAGTTTTATCATTCTCTTACTTTAGAAGTTACGGGGGGGGGGGGGGACACATTTTACCATTTTGGAAGTGTCTCTCGCGCAAACTATTCAGTTTAGAAAGAAATGATGTTAGAAACCTCAATACCATTTTCTAAGACCTATTCATAAATACCCTACACGTATGGGTTTGATGAAAAAAATTTTTTTGAGTTTCAGTTCTATGTATGGGGAACCCCAAAATTTATTGTTTTTTTTCTATTGTTGTGTAAAAATCTTAATGCGGTATACAGAATACATCTACTTACCAAGTTTCAACAACATATCTCTTATAGTTTCGGAGAAAAGTGGCTGTGACATACACGGACAGACAGACAGACAGACAGACAGACAGACAAACAGACATGACGAATCTATAAGGGTTCCGTTTTTTGCCATTTGGCAACGGAACCCTAAAAAGGTTATCTCTCAGAAAAATCAACTTCCATCCATAATTTCGACGACGGCAACTACACAGATGGTCGAGCCATAAGCTGTCACAATCCATGGATGCGCGTGGCACGCTGTAACATAAACACACACGAACATTCACGCAAGCGTCCTGCGCCGCCTAAACGAAACAGCAGGCGCAGGCATACATTTTCGCCGCACCGTAGAAAGAGAGGGGGATACTTCCTTTCCTACTCTCTGTCTGTCTTACGAATTTTCGATCAGGGTCACGTGTCCTGACGCGAGTATAAAAATTTTTACCCATTACAAAAAAAGTGCACAACGCCGCTAAAAAAGTTTCCACTTCAAAAATACAGTCGAATTGAGAACCACCTCCTTTTTTTTGAAGTCACTTAAAAATAAACCATAGTGTTGAAGGAGGATTTTGGTAATCCGTCGCGTTGCGGCCTGCCCTAATTTACGCTAGCTTAAGTCTGCGCATTCCAATAATGACATTATGCAAATGAAAAAAAAAGTATACAAATAAACTTAAATACGTACTACTATTCTACCTATTTTATTGTTTTAATATTTTCATTTTGACTGAAATATCAACTACATTATAGTTTAGAAAACTTGCATGGATTTTTCATTTGAAAGCATTTTCCATATTTCAACACACAGTATATCTCTTGAGACCAAATATTTGCGTCCAATCAAGATAAAACACTATGTTCTTCAAATATTTATGAGATACTAGAAATGTAAATTAAAACAAAACTTTTAACAAAGTGTTTGTTGAGGTTTAAATCCTGAGAGATATTATTTATTTGAACCTTTCAGAAATTAACTTTGGAATTGAAAACTGAATTTGAATTCTGCAAAATGGAACATAAGAATCATGACGACAATAATTTTACAGTACCCTGCGGTTCGTCCGTACTCTACCGTCCGTACCGTTCGGTACTCTTTAAGTATATTGCGTCATCAGTCTGACAAACAAACGCGGCGAAGGGATTTTTGTTTTAAACTACAATGACACTCCACAAATAAATTCCTTCGCTACCACAACTACTATAAAAAATCGTACATCTTTTCATTGGTGTAGTGCAGACAATGAAAAGGTTGAAGGGCCCTTTTAAAAGGTGTCTACAGTTTTATCTTTTTTTTTTCTGGATGGAAAATCATCAAATGACTTCTCCCGCTCTGAGCGAAGCGGGAGGGCGTGTCAGACTTTTACTGACTAAAACCCACCTGTGTTCCATGTGCCGGGGCCACGGTATTTCGAACAATCACGCGACCCCGGCAGGCATCGATCCTAGCAGACCCGGCACATGCGCGCCTCGTGGTACACTACGCGCCGTCGACCCGAGCTTGGTCCTTACCGGGCGGCGAGCTACCCATTGCTCGCCACCCGCAAGCTCGCGCCTACGGTGGCCGGGAGTCCGCTTTCGACTCCCGACGCCCGGGGCATCTCCTCCTGCGGCGGCTAGGGACGTGAGGGCGCAGTGACTGCCACGTGTCTACAGTCTTGCTAAACTTTTTTTGTCATTTTCTCATTTCCACAATCGGGTATCATAATCAACCTATTATATTCCCACTGCTGGGACACTTCCTCTCTGTAAGACGAAGTGAGCCGAAATCCAAAACGCGAGCCCAGTCGGAGGTGTTGGATGTCACATAGTTAGTATGTGTCTATGTACCCTTTTATTTTTGGTTTGACTTTGCGTCCATATGCACCCATTGGTAAAGTAGTCAGTAAGTACTTTGGTTATTACAAAATTGTATCTATGAGAAGACTGCCAATAACCTGTACGAACAGCAGTTTTGCAGAAGACTGTGTATCTTTCTATATAAACTTTCCTTCATCATCATCATCATTTCAGCCGTAAGACGTCCACTGCTGGAGTTAGGCCTCCCCCAATTTGAGGGGCTTTGCCATAATCGCCACGCTTGGCAGGCGGGTTGGCAATCGCAGTATGGTGGTAAACTGCATAGAGAACGCTGCTGCCCATTCTCTAATAAGTCCCTTAGTCGCCTTTTACGACACCCACGGGAATAATTGGGGTGGTGTTATTCTTTACGTCCGGCACCACACGGCACAAGATTTCCTTAATAAATGAATTTAAAAAAATAAACGTCTCCGATTTTTTGTTTCCAAGACATACTTTTTCCTCACGATGTTTTCATTCGCCGCTTTGAGAGCAGTGGTGCTGGAATAATTTACATAAAGTAAATCGCATGGCTAGGTTCGAACCCATGAAATATACCTATAACTCGTAAGGCCCCTCCACCACTGCTCATTGTTGGCTACCCAGGTCCAAAATAAAACAAAGAGAAATGTTCAATAAAATATACACACTCCTCTCTGTACAATTGTCACATCACTAAAATTCATGCAATTAAACAAGCACAAGTTCATATACGTCAAATTCTGGCTACTACACACTGGAAAGTAAACTAAGGGACAGAGGTCACACTCCATGAATTTTGTTATGGGTGGGAATAATATTGGGTATGCGCGTGTGGTCCAAAATTTTTCGTCTGGCCGAGTTCCGTGAGTTTGGTTTGGATCTATCGTCGTAGTCGCCGCAGAAAAAGGTAGACATGAAGCTACGAGAAAGAAAACATGATCTGAAAAAAAAAACATTGTTATGGGATGGCGCACTGAACAAGCGATGAGCAGTTGTGAATTTGAACTCAGACAGGCACTTGGTGTAAATAATTTCACCACCACTGCTCTCGAAACATTGTAGGAAATCATCGCAAGAAAAGTAGTAGGTACGTCCTGAAACCAAACATTCGAAGACATGTGATATCTACTGATGCGCATTGGGCTCACGTGGTGGATTACAGTCTTTCGAGAGAGGAGTTCAGTGCCCCAGCTGTGGGAATACTGTAGGCTGATTAGGCCTAATGTAAGGTAGATTGTACATGGATTACCCATATTTTTTTTTGGAACGAAGTTCCTTATCGCGCGTTGCGAAAGGGGGCTAGACAGAAAAAATTAAGACCAAAAGTTGTAACGACACTTTTTGCTATAGTTGTAAGCCGAGCGGCGTGCGCGTGTTTCTCTGTCTTTCTCTCTCTCTCTCTCATAGAAAGCAAGCCAGTTATTTTCATTTCGTCTTTCTATTTCGCACTGAAAAGTGTGATGTCGCGACGATTATTTTTGTTGAGTGTATACAGGTTTTTTGTACATAATAAATAATAAAAATATTATTATAACTAAAAAAAAATATTACAATTCCTTCACTAATTAATCGAAAGGAACTTCGTACCATTCGGGTGTCCCTTGACACCTCTCAAGTTTTTGTCACATCTTATTTACTGTACCTGCAATGTATGCAAATAAATTTTTACTTTACATTACTTAAGGCTTTATGCTGCACCAGGGAATAGAGAGTAAAAAAATTTTAGCTCATATCGTAATCCGTTGCTGAAATATAATAAATAAAGACGTCTTCAATATCTGTTTTTCTCGTTTCATTTGAAAACACTTACAAATTACTCGCATCTTGCTTTTTATGAATATCACCGATTCAATATCGCTTTAATCAGCAAATGGTTTTAAAATAATGTCTACAAATGAATAATGTTATTATAACGTTTTTTATGATTGATTCTTCATGATTGGTTTCATTAGCAATTAAAACAACTTCATTGGTATTTAATTTCCCGTATAATCTTTCCAATATTGCGCTTAAACAGAAAATTTTGAGTGTTCCGTACAAAAATAGTATACAAGCAACCCCTTTTTTTTTCTGGATGGGAAATCATCAAATGACTTCTCCCGCTCTGGGCGGAGCTGGAGGGCGTGTCAGACCTTTACTGACTAAAACCCACCCGTGTTCCTTCAGTTGCCCATGTGCCAGGGTCATGGTATCTCTTTCGAACAATCACTCGACCCCGGCAGATACAAGCAACCCTTTTTTTTTTTTGTTTTTTTTTTCTGGATGGGAAATCATCAAATGACTTCTCCCGCTCTGGGCGGAGCGGGAGGGCGTGTCAGACTTTTACTGACTAAAAGCCAGCACTGGGTTGCGACAATCGTACCCGCCATGTCGCCATGAGATCACACCGGAGCTCTGTCCGCCGAGCCGCGATTTGTCGCGGCAGCGGAGTTTCGCCCCGGCGTTTCGCCTCCTCGCGCCACTCCCACATGTGGGCGAGGACCTTTGCCTCCAGGGCGAGGACCTTTGCCCTACAACCCTTATGGTGCGATTTCATGTGCCATCATTTAATAAAGTAACAATAATGCTAACTGATATATCTGTGAATTTTCAACTGTTGACTTAATTTTAAAATTCAAACATTACCTGTTTTGAAACGCGCAGTACTTCCAGTGGCATAATACCTAGCAAGTTGCGTTCATCTTGACATTCGGGAGTACATTCAAGGTGGAACAACGGCTTACCACCCCATACATAACTTTATGAGCAGGAGAATTTGCCCAGGCACCGACATCGCCCCAACAACCAAGACAGAACCACGATGAGGTCGTTGGAATACCGTCTTAGTTCTGGATCACTCCAGAAATCCAGAGCTGGATGCGATCTATTGAGCAGTACCTGAATGTGGTCTGTGCTTTTGCTTCTGATGAGTACAAACTGAAAATAATCCTAAGCTAGCGAGTACAAACTGAAAATAATCTTTGCTGAAAAGTTGGAAATGGAGTTTCATAAACGGCTGTTTAATACCAGTCACTTAAGCAAAAAACAAACAAACCCATACCTTCCTTAAAACCAAGGCCAAACCTCGAGACCTATTCGACCAAACCGAACGACTCACAAGTCCTTTATGAAGCAGTCGGCGGCTATTGCGTCTTTTGAAGATATGTTGAAGAAGAGTTCCATCAGCTTGGTTTCTTCTAATAATACTTTTAGCTTTGTGACGATTGATTCCTGTGAGAACTCAAAGACAAGAATATGGTCCAAACAAATATTAGCTCTGGAGAAATGAAGCTGATAGGACGAGACGTACGCAAAATAGGAAAACGAGGACTGATAATAAGACAAAAGATGATTTAGAAGAACTAAGGCAAACAGTCCAAATCACTTTGTCAGGGCTTACCGTCGCTGAAATTCAAAAGCGCAAACCTCGAATTGTAGTAATAGAAGTGCCTACATCAGTGGCTGCAAATGAGGTTAAAAATATTTATGACTTAAACTCGATAAACAAACTGCCGACTATGTCCCAAGACATATTTCCTCAATAAGACCTGACCTCAGGGAGTCGATTGCGGACTCCCGGCCACCGTAGGCGCGAGCTTGCGGGTGGCGAGCAATGGGTAGCTCACCGCCCGGTAAGGACCAGGCTCGGGTCGACGACGCGTAGTGTTCCACGCGCGCCTCAAAGAGATGTCAGCAGCAGTGAAGGGGTCTACTAGGACCGATGCCTGCCGGGGTCGCGTGATTGTTCGAAAGAGATACCGTGACCCTGGCACATGGGCAACTGATGGAACACGGGTGGGTTTTAGTCAGTAAAAGTCTGGCACGCCATCCCGCTCCGCCCAGAGCGGGAGAAGTCATTTGATGATTTCCAATCCTAAAAAAAAAAGACCTGACCTCAATAAGACTGAGACATAAATCTGGCAGGAAAGATGCTAAGAGTTGCTCGTAGCCAAATTCTGGGCTGACTATATTTAGATTGCTATCGACACGCTAAGAAGACGCTATTTATGGGTATATAGATGAGGGTTTGTAAAATAAAGTTAGGGGTTGCGTATGGAGCAGTGAATATATTTTGTAGTACCGGCGGTAATGTTGGTAAATAGCTTTGAAGCCATTTAATCAGAGTTTTAAAACTTAGTTGAGCGATTTTGAACAGTCGCTACTGGTTCTAGCGGTAAATATTATGAAGCTAAAGATATAATTTACAACAAATTATATAATTTTGTCGTTGACATATATTTACCCTATAGAATTGTTCATTTAATTCAGAAAAAGCATGAGGCCCAGAATACTCCCTTATGGAACACTAAAACGAATAGTTTTTCGTCATCGCCCCTAATATTATCATTATATTCTAACAAATTGGTTTTTTAACACACACGTCTAAATTGTCAGTAAAAAAAATTAGCGGTGTTCTCTTAATTCTTATGGTCTCCAATTTGTTCAGAAGAACCAACACCGTGTCGAACACTATGGCTAAATCAAAAAAGTCTCCCACGGTTTGATTTCCATTGCCAATTCCTTCTGAAATATAATCATTCAGGCTATAACAACGCATCAGCAAAATATTGCATAAGGGATAAGATGTCGTAAGTCCGTAAGTGTGTCCGTGGCATCACAGTGGGCCCTAACTGAATACCAGCGCTGCGGTAGTTGTTTTTAAGCTATTGCATAGCTTTTATCGCGGGATTTGATCGCAGCGACCGAATCAAAAAATTCCGTAACGAAAAAACTTAACACAAGTCACTTCCCGGTCTGTCTGTCCCTATGTAGGTATGCTTATATCTTTAAAACTACGCATCGGATTTTGATGCAAGTTTTTAAGTAGATAGAGTGATTCAAGAAGAAGATTTATATGTATATAACATGCATAATATAGTAAAGAAACGCTGATAATTTTAGAGGTTTCTAATGTGATGTCATAAATAAACACATTTTGTTTACGCTTACATTGCGAACGCTGGCTGAATCCTAAGAAATAGATCAAAATAGTGTACTACAGTATTGTACACCTTAAAAAGGTCTACAAAAAAGTTACCGATGGTATATGTCTATCTCTTAGGGATAACCCACAATAACCATTTTTTATCCTTTACTTTTTACGAGAAATAAGAGCTTATTTACGAAGCGGTTTTAAGCAATACAGCATTAATTCTTATCCAAATAAGTATCTTAAATAGATTGTGCATTTAATATAGATCAATATGACCCTTTACAGCATGTAATTTAAATGAAGGTCTTAGAAGATATCAAAGATTTAAAAAGCGGGGGCAGTAACTTCTCATTTATTTAAAAAAGATTAAAAAAATTGTTTTCTTATCGGTCAAATAAAAATAAATAAATAATTATAATTGCATAAGTCTATAAAAAATGCTATGCAATAGCTTTACCGCGGCTGTCCCTGAGTGCCACACGTAATTTTTTTTTTACAAATATCGCAGCATTTTGCTGAGATAGGAGCCTTTTTGGCCTCGCACAGGTCTTATTCTTTTATTTTTATACCTTTTTGTTGTTTGTATGTATTGTAAAAGTTTCTATGTTCTTTTTATTGTTTTTTTAAGTGAGGGAAAGTAAGGACACATATATAAGGACATATATAAAAATAAAAACAAATTAATACATTTAAATTAAATGTCTTATCTTCTGAATGTATGTACTATCTTCTGAATTAGAATATATTTAATAGGGCCGTATTGCACAGAAACCTCTTCTCCACCTCCGTCAATGCACAACTATCGAAAAAAATCGTAGCTGCGGCTCCACTTCCTCAATTGTTTAACTTGGATATAACCACCTCTTTGGTTTACCGTTCGCAAGCACTACTGCTCAGCATGAGTTCATGTGAGTTCGTTCCCAGGTCGGATAAAACGTTTTTAGGTTTTCTGTCTTTCTCAGCAGCAGTCTGGAGTTCGGATTCGTGCCTGGTTAATGGTAATTTGCTCGTCACCTATGACGTGGAACTTATAAATAACTGACGAAATGTGGTTGTACTTATCTACTATAGTAGACATCTCTGCCTAACACGTCGATGATTATAGGCCTGATGTTACGATATGTAAAGATCAAAATTGATACAGACATAAGGCAATTCGACCCATAGAGATTCAAATTAATAGAAAAAGCCAATATAAGCAGGTGCTACATTTTCGCAATAGTCGCGTGCCAAGACTTAGGCCCGAGGTAATTCCACAGGGCGCACATGTGGATATGCCCTGCTAAACCCTTCGGGGAAATAAGGCGTGATGTTATGTAATGGTGGTCTAATAGAGAAAACTACTAAGCGAAAACCTTTAATGTGGTGGAGATTTAAATTGAAGATTTTGCTCCCATGCAATGTCACCCTCACCAGTTTAACGAGGAATTGGTTGTGATTTTGTAAAAAAGTTTTGCTACGTTTGAATTTGATTACCAACAGATTAATGTTTTTGAACGAAGTTCTTTGCGGCCAGAGTGGTAGGAGTAAACTGGTAGAATTCATCACGTAATCAAAAAGCGGTATGCTCGCTCCCTGAGGCTTTTTCTCTAGGTATGTCTCTTTTCTGTTATATATGAAGAAAGAGTCAGAAAGACTTGCATTGACTAAAACCAATGCGCTTATTGCTTGACTAGCTCTCGCCAGATTTTTCCTAGGAAACTCATTCAGAAAGGGTCTACAGAAGGGTGGAGGAGTACCTTGCGATGGATCTAGACATAGACCTTGGTCTGGCTGAAGCTAGTAAAAATAAAACAACTAAATAACTTTTTATTTAAAAAAATATACAAACACCTCGGTAAAGAATTACAGCGTTTTCGGGCTTATTTTTGTCGCAAACGAAAAAACACTCGTTCATATAAGTCATATTTGAGTCGCAACAAACCGGCATATATATCAGAGAACACTCGTCACACTCTAAGACTTTAGATAAAGGTGGTAAAAGACGGTCGTATGTCCGTGTAGTCGTACTACCTCGTGTAGTTGGTGGGATATAGCGCTTAGTAGTTCTAGGAGGGAATATTATGAAAACGTCACAAAAAGGCAGGAATATCGCTATTAAAAATAAGAAATCTGAAAAATAAAAGAAACGAATATTATTGTTAAATGGCATACAATGTAAAGTAAGCAAAATGGAGCTACTATAATCAACCTAGCAGACTCCCAGGCCTGCCCAGTGTAACGACTACACAGGCCGACAATTTTTTTACCCAGAAACCAGACTATACTTTTCCGAAGGATTTTGACGCGTTGAATTCGAATCTGGCCTCAAAATTGCTCTATCACGTCAGGATTTTGAGATATCCAAACCTAAAAGTGCATAAAATACAGTTTTTTCTCATTTTTGAGGTTATGTAGCACGGTGGATCCAAGTTATTTTCAAAAATTATTGATAGCATCTCAAAGAACTAGTCTTCCTCTTTAAAATGACGCTGAGTTTACTCAATTCGAATTCAGCGCGTCAAAATCCTTCGGAAAAGTATATAGGTAGTATATATATAAGTATATAATAGTAGTATATATAAGTATAGTCTGGTTTCTGGGTAAGAGTGTTCGTCAAATTTTGTCGGCCTGTGCTATTTACGTGATCCTCTATTCTCACCTACAGTTGCTTATAGCCACCTCACGAAATTCGACGCTTCATTAAAATTTATAAAGCACATATGGGTTATGTTTAATAGTATAACATAAAATAAATCTAAAACCAAAAGGTTCAGTTAATGGTTTTTCAAAGTAAAGAAAATATTGAAAAAAAATTGATTGTTCTTGGATTGTTGCAAAAAAAAAGGAAAACAACTATGGCAAAATACTGTCATCATACTGTGCATTCAATCAATTTGCCTAGCTTACTTTAATGAAGTCGGCTTCCAGTCAAACCCAATGCAACTGTATTGCAATTTTTACATGGCACTACTTCCTATCTGACCTCCACATACTAGTATCTGGGTAACAAGAAACCCCTTGACCAGACTGCTTGTCAGTTTTTCACTTCTGAATCAGCTCGATCAAAAGCGCGCGGCCGGCCGCCGCAATTCTCGTCCGACCGCAAATATTATTTGACCACATACGAATCCGATCACATCCACATCCGTAGTTCGAAAATTGAAAATTACAATTGTATAACAAAATAAAAATTACAGTTAAAAGGCTGAAATAAATTAGTTTTTTTTTTCTAAAAAATTAAGAGGGTGGATGTTAGTTAAGTAACTTCGGGGAACAACAGTCCCCCGTGGCGGTTGAGCGGGTATCCACGGGTATTGGATAATATGTTGTGCTACTAGGTCTGAATATTTGTCATGCGTATTATTTATTTATTTGACAAACATACTAACTTACAATATGGTTGCATGATGAAATTAAAAACAAAGGCGTCCCAGTGATGTGCTTCAAATAATAACGGATTTGTAATTACTACTCGCAACTCAAAAAGTTATTGGATGGTTAATTAAGTAAACGTAATTGCTTCATTTAGCAATTCAAATAACTATAATTGCTTTTAGTTTGCTTCATGATTCCAAAACAGTTTTTATTTTTTTACATAAACCAACTTAGAAGAGCACTTATGAAATGTCTGAAGCTGGGTGCATGATTCGAATGCTGGCCCATTCGTATGGAGAGAGCTAGACTCTTTTTTACACGCTTTATATTAGCTTTACTTGTATGTTTGTTTGTAACCGACTCCTTATAGCGCGATTTTGACCCACTTTAAACGACCAGATTTCATTTAAACTCTGTAGACCTATTGAGGACCGATGACAATACTATAATTTCATAAAGTGCCATTATCCTTGCCAGGGTTACCAGGACAGCAAAAAAACTGTCTTCGAAAACTACGCTGACCTACGACACAAACTACGCTGACATACGCCTCAAAATTCGAAACACCCTAAAAAATAGAAAATAAATAATAGCTTAAAAAAACTAAAAAACACGCTTCTTGGTTTTCTATGGAAGCGTGTTTTTTAGATTTTTTAACCTATTATTTTTAAACACTTAATAATTGTCTATAGGTGTCACTGTCTATAGGTGTGGAAGGACGTACCTACTTCTAGGACTGTCAGCAAGTCCCACTAGGTACTTAAGGGCCCACCTTCAAAGTGAATGATAGTAGGATGGGCGTGGTTTATGACGGGTCAACCTAAAGTGGCCGGCCGCTACAAACTTATATCTGAACCGTTTATAGAGAATAGGAAAACCAGCGGCCAAAAGTTGAACTAATGACAGAAAATGTCTCGAAATAAAAAACCGTTACTAATTTAGCATAGCCTTGCTGTAAGCACTATTCCTGTCACTGTTGCACATCTGTCAAACTACAATAGCAAGGTAGAGACGGAAACATCTTAGAAAAAAGTACGTGAAAGTAGCATAAATTTAGTCGGTCTATGAAATTTTTGCACATAGCGTGCTATGGAGTAGACAAATAATACAAATATTTAATTATAAGCAATAAAACTATCTTACAGCAATAAATTATCTTCTTTATCTATACGTAATATTATAAATGCGAAACTAACTCTGTCTGTCTGTCACGCTTTCACGACTAAACCTTATTCGTTACCCATTAACCCTATTAATTCCGCGACTTCACCTGCGTCCGCGTAACGTAAGATTTACGCTGACGAAGTCGCGGGAAAAAGCTAGCTAATATTTATGTACCGATGTTGGGTAATACGAGATTTTTTAACTCAAAATAATTAAAAATATATAATAAAAAATTTAAGTATTTATATTACTAGTCATTGGTCGAAATTCGACCGTGCTTCATTTGAATAGAAATACATTATTAAGTGAAAAAAAAATATATAATAATAAATATAAAGGAGGTAATAATAATAAGTATATAAGGTACTAAGGAGCTGCTCCTCATTGATATGACCATAAGCCATCAAGTTCGTCGTTCCCGAAAGGATCTGTCGACATGTTGGATAGACTATAAGAAGGCCTATGACTCGGTGCCACATACATGGCTCATGAGGGTGCTGGAGTTGTATAAAGTCGATGCATCTCTTCGCACCTTCCTGATTTCATGTATGAGGCAGTGGAGGACGGTCCTTCGCTATCCAGGATGTTGAAATATCCAAGGGAACAGCGAACCGATAAGGATCGAGCGAGGCATATTTCAGGGTGATAGTTTGAGTCCGCTTTGGTTCTGCTTAGCCCTGAATCCTCTAAGCACACTGCTGGAGGATTCACGCATAGGCTATCGGATGAGGAGAGGTGGTCAGGTTATATCCCACCTCCTTTACATGGATGATTTTAAAACTCTTTGCCCCCAACAATTTTCAACTGATGGAACTACTGAAAGTAGTTGACACCTTCAGTAGCGCCATCAGAATGAAATTTGGTGTGGACAAATTTGCGGTCATGCATGTAAAGCGAGGGGAGATTGTGGAATCCGTGGGAACCCAACTCTCGGATTCCATAAACCTCCGAGCCCTCTCCGCAGCCAAAACCTATAAGTATTTGGGTATGTTGGAAGCGTTGGGCATCAATGTTACTGAAATGAAGCAATCGTTGAAGGAGCGCTTCTTTGGCCACCTGATGAAGTTTTTAATAGTCTTCTATCAAGTGGAAACAAGGTGCGCGCCTTCAACGGTTGGGTCATGCCGGTTTTGATGTACTCTGTCGACATACTCAAATGGACTCAAACCGAACTCAACGCCCTGGACAGGAGGGTCCGTACGCTGTTGACTGCATATCGAATGCATCACCCACGGTCATCGGTAATGAGACTTTATATCCCGCGAAAGTGTGGATGTCGAGGTTTTTTAAACGCTAAGACTCTCCACAATCGCGAGATATGCAGCCTCAGAGAATATTTCCTAGAAACCGACGTGGGGATGCATCGAGATGTGGTCGCGGTTGACAAGGGCCTCACCTCGCTCTCCATGGCTAACGAGAACTGGCGTAAACCTGTAATACTCGACACTAATGACCGCATGAAGGTATGGCAGAGTAAGGAGCTCCACGGACGCTATTTCCGGGCCTTACATGGATCCGATGTAGATCTACTAGCGTCCGTAGCCTGGCTGCGTTTCAGTCACCTCTTTGGGGAAACCGAAGGTTTTGTCTGTGCAATTATGGACGAAGTTATGATGACGAACAACTACCGGAGATTTATTGTGAAAGATGGCACGGTTGACATCTGTCGGGTATGCCACCGTCCAGGAGAATCAATTAGACACATAATTTCTGGGTGTTCTCGACTAGCTGCATAGGCACAACCTAGTAGCTAGGATTATCCACCAGCAACTTGCTCTGAAATACAGTCTTGTGGAATCAGAGGTGCCGTACTACAGTTATGTGCCCGACCCAGTTCTCGAAAATGGAAATATCACATTGTACTGGGATCGATCCATCATCACTGATAGGACTATTGTTGCAAATAAGCCTGATATAGTGGTGGTGGATCGAGTAGAGCGGCGCACAATGATTGTTGACATAACGGTCCCACATGACGAGAACCTCGTGAAAGCTGAGAAAGATAAACAGATCAAGTATCTTGCCTTAGCTCGCGAGGTTGTCGACATGTGGGATGTGGATTCAGCGATCATTGTGCCGATAGTCAACGGCTTGATAGCCAAGAGCCTCGACCAACATCTAAGGAGGCTCTCGTTAGGCAGCTGGATCAAGGGCTTGATTCAGAAAGCGGTACTTCTGGATATGGCTCGTATTGTCAGGAGGTTCCTCTCTCTGGAGCCCTGACCGCCGGTAGCTTGGACCCTGTTCCCGATACCGGTGGGCTACTATTTTTAATATTTTTAAATGTTTTTATAATTTTTGTTATTTTAATATTTAAAAATATAATTTATATATTTGTACAATGAAATAAAAGAATATAAAAAATAATATGGTATTAATATTGAAAATAATGAAAATAATGTATTTTTACGCATAATTAAAAAAAAATTAGCATTCGTCACTTCTTCTCTGTATAAACTATATGTTTGCGAAATTTCATACTCCTCCGTCCACCCAATTTTCGTAAAAAGGGTTCCAAAATTTTCGCTTCACGTATTAATATATAGATTTACAACATGAAATTAAAAATAACGAATTAATCTTCTAGAGGTCTATGAATAAAATATATGATGGTGTTTATGAGATTAATAACAATTTCATTTCACCGATTACTATACATTTATTTGGTAAATGACAATTACAATATTTTACATAGACTTCGTCCATTACGAAATACTAGTTATGAGTATTTTTTCACCTTATTTTACAAGTTATTTATATTTCCTTCAAGGTCAATTTCGTATGGCAATGTGTATGATAAATGTTAAAATTACTTGACTTATACATACATATTTTAGTAATTACGTGTGACTGCGGTTAGAAAATCAAAACCGATATTATTGCCGATATTTTGTAACTATGTCTAGATTATATCTTTTTATTTGGGTGTTTTACCCGACTGCAGAGGGCAATGTGTTTATCAGCCTATTAACTCGTATGTATGTTTGTTCTTTTATTAATTTTATTTTTCATTACAGTTATTTTGGGGTTAGGGGTAATTCAGAGATGGAGTACACAAATATTTTGCTAAACAGTCTTCATAAGGTTATAGAAGTATGTTTAGTGTTATTCAAAACAGAGTAAAACACCATTGTTTTGATAATCCATAAAATCTTGTAGGAATGAAAAATTATTAATAGCCAATAGGTATGTTTTCAGAAAGCACTCTTGTCTACAAGAGTGCTTTGATTAGATATCAATTAGATATCGAGAAGCAGTGGTGGCTCAGTGGCAACGGCTACTACTTACGAGTTCGAACCCGAGCAGACGCTTTACTCTGTGTAAATTATTTCAACACCATTGCTCTCAAAACTGTGAAGGAAAACATCGTGAGTTAACATGTCTTAGAACTAAAAAATCGAAGACATGTGACATCTACCAACCCGCACTGGGCCCGCGTGGTGGATTATGTCCCACTCTCTCTCACCGAGAGGAGGCCTGTATCCCAGCAGTGGGAACGTTATAGGCTGCTAATGATTAGGTATCAAACACGGTACATATAGGGTTCGAAACAGCTAGGCGCGGCTTCAGGCCACGTGCCTGACAAGGATGGCTTCGTGAAGGTAGAGAGGAAGAAGCTTCGTAGTCGGAACCAGTGTGGGACCGCGCTAGCAGGACTCAGTATGCTGCTGCGTCCAGCTACACTAACGACGCAGCTCTATGTGTCCCGTCAACATTACACCACGAGGGTTGAGGAGATCGTGGAGTTTGTACGTGTTAATTCCAATTGGACCTTGAGGGTCGAGAAGTTGGAACCGTACCACAACACAAACTTCAAGTCATTCGTGGTCCGAGTTCCAACTCATCAAATCGAGACCTTCCTCAAGGAAGAGTTTTGGCCGAAGGGTGTCGTGTATCGGCGATTCCGTGGAAGGCTACGCGATACTACGCAGCGCAACACGTCGCCGTCACTTCGTGTACAATAAATCAAAATCAAAATCAAAAGTCATTTATTCAAACTAGGCTGAGAGTCAGCACTTTTTGAACGTCAAGGTTACAAAAGACAGTCCCCCCAAAACGCCCACCCTTCGACACTTCCTAGTGCTGTAGCTGGGAAGAAGAAGTGGCGGAACAAACTCCCCAGCAGCACAGCTGTCTGTTAAGTTAGAAGAACTTGATTCTATACAATATTGTGTAAGTAATTACAGAGGGTGTCTCATAAATAATGTCGGTTTTTAATATTCACTTCGATTAATAATTAATTATATAAAAAGAAAACCTTAGTATTCAAAGTATAGCCCATCGTATTCTACAGTCCTAACCCAACGTTCAGCCAGCTCTTTGAGACCTTGGTAAAACCATTCCTTGGGCTTAGATGCAAAGAATTGCCGCACTGCATTTTCAACATCTTCTCTTGACTCGAATTTTTTTCCACGCAGGAATTTTGCCATGGATCTGAATAAATAGTAATCAGATGGTGCAAGGTCTGGACTAAATGCTGGATGTGGTAGGAGTTCAATTCCACCAAGTTCTTCGATCTTATCCCGTGTAACTTTCGCCGTATGCGGTCTAGCATTATCCTGTTGTAAGAGCACTCGTTTTCGGTTGACTAAGCCTGGATATTTCTGCGATAAAACCTCATACATTCGGGTTAGTTGTCCAGAATATAACTCAGCATTGATAGTTCGACCATCCGGAACTATCTCAAAGTACACTAAACCTTCATAATTCCACCAGACACACAACAAGACTTTCGACTCGAAACGACCTCTTTTCACGACAGGTTCAGGTAATTGTCTTATGTCTAACCACTGTTTTGATATGTCTGGGTTGTTTAGATAAATCCATTTTTCGTCGCAAGTAACAATGCGTTTAATAAAACGATCACCTTTCGGCAGAGCAAGGAGCTGTTTACACACCTCTACTCGTCGTTTCGCCTGAATCTCGTTTAATTCATGGGGAACTATACGACAACTTTTATATATCTTACCTAATGATTTTAAGTGGCGATGTATAGTGTCTTTAGAAGGTCCCAACGAGTCCGATAATCGACGAGTGCTGGTACTGGGTTGGTTTTCTACTGCTTCCTTTGTAGCCTCAACATCCCACACAGGTGGACGACCAGAACGCGATCGATCTTCAAGTGTCAAATCTCCACTGTTAAAGCGATTAAACCAACGCTGTGCCGTTCGCTCATTAACCATGTCTTCCCCTTCAATTTCACATATTTTCCTTGCTGCCGCGGTTGCTTTAAACTTTTGTTTCCAATAATGTCTTAACAGTACACGAATTTCATATTTATCGCACTCCATACTTTTTAGTATCAAAACGACCTACGACGTCATAAAACAAAGACAGTACGATTAAATTAAAGTTAATCAATTGCACTCTCCACAGAACTAGAGAATATCTTAACAAGTTGCGACATGTATAAAATGAGGCGTAATAAATTTTTAGTTATGAAACCCGACATTACTTATGAGACACCCTCTGTAATATTATAAAACAAAACATACATTATTTGCCATATGTCAGCTAGCACACGTCAATATACCAACAAAAAAAAATTGAATACTAAAGTCAAGCTGAAATAATAAAACAAAAACGTAAACAAAACTTAAAAACTAAATAAAGCCTCCAGGCATAAAGGGCGTGCCCGCTTACATGTTCAACGATGCAAAATGATCCATATACATACATTGATGCATATAGCTAAGTTGAAGTTACAATAGTTAAACTAGCACCTCCGGAGTAGAATAAAATAACAGTTAATACAAATAACAATAACAAAAACCATGGTCAGCAAGACGACCAGTCACCACAAGCAGCACCCGTTCACGAGCATAACGCAAAGGTCAGCCATTACCCCCCTCGCCATATTTGAGGGAAGGTGGTAACCCGACCCCCGACGCTACCGCAAGCAGTGACATCTAAGGGAGCATGACGAACTTGCTGCCGGTTTGTCAGGCAAGAATATTATGAACAGCTGACGAGGTCGCTAGCTAACTACATGTTGCAATACAACTCATTTATAATCATTGTAATGAGTAGATTATGTCCACAATAAATGAAATTAAAAGAAAATAAAAATAAATAAATAAATTAACAAAATCTGTTAAATAAAAAAATAAATAAAAAAACAATTATATGAACTACCCATATAAACTGTCAGTAGGAAAGCTAATTCTGGATTGAAAGAACATAAATATTGTCTTGAGTTTGTCTTGAGTTAATCACAGCGACCAACTATTCTTATCGTTTAAGTAGTCGTTGATAGAATAGTATGCCTTTGAACAAAGGTTGGATTTTACTTTAGCTTTAAACTCATTAAACTGCAAATCTAGTAAAGCAGAGGGAAGCTTGTTATAAAAGGTAATACCAAGACCAACAAAAGAATTATGAACCTTATGAAGCCGGTGAAAGGGAGCACGTAGTTTGTCCTTATTTCTAGTATTAATATTATGAATATCACTGTTTTTAGTGTACAGGTGTATATTTTGCCTAATAAATAAGATGTTGGCGAAGATGAATTGTGATGCCACCGTAAGAATACCAATATCTTTAAACAAATCTCTCAGAGAAACTCTAGCACCTAGTTGGTAAATCGCTCGAACAGCTCGTTTTTGAAGAACAAAAATATTTTGAATGTCCGCGGCTTTGCCCCACAGCAGAATGCCGTAGGACATTATGCTATGAAAATAACTAAAATAGACTAATCGAGCTGTATCAACGTCCGTATACTGTCTAACTTTCCTTACTGCGTAGGCGGCCGAACTGAGCCTTCCCGCTAGGCTTGATATATGTGATCCCCATTGAAGTTTGGCGTCTACTGTTATGCCCAGAAAAACCGCCGAGTGTACAGTTTCAAGCACCTCATTATCTAAAACGACATTGGGTCCCAGATTCCTAACATTCGGTAAGGCGAACTTTATACATTTCGTTTTCTTAGCATTGAGAACTAGGTTATTTGTGGTAAACCATTCCGTAGCCATTGAGAGCGCACTATTTACGTCGTCAAAATCTTGTCTATTTCTATAGTTATGTTTACGTGGTTTTTTTGTATGTATGATACTCTGTATGGTATTATGATTTGGGTCTTTGTAGCCCGAAATAAACTGATTTGATTGATTGATTGATACATGAAATTAAAATTTATATTTTCAATAAAACTTCACATCTGCTATAAATGATAAATGATTTTATTTCTGTAAGTAGGTTTGTACAAACACTTTTACATGCCAATGATATTTTTTTAAACTAGTTCGGTGTTTGACACAGCCTGTTTAAATCATTACCCTTCTTTGAGCTGCTGTCAAGTAAAACCTCACCTTTTTTACAATTCTAATGCTACTCCATTCATTTGTTGTGCTGTATTTGAAGTGACAGTACTTCACATATAGATATATTGTTGACATACTTCAAACCTAAAAACAAATTATATATTTTATTTTATTTCTAAATGCATGATTATTATAAGTTTTTGGGATAAAACAGACGTTCTTATCTAGAAAATTAGGTGTTTACTCAATATTAGTTTACAAAGTGAGAATAGATTGTTGCTGTATTGCCTTGGTTAAGGTGGTGAATTCGATTTACTGTTATGATCATCTTATTGGTATTTCATTCTTGCAAAATGAATAACTTAATTGCCCTGTGCAGGCACTCCTAACCTTGAAGGTACTGTTCAGTTTTGGTTTATGGTTCTTCCCATTTTCATACATAATTTAGGTCGTCTCTAAATGGTAATAGAAAAAGAATGTTATATTGTTCACAGTCACAAAAATAGACACATATACATTCGAAATACAAAGTTATTTGGAAAGCCAACACTTATTATATTAAATCCTTACAGCAAAATGCTTAACTACTACCTTTTTCTGTGAACACAAATATTTAAAAAACGTAATTTTAATCGCACCGATTTGTAAAAAAGTGACATAGGTTCGTCGTCGATGAGCCCTACTGGGCGACTGATTTATGAACGAACGAGAGTGATGACACTACTTATGATAGGCAAAAGAAGAGATGGCGATAATGTGTGTGCGCTTGGAATAAAATAACGTATGTGCCAAAACGAATCGCCGTTTTTTATGAATGAAAAGTATTATTAAAACGAAAACTCTTTTACAAAAACTTAGATACAATTATGATCAATGTTTTAAAGTAAACTATGTTTAATAATACATACACATCGCGCGTTGAGGCTAAAAAAATCACAATCATAGATAGAACTTTGCGATTTTTTTGTATCGAGAAAATTTCATCGTATCGTGTATTCCTTTTACAGGATACTAGATCATATAGTCAAAAAACATACACTAAAAGATTAAGTACGGATGCCATACGGTAAGAAAGGTACGCTAAAAAGAAAAAGCACGTTTATCTCGCTACGTCACCTTAACAAAATAGGAAATGGTAATATTGTAGACGGCAAACCAGTAGTGCTGTCACTAACAGTGGGACAAGACATATTATTGAATCGAAATCTTCCTTAGACGCAGTGGGCGATTTTTTAACCCCTTTTGTCTGTTGCACCGTAGCTCTTAAACGGGTCAATCGATGTAGATGTGGTTTTTATTAAATTTTGAAGTAGACTTTATATCGGTGGTTTTTAGACATGTTTCATAAAAATCAGTTTTACTGTTTTGACACGACGGCGACGATCCTTTGATAAAAAAAAAAACGACAGCTTGCACTCCGGGAGTGCCGGCAGAAGTGAAAACTTGAATATTAACGTTGTGCATTTTTGATATTTTGGAATGGTTAGGGAATAATTTTGCACGAATTGCTTTAATTATCAGTATAAAAGTACTGTCATTTATGTGGTAGAATACAATATTTATTTATTGCGCTATCGTACACAAACATGACAATTTATATTACATTAAAAAGTTTATCTCTCAGAAAAATCAACTTCAATCCATAACTTCGACGACGGCAACTACACAGACGGTCGAGCCATCAGCTGTCACCATCCATGGATGCGCGTGGCAAGCTGTAATATAAACACACAAGAACATTCGCGCAAGCGTCCTGCGCCGCCTAAACGAAACAGCAGGCGCAGGCATACATTTTCGCCGCGCCATAGAAAGAGAGGGGGGGGATTTTTTCAATTCTGACTAGCAGTTCCTGGGATTAACGTGTTCAACCAAACAAGCAAACTCTTCAGCTACATAATATGAGTATATATAGTATAGATTGTGAACTTTGCTGTTTGACCAAGTTTCACTACTTTTGACCACTAATGGCAATAATTTACTATTAAGAGTAGGTCCTGTACAATCTTTCATCATTCCCCTGCTCTTATCCCAATTTATTTGGGGTCGGCGCAACATGTCTTTTTCTTCCACTCTTCTCTATAGTCGTTATCTCAGTAGTCACCGCCTTTCTATCCATATCATAATTCACACAGTCCATCCATCGTTTCTTTGGTCTTCCTCTACTATTAACGTAGTCCTGTACAATCTTTACTTATTATAAATTAAAGTCGCATTTTGTGTATATACGCTTAGATCTAAGCAACGAATTTTAATGCGGTTTTTATCAATAGACAGTGATTCAAAAGAGTGCTTTTTATACGCGGGTGAAACAGCTGGCAAAAGCTAGTACATATAAAACTATGTTTAAGTCAGCTTTAAGCACATACTGTTGATAAATTATTGGTCACTTGTGTTTCAATACGTTTTTAAAACGCTATGTATCCCTAAGCTTTGTCAAAAAACAATATTTTTACCAATTTTACTAGAAAAATAATTTAAGTTTTCTTTAGCTGTGTATACTGACTGGTAGTCATCTATATATTAATACGTGAAGCGAAAACTTTGGATCCCTTTTTACAAAAATTGGGCGGACGGAGGAGTATGATATTTGGCACACTTATAGTTTATACAAAGAAGAAGTGACGAATGCTAATATTTTTTTTTTAAAATATGCGTAAACATACATTATTTTCAATAAATAACACGTTACACACACCACTATTTATTACCGTGTATTCAATACACACATGCACAGAGAATATCTGTCTTTAATATTTTGACGGTGTCTATAGTCTTACCAAGGAACTTATGTCAAGTGTCAAGTATAACCATAGGTAATAAGTTAATTTTATAGATATCAGTGGCGCAGGTAACTAATAAGCCGATTCCTGTTGGCTTCCCTTACGAAATTATGACAGTCAGTAGTTCTCAGCAGTGTTTAATAATCACACTGAATGTATTTAATCTTACACCATAAAATTAAAGTATTACAAAACCGCAACCTACATAAAACAATATTTGTATTTATATTCCAACGAAAACAAAACATTTAAAGTGCGCGCGAATCTCCCCCAACCGCGCGCGAACGTTTTGCACCAGTATAACTCGGTCTAAACTCCGGGTTATGAACACATACATTTCTATACAAAATAATCTCGTCATGACGTCACTTCAGGTCATGTGACACGCATTTTTTTGAGGCCTTGGGAAGCCGCAAGACGTCGAGTTATTCGAACGAACTGAGTAGCAATATCGGTCCTTTCGTTGAATTTCGTAAGTATTCGGGCCCTTCCCCCGCCCCTTTGAGCCCCCGCTCGACGCGACAGTACTTTTGTTATTTTAAATGTTTGTTTGACCATTGACGTAAATAGAATTATAACCTTAAAACCTTTTATTTTGTTGATACTTGTGGTTAATTAGCATTTATTTCGTTGTATTCATATAAGTTATTAGTGTAGTACTAGTGTAACAATTAGAATTTGATAGTTGTGAGTTTTCTGTGAAATGGTGCGTTCGCAATTAGGAATTTGTGGTAAGTCGATAGATTAACAAGTTGAAATTACTTTTTTAGAGTCGATTTGAACAGTTATTAGTAGGATGGCGGTATTAATAGTTTTAGATTGTTGTATGACAGATTATTTGCTCCGTGAGGAGACATGCTTTTCAAGGTTAAGTTTTGAAAGTAAGAAACACGTAATTAGGTTAGGTCATAATTCATTATTGTGTGACACTTTTCCACATATTACAACATTATCTTTACTAATATTATAAAGCTGAAGAGTTTGTTTGTTTGATTGAACGCGCTAATCTCAGGAACTACTGGTCCTAATTGAAAAAATATTTTTGTGTTGTGTAGCTTATTTATCGAGGAAGGCTATAGATTATATAACACCACGCTGCAACCAAGAGGAGCGGAGCAGTAATGAAAAATGTTGCAAAAACGGGGAAAATCGCATGGGTAGGCGATTCGACGTGACGGGAAGGGTCGGGGGAACAAGAAATTTAACGCGGACGAAGTCGCGGGAGAAGCTACTGTAGTATATTTTTGACACTTCCCGTTACAGTTGCATCCGCGGAGAGGTCGTTTTCGGCTTTGAAGCGAATTCATACGTACATGCGTAATTCTCAAAAATAAGAACGATTATCTGATCTGGCTAGATCACTTTTATTATACTTGCAAGACACTGTTTCAATCACCAGTGCTTACACGTATAGTAAAGGTGGACTGAAGACATCTGCTTATAGAAGACAGGAAGCCAGGAAGTCAGTCACAGATTTTAAGTAACTGGACTACGTGCGCCACGTCCGGCCTAGGTAAGCATATTTTTGCTCCGGCTTACCTCTCTAATAAAATCACCCTTCGCCACTGATAGATATATAACCTATTTCATTTTTTAAATCTATGATCATATCGAGAATGTTTGTCTTTAATATTATTTGTATTAGCGACGATAGGAATTTAGTTTAGATTTCTAAGAAATATTTTTGTGGTTTTATGGGGAGTGTCAAGTATGGCATTAGTAAGTTTCCCATACAGGACTTAGTGTCGTGTGCAAACTGTAGAGGTTGTATGCCTCACGATAGTACAGTCTGGTTATAATTATGACATTTTGAACTGTCATAATTAATTAAAAATAATAGGGAAAATCCTATAAAAACAGAGCTTTCTGTGATAATCATTGTTCATTCCATATCCAGCAGTTAAGAAGTATTAAGAAAATAAAGAAGAGAGTCCTGAAGAAGTATTCTTTACTCATTACACCTACGTACTGGTCCTGGCCATCACCATCTCGCCAGCGAACTCTCTCCACAGTAGTACAGCGTCAACAATTTGTCTATAGTGTTACTGAATGTCAAATATAACCATATTATTTTTTATATTAATTATTATATATATTTTTTCATTTAATAATGTATTTCTATTCAAATGAAGTACGGTCGAATTTCGACCAATGGGCGATCACTAGTAATATTAATTTCTTATACATAAGCAATGAACGTAATTATTATTAACTGAGCTGATAGCAGCTCAGTAAATGATAATTACGTTCATTTGTGGACGTACCTCTGCAACCCAGTTACTGGGTATATCGTTTTACGCCTGGCAAAACTCGTTGTCAGACTTTCGAGCTTCGGACTACCCGTCCAGCCCTGCTTCATAGGACAATCTAGACTCTAAACAAAGTGGTTTCTAATTGTATTATATCATCATCATCACTTCAGCCGAAAGACGTCCACTGCTGGACATAGACCTCTCCCAAGCACCGCCACTTCGATCGGTTTTGTGCTTCCTGCACCCAGTGGATTCTTGCGGCCTTAACATGTTTATCGGTCCAACCTCTTGGAGACCTTCCAACTCTACGTTTTCTGGTACACGGTCGCCACTCCAGAACCTTTCGACCCCATCGGCCATCTGTTCTGCGAGCAATGTGCCCTGCCCACTGCCACTTCAGCTTAGCAGTTCTTCGGGCTATGTCGGTTATCGTACGGATCTCTTCATTTCTGATTCGATCGCGGAGGGAAACTCCAAGCATAGCCCTCTCCATCGCCCTTTGGGTGACTTTCAGCCTTCTAATATGGCCCATTGTGAGCGACCACGTTTCAATTTCATAGGTCATCATTGGCAACACACACTGGTCAAAGACTTTCGTCTTGAGACACTGCGGTAAGTGGGATGAGAAGATATTGCGTAGCTTTCTGAACGCTGCCCAGCTGAGTCGGATTCGACGATTGACCTCTTTCTCGAAGTTGGACCTACCTAACTGGACAATCTGTCCTAGGTACACATATTCGTCCACAACTTCGAGTGTAGCACCTCCGATCTTCACTGGAGTGGGATATCACATGAGCATTGAACATGACCTTTGTCTATATTTTTAATGACATTCCTTTACACCCTGTGTTTACTTAAACTCACACACTGGCTTTTTACTTGTTATTATTCTAGAAATATCGTATACTTACTTTTACTATATTTGTAAATATGTGAGCACCAATTATAATTTTATGTCGTATATTTAATTTATACGCAATTGCTCTATTTTTATTTATTTTTACCTACTGTGGTATAGTAATTTTATCTAGGTGTAACGTTTTCACATATCATTGTTTAATGAATCTGAACTATTTTTAAAAGAGTAATTGTGGAGTTTCTTGCCAAGACTTCTCCATACGAAAGTACCTTTTGGAATGTGCGATTTTAATGTTAATTTTGACGTTCAAAATTTATGAGCCTATTTGAAACAAATACTTTGACCCGTAACAACTGCCAAAGTCCATGTATGATGGCGGGGATCAACGGGTAAAATCAAAACTGAAGCATTAAAAGTAACAAAAACATTAAGTATAGGTTTATTTGCCATAATCAGTACTCGAAAGGATCAAAGTAGCTCCAACAGAGGCCTCGGTAGGCGACTAATAACTGTCTATCAGTCTCCCACAAGCTCAATTTTGTATTCATACAATTCATTTTACATACATTAGTGAAAGATTGATTGTTTGAAGCACACACTGGGATATACACTCGCGGGCAGTTACATAAGTAGAGCGTTTCAATTGGTGGCACTGTGTCTTTAAATGCGCCCATCATATAATTTTGCATATACCCTGAGTAATTTGATAGGTAAGCCAATTGGGCGTCCACCTTGGGCTTCTCCTGCAGCATCGTTAAATAAAATGCAACTGTAAAAAATAAATTTTGTGCCTTAAAGTAAAAAAACATAATGGTAGGGATGCGTTATGAAGGCTTCTGTTATAGAGGACACGGTGGAGCATACGGTGGAAGTGTGCCCTGCCTGGGCGGAGCACCGCCGTGTCCTCGTGGAGGCGATCGGCGGCGGTGACCTCTCGCGTCCGGCCCTGGTGCGAGCCATGGTACGGAGCGAGAGGGCATGGGAAGCCGTCACCTCCTTCTGCGAAGCAGTAATACTCGCGAAGGAGGAGGCGGGGTGCGTGAGGGCGTGGCAGTCACTGCACCCTCATGTCCCTAGCCGCCGCAGGAGGAGACGCCTCGGGCGTCTGGAGTCGATAGCGGACTCCCGGCCACCGTAGGCGCGAGCTTGCGGGTGGCGAGCAATGGGTAGCTCGGCGCCCGGTAAGGAATAGGCTCGGGTCGACGGCGCGTAGTGTTCCACGCGCGCTTCAAAGAGATGTCAGCAGCAGTGAAGGGGTCTACTAGGACCGATGCCTGTCGGGGTTGCGAGATTGTTCAAGCGAGATACCGTGACCCCGGCATACGGGCAACTGATGGAACACGGGTGGGTTTTAGTCAGTAAAAGTCTGACATGCCCTCCCACTCCGCCCAGAGCGGGAGAAGTCATTTGATGATTTCCTATCCAGAAAAAAAAAGGCGTCTGTTAGGGCCAATGTTTGTCAGGGTCGTGTATTTGTTCGAAAGAGTTACCGGAGCCCTGGCATAGGCAACTGAAGGAACAAGGATGGGTTTTAGTCATAAAAGTCTGACACATCCTCCTGCTCCGCCCAGAATGGGAGAAGTTACTTTTTGATTTACCAGCCAAAAAAAATTATGGATGCGGTGAGGTATACTGGGAATTACATTTTTTTTTGTAATTTTCATTAGACCCCTTCGTATCTCGAATAGCACGTTGAGTCCTTAGTCCCGGTTGTCTTTCGTGGATCTTTCACATACGTCAGGGGTCGCCTGAAGCCCGAAAGTCTGACAACCTTATCATGGGCTATGGTATTACCTTGTAACTGGGGACAATGGTGGTCTAGTGGTATCAGGTAGGTTGAAACCCAGGCAGGGGCTTTACTTTGTGTAGAATAAAAATTCACCGCCACTGCTCTCAAAACGGTGAAGGAAAAAATTGTGAGGAAACCAGCATGTCCTAGTACAGAAATATTGAAGACATGTGACATCAACCAAAACACGCACTGGTTCTGCGTGGTAGATTACGGTGCACTTCCTCTTACCGAGAGGAAGACTGTTTCCTAGCAGTGGAAACATTATAAGCTGCATATATCATGGGTATTTGGTCATTCCACGCTCGACTTCCGCAGCGAACGGACGTGTTGTTCTCGCGCTCGCCGCTCCGCCGCCCGCGCCCCCCACCACTCCGCCGCAGTGAAAGTGTCAGTTCAGTGTTGTGTCTGCTGCGCAACGCTCCGCATCGTAGTCGCTCCGGCTACCCAATTGGCGATCGAAAATTTATTTTCGATCGTGAATTGATTCAAAAACTGTCTTTTTCAAGACAATTCTATTTCTTTATTTGGATACGTCTAAAAACGTAGTGGCCCCTTCTGGGCAAATCCACAGTTTCGTGGTCCTCGGCTGAAACCTCACGGTGTCAACGAAACCGAGTGGGTGCTGACCCAACGCACCCGCCTATCCCCTTCAGGGCTAGGCGTAAGTTTGGACGGGTCCCAGATCGCTGCCCTTGGGGGCTTCCTCGTCAGTCCTGGTGACAGTTTTCCTTCCACAGCCGCGTACTAGTGCCGCGGGTATTTCTATACCCCCCGCACTAGACTGGTCAGGGTATCTCTATACCCATCCGCACGACCGGTTAGGGCTCCGTCGCACAATAAGATTGGCGACGGCACACACAGCTTAGGGCTCACGCAGTAGGTCACACCTCCCTGTCTACACCCGACAGGGAGTGCTACTCTCCCCCGGGCACACCCACCCGGGGATTAGGGCTGTTACGTGATAGGCGCTCCGATGAGCGAGTAGCGTTCCCCTTTCCCAACCATGTTGGGCTCGAAGGTCTCCGAGTGGAGCAAATCAGAGCGAGAAAGGTTTTTCTCGCTCTGTGAGCTCTTCATGGATGACCCCGAGTTCAAGGGGCTATTTAAGAGGCTTTCAAAGCGCGCCCTGGCTGCCTAAGTGCAGACCATCGCCGCCGAAGCCACTCCGACCTCCGAGACTAGCGTCGCTACTTTTAGCGACGCTCTAGAATCTCCCCCCGTACCCAGCTCTCAGGTGCCCATTTCTATGGACACCGAAGAGGTCTCCTCTGGCGAGGAGGAAAACCGAGCAGCAGACTCGGTCTCCTCCCCCTCGTCAGACGGAGAAAATTACACGCTAGTTTCCCATGGCAAGGGAAACAAGCGTAAGAAAACAAACTCTAGCGCCGCCCCGGCCGCAAAGTTCGCAGCGATCGAGGAATCATCCCCTCCCTCGCGTGCCCCCACCCCGCAGGCTAACACCGCGTCCATCCCCACCCCTAACGCGTCAACCTCCGCAAAGGTTGTCGCTCCCCGCGACATTGCCCCCACCCCTCCGGTCAACAAGACCACTAAAAAGATCCCTCCCCCACCTCCTGTATTCATACAGGACAAGGCGAAGTGGACTGAGATCTCAAAGTGGTGTGTTGACCAGAGGGTCAATTTCACTAATGCCCGCTCAACCCAGCAGGGCATTAAAGTCCCGACCCCAACGTCACGAGACTTCCGTGACTTGACCAAACTCCTCAGTGCACGTAATGTGTCTTACCACACATACGCCCTGCCTGAGGAGCGTCAAATTAGGGTGGTGATTCGAAGGATGCCCGTGGAGATCACCACTGACGACATCAAGGCCGACCTCGAGGCACAAAATGTGCCCGTCGATGAGGTCCACAGGATGCACCGGGCCAGACGTGGCCCGGCATTCGACATGGTGCTTGTCGTGTGTCCTCCCACTGAGGGTCATCACCCGATTTTCAGAGTGAAGGCTATCTGTAGCCTCTCTGGAATCCGAATTGAGAAGCCCCGTAAGACTGGCAACATTGGCCAATGCCATAGGTGCCAGCTTTACGGGCACTCTCAGCACCACTGCTTTGCCACCCCTAGGTGCGTAAAGTGCTTGGGTGACCACGGAACAGCAGACTGTTCCCGCCCCAAGGACCGAGCCCTCTGCACAGAGCCACCCAGCTGTGTTCTTTGTGGAGAGGCCGGCCACCCCGCCAACTACCGAGGCTGCCCCAAGGCCCCGAAGTCCTCCTCCTCAAAACTGGCGAAGCGCGCCAACGCTCGCCAGTTAAGAGAAGCCCCTCATCCAAACTTCCAGAGAGGCTGAGTCCCCAGAGACCTAGCCCCTGGAATCACTGGAACCAAGGGAACCACATGCAGGCTTTCCCTGCATTAGGTCCTCCCAAGCCCTCCCCCGCTGGGATCCCCGCGTTATTGGACCCACGTCCTAACGCCCCAGCCCCCCCCTGCACCCCCCGCAAAGCCCGCTAAGCCCATGGCCGCTCCCGCCGCCAAAGCCGCACCCCCTGCCCCCCGTCCCGTAGCACCCACATCCGGAACAACGGTGAACCCCCTAGATGCTTTCAACATCATCTCGGGTACGTTCACAACGTTCTTTTCCCCCAGAGCCCAACGTATGGCCCAGGAGCTAGTCGACGCAGCACGCGCCGGCAACCTGCTCCAAATCCAGGCCATCTACAACGCGTATCCGGAGATTACGCAAGCCCTTGTCTCCCTCTCTACTCAAGCCCCCCATTATGGATAGTCGAGTATTAGCGAGAACCAAACCCCGATCCCTAAAGTTAGGTTTTTCAATGCCAATGGCATACTCAACCAACGTGATGAGATCGCCACTTTCCTCCGCGACTCTTGAATGAGTAGAATGTCTACATTCTACTCATTCAAGAGTCCTTCCTTAAACCGAATCATCGCGACCCGAAAATTGCCAACTATCGCTTAGTTCGCAATGACAGGACGCGCTGCCACAGAGGCGGCACCCTCATTTATTATAGGAAGTCCCTGTACTGCATCCCCATGGACCCTCCCCCCCTCCCGTTTAGAAGTCTCGATCTGTCATTTAGGAATGACAGGTCATCAGCCGATCACACTAGTGTCGGCCTATCTTCCCCCACAGTCCTCGACGGAGAACTACCAACTCCTCACGGACGACCTCGATATACTTCTTGGCTTGAGTGAGTCCGTTATAATAGCGGGCGATCTCAACGCCAAACACCCAGCCTGGAACAGTTCCAGGACATCGACCAGAGGACGACACCTGTTCGACCTCTGTTCCACCCTCCACTTTGACGTCATCGCCCCGATGACGCCTACCCATGATCCCAACCATGTCGCAGACGTCCTCGATATAGCTCTTCTTAAGAATATCAGCCTTAGGCTGAATTCTATAGAAGCTATACCCGAGCTCGACTCCGGCAAAAGGCCGGTAGTCATGCACCTGGCCCCCCGCTTAGGTTCACGATCCCACTCAAACCCCCGCTACTAAAGTGATCACGGACTGGAGGAAAGTCAGCGAAAAGCTGAAAGCCACCACGTCCCCTCACTTAGATTCCATTCCGGATCACTTCGATTCGATCGCTGACACAACGGCCGCGATCGACTCATTCACAGAGCACGTACAATCGGTCTTGAACGAATGTTCAAGGGAAGTTCCAGAGTTGGGAGACCAACGCTGGAAACTTCCGGACGATGTACGGGCTCTGCTGAATGAGAAGAATGCGGCCGTTTGTGCCTACAGCAACTTTCCCTGCGACGCGAACAGGGCTCACTTGCGTCACTTACAGCGTGCTGTAAGGACACGCATTGAGGAGCTACGTTCCGCCGGTTGGGAAAAGATGCTGGGTGATTTAGAACCGACCCACCAGGCATTCTGGGAACTTCAGAGGAAACTCAAATCCAAAGAAGTCACCACAATGCCCCCCCCTGATCCGCCCCGATGCGACACTTGCATTCGAGGATGCCGACAAGGCCGAGTGCCTAGCCGACAGCCTCGAGGCACAATGCTCGCCCAGCTCACTGCCAGTAGATCCAGATCACCTCGCTGAGGTCGACGCTGAGGTCGAGCGCAGAGCTTCACTCCCGCCCGTTGAGGACCGAGATGAGCCCTTGCCCCCCGTCACACCTGACGAGGTGCACGAGCTCATCAAAGGTCTCAAACCCCGCAAGGCCCCCGGATCAGACGGTATCATCAATAGGGTGTTCCAGCTGTTCCCCGCGCACTTGATCATGCTCATGACCACCATCTTCAATGGTGCCCTGAGCAATAACATTTTCCCACAGGCTTGGAAGGAAGCCACAGTCATTGGCATCCCAAAGCCCGGCAAACCGAAGGCGGAGCCCTCGAGCTACCGTCCCATCAGTTTGCTCAATGTACTCGGCAAAATCTATGAGAGGCTTATTTATAAGCGTCTCAGAGATTACGCCGAGACAAAGGGCCATGAGGCCCTTTGTCTCCCCAACGAGCAGTTTGGTTTTCGAACCCAACACTCGTGTGTCCATCAAGTGCACCGCATCGTCGAACATATAAGCGTTGGTTTTCAACGCGGTATGTTCACGGGTGCAGTTTTCTTCGACATAGCGAAAGCGTTCGACAAGGTCTGGCACAACGGCTTGTTATACAAGCTGTACCAACTCGGAGTGCTAGACCATCTCGTGCTCATCCTACGAGACTTTCTATCGAACCGCACCTTTCGCTATCGCATCGAAGGGGCACTGTCCTCCCCCCATCCTATCCGAGCAGGAGTCCCTCAGGGCTCTGTCTTGTCCCCTCTCATTTTTACGCTATTTACTGGCGATATCCCCAGAAGTTTAAAGGCTCAGTTGGCTCTGTTCGCAGATGACACGGCCATTTACTTCACGGGGCGCAGTCAAGACGCCTTGATTCGCTACCTCCAGGCCGCAGTCGACGACCTCGCCAACTGGTTCAGGAAGTGGCGAATCGAGGTCAACCCCGACAAGAGTCAGGCGGTTCTCTTTACGAAACCGCGACTCAAACCCCGCCCCCCGAGCCCCCTATCCATATTCGGCAAGCAGATCCCTTGGGAGAAGCGAGCCAAATATCTAGGCGTGATCTTAGATGAGCATCTCTCCTTCTCTGAGCACATAAAGAAGGTCCGCTCGCGGGCCGCTTTCGCTCTCGGTAGGCTACACCCCGTTCTCAATCCAAAGAGCAAAATGTCACTTCGGTGCAAAAAGCTCATTTATACCGCGTGCATATGGCCAATTATGACCTATGCTTGTGCAGTCTTTGCACACGCGAAACCCCACCACGTCCATAGGATGCAGACCCTCCAAAACCGTTTTCTCCGCAACGCCACAGGTTCGCCGTGGTACGTTCGGAATGCTAATCTCCACCTCGATCTTAAATTCCCGACTATCCATCAATTCATGAAACGCATCTCCAAGCGTTTCTTCGATAGGGCCGCAACCCACCGCAACCCTCTGGTTGTCGCGGCAGCCAACTATATCCCCTCCCGCATTAGTAAGACCCGCCGTCCGCGGCACATTCTAACCGATCCTGATGACCCCATTACCCTCCTCCAGGAGAGCAATAGGGCCACCAGCACCTTACTTAAACCGAAACGTCCGTCTTACCGACCTCGCCGCCGAGGTCCGTCGTCGCGACACCCCCGACTAGCAAATAGTCCCCCCCGACCCTTGCATGAGCCAGCCCGCGTCGCTGAGCCTTTAGTTAACGACCCCCCAGATCCAGCCTATCCCTTGCTGATCCCCCCCACCAGTGACTCCCTAAGCCGAGGTCCGAACCCCACAGGGGGTGCCCTTAGGTCTTAGTCGCTTAGTATGTAGTTTTCCTTTAGTTTGTAAGCCCCTGGCTGGAGGCCTTAGATTCGCGTCTAAAGTCATTCGCAGGGAAAGCCCGTTTAAGTAGTAAAAGCCTTCGGGCTAACTACGAGATTTCAGTGCCAAAAAAAATAAAAGGGTATTTGGAGGTCAGAAAAGCACAACTATGGGGTCACCACTGCTATAGGGTCAGTGTGAGACCTATATTCAACAGCAGCCGGTTGGACTGAAAGCCGACCCTAATGATATTGTTGGGGAAAACAGATGAGTACTTTAACACCTTAAGTGCCAAACACAGATTGATGGTTAATCCGATATGGCCACAGATTTAGAGCACATACAAAATTGTAAGTAGCAAGCACGCGACATCGCGTGATCGGCCATATTATGCAGATCCGACGTATCACGCGATATCGCGTGATCTGCACTCAACGTGTTAAATGGTGATGAAATAATTTAGACAAAGTAAAGCACCGGACTAGGATCGAACTTCGATCTAAAATATGTAGGTAGCGGCTGTTACCATTGGCCCACCACTTCTCCCAGTTACTGGATAATACGATAACCCATGGTTATTGGTTGTTATACAAGATGCAGTTTTGAACCTGCAAAACATTTCAGGAAGTTGTTATGAGACTCATAAATAATCATATAATAACAACCCTCTTCAAAAAATCTATGAAAGAAATGTTGGTTGCGTTTGTTTGTGTGTATAAAAGCACAGTTTAAGGACACGTACAGACTGGCCGCGTTTTAAAAAGGGAGTTCGCACTTACCGATTTCCGTACTTAAGAATAAAATTTAAAAAAAAGAATACCTGCCCATTTTATTGTTGATTGCCGTCCGTGAAAGATACACAAATGACAGCCGGGACCAAAAGCTTAACGTGCTATCCGATGCACGAAGGGGTCTCGATATGCTAAGCATCATGGACTGACCGCGGTAAGAGTAGCTTAACCTGATCGAGACACCTGTGAGGTTGTTGTGACTTAGCCACTCGTGGTGCCTTCATATTTAAAAGTCGCAGTACGTTTGAATATGAAAGCAGCTCGTAAAAGTTTATCTAAATATTTTGTCTGGATGCTATATAAGGTGTATCTATTCATACACGAAATATTTTAAGAGATACACCTGTAGGTGGTAAAGAAGCTATAGAAGCAAAAAGAAAATTTTTACCTAAGTGTTTTTGAATTTTCGTAATTATTATAATTTTAAAACTGCTTGAGACGTTTTGCATGAAACCTTTACTCCAAATTTTATGAATGGCCCGCCTGATGCTGCGAGGGCGGTGACCGGACGGCACGAGCATGACCGCGGTGTCTCGGGCCGTAAAAAATAAGAAGTAGCCAGTATTTATCATGTGCTTCAAATCCATATCCATCCATCCATACTTCCATACTAATATTATAAATGCAAAAGTAACTCTGTCTGTCTGTCTGTCTGTCTCGCTTTCCTGCTAAAACTACTGAACCGATTTAAATGAAATTTGGTACACAGATAGTTTAGAGCCTGAGAAAGGACATAGGCATTTATCCCGGTAGTACGTTCCCGCGGGAAAATTTCCGACCTCCACGCGGGTGAAGCCGCTGGCAAAAGCTAGTGGGAAAGCTAAATGCTAAATGGGAAAGTGTGTGTGTCCGTTTGTCCGTCTTTCACGGCAAAACGGAGCGATGAAATGACGTGATTTTTTAAGTGGAGATAGTTGAAGGGATGGAAAGTGACATAGGCTACTTTTTGTCTCTTTCTAATCCCCACTTCACTAAAATGGGGGGTGGAACGCGCTAATCTCACAATCAGGGACTACTGGTTCGAATGGAAAAATTCTTTTTGTGTTACGTAGCCTATTTATTGGGAAAGGCTATAGGCTATATAACATCACGCTACAACCAAGAGGAGCCGAGCAGTAATTAAAAATGTTGCCAAAGGAAAATCGCACGGGTAAGCGATTCGACGCGACAGGAAGGGTCGGGGACATAAGAAGTTTAACGCGGACGAAGTCGCGGGCAGAAGCTAGTAATTTATAAATATTAAATTTTGAAAAAAATACATTTAGAATTTTTTTTTTCGTTGCTGTAGCTTCTTTACCACCTACAGGTGTACCTCTTAAAATATTTCGTGTATGAATAGATACACCTTATATACACCGTGACATTTTAGTCGTCTTACAAAGGTTCTCCACTCAATGTATCCGACATAATATACCTCTAGGCGTGATTATTTTTTTTTTACCATTAATTAAGATCTAAAAAATAAATAATGCATTAGAATTATGAAACATCCTGTTATTAATGTTTACGTATCAGATGGTACAGAACATACCAACCCAGCGCACGAGTCGAATAGATCATTCCATCTCCATTTTCCATGAGACAAAATATTAATCTCTCGACTACGTCACGCCTCATCATAATGAATAATATTTTTATTTTTTAGTTATTAATTTTTTTTTTTATACATGTGTAGTAGTCATGGGTAACACAAAGTGGGCTGCTATTGTAAGACTATTAAAATGTCACGGTGTATAAAAATATACTAGAGACATATACATATAGCTTACAGTACTTACTGCATGGTATGAACATTTTTATGATATACCGAAACATTTTCTAATATTGTAGACGATTTCAATCAGTTGAATATTGAGAAATTCTTCCTTAGAATTTCGACCAAATATTTTTTCTTCAAGAAATTCTTATGACTTACTACTGTAGTCTTAAGTACGTAATAAACTTGTAACTAATCAAATAATTGAATCTTGATTTTGCCTTATTGAATGTTACTTACCTACTACAAAGACTTTTTCGGTTAGTATTAACGCTTCGTTTAGTGATTGGGCCACCACTGGTATACATAAAAGTAGAAAACGACTTTATGAATTATATGATGAACGGACTTGTATAAACACTGCTGAATTTAATTTGTATGTCAAAAATTATTCTAAATTATTTAAAAAAGTTTGTAGCATAGCCAAGTCACGTTATTTGAGTTTAAAAATTAAAAATAGCAGTAATGTAATTAAAACGACTTGGACTATCATTAATAGCGAAACAGGAAGGTCATGCAACCGAAGTAGTGACTACAGTCTAGCTATTGAGGATAATATAATTAAATCAGATTCTCAAGTCGCCGCGGCCTTTGAAAATTTCTTTGCAGAGATTCCAGTATCTACTACCAAATCTTTGAACTCATCACCCACTGCTGCAGAGTCTCTACTTAAAGAAAACGTTACTGTTTGTGATAGTGAATTTCATTTCCAATATGTAACTTGTAACGATATCGTTAAAACTTTTCACTCTTTGAATGTAAAAAAGACCGCCGATTTATGGGGTAATTCTGTGGATACTGCTAAGTCGATCATAAACATTGTAGCACCAACTTTAGCTGTTATTTTTAATAATTGTATTGACCGTGGCGAGTTTCCTGATCTTATGAAAAACAGTAAAATAATACCGTTGTTTAAATCGGGTAGCACATCAGACCCTACTAACTATAGACCAATTTCAGTGCTACCTACCTTCAGTAAAATTTTTGAAAAACTTATTCTAAATCAATTGCAACGATTTTTTAATAAACATAACTTATTACACAACAAACAGTTTGGTTTCACAAAGGGTCGTTCAACTACCGATGCCGGAGTTGAACTTTTAGGTCATATATATAATGCGTGGGAGGACAAATGCGATGCTTTGGGTATTTTTTGCGATTTGTCCAAGGCATTCGATTGTGTTCTTCATGAAACCTTGATCAGGAAACTTCACCACTACGGAATCCGGAACGCCTCTCTGGATCTTCTTACTTCATACCTAAGTGATAGGATTCAGAGAGTTGACGTCAACGGAAAAAGATCACCTGGATCTAAAGTTAGAATGGGGGTCCCTCAGGGCTCAATTTTAGGCCCATTTTTATTTCTTATTTATATAAATGACTTGCCTTACCTCATAAAGGATAAACATGATATAGTGTTGTTTGCAGACGACACTTCACTTTTATTCAAACTCAAACGTCAGCAGTTGGTTACTGACAATGTAAATAGAGCCCTTGCTAATGTAGTTAACTGGTTTAATGTTAATAACCTACTTCTTAACGAGAAAAAAACCAAATGTATTAAGTTTACGATACCTCATGTTAGACAAGTAGAAACTAGTGTCCTCATAAAGGGTGAAGTGTTGAAACCCGAAGATACCACAGTATTCTTAGGCATAACTCTGGATGCCAAGCTTCAATGGGGCCCCCATATAGATAAATTGTCAAAAAAACTTAGCTCTGCAGCATACGCTGTTAGAAAAATTCGTGATTTAACTGATTTAGAGACAGCCCGTTTAGTTTACTTTAGTTATTTTCATAGCGTGATGTCGTACGGTATTCTGCTGTGGGGAAATGCCGCCGATATTCAGACAATTTTTGTTTTACAAAAAAGGGCAATTGGTTCGATTTATAAATTAAGTCCCAGATACTCCCTCAGAGACAAATATAAAGAGATTAATATAATGACTGTGCCTTCTCAGTACATTTATGAAAATCTGCTGTATGCACATAAAAATATTAATCTCTTTAAAAGATACAGTGATATCCATAATGTCAATACTAGAAACAAACAAAAATTTGTTGTTCCTAAGACCAGGCTCAAGAAAATAGGTGGCTCGTTTAGATGCCAATGTATTCGTTTTTATAATAAACTTCCTAGCCTCATTCAAGAACTAAGCCTAAATAAATTCAAATCTTTTATAAAGCGTAAATTATGTCAGAAAGCCTATTATACTGTTAAAGACTATATTGAGGATAAAACGGCCTGGGATTGAACTGCTCCAATAAATCTACACTGACTGTTGTTTTATTATTATTATTTTGCTATTTTTTACTCTTATTTTTATTTTTATTTTTTATTATTTCACATGACATGAATATTAATTGTATGAATATTACTTTGATTATTGAGAATTTGAGGACTATGTGGGTCACTGTTTCACTTTTGACTATGGTCTGGCAGTTTGAGTAGTTAGTGGCAATATCTGTGTGGTTCTTTCATCAAAAGACCATTCCAGACACCGATCTACATGGTCATCAAATGATCTGACCAACAAAATTATATCCGTTTCTTTTTTTTTTTATATACACATTGACATTGATAATTTTTATATATACAATGACATGATTATTTACTTTGTAAAGTATCGTATTGTTTTAATTATTGTGAATGTGAAGACTATGTGGGTCTTTATTTATTTTATTTTTTTCTTTCGTTCTCAGTAATCACGATCTGGCAGTTTGAGTAATTTATGTGGCCTACCCAAATGTCCTTTCTTTGGTACTGTTCGTCAAAGCGTTGGGCTCCTTATTTTCCGAGTTGAGCTAAACGATTAGTGACAAATGCTTGCACTGACTGGACAGGTCCACTCAATCTGTGTGGTTCTTTCTTCAAAAGACCATTTCAGACACCGATCTACATGGTCATCAAATGATCTGACCAACAAAATTATATCCGTTTCTTTTTTTTTTATATACACATTGACATTGATAATTTTTTATATATACAATGACATGAATATTTACTTTGTAAAGTATCGTATTTTTTAATTATTGTGAATGTGAAGACTATGTGGGTCTTTTTTTAATTTTGTTTTCTTTCGTTCTTAGTAATTATGATCTGGCAGCTTGAGTAATTTATGTGGCCTACCCAAATGTCCTTTCTTTGGTACTGTTCGTCAAAGCGTTGGGCTCCTTATCTTCCGAGTTGAGCTAAACGATTAGTGACAAATGCTTGCACTGACTGGACAGGTCCACTCAATCTGTGTGGTTCTTTCTTCAAAAGACCATTTCAGTCACCAATCTACATGATCTTCACATGATGTGAACAAGATTATGTCTGGACTTTAAAAGAGACTGTGACCTCTGAGTTTGTTTCGGCCTTTCTTCTCAGAGTAGTCACACTGAGAAAACTGACAATCATAAAAGAGGTGAATTCAGCTTAAAGTATGATGAATTCACTCAAAGGACGGAGCATAGTGATTCACCAAAAAGAACGATGATAATACTGATGTTGATGATAACAGTATTTAAGATGATGTGTCACCATGGATTTAGTTTTAGTTACGTACTATTTTTCGATGCCTTCCTCATATATCCTGTTATATCCTATTAGTTTTCCTACAATTTTTCGGTGACTTCCTCACATATTCAGTTATGTCATACAATTTTTCCAACTATTTTTCGGTGCCTTCCTTATATATCCAGTTATATCCTATTATTTTTCCTACTATTTTTCGGTGACTTCCTCACATATTCAGTTATATCATACAATTTTTCCTACTATTTTTCGGTGCCTTCCTCATATATCCAGTTATATCCTATTATTTTTCCTACTATTTTTCGGTGACTTCCTCACATATTCAGTTATGTCATACAATTTTTCCTACTATTTTTCGGTGCCTTCCTCATATATCCAGTTATATCCTATTATTTTTCCTACTATTTTTCGGTAACCTCCTCGTATTTTAGGTTAGGTCCTCTTACTTTTCCTACTATTTCCTCATATCTCTGGTTATAGCCTATTATCTTACGGAGGTCGCCCTCAATAGGAGGATTGTGTTTTTTAATAAACCAATTAATATCTCTATAATACACCAGTGATTAGTTGTAGTTCTACTCATTCTCCATCAGTAGGACTACAACTAAATACTGGTGGATTACACAGAAATTGTTTGGATTATTAGAAATCACAATCCTCCTATAATTGAGGGCGCCACTGGACTTACATGATCCCCTTATTTTTAAGTATCCAATATTGGTTCTTTCCTTTTAAATATTATTAGGTGTGAGCTCAACATTAAAAAAAACTGAAGAACCCTAAACTTGAACCTTAAAAAAATGGAGAGTAAGTAAAAAAAATAGAAAAAAGTACCTTGGCAAGAATGGTAAGAAGGTGAAAAGGGATGTATGTATAAATTAAACAGAAAATTGAATGGTATTTTTATTTCCATAGTATGAATGAATAATTATTATATACTCTAAACATTTATATTCAGTATAAAAGAAGACTGTTTTGTTTAGAAACATCCTCGCCTTAATGATTACAGTATCTATTTGTCGGTCATTATAAAGAATCATTATATACATTATGTTCAATAATTCTAGTTTTTACAAATTAAAATAAAGGTTGAGACGAGTAGAAATTTAATTTACAAAAAATAACAAACTTTACATTAATGTACCTATAACTAAAACATTTTTGCCCTTAAGGTGATTGCTTCAGGGTAGCCGTTTTTTGCAATTTGCAGGCCAGTGCTAGGTTGTATGTTAATTAAATGTTGCACGCGGGTGTAAGTACATAAGTTGTACTACATACGTCTTACACCCGCGTCTAACATTTCAATCAAAACCTAGCACTGGCCTGCAAATTGCAAAAAACGTAAGAAAATTTGAATTTCGCGGGCTACCCTGACGCTTTCACCTTAAAGCTGCATACAATAAATTGGTTATATTATTATAGTAAATATCTATTTTCAAGTAAAGTGCTACTATAAACACTCCGATGAGACTAATCTATCCCTCATACAAATACTTTACTTTAAAATCTATTACTAAAGGTGAACGCACACTTTTCAGAGCCGAAGGAGGCGAAAGAATCGAATTTTAGAATTACTTGTATGAAATCCTATGGAACCTCGCACACTTACCGAATCGGACGAATAAGGTCGTACGATTCGGTGCGGATAAGTGTGCGAAGTTACATTGGACTTCATTTAAGTAATTCTAAAATTTGATTCCTTCGCCTCCTTCGGCTCTGATAAGTGTGCGTTCACCTTAAACCAGCTATTGGTGCTGGCTCATACCATTACTTTATGCGGACACCGTTATCGGGCCGTCTTTATAGGATATCCTAAAGGGATATCCGATAAATACCGTAACTAAGGGTAGATTACTAGTTGAGCGCACTCTGCTATAAAAAAATAACTGCCCTTGGACTCTGCAGTGCCTCAAACTAGCAACGCCGCGTACGGTATAAGTACATAATTAATAATTATGTAAACGTTTCCAAAAAAAATTGATATTACTGGATTCAAAATAAAAACACCTTAAAAATGAGCAAACGAGTTAACTCGTTTGCGCATTTTCAAGGTATTATAGCAGCGACCGTAAGCCGTTAGAATACCTACAGAATTTTGAAATTTTTACTCTAGGTACCATCTACTTGTAATATATGACGTGTTACCTCGCATTAGAGTGAGCGTGTTAGGACACGGAGAAACGGCATTTTGGCAAGGAAAGCACAGATAATCATTACCACGTTTAACTTCATAAGAATTGTAATGAGAATTAAATTCAATAGTTTCAAACATACAGCAACGGAAAAAAACCTCTTCAGTATCTGTCACCAAAATTGCATCAATTTGGCCAAAAGTGGGTAAGAATTGTTCATCATCTATATCTACAGTAACAATAGAGTTCCGCTGCCATATAACACCAGCTATTGTAGCGGAAGTAACCGAATATTTGAGGACAACGCCAGTGCCGAGAGAAAACTTGACAGTGTCTCCTGAATTTAATGCAGATTTTTTTCCTAGTATTTTTGTTGTAGGTATTGTATTTTTCACAAACAAGTCATTGAGCATAAGTTGACATTTTATTGCTAGAGTCTTGCAAACATTGACTCGATTAAAAGATGATCTAGCCACTAACTTAGATACCCTGTGCTTGGCTTCAAAACGCATAGCCCACATGTTACGTACGGGGCCGAACTTCATTAGCATGGTAGGATAATGAGTCAGAAAATGAAACTTTGGCTGCAGGGGTGATTTTGTTAGCTCCGTGTACAATTGATTAAATTCTGCTATTATAACCCGGAGTTGAATATTGGTGTCACTGAAGACCCTATGACTTAATAACCTGTCGGTGATTTGCCGCAACATAATGTATAATTTCCATACTTTATTTTCTAAAGGAATGTAAAACCCGGCTATTAGGCTGAAGTATCTAATAAGGGTAAGCATTTCTGATGCTGAAGTTTTCAATTTTACTTTCGAACCTTGGACAACTAAACAATTACTTGGTTTTGAATTCCTATCTGGTCCATAATCAAATGAAATTATTCTTTGTTGCAATACTGAGATCTTTAAAAGACCTTCGGCAAGGAAGTGGTTTATGACAAAGGTCATTACATAACGAGCTACACCTTCTAATATATCATGCATTGGGTCTACTGCTACATTTTGAAATAAATCAAATCCTGTCACCTTAAGCCAACAGCATGATTCTTTAATGCCCGTGTTAGGTGTATCGTTTTCTTGCAATTGAGCGTGGTATGAAGTCATATTTCTAAGCAAGTTACTGTTTTCATATAGAGCAGTTTGCAAACCTTTCTTGTCAATGTTACAGATTCTGCAACACTTGTTAGCTGAAAAACTTTCAGTAAACCCGAGAATTGAATTCAGGCCTAAATTATCGCCAGTTATAGCAACAACCTTCAATTTTACGGTTCCTTTAAAAAACTTATTTTCTATAAAAATTCCTTTGTTTTGCAAGTAATTCAATTCCTCAATAACAGGGTCAAAAATAGCTTTGTTTCCATATTTAGTTTTGTCAGCAGAATGGCAAATAGCTAACAGCAAAATGTTATTCAACAATGAAAATAAATGTGGTGGGAGTGCTGGCAAGGAAACGTATACACCACCAAGCTTATGCACCCCAGCGTGGCTCCCCAAAGGATTTCCAATTTCAAAATCATCATAGTATACTACTAAAGGAAGAATAATGTCCGACGCCTGCGGTGTACACATTGCCAGCCATACAGATCCCTGCATTACATTTTCTAGACACATTGGCCTCATCGGATTTTCTTCACGGATTATTAAATTACCCCTTAGGTGGTTCAAATAATCCGTTACATCTTTCCAAATAGTGTCAATGGAAAAAAAATTCTTCAAAACCTGGCGAAGTTGAATTACTTGCATTGTACGTGGCTTGGTGTGTAATGTTAAAGTGTTACTCCTTTGTGAAATGTCAGGACAATAACCAACGATTACTTCATGTGGTGGTATAAAAGAACCTAATAAATTCAATTCTCGGAATCTCAAATATTCTGAACGAAACGGAAAAAAGATGCCCTTCAAAGCTGTGTTGAACTTATGAAGTCGTTTATTAATTTCGCTTCCAGACATGCTTTCCTCATCAGCTAGCACAGGGCCGAATACGGACATTAAAGACGGTGCGATATTGTCAAGAAGGGTTTGCAAATGACTAACCATAGCTTGTACAGACGATCGAGATACAGAGGGATTTACATAGAGCGTTGAAATAAATTTCAAAACTTCTTTATGAATAATACTATCAGCATTATCAAGGACTTCCGGTTCACTATCAGCTTCAATGTATATGTGCTCAGTTGATACTTTGGTAGTCTCTGTTTCACACATAGGAACTACGCAAGCCTCGTTTGAGGTGGATGGCAAATAACGAGTGTTTACTTTATTCAAATGTTTTAAGTTAACATGTTTTCTAAATTGTCTAACGTCCGTGAAATACCGGTAGCATGCGTCTTCACCACATTTATAAACTCCAGTAATATCAATTTTTTCACATTCTTTCCTTATGTGGGTAATAAGTGAAGAAAACGTGGGAAAAGTCCTTTTACAACTGTGACACTTCATCTTAATTTAAATTGTGACTCCGAGAGTAACTAATATCTCCTTCACAGATTGTGACATACGATCGTACGATGTTTTGACTTTGTAAAAACCAATTTGGATAATAAGCCAAATGTTATAGCTTTCAGTAGGATATTTAGCCGCAGTAGCATGAAATATTTTAAAAGTCACATCAACAGCCTCAGTTAGTGTTGTGAACTTGTAAAACGTATTGTCACATACTGTGAAGGAGACACCTGACTGGCGGCACCAAATTATAAATGGTTGGAGGCTAATACCTAGGTTTTGAAGCTTTTGGCGACGCTCCTCAATTACCACTTGCACGTCTGCGTCATCATCCACGATGGTCACAAATCCATCCAATATCTCCGCTCGTGAAGCTTGCCAGTCTTTTCTAGATCGACGGGCAGGAGGAATATTAAAGAGACAGCCGAGTAGCAATATCGCTGCTATTAATTTTGTCTCCGGTTGTTCATCTGGAAAGAAAATAATAATAGTATATTTGACACAACACATCATCATTAACTGAGCAAATAGGGAAAAGTATCAGAACAAAATAAAATCTATCTATATAAGTAAAAATGAATTGCCGAAATGTGTGTCCGCCCGCCCGTTACTTCTGAACGACTGCACCATGTTAGATAATTTTTAAATTCTTTTTTGTCTATATATTTTATAACGGGTTCACCGACCCAGGGAGGTCGAGCACCTAGAACTATATAACAGAATCATTTCCTTACCGTCACAAATTGCCAATGTATCAGCTATTTTTCGACGAAGAAACGAGTCCTTTGTGGTGTTAAGCTTCTGCTGAGCAGCTTTTAGTATGTTTTCCGATGAAGCATCCAAGGCGTCCAGGCCCCCGGATTTATCAGGGAACAGTGCTTCGTAGTCATGAGTCAGGAGTCGCCATCCATCACTTGACTTCAGGATAGGATACTTATTGAAGTACTCCTGTAATGTCCCTTCCTCGTAGTACAAGTACCGGAGGCGAGCTCGCACCGTCTCCCGCCACAGGGCACTGACCTCCTGCCACGGACCAGCTGAAGGACTTGACAGCTGCTCTAATGCTGACGCTACGTCCTCCACTTCACCTGCACACAAAAATTAAAACGATTAATAATTAGTACAATGACAATAACGGTTCTTAGATTCAGATATTTTGTAATTTGTAACGAAAATTTATACTAATTCAGATATTTTTCTCAATAATTTTGTTCTTGATAATTTAATTCAATCTGAAAACATAAAATTTCTTGAAAAGGAGTTACCTTCTTTAAGTCCGGTCAGGTCGATTCCAGCGAGTGGAGGGGTGTCTAGCCTAGGACTGGACTTGGAGCGAGAACGTGACTTGGGCTTTTCAATAAGGCCCAACGAAACTAAATGCTGCCGTCGAGCCCTTCTGGCGGTGACTAACCAGCCAGAGATATTGCGCTTAGCCTGGTAAGCATCAGCCGGCAGGTACGGCGCGTAGTATAGGGGTGGTGACTCCTCTTTAAATAATCTGCCAATGTCGTAGGATAGAGCAAGCAGCTGCGAATCTGTCAGAAGTACCGGGTTTTCGGCCGTAATGAGCTTCTCCATAAGCAGCTTGCATAAACGCCCACGCACGTTTGAGGGTAAGGTGCCCGTTTTCTGCCCAATTGCTATTATTTGTTTTCCCTCGACTGATGAATTCAGTATGGTATTCACCTGAAACACAAATAGTATAAGTATGGCATTACAAACTAAATATGCAAGGTAAAAGTTAAAAAAAAATGTCACTAAAATGTTGAAAATACAGGTTCAATACCTACCTTCCATTCAGTATAATGATCAGTTGGAGTCGGTGCCAGTCTAGGCATCATGCATTTAGTTGTTAGTTATAGCTGTCACCAACTCCAAATATATTACTGATCTTTGTGACATATAGTATAGCTCCTAAACGGCCGTCCGTACACACATACAGGACAGGACAGGTACAGACGTTAAACTTATCTGTTTACGCCGGGGGTTAACAATATTGAATGTCAATTTAAATTCCTTATCAAAAGTACAGGATAATAGGCAATAACTTACTAAATTGCTCCCGGTGGACTCTTGTCTAACTGCTTCACCCACTGACGACGACGAGTCCAGTGGTATCACCAGTATGTCACCATCCTAAAATAATATTTACTTTGAGACAATGTTATAATAGTACATGTAACAAAAAGGTGTGATAATATGAGTATGTACGGTCAATTAACCTCAATAATCGTTGAAATAATCACTAAATGTGTCCGAGTGCGACCGTTAACTAACAGGCTATAGCTAGCCCTAGCCGGAGATAACTCAAGGGAAGTGTTATATTTTTTTACTAGTAATCGGTTCAGCATTGCAGGTGTGAACGGTCCTGCCCTCGTCCCTTGATCCGGCCCTGATAAAAACTAATCGATCAAGATCAGGACTGATCCTGGTCTCAAAGAATGTCTATACCAAATTTTGCATCGGTTCAGTGTCTTAGGTATGAAAATGTGAAAAGGTCCTGCCCCAGCCGACAGATAGACAGACAAACTTACTTTCGCATTTATAATATTAGTATGGATGTAATTACAAATTAATACATATTGCTCTTGAACCAAAAAACAGTAAGTACGAGTACTTTTCTACAATTTTGCAGAACTTACCAAATTTTCCTGGTTAAGTCCTGCTTCGCAGTCTTGGTTGAGGATTGAGCTTTGCAGTCCTTCACACGGTGGCAGAGGCTCTAAGTTACAAGGTAGACTAGTTAACAAGTCATTCCTCAGGACCTCTTCAAAGAGTGATGAATTGTAGGAGTTATCCTGAAATTTAACAAGAAATTTAAAAAGGTAATAATAATGTACTTAGTTGGTAAACTAACAAGACTGATGAAAAGTTATGATTTTATTCCACTTTTTAAATAAATACTGCACCGGTTAAATTGTTAGGTATCTTAAGAAGACTTTAAAATAATAAAAGTTAATAAGTAGGTACCTACCTACCTACATGCAAGTAGGAGAATGTGCATTTAAGCGACGCAGGGCATGTGTAAGCAAAAAGTTTAAAACAAAATTTACTTTTTTGAAATACAATTTAACATGAAAACAAACCATATCTTTTGGTTGGTCGCTTTTTAACATGGCCAGAGCTGCTTCAAACCGGAGTTTGTCCCCTATTTGAGGGAACATACTATGTATGTCTTGTTTACTAAGCATCTGCATTGTTGCGATATCAATTCTTTCAGCTGAAAAAAAAGGTAAATTTAACAGCGCCCTGATTGCAGCTGTGAAATGCACTACGTCGCATCGACTTTATAAAATGTAGGTTGGTAGAGCTCGTCTAAGCTGAAATGACGCGCCCCACTACTTAAATTTGTATACGTACACTACGGTAAATGCGGTAGTGGGGCGCGTCATTTTAGTTTAGACGCACTCTACCTATTTGTTTTTTTTTGGGTTGCAGTTGCACATCGAATCTAGTGTATAATATAAATATGAACGTATATCTAGGTAGGTGGGTAGGTACCATACGACAAGACTATTCTTGGTTGGAGTGTACAGCGGCCAAAAAAGTGTTATTTTCGCAAATCGTTTATTTTCTCGATTCTATAGTATGTAACACCTAGAAAGGCTAAAAGTGTCTGGGTGTTTTTTGTCTCCGACCAACCGTTTGTCGTAAAAACGATGTCGAAGGGATCCATAGGTAAGGTTATGTTAGAACTGTGACCTTGAAATTGGTCGCGAAATTTTTTTAAGTATATTTTCATAGTGCCTCTAAGACGACACTCTGACCCTATTCTTGCTAGAAATTAGAATGTGTGAATGTAATGTGTGAGCTCATGCTAGCAACTTACTAGGTAGGTTTGTCAACTTACTTTCAAAACGATCGATGTAGCGTTCCAAATTCCACTTCTTCAAAAGATCACGCGTAGCCATATCCATTTTTGCACTGATCAAACACGTTCACTGGCACTAATGGAATTGTTATTGCTATTAATTAAACGAGTCGTGAGTCGTGACTTGCCGGCTGTAGCGGTGAAATACAAATGGCCGACCGAAATGGCGCGGCGGCGGAATGAAGTGAGAGAGGGAGACCTCATTATATAATGCCGTCACCTTAAATTTGTAGGACATCATTCAAATGCTACTCATAAATGGGTCTCTGTAATAATAATTTAGTAGGATACACATAAAATAATATGACTATATTATTGAACTTTGATGCTTACTCTAAAAATATGAGATTATTTAATCGTATTATCATAGGATTCACATAAAATAATATGACTGTAATATTAAAAAATGATGCTTACTTTAAAAATATAAGTTTAAAGCATTATAATTTAATATAGTACATTAGGGGGTGGTCATCGTATTTTTAGAGATACTTCTTCATATTAAACTATGAAATCTATTTATATTACGGTGACTGTCATTGTGTTTTTTAATTAGAATCTTATTTATAATTATCATACTAATTTATGGGACAGTGGACCATTTTCTATTACATTGTGTTATTATTTGAAGAAGACAATGTTATTTCATAATTACAAATTTTTACGATGACAAGTATCATAATATTGCATTATTTACCCAAAAAATTCGATTCCATCTTAACACATTTCAGTTCTAGCGTAATATTTACTTATTATCAACATATTATAAGACAACGCATCTATTTTAAACCAACGTCACGATATTTTAAGATTATGCCAAAATGACATTTTTCTCAGTGCAGTTAGGAAACGCCGAACTCATCTAGTTAAAAAAAATATAATTGACATGTAAAAGTGTTTGTACAAACCTACTTACAGAAATAAAATCATTTATCATTTATCATTTACTGAAACAGCGTTAAAAAATCAACATAATTGTGAATAATTTTTTCTTCTTTCTTTACTAGGGAATGGGCAGCAGCGTTCTCTATGCATTTAACCACCATACTGCGATCGCCAATTCATCTGCAGAGCGTGGCTCTTATGACAATCATCTCCAAATTGCGGGAGGCTTAAGCCCAGCAGTGTGTTACCCAAGTATCCCGCTGGGCTTTCCTTTAAATCTGTGCCTTCCACATGACGTAATTTGTATTAAATCGAAACGAGAAAGAAAACTTTCATATAAAACGACCATGACCACCATACGACCATTTTCATATAAAACTTACTTCAAAAAGACTTTATTTACCTATTCTTTTTCTAACTATGTTGGGATCGGCTTCCAGTCTGATCGCATGTTGGTGCATACTAGTATTTTACGTGAAGCCACAACTATAAGTATTATTGTCTCTGTTGAGGGGTCTGGTGATATGACTTCTCCCGCTCTGGGCGGAGCGGGAGGCTCAGACTTTTACTGACTAAGACCCACCCATGTTCCTTCAGTGCCAGGACCACGGTATCTCGTTAGAACAATCTCGCGATCCTGGCAGGCATCGGTCCTAGCAGACCACTTCAGAACTGCTGACATCTCACTGAGGCGCTCGTGGAACACTACGCGCCATCGACAGGGGCCTAGTCCTTACCGGGCGGCAAGCTATCCATTGCTCGCCGCCCGCAAGCCCGCGCCTACGGTGGCCGGGAGTCTGCGATCGATGATACAGGATCCATCCTACTTTGGCTACAGATACTGCCATTATACAGTCCCAAGGACTAGCATTGGCATTGTATACTTATTGAAGTATGTGTTATCATAATCAGCCTATAATGTTCCCACTGCTGGGACACCGGCCTTTTTGGTTCCATGAAATGCCAGTTTCCTCACGATGTTTTCGTTTACCGTTTTGAGAGCAATGGTGATGAAACTATTTACATAAAATAAAAGGCCTACCTGGGTTCGAACCCTTGATCAACAACTTGGTAATCAGGGCTGATACCTACCACCGGGTCACCACTACTCTCAAGTATCTATCTATACTAATATTATAAAGCTGAAGAGTTTGTTTGTTTGGTTGAACGCTATGATCTCAGGCACAATTAATTTGAATTGAAAAAATCTTTTAGTGTTGGGTAACCCATTTATCGAGGAAGATTATAGGCTAAAAACATTCATTCTGCGACCAATAAAGGAGCGAAGCAGCAATGAAAAATGTTACAAAAAAAAAAACAACCGACTTCCTTAAAAAAAACACTACAAAGTCAAAAATAACTTTAATTTCGAAAGTCGGTGTCTTAGGCTCTGTATTTAAGGTTTTTGCCACCGACTTCCGAAATTAAAGTTATTTTTGACTTTGTAGTGTTTTTTTTAAGGAAGTCGGTTGTTTTTTTTTGTAAAAAGTTTTTATTTTTTGACTTTTTAGTTGTGGTAGATACTCCGCACTAATGTAATCGCGTTGTTCGTTCATTTGTCGCGCAAATACGTAATGAAAATTTAAGACTTATATGGTTCTCAGATGGACCCCATTGTCCAAATAGAACCAAATTAAAATGAAACAATTCGGAAAGCACCAGCTTTCAAATAAAAAAAGAATCATCAAAATCGGGTCACCCAGTCAAAAGTTATGAGGTAACAAACATATGGTATTCGTTCATTTGTCGCGCAAATACTTAATAGAAATTTAAGACTTATATGGTTTTCACATGGACCCCATTGTCCGAATGGAACCAAATTAAAATGGGACCATTCGGAAAGCACCAGCTTTCAAATAAAAAAAGAATCATCAAAATCGGTTCACCCAGTCACAAGTTATGAGGTAACAAACATAAAAAAAAAAAATAAAAAAAAAAAAAATACAGACGAATTGATAACCTCCTCCTTTTTTTGAAGTCGGTTAAAAACGGGGATAATGTATTCCTCTGGATGTGACGGGGAGGATCGGGGGACAAAGAAATTAAACGGGGACGAAGTCACGGGTAGACGCTAGTGTAATATATTTTAGTGTAATTAATCTATACATCTATATTCTATACATATACATACATACATACATACATATACATACATATACATACATATACATACATATACATACAATACATACATACAAATAAATAAAATTGGAGTGTCTGTTTGTAATATTAAGATAATCATTTTTTATTAAAGGTATATATAGATGTATACACGGTACATATACCAAAACAACATTTTTTACAACTTTTGTCTGTCTGTCTGTCTGTTTGTTCCAGCTAATCTCTGAAATGGCTGGACCGATTTTGACGGGACTTTCATTGGCAGATAGCTTATGTAAAAAGGAGTAACTTAGGCTACTTTTATTTTAGAAAAATACTTGCGTTAATTTCCGACATCCACGCGGGCGAAGCCGCGGGCAAAAACTAGTAGATTAATAATAATAAAACATAAAAAAATAACGCGAAATAATTACGGAAAAGGTTTCAGCATAATTAAAAGCCACAGTTTTCAGTCTCTCAGTAAGAACGGCACTGGCCGAGTTTACTTGCAGACAGTTTGACAAAACGTATTTTAACTTGCAAAAACTTGCTTGCAAAATGCTCCCTGTATAAATTATTCAACGAAAACTTGGACGATGCTGGCCCAGGCCTTACTTTGTATTATTTGATACAGTGTCCAATTATAAAAGTGGATAAGAGACATCGTCCCTGGCATAGTAAGACAGGGTTATGTTTGGTACGCTAATCTTTGTAAAGACGCCAGCACATCAAGCTACCCGAAACTGTAAAAATTTTCCAATCCATTTTGAATCTAATAGTTAAGCGATAAAGTTGAAAACCTATAAAAGAAATTTGACATATTGTAGTAGCTTTATGCTCTGGCGTCTGTACATATCTTTGTACAGACGCCAACACATCAAGCTACTACAATCTGTCAGATTTCTTTGATAGATTTTCGACTTTATTTCTAGAGCATTAGGTTCAAGGTTCATTGGGAAAAATTGACAGTTTCGGGTAGCTTGACCTGGTGGCGTCTGTACGTAGGATTCTTGTTACCCTCGTAGCATCGAAATGGCTGGATGGATTTAACATACACAATGTTTATCGAGTCATAATTAGAGAGGCACTTCCTTGTATTGCCGGACGTTAAGAATAGCACCATCCCATTCCTTCCCGTGGGTGTCCTGAGAGACGTACTAGAAAATGGGCAGCAGCGGTCTTTACATATTTTGCCACCATACTTTTTTTTTTTTTTTTGGATGGGAAATCTTCAAATGACTTCTCCCGCTCTGGGCGGAGCGGGAGGGCATGTCAGACTTTTACTGACTAAAACCCACCCGTGTTCCTTCAATTGCCCATGTGCCAGGGTCACGGTATCTCTTTCGAACAATCACGCGACCCCGGCTTGCCACCATACTGCAATCACTAACCTGCCATGCGTCACAATTATGGCAAACGGGGAGTAATTTAAAAGATTTCATTTTTATATTCCATCATTCTTACGAACATTAAAATAGATTGAAAAACCAAAATTAATAAAGAATCGATGAAAATATAGGTTCTAAAATTGACCTTCAAATTGGGAATTCGATGGGATATTTCCGGAAATGTACCTATAATACCTATTTAATATCAAAAACAAAAAACGTTTTGAACAATGCAGTTGAATATTTTTTTTTTTTTTATTGATGGCATGTATATTGCTTCTACCTTAAAAAGGGTTAAAATAAAAATTTCGGGTTCAAATAATTAACTCAAAGCACACAATTTGTAATTGGCATTACAGCTGACATTAACGGACACGTTTTTCTGATCCATTTGTATACATTTTCATCAGATACTTATGGAACAAACTATAAAGATGCTAGGTCCAATAACTGAGTATGTGTCATGAAATTTGTACGCTCTATAAAGCCCAATGAATATCAAATGTTTAGATTTGTCGGTAAGCTCTCCAAATTTTGAGAACCATTGAGCTAGAAGATTTCGTATGAACAATGAACATCACTCAATTTACTGAACCACTAAACATAGAGGTAATCGTGAGTAACCAATATACATCGGGTGTGATAGTCTATTGTATTACGTCCTTGTTTTTATTCAGCATATTTAACAAAAGTGCGTAAACAGTAAATACATTTTCCTTTTTATTTGGAACGAAGTTCAATGGACTGGTAGAAATCGTCATGTAACAAAATAAAGTGATATGCGACCTTCTCTCTCTCTCTCTCTTTCTCTCTATCTGGGAGAGGAAAACTCTTTCTATTATATACGAGAGTTCGTAAGTGCGAGTATCGCGTAAGGACTTTTGTTCCCTCAGGTGCACATGTTTTCTTCATTGTTACTAGATGTGCGACCACCCTAAATGTTAAAGTTGAATGACTATCACTAGACCAGTATTGTTCGCCATATCACAGAAATAAAAGCATATGACAGTTACCATGGAAGCCAAAAGAAGAAACTGGAGGAGTCCCTCACCCGAGGAGGAGCTCATATCACAAAAAAAAATAGTATAATATTAACTTAGATTATAAGAATAATTAAAACTACTTACAAATTAGGGGAAAAAAACAATATACATTTAAAACGATTTCTTAATGTTAATGGGAAATAAAGTTTTTTTTATCTTAATTTATTTATTTTATTATACAGTAACCATAGTTGAAATCCTTATTCTGGAAGAACTTTACAAGGCCCAGTTCTGGTCATATTAACTTTAACAGCCCTTTTAGAGTTTTTACAAGCAAGCTTACATTCATTAATGTAAGTTTTGTTGTCATCGCCACAAATAGGAAAGTAAACGTAGGGGCAGGTGGTACAATTGTCATTAAACTCAGCTTTGCCTAAGAGAACTGGGTCGTAAGTATATTTGTTGAAAAAGTCTGAGAACCATTCGTAAGGAGCAACGAAGGATATGCTGCAGAGAAGTCCAAGTACTGAAAAATTAAGATAAACTTATTACTACTGTTGGTTTAGTAACAAGTGCTTTTGTTGAGTATGAAATCGTGGGTTCGATTCTCAGGTCGAGCAAAGGTTATAGCTTTTTCCGTCGGGAAATTTTCAGTATCAGCCCGGAGATGGGGTTTGTGGGCAATGGGCTCGCTAAGTATTGAGGTAGATTCCCACGATCCGTGATATTGCGATTTATCACGGACACCAAGTCTCTTCCAACGTTGCGTGTCGGTCTGTAAAAGTTCTGTCATTAAATTCATTTTGTCATTCCAAGATGTAAAGTGTAAAAGAAGCTCAAATCAAATTATTTGTTTGCTTCATTCAGGTAGGTAAAAATAAATATAAACGACTATTTGTGTAACAGATGTTACAAATAAACTCTGTATCATTAACTAATAATGTGTGCAATCATCATCATCATCATCATTTCAGCCGAAAGACGTCCACTGCTGGACATAGGCCTCCCCCAAGCACCGCCACATCGACCTGTTCTGTGCCTCTCGCATCCAACGCATTCCTGCGGCCTTCACCAGGTCATCAGTCCATCAATGTGTGCAAATATTTGTATAATTGTTTATCTAATTTAATCAATCTAGACAAATAAATAAAATTGGATTGTCTGTTTGTAATATTAAAATAATCGCTTTTTACTAAGTGTGTATGGATGTATACACGGTTCATATACCAAAACAACATTTTTTACAATTTTTGTCTGTCTGTCTGTCTGTTTGTTCCGGCTAATCTCTGAAATGGCTGGGCCGATTTTGACGGGACTTTCACTAGCAGATAGCTAATGTAACAAGGAGTAACTTAGGCTACTTATATTTTAGAAAAAAAAAATGGAATCTCACGAAAAAAAAAACGAACGAAAAACTTTTTTGCTAAAAATACCACGCGGACGAAGTCACGGGTAATTACCTATATAACCTGGATTAATGCATTCTTAATACATTAACCGCAGTAGTACGTTCTCTTGCGATCATTTCCGAGTAAAGCTAGTATTTAAATAAAATTACAAATTATTCATTCACTGAATCATTCATTCATTAATGCTCTTATCTTATCTTATCTGAACCAGAATTCATTGTTGGACATAGGGCTTCCCCGATTTGGGAGGGGGGGGGGGGGGGAGCGGGCTTGTCGTAATCGCCACGCTGGGCAGGTGGGTTGGCGATCGTAGTAAGGTGGTAAAATGTATAGAAAACGCTGCTGCCCATTCTCTACTAAGTCCCTTAGTCGCCTCTTTCGACACCCACCACGGGAAGAAATGGGATGGTGCTATTCTTTACGTCCAGTACCATATGAATGACAAATTATTATACCTACTCGAATCTATACTAATATTATAAAGCTGAAGAGTTTGTTTGTTTGATTGAACGCGCTAATCTCAGGAACTACTGGTCCGAATTGAAAAATTCTTTTTGTGTTGGGTAGCCTATTTATCGAGGGAGGCTATAGGCTATATAAAATTACGCTACAACTAAGAGGAGCGTAGCAGTAATGAAAAATGTTGCAAAAACGGGGAACATTTATTCCTTTTGAGAGTTTCCGTTGCGTGCGCTGCGTAAACGGTTAAAGTAACGCAAAAATTATGTATGACGGAATTGTTTCTTTTAAAAAGTTCTAAAAAAAAGTCCACGACAGCATATGTCTATCTTTTAAGGTTGACTCACTATAACTCAAAAGGAGCGAGCAGCAACGAAAAATGGACGAAAACTAGCAGACACATCGATGCGACGGGAAGGGGCAGGGGAGCAAAAATTTGACGCGGACGAAGTCGCGGGCAGAAGCTAGTCTATATGTATAAAAGGAGAAACTGACTGACTGACTGACTGACTGACTGTTGATATATCAACACACAGCTCAAACCACTGGTCCTAGACACATGAAACTTGGACGATGTGTTCTTTGTGAAGAGTAAGTATCCACTAAGAAAGGATTTTTGGGAATTCCACCCCCAAGAGGGTGAAATGGGGGGTTGAAGTTTCTATGAAACTTTTTATTCTCTGGGTCGATTGACATAAAAATTGGTATACATACTCTTCAAGTATAATTATGAGACACGTGTATCACAATTTTTCCAAAATCATCCCTTTACTGTGTCAAAAACGGCTTCGAAAATCTTACGTGGAATGGTAGACGTGCGCATGGCGTGCGGGGCAGCCCGGGAAGCGCATTGTCGTCACCGGTATCCAGTCTCAACCAAGGTTTCAAGAAGTATCAAATATGTAACTGATATTAATATGAACTAACTAGCTATTGCCCGCGACTTCGTCCGCGTAAATGTCAGTTATCGTGGACGGAGACAAAATCTCGGAATAAAAATAGGCATATGTACATTCTTGGGGTTCAAACTTACCCCGTACCGAATTTTTTCTTTCGCAATTTTTTTTTCTTAAAAATTGTATCTTATGTCACTTCTTATTACCTCCACGAATATATGTACAAGGTTTCATGATGATCGGTTAAGTAGTTTTCGCGTGAAAGCGTAACAAACAAACTTAATATGTATTAGTAGGGATATTTGCAAATTATAACAGCCGCACGGGTCGATCGTTCAGGTTAAGCTACGCTTGCCGCGGTTGGTCCGTGGCTCTTTACATAATAAGACCCTTATGTGCCTCGGAAAGCACTTTAAGCCGTTGGTCCCGGCTGTCTTTCGTAGATCTTAGACCATCGCTACGGGTCGCCGAAAGCCCGAAACAAGCATGTCTTACCAAGGGGTATTACCCAGTAACTGGGTTGTGGAGGTCAGATAGGCAGTCGGTCCATGTAAAATACTGGTACTCAGCTACATCCGGTAAGACTAGAAACCGAACCCTAACATAGTTGGGAAAAGGATAGGCAGATGATGATGAAGTACATGTAAAAAACGCGTTTGTTTCTGTATTAGATAAAACTGAATAACTACACTTACTATTTTTTAATACATACCTATGCAAATTTATAAGTAAAAACTAATTGGACACATACCTACTATCATACTTAACGCACTAACATATAAATCTGTACGTTCAGTGAGCAATAGTGCGATTTGGTTTATGCATTAAAGTAAAACATAACGACCAAGCCACAATCATCTATTAAATTATTTTGAGATCGTCCGAAGGAGTTGAAAATAATTATAAATCAGTGGACTCGAGTGATAAACAATGATGACGCCATACATTACCCGGTTTAGTTTCATAACACACTAGCTTCTGCCTGCGGCTTCGCCCGCGTGGATGTCGTAAAATATCCCACAGGAACGTATTACCGGGATTGAAAGTATCCTATGTGTTAATCCAACACACAATGTGTTATTGCATTGCTTGCTTTGTGTTATACAAGGAGTAGCGCTCGGATTGATAAATGATTGTTGTAGGATTAATAGCCTAAAACCTAACAATAGTGACAGAATATATAACGAAACGGCAAATTACCTACTTGCATGACTTTTTTTTTTTTTTTTTTCAGGATGGGAAATCATCAAATGACTTCTCCCGCTCTGGGCGGAGCGGGAGGGCGTGTCAGACTTTTACTGACTAAAACCCACCCGTGTTCCATCAGTTGCCCATGTGCCAGGGTCACGGTATCTCTTTCGAACAATCACGCGACCCCGGTAGGCATCGGTCCTAGTAGACCCCTACACTGCTGCTGACATCTCTTTGAGGCGCGCGTGGAACACTGCGCGCCGTCGACCCGAGCTTGGTCCTTACCGGGTGGCGAGCTACCCATTGCTCGCCACCCGCAAGCTCACGCCTACGGTGGCCGGGAGTCCGCTATTGACTCCCGACGCCCGGGGCGTCTCCTCCTGCGGCGGCTAGGGACGTGAGGGCACAGAGACTGCCACTCCCTCACGCGCCCGCCTCCTCCTTCGCAAGCATTACTGCTTCGCAGAAGGAGGTGACGGCTTCCCATTCTCTCTCGCTCCGTACCATGGCTCGCACCAGGGCCGGACGCGAGAGGTCGCCGCCGCCAATCGCCTCCACGAGGACACGGCGGTGCTCCGCCCAGGCAGGGCACACCTCCACCGTATGCTCCACCGTGTCCTCCAGACGATCCTCGCAATGGAAACACCCGGACGTATCCTCCCGCTTTATCCTGAACAGGAACCCACCGAAGCACCCATGCCCGGTGAGAACCTGCGTCAGGCGGAAGGTGAGGACGCCGTGACGCCTCTCTATCCACTCCTCAAAGAGGGGACTTACCGCCGCAATTATGGCGTGCCCAGCACTGGGTTGCGACAATCGTACCCGCCATGTCGCCATGAGATCACACCGGAGCTCTGTCCGCCGTGCCGCGATTTGTCGCGGCAGCGGAGTTTCGCCCCGGCGTTTCGCATCCTCGCGCCACTCCCACATGTGGGCGAGGACCTTTGCCTCCAGATCCCATGGCGGCACTTTGGCAAGGAGGCTCGCTGCCTCGCAGGAGACCGTGCGGTATCCCCAGATTAACTGGATGGCCATGACCCTCTGGGCCGCACTCAACCGGCGCGCTGGGCGCAGCCTCAATGAGGGCGCCCACACCGGTGCCCTGACTTGCATGACTTTGAAGGCAAATTTAAAACGAAAATATAAATTCTCTTTATTCCCTGGGAATTTCGAAAAAAATTGTGACATAAATTTTTCAAATGGAGATTTTACTTAACTTGCTGTTCACAGGGGTCAGGGGAGTATCTTTAAATACTACTTTAGAGGTTCTCCTCTTTTTTGTTTAGGATGGGAAATCATCAAATCTCCGTAAAACTAAACTAATCTCTGGGATGAGAGTAGTATAGTTTTAATAAAACTCAAAACGTATGTGAAAAGATTTATATAAGAGACAATCAGAAGTGGATAATGAACAATTAATATTGTTTACTACGAAATACTGTGCCTACCGCAGAATTTCTTTGTAAACAATATTTTTTGTTTTTACTTCAGGTTCTAGAATCACCAGGCTGCTCAGTGAGCTTACTCTTGAGCCGGCCACGTATAACTGACCGTGTGAAAAGCAGTTCTCCCTTAAGTCTACCCTTGTTAAATTAAGTGTTTTGACTTGAGATTTCTTTATGGTCTTGTCAAAGCAGACTTTCAGGGGAAACTGCACTCTTTTGAACTCAAAGGGGTAGTTCGATGGCGTTAGATGTGTCCTCAGAATAAACACAGACTCCTCTCAGGAACAACGTGTCAGTATAGTTGCCTCGATAACATTTCGTTGCAATATAAACTCACAACCTGGTGTCATTGCATAATTTTGGCAGGTTTAAATTACGTAGCAACATAACTGGGCGCCAGCTCTACATTTTTATACGAGTACCTACATATGTGAGTTGAGAGACCGAGAGGCTTCAATGTGTTATGAAACTAAACCGGGTAATGTATGGCGTCATCATTGTTTATCACTCGAGTCCACTGATTTATAATTATTTTCAACTCCTTCGGACGATCTCAAAATAATTTAATAGATGATTGTGGCTTGGTCGTTATGTTTTACTTTAATGCATAAACCAAATCGCACTATTGCTCACTGAACGTACAGATTTATATGTTAGTGCGTAAAGTATGATAGTAGGTATGTATCCAATTAGTTTTTACTTATAAATTTGCATAGGTATGTATTAAAAAATAGTAAGTGTAGTTATTCAGTTTTATCTAATACAGAAACAAACGCGTTTTTTACATGTACTTCATCATCATCTGCCTATCCTTTTCCCAACTATGTTAGGGTTCGGTTTCTAGTCTTACCGGATGTAGCTGAGTACCAGTATTTTACATGGACCGACTACCTATCTGACCTCCACAACCCAGTTACTGGGTAATACCCCTTGGTAAGACTGCTTGTTTCGGGCTTTCGGCGACCCGTAGCGATGGTCTAAGATCTACGAAAGACAGCCGGGACCAACGGCTTAAAGTGCTTTCCGAGGCACAGAAGGGTCTTATTATGTAAAGATCCACGGACCAACCGCGGCAAGCGTAGCTTAACCTGAACGATCGACCCGTGCGGCTGTTATAATTTGCAAATATCCCTACTAATACATATTAAGTTTGTTTGTTACGCTTTCACGCGAAAACTACTTAACCGATCATCATGAAACCTTGTACATATATTCGTGGAGGTAATAAGAAGTGACATAAGATACAATTTTTAAGAAAAAAAAATTGCGAAAGAAAAAATTCGGTACGGGGTAAGTTTGAACCCCAAGAATGTACCTACATATGCCTATTTTTATTCCGAGATTTTGTCTCCGTCCACGATAACCGACATTTACGCGGACGAAGTCGCGGGCAAAAGCTAGTAATATTATAAAGCTGAAGAGTTTGTTTGTTTGATTGAACGCGTTAATCTCAAGCACTACTGGTTCGAATTGAAAAATTATTTTTATGTTGCGTAGCCTATTTATCGAGGAAGACTATAGACTATATAACATTACGCTACAACCAAGAGGAGCCGAGCAGTAATAAAAAATGTTGCAAAAACGGGAAAAATCGCAAGGGTAGTTCGACGCGACGGGAAGGGTCGGGGGAACAAAAAATTTAACGCGGACGAAGTCGCGGGCAGAAGCTAGTGAATTAATATCACGCACTATGGGAAGCCAGCGTGACATGGGACTTGTGAGACTTGCATTTCACCACTTGCAGAGCGGGGGACAAGAGGGGCTGTAATCTACCACATGGGCCCAGTACACGGTGGTAGATGCCACATGCCTTCGTAGTTTTGGTTCTAGGACATGCTGGTTTCCTCTCACCGATTTGAGAGCAGTGGTGATGGGATCGAACCTAGGACCGACAGCTCGTAAGTTGCAGCCGTTGTCACTAAGCCACCACCGCTCTTAGTTAAGCAGAATTCCAGGATTTATTGTAGCATTTTGCGCAATTTCACATTCTAGGAAAAGTGGAAAGTGGGATAGAATAGGTTTGGATAGGATTACGTGTGATTAATAAACTTACCTAGTATAACAAAATGTTTTCCACAAAAGACTTCCATTTTAATGTTTAGCGAAAATCATAATAAGAGTGTAGAGAAGGCAAATTCTTTTGTAATTACAAGTTTAATTACACTTAATGCTAATGAGATGAATTATTGGGCAGTTTATTTTTATGAGAATTCCACTTAAATTGGAAAGTAATTAGAAAATTAATAGCGATAATTTTATTGTCGGCTGTCGGTAATAATGAAAAACATCGATAGGAAACCGGAATGTCCCTATTCCGGTCCGGTTCCGGTTTCCGGTATATTTCTGAGGGTACTGCGTTGGATAGCCGACTCCAACATAGTTGGGAAAAGACTATCCTAATTGGTCAACTTTGTTCGTAATAACATACAATTACAGTCCCTACACTAGACGAAAATCTATATATATAAAATTCAAAGTCCTGAGTAACTGACTGACTGATATATCAACGCACAGCCTAAACCGCTGGTCCTAGAGACATGAAATTTAGAGGGTGTGTTCTTTGTGAGGAGTAGGTGTCCATTAAGAAAGGGTATTCTGAAATTTTATTCCTAAGAGGGTGAAATGGGGGGTTGAAATGGTGAATTTTTCGACATCCACGCGGGCAAAGCTGCGGGCAGTAGCTAGTTTAAATACCTAGGTTACTCAATAATTATTGTCGTTACACTATTAGTATTTATTTTTTTTCAAAGTAATCTCCATCAAAGCTTACGCATTTCCTCATACGTTCAAACCAGTCGTCGAACCACTCCTTCCATTTGACCTCGGATATTGTAGCACAGATTTCTTCCCAAGCATCCAGAAGTTCCGTATCAGTTGAAAACTTGCGACCTTTCAGTAGTTTTATCACACGGCGCCAAATCTGGACTATACGGGGGATGTTCCATAAGTGTGATACCCGATGACTTGATAAAATTAACAGTTTGCTGTGCACGGTGAGCCGGAGCATTGTCGTGATGCAGGAACCACGTACGCAAATGACTGTTTGGGCGCAAGTCTTTCAGTTTATTGAAAAGCGGCTGCAGGCAGTGTTCAGTGTACGAGCTTGCTGTTACAGTGCGTTGTGTATTTAATGGTATCGTTTTTATAATGCCGCGACGACCGAAAAAACAACAATCACTATTTTTTTAATCGATCGGGATTGCTTCGTGGTTGTCGGATAATCTTCTCCTTCAAACACCCAGATCCGATTCTGAGACTAAGTTGGAACATCATAATAATACAAATAGGTCTCGTCACCCGTCATAACAGAAAATAAATCACGAGACTTGCCGGATTCAAACTTTAAAAGCATCTTTTTGCACCAGTCTACTCAATGTGCCTTCTGTTCGTCACTTAACTTGTGCGGTACAAAAAGCGAACAATTTTTTTTCAAATGTGTCCCTGCAAATATTCTGAGAATCTCTTGCATTTGCACATAAGTGATTCGACGATCTTCCCGAACTAGTTTTTCCACAGCAGACACGGTTTCAGGAGTGGTAACGTCACGCGGTCACCCAGGATGTGGATCGTCTTCTAAGCTAAAGTCGCCTCGATCGAATTGTTTGTACCACCTTTCGATAGTCCTTAGAGACGGAGCATTAGCACCAAATATCCGTTCCATCTCTTCGTGGCACTGTTGCCTAGACAGATCCCGTCGAAAGTTGTAAAAAATTATCGCTCGAATTTGGGGTCTCGAAAGCGAAACCATACTTTTAGTTTTAAAGTGTGCACTTCAAACAAAAATGAACCGATAACTGGCTAAAGTTTGTGAGTAAATGTAATGATCTGCGTACTACACGCCAATGTTTGGATTATGTATGTATGAACATGTTTGAATATCAAACGACAAAAAATTTTGAGTGACCTACGTATAAGAATCTGCCTTCCCCATAAAGAGTACAGAGGCAATGTTATGTGAATTCAAAATTTGAGCCTGCTCTGGTGGTCGAGTGGTCTAATCCGCTATTACTGATCATGAGGTCCTGGGCTCGAGTTACAGATAAGAAAGGAAAATACGTTTATTTGCGGTAAACATGACGTAAAGAAAAATGAACACAACAAAATTATATAAAAAAAGCTGGGCAAAATATGCGTCAAATCCACGCAAAATGGCCATCGCTCAGCATAATACTACGACTCTATGCGAGACATAGCCCCAGCGTTGGTTTTCAGCGACAGCCAGCGCTGACGTGTGACGTCGAACGGTGCAGCAAATCGTGAGTAAAAAGAAGTAACAATACTCAAAATCAAAATCAAAATCAAAAGTCATTTATGCCCGGTTTCTGAAGTTTCAAGATAAACTCTCAACAACTATTCATTCAATAAAGTTATGCATAAGATAAACGTCGGCTAACTGTCACTGCGTTTCTGAATACAAAACAAACCATTCAATAACTATGAAACTGTCAACTAGTTTATTAGATGCCGCTAGATGGGTCTGTTTATGAGATTGCATCTAAAATTGATTTTTATTATTGAAATGGTCTTTAAAACTAGTTTAATAAACAATGTATTTTTTTTTCAAGGCTAAATAACTGGCTTAATATTATTTTAGTTAAAATATATAAAGTCGTTATTTTATATTTATGGGTAAAACCTTTTTTTCTATTGTCAGTACTCAGTTCATTGTTTATGATTCCTGATATTAATTTTACTTCGCTGTCAGTTACATGTCTTTCGAATCGTTTGCGCTTAATCCATTCTTTTATATCATCATCATCATCATCATTTCAGCCGAAAGACGTCCACTGCTGGACATAGGCCTCCCCCAAGCACCGCCACCTCGACCTGTTCTGTGCCTCTCGCATCCAACGCATTCCTGCGGCCTTCACCAGGTCATCGGTCCATCTTGTGGGAGGCCTTCCAACGCTACGTCTTCCAGTACGCGGTCGCCACTCCAGAACCTTCCGACCCCATCGGCCATCTGTTCTGTTGTTCTTTTATATAATAATAACATAATAGAATCTGGAAATCGTAGTAAACATTTTACTGAAAGAGACAAGATGCTTCTTTGTAGAGCCAAGTTCATATGTGTATTTTTATTTGTTTCCCCATTATACGTACATAATTGTACAATATGACAATTTTCCAGTTTGAAATATTTATAAAAACGAAGGTTAGCAACCTAAAATATTGCTCCAACAATAACCGACGGGCATGGTTTCCTTCAGAGGAAAGGGGTTGATCAACAGAGTCTATTACGATTTCTTGTTCAGAAGCAGAATCAAGTGTTAGTTATCAGTGAATTATTTTGCATTAGAGTTATACCTATAATGTAACACAACTGTTGCAACAATTACAGCTAATGTGTGATCTAATTTTTACCGTAATTTTAGAGAGGCATTGAAATTTTCTTTTCCACACATCAAATGTTCTTTCAACTGTGTTTCTGGTCTTTATTTGTGCTTCATTGTAACGTTTTACCGCATTTGTAGCTGGATTTAAGAATAGTGTCATCATGAACTTTCTACAAGGATAAGCACTGTCTTCCATGAGGTGACCATCTATCTCATTATTATCGAGTCGCGCTCGTAGGAATGAGTTATGATACACGGTACTGTCATGCAACGAGCATCTATATCACGAATGTATAACTTTGCATCACATACAACTTGTACATTAATAGAAAAGTAACTGTTGGGGTTTATATCCTGAATTATTTTTAACTAAAAGCTTCCGATGATTTAATAGTTGTATTCCGTGCAAAGACAAGATGAAGAAGAAAAAATAACATAAAGTGTACAACGTGGTAGGTACTTATAAAATAAATTCTTAAAAACTAAATGTTCATGCAATGAGCCGTATTTGTGCATTATTGCTCAACAAACTTGATTAGGCGTTTGATTAAAAGCGAGTTGATTTGAAATGAAACGTCAAATAAAGTTATGGAACCGATAAACGCCGCACATTGGTCAGATAAAATAATCTAAGTTTAAACGGAGTTTATCTTACATTGCGGTGTTCGGAAACGCAAATTGTCAAGTTATCGAACCAATAGCGCTAATGAATAGATAAACTACCGATAAGAGTAGTTCAGAAACCGGGCATTATTCAAACTAGGCTGAGAGTCAGCACTTTTTGAACGTCAAAGTTACAAAAGACAGTCCCCCCAAAACGCCCGCCCTTCGACACTTCCTCACTAAATCTCAAAGTCAGAAATTTGGTATTGTGTTTTTCCGTCTGAAATTTTTCAGTCACATCCCGGAGTTTGGATGACTGACTGGTTGATGACAATAGGCTTGCCCCTTATTACATGGGACCTAAACATAACTGGCAAAATGTCGTTGTACTTATCTACTATAGGAGACATCTCTACCTAACCCGTCAAGAATTACAAGCGTGTGTTTCGTTATGTAAAAATGTCAACAATTACAGACCTATTGTTCCGTTATGTAAAAATTAAAATCGATACAGACATCAGGCAACTCGACCCATAAAAGTTGAAATGAATAGAAAAAGCCAATATAAGGCAGGTGTTCAATTTACGCAATAGTTGCGTGCCAAGATTTAGGCCCGAGGTAATTTCATAGGGCGCAAGTCTATTAGGCTCGACCATTTACAGTGTCATTCAAATGCCTCTGTCACGGAAGGAACCCAGGAAACCGTTCGGGTCCATTCAAAATGGAAGCATTTACACCGTCTGGGCTAGTATTTGTATGAATAGGAGTTAATAGTTTTGAAGATTGTTGTTAGTCAGTAGCTCGAAAATCTGGTACCCAGTTACTCGTTTGTGGAGGTCTAATAGGAAGTCGCTACATGTAAAATACTAGTACAAAGCAGCATTAATTACAAATTATACATACAGACTTTCCTCTTCAATCACTCTGTCTATTGATGGAAAATTAATGCATTAAAATTCGTTGAAAAGTTTAAAAGAACAAAATGAACGGTGCGTCCGTTCATTTTGTTCTTTTAAACTTTGGAAGCAACTTTGCTTTATAGTATTTAAAGAAGGGTATTTGTTATATAAATATACTTTTAGAAGTATTTTTGTCGTGCCCGACAACTAGTCTTACTAACAGCACCCCTAGCCAAGTTGATAATCTGCAATCGTTAACGCTAGTCGGTCACGTGGTTAGAACAAACGAATAGAAAATTCGTAGCCAAGTGAACATCGTTCAAAATGATAGAATGATTTTTTATCGTTTCTACAATGTTCAACGCTACATCCTTTGTTATAATGTGTCGTTTTTCTACAAACATTGTTAGAACGAGCGGCCGACTCAGGCGCGTCAACATGGCTACCAACTTATCGTTTTCTACAATTGCTGATACCGAGCCGTTACCGATTGGAGAACGGAATTCGACACAAAACTGTTGTGACTTGGGTAGGGGGGCTGGTATTGTATTAGCAGCAACGAATATTGGTGGTCAGATATGCAGGTGCTCCATGTGAATTATTGGTATTCTGCTGCAACCGGTTTGACTTGAAGCTGACCCCAAAATAGTTGAGAAAAGAATGGACCTCATCTTCATTTCAGCCGAAAAACATCCACGGCTGCACATAAGCCTCTCCCAAGCACCGCCACTTTGAACGGTTCTGTACTTCTCGCATTCAACGGATTCCTGCGGCCTACACCAGGACCTCGTGCCTCACCGTGGCCTTGACCGCTATCATAGCCAAGGGTAGGTCAGCCGCCGGGCACTAGGGGCCGTTTTTTGTTTGTGCTTGTCATTATTTGGGGGCTTGCCATAATCACCACGCTTGGCAGGCGAGTTAGCGATCGCAGTATGGTATTGACAAAATGCAAAGAGAAATGCTGCCACTTCTCTAGTTAGTCCCTTAGTTTTACGATACCTACAGAAAGAATGGGATGATGCTATACTTTACGTCCGGCAGCACACGGTACGGATGGACATGGTGATTTTTTTTATGACAACTATATTGACAGGCTATATAAATGATTGTGTGATGTTACATACCGGTGTTACAGGCGGCTTATAAAACGGATATTCATACGTAACGACTACGCCTTATGTCAGAAATCCTTTAACCTTTTTGCCTTTTGACCCTTTTTGAACTCTCGCTGGTCAATAATGCCTGTAGCAATATGAAAAGGTGACCCGTAGTATATATTTTAAAGAAAATGAGCTATTTATGTACGAGTTTTTGGATGAAAGAAATAGAAGTACCTACATAGAGAAAATAAATTTATGTTGGATCGAAGGAAAGTAATTAGTCTATTTATGTAGTTGAATTTAATTGGATAGCACAAAAATACACTTTTACAATAATGTATTAAATAAGTTGCGCTTACCATCGTCCGTTTGCCGTCTTGCCATTCATTCTGCCTTTCACTCGCGTCTCACTCTTTTCATTCCTCATACCGTGTTACCATTCCATTCACCGTATATCCCCACATGTATTTAGTACAGTAAAAGGCACACAGTATACAGCAGAAAAGTAAATGAATAATAAGTGTAAAGTGCGATCTAGAAAGTAGCACTAAATTGTGCCTCACGGCTGCGCCAAAAAGGTCCCATTCAACCAATATGTCAGACAACTAGTGCCTGGTGCCAAAAGACGTCAACTGCTGGACAAAGGTCTCCCCAAATTTTGGGGGATTTGCTATAATCGCCACGCTTGGCAGGCAGGTTGGCGATCGCAGTATGGTGGTGAAATGCATAGAGAACGCTGCTGCCCATTCTCTAGTAAGTCCCTTAGTCGCCTTTTACGACACGTAACACGGAACGTAAAACGTAGCCAAATAATTACTTGTTTTACCTGCACACTTTTTGTATCCTGTCTTACTGAACATTATTTACCTACATGTCGGGGATTTTATGGCTTGATTTTTGGATATTCTTGAACAGTCGTGTTTACAAGCATGTTGATTCGCACCTTCTAGTGAACAGGTTGAACCGTATCTTGTAGACCGTAGAAGCGTTATTGTACTCTAGTTGCGGTGAAATAAACGAATCATCCGTAATACGTGGACTTATTTGAACCACTGATCCAACGTTAAGAGTGTACTACGCCAGCTCGACAAATGGATGTGCGAATAACACTTGTGCGACAAAACAATACTGCGACTCACCATAGTTCGAATGCACGCTTGTGCGACACACTGAATTCAGTCGTTTCTGGCACTCGCCGGCCGCTGCCGCGGCACCGCTTGCTTTGCTCGCTCGGCTCGTGCGTAGGAGGTCATAGTTTTGGCCTAACCTAACCGAGTGTAATAAGTGAGCTCGAGTGTGTCGCACAAGCGTTCGAACTATGGTGAGTCGCAGTACAATTTTGTCGCACAAGTGTTATTCGTACATCCAATTGTCGAGCTCACGTAGTACACCCCAACGTTAACGTTAAGGTTAACTTACGCTTGCCGCCGTCGGTTCGTGAATAGATGGTCATCCATCCATTTGACAGTCATCACGGGTAGTCAGAAGCCCAAAAGTCTGACAATCAATCTTACCAAGGGGTGTCATGTTACCCAGTAAGTGGGTTATGGATGTCAAATCAAATCAAAATATTTTTATTTCACATAAGCCTACAAGGACACTTATGAAACGTCAGAAGCTAGGTACACGGTTCCAAATTGTTGATTCCTATAGAGAAGAGCCGGCAAGAAACTCCACGGTTACTCTTTTAAAAATAATTGGCTTTTACAATGTTTTTAAATTACAGTGTTAATAGGTATGCGAGAACAGAGTAGGACTGTCAACAAGTACTACTAAAACTATCAACCAACCAGGTACTTAACAAAATAGAAAATTGTCTACAGTCTACAAGGCTTACAACATTCTCACATTCACAAAATATAAAAGAATTTACTAAAATTATAGTGTAAATAAATGTATACAACAAAAGATGTGAGATAGGCAAAATGTAACGTTGTATTGAAGTGATAACTTCTTATGGGAGGGTAAACCGCTTCGTTACATAACGCGTTACGGCGCCTGCCTGTCTGGCTTTCCTTTCTCTCAAGCATACGGCTGCGGTGTTTAGTGTGCGATAGACATATACTGTTGACAGTGAGCATATAACCTAAATCTATCACCGTTTTTAAAAGTGATTATAAAAACAATATCAATATTAAATAGTTCAAATTAGATTAGTTTAAAGTTTATCAGTTCTGTCGGGAGTTCCGAGACGCACACGTTTTTAGGGTTCCGTTGCCAAATGGCAAAAAACGGAACCCTTGTGTCCGTCCGTATGTCACAGCCACTTTTTTCCAGAACTATAAGAGCTATGCTGTTGAAACTTGGTAAATAGATGTATTCTGTGAACCGCATTAAGATTTTCATACTAAATAGAAAAAGAAAAACAATAAATTTTGGGGTTCCCCATACTTAGAACTGAAACTCAATTTTTTTTTTCCATCAAACCCGTACCTGTGCGATATCTATGAATAGGTCTTCAAAAATGGTATTTGAGGTCTCTAATCATAGGTCATTTTTTTCTAAACTGAATAGTTTGCGCGAGATACACTTCCAAATTGGTAAAATGTGTGTCCCCCCGTAATTTCTAATATAAGAGACTGATAAAACTAAAAAAAATATATGATGTACATAACCATATAAACTTCCACCGGAAAGTTGTTTGAACGAGATCTAGTAAGTAGTTTTTTTTTTAATACGTCATAAATCGTAAACCGCAATTTACCTTTCATTCAATCAATTCAAATATAAAAATTAGAAAATTAAAATTTCATAAACATAAACCTTATGCATACACCGAGAATATCTCCAGGTTTGTACGGAACCCTCGGTGCGCGAGTCTGACTCGCACTTGGCCGGTTTTTTATATTTCGTTCGTTTCGATTCGTGAAGCTGAAGATGCAGCCCCGTGGAAAAAAGTTAGTCAGCGCACATGATGCCAGAGACCAGCACAGTTACTCACTACTGTTTGATACGCTTCCGAACATCAATCAGTGTTATCAAATCAAATGACTGTAGACAAACCTATAACCCGAAAACATGGTCAGTTAAAATCAATAACACGACCGCCGTTCTTCCTGCGATATGATGTTGGGAACAAGGCAAATTAGTAATTAAAAATGTGTCATTTTCAATTCGACTAGTCGAAAGATTGATAGTTTTTTCTGTAAAAATCTGTATAAGTTCCTGCAAAGCAATACCGTATTAGAAATAAAAAACGAATGAAAAAGTAAAATAATTTTTATTGGCACCAGGTACTTCAAATAACACATTTTCCAGCTGGTCACCAGACCGTAAGACATTAGTCAAATTCGATTTTTTCCATATAGTTGGAATTTTCAAATTGAGAACGATAGCGTTCATTCTTCTATATTTGATGCAAGGACCCAATCGCCGCATTTTGGTTACGTTTATGCACCTTAAGACACATGCGTTGAAATAAGTTTCTGCGTTATGTCCGCATGCAGGGTAGAATACTCGGGGGCACGTACAGTTTTTTAGATTTTCAATGTCAGTCATCGTGTCATATTGGCGCGGTAGTTCATAGGGATCAATAAGAGCGTACTTGTTTTTTACTCTTTCGTAAAAACCGGCTCTCAATCTTGCTTGAACGTGGTGATGAAGATCTGTGACAACATAAATTAATAATGTTATATTTGAAGAGCTACATCGGGGAATCAAAGGGTTTATCTAATTTTTGAAGTGAAAACTTCTTTAGCGGCGTTGTGCACTTTTTTGTAATGGGTAAAAAATGTTAAACTAGCGTCAGGACACGTGACCTGATCGAAAATTCGTAAGACGGACGGAGAGTAGACAGCCGGCGCGGCGTAGGAGAGGAAGTATCCCCCTCTCTTTCTACGGTGCGGCGAAAATGTATGCCTGCGCCTGCTGTTTCGTTTAGGCGGCACAGGACGCTTGCGCGAATGTTCGTGTGTTTTTATGTTACAGCGTGCCACGCGCATCCATGGATGGTGACAGCTGATGGCTCGACCGTCTGTGTAGTTGCCGTCGTCGAAATTATGGATGGAAGTTGATTTTTCTGAGAGAGAAACTTTTTAATGTAATATAAATTGTCATGTTTCTGGACGATAGCGCAATAAATAAATATTGTATTGTACCACATAAATGATAGTACTTTTATACTGATAACTAAAGCAATTCGTGCAAAATTATTCCCTAACCATTCCAAAATATCAAAAATGCACAACGTTAATATTCAAGTTTTCACTTCTGCCGGCACTCCCGCAGTGCATAGAATAGAATAGAATAAAATAGAATAGGTCTTTATTTGCTTAGAATGTAGGTACATATAAATAAGTTGTTAAATTAAATAATGGGATCCATGTACATTCTGCCTTAATATAGCATGCAAATGTCTTACAAAGTAGAGAATAATAAAAATAAAATATTACAAAAAATTATCATTTAAGAAGTCCTGCACAGAATAATAACATTTATCTACAAGTAACTCTGTGAAACGTTTTTTAAATTTGCGCAACGGTAAGTTTTTAATTCGGTCAGGTATTTTATTAAAGATTATAGGAGCCATACAAATTACATTTCTTTTTAATAAGCTTGTCTTATATACGCCCGTGCATAATAGGTTCTGGTATTGAGATCTCATAGGTGTACTTCGTTTTCTAGTTTCTATTAAAGTTGCAAATAGACCTCGATTAGTTATTACAAATATTGCTAACTCAAGGATATAAAGGCATGGGAAGGTTAGTAATTTCTGAGACTTAAATATAGGTACGCAACTGTCTGTCACTCCCAAACCAAATATAGCTCTTAGGCAGCGCTTTTGAGCTTTAAAAATGCTTTCTCTTTCACTACAATGACCCCAAAATATTATACCAAATCTTAAGATGGAAACTACTAGACCATGGTAAGCCACTAATACTGTCGGTAAATTTACTTTTGTAGACAAATTATGCAACATAAACGCGGCTGTGCTTAAACGTTTACATATTTCTTCTGTTTGTGGCTTCCAAGTTAGCTGGCTGTCAATTATGATTCCTAAAAATTTTGTGCTGTTAACTTGTTCCAAAGTTTGACCATTGTAATTTATATCCATACCTCCCGTGGATATCCGTTGGTAAAATTGCATGATTTTCGTTTTTTGGAGATTAATTACTAAATTATTATTGTCGAGCCAATTTATTAAACTACTAATTGTATTGTTAATGTCATTTATATATGATTCTTTATTGATACATGAAACAGTTGTTGTGCTATCATCTGCAAACAATATCATAGGATAAATTATATGACGTGGCAAATCATTTATATACAATAAAAATAATAATGGTCCGAGGACGCTGCCCTGCGGGACACCATACTTTATTTCTCTAAAAGATGATAAATATTTTAATTCCTTTCTAGATCCTAAACACAAGCTAGATATCTCCGTACATTGACGTCGACCTTTTAGGTACGTTTTTATTAAATTAAGAGCACTGCCACGAATACCGTACGCGTAAAGTTTGGTTAGAAGGGTATCGTGGTCCACACAGTCAAAAGCCTTCGACATATCGGCATATATTGCGCATACAGGTGTTTTAGAGTCTACTTTTGGCATTATTTTATGGAGAAAGTCGAAAATAGCCATATTGATGTTTTTATTTTTTCTAAAACCCTTTTGTTCGTCACATAGTATGTGGTATTTTGTGAGAAAATTGTACAGAGATTCATAGATAAGTTTTTCTATGACCTTTGAGAAGATGGGAATTAGCGCAATTGGTCTATAGTTTGCCATGTCGTCTTTATTATTCTTTTTATGTAGTGGTTTAACAATGACAGTTTTTAGACTTTCTGGAAATACTCCAGAGTTTACGCTTACGTTAAAGATATGAGCAAGGGGCTCAGCAATACAGTTAGAAACAAATTTTACAACTGAGGTTGAAATGCCATCATACCCAAAACTCTTTTTATTTTTTAAGTTTTTTATTACACGCGTGACATCTTGAGGTACAACTGGAGTCATGAATATTGAATGTGCGTTGCCATTTATGTTAATTGTTTCACCTGACGTATGTTTTGGTTTTCCAGAAATCTGGTCCGTAAAGAAATTATTGAATGATTCGGCTATTTCACTAGGGTTTGATATTATTTTATCTCCTTTTTTTATTTGAGAAATAGGTTCTTTTGCAACTTTATTATTATTAATAATCTGCCAGGCAGTTTTAGATTTATTTTTAGAGTTATTGATTAAGTAGCTATTCTGAGCTTTCTGGGTTAGTTTAATATTTTTTTTAAATCTCCTTGAATAATTATTAAATGTGCTTTTATTTTCACAAGTCGGTTTTAGTCTCTGTTGCCACAATAATTGTCGTTGTCGTCTGCTACAAATTCGTATCCCCCGAGAAACCCATTTTAATTTCTTCTCAGATTTTATAGTCACCCATTTTTTAGGGAAACAGAGATCATACAAAACCAGAAAAATTTCCAAAAAGTTATCATAGGCTTTGCTCGAATCCTCTGTGCTATATACATCAGAAAATGATAGGCTTTGGAGGTGTGTTCTAAATTTAATAAGATTTTCTTTAGTTATGTCTCGTCTTAATGTTCGCCACGATTTAATTAGCCTGGTTTTATTAACTTTTATTTTTATTATTTGAGCTGTGTGGTCAGATAATCCAAAATCGATTGCTTCATGTTGGCAGCCTTGCTTAAAATTATGTGCAAAATTGTCCAAACAAGTACTACTTATAAAACGTGTCGGTTGATTAATTTCTAGTTTGAGGTTGTGGCTCCGAAGAAAGCATTCAAAATCTAACGTCATTCTATTCCTGTTTAAAACATCTATATTAAAGTCTCCACGCAAAATTACTTTTTTGGAAGGTTTGATACACACTTTTTTTTAAAATAAGATCTAAGTTTTCGTAAAACAAACTTAGGTTACACCGTTTAGGAGGTCTATAAACACATATTAAAATAGTTTTTTGTAAAGGTATTTCAACGGCACAGCATTCTATAATTCCTGATATCGAGCATTTCATTATGTCAGGTAGCTCTTTATACTCATGGCCAACTCTTATAAGGATACAGGCACCACCACGTTTGCTATTCTGCCTAGCATAGTATGCCGCTAACTTATAATTAGGTAAATATAACAATTTTTCTTGGCCTGACATTATAAAATGCTCGGTTATACATATTACGTCCACAACTTTCTGATTACTTAACAGTTCTTGAATGTTAATATTTAATAAGTCTGATTTATTTAGAAGTCCAGCAATGTTTTGGTGTAGCACATACATATAATCAAAGAAAAAACTCACAACTCGAAGACACGGTGCTAATATGTTCATTAGCAATACCTTCACATTCTGTGGATGAGCTCTCAGATATAATTAGTAGTAAGTTGCGAAATATATTTCGCATTCCACGATCGTTTATCTTTCTATTGACTTTTGAAAACATTGTAAAATCATAAAGTAAATCCAGATTAGAGTCAAATGCAGTGGCGTAGTCATACGTTTGTAAATCAAGGTGTAATAAATTGTTAAAAGTCTCTATACGCCAATTAAACATAGTTGAGTAATTACTTAATTTAAAGGTGGGAACACATAAAATAACATTTGTATGCTTAATCTCTTCTAGTATCTTCCTTACTTCTATTATTATTTCCTCATAGTTATTAGTTTGTTGAAAATCTTCCTCTCCAACCAAAATGATACAATGATCATTCATCGTGTAGTCCATAAGTTTTAGATGTAGGTTACTAATAAGTTGTAATAATCCACAGTTTGGTGAGATGTAGTGACATATCTGATAGTTCTGAAATGTGTCGTGCAACCCGTCGTTTTTTTATAAGATAAGATAAGATAAGATAAGATAAGATCATTTATTTGCTTAAAACATGGTATACATAGGTGTTGTTATAAAAATAAGATCATACATGTTTAGCTTACAATTAAAGCATGCAAATTTAGTTGAATAATAAAATATGAATTTAAATACACTTATGTCCAAAAAAATCCTTAATATTATAGAAATTATTTTCATTCAGCCATTCATATAATTTAATTTTAAATAACCTGCAATTTAATATTTTTAATACATTTGGTAATTTGTTGTATACACGTACACACATAGCCAGGCAGCTTTTATTATATTTTGCTGATCTAGGGAGCTCGTCTAGTACAAGTCTATATTGGTCACGCCGACTTCGAGAATTTATTTCCTCTGCTGTTTTGAATAATTGTTTATATTTCCTAACAAACATACATGCTTCATACAAATATAATGAAGGTAACGGTAGCAAACCAAGCTTCTTAAATAAAGGTTGACATGATTCGTCAGATGGAATCCCATATATGGCTCGTAAACATTTCTTTTGGGCGACAAATGCTCTATTGTAGTCAGTACTATTTCCCCACATAATTAATCCATACCGTAACGAGGACTCAACATATGCACGGTATGACATCACAGCCGTTTTTATGTTTGTTACCTTTCTAATCTGTCTGAGAGCGTATACAAATTTATTAATTTTATTACATACATTATCGACCTGAGCTTTCCAGTCTAAATGTTCGTCAATAACTACTCCTAAAAACTTAGTATTTGTCACTTGTGTAATTTGTGGTATGTCCATTTTAAAATTAAATTTATTTTGATGAGATTGATTAAATTGTATATATACAGATTTTGTAAGATTAATAGATAAATTATTGTTATTTAAGTAATTAATTAGATTGTTTATTGTAGTATTTATGTCCGCTTCATGATCAGTAATTGATTTATTTTTTTTATCGGTAGTAACAATTATGGAAATATCATCAGCAAAAAGAAAGCACTTATGATTAGTCACCTTTACGATGTCGTTTATGTAGAGTATAAACAAAATAGGACCCAATATGCTACCCTGGGGAACGCCGCGTTTTACAATGTTATATTCAGACGAGAATTGTGTCATGTCTCTACTTTCATCAAGTTTAGTGACAGTGACCTTCTGTTGTCTGTCAGTTAGATATGACGATATCCACTGAAGCGGCAATCCTCTGATTCCGATGGCCTCTAATTTGTTTAATAATATATCATGTGAAACTAGATCAAATGCTTTTGATAAATCAAAAAATAAGCCTGTCGTCAGCTGATTGCCATTGATATTGGTCAGTATCGTTTTCAAAAGTGAAAAGATGGCTAAAGACGTGGACTTGTTTTTTTGAAAGCCGAATTGCTCTTTTCGTATAATATTAAATTTCTCACAATAATTCATTATTCTTTGATACATGCATTTTTCAAATATTTTTGACAAGATGGGTATTAGTGTTATGGGGCGATAATTATTTACATCCGCTTTATCACCCTTTTTAAATATCGGTTTAACAATAGATATTTTTAGTATATTAGGAAACACTCCTTGTGAAAAAGACAGGTTAATTAGATGAGTCAACACTCCACTTATTTCATCGACACAAGACTTAATAATTTTGGTGTTGAGTTCATCGTAACCTTCAGAATTGGTATTTTTCAACGATAGTATCAGTCGTTTCACCTCACTTTCGGACATGGGTGTGAGAAACATCGAATTAGCAGTTAGGGTTTCACTGCGAGAATTATTTGTACAAGTTTGTGTAGGGATAGAATTTGTATAGTGATTATTAAAGGCGGTGGCTATTTCTACTGGTTTTGTGAGTATTGTGTTGTTAATCTTAATGTGTTCAATAGTGTCTTTAGGGTTAGCATTGTGTATTTCGTCTTTTATAACTGCCCATGTGGCCTTACATTTCTGCCCCCGATAGAAAAAAAGACGCATCTAACATTTTTTCCAGATTTGAGTTATATACATTGCTGGAATCAGAAAAAAAAGGCGCATCTGCCTGTATTTTTAATATTTTTCTAACTTCCTCCAGTGCGGTTTTAGCACAATAAAATAGGGCGCTTCTGTTCATTTTTTAAGACCCGATTGAAGAAGAAAAGACGAATTTATGTGAAACTTAATTAAAAAGTCGCATTTATGTAGATAATGTCCTTATACTTTATAGTTTTTTTTTTAGTTCAGTAATATAAAAGGCGCATATTTGTCCCTATTTCTATGAAGAAGTAAATAAGACGCAAATAATCATTTGCGTCTAACGTGCTAATAAAACACTGCTTTCACATTAAGAAAAAAACACCACATCTGACTACTTGCGCCCTATTTACTTCGTAAAATTGTTTTAACATAGGCGCAATTACCATAAGCGTCTTAATACGTTGCGTTGAATAAAAAATACAATATGATACTTGATAAATAAAGGCGCATGTGTGCAGAAACGTCCTTTTTTCTTAGAATTGTGAATCAAGGGAAGATTACGCGGGGGTCGGGCGGGGTATGTTTAGTACGGCGGCTGAGGTTTTATGTCTGTTGCGCCCGAGTGTTGTAGGAGCACGACGTGATGCGGTCGCGCAATATTTCGCAGCGTGATTCGTCATAACGAAGTAAGTAGTAGTACCTATTTATAATTTAAAAAGTTTGTTTGCTGCTTGTGTGTGCAATTTTATTCAATCGTAGTGTACTAAATAATAATATGAATTGTTAAAGACTTCTTATGATAAAAAAAATATATATTGGATGACATTTTTTTAACGTCTTGAAAAAAAATTGGTGTAATAGGTGAACGGAGTAGAAGCCTTTGGCATAGAAATTTGTATTATTTTTATTTTTGAATAACATGCAATGAAATTGATCTAGCAATAAATACTACACATTTAAAGTAACATTTTCATACTAGAACAACAAAAACAGAAATTTGGAAAAAAAATCTATCGAAACTCAAATCATATGCACCCTACTCAATGCGCGGCATGTATCAATGATTTCGTAGCGCGGTCCTACCCTTTGAAGCTGGCCAATAGGCGGCCTAATTGATCTTTCGCAGGCGCACGAGCCGCACACGCATCCCCGTCCACCCGCGTTCCGCGCTCCCTTACTCACCTGCGATTAATCTGAAGGCCTTCTATTCTAGGTACACAACACACCATATGAAGGTCGAGACGGTAAAAAATGTCATCCGGTATGTCTTAGTAAAATTAATAAATTAAAGTAAGTACTTCATTCGGATTTAGATTGTTTTAGGTACTTACATTTTAAAATTTCTTTGAATAACATTAATAATAAATTAGTGATACATATTACTGAAGTAAGGTTTTATTTAGTTATTTTTATTGAATTGTGTGAGTTTTTTGTGATCACATTTAATATTCGTTTAATAAAAGTAACGTTTGATCTGCGTTATATCGCTTGCACATTAAGTGTTTACTTAATGTGCTATAATTAGGTACGCCTTTTTAGTACATTCTAACACTATTGACTGTTGTTACAGGTAAAACTAACATGAAAAAAGGTCGATGCTTTGAGTTACTTACTAAAGCTTTAGCTTCCACAAGTACAGAAACTACAAATAATACTGCAGTATAAAATACAGAGGGAATTTAGCTGTATCCCTTAATTAACGACCAACACCCTTACCAAATAAGCCATGGTGAAGAAATTACCCACGTCTCTACAACTGGCAGTATCGTTCCGGATAAAGACTGCGATAATACCACCACTGCAGCTACTATCAGCAGCAGCAGCAGCAGTTCAACAGTAAATGAATTTGATCTGATATAATCAGTCAGTTACTTTCTCTTATGCCAGATAACCGAAGGGCGTTTTGGCGAAATTTGCCAGTTAATGAAAACTCTGTCGTTTTGATTAACGAATATGAGGAAGATGTTAACAAATAGGCACACAAAGCAACAGTGAAGCTACATTTACTTTGCTGGTTAATGCTATCTGTTTAGATTTTATAGGTTAGACAATATTTTTCCATAAAAGTAATTTTTGTACTTATTTTTAAGATTTGTCCGAGGATTGATAATTGTCTGTGATCTTACGGTAAAGTTAGATTTTAAGAGAATCTAGAGGCAGTTAAGACTGATGTTTTTTAATATTTTGATATTGATTTTTAAAATGTTTTTACTTTGATATTTTAGTCATATAATTATCATAATATTGTTTGTACTTATAGTAATGGGATTATTAGCCTAAGAATGTTATTTTTTATGACGTCTTTGTTATAATTTATGAGATAATTACAATTAGATCTGTATCTATTTAAGACTGATTACGCATAGTTCTAACTTTTATTAAATTACAGTAAATTGATAGCATTTTTGTTTATGTGGGTCAAAAGACTTTAAAATAAATACTTGATTATATCAATTGTATTTTATTTACAAATAATAAATTAGGCTATGGCTTATATAACCACGAACCTACTGTACTATTTCAGGTACCTTATATAAAAGGATTATCAAATAATTTTAGAAACATTTTATCCAAGCCAAGGATTATCTACATACATTCTAATTATTAAGAAAAAAGGCGGAAATACCTATATGCGCCCATTTTTGTTAAAATCATACACTAGATAGATTAACTAAATACTTAGAAGAAAAGTACATCTAAAAACATTTGAATTTTAAAGGGCGCATCTAGCCATTTACGTCTATTCAATTAAGTATGTAATATTTTTCTTCATTTTTTATGCTAAGATGAAACTATTTTTCATTAATTTTATTAATATAGTTAATAAATTCATATTATTAATTAAATCAAGTTAAAGCTTATTACAGTGGGCATTATTTTAAATTTTTAGTATGTAAATATTTTAATTTAGTCGAAGACAGCAAACGATTTCCCGTTTCATTCATTAAAACATTTATTTCTCCGTTTTAACTTTTTGTTAGATACGTCTTTTTTATTATCGGGGGCAGATTTGTTGTCATTATTATTCATAAATTTTATGTTAGCATTCCGTTTAGCATTGTAGATACATTTTTGTAGTAGATTAGAATATGTAGTGTATCTAGTCCTGTTTTTAAAATTTTTATTCTTGTAGTATTGGTATCGTAGGAAGCGTTTTGTTTTAGAACTATGTTTTAGACCCTTACTTATCCACTTTCGTTTTATTTTATTATTAACATTAATTTTTATTCTCACTTTTGGGAAACAGAGATTGTAAAGTAGACATATCAATTCATGGAAACAATTGAATGCTTTATTAGCATCGTTTTCCATGTAAATGTCCGTCCAAGATAGGTTTTGTAAGCATTCTCTAAACTTATGCGTATAATCTAGGCTATAATCTCTTTTATAAATATTGTATATTGCGGGTTTTGTTGTTTGTAACCTTAGAGGGAAGCTTAGCATTTGTGCTGTGTCGTGATCAGAGAGATGAAGCGGTAGTACTCTTGCGATTGCGCCTGGTATATTGCTCAATATGTGGTCTATACAAGAAAGTTTTCGAGTGGCTACCTCAATATGAATTTTTACATTATGACTGTATGCTAGGTCTTGAAATTGTTGAGTGATTTTGGTTTTTTTCAAGGTATTAATATTAAAGTCACCTGTTAAAACTATGCGTGTTTTTGAATTGTATTTCTTGTATAGATAATGCAAGACACCATCGAGCTTAGTTAAAAACTGAATAGGATCAGACTGGGGTGTACGGTATACGCAAATAATAACTAATTTTTCATTTCCTAATTCTATGCCGCATGCCTCGAATGTATTTAGCGATGAAAATGTTTTTATAAACGGCAATTCTTTAAAAGTTAGACCCTTTTTGATGAGAATGCACGTGCCACCTCGGTGTTTTTCCCTGCAAAAATTTGTAGCCATTTCATAATCTGATAACTTAAGATAGTTCTCGTATCCTTTTTTAATAAAAGTTTCGGAGAGGCAAATCACTTGTGGGTCATTCTGCAAATCTCTCATTTCCTGTAATGTTAACTCCAGTAATTCCTGTTTAGAGAGAACACTAGCAATGTTTTGGTGGAGTATCCTAAAGTTGTGTGATATGGGTGTTGTGTTTTTAGGTACGAAAAAACGTATCGTTTTTTACAACTGGGGGAAAATAATATGGTATAGTACCTATTTTGTGTTTTTCAGAAGGAAACCGCGAATTTTCATTATGTACAGTTTGTCTACTGTTGACACTTTTGAAATAAAAGGGAATGGTCCCTTTTTTAGGTACATTAATTGTCTCCCTCTTTGGCAAAAAGCTTGATTTGCTACTCGTGAGATGTTTCTTGAGCTCGGCTGGATTCAAAAATTTTTGGTTATAATATTCGCAATCTATAATGTAATTTAATGTTTTGCAAATATCAGATAAGGCATGGTGTACGGAATTCGAGAAATGACAATTTTCATATATATGGACAAGACTATGGACACAGGGCTGCTGCATTTTTAATCGGCGTATAAATAGGAGACGGTTCTCAATTCGTTACTATTTTTCTTTTATAATGTTTGTTATCATAATCGCCAGGCTTTGCAGGCGGGTTGGCGGGTGGTAAAATGCAAAGAGAACGCTGCTGCTCATTTTCTAGTAACTCTCATAGTCCCCTCTTAAGACACCCACGGGAAGTTATGGGATGGTGTTAAACTTAACGTCCGGCACCACACTCAATGGCAAACCACGCCAAATTGGGGGAGGCATTTGTCCAACAGTGGAGGTCTTTCGGCTGATGATATTGAATGTTTGTTGCTACGTCCACAGATTTAAAAAATCTTACACAGATTTGAAGGGTATACTTTAGAGATTGGATCCATCAAAGCTAAGTTGAAAACTACCAATTACCAAATTTAAATGGGACCACATTGCGTTTGGTAATTGGTAGTTTTTGACTTAGCTTTGATGGATCCTAGTCTTTGAAAATCATTCAAAGGTCCAAACTAAAGGTACATTCGAGCGCAGTAGTCTAGGCGTCAAAATAACAGACCATATTCGTAATACGTAATACCAAACTGCACTCAAAACACAGATTGCTGACGTTCCTCAAAAAATGCTATGCTGAAGTGAGACTAGGCTGATGGCCCACAACCAAAATAACGACATCTGGAGCTCGGACACAGCCAGAAGGCGTCGTGAAAGACCACCCAGAAGATGGCGGGTGGAGCTAAAGAAAACAATCGACCAGTCATGGTCCCTGATCAAAGACCTGGGTTGAAAGAACTGGAACTCACTGAGAAATGCCGTTACCCAGAAGTAGGATTATTCAGGCTATTATCAGTTACACCTCTACTTACCCCATAGGGGATTTAGACGTGATTTTATAAACAAGATCTACCCAAATGTCCATTCTTTGGTATTGTTCGTCGAATCGTTGAGCTGCATTATTTCTGATAAATGAGTACTTATGGCTACTGATTGGACAGGTCCACTCAATCTGTGTGGTTTTTTCCTCTAGATACCAATTCAAACACCAATCTTGGTCTGCACATGTTCTGACTAAGATTATGTATGGAATTTAAAAGAGACTCTGACCTCTGAAACATTTTTCAGCCTTTCATCTCAAAGTAGTCAGATAGGAAACATCGACCTCATCTAGTATCTATATATATATATAAAAATGAATCCCTATTTCCCTTGGTCACGCCATCACGCGTGAACGGCTGGACCGATTTTTATGTCGTGTTTGTTATTGTTAGGAGAAGGTTCTTATGAAAGAAAAAAATTAAAAAATTGTGCGGAAAATTAGAAAATTTAGGAACAATTATTTAAGAATACTTGAACAATTTTTTTTGAATTTGATTAAATTCTTGAAGAATGCTATAAGTTAATAAACATCACGCTAGGGCCGTTAGGAAAATATACAGTAAAAAAGAACGCTAAGCCAAGAGATAGCACGAGAAGACAATGGGATGCTATTAGGTGGGTCGGGGGAACAAGAAATTTCACGCGGACGAAGTCGCGGGCAGTAGCTAGTTTAAAATATAATGGACCTGTAAAAGTGTTTGTACAAACCTACTTAAACAGAAATAAAGAAAACGTTCTCACCTGTGAAACAAAGAAATATCCAACATATTACAACAATTAAAAGTTTTAAGGAAAACAAAAATATTTTAGTGATTTCAGTGTTTCGTGTCATTGTGTTTCTTTTGCATTTCAAATAGCAAGAAATGCGTGGTAGATCAAAGTTAATTGCAAAACGAATTAATCTTCGAAATTGCTATCTACTAAGGCTACTTGCATACCGTGAATGAATTTCAGTATAAATCTTGTCTAATATGGATAGAAAGGAAGTTGCTACTGAGATGACGACTAATAGAAAAGTGTGGAAGCAAAAGACATGTTGCGTCGACCCCAAATAAATTGGGATAAGGGCGGGAGAATGTTGATGATCTTGGCTAATGATGACAGCCGCATGGGTCGATCAAAGGTTAAGCTACAGTTGCCGCAGTCGGTCCGTGGATGGGTGACCATTCATAACACATCCACATTCCTCCATGCTTCAGAAAACACGTTAACACCGTTGGTTCCGGCTGTCATTGGAACATCTTTGACATTCGTTACCGGTAGCCAGTGTTACCAAAGGGTATTTTGATTATTGAAAATGGTTCACAAATTCATCCACACTTAATATTATAAATGAAAAGTAACTCTGTCTGTCTGTATGTCTCATTTTCCTGCTAAAACTACTGAACCGATTTAAATAAAATTTAGTACACAGATAGTTTAGAGCTCGAGAAAGGACATAGGCTACTTTTTATCCCGGTAATACGTTCCCGCGGGATATTTTCCGACCTCCACGCGGGGGAAGCCGCTGGCAAAAGCTAGTAGTCTATAAGGCCATCAATAACGCTATTACATTCACAAAATATTGAAAAATAACATAACATCACGCCTAGCTTTCGCGAAGGGTTAAGTAGAGGTGTACCTATAGTACACCCTCATTTCGTCAGTTACGTTGCCATCAACCGCGCAAAAATCCAGACTCCGGGCTGCTACTGAGAAATTCCATATAGAAAAACCCAATAACACATTGCCCAACCTGGGAATCGATGCCAGGACCTCATGCAAGAATAAATAAATAAATCAAAATAAAATGCAAGAATATACATATTTAAAAGTTAAAATATTTATAAAAATATTTACATAAATTCGCTTTTGTTTCCCTGATGTGCCGAATCATGTCGTTAGTAACTCGAGAAGGCTGTTATAAAACCCCGGACAAATAAGACGAAAAAAATGTAAACCAACGGCCCCTGTATTAGAAATCTATCCAACAACACTATTAAATAAAAATGAGAAAGTAACTCTGTCCAACTGTAGGAATATTTTTAATCTGTAACAGCATTTGTATCGCCACACTCAAACTACGCATCTTATTGACGTCACGTAAAATCCTGCATCGCGCAAGCAGAGCTTACCTCGCAAGTACCTATATATACATCATCAGACGATCCTCCCTTTGCATGTCTCTTCAGTGTAAACATATTTACACCGCTTGTATCAGGCCCATCATGACATATGCAAGCGCAGTCTTTGCACATGCTAAACCCCGTTTCATCCATAGGATGCAGACCCTCCAGAACCGTTTTCTCCTTCAAGCCACAGGCGCGCCTTGGTTTGTTCGGAATATCAACCTCCACTTAGATCTTAACCTCCCGACTATCCATCAGTTCATGAAACGCGCTTCGAAGCGTTTCTTCGATAGGGCCGCATCCCACCGCAACCCTCTGGTTGTCGCGGCAGCTACTTACACCCCCTCCCGTATCAGCAAAGTCCGCCGTCCGCGGCACGTTCTATGTGATCCTGACGATCCCACTACTCTCCTCCAGGAGAGTCGAAAAGTCGTCGCGACCCCGACTTAATAGTCCCTCCCGACCCTTGCAAGAGCCAGCTCGCGATGCTGAGCCTTTAGCTTTAAATTAGTCCCTAAATAATTTAACCCAGATCCAGCCAGTCCCTTGCTGTCCCCCCACCAGTGATTGCCTAAGCCGAGGTTCGTACCTCCCTCGGGGTAACCCTTAGAGCTTTCGCTTTAGTTTTTTAAGTATAATAAGCCCCGGCTGGTGCCCTAAAAAGGTCGTCGTTTCAGCCGTAAGACGTCCACTGCTGGACGTAGGCCTCCCCCAATTTGGGGTCTTTACCATAATCGCCACGCTTGGCAGGCGTGTTGGCGATCGCAGTATGGTGGTAAAATGCATAGAGAACGCTGCTGCCCATTCTCTAGTAAAAAGGCCTAAAAAGGTAACTTTTTAGAACTCGCTGGGCCACCATCCGTTTAAGTAGTAAGAATCATTTCAGGTTAACTACGAGATGTCTCACAAAAAAAAATCTTCCCTTTGCTATACAGGTTGAGTGAAATTTTCATCCTGTTCCTCATACCCCTAAAAACCTGATAGGTACGTTCTTGTGAGATAATAAAGTTAAACTCTCAGCATTTAGATTAATTTAACCATTTACATAAAATTTAAATGTCAAGAATTTGGTCAGTTAGACAGAATGGTTGAGGCTAGTTGCCCATACCAAAATGTAGATCTCAATGGAGGTGAAAGGACCAGAAACTTCAAGGACACTCTTGTAAATGAAGTTATTGCAAAACCCTGAATACATTATTCTTTTTGATACTAGGTAGGTATATGAAGGAAAGCATGCATGCAACCCGATAGGGAGACCTTGGCATAATACTGAGGTTTAAACCTTTTGCTTCTAGTATTATAGCTGTAATACTGGAGACCATAAACTTTCTTCCATTCTATTTTATTCATGCATACATACAATATAGCCAAAAGCCCTACATTTGAAAAAAAAAAAAAAAAATGAAAAAGTGTTTATTTGGAACATTAAATCTAAAGCTTGTACATTTTACTTCTGCCAAACTACAGAGCAGTTTGTTGGCAGACGTAGCTCCCACGATAAACTCAATAATAACGTATGTACGTTCACTTTTCCACTAATATAAGAAATTTACAAAAACAATCTGACCGCAACCTACAACCAAATTATTCACAATTAACAAACATGTTAACCTGTTAATACCTAATTTTAAATTACAAAAAATTGCTGAGGTTTTCACTGAAGTTAGACAAAAGATATGATTCAACTTTGTTTTTAAATGTTCTCTTTGTTACATTAGTTTCAAAAGGTAAGCTGTTGTAAATACGTGGTACTAAATATTTTTTACATCTTTGCCCAAAGTAATTATTATAAGTGGGTACTTTTAATTCTACAATACCTCTTCTACGAGACCTATTACTATTAGACACTTGTTTGACTTTAAATTGATCACTACAATATTCTTCTAATGCTATTAACAATGTTACTTTGTCATGGACTGGTCCGTTGCTTGTTGATGTCAGGGTTAGTAACCAAAAACAATAAAAATAGATGTTACGACACTGGCAATTATAAAATAACAACCAAAACAAAAACAAAATGCTATCTGAGTAAAACAAAACAGTGCCTGAGAGTTAGCAGATGACCAGTCTGTACCAACAGTATCCGTTCACAAACATGACGCGTGGATCAGCGCCATCCAGCTCAACCATCTTGTAGGAAACCGAATATGCCAACATATGCGCCAACATCAGTGACACATATAATTTCCAACGGGTAAAGCCAAGGGCTAAAGTCGTCATTAACATTGATCTTCCATCGGATAAAATAATACAGCTATCTCATAGATAGAATAAAATATCCCAACCTCGTTCTGCCATTACGTTAGGTGTTCAATAGATAAATGGTATCGGATATCAAAGGGTTATTAATCTTGATAATGCGTAAATGTTACCCTTTTTTTTTTTTTTTTTTCAGGATGGGAAATCATCAAATGACTTCTCCCGCTCTGGGCGGAGCGGGAGGGCGTGTCAGACTTTTACTGACTAAAACCCACCCGTGTTCCATCAGTTGCCCATGTGCCAGGGTCACGGTATCTCTTTCGAACAATCACGCGACCCCGGCAGATCACGCGACCCCGGCAGTAAATGTTACCCTTAGCGGCTCTTCACACAATCAGAAAGATCATAGCGTTTTGTACTACTTTCTTTAGTATTGTTCGTCAAAGCGTTGAGCTCCTTAAGTTCTGAGTTGAGCTGCATGATTATTGATAAATACATACACTGATAGGACAAGTCCACTCAATCCGTATTGTTCTTTCCTCAAAAGACTGTTGCAGACACGAATCCATATGGTCTACACATGATCTTACCAAAATTTTGTCTCGACCTTAAAAGAGACTGTGACCTCTGTGTTTGTTTCGACCCGCCTTCCCAGAGTAGGCAGATAGGAAACGCCGACCTTGTGTATAATATAACTTACGTGTAAAAGTGTTTGTACAAACCTACTCGCAGAAATATAATATTTATCATTTACTCTCTGTAAGCTTTGTATGACGACATGTCATCGCTCTTAGAAGACAGATACGTGTAGCGTGTTCCAAAACTATCCGATGAAAATGTAAACAAAATGTATGAAAATGTAATAAAACGAACACAAATTAAAACGTCATAATCCACACTATCCACACTATATCATATTTTAAATGCAAAAGTAACTCTGTCTGTCTGTCTGTCTCGCTTTCCTGCTAAAACTACTGACCCGATTTAAATGAAATTTGGTACACAGATAGTATAGAGCCTGAGAAAGGACATAGACTACTTTTTATTCCGTGACTTTGTCTGCGTCCGCGATAACTGACATTTACGCAGACGAAGTCGCGGGCAGAAGCTAGTGTGTTATAAATTAACAGTTAACATAAGTTTGGTTTTCAAAACTCCGAGCATATCGGCACACAATACAACGTCAAACTCATAGCTACAGCCAGTGACGAGAACCCGAATTTTCTCCCATGAAAATCGCTCAGCGTGCCCACTTCGAGTATATTTTTTAATTCAACTCGTATGAAGGGGCGCTAAGTTTCAGACTAGGTGTTATCCACTATAATACTTTCTCGTTTATTAACACTCTACCGTTCCATTTAGGGCATAATCTTTTGGAGAAAAGAAGTATTTTTCATGGATAGGTTATGCTTCAGGGGTGGTCCCATATAAATTTATTGGCTTTGCTTTAGCGGCATTGCTAGTTTTAGCGTTAGCTTCGATAATACGTATTTAATCTACTTTGTTTATCGTGATAATATTTCTAATACTTCCTGTCACTGCTATTGACCTGGCGAGTAATAGTATAATACGAATTAGTATGGGTTAGATACTGTAACTGAAAATGGAACCTTTTTTGCAAAAAAAAAAATTAATAATAATAACTGATTTCCAAAAAAAAGTTATTTTCCACTTTGTAGTTTTTTCTTTGGAAGTGGTTATTTTTTTGGAAAAAATTTTTCGAGCCCTTAAATGGATTTCGATGATTGTAGATTAGGTACATAGGTAAGAACTTCGGAATTTTATCACCCCCCCCCCCCTCCCCCCCCCTAAAACGTTCCCGTGAGATAATTTCCGCGCGGTTGAAGCCGGGGGATAAAAGCTAATTTCTACTTTTACAACCGAGATTAAATGTATACCATCAAATTTCTTCCCGTAGCGTGGTTGTCATAAAAGGTGAATAAGGGACTACTAGAGAATAGGCAGCAGCGTCCTCTATGCATTTTCACACCATACTGCGTTCGCGAACCCGCCTGCCAAGCCTGGCGTATCGAAGACGATGAATATTATAATTTTTAATATAATTATAATAAATAACATTAAGTAGGATAAAATTTGCAACCATCTACACTTTAGTACCAAATCATATTGCAGAAACCCAATTTCAAGCCCGAAATTCATAATTAGAACTAAACGAATTTATTTTAAACATGTCCATTACATTTATTAAGATCCTATCTAAAATGAGATGTCGTTTCTAATAAGGTCAAATTAAAGTTATATCGCTGTTCGCAGGAACGTTTAAAATTATTTCAAGCTTCACAGAACATACTCGTAGCCCTATTTCGTCTACATCAGGAAAAATATATATTATGAAAAAAATGGGTCAAATGCATGTCTGTCATGTCTTTCTGGACCACGCACAGCTACGGGTTCCATAGTTGGGAATCATTTATCCCAAAAACAAACTTTGTAGTTATAAAAGATTCTCCCTTACGTTGTTGAACATACTGTTTTTTTAACTTCATTAGGAACTAGCTTTTGCCAGCTTCGCCCGCGTATTTTACATATAAACCTTCCTCATTAATCACTCTGCCTTTTGTTACAAAGCGCATTAAAATGCTTTGAGTAGTTTAAGAGATCTAAACAAATAGACGCGGGAAGCAACTTTGTTTTATACTATATGTACAGTCACGAGCTTTAATTTGGGACTCATTTCCGTTAAATGTTGTTAGAACAATCATAATGCAATAAGGTCGAAACTTTGAAACTTTGCTTTAAGGTTGAAATGTTGAATGTCAAGTTAAGACATAAAATGTCTTATATAATCGACCTATGAAATGATAACCTCGTTGCAAAAAGCTATCATTACGATTTTCTAATTACGAACATGTGTCGTGTCAGTGTCATTTAAGAAAATAGTTTAATGTGATATTTTCACAAAATATAATTTACCAATTAATAAAATGCTTGCGGCTAATCGTGACCAAATAAGGCTCCAAATTATTGATTTGCACGAACAAGGAGTAGGCATTCACGAGATATCGCGACGAATAAATGTGACAAGAAACACAGTTCGCCGCTGGGTTCCACGCCACGGGAACGAGGAAAATATTATTGACTTACGACGAAACAACCATCACCCGCAAGTTATAACACAAGAGCAGAGCCGCTTGATGCAAAGGCAATACCTGATGAATGGATTTACGCCAACGAGGCATTTTGGGGAAGCGTTTGAAGTCCACCCTTCAACAGTTAGAAGGCATCTTAAAGCTATGGGACTGTATCACAGGCGGCCTGCAAAAAAAATTGCGTTGACGGATGCCCATAAAGCTGCTCGACTTATTTTCGCACGTCAGTATCTAAATTTTGATTGGACGACGACGGATTTCATCGATGAAAAGACTTTTCAATCTTCCCAAACGGGCAGACTACATTTGTGGCGAATTGACAGGACGCGATACACGGAAGACCACGTCATAGCTAACAACGCGTCTGGTCGCATTACAGTTAACATGTCTGGCTGGATTAGTTCAGCCGGCATTGGAGAACTAACAAATTTACCACCCAGGGCCACTGCTCAAGATTATGTCGATTTTTTGGACGAGAGTGTCCTTCCAACATTGCAACTATATTATCCACAAGAAGATGTTGCTCCAATAAACTTTGTTCAAGATAACGCAACAATTCATACGGCAAGAATCGTTAGAACTTGGTTCGACAATAATAGAGCAAATTTAAATCGTATTCCGTGGCCTGCAAAGTGTGCCGATTTAAATCCTATAGAAAATGTATGGGGCTTAATGGTTCAAAAATGGTCAAATAGAAACGAAAGAACTAGAGAAGCACTTATGGATCACTGCCTCACAGTCTGGGAAAGTTTAAGGGGTACTGACATATGTGACAAATTGATTGGATCCATGCGTAACCGGCTCCAGGCTGTGATTGACAATGAAGGTGGATATACGCGGTTTTGAATATTTATGATAAAAAAATTACTGGAGAGATTTAAATTAATTTAGTCGTAGCCTTCGGTGATAAGTGTTTATTTTGTGCACCGCTAACCATGCTTTCCGGAATGAGGTGATCCGGCAGAGAACCAAAGTTGTCGACATAGCTCATAGGATTAGCAAGCTGAAGTGGCAATGGGCCGGCCATATTAGCCGTCGAACCGATGACCGTTGGGGTAAACGTGTTCTTGAGTGGAGACCGCGAATCGGCAAACGTAAGGTAAGCCGCCCTCAGGCTAGGTGGAGCGACGATCTTCGCAGGGTGGCTGGTAGCAGCTGGATGAGAGTTGCCGAAAATCGAGCTGAATGGCGTGCAATTGGGGAGGCCTATGATAAATGATAAATGATAAATGACTTTATTTTTGCAAGTAGGTTTGTACAAACACTTTTACACGTCAATCATATTTTTTTTTTAAACTAGATGAGTTCGGCATTTCCTATCTGACTACTCTGAGAAGAAACGCCGAAACAAACTCAGAGGTCACAGTCTCTTTTAAAGTCCAGACATAATCTTGATCAGATCATGTGAAGACCATGTGGATTGGTGTCTGAAGTGGTCTTTTAAGGAAAGAACACACAGCTTGAGTGGACCTGTCCAATCAGTGCACGCATTTGTCAGTAATCATGCAGCCCCACTCAGAACTTAAGGAGGTCAATGATTCGACGAACAATACCAAAGAAAGGACATTTGTGAAGGTCGCACAAATTACTCAAACTGCCAGACAATGTAAAAAATTAAATTAGAAGAAAAGGAAACCAAAAAAAAAAAGAACACCCACTTCGTCTTCACATTTACAATGGGTAATTAAAACAATATAATACTTAAAAGTAAATATTCATGTCATTGTATAAGTAAAATTCACCAATGTCAATGTGTATATAAAATCAGGAAATAGTCCCGGTCTGATCATTTGAGGACCATGTACATGGGGGTGTCTGAAATGGTCTTTTGAGGAAAGAACCATACAGATTGAGTGGACCTGTCCAGTCAATGCACGCATTTGTCAGTAATCTTGCAGCTCAACTCAGAACATAAGGAGCACAAAGATTCGACGAACAATACCAAAGAATGGACATTTTGGCAGGCCGCATTAAGTACTCAAACTGCCAGATTATCATTAAAATGGAATGAGTAAGAGAGATATAAAAAAACAAACATCACCTACATAGTCCTCACATTCAAAATCACTTAAATAATAATAATAATATTATACTTCTGAAAGTATATATTCATGTCATAGTGTAAACAATAATCAAATGTCAAAGTGTATAAGCAATAATCAAAATGTCAAAGTGTATAAGCAATAATCAAAATGTCAAATTGTATATTCCCAATAAAAAATTAATAAAAAAAGGCAAGTAATTAATAATAAAAATAAAAAATATCATTCAGTACAATAATAATTTAAAAATAAAAATCAAAAATTATGTCCAGCAGTGGACTGCTATAGGCTGATGATGATGATGATGAACCATGCTTTCTATATAATTGTGTTAAGATTGAGGTTTGTGTCATAAATGTCTTAATAAATATAAAGAATAAAAAACTTTGTTTTTCTAAAGATTTTATTAATCAATATTTTAGCTGAAATCTTCTAAGCCCCCATAATCATAAACGGCCTTTAAACCTATTTTATTTTAAATATGTTGTTTTGGTCCGTCACTTTGATATTTATGTTTGAGAAAGAGACAAAACTTTTTAACCTGTATAGGTTTGAAGAATAAGCGGGTTAGTTGACTAGCTATCATATATTGACAATATAATTTTGTTCTTTTTTATTTGTTTCTTTTTTCTTATGGGACCACAGGAACAAAAAGTAATTATTACTCGGAAATCGGTAATGATCGTTTGCCCTCGCTCCAGTTGACGTTAGCCCCTAGAAACGTAAAGTTGTCGATGGTAAACATTATGACGTTTATTGTTTGTGCAGTGACAGCGTTAACATAATAGCTCTAAATGGCGAAAGTTTGCTACACGATATTCAACCTTAGGTGGGTCCCAAATTAAAGCTCGTGACTGTACTCACATTATAAAGCAGAAGAGTTTGTTTGTTTGGTTAAATGCGGTAATCTCAGGAACAAATGGTCCGAATTGAATAAATCTTTTTGTGTTGAGTAGCCTATTTATTGAGGAAGGCTACATGAAATTATACTACATTAAAAAGAGCAGAGCAGCCACGAAAAATGGATGAATACTGGCAGGCAATTCTATGAAACGGGAAGGGTCAGGGGAGCAAAAATTTGACATGGACGAAGTCTCGAGCAGAAGCTAGTGTAAAGACAAAGATGGGTTATCAATATCCTTCAAAATCTGTAGATTGTGATTAAAGCTGTTAACGTCTGTTATTAACACATTAATTGCGTAGCACAGTTTTATTTACAATCTAGAGATCTGTATGCACACAATGTACAGGGTGACAAATGGGAAGTTGCCTAAAGTATATGCATCTTTTTCCCCTTTACCGTATCGTATCAGGCTGGGTCCGCGTAGGTACATTCTAGAATGTTGTGAGTTCTTATTGAGATGCCGTAAAGAGCAATACGTATACTTTAAAATGAACCTTTCGAACGAAGAAAAAGAGGTCAAAATTTTGAGACATACTAATAGAAAAGGGATTTCTAGTAATACTTTCTTTAAAAATGAACAAGTTTTCAATATTTTCCAAAAACGACCTGATTATCGCGCAAATTCAGATAGGAAACACTTCGAAAATATTTACGCCTAGCCAGGTTTTGTCATTAAAAAAAAGTATGTGGCTGTTAAAAATGTTCGATTAAATTGAAACCTATTTCAAATAAAAATGACTACTTCATTGATTTAATATGTATTTTTTGTTTCCTGCACTTTTCTCAAAATTATAAGTGAATACTTAAGAGCCCTCTCACAAAATTTGGATGCTCGAGTTTAGGTAAAAGACGGCAATCTTATGTATGTGTGCGTAGCTATCCACACATGCACAATATAAACAGTGTAACGCGAGTGTCGAGCCGGTCTAAACAATCTTGAGCCGTTAGAATTATAATGCGGTATTTAGAGATTTATGAAAATACTTACTTTTATTTAGTCAGTCTAATAAAGATTTCTAGACTAATAAAAAATTACAAATATATGCTATGTAAAGTATACAATAAAAATAAAAAATTCAAACAATTACATATTGGTGCCGATTCTGTTGTACACCGAACTAAACTATCTCTAAAATTCCTTACTTTTAGCTATGAGAATTGTTACGCTATACTGCAAGAAATAATCTCTAAATCTAAAAAATATTTTGACACGACTAAAATTAAATTTGACAATCGCGACTCAACGTGGTATTTTTTTTTCTTTTGGCTTCGCAACTTGGTACTTGTGTGTGTTACGCAATGAACTTGTTGAGAGATGAAAGCGCGCGCAAGGGGGCAGCCTGGACGTGTTTTATATGTAACTAGCTTTTGCCCGCGGCTTCGCCCGCGTAGATGTCGGAAATGGTAAGAATGTATTAATCCATGTTATACATACATAAAATTACGCCTTTTTCCCATGGGAGTAGGCAGAAACTACGGAACGCCATCTCCTACGATCCTTACATATCATGTGTGTTTGATGTACTTAAAATAAAACTAATAGTATTCAGAGTAAGAACACTGCGACATAGGGCTGGATTGAATTGAATATAAGTCTTTTTTTTTAACGCTCCTATTCTACCTATATAAACACTCAGTTATTTACCAGACACCAAATTAATAGGTTGGGGAAAAAGTTTCTTCGCATTTTTTAAGAAAATTCAAAACATTTTTTAATAAAGTTTATTTACATTTAACTAAAATATGTAGGTACCATTTTGTTCGATAACTTTTTGCCATCTTGTAGGTAGGGTCAAAATACCGCGACAAGTGGTTTTGGCAGTCCTCTCGTGATGTTAACCTAACACTGCCTAAAGAATTCTGAAGAGACCGAAACAGGTGGAAATCTGAAGGTGCAAGGTCAGGACTATACGGCAGATGCATTAACACCTCCCAGCCAAACTCTCTTAATTTTTGTTGGGTGGCTAAAGATGTGTGAAGTCTAGCGTTATCATGATGAAAAACCACACCCCTTCTGTTGATTAATTCCGGCCGCTTTCTCTCAACTTCTTGCTTTAATCTCATCAGTTGTTCGCAGTAGAGTTCAAAATTGATAGTCCTGCCTGGTGAAAACAGCTCATAATGAATAATGCCCTTCCAATCCCACCACACACACAGCATCACCTTGTTGCGAGTTAACCCGGGTTTCGCCACAGTTTGTGAAGCCTGATCGGCCTTTGACCACGACCTTTTTCGCACGTTCTTGTCATACGTGATCCACTTTTCATCACCAGTTATCAGCTTCTTCAAAAATGGTTCGGTTTCATTACGTCGTAATAAAGAATCACAAATGAGTACACGGTTCATTAGGTTTCTTTCAGTGAGCTCGTGAGGTACCCAAATATCGAGCTGTTTTGTGTACCCAGTTTTTTTCAAATGCGCCAAAACTGTTTTGTGGTCAATTTCCAGTTCTTCAGCTACGTCGTAACTACTGGTATGCCGATCTTGCTCCACTTTTTCAAAAATGGCATCTTTTTCAATCCGTAATAGGGCGACCAGAGAGACGTGCATCTTTGACATCAAAATTTCCGGATTGAAAACGCTTAAACCAAATTTGTGCTACTCTCACAGATACTACACTAGGTCCATAAACAACGCAATTTTTTTTTGCGGCTTGCGTTGCATTTTACCTTTTTTGTAGTAAAATTTTAAAATGTATCGAATTTCCTCATTAGATTCACTCATCTTGACGGTACGAAAAACAAATGAAAATCACACATTTTCTTAATTTGAATTTGGAATTATGTTCTTTAAAATTTAAACTTTCAATGATACCAAAACCAGCCAGATACAAATAGTATAGCCAAAGAGATTTTATTACAAGTTCATACTTACTATAATGCGAAAAGACTTTTTCCCCAACCTAATAAACATAGTTATAAGAATAGTACTTTGGCCAGTGGCTTTGCCCGTATAGCTGTCGGAAAATATCACCCGGTAAACTACTACCGGGATAAAATATCTATGATATGCTATATATGGTAAGTATCCAGGATAACCAAAAATCCAAATCCATCCAAAAATCTAAACATCTAAGCCATATTTCGCGGTCTCTTACTTGGAATAATACAATTAGCTTTATTTTGAGTACTTCGAACACACATGGTGATATGCATTTACTATGAAGCCCAAGTAATATGAATTACAATCCTACTAATCCTGCACTACCCGACCGCTACCAAGCGAGATGGCCGGACGCGGAACGGCCCGCTAGCCGCTCTACGTGTATTTTATTATAATCTCTGATATCTTCTAAAATATTCATTTTTATGATATGCTGTAAAAGGCAATTTTGATCTACATGAATTGCAAAACATATCTAATGTATCTAATTGGGTAATAATTAATGCTGTATTGCTTAAAATCGCTTCGTAAATAAGCCATTATTTCTCATAAAAATTAAAGGATAAAAAATGGTTATTGTGGGTTATCCCTAAGAGATAGACATATACCATTGCAGACTTTTTGTAGAACTTTGTATGGTGTATAATACTGTAGTACATTATTTTGATCTATTTCGTAGGGTTCAGCCAGCGTTCACAATGTAAGCGAAAAAAATGAGTTTATTTATGACATCACATTAGAAACCTCTAAAATTATCAGTGTTTCTTTACTATATTATGCATGTTATATACATATAAACCTTTCTGTTGAATCACTCTATCTACTAAAGAAACCCGCATCAAAATCCGTTGCGTAGTTTAAAAGATATAAGCATACATAGGGACAGACAGACAGCGAAGTGACTTTATTTTATAATATGTAATGATGATAATGATAGTGATGAAATGATAATGACTAGCTTTTGCCAGCGACTTCGTAGCGTAACGTAGCGAACACTAAGAAAGGAAGTAGAATTGCACGGACGAAGTCACGGCCAAAAGCTAGTAAGCTACAAAACGTCTTTATACACTTAATTTTTTGCTAATCTATTACTGTATGCCAAAATTATCAGACTACTGGGCGAGTTTACGCGAGAGCAAGCCACATAGAATTGCCCGTGTGAAAGACAGTTTTCTCTCAAGTCTATACCCACAAATTTTGATGTCTGCTCTTGTGATTCTGGTCATTGCAAAGTACTTTTAGGGGAAACTGTATTCGTTTGAATTCAAAGGGAAGATCATTCAGGATCAACACAAAATAGGTTAGTATTTCTCACCTTAGTATTTCTTTTGGTTTTGCCACTTTATTAATTTGAAAAAAAAAATTGGTTTGGTTGTTTATTTTCATTGTTTTTTTTTATTTTTAAATTATTTTATTTTCGTTCAAGTGTAATTTTGTGCAATTTTTTGTATAAATCTTCTTTTCTATTTTGTTTTATGTTTTTGTGCAATTTTTGTGAAATAGTTGTTGTTTTCGTAATCAGCGACCCAATAAATCATAAAAACGATACCCATGTTGATTTTCAGAATTTGTCACCCCTAAGGTAGAAACCTTTTAGGAGTTGAATTCTGAAAGAGTCTGACATACGTGTTTACTCATTTATTGATAGGAATACTCCTGTGAAGTTTCGAATAAAATAGTTTAACTGATCTTGTTTCCCCATAAAAACTTTCAAACCCTTTTTCACCCCCTTAGGGGTTGAAAGTTTCAGGCTTGTAGCTCTAAAAATGACGGAGTTCCATACAAAATATTAACCCCTTTTTCACCCCCTTAGGGGGTGAATTTTTATGATTGTGCGTTGATAGATGGGTCAGTCAGGTTTGCCTTTTATATATTTAGATTTTTCATTTTTTGTTTGAATTCTATAAAAAAAATATTACCCACGTGTTGAGATTTATATGTGTGGGGTTTTATAAAGGGGGTCGAAAAATTCATTATTTTTGCGATAGGACACGCCATTTTCGAGACATAAGCAAAAGAAAAAAAATACAGTACTGTTTTTGCACGTGAGGTGAGGCGTTGGTGTGAACTTTTGTTCATGACCACTAGTTTAATTCCACACCTTTTTAATCGCGACTTAAAATAGTCAGATTTAGTTAAAATAAATTATTTTAGTCAATATTTTTCTACAATCTAATAAAATAATGATTTACTTGATAATAAATGAAACTCTTATTTTATACAAAAAAATAAAATGCGAAGAGTAACAAAATGTTGTAGTGGTAGTATATTTTTGCGTTCACGATACGAGTATCCGAAAACTGACACGCGGGAAAAAGTGGCACAGGTCCTTCCTTGTTGGGCACTTGCGCCGTACTAAACGCTGCCCGCTTGTGCATCGTAATTTATTCTAATTTAGAGTGATTTCAAAAACGATATTATGTCTAATTAAATAATCGGATTTAAATAAAACTTGAGAATTCGATTTGTTATAGAGCATACTTTATATTGACATAATTTTTTTAACGTAATTATGCTTTATTCAAACCATAAAAACCCGATAAAATTGCGAATAAATCATAAAAATTGCCTTAGGACTTATTTTTTTTACTAATTAATGTTATTAAAAATCAATATTCTAGTATTAAATTTAACAACTAGATTATATTTCTGATATTTTGTGTATTTTTTTTACTCAAATTTCTACATATTAATGATAGAAATAGGAGTCTGAAATTGAACCTGCGCTGATTTTTAAGAAAACTAGTTGTGGGAGATTAATTACTACAAAGTAAACAAATAAGTTTTTGTAAATGTGCTACTAAAAGTAACAAAACAAAAGATTAATCTATTTTTTACATGTATTCGTCAATGCCAGAGTATTTATAATGATGAGATGAGAGGTAAATAAGGCGACTAAAATCTTAGATATTCGCGCAAAAATGTAAAATGGCTCTTATGGCAACTTTCCATTTGTCATCCTGTAGAATGTGTGATGTTATGTGTCAGCTGAGTGACTTAAATATGAAAGAAAGTGTCCTTGTACGTAGTCAGATCCCATTGAAACACTAATGTATTCTTAGGCGGCCCCTAAACGATCAATTAAATTGTGCAATATTACGAATTGTGCAATATTATTGACCGTATAGGGTTAATATTGAAGATTGTGCAATGATTGAATGAAAGTTTGAGCATGTTTAATTTTTATTGCACCATATTTTTCCATTGCATCGTGTAGGGTCAGTATTGCGCAATATTTTTAGTATTTGTTTTGTGTTGAACGAGGAGTACACGGGAATTTCTGGCGGGAAATCAGACGCATCGCTTGGGTTTTTGTTATATTTTCCAAAAACCGAACTGTGATGAATTTTAAGGCAGAAAGTGGTGTAGTTTTGTGTTGTAAACTGTATTAATACTATTCTCAGATTGAACACGAAAACATTGTGCAATTCGTATTATTGTGCAATTTAATTGATCGTTTGGATTAAAAGCGCCTCTCAATCTTGAGAAGCCTAAGGCGGCCCCTAGACCTACAATAACATTGTACAATACATTTTATTGTACAATAAGATTGAGAGGCGCTTTTAATCCAACGATCGATTATATTGAACACAAAACTACACCACTTTCTGCCGTAAAATTCATCACAATTCAGTTTTTGGAAAAATATAACAAAAACCCAAGCGAAGCGTCTGACTTCCCGCCAGAAAGTCCCGTGTACTCCTCGTTCAAGACAAAACACAACTAAAAAATATTGCGCAATGCTGACCCTACACGATGCAATGGAAAAATATGGTGCAATAAAAATTAAACATGCTCAAACTTTCATTCAATCATTGCGCAATCTTCAATATTAACCCTATACGGTCAATAATATTGCACAATTCGTAACATTGCACAATTTAATTGATCGTTTATGGGCCGCCTTACGCCAATCGTGACAGATGCTAATGTCAACTGGGATCTATTGCTGTTTTTGAAGCAAAGCAAGCAAATATACACAAGCACAGGATCAAATTGTGTATCAATACATAGTATGTGCCCTTAGCCTATAACTTTATCTCATTATTTCCTAATTTAATTATTTTATCAGTAGTGTTATCCGACTGGACACATCTGCCGTATGTCAGACGATCAATGCGCCAAACTTACTACCCAGTGGGTCCCGCTTAATAGCAAACGACATCGTGGCCGGCCTCGACGGATGAGCTGAACTCTTATAATAAAGATTGATCATTGGCAGCTCTTGACAGAGAGACATGTAAAGATAGTAGGGAGGCCTTTGCCCAACAGTGGGACATCGTCATCATTATCATCATCTCAGCTCGCAATCACCCACCGCTGGGTATATGCCTCCCACTTTTTCCACCATACATCTCATTTCCGTGCGTCTCTCATCCAAGCGTTTCCTGCGACCTTGACGATATCGTCAACCCAACGCGCTTTTGGACGGCCTTGGTTTCTTTGGCCTAATCAAAAATTAAAACCCACAGCCAAAACAAAAACCTCTAAAAAGTAAAAAAAAAAATGTATTTGCCCCTTAAGTTTAATAAAAACTTGTAGGTAATATTTTGACCAAAGGGTCGTCATGTCTAAGCGGGTGAACCGATTTTGATACCACCACTAATACGCCTACATTTAAATAAAAATCTTCACCAGAATCTGTTCACCCGTTTAAGAGCTACGGTTCCACAGATAGACACACAGACAGACACACATAGCGGCCAAACTTACACCCCTCTTTTTATGTCGGAGATTTTAAAAAAAACCGGCCAAGTGCGAGTCGGACTCGCGCACCGAGGGTTCCGTACAAACCTGTAGGTATTTTCGGTTTAAAAATATATATATTTTTTAATTTTTATATTTCAGTTGATTGAATGTAAGGTAAATTACGGTTAACGATTTATGACGTTTTAAAAAAAAACTACTCACTCGATCTCGTTCAAACCAATTTTCGTTGGTAGTTTACATGGTAATGTACATCATATATTTTTTTTAGTTTTGTCATTCTCTTATTTTAGAAGTTACGGGGGGGGGGGGGGACACACTTTTTACCACTTTGGAAGTATCTCTCGCGCAAACTATTCAGTTTAGAAAAAAATGATAATAGAAACCTCATTACCATTTTTGAAGACCTATTCATAGATACCCCACACGTATGGGTTTGATGAAAAAAAACATTTTTGAGTTTCAGTTCTATGTATGGGGAACCCCAAAATGTATTGTTTTTTTTCTATTTTAGTGTGAAAATCTTAATGCGGTTTACAGAATACACCTACTTACCAAGTTTCAACAGCATAGCTCTTATAGTTTCGGAATAAAATGGCTGTGACATACGGACGGACAGACAGACAGACAGACAGACAGACAGACAGACAGACAGACAGACAGACAGACAGACATGACGAATCTATAAGGGTTCCGTTTTTTGCCATTTGGCAACGGAACCCTAAAAAACGCATAAGCCGGAGAGTCGCACAGGTCAATCGATTGATTAAGCTATGTTTGTCAAGGTTAATCCGTGGATAGGTGACTATCTTTATATACGAAGCCGCAAACTTCTATCACTAAACATAGAATCACAACACAAATACACTTTTCGTATTATTTCAATTTCAGCCACTCTATTTAGTGTTTGTGCTTCATCGTCTATTTTATGACAGTAAATTTCACTAAACACGTAGCGAAATTTTATCTCGTTTCACAAAGAAAATAATTTATGTTTGACCGACACTCCATCAAATATCACCAACCCATCACGCCGTCACGTCCTACGCATTTTTCCACACCATCGGATGCCAATGAGCAGGAAAATTTATAGGTGCGAAAAGGACAGACAATAAAAAAACTGAATTGCATTAAAAGTTTTAATGCCTTCAATAGGCACTTACTCACAGCAAAACTGAAAGAACTGGCCAGAAAATGCTTTGACAAAAACTTGGAACAATTAATAAAAGGGAGGAATGAAATGGAAGTGCAAGGAGAGCGTATAAAAAAGTTTTCTCGCCGATGTTCATAACTCATTCTAAACTGCGCATACACTAGCACCCTTGAGAGAACTGAGCAGACCTTCGGGGAGAACAGCGGCGGTGGAGCAAGGGATAAGCGGAATAGTGGCTGATGAATGAAGAGTTGATTAATGAATGAACTACAAATGTACAATGAAAGATACATGCAGTGGCTGGACAGGTTCGCTCAATCTATGTGGTTCCTCCCTGAAAAGACCATTTAAGCAAACTACATGGTATTTGCTGGAACTGACTGGATTATGTCTGGTCTATAAAAGAGACTGAGCCTTCTGAGTTTGTTTCAGCCTTTGTTCTAAGAGTAGTCAGATAGGAAACGCTAATTCCCCGTAGCGTGCTCATAAGAGCGTTTTTAGGTAACATCGTTTTTCACAGTTAGTAAATGAAGGTCTAATAAAGCTGATCTATTCTCACCGTGTACAAAACTTATGAGAAGTGAGCTGTCAATAGGCATACAAACGTCCGAAAACTTGATTCTATATAATTATAGTAAGTTATCTTATACCTTTAAACGAGCAATTCTTGTATATATATATATAATCTGAATCTCGGAAACGGCTCCAACGATTTTCATGAAATTTAGTATACAAGGGGTTTCGGGGGCGATAAATCGATCTAGATAGGATTCATTTTTAGAAAATGTCGTTTTATTCGCGTTTTCAATAATCAACTTTTAAACATAAACTGAAAAATATGACTGTTCCTGACATCTACTGGCGACTAATAATACTATTTTTTTTAATTGGGAGTAACTAACTGCTTTAACGACACAACAACACTAAAGCTACTTCAACAGATGGCGTTGTTAAGCAACACTAAGTCATTGGCTTGACGTGTTTGGTTTGACGTTATGGTCCAGGAGGTAGCGTTGCAAATGAAAAAGTCATAGTAAGCCGGCTGATACTGTCCTCAATGGTTGATCTTATATGACCAATTAGTGAACCAACCGTCAGCTACTCAAGTAGCGGTGGGTGCGGGTGTGGGTGGTTCCGGAAGTAGTAAAAAAAACAAAAAAAAATTAGTCATAGTACACAGGCTGCAAATTTTTTCATATATAGTTTACGTCATACTGAGCTGAAAAAAAATCGTCAGCTGCATAGTAGAGGGGGGGATTATGCATCAGCCGCTTGCTTGAACTTGTAAAAGAAACACGTAAGATAAAGTTATAGTACGCCGGATGAAATCTTATACCTTTAAACGAGCAATTCTTGTATATATATTTATATATATAATCTGAATCTCGGAAACGGCTCCAACGATTTTCATGAAATTTAGTATACAGGGGGTTTCGGGGGCAATAAATCGATCTAGCTAGGATTATTTTTTTTTTAAATGTCGTTTTATTCGTGTTTTCAATGATCAACTTTATCGATAATCAACTCGAACATAAACTTATTATTTTAAACACAATTTACCAAAAAATACCGAGCAAAGCTCGGTCATCCAGATATTTAACATTATGAAACACAAAACATCAAATAAAATTATTCGCTGTTGTGTCAGCTTGCAAAAGTAAATATACCAAAAAACTGATTAAAAATAAACAATAGAAACGTAAACATAACTAAATACTAAAGTAAATAGAATAGAATAGAACATTTTTATTTCAGACCGGAGTCCATAGGGTTAGTAACAATTTTTCTTAACTTCTAGTGTTAGTAGGTTACAGACAGAACCAAATATACAATTACAATTAAAATTCAGCATGGAGTCGCATCCGTCTCCGCAACATCGGGGAATCCCACCGATCTGCAAATACACTGAAAATACTGTTGGTGCTACCGCGAACACGAGTCATCAGGGATGTACACCTATTTCTAATAATGGCGGCAAAACCATCAATATTATTAAATGCCTGTGGGCCTATACTTACATGCAATGGTGGATTATATTCATATAGCTATAAATTGAAATTAAATAATCTCATCTGCTTTTGAAACGGTGAAGGAAACCGAAATATCTTAAAAACCAAACATTCGAAGATATCTAACATCTACCAACCCGCACTAGGCCTACGTGGTAGATTACAATCCACTTTCTCTCAGAGAACGGAGGCTTGTGTCCCAACAGTGGGGAAATTTTATGGTTTTAACTGTTTAAAAATCATTTTATGACCAGAATATGTCAAACTTCACCATTTTCCATTCTAACACTTTTGCGAAATAGACAAGCTGAATTTATGCCACTAACAAGGATTGAAAGTTCGCGGTGAGTTAAACCAACAGTAGTAATTCCGGGATCCGGATATAGAACTGAGAAAGCGACTCGTTTCGGATAAGCCTACATAATTCGACTAACACGTGGGTGTAATCTCATCCACAATATCGACTTATATGGATTGAACAATTAAGTTGAGTCCAAACATTTATAATGGAATTTGTGAAGTGTTTTCGTTCTGTCTGTCTTTTGCAGTTCTGTATTGGATATTTATTTATAGTCTCTAGCCGTCTTCTAAGCGAGCAAGTTTGGTGACAGCAGTTTTTTTTTTCTTTTCTCAATATTATAGACTATCTTTGCAGTGATCAACTCTTCCTATTGGATATAGAACTCTTCCAAGTAACGTTACAACATCCAGTTCTCAACCTTCCACATTTTGTTTGCCTTTACCATCTTCTTAACCTCTAAGTCCCTGAGATACCACATTTGGTATCGACACAATGGTTTTTTAATTGTGTCTGTAATTACGGTAATTCACTGGTTAAGGTTGTCTGTACATTTAACTAAGGGTCTATAAACGCAGTAATACTCAAATAATTATAGTGAAACTATTACTCTAAAAGGTTTCAAAATCGAAATATTACTATCGTTTTTCAGGGCGTATTCTACGCCCACTATTTTTTCTTTCTCCTTATCACCATTTGTCTACTTTTTTAACTATGTTGGGGTCATCTCTCAGTTTAACGTGATGCAGTTCAATATCAGTCATTAAAAAAGACCATGACTTCTAAGTTTGTTTCGGTTCTTTTTCTCAGGGATCAGTCATTCAGAGAATAGTGGTGCCATCTAGTTTTTTTAAAATAACGACGTGTAAAACTGTCTTATAAGATTTTAACAAACATTTCATTTTATTTCAATTTGTGAATTCAAGTTGATCACTACTGTTTTCAAAATGGCGAAAGAATAGAGTAACTGCGTGTCTGAGCTGAGTAAGATTAGTTGTCAAATTACAAATTATTTATTTCTTCAAATATTTCATCCGCTACCCTCTTTTACCTCGAACGTTCCATTCTGTGGTCCCGCACACATAATAACTGGGTCACCTGCGATATTTATGTATAAATCACGAGACAGCTTCCGTTCTCGTGTCAACATTATCAAATGAAATAATAAATATAGCAGTGGACGAGGTATATGACGGGTAAAGCGGCAATATTAGCATTCTAACTAGCATCAATTATGTTAGTGGTGTTTGTATTTAGATAACTAGACGAGTCGGTTGCTAATTTCTGAGTTCTGGCACGAACAGCACTTTTTGCAAAAAAAAAAGGGAATAGCTCTTAAACCTGATACAGTTCTAATTCAACTTTATTTACAATGCTTTGGAATGGGCAACTAAGGTTGGACTTTTAAACATATTCAGTAACTTAACAGTTGGAGGGATTGACAAAAAGAAAGATTGAATGAACTTGAAATAATGTACTTACATGCAAATATTTACTTTAAATTTAATAAAATGTCTTAAAAACGATACTGTATCGATGTATACATCGTCTATGGTTATTCATACATTCAACATACTAAAAAAGATTTTTTAAAGTTTTATTTAAATTAAACCATTTTTAACATTCGTTCTTTACGAGAAATCGTTCACTACCCTAACACTATTAGTTTTAGTATGGTATCATTAGTTTTCTTTGAACTGTCAAGTTACTGAATATGATTAAAAGTCCAACCATTACTTTATCTCTCTGACTGACAGACTCCTTGACAATCCACAAGTGCCTGTAATTGGTTTATTCCTAGCTTTACTCAAATCAAAATAAAGCTGGAAATGCAATAAATTGCTCAGAGCATGTGGCTAGAATAAAAGCTACATCGCGTTTTGTCATAAGACGGTTTCAGTTTGAGCTTGTCACTTTAATGAGTAATTACAATTTATTTGTTATTCATGTTAGAGAATTAGAGTTCTGTTAATTTTTTACAAGAAGCATGCTCTTTTCAGCCTTTATATTATACAGGATTTGTAGACCGCTGCCTTTTTTTTTCTGGATGGGAAATCATAAAATGACTTCTCCCGCTCTGGGCGGAGCAGGAGGGTGTGTCAGACTTTTACTGACTAAAACCCACCCGTGTTCTTTCAGTTGCCCATATGCCAGGGTCACGGTATCTCGCTTGAACCATCTCGCGACCCTGGCAGGCATCGGTCCTAGAAGACCCCTTCAGTATTGCTGACATCTCTTTGAGGCGCACGTGGAACATTACGCACCATCGACCCGAGCCTGGTCCTTACCGGGCGGCGAGCTACCCATTGCTCGCCAACCGCAAGCTCGCGCCTACGGTGGCCGGGAGTCCGCTATCGACCCCCGACGCTCGGGGCGTCTCCTCCTGCGGCGGCTAGGGACGTGAGGGCGCAGTGACTGCCACTTCTTCACGCGCCCCGCCTCCTCCTTCGCGAGCATTACTGCTTCGCAGAAGGAGGTGACGGCTTCCCATGCCCTCTCGCTCCGTACCATGGCTCACACCAGGGCCGGACGCGAGAGGTCGCCGTCGCCGATCGCCGCCACGAGGACATGGCGGTGCTCCGCCCAGGCAGGGCACACTACCACCGTATGCTCCACCGTGTCCTCTAGACGATCCTCACAATGAAAACACTCGGGCGTATCCTCCCGCTTTATCCTGAACAGGAACCGACCGAAGCACCCATGCCCGGTGAGAACCTGCGTCAGGCGGAAGGTGAGGACGCTGTGGCGCCTCTCTATCCACTACCGCTGCCTTCCATTAGGAATTCCTAATTTGAAAAAATACTTAAAAATGTAATTATTAACATACTAAGAATTTATTACTATACCATGTCTAGTTTTCTCAGCCTTATAAAGGGTTAAAAGCTAAAGTAGGTACAGTACAGCAAAAAGTAAAACAAATAATTATGAATCAAAATAAATAAATTATAATACAACTATCAGTTTTTAAATAATTATTTAATTTACATTAATTAGGTAAATATATGACGGATGTTCGAGCGGCTGAGACACCACGTGTCGCTGCTGAACCATCCCCTGTTCGTCCTCCATAGTGGGCGTGTACTTGCAGGTGTTTTAAAAATAATACTCGCAAAATAACTCACTTAATTTAATTAAACTAATTAAAATAAAACTTAACGTTAAAAAGTAACGATTGCAAAGATGAACACTGATTTAAATAAAATCACATTAATTGTTCAACTGAAGTTCAGAGCCAATGGATTTATGCGTGTGCACCGCGTGGCGATCGCATCCAAAAGTGATCGCTTCCGCCGCCATGACACTCACAACCCCATTCGGTGTTACCCGCTCTAAATTAAAATTACCACTAACGAAATAAATTCTCAACCATAGAGTAAAAATAATCGATTACAACTTTTAAAAAGTGTTACAATAAATCGCCTAAATCATCACGCGCCGTTACGGCCGTCCTGCATTATCACACGACCTCGTGTGTATGGTTCTCATCTGTGAACATTAGACATAGTGCTTTATGCTTTACTCCGTTCGGTCTCCCTGACGAATCAATAAAATTGATTTTGGCAACATTACACTGTAAATCATGAACTACTTAACAGTTTTGGTATACTTCAAAAACGGTACATACAAGTCTTACGAAGGAAATACTAAGTGTCTTATACGGCGGCCAATGCCACAAAGGTCAACTAATGCCACACAGGCTACTCAAGCCACACAGGCTAGTCAAGCGCCACACAGGCTAGTCAAGCGCCACACAGGCTAGTCAAGCGCCACATAGGCTAGTCAAGCGCCACATAGGCTAGTCAAGCGCCACACAGGCTAGTCAAGCGCCACATAGGCTAGTCAAGCGCCACACAGGCTAGTCAAGCGCAACACAGGCTAGTCAAGCGCCACACAGGCTAGTCAAGCGCCACACAGGCTAGTCAAGCGCCACACAGGCTAGTCAAGCGCCACACAGGCTAGTCAAGCGCCACACAGGCTAGTCAAGTGCCACACAGGCTCATCAAGTGCCACACAGGCTCGTCAAGTGCCACACAGGCTAGTCAAGCGCCACACAGGCTAGTCAAGTGCCACACAGGCTAGTCAGGTGCCACACAGGCTAGTCAGGTGCCACACAGGCTAGTCAGGTGCCGCACAGGCTCGTCAAGTGCCACACAGGCTCGTCAAGTGCCACACAGACGTCAAGTGCCACACAGGCGTCAAGTGCCACACAGGCTACGAAACATCAAATGAATTACTCACCAGCGACTGCGCCGTTAACGGAACATTCTGACTCTATGGTGTTAATTGGCGTTTCCAGCCCAACATTCAACTCCAAAGGAACATAGCAATCGGGCATAGGCCGTATACGGTCATGTGCATACTTATACGTCCGATTAGAGTTCAACGCTTTAAGCAAATATCTGTCACCATCAAGCAGCTTAGCCACTTGATAAGTCTCTTTATACTTTGGCTCTAACTTTGTTTTATTGCGTTCATGATTTTCTAGCAGAACATAATCTACCTTGAAATTATTTACTTTAGCTTTTTTTATCAAACCTAGCTTTCTCTATATAACGACTTGCCTCTATTGCCTGAGCTGCTTGCTCTCTGATCTCGTCGAGTTCTATGTCTGTTTCGTCTGTATCAAGGGTCATTAACTGAAGGGGTCTAGCAATTTCCCTATCAAAAGTTCTAGAGGACTTGCTTTAGTTGTACGATTCATGGTGCAATTGATGACAAGTTGGACTTCAGACAATGACTTCATCACTTAAGGTTCCCTGTTTTGACTGCGGTTATCATGTTCTTTAAAGTATACATAACTCGCTCTACTTGCCCGTTAGCACGACTGGAACCCGTGGCTATCAAATGTAAACTAATATTGTGGGTTATACAAAATTCCCTAAACTCTTTCCCCGCAAAACACCTACCTTGGTCCGCTAATACACGCGTAGGTGCACCAAAGAGGGACACAATTGCAAAGCTTTTATTGCACTGTGAGCGTCAATGTTCATAGTATGAAGCAACAGAACGTATTTTGTAAAAGCATGGATAGAAACAAAAACATACTCTTTGGTATATCGTTTACCGCTTAGTTTACCCGTGGCATCCATATGAATGGTATGCCATGAAATCGTAACTTTAGGAATTGGATGGAGCTTGGCTTGAACCTTGCCCGAATGTGACTTAGACACCTTACATGTGATGCAGTTACCTACAAACGATTACTACAACTTATTCGTATTAGGAAACCAGTAATGACAGAAGGTCTTTTCTAGGGTTCTCTTCAACCTTAAATGCATCACACTCTCATGAACATAATTAATAATAACCCATTGAAAAGCCTTCGGCACCACTGGTAACCGCACACTCCTCTTATTACGCTCTATCTTTTGATGCAACACTCCCCTCCTTATTTCATAAGTTTTAACCATCTCGTCACTAAACCTAAGTTTTGAAATAATGAAATTAATCTCCTCATCTTTTCGTTGCTCTGCTTGTAACCAGTTATCTGATATTTTCGTCAAATGGACTTTTTCTGCTCTATTTTTGTATTAGCTAATTTTGGGGTTTCTGGTAGAGGGTTTCGTGATAGAAAGTCTACATGCCCCATATTGTTACCCTGGCGATACTCAATATCAAATTCTAAAGACTGAAGAAAACACCACCATCTGTGGACATGAAGGGTTAGGTCTACTTTAGATTTAGATGCCTTGACTGCATTGCAATCAGTCACTTCTAGGAACTTACGTCCATGCAAGTAATGGCGAAAATGTTTTATGCTATTCACTACTGCGAGCGTCTCTAGTTCATATGACTGATATTTTGACTCAGCGCTGGAGGTTCGGCGACTATAATATTCGATAACATGTAATTTACCATCAAACTTTTGCATAAGTATAGCACCATAACCTTCAGCGCTGGCATCAGTATGCAACTATCAGCTGGTTGGGATCAAAAATAGTTAGAACGGGTTTGTTAGTCAGTGTATCAATAATTTATTTTCTAAGTATTTCATAAGCTGGTGTCCACTGTATTTTGCCTTTAACTGAAGTTAGTCTATAAAATGGGTGGTCTTTTGAGAGAAACATGGTAAAAATTGTCTAAAGTACGAAGCTAAGCCTATAAACTGTCGTAGTTGAGTAACTGTTTTGGGAGGTTCAATTTCCGTCAAAGCTTTAATTTTTCGTGGATTCGGTCTAATTTTACCAGTGGCCACGTGATACCCTAAAAACTCTACTTCAGTTTTGATAAAAGCACATTTTTTTTTTAAGTTGAAAGAGAAACCGGCGTCTGTCAATGCTTTCAAGACCCGATGCAAGCGACCAACACCCTCATCCACACCACGAGAGGGGAAAATGACGTCATCTAAATACTTCATACAATTACTAGCACTCAGCACCAGAGTCAAAACAAATCGAAAACGACTCACCATATTCGGCGTAAAGTAGGTCTGTAGCTGGCTTAATGGTATAGATATCCACACATTTCTCAACTCGGCTGTTACTTGAGCCAGTCTCCTTCTTTGGGCAGCTTCTGGCGATGTGACCCAGCTCGCCACAGAAGAAACAGGTCACCGGCAGCGAAGCTTTCTTCGGAACGCTGTCTTTGGCCGGTTGCGATTCACTGTTTCCGCGCTCTACGGTGGACGCCATCATGCGCGTGCGAGCCCTCACGACGGGGGATGCAGTGGCCCGGGGTGGGGTCGTCTTGGCGGTGTCTCTAGACATCGCCAATGCCTTCAACACCCTGCCCTGGAGTTGCATTAGGGAGGCACTCCGGTATCACCGGATGCCGACCTACCTCTGTCGCGTGGTCGAGGCCTATCTGACGGATAGGGCCGTCATCTACCCCGGTCACGAGGGGGAATGGAACCGGCGAGAGATGTCGTGCGGTGTCCCACAGGGATCGGTCCTGGGGCCGCATCTGTGGGACATCGGTTACGACTGGGTGCTGCGCGCCGACCTCCCTAGCGGCGTCAGCGTAGTTTGCTACGCTGACGACACGCTGGTCCTTGCGCAGGGGAGGTCGTACGAGGCGGCGGCCGAAATTATGACACGCGGGGTTGCGACAATCGTCGATAGGATCCAGCAATTGGGTCTCGAGGTGGCCTTGCACAAGTCCGAGGCCATGGGTTTTCATGGTCCTCGGAACGCGCCACCTGCGGGTTCCCAACTCACGGTAGGAGGGGTTCACATCGGCGTCGAGTCGACGATGAAGTACCTGGGACTTGTCCTCGACAGCCGGTGGAACTTCGTTGAGCATTTCCGACGTTTGGCTCCCAGACTGGAGCGGGCTGGGGCTGCATTAAAGCGGCTCCTGCCCAATCTGGGGGGTCCAAACGCCTCCTGCCGGAGGCTCTACACGGGGGTCGTGCGGTCCATGGCCCTCTACGGGGCACCGGTGTGGGCGCCCTCATTGAGGCTGCGCCCAGCGCGCCGGTTGAGTGCAGCCCAGAGGGTCATGGCCATCCGGCTAATCCGAGGATACCGCACGAACTCGTGCGAGGCGGCGAGCCTCCTTGCCGGAGTGCCGCCATGGGATCTGGAGGCAAATGTCCTCGCGCACATGTGGGAGTGGCGCGAGGAGGCGAAACGCCGGGGCGAAACTCCGCTGCCGCGACAAATCGCGGCACGGCGGACAGAGCTCCGGTGTGATCTCATGGCGACATGGCGGGTACGATTGTCGCAACCCAGTGCTGGGCACGCCACAATTGCGGCGGTAAGTCCCCTCTTTGAGGAGTGGATAGAGAGGCGCCACGGCGTCCTCACCTTCCGCCTGACGCAGGTTCTCACCGGGCACGGGTGCTTCGGTGGGTTCCTGTTCAGGATAAAGCGGGAGGATACGTCCGGGTGTTTCCATTGCGAGGATCGTCTCGAGGACACGGTGGAGCATACGGTGGAGGTGTGCCCTGCCTGGGCGGGGCACCGCCGTGTCCTCGTGGAGGCGATCGGCGGCGGCGACCTCTCGCGTCCGGCCCTGGTGCGAGCCATGGTACGGAGCGAGAGGGAATGGGAAGCCGTCACCTCCTTCTGCGAAGCAGTAATGCTCGCGAAGGAGGAGGCGGGGCGCGTGAGGGAGTGGCAGTCTCTGCGCCCTCATGCCCCTAGCCCCCGCAGGAGGAGACGCCCCGGGCGTCGGGAGTCGATTGCGGACTCCCGGCCACCGTAGGCGCGAGCTTGCGGGTGGCGAGCAATGGGTGGCTCGCCGCCCGGTAAGGACCATGGCACATGGGCAACTGATGGAACACGGGTGGGTTTTAGTCAGTAAAAGTCTGACACGCCCTCCCGCTCCGCCCAGAGCGGGAGAAGTCATTTGATGATTTCCCATCCTGAAAAAAAAAAAAAAAAAAACCATTTATCTGATAAAACATAATTAAAGTTTATAATTGTGTTGTTAACGATCCTATCTGTCTAGATAGCGAAGTTTAATCTGGAAAGAACACTTAAAGGCGGCCAAATGCGAGTCACATTCGCACATGTAGGGTTCTGTACCACCGTACAATATTTCACTACATTCGAGTCTGAACAATAAACTCCGAATGAAACCAAACACTTTATTACGATTTTACTAAATTTTTTTTTTACCAATAGTAAGGTACATTTAAGTGACAAAACTGAATTTGTGTTCAACTTGCGCATTGAAAATTAAAACTGATAAATGATCGAGCCGCGGCGAGTACTATACAACTGCTACTAACTTAAATATGTATGTATTTAATAATTCACTATTCGTCGATACTACCACAAAACATAATTACGAGTAAATCTATAAATATAAAGTGTATACATATAAATTTATATTATTATTTTATTTATAAATTATATAGTATTACATATAAATGCATAAAAGTAAACAACATCTTTTTATGTGTAGATTTATTTGTACAGTTTTAATAGCATCATAGTAAATTACCTAATGCACACTTAGAAATAATCAAGTGTCTTTCTATTACGATTCAAAAGAGGGATGGACAGTGCGGCTGTCCCATTTCAAAACCTAGTAAGGACATAAGACTAGAGCGCAAAAACGTAAACAGGGTCAGCCTTTGAAAAGTATTTGAGTTGGGTAAATAAAATGCTATTAAAATAACTTACTAGGTTTTAAAATGGTCACGCGGCAGTGAATGGGACACTTACTAGATTTCGATGTTTAATTTATATATGCTTATAAATAAATTTTCAACGCTGGTGTTTTTGTATTTGGTGGGGACTAATTAGATTAGGAATAAAACGATTTTTGTAAAAAGTGCCCCTTACTAGGTTTTGAAATGGGGCAGCCAAGTGGAGCCTTTGTAATTGGAGCATAATAAAAGACGTGGGTTAACGACCGACTGATGTATTCACAATATTAAACTAACTACCATACAATTATGAATACCGACCGATGTTACGCGTCATCAAGTTCAAGGTACATCTTACATCTAACACTTTTATGTAACTACTAGCTTCTGCCCGCGGCTTCGCCCGCGTGGATGTCGAAAAATATCCCACAGGAAGGAACGTATTACCGGGATTAAAAGTACCCTTTGTGTTTATCCAGGTAAACAATGGGTTATTGCACTGCTTGCTTTGTGTTATCCAAGGAGCAGCGTTCGGATTGATAAATGATTGTTGTAGGATAAATATTGCTAAAACATAACAATATTGACGGAATATGTAACGGAACAGCAAATTACCTACTTGCATGCCAAAATTGAAGACTACTTTAAAGCGAAAATATAAGTTCTCTTTATTCCCTGGGAAATTCGACGAAAAAATTGTTACCTAAATTATTCAAATGACGATTTTACTTACATTGCTGTTCACAGGGGTTAAAGACTATTTATTTTTTAGTTTATACTTAAAGTTTCTCTTTACATACTACTTTAGAGGTTCTGCCTTCAGGTGCTGCTACAACCAGGCTGCTAGATGAGCTCACTCTCGAGCAGGCAACGTAAACCTGGTCGTCAAGAAGCAGTCCCCTCTAAGATGATATCCCGCTGTTTACAGTGACTGTCCCCGAGACTTATTAATCGTCATTGCGAAACATGCCATAAGGGGACTGCAGCCTTTTAAACTCGAATGGGTACTCCGACGGTATTAGTGGTATCTGCGGTATATCGTACACCGATTCACCTTGAGCACAGCCAGTAAATACAATGGCGGAGCCTCTACCACGTTTTGATGTGAGATTTTCACACGTGACCTGGTCCCATTGCACAACTTGGCCGGAATGAGATTTCGTGGTAGCATTGCTGGAGCACCCACTTTGAGGATAAGTGTGTGAGACGGGGACCAGATGGGTTGAATAAATTTGAGAGCTCCATAGGATAGTGTGTAGCATCATCTTTGTGAATTCAACACGTATGCATGTAATACAATTACAACAGATTTTTGTTGCCTGTGTTTATATCATTGGTTTATTTTGTTTAGCTTCTATCCGGGGCATTTATTTTTTTTCAGAAACAAACATTCCGCGCTCTCTCTACCTCTCAATTTAATATACAAACTGACAATATCCCAAACAAATAGGACGAAGTTCTTCGTAAAACTTAACTAATCTCTGGGATGTGAGTAGTATAGTTTTAATAGAACTCAAAGATTTATTTAGGAGACAACCAGAAGTGGATAATAAACAATTAATATTGTTTACAATGAAATACTATGCCTACTGCAGTATTTCTTTGTAAACAATATTTTTTGTTTTTACTTCAGGTGCTAGAATCACCAAGCTGCTGGTCTGCACCAGACCGTGTGAGAAGCAGTTCTCCCTTAAGTCTACCCCTGTTAAATTAAGTGTTTGGCCTTGAGATTTATTTATGGTAATGTCAAAGCAGACTTTGAGGGGAAACTGCACTCTTTTGAACTCGAAGGGGTAGTTCGACCGTGGAGGCGATCGGCGGCGGCGACCTCTCCGGCCCTGGTGCGAGCCATGGTACGGAGCGAGAGGGAATGGGAAACCGTCACCTCCTTCTGCGAAGCAGTAATGCTCGCGAAGGAGGAGGCGGGGCGCGTGAGGGAGTGGCAGTCTCTGCGCCCTCACGTACCTAGCCGCCGCAGGAGGAGACGCTCCGGGCGTCGGGAGTCCATAGCGGACTCCCGGCCACCGTAGGCGCGAGCTTGTGGGTGGCGAGCAATGGGTAGCTCGCCGCCCGGTAAGGACCAAGCTCGGGTCGACGGCGCGTAGTGTTCCACGCGCGCCTCAAAGAGATGTCAGCAAAACTGAAGGGGTCTGCTAGGACCGAATAAACGCCCCGGCATTTATTTTTTTTCAGAAACAAACATTCCGCGCTCTCTCTACCTCTCAATTTAATATACAAACTGACAATATCCCAAACAAATAGGACGAAGTTCTTCGTAAAACTTAACTAATCTCTGGGATGTGAGTAGTATAGTTTTAATAGAACTCAAAGATTTATTTAGGAGACAACCAGAAGTGGATAATAAACAATTAATATTGTTTACAATGAAATACTATGCCTACTGCAGTATTTCTTTGTAAACAATATTTTTTGTTTTTACTTCAGGTGCTAGAATCACCAAGCTGCTGGTCTGCACCAGACCGTGTGAGAAGCAGTTCTCCCTTAAGTCTACCCCTGTTAAATTAAGTGTTTGGCCTTGAGATTTATTTATGGTAATGTCAAAGCAGACTTTGAGGGGAAACTGCACTCTTTTGAACTCGAAGGGGTAGTTCGACCGTGGAGGCGATCGGCGGCGGCGACCTCTCCGGCCCTGGTGCGAGCCATGGTACGGAGCGAGAGGGAATGGGAAACCGTCACCTCCTTCTGCGAAGCAGTAATGCTCGCGAAGGAGGAGGCGGGGCGCGTGAGGGAGTGGCAGTCTCTGCGCCCTCACGTACCTAGCCGCCGCAGGAGGAGACGCTCCGGGCGTCGGGAGTCCATAGCGGACTCCCGGCCACCGTAGGCGCGAGCTTGTGGGTGGCGAGCAATGGGTAGCTCGCCGCCCGGTAAGGACCAAGCTCGGGTCGACGGCGCGTAGTGTTCCACGCGCGCCTCAAAGAGATGTCAGCAAAACTGAAGGGGTCTGCTAGGACCGATGCCTGCCGGGGACGCGTGATTGTTCGAAAGAGATACCGTGACCCTGGCACATGGGCAACTGAAGGAACACGGGTGGGTTTTAGTCAGTAAAAGTCTGACATGTCGTCCCACTCCGCTCAGAGCGGGAGAAGTCATTTGATGATATACCATCCAAAAAAAAAAAAAAAAAAGGGTAGTTCGATGGCGTTAGAGGAATCCTCGGAATAAACACAGACTCCTCTCTGGAACAACCTGTTAGTTGGGAGACCGGGAGGCTTCAATGTGTTAAGAAACTCAACCGGGTAATGTGTGGCGCCGTCGTGGTTTATCACTCGAATCCACTGATTTATAATGATTTTCAACTCCTTCGAACGATCTCAAGAGAATTTCATTGATGATTGTAGCTTGGTCGTTATGTTTTACTTTAATGTATAAACTATAATCGCATTATTACTCACTGAACGTATAGATTTATGTGCCCAATTAGGTTTTACTTATAAAGTTGTATGGGTATCTATTTAACAATAGTCACTGTAGTTATTTAATTTTATTTAATACAGAAACAAACGCGTTTTAAGTATATGTAACTTATTACTTGCAAATATTAGTTCATATTAATATCAGTTACATATTTGATACATCCCCGTTACCTTGGTTGAGATTGGACACCGGTGACGACAATGTGCTCCCCGGGCTGTCCCGCACGCCATGCGCCCGTCTACCAGGCCACATAGGATATTCGAAACCCTATTTGACTCAGTAAAGGGATGATTTTGGAAAAACTGTGATACACATATCTCATAATTATACTTGAAGAGTATGTGTACCAATTTTTGTGTCAATCGACCCAGAGAATAAAAAGTTTCATAGAAACTTCAACCCCCAATTTAACCCTCTTAGGGGTGGTATTTCTAAAAATCCTTTCTTAGTGGATACTTACTCTTCACAAAGAACACACCTTCCAAATTTCATGTCTCTACGACCAGCGGTTTAGGCTGTGCGTTGATATATCAGTCAGTCAGTCAGTCAGTCAGTCACTCAGGACTTTGAATTTTATATATATAGATAGATAGATTGTGGCAAATTATTGACAGTTTGTTAAGCTCTGTTGAATGCACGCAATGTGTGAGCAGACGCGCCCTGCGGTGATGGTGGTACCATCGACGCAAGCCGTTCGGGATGAACCCGCTGCGACTTTGACCCTTACAGCGGCGTACCCTTGGTAATATTGATATCAGACTGATGTAATCACAATCTTAAACTTAATACCCACCACCATACAATTATGAATACCGACCGATGTTAAAGTAATAAGGTTTAGATACGTAACCCTAAAAAGGACCCGGTGTTAATCCTACAACTCCAGTTCAGGGTAATTTAAATACTGACTCTATTTAAACATCTTATTTCAGTTGAATGTCTTAAGATAAAAACCTTTCTAGAGCAGAAACACAAAATCTAATTAAAGAATTCATTGGATTCAGCGAAACTTGATTACAATCGCACACGAGACGGATTTTATATAAAATTGCAACGCCATTCGAGAAATAAGATTTTGCACCCATCGGAACGGAATGAAATCTATAATTTTTGTGGGTTTTTTTGTAACTTAGCTTGTAAAAGTTAATGTTGGGAACGAAGATCACGTGGCTTAGAGTAGAAAACTTGTATTTTTTTTACCCTACGGGAAAACTTCTTTTTTTATCGGTGGGTATTCAACAAACGACGTCTCTCGCTCTGCCCCGACAGATTAAAATTTTTCTACTGTAAGTCACGTGATTTTCGTTCTCATCATTAAGTTTTACAATGCGGCCTGTCAGACTTTTACTGATTAAAACCCACCCGTGTTCCTTCAGTTACCTGTGCCATGGTAATTCTTTCGAAGGCGCGCATGGACACAACGCGCCGTCAATCCGGGCCTGGTCCATACTGGGCTGTCTCGCTCCGTACCATGGCCTAGATCAGGGCCGGACGCGAGAGATCGCCACCGCTAATCACCTCTTTGAGGACACGGTGGTTCTCCACCAAATCAAGGCACACCTTCATCGTAAGTTCTGTTGTGACCTCCAGGTGATCCACTCAGTGGTAACACCCGGGTGTTTCCTCCCGCCTTATACGGAACAGTAACCTCCCGAAGCAGCCGCGTCTGGTGAGGACCTGCGTAAGGCGGAAAGTAAGGATGCCGCGGTGCCTCTCCAGTTTCGCCTCAACGTGTCAATTTGGCATGCCCAGCACTGGGTTGCGACAATTGCACTCACCATGACGCCATGAGATCCCGCTGCAGCTCTGTCTGCCGTGCCGAAATCACGGTACGGGCACGACTACGCCCCGGCATTTTGTCTCTTCGCACCACTTCCACATATGTGCGAGGACCTTGGCCTCCAGATTCCATGGCGGCAATTCGGCAAGGAGTCTCGTCGCCTCACAGGAGACCGTGTGATATCCCCGGACTAGCTAGATGGTCATAATCCTCTGGGACGCGTTCAGCCGACGGGCTAGTCGTCGCCTCAAGGAGCGCGCCCACACTGGTACCCCTTTAAGGGTAAGGTAAGGTAGGAAACGATTTAAAAAAAAATGTATGTTTGTCCATCTTTTCAGTCATCTTTGCGAAGTGTCTATTTATATCGAAATACAATAACACTGTTCAGTAAAGGCATGCAAAAGTATATGCAATAGGTACCTATAATGATTTATATTCTTTTGTCTCCGATCTGTCTAGACCGATTTTTACGGGGCTTGTCACGAGTGTCAGGACACTGGCATGTTGTTATAAGGAGTGACAGCTACTTTTGTCCCAGAAGCACGTTTTCGAGGGATAATTTCGGCGAGCCAGGCGGACGAAGCTGAGGGCAGGAGCTAGTCTACTCCTAAACTACTTGACGTATTTTGACAAACGACGTGCCGTTGATAGTGACACGTACTGCGGGTTGTAGGCTATTTCAATCAACCAATCAACTCAACTCTTGCAGTCCACTGCTGAACATAAGCCTCTCCCATATTGCGCTACAACACCCAGTCCACCACCTTCCGCATCCAGTCTGCCCAAGCCACTTCCTTAAAGTCGTCGGTCCACCTAGCTGGGGAGCGGCCCACGCTACGCTTGCCGATACGCGGTCTCCACTCCAGGACTCGACTGCTCCAGCGGCCATCGGTCTTTCGACAGACATGGCCAGCCCACTCCCACTTCAGCTTGCTTACTCTGCGAGCTATGTTGGTAACTCCAGTTCTTTTCCGGATAATTTAGTTAAAGGTTTTAGTTTTTTTTTTCTGGGTTATTTGACATGACATAAATCAGAACACCAGCTTTCAGCATTTTGAAATGTTACAGAACAAAACAATTTGGTATCAACTGAAATGGCTTATGGAGTACTTACTCAAAATTTTATTGCTCATCTATTAATATTATGCATACAATTAAATAATTCCCCAAATAACAATAAAACCATGATGATTCATTCGTAATGTTTCCAATACACTAAATACTTACCCTAATAATGTTTAGTTTGTTGCTTAATTAATTATAAATATAATAATCCATTTGCCCTCCATGATTTCAACTTCAAAATAATTGAAATAAAAAGAATATTACGTTAAATCGAAACTATTTATGCATTAATACAAAGGTTTTTTTTTTTGGATGGGAAGTCATCAAATGACTTCTCCCGCTCTGGGCGGAGTGGGAGGGTGTGTCAGACTTTTACTGACTAAAACCCACCCGTGTTCCTTCAGTTGCCCATGTGCCAGGGTCACGGTATCTCTTTCGAACAATCTCGCAACCCTGGCAGGCATCAGTCCTATCAGACCCCTTCAGTTTTGCTGACATCTCTTTGAGGCGTGCGTGGAACATTACGCGCCGTCGACCCGAGCTTGGTCCTTACCGGGCGGCGAGCTACCCATTGCTCGCCGCCCGCAAGCTCGCGCCTACGGTGGCCGGGAGTCCGTTATCAACTCCCGACGCCCGGGGCGTCTCCTCCTGCGGCGGCTAGGGACGTGAGGGCGCAGAGACTGCCACTCCCTCACACGCCCCGCCTCCTCCTTCGCGAGCATTACTGCTTTGCCGAAGGAGGTGACGGCTTCCCATGCTCTCTCGCTCCGTACCATGGCTCGCACCAAGGCCGGACGCGAGAGGTCGCCGCCGCCGATTGCCTCCACGAGGACCCGGCGGTGCTCCGCCCAGGCAGGGCACACTTCCACCGTATGCTCCACCGTGTTCTCTAGACGATCCTCACAATGGAAACACCCGGGCGTATCCTCCCGCTTTATTCTGAACAGGAACCCACCGAAGCACCCATGCCCGGTGAGAAACTGCGTCAGGCGGATGGTGAGGACGCCGTGGCGCCTTTCTATCCACACCTCAAAGAGACTTACCGCCGCAATTGTGGCGTGTCCCCAAATAACAATAAAACCATGATGATTCATTCGTAATGTTTCCAATACACTAAATACTTACCCTAATAATGTTTAGTTTGTTGCTTAGTTAATTATAGGTAAAACTAGCTTTTGCCAGCAGCTTCGCCCGCGTGGAGGTCGGAAAATATCCCGCGGGTACTTACTTTTGGTGTATGATCAACGTATGCGAGGATAAGAGCTCGAAAGCGCATTTTCATCCGACTTGCTTCAAATTTATCTTTACTGCTCAGCTTCTAGGTGTCTTAGCGTTGTGTAATAGAGCCTATAACCCGCCCAGGAGTATGGACTACAATCATACCGAGTTTGTTTAAAATCCCTTCAGTAGTTTTTGACCCATGCGTGCACATACATACAGACAGACAGACAGACAGACAAAAATTTACTGATTGCATTTTTGACATCAGTATCGATCACCATTCATCCTCCAATATTAATTTTGAATGTATATTCAATGTACAGAATTGACTTTTCTACAGTTTTATTATAAGTATAGATAATCCATTTGCCCTCCATGATTTCATCATCATCATCATCATCATCATTACAGCCATAAGACGTCCACTGCTGGACTTGGGCCTCCACCAATTTGGGGGGCTTTGCCATAATCGCCACGCTTGGCAGGCGGGTTGGCGATCGCAGTATGGTGGTAAAATGCATAGAGAACGCTGCTGCCCATTCTCTAGTAAGTCCCTTAGTCGCCTTTTACGACACCCACGGGAAGAAATGGGATGGTGTTATTCTTTACGTCCGGCACCACACGGTACTTACGTCCGGCACCACACACGGCACACCATGATTTGAACTCCAATATAATTGAAATAAAAAGAATATTACGTTAAATCGAAACTATTTATGCCTTAATATGGAGGTTGAGTGAACTTTACACTCTCCTTATACTTACAAGATTGTAATAGAACCTTTATATATGACAAAATAGCTATGTATATAGTGTCTATTACAATTATAAACAAATAGATTCATAGTTTAACTTTATTATAATCAAAAGATAAACGTTTTTAAACGCAACATTTAATCTTATTAGCGAACCTACTTTGGTTGTAAAAGCTTCACAGTGATACTTAAATTTATAACACTTTCAAGTTTTTTTAAATACATTTAAAAGTGTCAGAGAGAACAATAAACTTTAGAGTCGACTTAAAAATTTAATACCTTTTAGCATTCGTCCGTAAAAAACAGTACTTACATCGACTGTTCTCAACGTATGAGTTTATATTTTGTACCAAAATCACATCGATACCAACCAACAGACGATAATTCCCATGCAAACAATTTGAACACCAAAGGTCAAAATCACATCAAGAATCTGCTTCAGCTTTAGTTTAAGTGCCTGTCCCTAGAGATTTATCACTCAACTAAAGGCGATTTACAAGTTTTAATGTATGAAAATCCTCTTATATTAATTTCCGTCTTATCCCTTATCTGCAAACTAATCTCATACTTGTTCGAGTTGACACGACATTCGTTCCCATCAGCCACTGGTCTCTGAAACTTGGTACATTAATCTTACGGAGTCGATTCAAATTTATCTTTGTTTTAGGAAGTTTCTAAAATAAATTTAGCTCCCCCTCCAGCTCCATTGAAAATGGGAGTTACTTCCAATTTAGAAGGTGGTAGACGAGCGACTTTTGGTGCAGTGTAAGTCTTTTTTTCTAAAGAGTTCGAAGAAGTTTTTTTTTGTTTTATACTTTGAGCCAGCAGAACGATTTGGGGTGGTAATCTTTTTTAGTAATGCTTTTTAAAGGATTGTGAAAATACATTTGTTTTCTAAACTGATTGACATTTTTATTACCAATGCCACTTTTAAAATTAGTTGATAGAATTTCTGCGTAGGTATTAAAAAATTAAAGCCGAGATTAATCCATACTAATATTATAAATGGGAAAGTGTGAGTGTCTGTTTGTCATCTTTCACGGCAAAACGGTGTGACGAATTGACGTGATTTTTTAAATGAAGATAGTTGAAGAGATGGAGAGTGACATAAGCTACTTTTTGTCTCTTTCTAACCCCCCACTTCCCTAAATTGGGGGGTGGAACGCGCTAATCTTAGGAACTACTGGTTCGAATTGAAAAATTCTTTTTGCGTCGGGTAGCCTATTTATTGAGGAAGGCTATAGGCCATATAATATCACGCTATGATCAAAAGGAGCGGAGCAGCAACAACAAAAAAAGGACGAAAACTGGCAGGCTGCGATGTGACAGGAAGGGTCAGGGGAGCAAATATTTGACGCGGACGAAGTCGCGCGCAGAAGCTAGAAGGTATGTATTTGTTTCTTAGCATGAATTTGGTGAAGCATTACTAATGTTACTGTGATAAAACTGTCAAACTACATACAAATGGAAGTTTGAGATGGGAACATTATCTATGCCAAACCAAGAGCTAAGAAATGTTTAAAGATTTCGGCTTAAAGCTTAAGTTTTGGTCATTAAAATACCGTATAAACACCCTTGGCATACTTTTCTAGTGAAATAAAAATAATAAAAATATTTGGGTTCGTGCTCGATTGCTGGGCAAAAACTCAAAGTATTGCAATCGTAGATTCACTCTGCCGCGACAAAAGATGGTAACATTTTTGTTTCATTTTGTCAGATACAATGTCGCAGAGACTCGACAATTTCCATGACAATCAAGACAAGTCCCTCTTCTCAGTATGGAAACCTTACCATGCGTTACCTTTACGGTGATGGCAAATCTAAGACCATGATGGCACGGCGCTCAAACGAGTATTGAGAATCTAACAGAGTGCATTACCCGCGTTGACAAAACACACTCATCGAATTTCAACTCTCGGCGATGGGCAGTACGTTGAAGATCCATTGCGATATATGACTGTGCGAACATGAACTTAAATTTTATTTTTTTGGAAAAATGTCATCTTTTTCACACCCGCCACGTATTTTTACACCCTTTATATATTAGCTTCACTTGTATGTTTGTATGTCTGTTTGTAACCGACTCCTTATAGCGCGATTTTTAACCGTCTTCAAAAAAAGGAGGAGGTTATCAATTCGACTGTATTTTTTTTTATGTTTGTTACCTCATAACTTTTGACTGGGTGAACCGATTTTGATGATTATTTTTTTATTTGAAAGCTGGTGCTTCCTGAATGGTCCCATTTTAATTCGGTTCCATTCGGACAATGCGGTCCATGTGAAAACCATATAAGTCTTAAATTTGCATTACCTAAGTATTTGCGCGACAAATGAACGAATACCGTATGTTTGTTACCTCATAACTTTTGACTGGGTGAACTGATTTTGATGATTCTTTTTTTATTTGAAAGCTGGTGCTTTCCGAATGGTTCCATTTTAATTTGGTTCCATTTGGACAGTGGGGTCCATGTGAAAACCATATAAGTCTTAAATTTGCATTACGTATTTGCGCGACAAATGAACGAATAACGCGATTAGATTAGTGCGGAGTATCTACCACAACTAAAAAGTTAAAAAATAAAAACTTTTTACAAAAAAAAAAACAACCGACTTCCTTAAAAAAATCACTACAAAAAAAAAAACTTTAATTTCGGAAGTCAGTGGCAAAAACCTTAAATACAGAGCCTAAGACACCGACTTTCGAAATTAAAGTTTTTTTTGACTTTGTAGTGTTTTTTTCAAGGAAGTCGGTTGTTTTTTTGACCCACTTTAAACGACCAGCCGGCGTAGCATGACCAATTCTATATCTATTCTACCAAGAACAAATAAAGTTCCTTATGTATTTTAATTCTGTAAAAATGTTTCTATCTCAACAGAAAAATAGTCATAATACTTGACATCGTATTTTTGTCAACTGAAGAATAGAAACATCTCTTATTTTCAGTTTTACACAATTTTTCTACGATACAATCTATCATTTTGTCTTATCTTCCGTCCACAAATTCCGTTTCTATGGCGGTCATGCTACGCGTGCTGATTTCATTTAAACTCTGTAGACCTATCGAGGACCGATGAAAATACTATAATTTTATAAATTTGTGCCATTATCCTTGCCAGGCTTACCAGGACAGCAAAAAAACTGTCTTCGAAAACTACGCTGACATACGTCACAAACTACACTGATATACGTCTCAAAATTCGAAACACCCTAAAAATAGAAAATAAATAATAGTTTAAAAAACACGCTTCCATAGAAAATCAAACTAAAAAGTAGAAAACAATGGAAAAAAAGCGTAGGGTGCTTGATATCAATAAAAAAATACCTTAAAAAAGCACCCCCGCACTATTATTTTTTATTCACAAGTTTGAAGACAAAATCATTCTAATAATAATAATTTCGATCTCTCGTCTATGTCTCCCTTCATATACCGCCATACTAACTTAAAAATTGACAAGTTCGTGAAATATGATATCCAAGATTTCCGTCTGTCGTTAATGCTTTCATTATAAATGACTTTTTCTCGAGTTTTATACGATTAATTTCTTCAATATTCTGTCATCGGCTAAGTGGCAAGTTCTGAATTGATGATGTAATATTAGAACGAGATCTGCGTATTGTGTTTTTGTGGGGAGAAAATCTAGAATACAATGAAATTAAACTTGAAAGGAACACCGTTTTCTACAATTATTAAACCACTAGCTTTTGCCAGTGGCTTCGCCCGCGTGGAGTTCGGAAAATATCCCGCGGGAACGTACTACCGGGATAAAAAGTAGCCTATTTGTTAATCCAGGATATAAACTAACTGTGTTCCAAATTTAATCCAAATCCGTCCAGTAGTTTTTCGTGAAAGGGTAACAAACATACACATACACATACACATACACATACATCCATCCTCACAAACTTTCGAATTTATAATATTATTAGGATAAGCAATCTTTTAACGATAAGTTTTGGATGGATTACGAAAGATGAAGTTACAATATTGCACTCAGCAGATAAAAATCGTTTAGATTGGGTCTAGTCTTGCCTAATCTGAATCATATTATATGTGTATAAAATACAAAAAGTAAGGCAAACTATACAACATAGTGAATTTATACCCATTCAATACAACCGACAGATACAGAAATGATTTTCTTTTAAAAATATATTCCTATAAAATGCATCTCTATTTAGTTCGACGCTGATAAAGTTTTTATACTATTAAAAACTTAGTCCTGGCCTGCCAGCAACATTTGCTCTCTGTTTCCGAATCATTGAGATTCTATTTAAAAGTTGCAGCATTTAAAAGTAGAAAACTGAACTTTCTGGAAATGGAATTTTCGTTTAAGTCGGTGGGCTTTACCATAGTTAAATTGTTAGTAGTGGTGACATAAATACTTTAATAATCCAATTTATTGGTTAAGTTTTGCAAGTGATAAAATTGCTTTCATTCATTATAGCTTACCTTTGAGCAGAAGCATGTAAGAGTAGTGGTGGCCCAGTGATAACGGCCGCGACTTACGAGTAGTAGGTCGTGAGTTCGAACCCAAGCAGGCGCTTAACTTTGTGTTAATTATTTCATCACCACTGCTCTCAAAACGGTGAAGGAAAACATCGTGAGGAAACCGGCATATCTTCGAACTAAAAATTTGAAGACAGATGACATCTACCAACCCGCACTGGGCCCGCGTGGTGGATTATGGCCCGCTCCCTCTCACCGAGAGGAGGCCTGTCTCCCAGCAGTGGGAACGTTATAGGCTGCTGATGATAGACTGCCTCTCTACTGTTTGCAAACGCTACTGTTGAGCATGAGGTTCTAGGTTAAAAACCCAGTCAATCACAGTGATATGGTGTTTTTGAGTTGCCCGGAGTCTGGATTTGGGCTCAGTTGATGGCGATAGGCTCGCCTCCTATTATTTGGGATCTTAAAATATCTGGCAAAATGTGAAAGTACTGCAGGTACAGACGGCCAGCACATCAAGCTACCCGAAACTGACAAATTCTACCAATCGACCTTGAACTTAATGCTTTAGCGATAAAGTTGAAATCTATTAAAGAAATTTGACAGATTGTAGTAGCTTGATGTGCTGGCCACTGTACACAAAATCGAAATCACAAGTCATTTATTCAAACTAGGCATTTTTTGATCGACAAAATTATATTAGACAGTCCCCCGAAACACCTACCGTTCACCACCCCCCTGTCCACTACTTCTGAGAAACAAAGCGTTATGTGTTCAATATAGCGTTCTTGTTCTGTCTTTCATTGTTCCAAATTACTTTGGGGTTGTCGTCTCTTCCATAGATTCTTGCCTGTCTGCTATCATCTTATAATTCACGTCACACATCCTTCATTTATAGTTTCGTAAATCTTCATCGTGTCAAATCATTTTTGTATCTGTCGGTTGTATTGAATGGGTATAAATTCACTATGTTGTATAGTTTGTCTTACCCTTTGTATTTTATACACATCTAATATGATTCAGATTAGGCAAAACTAGACCCAATCTAAACGATTTTTATCTGCAGAGTGCAATATTGTAACTTCGCCTTTCGTAATCCATCCAAAAATTATCGTTAAAAGATTGCTTATAGTTATATAAGTCGCGAGTTCAATAAAGCTGCTTGGTAAATACACATGTGGGTATTTTCTTCGACATTGCACATAAGGATTCCCGGTACACATCACACTTCAGCGGTAGGACTCTACAGATAACGTATAATATTACCCAGTACCGTGTGGTGCCGGACGTCAAGAATAACACCACCCCATTTCTTCCCATGGGTGTCGTAAAAGGCGACTAAGGGACCACTTAGAGAATGGGCAGCAGCGTTCTCTATGCATTTTACTACCATACTGCGATCGCCAACCCGCCTGCCAAGCGTGGCGATTATGGCAAAGCCCCCCAAATTGGGGGAGGCCTAAGTCCAGCAGTGGAGGTCTTACGGCTGTAATGATGATGATGATGATGATGATGAAATCTTCACCTGCCCTTCCGTCTCAATCTGCCTAGCCTTTTCACAACTATGTATAGGTCGGGTTTCAGTCTAACTGGATGTAGCTGATTTTACATGGAGAGACTGCTGGTAAGACTGTTACGTCTTCCGACTACCCAAAACTATTAAGGAAGATAGTACCTAGATCGTTTTTAACAACAATTTGGCCGACCTGAGAATCAAACCCAGGACTTTTTGCTCTGCAGTAGGTACTGCTTGTGACCACTAGACCAATGAGGCAGTCCAATTCTGTTTGTACGGCAGGTACTAAACGTTTGACTAAGAACTGTCAAACCAGCTTATACTATTTTTAACCGACTTCAAAAAAAGGAGGAGGTTTCTCAATTCGACCGTATATATTTTTTTTTTTTTTTTTTTTTTTATGTGTGTTCACCGATAACTTCGTCGTATATGGACCGATTTTGATGATTCTTTTTTTGTTGGAAAGGAGATATCCCAAGGGTGGTCCCGTGATAAGGAAACCAGGATCTGATGATGGCATCCCAGAGAAGTCGAAGGGAACCTTCGAAAATCGTAGTGGCGACTAGTGCGTTTTTTATTTCTTTCATTAATTATCTTAAAGCACTACTATTTAATGAAGGTCTGAAGTTGATCTGATGATGAAGCCGAAAGACAGTCGAGGGAACTCTTCAACGACTTACAGCAATTACGCGGTGTTTGGACTTAATTCATTTCTATTGATGAGAACTTTGCACCCATATGGGCTATAAGTGCCATTACAGGTCTGATGATGGAGACCATAGACAGTTGAGGGAATTCCTCAACGATTTACAGCAGTTCCCTATTGTTGGGGTTACTTTATACGGTTCAAAGTGCCAATTTTATCACTACTATTTAATTAAGGTCCGGAGTTGATCTGATGATGGAGCCAAAAGACAATCGAGGGAACTCCTCAACGATTTACAGCAATTACCTGGTGTTTGAACTTAATTCATTTCTATTGATGAGAAAGCTCCCATAAGGCTTATAAGTACCATAACAGGTCTGATGATGGAGACCATAGACAGACAGTCAAGGGAATTCCTCAACGATTTACAGCAGTAGTAAAGTATTAAATTTCACCTGGCGATTAGTGGTATAGGAATTAGTGCGGGTAGATACCATAACTAAAAAGTAAAAAATAAAAACTTTTTGACAAAAAAAAAACCGACTTCCTCAAAAACACTAGAAAGTGAAAAATAACTTTAATTTCGGAAGTCGGTGGCAAAAAACTCAAATACAGATCCTAAGACACCGACTTCCGAAATTAAAGTTATTTTTCACTTTCTAGTGTTTTTGAGGAAGTCGGTTTTTTTTTTGTCAAAAAGTTTTTTGTGAAATCCTACTAATATTATAAATGTGAAAGTTTGAATGGATGTGTGTATGTTTGTTACTCTTTCACGGAAAAACGACTGTTCGGATTTGGATGAAATTTGGAAGACAGTTTATAACCTGGATTAACACATAGGGTACTTTTTATACCGGTAGTAAGTTCCCGTGGGATATTTTCCGACCTCCACGCGGGCGAAGCTGCTGGCAAAAGCTAGTTACATATTAATGATAGTAATAGTATTTAGTCATTTTTTTTATTGTCTTAATAGTTAGTTACAGTGGTTCCCTACATAATATATAAAAATGTCTTTGCAACTCAACTCCACTATTTTCCGGACTAAAAATTGGCACATCGGTACTCTAAGTTCTTTTTTAGGGTTACGTTGCCAAATGGCAAAAAACGGAACCCTTATAGATTCGTCATGTCTGTCTGTCTGTCTGTCTGTCTGTCCGTCCGTCCGTCCGTATGTCACAGCCACTTTTTTCCGAAACTATAAGAGCTATGCTGTTGAAACTTGGTAAGTAGATGTATTCTGTGAACCGCATTAAGATTTTTACACTAAAATAGAAAAAAAAACAATAAATTTTGGAGTTCCCCATACATAGAACTGAAACTCAAAAAATTTTTTTTCATCAAACCCATACGTGTGGGGTATCTATGAATAGGTCTTCAAAAATGGTAATGAGGTTTCTATTATCATTTTTTTCTAAACTGAATAGTTTGCGCGAGAGACACTTCCAAAGTGGTAAAATGTGTCCCCCCCCCCGTAACTTCTAAAATAAGAGAATGATAAAACTAAAAAAAAATATATGATGTACACTACCATGTAAACTACCACCGAAAATTGGTTTGAACGAGAGTGAGTAACTTTTTTTTAAAACGTCATAAATGGTAAACCGCAATTTAGTTTACATTCAATCAACTGAAATATAAAATTAAAAAAAAAACATTTATTTTTAAACCGAGATTACCTACAGGTTTGTACGGAACCCTCGGTGCGTGAGTCCGACTCGCACTTGGCCGGTTTTTAACCACCAAACTGCCCGTACAAGTGATAATGAAAATGAAGACATATTGCGATTTTGCAAAACGAGAGATGTTCATCTATTCTGGATGTAATTTAGCAGTTCTTTTACTCGAAATCCAAACAGGTATTAAGTTATATTTCATTCTAGAAAAAGAGAAATCTTTATCATGTGAGAAGCCGTGGGCGCACATAGTAAATTATAAATGTGTGTTCAAATTGGATGCCGGGTCCGGTCTTCCGTCTCGGAGTTTAATGCAATGAAATTTCTCCAGCGTTCAACTTTAGTTTACTAATGATATGCACTTCGTTATTTCCATACGTTTGCTAACTTTGTTTGTTCGGCGCAAATTTTATGATATTGTTCAATATTCCACACGTGTTTTAGTTTTTAAATGAGGTTCTTTGTGAATTCGATTTGAAACTTCACTACACACACATTGAATCTTGGATATTCTTTTTTGAGTACCAATGAAGTGTTCTACGTCACAATTCCAAAAGTACTTGAAGTAAAATATACACGGTGTTAGTTAATTATCTGCGGCTTACCATGATTTACTAAAATTTTGCACTATCTTAAATTGTTTTGACGATGCAAGATTTTTTTTTAATTTTTTTTTTCTTGTGGGGCATCTCGTAGTTAATCCTGAAAAGATTCTTACTACTTAAACGGATTGTGGCCCGGCGAGTTCTAAAAAAATACCTTTTTAGGCCTCCAGCCGGGGCTTATTATACTTAAAAACTAAAGCGAAAGCTCTAAGGGTTACCCCGAGGGGGGCACGAACCTCGGCTTAGGCAATCACTGGTAGGGGGACAGCAAGGGACTGGCTGGATCTGGGTTGAATTATTTAGGGGCTAATTTAAAGCTAACGGCACAGCATCGCGGGCTGACTCTTGCAAGGGTCGGGAGGGACTGTTAAGTCGGGGTCGCGACGACGGACCTCGGCGGCGAGGTCGGTACGATTTGTGTTTGTGTGCTGGTCTAGCTGTACTGGTCTCTTTTCGACTCTCCTGGAGGAGAGTAGTGGGATCGTCAGGATCGGATAGAACGTGCCGCGAGCGGCGGACTTTACTGATACGTGAGGGGGTGTAAGTAGCTGCCGCCACAACCAGAGGGTTGCGGTGGGCTACGGCCCTATCGAAGAAACGCTTCGAAGCGCGTTTCATATATTGATGGATAGTCGGGAGTTTCATATCTAAATGAAGATTGATATTCCGAACAAACCAAGGCGAGCCTGTGGCTTGACGGAGAAAACGGTTCTGGAGAGTCTGCATCCTATGGATGAATCGGGGCTTGGCATGTGCAAAGACTGGGCTTGCATATGTCATAATGGGCCTGATGCAAGCGGTGTAAAGCCGCTTCTTACACAGAAGAGACATTTTACTCCGCTTGTTCAGGACGCAATGGAGCCTACCGAGAGCGAAAGCGGCCCGCGAGCGAGCCTGCTTTATGTGCTCAGAAAAGGTGAGGTGTTCGTCGAGGATGACACCTAGATATTTGGCTTGCTTCGCCCAAGGGATCTGCTTGCCGAACATTGAGATGGGTCGGGGAGGGGGGTGATTACGTCGCGGTCGGGTGTAAAAGACCGCCTGACTTTTATCGGGATTGACCTCGATTTGCCACTTCCTGAACCATTCGCCGAGCTCGTCGACTGCGGTTTGGAGGTAGCGAACCAGCGCTGTGTCACTAAATCCCGAGAAGAAGATGGCAGTGTCGTCTGCGAACAGAGCTAACCTTGCCTTCTTGCTTCTGGGGATATCGCTAGTGAACAGCGTGAAAATGAGGGGAGCTAGTACAGAGCCTTGAGGGACTCCTGCACGGATCGGGTGAGAGGAGGAAAGTGCCCCTTCGATGCGATAGCGAAAGGTACGGTTCGCAAGAAAGTCTCGTAGGATGAGCACGAGACGGTCTGGCACTCCGAGTTGGTACAGCTTATATAATAAGCCGTTGTGCCAGACTTTGTCGAACGCTTTCGCTATATCGAAGAACTAGCTTCTGCCCGCGACTTCGTCCGCGTTAAATTTCTTGTTCCCGCGACCTTTCCCGTCGCGTCGAATCGCCTACCCGTGCGATATTCCCCGTTTTTGCAACATTTTTCATTACTGCTCCGCTCCTCTTGGTTTTAGCGTGACGTTATATAGCCTATAGCCTTCCTCAATAAATAGGCTACCCAACACAAAAAGAATTTTTCAATTTGGATCAGTAGTTCCTGAGATTAGCGCGTTAAATCAAACAAACATACAAACAAACAAACAAACAAACAAACAAACTCTTCAGCTTTATAATATTAGTATAGATACAGCGCCCGTGAACATACCACGCTGAAAACCAGCATTGATATGCTCAACGATGCGGTGTACCTGATGGACACACGAGTGTTGGGTTCGAAAACCAAACTGCTCGTTGGGGATGAGGCCCTTGGTTTCGGCATAATCTCTGAGTCGCTTATAAATAAGTCTCTCATAGATTTTGCCGAGAACTTTGAGCAAACTGATGGGGCGATAGCTCTTGGGCTCGGTTTTGGGCTTACCGGGCTTAGGGATGCCAATGACGGTGGCTGCCTTCCACGCTTGGGGGAAAATGTTATTACTCAAGGCACCATTGAAGATGGCACACATGAGCATAATCAGGCGAGCGGGGAACAGCTTGATCACTCTGTTAGTGATGCCGTCTGATCCGGGGGCTTTACGGGATTTCAGGCCCTTGATGATCTCGTGCACCTCGTCAGGTGTGACAGGGGGCAGGAGATCATCAGGGTCTTCCACGGGCGGGAGTGAGGCTTTGCGTTCGACTTCCGCGTTTGCCTTATCGACAAACACTTGGTCTACTGGCTGCGAACTGGGTGTGCATTGGGCTTCGAGGCTATCGGCTAGGCATTCAGCCCTGTCGATATCCTCGAATGCAATGGTCGCATCGGGGCGGGTCAGGGGGGGCATTGTGGAAAACTCAGAGGATTTGAGTTTCCTCTGAAGTTCCCAGAATGCGAGATGAGTCGGCTCTAGTTCGCCCACCATCTTGTCCCAGTTAGCATCACGCAGCTCAGTCACACGTGTCCTTACAGCACGCTGTAAGTAACGCATGTGAGCTTTGTTAGCGTCACAGGGAAAGTTACTGTAGGCACGAACGGCCGCGTTCTTCTCTGCCAGCAGATCACGCACATCGTCGGGGAGCCTCCATTTACGGTCATTCGTATCTGGAACCTCCCGTGAACTTTCGTTCACGATCGATTGTACGTGCTCCGTGAGAGAGTCGATCGCGGCCGTTGTGTCGGCGATAGAGTCGAACTGATCTGGGATAGAGTCTAAGTGATGTGACGTGTTAGATTGTAAGCGTTCGCTTACTTTCTTCCAGTCAGTGATCACTTTAGTGGCGGGGGGTTGAGAGGGGTCGCGGGTACCTAATCGGGGGGCCAGGTTTATGACTACTGGTCGATGATCAGAGTCGAGTTCGTGAATAGCCTCTATAGAATCCAACCTTAAGTTGATATTCTTAAGGAGTGCTATATCAAGTACCTCGGGTAACTGATCGGTATTGAAGAGGAAGTGAGTGGGAGTCATCGGGGCAGTGACATCAAAGTTCATGGTAGAACAGAGGTTGAAAATTTGCCTACCTCTAGTCGAGGTCCTGGTGCTATTCCAGGCAGGATGTTTGGCGATGAGGTCGCCCGCTAAGATAACGGAGTCACTCATGCCGAAGAGTTCGGATAGGTCATTGGCGAGGAGTTGAGGGTCCTCTGACTCATGTTGGGGAGGAAGGTAAACCGACACAATAGTGATCGGCTGGTGACCTGTCAGTGCTAACCGACAGGCCGAAACTTCTAATCGGGAGAGTTCGGGAGGATCCATAGGTATGCAGTACAGGGACTTCCTATAGTATATGAGGGTGCCGCCTCTATGACAACGTGACCTGTCGTTGCGAACTAAACGATAGTTTGCAATTTTCGGGTCGCGATGGTGAGGCTTTAGGAACGACTCTTGAATGAGTAAAATATCTACGTGATGGTCGCGGAGGAACGTGGCGATCTCATCACGTTGGCCGTGAATGCCGTTGGCATTGAAGAAGCCTAGCTTTAGGGAACGGGGTTTCAGTCTAGTTAATATTCCTCGACTATCCATAATGGGGGCTTTGGGAGTTCATGACATGGATTGCTTGCGTGATCTCGGGATACGCAGCATATATTGATTGGATGCGGAACAAGTTATCGCCGGCGGCAACTAATTCCTGGGCCATCTGTTGGGCACGCGGGGAGAGGAACGTGCTATAGGTGTTATAGGTCCCGGCGATGACGTTAAACGCATCAAGTGGAGCCTGACCTTTCTTCTGTACTGGGAATGGGGGGGGGGGGGGCGCGGGCGGGGGGTGCGGTCGCGGGAAAACCGGGGGGCGTGAGGGGCGCGGGGGCGCGGGTACGCGGGTCCATTAAAGGAGGGATGGGAGCGGGCTTAGGCCTGGAAGAGGCCAGTGCGGGGAATTCCTTTTGGGAACTCAAGAGAGGCCATTGGGAGGGACGCTGTGGGGCCAGCCTCACGGGGAGTTTGGCCGAGGGGGATTCCCTAGTCTGGCGAGCGTCGAAACGTTGTACCAATTTAGGGGAAGATGACTTGGGGGCTTTCGGGCAGCCCCGGTAATTTGCCGGATGACCGGACTCTTTACAGAGCACACAACTGGGTGGCTCGGTGCAAAGGGTACGGTCTTTAGGCCGGGAACAGTCGGCTGTACCGTGATCTCCCAGGCACTTGACGCACCTGGGAGTAGCGTAGCAGTTGTACGCTGAGTGCCCGTACAGTTGGCATGTATGGCACTGGCCAATGATGCCCGACTTACGGGGCTTTTCAATGATGAATCCAGACAGATTACAGACTGCCTTGACTTTGAAAATGGGGTGGTGACCCTCCGTGGGAGGGCACACCACCAGGACCATATCAAAGGCAATGCCTTGTCTTGATCTGTGCATCCTATGGACCTCTAAGACAGGCACGTTCTGCCTTTCGAGCTCTGCCTTTATATCGCTGGTGGCGATTTCGCAGGGGATCCTGCGGATCACCACCCTGGTCAGTCGCTCCTCGGGCAAGGAATACGAGTGGAAGGACACGTTCCTTGCTGAGAGAAGCCTGGTCAGCTCGCGATAGTCGGACGAGGTCGGGACCGATACCTTAATGCCCTGCTGAGTGGCTTGGGCACTGGTATAGTTGACCCTCTGGTCAACACACTATTTGGACACCTCCGTCCACTTGGCCTTGTCCTGTATAAATACAGGAGGCGGTGGAGGGAGTTTCCTAGCGGTGGTTGAGCCAGAGGGTACGGACGGGGCGCTAGTTTTAGCGCGGGGCGCGGCAACCTTCGCGGAGGTTGAAGGCGAGGGACGGAAGGGGGACGCGTTGGCGGCGGTCGCCGGTAGCGTGGAGGGGATGGACGCGGTCGCGGTGGCGGGGGTCGCCTGCGTAGTGGGGTGGGGGGGGGGGGGGGGTTGCGGTGGCGGAGGTCGCCTGCGGGGTGGGGGCGCGAGACGGAGGAGCGGAGTCCTCAGCCGCTATGATTTTAGCGGCCGGGGCTGAGCTGCTCGCCTTATTCTTCTTGCGCTTGCTCCCTTTGCCCTTTATGTGGGAGACGAGCTCGTACGCCTCTGTGTCCGAGGACGAAGAGGAGTGCGAGTCCGTCTGGGGAGTGAGCGCGGTAGAATTGGAAGGAGTGGGGATGGGTACATCCTCTGTGTCCATTTGACACGGCGGTTCCTCGGTAACGGTCGGGGCCTCGAGGGCATCGCTGAAGTCAGCGATGCCTGGGCTGGCTGGAATTGTGAGTTACTCAGCCCTGTACAATTCGGAGAAGTTGGCTGCGAAATCCTTGTTTTTCTTAATTAAAATAAGAAAAACAGAGATCACAGCCCCGACCTCCGAATGTTCAATGCTGAGCTGACTCGCAAGTCCAGCCAGGAGCGCCTCGATTTTCGCGAGTTTTTCGAGGGTTTTCTCCATGGCGGAGGGGAGATAGGTGGGGGGGGGAACCTAATCACTCATGAGAGTGATCCTATCGCCAAAGCCCTAAACCAAACAACCTAATCCCCGGTGGGTTGCCGGGGGTGAGTGTTACACTCCCTGTCGGATATAGACAGGGAGGTGATCCTGGTGAGCCCTAAGAGTGTCTCCCGTCGCCAATCTTATTGTGCGAACGGGTTCCTAACCGGTCATGCGATGGGTACTGAGGGTACCCGACCAGTCTAGTACGGGGGGTATAGAGATACCCGTGGCACTAGTACGCGGCTGTGAAGGGAAGAATGTCACCAGGGCTGACGAGGGAAGCCCCCAAGGCCAGCGATCTGGGACCCGTCCAACTTTCGCCTAGCCCTGAAGGGGATAGACGGGTGCGTTGGGTCTGCACCCACTCGGCTTCGTTGGCACCGTTAAGGTATCCACCGAGTGACCACGAAACTGTGGATTTGCCCTGAAGGGGCCACAATACAACACACGTTTTTGACGATTCTGACGAATCAGAAATATCACTGTCTTGCGAACAAGGCAGTAACGTTTAGACTGAATCCGACCGAGAAACAAGAAGTTGAATTTTGCGATTTAAATAAATTTAAATCCCAAAATAGCGGAGAGTAGTCAGGGCGACTACGCAGCGTGGCGCACGGAGCACAAGTGACGGGCGATCGAACGGCGGGCGGTGGAGGGGATACGCGCAGCGGAGCGGCAGCGTAACGTCCTTCCAGGGCGAGCGTCGAGCGTAGAGTGCCGACGATGCAAGTCAGGCACCGCTTCAATTTATAGTCAATGCCAAAGGCAAGAAAACAGCATCATATAAATAGAGCCATTTTTATTTTTTTATTTTTTTTCAGGATGGGAAATCATCAAATGACTTCTCCCGCTCTGGGCGGAGCGGGAGGGCGTGTCAGACTTTTACTGACTAAAACCCACCCGTGTTCCATCAGTTGCCCATGTGCCAGGGTCACGGTATCTCTTTCGAACAATCACGCGACCCCGGCAGGCATCGGTCCTAGTAGACCCCTACACTGCTGCTGACATCTCTTTGAGGCGCGCGTGGAACACTGCGCGCCGTCGACCCGAGCTTGGTCCTTACCGGGCGGCGAGCTACCCATTGCTCGCCACCCGCAAGCTCGCGCCTACGGTGGCCGGGAGTCCGCTATTAAATAGAGCCATTTAAGACCAGTTCAAGACGAAATCTCAACTACAGAAAATAAATTAACTACCTTTTAAATTTCTGAACGACTCGAAGTAGACGACAAAGACTATATGAGAAATGTGGAATTAGGGACCTCTTTGAAATTGCATTTTAACCCTTAAATGCATGATTTTACTTTTTAACCAAATTAAATTTATTTGGATGTAAGACTAGCTATATAGCAAGGAAAAAATATTAAAAAATGTATTCATAAAAAATACTTTTTTTTTAATGTTTTGGTGAAAACTTACATCTTTATGTAATCAGAACTAACCTACTGAGAACAAAATGTGGAGTGAGATAAACCACTTTTTTCCAATTACAAAAACAAATAATGACGAACAGAAACGAAAAAATTACATTGGTTGATGGAAATTTTCATCACAATGCATTTGAGGGTTAATTGACGGCTTTTTGACATTAGTATTAATACACGATGCACGATGCACGATGCGATGCTATGATGCACCCTCGATCTTGTAAGAAGACCGCTCTTATATTATGCTTCTTTTGTTTATCTCTCATTCCTAGATCTTTGACAGTTGTAACGGGTTATCAAAAGCCCAAAAGTTTGACGACCCAATTACTGCATTGCGGAGGTTAAAAGGCAGTCGCTCCATGTAAAATTCTGGTATTCATTTGCATCCGGTTACACTAGAAGCCAACCCTAACATAGTTGGGAAAAAGCTAGGCAAATTGATAAGACTGTAGATTAGTTGACCATGTTCTATTTTAGTCAGTACTTGGTACTTGTTGACAGGCCTACACTGTCCTCCCATACCAATTAACAGAGTAATTTGAAACCATTGTAAAATCCAATTTGCTTAGCTTCTAACGTTTCAAAAGTGAAGCGAATCTAGACACGCGGCAGCGTGTCAAGCCAAGTTCCAGTAACAGAACTGGCGAACAGTGTAATATTACACGAACCATTTGGAGGCACTTTTGACCCCCTCATAACTCAAAAACTATTACACATAAACGTGTTAAATTTGGCTCATATAATAAAACTTGCGAGATGAAGAAATGATATTTTATGTAGTTATAAATAAATTTCAGGACTGACCATTGAACTTGGCACCCATTTCGATCTCACTTCTTTTGTCGTTGAAGTCAACAACCAAAGCATATATCATAATATTGAACTTGGCTCTCATTTCACATTTATGTTTTTGATGGGTAAAATATTCTGATTGTTAATTTTTTATTCATTTTCGTTTATGGGTTTCGTCACGTTTAAACTGTTAAAAACTGATTCATTTCACAAAACTATGATTCTATAACAAAATCTTCACGCAAAATTAAATATTTTGTCAAGTATCACAATAGACAATCAAACAGTAAATGAATTTCGATAGGGAATTGATTTATAACGGGCTTTAATCTAATTCCGTGGGTTAGTGGAGCCACGAAGGGTTAAAGCGGCATTTAATTCTGTGATAAGTTATGTAGCTACAATGTTATATTGTGTGGTTTTGCTTAGTTTGCTTGGAGGTTACACGTATGGATTTTTGTGGTTGCAAGTAAAGCTAAATGTCAACTCTATATATCCGTACTAATAATATGTACATGTTTATAATAAAACAAAATTCCGTGTGGTACCAGACGAAAAGAATAGCACCAATTTATTTCTTCCCGTGGGTGTCGTAAAAGGTGACTAAGTGACTTACTAGAGAATGGGCAGGTGTGCATTTTACAACCATGCCGCGACCACCAACCTGCCTGCCAAGTGTGGCTATTATGGCAAACCTCCTAGGCCCTAGGAGGCCTATGTGGACGGCTTTCGGTTAAAATGATGTTGATGACTGAAACAGAAACTCAAATATTCTCATACACGAGCTATATAACGCTATCAGCGACGACCTACATCAACAATAATGATGATTCTAGCAACAATTATTTCATTTAACAAACATTCTTTTTATTATCCCCTGGTATTTTGACTAAATTCCCTATCACTCATCCACGACCCTTCCATATATTACACCATCTACGTTGTGAGAGTGTGACTGTCGCAAATTCAGCGGTATAGTTAGCGCCCCGAGGGATTTCATTTAGCAAATTATAGACGCCTCAGTTGTGCTGCGTTCCTGGTAATTCTGTAAGCCATTCATGTGGTGTTGTGTTTAGAAGGGAGATTGGGTTTATTTATGTACCTATCATATTTATACTGTCTCCTTCTTTGTATGACATTTATGCGTTACATTTCCAAATATTTGAATTGAAGAAAAACATTTAAACATATGAAAATGATAGTAGGCCATCCGGTCAGGGCTCGAGGGAGAAAGAAGCTTCTCCTACTGTTATTATTTTTCAGGAAAATAGTTTCTGTTTTCCAGGAGGGTCATGACTTTTTATTTTGTTCTATTTTTGAATCACTTCTAATTGAAATCATATTACAAACCCATTTTAAAATAATATAATTTTATAGAAATTACTAACTTTACAAATAAACACAAAACAAAATTTAAATTCAAAAAACGTTATGTATTGTCTATTGTAATATATAAGCAGTGTTTATGAAGCATATTGCTGATGCCTTTAGGGACCACTTTTCTGTGCGGTCACCCTTGAATTCTGGGTTTTGTGACGGGGGTTGTTCTGAGGATATTGTGACCGAGCGGATTACCAAAATACCAGCTAGGACAGTTGCTAAAATTATTTCCAGAATGCAACATGGAAAATCGCCGGGTCACGATGGCCTCAGTTTAGAACATTTTAAGTATGCAGGTGTGCATTTGCCTAGAGTGCTCTCTCTGTTCTTTACGCTGTGCCTCGGTCACTCTTATCTGCCTGAGTCGCTTATTCGGACGACAGTGGTACCAATTGTTAAAAACAAGACGGGCGACACATCCGATATTAATAACTATCGACCCATCTCACTAGCCACCACTACGGCTAAGGTGCTTGACGGTGTGTTGAATGGCTGCCTTTCTGAACACGTCGAAGTGCATGATGCCCAGTTCGGGTTCAGGGCGGGCTTGTCCACAGAAAGTGCCATACTTAGCCTGAAACACACAGTCAAGTACTATATACCTCGAGGAAGACGCCGGTCTACGCGTGTTTCCTCGACTTGTCGAAAGCTTTCGATCTCGTTGCTTATGATGTGCTGTGGGACAAGTTGAGGAGCACGGGTGTACCGAGGGAATACACAGCGCTCCTCAGATACTGGTATGCTCACCAGACTAACCGGGTGAGATGGGTTGATACTCTGTCGAATGTGTATAAAATGGAATGTGGTGTAAGGCAGGGTGGATTAAGCTCACCTTTGTTATTTAACCTGTATATGAACCAGCTTATCGAGCGACTGAGCAGCACACATGTCGGCTGTCACATAGACGGTACTTGTGTCAATAACTTAAGTTACGCGGACGACATGGTCCTGCTCAGTCCGTCGATAACTGGGATGAGAGAGCTGCTGTCGATCTGCGAGACATATGCTGAGGTACACGGCCTTAAGTACAACTCTAAAAAGAGTGAGATTCTGGTGTTTAAAACACAAAAACAACAACCCCGCCGTGTACCTCCGGTATATCTCACTGGCGTGGTACTAAACGTGGCTGAGAAATTTAAGTATTTAGGCCACATTATCACTAGTTACCTACGCGATGACAGCGATATAGAGAGGGAGCGCAGGGCGTTGGCGGTTAGGAGCAATATGCTCGCAGGTTTGCTCGCTGCACGGCAGACGTTAAAGTAACCCTGTTTAAAGCGTTCTGTCAGTCCTTTTATTCGAGCGGCCTGTGGGTGTCATATACAAGCCGAGCCTACAACATCCTGCGCGTTCAATTTAACAACGCCTTCAGGATGCTGTTGCGACTGCCGCGGCGTTGTAGTGCTTCGGGCATGTTTGCCGAAGCTCGCGCAGATGGTTTTCACGCTATCATGCGTAAAAAAGCGGCTTCCTTGCTACAGCGCTTACGTAACACTCGGAACGGCATCCTGAATATGATTGCTAACAGGACAGACTGTCCTATACAACGGCACTGGGTGGAAGTAGCTATAGGTATGTATAAGTAAATAATATCACCACTTTACGTCTTGCCTTTGACGTCCTTATGGAGCTTCCACACTGAGCCTTGAAGGCGGGTTATTCAATTTAATTGTATTTTGTGTCCTTACTAACAATACTAATATAGGCTTTAAGTACTTTCTGTTACTACCATCGCTAAACAACCTATGGACTATTCATGTCTGAAATAAAGTATTTTTATTTTATTTTATTTTATTTTATTATTTATGTAAGTCTTAGTTATGTAAGTTTCATTGTTGTTATAAAATGCGCCTCTCGCCATCAAACGTAAAAGTTTGGTGAGTTTAGAATTAAGTTACAAAACTCTACTCTAATTTCATTAAATAAAAAATATATAAAAAAGAACAGTTTGACGTCGAAGTACTCGTCCGCATCACTGTCACCCAGAAACGTGCCCAGAAGACTGGCAGCATTGCCACGTTGAATAGAAATGCTAATTATTTGGCCAAATAATGACCCATGTGAAGTGTCGAAACCATTTTTACCTTCCGAACAACAAAACAAACAAAGATGTTTTAAAATTATCTTTAGTCTTTCGTAACAAAAGTACCTACCTGATGTTACATATTTTCCTTTAGAAGCAGGGAATAGCTAGATCTTAAACAATGAATGTGCAGCATATCCTATACCACAGTAGTAATGTAATTGGAGCAACACCGTAGGGCTTTAGTCGGCTTGAGTATGTCGTACATAAGTATGTGATGAGCTACGTGGTAGGATGTCGATTTCCTACAAGATAAATATGATTATTCGGTCTTTTTTACGAGCTTGTTGTTGCATTATTGGTTGCTTGGTGGCATTGTTTATTCAATTGACTAGTTATTTAAATTGCTCGTATGCTCAAAATTGATACTCAACTTTGGCGCAACCATCGAGACGAAATCTCAGACTGTTGCCAAAGCTGGGCATCCTAAATAAGGTGACGCAAAACTCCATATTTGCACAGCTTTTTAGTCTGTTTAAAGTTCAAGTCCGTTCCTGTTATTGCAGCCACTTATGGGATGACTCAGCAAAATGGAAGCTTTCTGTACTTGATTCGGCAGAACCCGAGCATAAATGCAAGACGAGACGTTGGTGGTTAGGCTTCACAGCATGGTTCTTCGGAGATGTGTTGCTTGCCTGTCGGTCTTCTACGAACTGTAGTTTAGAGAGTGTGCTCAGGAACTCCACTATCTGATCCGAACATCACCTTTCTACTACATACTGCAGCATACTATCCGCTTTTTTGATATCCTGACCAGTCGTAGACAGCGGTTCTCCTCCATATTCACTATATGCACAAGCAACGTGTTAAACTCTGCCAGCGTCTGTGTTGCCTTCCATATTTAACTTGCTACTTCTGGGCATTTTCATCCCATTATATACCTCATCCATCATTTTCAAACGGGAGCAATCGAGGAGCAGGCCCATTAAACAATAATAATTGCAGAACTATCTTTATTTGACTGCTGAATAACATGTTTATAACACTGTAACATGCAACGACGTATTAACAAAAAACCCGACTCTACTATTTCCATAAATACAGGAACGGAATGATAAAATATTTCACAATCAAAAGTTATTAGATTCCAAAATCTAAACAGGTACTTTTCGCAAATTTCACTGAACCCAAATAAAAGCCATCCCAATTTAATGTCCGCTTCTTCAAAATGTTCGCTCAACCATACTTCGATTAATACCTCGGCATAGCGTTAAATATTATCAGGGTAGCAGACAATGACATAGACTAAGAGTCTATGTGGTGGGGCTCCGACGGAAGGCGAATTAGGTACCTTCGACGCGGACAGAAAAACTGATGAACGCAAGTATCGCGCTTAGGGTCAGGGGCGAGGAAATCATGCACCTACCTCCTCGTGCAGCCGCTCGATCTACCAGCAGCTCTGCTCCGGAGTTTTCACAAGTTCGCCTCACCACGTGTCGGCAAAGTCCAGAGTCACAACACAGCACTTCAGTTTTACCGTCGAAGCCACAAATAACACCACTAAAGAAACAGCGGGACTGCTATGAACTTATAATATTTAAATCATATCGTTCTGCGATAAAATAGTACAGTGGATAAAAAAACACAGCGGAGACGCGATGACGGCGGAATTCATATTTGAACTGTTATAATGTCTTTTTCGAGCGAGCCATAAAGAAGGCGACACTCGTTTGGGAGAAGTTTTAGAGGTGCACGATATAGGTGGCAGGAAAAGGAACTAGCTTGACATCTTGCGTAATAGTTTAACAAAATAAAAATAGATGGCGCTAACACTATGCATAGAAAGGAAGCTGTTTGTAACACTTTGTGAAATTGAGTTTCTTGCCTATTTTTCTCCGTACGAAACGTCCTTTAGGGCACCTAGAAACAGTAACATTTTCTTGTAAATCTTGACGTTCGAAATTTCTTTTGAATGGTATTTCTAATAAGAACTCTTTGATTTGACTTCAAATGCCTACGAAAGAAACGTACAACTTGGCCGGGATGCGTATTTACAAAGGCTATACTATTTTAGTCACGAGCCAGACTCTAATCAGTGAGCTTTTGTTTTTGCATATTGCTCAACAATACCTAGTCTATCTCAGTAAAAAAATTGACTCAAATAGACTAGCTTTTTGTTTTAATATTTTCAAAGAAAATGCACGGACAAAATCTAGTTCTATATAATACATATCACTCGAATAGCTAAGTTTTTGGCGAGATATTTTTAAATTTATACTCGCAACAAGTGGGTAGTGTTCTTTACCTAATAAAAGTACTTCTCGTTTGTTAATTCGTTTTATTTTTGTTTATCAAATATATAATAGAAACGAGCAATTAAAATGATAATAGTTGCCATGTAACTATCAACCTGTAATTGAAGCTTATCTATTTGATTAATATATATTTAAAATTAATATGTATGTAACTGATTGCCACCTGTGCTAAGATAGGTTGACGGAGCCCCGCTACGCGGGGCTCCTATTTCTGGGTGGTTTAAAAAAAAATAACCACGAAGGTTAAGGCGGGAGCTCCGCTCCGCTTCGCTCCCGCCTTAGCCTTCTAACCTAACCTATCCGAGTACTACCGAGTAGTAACTATCAACCTGTAATTGAAGCTTATCTATTTGATTAATATATATTTAAAATTAATATGTATGTAACTGATTGCCACCTGTGCTAAGATAGGTTGACGGAGCCCCGCTACGCGGGGCTCCTATTTCTGGGTGGTTTAAAAAAAAATAACCACGAAGGCTAAGGCGGGAGCTCCGCTCCGCTTCGCTCCCGCCTTAGCCTTCTAACCTAACCTATCGGGGTACTCTGAGTCGGGGTGTTAACCATGGATGGGATTTCGTCCACGCGTGACTGAAATGGTACTAGATTTTGTCCGTGCATTTTCTTTGAAAATATCAAAACAAAAAGCTAGTCTATTTGAGTCAATTTTTTTACTGAGATAGACTAGGTATTGTCGAGTAATATTCAGAAACAAAAGCTCACTGATTAGAGTCTGACTCGTGACTAAAATAGTATAGCCTTTGTAAATTCGCGGCCGGGATGGTCGTCACTTGCGCTAGCTACCTTGCTCTAAGTTCAGTCATGGATTATATTGACAACTTATTCCGTAGCAGTACTAAGCGTTTTGTTAGCAATGCGAAGCAAAGCAGAGTGTGTGGTTTGCATTTCGTATCCATGCGTAGCGTAGTGAATAAGCGCGTAGTAAAGCGTAGCAATGCGTAGCGTTTCAATGCAACGCGTAGAGTTTCATAGCAGCGCGTAGCGAACTCAGTAGCAGTACGTAGCGTGTCGTAATTTACCAAGGCGCAGCGTACAATAGTATAGTATAGGGCGTAGCGCAGTTGGTTTGGTAAGTAGCTATATAGCACGATAATTCACAAATGCGTGCACTGACTGGACAGGATCCTCAAGTCTGTGTGGTTTTTTCCCCAAAAGAACATTTCTGACACCAGTTTACATGATCTTGACATGATGTGATCAAGATTGGTCTGGACTTCACAACTTGGATAAGTCTGGACGTTAAAAGAGACTCTTAGTTTTGGAAACGCCGACCTCTCCTAGTTTAAAAAAATATTATTGAGGTATAAAACTGTTTGTACAAACTTACTTACCTACAGAAATGAAATAATTTATCATTTATTTGATTATTTCAGCAGCATCAGTGCAAGAACAATGAAAAACACAATTTTCGTTTCTGCCCAGTTTTCTTGTTCTATGATAACGTCTGAAAGTGCGTCTTCTCCGATTAATTTACTGGCAACCCACGATTTGTCTACGTCACTCACTGATTGACGATGCTTTGCAACAGCGCTACTGATTCTGTTGTAGTTACATTTATTATGTACGACTTTAGCTTGTTTTCGGTTCGTAACTTTGATTATTTGATGTGAGTTGTGAACTGACTTGTTCTTATCGTATTGAGAACTTGATTTATTTACATGTATAATGTACGTACATAATTGTTTTAAAACTTTTTATTACGCTCTAACGATGATGATTTGGTTATAAGTCGCTGTTGTTAGTACCTGTAATCATATTTAAATAAAAGAAATTAAAACAACCTTCCGTTGTTATCAATGTCGAAATAGCATTTCATCTTATCACTGACAACTTTTCCATTTCTGTAAAAAAATCATGTTAACTCTTTGCAGTACTTTACTACGTAGATATATCTAGATACTAATCAATACCAATACAAAAAAAAAAAAAAAACATCGAAGGGCTGGTTTTACTCTTTTTCTGAACGCGTTTATCTCTGGAACTACCAGTTGGATATGCATTGCATTCGGTAGCATAATTTTTGAGCTATTCAATATCACGTTCAGATTCTAAGAAGTCGATCACTTCTTTATTTCTCTTATTACTTTTAGTCTTTGCATTAGAAAACAAATATATTATTATATTTTCGTTTAAACTTAATGGCAGGAACAGGCAGTTGCTTTACGTTAGTGAGAATTGATTCCTTCCAGAATAAATGCAGTTTGTCTGCATAAACTCTTAATATCAAATATGCATATAAAGAATATCCATTTTGTTTAGTGTTTCGAGCGAAGAAGAGGCGCGTCGCTAGATTGGTATAAAAACCATTCAACCATTTGTGTCTTATTTTCTTACAGTAATCTTTTACCAACAGACTCTTTACTTATTTATTAAAACTTTTGGCATACAAAATGTACAAAGGTGGACATCGATAGTGCCTGAGGCATTCCGTGCATTTTAGGTTTTCTACGTAATTATCTACTACTTTTACTACTGATATCCAAGTTTATAATCATAAAGAAACAGCCTCATCAATTTCACTTAACAACAATTACCCCTTCGACCCCACTTCAATTGGTATGCCAGCGGCTAGCAACAGTAACGACAGCAACCAGATTGCCTTTACAACACAAATGCATTTAGCAGCAGCGCTCGTACGTGCTAACTGAGTGCAAACTGCGAGTGAACTGGCCCGATGCAGCATTGTGCCACGGTAATCCAGTGATTCTGTCATAAATGTTGGGATTGTATGGGAGTTATTTAGAAGAATAAAGTGAGAAAGGAACGGAGCTTTAAAGTTATTGTGAAATATTTTACTTAAATATATAAAACTAGCTTTTGCCCGCGGCTTCGCTCGCGTTAAATTCGGGGTAACATGGTTCCCCTTTCCTGATTTAGAACACAGAAGAGAACTCAAAACAGAATGTTATTTTAATACCTACGCTACTGTAGACAATATTATATGTCTTTCCATTCGGGGATAGAATGTAAAGATTCTAGGCATTTTCATTTAATTTGTTTTAATAAAATAATTTTATTATTCGTTTGTATCATAGAACCTATACTAATTTTGCGGAGAGTCTCACACAAATTTCTATCCCTTTCTCAATTTTTTTTTGCGGGGGGTTAGAACGAAACAAAAAGTAGCCTATGTCACGTTCCATCCCTTCAACTATTTCTACTTAAAAATCACGTCAATTTGTCGCTCCGTTTTGCCGTTAAAGACGGATAAACAGACACACACACTATCCCATTTATAATATTAGTATGGACTAGCTACGCCGCGAGTTTGTGGAAAATTTTGGGCCTCGACTCTTCCCTACTCTACATTTACTGCGTTCTTTCTGAGTTTTTTAAATTTTTCTTAGCTCCTAAGGATTACAGCGCGATGTTCACTAGACTTTATCCTTTCTCAAGAATTGAGCTATCTAATGCAAAAATATTTTCGATTTCGACTGATAGCTCCAGTGATTATTACAACAAACAAAATCACAAACTTTACTTCTTAATAATTATCTATACTAATAAAAAGCTGAAGAGTTTGTTTGTTTGATTGAACGCGCTAATCTCAGGAACTACTAGTCCGAATTGAAAAATCTTTTTGTGTTAGGTAGCCTATTTATCGAGGAAAGCTATAGGTTATATAACATCACGCTACATCTAAGAGGAGCGGAGCAGTAATGAAAAATGTTGCAAAAACGGGGAAAATCGCACGGGTAGGCGATTCGACGCGACGGGAAGGGTCGGGGGAACAAGAATTTAACGCGGACGAAGTCAATAAACGAAGTCAAGTAATTGTAATTCAGATATTAAAATTAATATCCAAACTAAAATGAAATATTCACAAATAAAAAAATCATCATCTTCATCATTTCAGCTGAAAGATGTCCACGGCTGGACATAGTCCTCCCCTAAGCTCCATCACTTCGACTGTTAGAGTTGGAAGGCGTCCCACATGGTGGACCAATGACCTTGTGAAAGCGCAGAAATCCGTTGAAGGCGGGAAGCATAGAATCGGTCGATAAAAAAATGAGCGCCAAAAAATTCATTCACATCGCTGTCGACTGGCAATATTCCCAGAAGACTGGCATAGCCATGTTGTATTGCAATGCTTAACCCCTGGCCGAGGAAGAAACCCGAAGAGCCCTTGGGTCACAGGAAGTATCAACCAGCTGTTTCAAGATTTCCTGAAATAGACCATTTTTACCCACTATGATATTTTTAACATAGTGAGTAAAAGTTATTTTCAACTAAACGTTATTTTCAAATAACTATATAGACTTTTTACCGGTACCTCGATAGGTACTGGCAACCAGAAAAAAACAAGAGAAGGAACAAAATTTTAATGAAAATGATTGCCCAAATAAATAAACCCGAACTTAAAAGGAGGTGGTGAAACTGGCCGTTAATATTATTAAATACTTAAATGCAAGTTTAAAATAAACCCAATTTCGTTGAAATCTCTTCACCCTTAAACTTTACGAAATTGCGGTTACCACTGAAATTCAATTAATTTGTTGCCCGCCAGTCTGCAATAAGTTTAATACATTTTCCGTCTAACCTTTTGACATTTAAAATGGCCTAGTAACATTAGGACATGCCAAATATGAGTAACTTTGTCACACCCACATGATGGTAAAGACTTTACCTCGCAGGGTGACAAATTAATATCAAATCATTTAGGGAAACTTCACATATTTGGGAGAACAACGTCACAGCTTCGTCAGATGTGGATATTGGCAAAGGTGAGGTAATTATTTCAACTAGATTGGCGGCAGTGCCAACTAAAAACTAATAAACTGGTGGTAACCGGATTGTTGAAAGTGTAAAAAATGTTATTGTCCTTTATTCATTTTTCAAAACTTATAAATTGTAGAACTAGAGAATGGGCAACAGCGTTTTCTATGCATTTTACCACCATACTGCGATCGCCAACCCGCCTGCCAAGCGTGGCGATTATGGCAAAGCCCCCCAAATTGGGGGAGGCCTAAGACCAGCAGTGGACGTCTTACCGCTGAAATGATGATGATGATGATAAATTATAAAGTGAGTGAGTTATGTTATTATTATCCCTTTGACTGTTAATGACCAAACGGTGACTCTTGTAAGTATACATATATGCCTCTTGTATGTACTCGTATTTGGATAGCTGTATTATATCAAGAGAAATTAAGAAATGAAGGTAGATACATCGTTGATGTGGTGGACGCAGAAAACATAGCGAAACATACAAAAGTACTATGAAATAAAAAAGAATTACATGATAATAGGAAAAAGCTAAGTACTAGAAGGATATAATATAAGAAAGAGAAGGCATAAACATAGTAATTAAAACAAAATTAACAGGAAATAACAAACATTTAAAATACGGTGTGTGTCTCAAGGTAAACCAAATGGGAGTCCAGCTTATACCTGACGCTAATATTTTGCTGGATCCCTGCAAGACACACATTATTTCTAAAAGTTCCCAAGTTTTTAATATGCAAAGGAAACAATTTTCAATTCATTGTAGGCCATCCTTTTCATTCTATCTTTCTCTACTTATAATGAGGTATCCACTCATTCAATCCAGATGCGCCTAAATCCAGCATAAAAAATCCATTAACATCAAAAGTCACAAAGACAATCACAATTTATTTTTGTTTAATTATTTTCCCTTATCTTTGCTACCCCAAATATCTCAGTCCTTAAACATTTTTCCGTTACGAAAAATCTATTGTTCCCGTTCTGCCTTCGAAATTCAAAAGGCAAAATGGCGGATAAAATTTTACGTTCTGTTGGCTGGCTCGTTGCCCCGACGACTTAAATTCGTTGCAAAATAGGCCTGAGCGGTAATAAGTATGCGGGCCGACGAATTCACAAAGTTTTTAGCAAATATTCTTGTTTCTGAGAAATGTTTTGAGAGGAGTTATTTCGCTGGTACAAAGATAGCGGAGATTTAGCAGTTTCTTGCAGAGTTAGTAGTGTGTAAAAAGATTTGCAAGGCTTTACTGCGATTGTTGTGGTCAGTGTGTTTTGTTTCCTGTTTGTACAATTCAAGGACTTTTTCGCCTTTGACGCTTCGATCAATATATTTACTTTGTACTTCGATTGAAACGTAAAAATATTTTTAAAATAAGACCAAAAATATTTGTGGAAAAATAAAACTTGACTTCGAATCTAACTATGTTGATAAACTATGTTGCAAAATAACACCACAATATTGTTGTATTTGTGGTCATTGATTTAGGCTAGCAGTTTGTAGTCTTACTTTTCCGGCAGTTTTTGATGTACTATTCTGAACTCTAGTAATATTGATGATTGAAGCTCTAAGGGCACAATTAACCTTTGTGAATTGACTATATGCTAAACTATATAAAAAATTAGGAATTTCAAAGGAGCCTACCGTTCTAGAAACATTTTTTCATATTTTTCTTGTTATAAGTTTTTATCAACTTGACTGTTTTCTGATTCTAAATCACTTCTTCTTTCCTGGTGATCTGCTATACAGGTTTTCCTAGTGCAGACACCAGTCTCTCACAAACTAGTGTCATATAGTTCTTAAGCTTCTATGTCATTGTTTGTGAAGAGAAAATAAATTATTTGAATTTGACTTCTGATAAATAAAATGAGAGCCAGTCGACGCCAAGCCAAGTTAATTTACTAATCTATACTACTATTATAAAAAAATCTGAAGAATATGTTCGTGTTTTTGTTTATTTGAACGCGCTTATACTTAGGGGCCGTTCAAGAATTACGTAAGCAGATTATTTACAATTATTTACTCCCCCATCCCCCTTGTCAGCAAAAGTAAGCAAAGCTCTTACCCCCTCCCCCCATGCTTACGTAAACATTAGTATATGCATTTTTCTTTTAATGTACCTATTTATATTCTGTGTTTTTTTTTTATTGATTCATGGACAGCAGTTATAATTCCAGAAATAAGAAAATAGATTTCAGATAGAGGACTTTAACGCACATAACATTCATTTAAAATACATCAAATCCTCAATTGTACCGAAACGAAACAATAATTGACGGAAGAAATTTGGACAATTTAAGCGCGTTAATTCCGGTACTCGGTTCTAAGCCAGTACCTAAACGTATAAATTATTTGTGGGAATCCCCGAAAATACGTTTCGGTTACAAACATAGACAATGTGTAGGTTGCTATATGTGTAAAAAACTAAATGACTACTGCTTACGTAATCACCATCTAGACCCCCCCATCCCCCATGTCATCAAAAATAAGCAAAGCAGAGACCCCCCTGCCCCCCTATAGTGCTTACGTAATACTTGAACGGCCCCTTAGAACTTACCAGTCAGATTTGATAAATACTTTACATTTTGATAAAATAATTCCGAAGGAAGGGCTATTGGACATCACAAGCCGGTTCCTTAGAAATCAAGCAAAATTAAGAAAAAGCAACAAAAACGTTAACCAAAAACAAAGTAATAGAGCGGGCAGGCGATGTGATGCGACGGGGTGGGTCGGTAGATCAAAAAATACAGACGGTCCAAGTCGCGGGCAGTAGGGTGAACATCGCCTTCTGTGAGAGAGCTCCCCAACTGTGATAAAATTGAGTGACTCAAGCCTATCATAGAACGTGAGCTCGACAAATGAATGTGCGAATAACATTTGTGCGATAAAACTGTACTGCGACTCACAATAGTTTGAATGCACGTTTGGGCGACACACTGAATCTAGTCGTTTCTGGCACTCGTCGGCCGCTGCCGCGGCTCCATTAACTTCGCTCGCTCTGCTCGTGCGGAGGTAACAGTTTTAACTTAACCTAACGTAGTGTACTATGTGAGCTCGCACTATGATTCGCACATTCATTTGTTGAGCTCACGTAGTACACCCCTTCTGTGATAGGTTTGAGTCACTCACTTTTATCACAGTTGGGGAGCAAAACGCAAACGCGTTGGGATGCAATACGTTACTCAAGCCTATCACAGAGGCCGTGCTGGCCCCACTGTAGCTAGTAAGTAGTTAATTTTGACACATTACGCAGTAATTTTTATCATGAGAACCCTCACCAGAACAGTTTCCAACAACTGTGACGCCTTGAAAACTTTCTTAAAACTTGTTAAAATTTGATACTTCGTACACCACTACCGCAATATGAGCTAACAACAGTATTATTTAAAACTTTTTACACGCGAGAAATATTACAAGAGGAATATATTGACAGAGCGACGTGGTAGCGTAGCCAAGTATTAATGAGCACCACTAGTGCGAGCGTCCTATGAACACACAATGTGGGTACAGAAGCTCAGCTTCATCTAATGAGAGAAATCTGGCGTGCGTATACATAGACGCGTACGTACAGCGATCTCAAGCGAATGCGCTGTGGCTTTTTCCTTTCCTTTTACCAGTACACTTGCTGTTTTTTCAATCGCATTGCTGTTTTCTGTTTAAGTCCTTATTTCTACTCCATATAATAGCTTTTTGGATTTGAGGCGCCATATGCCTCAATAATAAATGATCTACCTGTATTTTTTTTCTTTTTGTCTTTCATTATATAATTTTAAGAAAATTTTGACATTATATAATTTTTAGAAAATTTTTGACATCATATTTGAAATTGCTTGACATTATATTGAAATCTGATGGAAATTATATTTGAAACTTGTTTGACATTTTATTGAAAACTGTTTGACATTACATTTAAAATTGTTTGGTATTATATTCAAAACTGTTTATCACTATGAATACTTAAATTTCATTTGGAGAATAATTAATAGTTCATAGTCCTCTATGTTTTTATGATAATTGCATGTGTATATATTCAACACAATGTAAATTGTTTATGAATAAATGAAATGAAACTATGAAACAAAAATTCCAGCTTGTTTCTTACTTTTTGTGGACACAAAAAAGTTCTAACGTCTACTGATTTTATTCTTTAAGCCAGCATCTATATAAGTTCAAATTAATTATTCGTTATTGAATACGAGTGAAACAAAAAGTATTTTTTTTTTAACATTCCGATTTTGTTCAAAACTTTAAATGACACTGACATGTACACTGGTTGCCCCAAACGACTATCATGTTTTGGTTATTTGGAAATTCGTCAAATTCTGTCTATATTCTACGAAAAAATGCAAAAACAATTAATAGACCTTCGCTCATCGAAAGCTGAATATATTTCCATTAGTTTTCAATATCGATACGCAGCACGTGGGTAACATATTGCCAGCTGTTGTAATTTGGTCCTGTGTAAAGTAAGTAATTTCGGATTTTCGACCTTTTTTCTTCTTCATAAGCTACACAATACATTTACTGTTCTGTTTTATGTTAATAGTTATTACTGTCTCGTTTTGATTTTATTTATGTTTGATTTGTGGGTTTTTTGTTTGACAGGGTTGGCAATACTGGGTGAAAGTCAGTCGCAAGTGCGAATGCATTCGCTATACGAGAAGCGTATGTGCGTGTGTTTTCGCCCGTTGCATGGAGTCGACCTTCTGTACAGTTCTGTGTTATAAACACGGATGAAATTCACTTGTTCCATATTTATTTTAATATGATTGCAGTAGTTTATTAATTACCGTACATCAGATGATCGTTTTATGTCGGATGTGAGCAATTTATGCGTATCAGTCCAATTGGGTATTGTATTGTGGTAATTCAATCAAAGTTGGCATTCTCAACTTTCAGAACGAATAAATGAATATGATGGTGTATGTTATGCAGCGTGACCTCTGCAGTTATTTTTATTTAACACCCTTTTATTAGCTTCATACATATGTTAGTATGTTAATATGTTAGTATGTAAAGGAAACTTTGAACATGACTTTGAACCCATTCAAAACGTTGGATTAAGTCGAAATTTGGCATACTTATCAAGGACCGTAGACAATACAATAATTTTATAAATATGTGCCATTGTCCTTGCCGGGGTTCCTAGGATAGCAAAAAAACTGTCTTCGAAAACTACGCTGACATACGTCAGAAACTAAGCTGACATACGTCTCAAAAATCGAGAGAAGAAAATAATAGATAAAAGCGTGGGGTGTTTGATATCAATTTAAAAATTCTTCAAAAATCATCCCACGCTTTTTTCCATTATTTTATACTTTTCAGTTTAGTTTTCTATGGAAGCGTGTCTTTCAGTTTTTTTAAACTATTATTTTACTCTATTTTTAAAGCAACTCATTCAAAAGAAACGTGCGTTTCGTGCATTTTGTGAAGGCTAGTTTGGTATATTTTAATTTCAATCTTACATATATTTTCTTATCATATATCTTTAAACGAGCAATTCTTGTTTATATATATACTAGCTTTTGCCCGCGGCTTCGCCCGCGTGTATGTCGGAAATTATCGCAAGAGGACGTACTACCGCGGTAAGAATGTATGAATCCATGTTATACATACATAAAATTACGCCCTTTTCCCATGGGGGTAGGCAGAAACTACGGAACGCCACCTGTTACGATCCTTACATATCTTGTGTGTTTGATGTACTTAAAATAAAACTAAAAGTATTCAGAGTAAGAAGACTGCGACATAGGGCTGGATTAAATTGAATATAAGTCTTACTGGTTTTTCTTAACGCTCCTATTCTACCTATACAGACACTCAATTATTTACCAGACACCAAATTAAACATAGTTATAAGAATAGTACTTTTGCCAGTGGCTTCGCCCGTATAGTTTTCGGAAAATATCACTCGGAAACCTACTACCGGAATAAAGTATCCTATGTATATGGTAAGTATCCAGGATAACCAAAAATCCAAATCCATCCAAAAATCTAAACATCTAAGCAATATTTCGCGGTCTCTTACTTGGAATAATACAATTAGGTTTATTTTGAGTACTTCGAACACACATGATATTCGCATTTACTATGAAGCCAAAGTAATATGAATTACAATACTACAATCCTCACTACCCGACCGCTACCAACCGGGACGGCCGGACGCGGGAAGGCCCCGCTCTGCGGCGATTTTATTATAATCTCTGATATCTTCTAAAATATTAATTTTAATGATATGCTGTAAAGGGCAATTTTGATCTACATGAAATTCACAATTTATTTAAGGTACTTATTTGCATAAGGATTAATGCTGTATTGCTTAAAATCGCATTCATAAATAAGCCATTATTTCTCGTAAAAAGTAAAGGATAAAAATGGTTAGTATGGGTTATCCCTAAGAGTTAGACATATACTATTGCAATTTTTTTGTAGAACTTTTTAAGGTTTACAATACTGTAGTACATTATTTTGAGCTATTTCGTAGGGTTCAGCAAGCATTCGCAATGTAAGCGCAAAAAAATGTGTTTATTTATGACATCACATTAGCAACCTCTAAAATTATCAGCGTTTCTTTACTATATTATGCATGTTATATACATATAAACCTTCCTCTTGAATCACTCTATCTATTAAAAAAAACCTGCATCAAAATCCGTTGCGTACTTTTAAAGATATAAGCATACATAGGGACAGACAGACAGCGAAGTGACTTTATTTTATAATATGTAAAGATAAAGATAATCTGAATCTCGGAAACGGCTCCAACGATTTTCATGAAATTTAGTATACATGGGGTTTTGGGGGCGAAAAATCGATCTAGCTAGGATTCATTTTTATAAAATGTCGTTTTATTCGTGTTTTCAATGACCAATTTTATCGATAATCAACTTGAACATAAACTTAATATTTTAAACACAATTTACCAAAAAATACCGAGCAAAGCTCGGTCAACCAGATATTTATTTTTATAGTCCACACAATTTATATCTTTACATATTATAAAATAAAGTCACTTCGCTGTCTGTCTGTCCCTATGTATGCTTATATCTTTAAAAGTACCCAACGGATTTTGATGCAGGTTTTTTTAATAGATAGAGTGATTCAAGAGAAAGGTTTATATGTATATAACATGCATAATATAGTAAAGAAACGCTGATAATTTTAGAGGTTTCTAATGTGATGTCATAAATAAACACATTTTTTTGCGCTTACATTGCGAACGCTGGCTGAACCCTACGAAATAGCTCAAAATAACAGTATTGTACACCTTAAAAAGTTCTACAAAAAATTTGCGATGGTATATGTTTAACTCTTAGGGATAACCCATACTAAACATTTTTATCCTTTACTGTTTACGAGAAATAATGGCTTATTTATGAATGCGATTTTAAGCAATACAGCATTAATCCTTATGCAATTAAGTACCTTAAATAAATTGTGAATTTCATGTAGATCAAAATTGCCCTTTACAGCATATCATTAAAATTAATATTTTAGAAGATATCAGAGATTATAATAAAATCGCCGCAGAGCGGGGCCTAACCGCGTCCTGCCGTCCCGGTTGGTAGCGGTCGGGTAGTGAGGATTGTAATATTGTAATTCATATTACTTTGGCTTCATAGTAAATGCGAATATCATGTGTGTTCAAAGTACTCAAAATAAACCTAATTGTATTATTCCAAGTAAGAGACCGCGAAATATTGCTTAGATGTTTAGATTTTGGATGGATTTGGATTTTTGGTTATCCTGGATACTTACCATATACATAGGATACTTTATCCCGGTAGTAGGTTTCCGAGTGATATTTTCCGAAAACTATACGGGCGAAGCCACTGGCAAAAGTACTATTCTTATAACTATGTTTAATTTGGTGTCTGGTAAATAATTGAGTGTCTGTATAGGTAGAATAGGAGCGTTAAGAAAAACCAGTAAGACTTATATTCAATTTAATCCAGCCCTATGTCGCAGTCTTCTTACTCTGAATACTTTTAGTTTTATTTGAAGTACATCAAACACACAAGATATGTAAGGATCGTAGCAGGTGGCGTTCCGTAGTTTCTGCCTACCCCCATGGAAAAAGGGCGTAATTTTATGTATGTATAACATGGATTCATACATTCTTTTTTTTTTTTTTTTTTTTTCAGGATGGGAAATCATCAAATGACTTCTCCCGCTCTGGGCGGAGCGGGAGGGCGTGTCAGACTTTTACTGACTAAAACCCACCCGTGTTCCATCAGTTGCCCATGTGCCAGGGTCACGGTATCTCTTTCGAACAATCACGCGACCCCGGCAGGGCATTCATACATTCTTACTGCGGTAGTACGTCCTTTTGCGATAATTTCCGACATACACGCGGGCGAAGCCGCGGGCAAAAGCTAGTAAAGTAATATAGATGAAGTGAGATTGTCCAACAATACAGTTAAAATAATTAACAATTTTACATATTCCCAAAATAATGAAACGTTAACCCCAATAAAAGGATTATTGGGGTTTATGTATTTACCTACGCGAACAAGAGCTAAAAATGACATTATAATCATAATATACTCTTTTCTTTACACCGCCAATAGTTCGCCAAAAGTAAAATTGCCTGGTGGGCCCCTAAGCTTAATCGGATTGATACGGATAATGACGCTATATCCCGGGGGGCGCCAATCCTAACCCATGTTGTCTTATTGTTGATCGTGAATTATTCAGCACGGCAGACGGGCGAACAAGTGATGGGTTTTTTTGGCTTGGCTGTGTTTTCTAAATGTTGCCGTCTACTGCAGAACTAATGCGTCTAGTTTAATCACAATTTTTCGAATTAAAATGGCATTCTACGTATTTTGTTCTTTGAATTTCATTTATACAAGGTGCAGTTTTGGATCTGCAAAACATTTTAGGAGATGATTATGTTAGTGGTTCTCGACCCGAATCAATAACAAAATGGGCAGGTATTTTTTTTTTCATTTTATTCTTTTAATTATTTACGGAAATCGGTAAGTGTGAACTCCCTTTTTTAAAACGCGGCCATTCTGTACGTGTCCTTAAACTGCGCTTTCACACACACAAACAAACGCAACCGACATTTCTTTCATAGATTTTTTGAAGAGGTTATTAAGAGAGTTATTCTGAAAAACAATAAAAAAATCTAAAATAAAAAGTATTATTGATTATTGACTTAGTATCGTATTGTTATATGATTATTTACGAGTCTCATAATACCTTCCTGAAATGTTTTGCAGGTTCAAAACTGCATCTTGTATATAAAAAAGATAGTAGTGGATGCCAAAACAGCCAGCATTTTTTAGTTTGCAGTTATAGCAATGCAGCAGGCCCAGACGGAGATGGCGAGTTGAGCTGGTCTCTTATAATAAACATTAGTCCTTGGCAGCTCTGGACAGAGAGGTGGAAAGAAGTTGGCCTTCGCCCAGCAGTGGTACATCAACGGCTAATAAAAAAAACTATAACAATAATGACGCCTGTGTGGATTCACTTAAATCATAAATATTATATAAATATTTTCAACACGACAAAAAAAGGAAGAATCTTATAAGAACCCTTGTCCTATTGTGAAAGTTTTTTGTTGTACGTTTGAACGTCTGTTACTCAAAAACGGCCGAATGGATTCGGAGTAGATTCGGCAGGCAGATAGTTTAATCCCTGGAATAATAGATAAAATAATTTTGTTCCAGTAGTATGTTGCCGTAGGATAATGTCCAACCTTCATGCGAGCAAAACCCTGGTAAAAGGTAGTTGATTAATAAAATAACAAAGTAATTAAAAGGGATTTAAAATACAATAGTGAATGCTAAAACAACTAGATATTATTATTTTTATATCCAGCAATTTTAATTTTTAACTCGGAAAAAAGCTGGTCAAATAATTTATAGGTTGGTCTGCAAAATTATCATTTTCTTCACAATCAAACTCGAAAATTAGAAGTATTCGATTTGCAAAGATACAAATACTTGTACATGATTTATTTATTTACATATACTTTATTGTACATCAAAAAATACCTAGAAAAAAAATTTACACTATCTATATAACAAACAATGAGTGGCTTTATTGCAAGCAAACATTGTACAGTGGTTGTGTGAAAATAAAAATTGTACCAACATATTTTTGAAGATTCAAATGTGCCCATCATCTTATCTAATCGTACGATCCTATGCATTACGATAAGTCATCTTGACATATAGTCTAAAGCTGGCTAGACAATGATTTACAGGTAGCGCCCAAGTGTTTACAATCTAAACTATTGTATGGGTTAAAGCTGTTGTTACTATATCTGTATGTTATAGGTACAATAATATCAAGCTCCTATAGGATTATAGTAAGACAAAGGCCTCTTGTCTATCAGATATGGAACGAACATTGATCAATATACCTACTTGTAAGTAAATCAACCTCAAGTTCAGCTTGTTTTATTTTTTTTTTTGCGGTTGGAAAATCGTCAGTTGACGTCTCCCGTTCTGGACGGAGCGAGAGGGCGAGTCAGACTTTTACTGACTAAAACCCACCCGTGTTCCTTCAGTTGCCTATATGCCAGGGCCGCGGTAACTCTTTCGAACAAATCTCGACCCTGGCAGACTATGGACTGCTTGGCAATAATACCTATCTGGTTTCATGATTCATCTATTAATATCCGTTGTCAAATTGACGGTAAATTTTGCGAAAATTTGTGTTGAAAACAAACAAGAAGTAGGACATTTATGAGACATTGAAGGAACACCTAAACTATCTGAGGGCTTCAAAAATATGTGTCATAACTCAGAATGCAAAAAATATCGGACAAACACATCTGTCTACTCAGTCAAATTTAGAAGAATGTGATAACTCGTCATCGAAAATAATTATCTGCTCTGCTTCTATCCTTTACGATACTTAGTAGCGAAATGAAACATAAAAAATAATGCACCGTTATCTAAATTCGGGCGACGGGTGTTGTATCTCAAATTAGGACAAGGTATTGATTAGCAATGGACACCAAATGACAGAATTGATCGGCGTATTAATACTTTAAAATGTCGTCAAATTGTTTATCATAATAAAATGTTTGATTGCCCCTTATATTCCCTCATACATCACTCATCATCATCGTTTCAGCCAAGAGACGTCCACTGCTGGACACAGACCTCCCGCAACTTTGGGCTGGTTATTTACCATAATCGCCTCGCTTGGCAGGCGGGTTGGCGACCACAGTATGGTGGTACAATGCATTAAGAACGCTGCTACCTATTCTCTAGTAAGTCCCTTAGTCGCTTCTTACGACACTCAAGGGTAGAAATGGGATGGTGCTATTCTTTACGTCCGGCATCATACGGAACCATCAATCAACTTGGGTGTAGTACGTGAGCTCGACAAATAGATGTCGAGCGAGCGAAGCGAGCGGTGCCGCGGCAGCGGCCGGCGAGTGCCAGAAACGACTAGATTCAGTGTGTCGCACAAGCGCGCATTCGAACTATGGTGAGTCGCAGTATAGTTTTGTAGCCCAAGTGTTATTCGCACATCCATTTGTCGAACTCACGTAGTACACTCCCTGTAGCGATAATACAATTGAAAATGCCTTTCGAAACCAACCGAAACGACAAACAACCTTCACTCAATCAAAGTACTTACGAACAATAATTTTAATTAGCTTCAACACCAACAACGTAAGCGGTTAAGCGTCGGACGGATAATGCATTCGGTGTCATGCGCGGAGCGTGATGTCTCATTTAGTTACAACCCTCGTTTAATACCTGAGTTTGTTTTGGGAAGTAGCAGATTATCATGCGCCTATTTTAGTGTAATTATGTTTTTAGGAAGTTGCAAAGCCTTTTTACGAATTGGTTTAATCTAGAACAGTAATAAATTAACGGTAGTAATTGTTAACGGTTGTGAATGACAATTCTTTACATTGAGCATTTTGGAAAAAATAAAACAACACATAAACATAACATCACGCCTTGTTTTCCCCGAAGGGTTGGGCAGAGGTGTACCTATAGTACACCCACATTTCGCCTGTTATGTTTAAGTCCCATGTAATAGGGGGCGAGCCTATTGCCATCAACCGGGCACAAATCCAGACTCCGGGCTGCTACTGAGAAATTCCAGATGGGAAAACCCAATAACACTTTGCCCGACCTGGGAATCGAACCCAGGAAAATAAAACAAATCAGTCAAAAATTCAAATTTAATCCAAATCAGTTTGGCTGCTTAGACGTGATTTAGTAACAAACATCCAACCATCCAAACATTCACATTTATAATATTAGTGAGATAGAATAGTAAGATGGTAGGATCATTGTAAAGAAAGTCACTACAGTTAACATTTTTTTTGTTCATTTTTAAGTAACCCATTTTAGGTCTCACCCTGAGTGCCGTGGAATCTGCTGTCAAGTGTAAAATACGAACGCTGGCTTTTGCCAGCGTTCGTGGAGGACTGTCTATGTGGCAAATACTGGGAAGAAAAATAAAATCTACACGTCCTCTTGATACAATTGAATAACTTTCTGGTCAGCAAGAGCCGATGACTGTCAGGGTTGCGGATTTGTTCGAAATGTTACCGTGGCCCTGGTACAGGCAACTGAAGGAACATTGGTGGATTTTGGTCAGTAAAGGTGTGACAAGCCCTCCCGCTCCGCCTAGAGTGTGAGAAGTCATTTGATGATTTTCCAAACAAAATATAAAAAAATGCACGCTGGCGAAAGCGCTATATATGTGGCAATATACTGATAAGGAAGAATAAATCTAAACGAACTCTTGATACGATTGAAAAACTTTTGACGGTGGGTGTTGATCGGCAACACAAATACACCTACTTAGTATGGAGCCATAATTGTTAACTGTTAAATAACTCACTAACTCACAAAATAATTGTTAATATTGCGTACATAAAAAAATTGAATCGTTCGAGGAATCTCAGTGAGTTATTCGAGATGGTACCACTACTCCAACCTCCCATTTATCTTTTGCAAAGAAAAGTTGCAGAGATGCGAACAACGTTTTAACTTTCCTATATTTTTCTTCTGAGCCACTCGGAACGGTCTTTTTTGCGTCAGCTTTTCTTTGAAATTAAATTCGTTGACGGTTCCAAAACAATTGTAATTTGTCGTGAGATGTTTGGATGGAGTGAGTTTTTCGTTTGTTTTGTTTATATTGTCATCATTATCATTAACAATATTGATATTGTTTTCAATTTTTTAAGATGCTGAAAAAGGAACTCCAGTCTTATACACCATGACATTTTAGTCGTCTTACAAAGGTTGGCCACTCAATGTATCCGACATAATATATGTACCTCAAGGCGTGATTAAAAAATTGTTACCATTAATTAAGATAATAGGTACTAAGCAAATAAATAATGCATTAGAATTATGAAACATCATGATAAGTCAGTATCAGATGGTACAAAACATACCTACTTGGCGCACGAGTCGACTAGATCATTCCATCTCCATTTTCCATGCGACAAAATATCAATTTAAAACTACGTCTTGCGTCATCATAATGAATAATATTTTTATATTTTAGTTATTAAAATGTTAATTTTTTTTCTTATGGATGTGTAGTAGTCATTGGATACATTAAGTGGGCTGTCGTTGTAAGACGACTAAAATGTCATGGTGTATAATTGAAATGTTTCCGTGCTTTGAATATTCAAAGCACTTTTTGATCAGTGTTTTTTCGACGCGTTGGGATGCACTCTGTTGGAATGACAATACACGCCAACATCACGTTGTATTCCCAGGCGGTCACCCATCCGAGTACTGACCACGCCGTAAACCGGTGTATTCAACATGGTATGGACGTTGGCGAACGCCATATTGAATTTATCGTTTGCTATCAACTTTATGACGTTATTTAGTTTCAAATAAATCTAAAGAAAATGACTGACTATTCTGGAGTGTTCGAAAGACGGTTTGCTTGAGCGGTATGCCGTGTTTATGACTCTAACCTAGGAATTTCAACTATTTACTGTGGAAGTATATATAGACACACGTTATGTCTAGTGGTATACTATTGTTTCTCACGCTTTCAGTTTGATGCATATTATTTTAAATTATTTGAAAATAAAATGTGTTTGTTTTTAAGTTTTAACTCCATGAATCGATAAAACTACTGAGGGCAAATCGTTCTACCACAAAAAAAAAAATCAACCATTACAATATCAGCTTGTATAAAACTCAAAAACTGTTTCTACCTATGTCCTTTATAGACTGTGAAACCATCTAACCAATGTGCCGTAAGCCGGTTTCATTCGAAAGGCAATAATGTGAAGATGGTATAAGACTACTAAAACAAAATATCATTTCCTAAAATGCAAAAAAAAAAAACACACGCCAACATCACGTGGTGTTCCCAGGCGGTCATCCATCCAAGTACTGACCACGCCCAAAGTTGCTTAAATTCGGTGATCGGACCAGAAGCGGTGTATTCAACATGGTATGGACGTTGGCGAACGTTATATCGAATTTCTAGTTTGCTAACAAATTTATGACGTCATTTAGTTTCAAATAAATCAACAGAAAATGACTGACTATTCTGGAGTGTTCGAAAGACAGTTTGCTCGAGCGTTACGCCCGCTATAAATATTTATTGGGGAAGTATAACAATTATGGGTTTAATTAATATGTTGATAAAGATAGTGGTACATGGTAGCGTAGTAAGTTCAATACGACTATTTCAATTAAATTTTAGATTCTAAAACTGAAATTCTCTCTCGGATCTATAATTTGACTTTTTATTCATTTCTTCATTTCAATTCCATTTCAGCCACATTGTGGATGATTTATTTCATTTGTAGTATCAACTTTGGCAAACAAACAATGTCATTATTAAAATCCAAACAGCAATTTGCATAGTTTTAGACTTGTGCAGTAAATATAAACTTTAGTTTAAAACTTGGGCCATATATCATTTTGTGTGGATAAACAAAATAGTATTTCATGTTGAAGCATTGTATCGACATACGCTTTGATTTATTTTATAAAGTTCGAAGCACCTCATTACGAGTTTTAAGTGGTACCTTCAAGCAGCTATTACACCCACGTTCCCAGGGATATAATATAATCGCTGAGGGATTTTTTCACTGGATCTCCAACGTACTGCGTAGTGCGGAGAGCTGAAAATCGAATACCGTGTTTTTTTTGACGCATTTAAATTCTTATTGAGACTTCACTCAATTCATTTATAAAAATATCATGTATGTAAGAAAAAAATCTACATCTTTTTAGTAAAACAAGTGATAGACATCATTTTAATACTAGAAACGAAGACAAAATAGTTCAACCATTTTTCAGATCAGCTAAAGTGCATACATCTTTAATGGTGTACTGTGTTAAATATTATATTCAATTACCTTGTGATATGTTGCATTTATTGAAAGAAATTTTAAAACTCATATTAAAATTACACTTTGTAAATAAGCATAATTATTACAAATTTTAGGATTACATCTAAGATTGGATTGCTTGGAACCATGCTGGTCTTGCTCGTTATGTCAGTCTAGAGTCTATCAAACTGGTTGTTAACTTAAGACACTGATTCTGCAATTACCCTTACTTTAATTCACACACTGACTAATACTTTGTTTAAATGTAAGGAAATTCGTATACTTGCTTTTACAATGTTAATGAATATACGAGCACCTTGTATGTATCATAATTTATAGTTAATTTATGTGCCATTGCTTCTTTTTTTACCTATTGTGGTATAGTTATTTTATTCAAGGTGCATAGTATTCACATACTTGTAATGAATCAGTCATCATCATCATCATCATCTCAACCGAAAGAAGTCCACTGTTGGACATAGGCCTCCCCCAAGCTCCGCCACTTCGACCGGTTTTGTGCTTTCCGCATCCAGCGGATTCCTGCGGCCTTCACAAGCCTTATAATGAATGTATCTAAAATATTGTACTTATAACATTTTCAAAACAGTAACACTATCAAGCTTATTATAAGAACTGTATTTTCACCTGTGACAAACAATAAATAAATGAATATGAATATGAAGTTTTTTGCCCATTCATCTCCATACGAAACTACCCTTTGGAAGGGGCGACTAGAATCAATTATATTTTAATGTAAATTTTGATTTTCAAAAGTGCCTTTTATGTGCCTATTTGAAATATATGCTTTGACTTTAAATTTGAAGGATTCCCAATGCTAATTCAACACTGAGAGTTGAAAATTCAGTACGCGACAATATTATAACCGTGTGGACGTCGACTTAGTTATGTTTTTTTCTTATAGTCCCATTGCTGGGCGAAGACCTACTTTCTTTCCACGTCTCTCTGTCCAGAGCTGCCAAAGAGCAATCTTTATTAAAAGAGTACAGCTCATACTGCCATCTTCATCTGGGCCTGCCGCGCTTTTTGATATTTTTGTTGTGTTCATTTAATTTTTTGCGTCATATATTTACCACAAATAAACGCATTTTCTTTCTTTTTTTTCTTTCCTTATCGTTTGCTATAAGGAAGAACCCATTTTATTTAGATCTTATAAAGTCACTCCACTCAAGTACCTACTTGTATGACTCATGATTAATAAATAATATCATGATTTACCAACCCTCGAAAATCGATTTTGCTCCAAATTAAGATGGCAAAAGAGTATTTGATGTTTTTTTGTATGTCGATGCAGCGAATCTATACTGATGTACTTATAATAATTATAAAGCTGAAGAGTTTGTTTGTTTGGTTGGTTGGTCTAACGCGCTTATCTCAGAAACTACTGAACCGAATTGAAAATTCTTTATAATTTTGAATAAGGTAGCTTATTTATTGAGGAAGGCTATAAGCTATATAACATTACGCTACAATTAAAAGGAGCGGAGCAGCAACGAAAAATAGTCGAAAACTGGTAGGCAATTCGATGCGACGGGAAGGGTCAGAGGACCAAAAATTTGACGCGGACGAAGTCGTGGGCAGAAGCTAATGTTAAATATAATTGCTATCAAAGTCAAAATCGCACGGGTCGATCAATCAGTTTAAGCTACGCTTACTGCAGGTTATACTGGTCTTTGGATGAGAGACCATCTTTACCTACCAAGACCCCTTCGTGCCTAGGAAAGCAAGTTAAGTCGTTGGTCTAGGCTTTTTTCGTGGATCTTAGATAGTCCCTATAGTTTGTTAGAAGCCCAGCTAGACAACCAGTCTTACCAAGGGGTCGTATGACTCATTAACTGGGTTTTGAAGGTCACAACCCAGTTAATGAGTTATGTGAGATAATAAGATAGTCAGTATGAGTAATACTAGTATTCGAGTCGACCATAACATAGTTGGAAAATGGCTAGGCAGATTTATTTATTTATTTTAAATTGAACGGCCGAAGCCAATTACACTATTTTAACATATAATAAAAGTATTTTGACATTTACAATTCATGTTGCACAGCCATGCATTCTTCTCACAAAAATTCAAACATTCTGACAGTATCATCTTCCATTCATTTGCAAATATCAATACCTGTGTTTGAGTTCAAGAGAGCGTTAGTAGCGGCTAATGTCAGAGGAATAGGTGACTTGGAGTGCGCAAAAGTACGGCAAGTTGGAACAGCCATCAAGCAGTGTTTTCTGTCACGACAGAAAACATCGCTTGATGGCAGATGATAAACACTTTTTCGTCCCTTATCAAGCCAGAAGCTTATGCTCGTAAAAATATGATAAGTGAATCACATCGCCTTAAAACTGAAATTACATTATTTTATGTTTTCTAATTTTACATTATTTGAGAACTTGCAACCTGTAACCGACACACTTTCAATCACAAACCGAATGATTTTGGGATATCCATTGCTTCATAATTATGTTTAAAAATCGGCTGCTTATCAACTTGAACAACTCAATGAACCTGGTTGAATCGTCATAATGAAAGACCATTCGATTGATTGCCATTTTGTGTGTGTTAAAGTCTTAACCTCTCGGGTTTACGGAAAGGAGATTCTCTGGGCCATAACGCTATGAATGTATAAGCCGATTAGTATTTATTTAATTATTACGACATTCTAACAGTGCCTTAACCTGGCCTTACCAGGGCATTATCACTTACATCTGCTTTTGATAGTCGGCATTTATTCATGATCTCAACATGACCGAACCATATTCTAAGCATACTCTTTCCAATTTTTGACACTACATCTTCTTTTAAACAGCACCGTTGACTTATCACTTAAATCCTCAGAATATTATTCATAGTCATACCACACAGGCTTCGCAAGAAACACGAAAACAGAAAACAAACAAATTAAAAACATTTAAATCGAAACACTCAAATATATCAAAATACTAGGTGACCCGGCAAACGTTGTTTCGCCATATAAATAATTTCCTAGGCGGGGATAACTAATTAAATGACGATTGATCAGTTTTCGACCGGAGAGGAAAAATGATTAAATTACTAAAATGGCTATTAAAAAATAAGGGTTGATCGTAGAAGGGTGAAAATTGAGGATTGTATGTATTTTTGTATGTTGTATCATAAAAAAATAGAAATTAAAAATTTTGTCTAAAAAATAAAAAAATAAATTAGGGGTGGGCTACCCCTAACATTTAGGGGGATGAAAAATAGATTTTGGCCGATTCTCATAGATACCGGATAAGCACAAAAAATTTCATCAAAATCGGTCAAGCCGTTTCGGAGGAGTATGGCAACGAAAACTGTGACACGAGAATTTTATATATTAGATATTAAATAATAGAATTTATAAATAATTAATTAGTTAAAATTATTTTATATTTTATAATGATAGTAAGGTGTCCTCTATCCTATTCAGTAAAAACCATCCCATATCTTCTGAAAATATGACAAAGTATCAAAGGACCGGTTACATAACAATTTCTATTATGAAACGTTATATCATAATTCTGAAAGGAAATTACGTAAAAAAACCTTTTTTAGTTCCCTGCCTCCTATTCTTTTTCGAGGAATACGAGAGGATTTCCAAAAATATCTAAAAAGAAACGGGAAAACATTCGAATAATTGTTTAAATGGCCGAAAAAAATTACGTTTTCTTATTCTGTTATGGGGTACATAAAGTCTTTGCCACAATACACTGGGTTATTAATTGGCTTTTCTCTTTTTGTACTTATAATTTGTTCGATGTTTCTAAAATGGAATTAAAAATGAGGAATATTTTTTTGTTTAAATAAAATCTTTTGGTTGCGTATTTAATTTTTGTTTGGGTATCAATTAGTTTCATATTGTGGTCACAATGCCATGTTACGGTGACAATCTTTAACCGTTGTATGGAAACACGTCATGATCACAAGTTTCGAGGTATGAGGAACTGGGTCTACAATTCATTTATCTTCCATAGACCATAGGCTAGGGTGTGGTATCTTGTGGGCAATTGCCCGATGATTGATGTCGGGACAATGCAGGTATTTATGAATGCTAGTTGCGCGATGCAGGATTTTGCGTGACGTCAGTGTTTTGCATAGTTCAACGTAGCGATGTAGATGTCACTACATGGTTTTAACACTGCATCTTTACGTAGGATTACAATGATTTTCCCTGACTGTTAATTCCTTTTCTTTAAATATTTATCTCTAGACTTCTTCTATGTCTTTATGTCTAGCTGTCCGTTTACAGCCCAGAAACCAGGTTTTTATTAGCAATCTACAGCTTTTAATGCAAAACTATCATGTTACTTAGATTGAGTTGCTTTTTTCGAATGCCAAGATTAATTAAATTTATAACATTTCCACATAATGATATGTACAAGTATCTAAAAAAAGTAGGAGAAAAATGAAAACAATCATCTGAATCGCTGTCAACAGGAGAAGTGCCCAAAAGGCTGGTGTCATTGCCACACTGGTCATTCTGATTCTTTGGCCAAGAAAGTCCATACTCGTCGTGTCTCGACCAACCACTTGGCAATGTGTCGAAAAACTAAGTGAGCTCAAGTGGCTCAAGTATATAATATCTCAATAAACTTCCAATAAGATTGCGCTACTTATTATTATTATTATAAACATTTATTTTCAGACAAAGTCCATAAGTCCATTATAAGCAGCCCATTATATTTCCACTGCTGATACAGAATCATGTAGTCGTCCGATCTACGAGATCGAGTATGCTATTATCAATCACGCGAACCCAGTTTCGGCTGACAGATGTCACATGACATGTCTTCGAATTTTTGGTTCTAGAATATGCCAGTTTCTTTACGAACACTATTTACCTTTACCGTTGGTCAAGAGAGTCAAGTCAGTGGGAACATTCGGGTATTAAATACCAACAAGTATCGAGAAGATTACTGCGTACAGGAAGACGTAGTGTAAGAAGGCCTCCCACTAGGTGGACCGATGACCTGATGAAGGGCGCATTAATCCGCTGGATGTGAGAAGCACAAAACCGGTATAAGTGCGTTGTTTGGGGGAGGCTTATGTCCACCAGTGGACATCTTTTCGATAAAATGATGATGATGATGATCGAGAAACAAATAAAAGCAAAAGTGAAAGTAGCCCGGTTTAAATTGGTAAATTATTTATCTGACAAGATAATTTCAAAAAGTTTTGAGAGTACGAAGGAAACAAAAACCCTAAAGGGAATTGAAAGTAGATGTTTTAATGCTCTTCGTAAAACAAAAGTTATTTTTGCTTTATTATTTTTATTCGTTTGTAATTCAATCACAAAGGTGATTGATCGCTTACTTTGTGCGATATTTTATTCCGAGCTGCGAAATGTAAAACAGGTTTTGCTTACATTTTCGCATTTTTATAAAATTCGTGAAGAAATCTATGTTATAGAAGTGTCCAAATAATTATCTGCTTTATTGATTTTTGTATTATTTTGAAAATATAATGTTAAAAGTTGCGGGTATGACCAGATGTATCAACGTAAATGATGCAAAACGAATGTGTATGTAAAGATTCATGCATGTTGTAGTTTTTGCCTATTGTCATAGTACTCAATACTTAATATCTTTATTTCTTTATCATAATGTGAACTTAGGTGGTAACTATATAATTTTAGATCACAGGGCACAGCAAAAGGATAGGAGAGAAAAAAGCTCTATTTTTGAAAATCATTTGATCAGGAGATTTCGTAAAATAAACCAACATATCGCTTATTTATCTATAAAATGTGTTAACATCATTTATATGATTTTTAAATAAGTACCTATGTATTATAATAATTCTGTTTATTCATTTATATGGATTGTTGTTCTTTCAAAAATAATTAATTAATTTAATTAATTAATTTGTTGCATTTAATTTATTTATAATAGTATTTAATTTTATTTATAATTATTGCTGTTTGATTTAATTTTTGTTTTGTTATATTATTTGATAAATTATTATTACATTATTTATTTAAAAAAATACATCACACATACAATATAGTATCATTAATTTATTTTACATATACCCATAAATTGCGTGTTTATCATTAATTATTATTATCAATTATCATAATTATAGTATTTATTATCATATTAAATTATATATTATATATCTATTATTTATTTTAATCATTTAAATATTCATCTAAGGAGTAATAGCATTTGTTAATCAGTAATTTATTAAGATTTCTTATAAATATATTGAACTTTCTTCATTCTTTATAATGTCAGGCAGTTTGTTGTATATTTTTATAGACATTACATAGGGACTTGCAGAATCCATTTTTAGGTTGGAGGTTGGTATGTTTAGCCTTGATCGGTGCCTAAGTGTGTACTGTGTCTGGATGTCTTCGCGCTTTGTGTAGAACTCTGGATACTTGCGGACAAATTTACATATTTTTAGAATATAAATACTAGGGAGGGTTAAAATATTATGTTTTTGAAAGTGGGGTTTGCAGCTGTCAGTTTGATCAATGTTTACCATGATTCTGATTAATTTCTTTTGTAGGGTAAAGAGTGTCAGTGCATCTGTACTACTGTATAAGAAGGTGTCATGAGTTTAATGTATGTTGAATGTTAAATGTACCATGTTGTTGAATGTACCAGGGTAGCCTAAGATATTCAAATTTTGTACATGCACATGTCTGCATTTATATCATTTCTTATTAAAATCATCAACAGTTCCTCTAAATTATTTGAATTCCATTGGATGACTATTTCTTGAAAAAATAATTAAATGTGACTTAATGATTTTGACTGTAATGATGATTTTAATGAATGAACCAGTCGAAGTGGCGGTGCTTGAGGGAGGCTTATATCCAGCAGTCTTTCAGCTGAAACGTTGATGATGGTGATGATATATTTGTAAAACTATTAAGTCGTGATGATCTAGTACTTAAAGCCTCAGTTCAACACTTTGGGAAAGGCTGCATTAGATCAACGAGGCAGTAATTTCAACGATCTTTGAAAAGAGAATCATTGAATTAACTGGGCTATAATAATAATATAGTGAATTCAGTCATCTACAAATTAGGCCAATGAATTTTAATAATTCGTAATGTTCACTCTCAACTCTTCCGTTTCAGTACACAAGTATTATACCAATCCGTTCTATACCAATGATTATAACTTCCTCCTCAAAAATTTCCATTTAAAAATACTTCTTGCAAACCTTCCGAAAAGTTTCGCAAACAATTCTATCTCCATTCATATTTTATTCCACTCTTGTCATTACACGTTTCAAATCCCTTTCCTTTCTCTCGAAAAGTTTTAATTGTTTTGTACTTGAAAAATAATAAAAAACAAAGAGAATCTCTCAATTTAACGACGAAACACGCCCCTTAAGCATAGAAAATAGTACAGAAGTTCTGGTCCAAACAACGAGGGAAAACTCACGAACACATAGACACGCTTCACGTAAATCGAGTGTAGGCGCACTCGAACATTCACATAGGACGCGCTGCACCAAGGCAAGCCCGACGGGCCTCGGTTCCCACGGCCACGAATGAGGCCTGCAACAACCCGTTGCAACTCGTTCGATCCATCGCCGCGTCAGTAAGTACAATGGTTCGGTGTGCCATGGCGTGGAGACGTCTGTCACGGACTATTTTTTTTTTCTGGATGGGAAATCATCATATGACTTCTCCCGCTCTGGGCGGAGCGGGAGGGCATGTCAGACTTTTACTGACTAAAACCCACCCGTGTTCCTTCAGTTGCCCATGTGCCAGGGTCACGGTATCTCTTTCGAACAATCACGCGACCCCGGCAGGCATCGGTCCTAGCAGACCCCTTCAGCAAGACGTCTGTCACGGCCTTAATACAAATTATACGATATGACAAATTTATCACGTCTTTGGTACAGCCATGCTCACCCCGCTGAACGGCCGAATTCATTTTTGCTCTATTTTGTAGAAATATTCGGCATGGGCCGCGACAGGGCTCGATATCCGTAGTAACCCCTGAGGGCAGAGCATGGCCTACTGTGATAAACTTGAGTCACACATTTTTATCACAGTGTGGAAACAAAAACCGTGATAAAATGCGTGACTCAATCTTATCACAGAGGCAATACTCGCCCCGCCGGCAGGGTCTGTCAGTTAACGGGCCTGTATTTGCTCAATATAAGGAGCTGAACTTCTGTATTATCTTTTGCTTCAGATTTTTTATCTTTCTGTTTACACCTCAGCCGTGAAATTTATATTTTTATCCTTTCTTTGTTGCATTTTTTAAGTCTTTAGCTACAACAGTGTCCATTTACACACCTTCTATAAATATTTTTGCTTACTTTTTATCGCAAAATAATAAGTAGGTTCATTTTTTAGGTCGAATTTTCCAGAACGGAAGCGAGCAAACCAATAACAGGTGGTGCGTTGGTTTGTAGGGAGGGTAGCTCCGTAAACGTCGTTGATGTTGCGTGCCGCTTGTGCCGCGTTGCTGCCACGACGGTACTCATATTCCATAATTACTCGAATTTTTAACGTATCCATGATGACGAAAAATATTGAAATGCGAAGAAAATGTAACAGTAATCAATAAACAAATGACTACTTTTGGAAAAAGAATTCCATGTTTTTAAAATAAAATTAATTTGAAATTAGAATTCTTAGACAAACAAAAATTATTTTGATTTGAAATGGCCAGTACTGCAGAACGGCAATTTCATAGGTAAAGACCTAATATAACATAGCATCATGCCTGTTTTATTTGACGGGATTGGCAGAGTTTTGCATTTAAAACTACCTTATTATACTACCTTCGTTGGTCTAGTGGTGACAAGCGCTACTGCTGAGCATGAGGTCCTGTTCCTGTCAGTTTGGACACGTGCCATTCATCATCATCAGCCTATATTGTTCCCACTGCTGGGACACAGACTTCTCTCAGTGAGAGGAAGTGGGCCATAGCCCACCACGCGGGCCCAGTGCGGGTTGTTAGATGTCACATGTCTTCGAATTTTAGGTTCTAAGACACGCCGGTTTCCTCACGATGTTTTCCTTCACCGTTTTGAGAGCAGTGGCGATGATAATAATTTACACTAAGTAATGCGCCTGCTTGAGTTTGAACTCACGACCTCCTTCTCATAAGTCGCGGCCGTTACCACTGGGACACCACTGCTCTCCGGGACCTGTTATTAGGTTTTTCTTTCTGGATTTTCTGAGTAGCAGTCGGGAGTATGGGTTTGTGATGGATTGTGCCTGGTTGATGGCACTAGTCTCGCCCCCTATTACATGGGACTTAAACATATCTGGCCAAATGTGGGTATACTATAGGTACACCAATACCTAAACCTTCGGGGAAACAAGGCGTGATGAATGTATGTTAACAATAGCATTTTTTAAGATATCATTTTTAGTTACTATAGCTAAGGTTTCCTTTTAAAGCGGTTCTGTCATATTATAAAGGCCATTATGAAAGTTTGTCAATTTCAATTTATTGTGTAACCATTGTCCGCTTTTTAAGGAAACCAAAGCTTTAAGACCATATCTGGACAAAAAACCAGACATCGAAAAGGTTACTGACAACTATACTGACTCGTTGCTTTATTCTGAAATTGGACCCAAGGACCTCATTCACCCACCCTTTTGTCCAAGAGGCAGATTAATTTTATTTATAAGCTCCCTGCCTAGCCATTTCCTATCTTAATTGGGGTTGGTTTCCATTCTAACTGGATGCAGCTAAATACCAGTTTTTCTTTATGAAAACTGACACTTATCAGAGTTGAAGGAAGCGAAGGAATCGAAATCGAATTTTAGAAGTAGGTACTTGTATCAAATTTTATGAAACCTCGTACATTTATCCGTACTAAAACGAACGTTTTGCCGGAAGTATTCGCAAGATTTTCTTTAAGCGTCGTCGAATCTTTTAGCACGGACAAGGTGTGAATTTACCTTTATAGAGCAACTGCCTACTTAAGCACAACAAGTGCATATGTAGGGCCAATTGAGGGGATACATCTAGTTAACGACCGAAAAAAAGCGTGTTTTTGTTTTTTTTTTTTTTTGATAAATGATTGCAGGTTTCAAACTGTTTTTTTGTTCATAGTAAAGGGTATATTTTTGAATACGTTTCGTAATTTTTTTATTGCAAAAAAATTCACAAATGTGTCAGATATAATATATTTCTCGAATCGCTGTTAAACAAAGGCCTTCCGCGGTGACCACTGTAACTTTTCTACCGATCATCTGAAATCAAAAAACCAAATGAATTATGTTTTTGTATTGTATTCTTGTATTTGTATTGTAGTCTTTAATCAAAGGATTCAAACTCTGTTTGTATCTTTCAAAAAGATTCAATCAGAATATGAATCTTTTTTAAAGATATTGCTAATCCAATGTATTAAAAAAAAATACCTGCTCAACAACCAAAATAATGCAATGAAGATTGTTGATCTATCAAAATGAATGCCTTTCCTACTTAAGATAGTTAGAGTGAGGTTAAGTTAGAGTGTAACGTAATTACCCCTTAGTAACTGGGTAACACGAAACCCCTTGAAAAGACTGGTATTCAGAGTAATGAAGAAACAAGAAGCCTTTAGCATTGACCTTTACCCCCTGGCCACAGCCAAGAGCGGCGCGGATTGCAGCGCGGAGTGAGCGGCGGCATCGGTAGACGCATTCAGGCATCGCACGACCAAAACAAATAATTTTGTTTTTATCGCGCGTTGAGCTCATAAAAATAATGGATACGGCACAATTTATGAGTGAAATACTGAGTCGACCAGCAATATGGATATCAAAACATACACATCATAAATATAGGTATTTAGGCATGTTTTAAAAAATAATGTGGGATGAAATAAAACAACAATATTCTGGTAGTAGTGGTGAGTGTAGGTACCTTAAAGTTAAAAACAGCTCTTCTAGAGGGAAACAATTTTCTTAAAATTATCTTTAGCTTTCAATTCAAGTCTTCATGTATCTATGTAGCCGAGTATGTAATCAAGTTTCTATGCCTGCACTAGTTTTTTTTTTTTAAAAAACAGGATAGTTCCAATATTCATAATAAAGAGTGTGAAATTCGCCAAGTTCACTCCTTTTCTTGTTAACTGGGTGCGATCCTATTCTTTATTTAATGATATCTTGAACTAAGAACGCACTTGTTTCAAGGCAATACCGTGCCACTTTTGATAGGGGCATTTTAATAATTTTGCCGTTCTCTAAATACGTCCACCGCTGACGCTGCCGCGGTCGCAACTCGTCTAGCTGTGGCATACCACCGCAAATCGCACCGCCCGTCGCGCTTCCTGCTGCACCGCACCCCGCACCGCCAGAAACTGTGGCCAGGCCCTTAGCATACTTATATATGTCTCCAACAACATTTTTTTGCAACAGCGCTTGGTTCATCAATATTCCGATAGAATTTAGTTTAGTTTTCCTTCTCAAAGAAATTTTGTTTTTCTATAAGTTTCAGAATAAATGCTAGATGGAAACAAGTCGTCTGTTTATACTCCCACGATTAAATACAAATATATTTTTTTTGGCTAAAAGGGAAATTCTTTCACGAGTATAAATTCTACTTCCGACAGGGTCGTTGTGTGTTTTCATTAAATAAAATAAACCATGTAGTTGCTATGAGAAATTGCGAATTATCGAACAATGGTGAAATCTATACTATTAATGTTAAAAGCTGAAGAGCTTGTTTTTTATAACGCGATAATCTCTAGAACTCTCCTTCAGATTGTATAAAAAACTATTTACTTTTGATGGTTCAATTATTGAAGAAGGTTATGAGCTATTAACTATAACGCTGTAAGCCTTTTTTTGGATGGGAAATCATCAAATGACGTCTCTCGCTCTTGGGTGGAGCGGGAGGACGTGTCAGACTTTTACTGGCTAAAACCCACCCGTGTTCCTTCAGTTGCCCATTAAGATCCAATCAAAAAGAAAAAAATCTGTTTACGTGAACAAAGTCGCGGTCATTAAGTAGTAATTCATAATACTCTTTAACATGTAGAAGGATGATAATAGATGATCATGTCTAAGTAGCCTGTATTGTTCCACTGCAGGGCAAATGCCTCCTTCTCCCTTTTCCACAGAATTCTGTTTTTTGCTAGTGCTGGCCGGTCCATTGGGTAGGAGTCAAGCTCGTCCCGCCATCTTCGTCCTGGCGTGCCGCGATGGCATAATGCATTGAATAGAACCAATTTGTGGTTCTATTAGCAGAATTGTCATTTAGAAAAGAATAGAAAAAGAAATAAAATACGTTTATTTGCGGCAAACATGACGCACAAAAAGACCAAAGTAAACAAAAAAAAAAAATAAGGTGTGGGAAAACATGCGTCACATCCACGCAAAACGGTAATCACTCAGCATAATGCTGTGACCCTATGCGAGACAGAGTCCCAGCGCAGGTTTTCAGTGACAGCCGGCGCTGACGGTATGACGTCGACCGATGCAGCAACAAACATTACATAAATACTAAAACATAAATTATCGTTAGTGTAATAATTACATTTAACAATAGAAAAATAACAAAAGTGGCAACATTCCGTCCCGACTGCAATCTGACGCAGCGCAGGCGCCGCCAGCTTTAGTGATCTGTGGGAAAATTGACAGACAACGAATTTGACAGTGACATACCACCATCTGACATCCTACAGACTTGTCCGGCCCAGACCCACATAAGCTGAGCTTTCTGAGTTACTTCTGTGATCTTGGTTTTGGCACGCAGTGTTATGTTCCATATACATACGGTCTGAAAGTTGAACACCTCGGATAATGCGCTCCATGGTTCGCTAGCAAACTTCGAGCTTGGACCTCTGTTGAAGTGTCAAAGACCAAGTTTTATGACCATATGAGATGGACTAATGGTTTTCTTTGTTAAGAATTTTTTAGGAGAAACAATGTGATTTTTTTATTTATAAATTTAAAATAGTAAAATCTACGGTATTTTTACGACTGAAAATAAAATCCTTACTAAACAAATAAATCTTTTAAGTTTTAGTGTCTTCGAAATTTTAATAATTCATGCTTTAAAGTGCGTTAAGTATAACGTTTTGCTTTTAAAATTATTCGAAAATTCTAGTTGTACCCCGGTCATTGGCTTTTCTATTTACACAGCACAAATAAACAGTATTTTATAGTTCTGTTTTAGAAGCATCTAAATTCATAGAATTCGTTTTATAAGTTTTCACTTCAAGTTCTTAACTACGTGTATTTTTGTTGTCTGTTCTTTACTTTATTCTAGCATTTGTTTAATGGTCATCGACCCTTTGTTCGGCTTGTCTCCTTTTTCTGAAATCGACTGGCACAAACTATAGGGTCCAACTAAATCATTTGGTGAAACTCCGGAGCCGTGATGGGTATGGATATATAGACAAGAGAGAATAAAACTGGTTTAAATAAAATGGCTTTGTTGGTGTAGTGCTGTGCATGAGGTCCTGAGAAGTTCGATTCGCAGGTCAGGCAATTTTTTATTGGGTTTTCCTACCTGGAATTTCTCAGCAGCAGCTTACAGTCTGGTTGATGGCAATAGGCTCGCCCCCTATTACATGGGACTTAAAAATAACTGGCGAAATGTAGGTGCACTATAGTTATACCACTGGCCAACCTTTCAGGGAAATAAGGAATGGTATTATATTTTAAAATAAAAAAAAACAAATATCTTTTTTCGTGAGTTAGAAAAACCAGTTTCTTTCTCTGCTGCTCCATACATCTTAACCGCAGAGCCAATGAGATAGTGCTAGAATCATTTAATGATTTCATGGTTTCAGTTCGCATGCCAATTTCCAATGCAGGGTGCATAAAGTTTTTGTAAAAAAATATGCTCAATATAATACAGAGTAAGCAAAACTCCATAGTTTCAACAGCAGGTGCGTTTCTATTTATCTTTCACCCTCGACGAGGGAATCAAAGCCAAATAAAACGGAGCAAAGACCAACAATATCTGCGCCACCATTCAAATAATGTACTTATGGGTACATGCATACTACTCTCACTCACTTGGTTTGTGTAATGTAGTTGTAATGTAATGTACATAAAACTCACGCCTTTTCCCATGGGGGTAGACAGAAACCACGGAACGCCACCTGCTACGATCTCTACACACTCCTTTTGCCTCTTTAAGGTTCATACAATTGGTCATACACACACGCCGGTTGCGAGTACTACGCACCTGACCTTTCTGATGAACGTCACCGATAAGGTAACTATATGTCCTAGGGCGTCCCCTCCCGGTGTTTCTACTCACATCTGCCTTATTAATACCTTTTGTGAACCGTCCTTTATTCATCCTCTCAACATTACATCATCCATCAGCCACCTAAGCATACTTTTAATGTAATGTATCAAAATTAAAAGTAATTTATTCAAATTAGGCAGAGCGTTCGAAAAGTGCTGATTGCACTTTTCGAACGTCAAAATCACATAAGACAGTCCCCCAAAACGCCGACCATTCACAACATGCTAGTGCTTTAGCTGGAAAGACGAAGTGTTGCAACAAACTCCCCAGCAGCACAGCTGTCTGTTCAGTTAGAAGAACTTGATTCTATACAATAGTAAATAGTACCCATTAGATACAAAACATTAAATTAAATGATTTGCCATGTGTCAGCTAGTCAACCTAATATACCAACAAATAAAATGCCAATTATACTCAAGCAAAATAAAAAAAATAACATAATGTAAACATAGCTACCAAAATAAAAGCCTCCTGGCATAGAGGGCGTGTAGGCAATCCGTGTGGTACTGGACGTAAAGAATAGCACCATCTTATTTATTCCCATGGATCTCGTATGAGAATGGGCAGCAGCGTTCTCTATGCATTTTAACACCACACTGCGATCGCCAATCCGCCCTTCAGGCGTTGAGATAGTTGCAAACCCCCATTTTTTTTTTATTGAGAGAGGTCTTACGGCTGAAATGATGATACATGTATTTTCCGCAAAATAAGAAGCCGGGAGACGGTTAAAATACTATTTTTAAGGAGTAGGTAGCAAGTACAACATGTGGTTTTATACCACAAAGCTATATCAAACATCTGTAGGTATAGCCTTTTCCCAACAATGTTAGGATCGGCTTTCAGTTTAAACGTATGCAGCAGCTAAAAACCAGTATATTACATAAAACGCCTGCCGATCTGACCTCCACTAGTGGTACGACTGGTTGTCAGACTTTCGGGATTCTGACGACCCGCAACGACAGTCAAAGATCCACAGATGACAGCTGAACGTACTTTCCAAGGCACGGGTGGGTTTTGGTATGGAAGATGGTCACCCATCCACGGACCAACCGCGGTACGTGAAAATCAAAATTAAAATCAAAAGTCATTTATTCAAACTAGGCTGAGAGTCAGCACTTTTTGAACGTCAAAGTTACACACGACAGCCCCCCCAAAACGCCCGCCCTTCGACACTTCCTAGTGCTTTTTTTTTTTTTTTTCAGGATGGGAAATCATCAAATGACTTCTCCCGCTCTGGGCGGAGCGGGAGGGCGTGTCAGACTTTTACTGACTAAAACCCTCCCGTGTTCCATCAGTTGCCCATGTGCCAGGGTCACGGTATCTCTTTCGAACAATCACGCGACCCCGGCAGGCATCGGTCCTAGTAGACCCCTACACTGCTGCTGACATCTCTTTGAGGCGCGCGTGGAACACTGCGCGCCGTCGACCCGAGCTTGGTCCTTACCGGGCGGCGAGCTACCCACTGCTCGCCACCCGCAAGCTCGCGCCTACGGTGGCCGGGAGTCCGCAATCGACTCCCGACGCCCGGGGCGTCTCCTCCTGCGGCGGCTAGGGACGTGAGGGCGCAGAGACTGCCACTCCCTCACGCGCCCCGCCTCCTCCTTCGCGAGCATTACTGCTTCGCAGAAGGAGGTGACGGCTTCCCATTCCCTCTCGCTCCGTACCATGGCTCGCACCAGGGCCGGACGCGAGAGGTCGCCGCCGCCAATCGCCTCCACGAGGACACGGCGGTGCTCCGCCCAGGCAGGGCACACTTCCACCGTATGCTCCACCGTGTCCTCCAGACGATCCTCGCAATGGAAACACCCGGACGTATCCTGCCGCTTTATCCTGAACAGGAACCCACCGAAGCATCCATGCCCGGTGAGAACCTGCGTCAGGCGGAAGGTGAGGACGCCGTGATGCCTCTCTATCCACTCCTCAAAGAGGGGACTTACCGCCGCAATTGTGGCGTGCCCTGCGCTGGGTTGCGACAATCGTACCCGCCATGTCGCCATGAGTTCCTAGTGCTTTAGCTGGGAAGAAGAAGTGGCGGAACAAACTCCCCAGCAGCACAGCAGCTGTCTGTTAAGTTAGAAGAACTTGATTCTATACAATATTTTGTAAGTAATTAATATCATAAAACAAAACATACATTATTCACCATATGTCAGCTAGCACACGCCAATATACCACCAACAAAACATTAAAAACTAAACTCAAGCTGAAATAAATAATAAAACAAAATCGTAAACAGAATTTAAAACGTAAATAAAGCCTCCAGGCATAAAGGGCGTGCCCGTTTACATATTCAACGATGCAAATTGATACATACTGCTAAGTTGAAGTTACTATAGTTAAACTAGGACCTTCGGACTAAAATAAAATAACAGTTATTACAAGTAATAATAACAAAAACCATGGTCAGCCAGACGACCAGTTACCACAAGCAGCACCCGTTCACGAGCATAATGCAAAGGTCAGCCATTGCCCCCCTCGCCATATTTGAGTGAAGCTTAACCTGATTGATCCAATCGCGAGGTTATTAGTCACATCCAACTGATTTCTGTAACAAATATCGCAGCATTATGCTGAGATAGTAAGTAGCCTTTTTGGCCTCGCACAGGTCTTATTCTTATAATTTTATATCTTTTACCTTTTTGTTATCCTAAAAGTTTCTTATTTTTTTTTAAATAGTTTTTATGTCCTGTGCCTGTCTCAAATAAAATATTTTCTTTCTTTCTTTTTCTTTTCTTTCTTTCAGCACAAGAACACCGGTCCACCTTGTGGGAGACCTAAATGCAAAACTAACATGTATTAAAAATTTCCCGATTGGATTGCCAGTTCAAAATTAAAAGAATTAAGCTTTTGTACAAATAAGTAATGTAAAAAGAAAGCTTCGAGACTGAAGATACTGACATTGCATTTAATCATTTCCATGACATTCTACATACTATTATTTTATAATTTATGTTTTCTAAAAACCAAGTTTAAAATAACTATGAAGCCCTTAAAACATAATTGGATGACAAAAGGCATAAAAAAGTGTTGTAAAAACAAACGACGTCTATATCTGAAATATCGTCTCTCAACAGCAAATAAAAAACCTCATAAAAACACCTACTGTAAATATACTACTATTCTAAAAAAAATGCATGTTGCAGGCACAAAAAGGCGAGAACACGCGTTATTTGGCTCAATCCAGTAACAAATGTAAGGCTGCCTGGATTCCGGCCCTGGTGCGAGCCATGGTATGGAGCGAGAGGGCATGGGAAGCCGTCACCTCCTTCTGCGAAGCAGTAATGCTCGCGAAGGAGGAGGCGGGGCGCGTGAGGGAGTGGCAGTCTCTGCACCCTCACGTCCCTAGCCGCCGCAGGAGGAGACGCCCCGGGCGTCGGGAGTCGATAGCTGACTCCCGGCCACCGTAGGCGCGAGCTTGCGGGTGGTGAGCAATAGGTAGTTCGCCGCCCGGTAAGGACCGAGCTCGGGTCGACGGCGCGTAGTGTTCCACGCGCGCCTCAAAGAGATGTCAGCAAAACTGAAGGGGTCTGCTAGGACCGATGCCTGCCAGGGTCACAAGGTTGTTCGAAAGAGATACCGTGACCCTGGCACATGGGCAACTGAAGGAACACGGGTGGATCGTAGTCGGTAGAAGTCTGACATGCCCTCCCGCTCCGCCCAGAGCGGGAGAAGTCATTTGATGATTTTCCATCCAGAAAAAAAAGGCTGCCTGGAAAGTAATACCAGCGAAACACAAAATTCTCATGACATAAATTGAATTCAATTAGATAATCAAACTTACACTAAACCTGAAAAGATTGCTGACATTTTTAACAATTATTTTATTGGTATAACAAATGACACCACTAAACTATCTATTGACTACGTACCACCCATGACTTATCAACCAAATTCTATGTATTTGACTCCAACTGATGACACCAATGTAGAAAAACTTTTTAACAAAACATTAAACCGCCGAAAAAACTGAAAAGCAAAAAATAATAAACCTTAAAATTATGAGTCGGCGCTTTAAGTGATCTTTGTTTATTGATTGTTCAGCGCCGACTCAAAATTTAAAGGTTTATTATTTTTTGCTTTTCAGTTTTTTCGGCGGTTTAATTTTTTGTTAAAAAGTTTTTATTTTATAATTTATTTGAGGCTTTAATATACTAATAATACTTGGCAAGGTATACACTATCCAATAAAAAAAGAATTATCAAAATAGAACTACTCTGTATAAAGTTATGCGTAGTTAAACATTACAATCAGTGAGTGAACAATCAAACATCCCCTGTTTTTCGACCCTTAGGGTTCGATTTTGCTTTCCAAATTTATATGGGACCACCTTTGGAGTCCAACAAACCCCTTTCCAATAAAAAAATAATTATCACAATCGGACGACTATGTAAAAAGTTATGCGTGGTCATACATAAAAAAAATATAAGCGTTGAATTGAGAACCTCCTCCGTTTTTTTTCGTCGGTTAATAAAATAATAAACTCTTTAAAATCAACCAATTCTACAGGCTACGATGACATTAACACAAAAATTCTTAAATTATGCTCTACTTTTTTATCTACTCATATTAGCCATATTATTAATTTGACATTTATGCAAGGTCTATTCCCTTCATGGTTAAAATTCTCAATCGTTAAACCAATCCATAAGAAAGGTAATAGAAGTGATATGAATAATAAAATATTATCCAAGATATTTGAAAATGTCTTGCATGAGAAGCTCTCCGGTTTTTTATCCAAATACAAAATTCTAAGTGAAGATCAATTTAGTTTCAGAAAAAATAAATCGACCACAACAGCTTGTTTTGCTCTATTAAAATTAATAACGAAAAGCCTTAATGATAAACTACCAATTGTCTCTATTTTTCTGGATATGTCCAAGGCTTTTGATTTCGTGAACCACAGACTATTAATTTATAAATTAGAACGATATGGCATAACTGGTAACGCTTTGAAATGTCTCGAAAGCTACCTAACACATCGACAGCAATGTGTTGAGATTTCGGGATAAATAGGAAATCAAAAGCTCACATATAGGTCACAGTATCGTGAAAATAACTGCGGTGTTCCCCAACGGACCATAATAGGGCCGTTTTTATTTCTGTTATATGCTTACGACTTGCCTAGTGTAACTTTCCACAAATGTATCTTATATGTGGATGATACGACCCTTAGTATTATAAAAGAAAATGACGACATTATTGAGTACCAAAATGAAATAAACATGACATTCAATAAAATTATTACATGGCTAGAACACAATAACTTACACATTATCATTCAGAAAACAAAAATGATACAATGCCAGACACACACACATAGTACAACAGTACGTGTCCACGACTTAAAATACAATATGGAAATGAGACAATTGAAGAGGTCGATTACGAAAAATTCTTGGGTATAATTATTGATAAAAACCGTAACTGGAAATCTCATATTGACAATCTATGTAAGAAGATAGATAGATTTGTATTTTTGTTTTATATATAGACTAACACGTGTGGCTAGTGTTAACGCGGCACTATGTGCATACCATGGCATACACTCACTCAGAGAGAAATTTAAAGAAATTAATATAATGACTGTGCCTTCACAGTATATTTTTGAAAATCTTTTATATGCCCATAAGAATATTAAATTGTTTAAAAAATTCAGTGATATCCATAATATAAATACTAGGAATAAACACAAATTTATTGTACCTTCAACAAGGCTCAAGAAAATAGGTGGCTCATTCAGATGCCAATGTATACGCTTTTATAATAAACTTCCAAGCCATGTTCAAGATCTAAGTCTCAATAAATTTAAATCATTCATTAAACGTAAGTTGTGCCAGAAAGCCTTTTACACTGTTAAAGATTATATTGAGGACAAAAAAGCTTGGGATTAAGCTGCTCCAATTTTTAATTTTTATTTTTGAATTATTATTGTACTGAATGATATTTTTTATTTTTATTATTAATTACTTTCCTTTTTTTTTATTAATTTTTTATTGGGAATATACACTTTGACATTTTGATTATTGCTTATAAACTTTGACATTTTGATTATTGCTTATACACTTTGACATTTTGATTATTGCTTATACACTTTGACATTTGATTATTGTTTACACTATGACATGAATATATACTTTCAGAAGTATAATATTATTATTATTATTTAAGTGATTTTGAATGTGAGGACTATGTAGGTGACGTTAGTTTTTTTTTTTATATCTGTCATACTCATTCCATTTTAATGATAATCTGGCAGTTTGAGTACTTAATGCGGCCTACCAAAATGTCCATTCTTTGGTATTGTTTGTCGAATCTTTGTGCTCCTTATGTTCTGAGTTGAGCTGCAAGATTACTGACAAATGCGTGCATTGACTGGACAGGTCCACTCAATCTGTATGGTTCTTTCCTCAAAAGACCATTTCAGACACCCCCATGTACATGGTCCTCAAATGATCAGACCGGGACTATTTCCTGATTTTATATACACATTGACATTGATTAATTTTACTTATACAATGACATGAATATTTACTTTTAAGTATTATATTGTTTTAATTACCTATTGTAAATGTGAAGACGAAGTGGGTGTTCTTTTTTTTTTGGTTTCCTTTTCTTCTAATTTAATTTTTTACATTGTCTGGCAGTTTGAGTAATTTGTGCGACCTTCACAAATGTCCTTTCTTTGGTATTGTTCGTCGAATCATTGACCTCCTTAAGTTCTGAGTAGGGCTGCATGATTACTGACAAATGCGTGCACTGATTGGACAGGTCCACTCAAGCTGTGTGTTCTTTCCTTAAAAGACCACTTCAGACACCAATCCACATGGTCTTCACATGATCTGATCAAGATTATGTCTGGACTTTAAAAGAGACTGTGACCTCTGAGTTTGTTTCGGCGTTTCTTCTCAGAGTAGTCAGATAGGAAATGCCGAACCCATCTAGTTTAAAAAAAAAAATTGATTGACGTGTAAAAGTGTTTGTACAAACCTACTTGCAAAAATAAAGTCATTTATCATTTGGCTATGTGTCATCAATTGTGCGCTATGGCATTATAATATGAGGTGGTTCAGTTGAATTTACAAGAGATTTTCGAGCTCAGAAAAAATGCATACGCTCAATTTGTGGATTGCACCCACTGGCCAGTTGTGTTCCACTATTTAAGAAACTTAAAATACTGCCAATTCCAGCACTATATATTTTTGAAATCTGTATTTTTATACACCGAAACAGACATGAATTTGAATTGTATAATGATGACTTCTAGGCGTAGAATTAAATTATTTTCTAATAATGTGTACTGCATGTCCATTACTGTTTATAACAAATTACCTGATGGCTTTAAAACTCTCAGCCTCAGAATATTTATATGTAAATTATTTAACTTTCTCTTAAGCAAATGTTATTACTCGACTGAAGATATTATGAATGAAAAATTTACCCAAAGATTTGACATTATTCTGTAAAAATCATATTTTATCTCCTTGACTTCATGCAATTTTGACATTTAATTATTGTAATATCTTTTACAAAAAAAAAAAAAATGTTTCGTAATTTAAATACATTCTAATGATTAATAACTAACCCTTATTGTAATGATGACCTATAATTTTAATGATTAATAGCTAAATGTTAATGTAATGATACCCATAATTTCAAAACCATATTTATTCGCTGGAAACGGCAGAATATTTTGAACGTAATAATCCACATAGCAACTTTGTACAATATTCTGACAAATAAATGCTTTCTTTCGAACAATAGAAATTAATGTGTGACTCCAAATGTAAAAGTTCACATGGCAAATTCTTTTGAAAAGTTTACACATAGTTCTTGATTTTTGCAGAACATTTTCACCCTATGTAAGCACACAACGTATAAAAATGAAAATAAACAGTTTATCCCGTCCATATTATTTAGAGTGCACTTTACACCGAGTGGCGACAAAATGGCAACTATAGAATCTTCAATATTTTACGGAGCAAAGATAAGAGGGCCGATGGACACGTACCAACACGGTGAACCCATTAACCTTAAGCTTTCTATACACACATAGTAAAGCTGCTTGTCCATTGGAGTGGAGCGGAGAACTAGAGACATTCTTGTATTTTTTCAAACGTTAGAATTTTAATCTCAGCTTCAATTTGTCAAAAATATCTATAGATAGATCTATCTAGATCTCGAACAGTTTAAAACTCAAATTCAAAGCATTATTTCAAATTGACCAACTCCTGGTTCTTCTGGATCGTCAAGGGGCCGGTTTGTTGGAAACTGTAGCGAATTGCCAATTCCAAAGTGATGTACGTACGTATGGAGAAGAATGGGACAAGAAACTCCACGGACACTATTTTAAGCCTATTGCAGTCCATGGCTGGATGCAAGCCTCTCGCCTCTGCCTTCGATTTCCAGTCTGTTCCAGCCACTTACCTAAGGTCATTGGTTAATCTAGCTTGGGGCGTCCCACGCTACGTTCAATAAAAATGTGGTTAGAAAATATTGGTTACATCATTCATGTTGTAATTATGCATGCAAGAACGATGCAGAGCGTTAATAGCGTCCGTAATGAAAGATGAATAAAATAAATTTTATTTACGCTCCTTCCGCTAGGACATCATTATTGGTGTTCATAATAAACACTACATTTTTAAGTCTTTGCTGTTAATATTGCATGCAATATGGATGTTGCATCAGTAGTCTATAATGTTCCCAATGCTGGGACACAGACACCCTCTTTTCTCTCGAGAGGTACCACGCGGGCCCAATGTGTGATGTCAGTGATGACCTGTGCCACAGAAACGTTGGCGCTTACAATGAGTCTTGTTAAAAGGCTTAGAGTCACCTTTAGGGGCTATGGGCGGAAAGCAATGGGTAGGTTGCCGCCCGGTAAGGACCAGGCTCGGGTCGACGGCGCGTAGTATTCCACGCGCGTCTCAAAGAGATGTCAGCAATGCTGAAGGGGTGCCTGCCAGGGTCGCGAGATTGTTCAAACGAGATACCGTGGCCCTGGCATATGAGTAAATGAAGGAACACGGGTGGGTTAGTCAATAAAAGTCTGACACGCCCTCTTGCTCCGCCCAGAGCGGGAAAAGTCATTAGATGATTTCCCATCCAAAAAAAAAAAAAGGGGAGGGCTATGCTTGGAGTTTCTATACGTTATCGAATCTTAAATCAAGACATCCGCAGGAAATACCAAACTTACCTGGCAGTGGGCAGCGCACACTGCTCGCAGAATGGGGCCGACAGGATCTAGAGTGGCGAACGCGTACCGGAAGACATAGAGTTGAAAGGCCTCTCACAAGCTAGTTTGGTGACTTCGTGAAAGCCACAGGAATCCGTTGGATGCGAGAAGCACAGAACCGGTCGAAGTGGCGGAGTTTGGGGGAGGCTACTATCCAGCAGTGGTCGTCTTTCAGCTGAAATAAAGTTGATGATGTAAGGGCCGCCATCAAAAAATGAATGCCGTGACATTCTGGCCACTCACTGTCGATATGAATTCTTTGTAACTGGTTACTATAGTTACCTGCACGACTTCGCACTATTCGTTCGTTCCGTTACTATGGACAGGCAGCCTTGAAGGACTGTTTGTGAATAATTTTATGTCTTCACTAGCTTTTGGGCTGCTTAGGTGGACATGAATTTTATGAGTAATCATTTTAAAATATATGCTCCCTTAATAATTACCTAGCTGTTTTCGGTGGCTTTGTCTGCGTGTATTTTGTATTTTGGCATATTATACATGTAGCTACTATCCAGGATGAAAATAATAATAGTAATTCAATAATTTACAAGTTATCTTTTAAGTATTATATTGTTTTAATTACCTATTGTAAATGTGAAGACGAAGTGGGTGTTCTTTTTTTTTTTGTTTCCTTTTCTTCTAATTTAATTTTTTACATTGTCTGGCAGTTTGAGTAATTTGTGCGACCTTCACAAATGTCCTTTCTTTGGTATTGTTCGTCGAATCATTGACCTCCTTAAGTTCTCAGTGGGGCTGCATGATTACTGACAAATGCGTGCACTGATTGGACAGGTCCACTCAAGCTGTGTGTTCTTTCCTTAAAAGACCACTTCAGACACCAATCCACATGGTCTTCACATGATCTGATCAAGATTATGTCTGGACTTTAAAAGAGACCGTGACCTCTGAGTTTGTTTCGGCGTTTCTTCTCAGAGTAGTCAGATAGGAAATGCCGAACTCATCTAGTTTAAAAAAAAAAATGATTGACGTGTAAAAGTGTTTGTACAAACCTACTTGCAAAAATATAGTCATTTATCATTTATCAAAATACATAGCAACCTATGTATTTTAATTTAAAAACTGTATTTACTACCTATTTTACACAAATAAAAAATGATTATGATTAAAAAAAGTAGTACCCAAGAGTTCTTGCCAATGCACTATTAGAACGACCACTGCCTAAATTCCGCATATATTATTTAAAACATTGTTTACGTAATGGTGCTTTTTTTTTGTATGAGAAATCATCAAATGACTACTCCCACTCTGGGTGGAGCGGGATGGCGTGTCTGACTAAAACCCACCCGTGTTCCTTCAGTTGCCCATGTGCCAGGGTCACGGTACCTCTTTCGAACAGTCTCGCGACCCTGGCAGGACGTAATGGTGCTTAAGTTCGCATGTGGTTTGTGCTTTGAAAATAAATGTTAGTTCTTGGTAAATACTAAGAGTTGTATGGTCAATACCACGGTGCTTCATCGATAATACAAATAGGTATGTGAGTTGCTTTTGTTTTAGTTTCTTTTTATAAAAGTTCCACGCAGCAGTGGTGGTCTAGTGGTAACGGTCGCGACTTACGAGAGTTAAAACCCAAACAGGCGCTTACATTTATGTAAATTATTTCATCACACTGCTCTCAAAAACGGTGAAGCTGTCTTAGAACCAAAAATTCGAAAACATGTGACATATACCAACTCGCACTGGGTCTGCGTGGTGGATTATGGCCCACTCCCTCTCACTGCGAGGAGGCCTGCGTCCCAGCAGTGGGAACTTTATAGGCTGCTGATGATGGTTCCACGGAAATTTTGTACCTATAGGACCATTTTTCAGTTCATTTTTATCTTTGATAAAAACAAAACTAACTCTATCTAGGAAATTGTTCGCCAACTCGTCGACACTACAAGAGACCAAAAAGCTGACTTTCTCTTTGGCCAATAAAATTGCATTGCCATTCAACCTGGCAATGTAGGGTCTTCTGGGCATGTTACCGAATGATAGAGACGCGAACGAGTAATTAGATGCCTAAATCTTTTAGTTTGTTATATTTATTTGTGTAGTTAGTTTGTCCTTTTTAATACCTTGTGTAAACAGTTAGTTGTTTTTACATTTGATTAAATCTGAATTTTCGAAATCTCCACTTAGATAAGAAATAAACTTATAATTGGCTAATAAGACGAAATAAAAAATGAAATTGATTAGATCTTCAGTATATTGAAATGGTTGTTTTCATTCGTCATATCAAAATCAAATTCTTCAATAAACGTTTTCTACCCCGTGAAACAGTTCTTAAACTGGAAAGACGTCATTATCAAGACAATCTGAAGTTTCAGTGACCTGATAACTTCAAACTGTTAATGTAGGAGTGGCAGGTACTTGTGTAATGACGACATCGAAATCAGTGCTATTACGCGCCGGGTGCTACGGACGACAGATTAATTCCTGCAACGCTGGTACATACGGCTACATAATATATCAAGCTATACAGTTCCAATTTTAGCTGATCTCACATTGTATAGGCATTTCCAATAATGAGAAGTCAGCTTATACTGGAAATGCTTGACTTGTCGCCATGCGTACGACGATATTCGGATGTTTTAATTTGTAAGTTAATAGCGGAATTATTGAACCAAATAGTTTATATCTGTTCAAGGATATTTTTATCATGTTACGATAGAACTTGACTTTCTGTTTGTCCACTAAGTTCTTCTAAACCAAGCAATAAGTTTAAAGTTAAGGAATTTCCAATCATGGAATCTATCAAAAAAATAAGTATTTTCGAATCCGATGTTGATAAACGTAAAACCTGGCACTAATTTGGAAAAAAACGGAAGATATTTTGAAGCTACCTAGCGTTTGTCAAAACCGAGGATCGATCCCAGAGTCCATGACAAGCAGTCGTACTTGCAACCACTAGAACTACAAGCATTTCTTCGTCATCAGTTTGCCATAATCGCCACGCTTGGCAGGCGGGTCGGCGATCGTAGTATGGTGGTAAGATGTATAGAGAACGCTGCTGCCCATTCTCTAGTAAGTCCTTTAGTCGCCTTCTACGACACCCACGGGAAGAAACGGGATGGTGCTCTTCTTTACGTTATATTTTAGGCAACGTTACGTTTATGTTAGTGCTTTTCTATTGCAACGGTATATTTATTGATACCTATGTTAGTTTATTGACGTTTTAAATGACTACATTTTTGCTTCCACAATTCCACAAATGTCAAATGCTTCCCGGTCTTATTTGGTATTTATCAGAATTGCCGCATTTTGAATTTGATCAAAATCACGTACCTAAGACATAGCCTGTTAAAACCACAACCCTCTTTTGCTTTACCCTAGAAGGATAAATAGCATTGCTAATTCCAAAAACCGAGAAATGTAAAAATCTTTATGTATAATGTAAAGATATTTATAAACACACGATACCGCGATAACAGTATCTATACTCCAAAGCGAAGTGATAAACTTTATCAAAGCCTGTATAGTGTCGTATCTACCACTGCAGAAACTACGTTATATTTATCCGATACCCATTTCCTCTGTGAAAATATAAAATTTCCATGCCACAGCAATTGGTCAGATGTGGATAGCCTAGCGTTTGTTCGTTTTTTTGGCAAAAAATGTATGCAACGAAATTTCCTATGAAAAGTTTTTCGGGGTGTCACAAGGAAAAAAGAATTAGTCATTTAGAATTTAGTTCTACTGTGATATACATTTACTTATGATCATTTAGAACGCCTATCCTACTAATTCCTATTACACTCAATGACGCAGAAACGGGGTGCTTGGACAGGAAACCTCCTCGTGTGCCCGGGGGTTGGAGTTCCCTTATGGATACGTCCGGGGGGAAGGCCAATCTCCGGGACGGTGCACCCTGGGGTGCGGGCAAATACTCCCCATTGGGTACTTTGTGCCTAAGGGGAGTTTTGCCCGTATGCGAATGTCCTGTCGGAGGAACGCTGCACCGTGTGTCCCTCTGATCTTAGCAGAGGCGCACAGCGGTGGAGTTAGAGCGGGCTCGGTGTGCACTAACCTGCCGCCGGGTAGGCAAGAAGGAGTCTTCTTCTTCTGCCACCGTTATTCTCGTAGCCCCGAAGACTGTCACGGTCATGTCTCTGACTTTTGACGGGGGTCGAGGGTCTTGGCTTAATCGCCCGGGCCGCGAGGTAGAAAACCTCTATAAAAAGTCACCCCAAACCTCCAAGCGGCGGCGCACCGTGAGGGAGGTTGACAGCTTGACTAATGGGTAGCTGAATTAGTCACTAGTGCGAACCACTGATTTTTTGAGACATAAAGTTATTTACTCGTGGGAACTACTATGAATACATTTTTTAAAAAACCAAATCTACAGGAGGAGGGGAGCGATGCGGGGTCGGAGTCCGACGCCGCGTCGAGCGCGAAGGGCTCGCGTGCGAGCCCGGAGCGAGGAGAGGTGGGCGCTACTGGAAGGAACCGGGAGTTCTTTCAGAAGCGCCCCAAATCGGGAGAAGGCCAGGAGTCTTCCTCCGACGGCGGGCCGAGCTCGGCCCGCAGGAAAATATCTCGTCGGGGTGGGACTCAAGACAGAGGCATGGGTAGAGGGCTCACCACCCAGGGGGCTGACGAGCCGAGCCGAGCAGGCCCAGCCGAGCCAGCCCAGGGCGAGGACATGCTCGTCACTGAAGGACATTGTTCTGGAGGGACCAACAACAGCAGGGCCCTCTCAGAGTCCTCTGGTGGCGAGCCGGATGCTACCAGTGGGTCCAATTTGGAAATTTCTGCCAATTTGGACGGGTTCGCGCAGCTCCTACTTGCGGAACTTAAAAATGTGTCTCTGAAGAGGCTCCAGGCCTCCAAAGACAAGGCCATATCAGAAGCCATGGCCACCATTCTGGAGGCAGCAAGGCCCCTCTGTTCCGGGCATGCGTTGGATGGGCTGGCGGAATTGCGGGCGGAGGTCGCCCGCTTGACCACCGCTGTGGAGCTCCTCCAAAAGGAGAATGCCGAGCTCCGGGCGAACCATGCCGGGCCCCAAGGAGCAGGCCCCCGAGTGGTGGCGAAGGGGGGAGTACAGCATGGGCAGGGCGGATCCCTGTCTGCCGAGGACCAGGGTCTCGCCCTGGTGCGACAGGAGCTTGCTGCCATCAGCAGTAGGTTTTCTGCGCTGGAGGCGATTGTTCTGCGCCCCCCGCTTGCGGCAAGCCGGCCTGCTTCGGGCCAGCCAAAGTCGGCCCCAGGTCAGCCGAAGGCATCTGCGGGCCAATCGAAGGTGGCCTCAGGCTCAGGCCAACCAAAGGTGGCCTCGAGCCAACCAAAGGTGGCCTCGGGCCGACCGAAGGCGGCTTCATATTCCGTCGTCGCGGCTGTTCCAGCCATAGGGTCAGGACAGCCAAAAGGCCGGCCCAAAAAGGCACCCGCGAGGGCCCCAACACAGGTGGTGAGAGAGCTGCCAGTGCCGCCCCCGACTGAAGGATCTCCCCCTGCCACTGCTGAATGGCAAGTGGTCGGGGAGAAAAAGAAGGCGGGCAAGGCCGCAAGGAAGGCCCGGAACAAGAAGAGGCAGCAGCGGCGCAAGAAGAGCAGCGTCGCGGCTAGGCTTCGCGCCCCGAAGTCCGCAGCTGTAGTGATCACGCTACAGCCGGAAGCGGAAAAGAAGGGCGTGACCTATCGCGACCTGCTCTCTAAAGCTAAGGCGGCAGTGGACCTCCAGGAGATCGGCATCTCGAACGGTCTCCGGGTGAAGGTCACTCTGACTGGAGCCCGGATGCTGGAGGTCCCTGGTGCGTCCAGTGGCCCGGCTGCTGACGCTCTGGCCGATAGGCTAAGGGCGTCCTTAAACGCAGACGAGGCCCGAGTGTCCAGGCCCACCAAGTGCGCTGACATGCGCATCCTGGGCCTGGACGACTGTGTGACGGAGGCGGAAGTGGTAGCCGCCATTGTTAGGACGGGGGGGTGCTCTGCCGATCAAGTGAGGGCAGGCATCATCCGTCCTGACAGCACGGGGATGAGGACCGTAACGGTCAGCTGCCCCGTGTCGGCGGCTCACAAAATCACCGCGGAGGGCAGAAGGCTCCTGGTGGGCTGGGTTTCAGCGCAGGTCAAACTGCTGGAACCCAGACCTCTGAGGTGCTTCCGATGCCAGACAGGGGTGGTGCCCTGTCTGGCATCGGAAGCATTCGTGAAGTGTACCTCAGAGGTGGACCGCAGCGGTCATTGCTTCCGTTGCGGTCAGCCCGGTCACAAGGCCGGCTCTTGCAATGCCACGCCGTACTGCTATGCATGTGCGGCGGCTGGCAAGCCGGCCGAACACCGGGCTGGGAGTAAGGCCTGCGCTTCATCCGCCAAGGCCAGGGGCAAGGGCAAGCCCTCCGCCACCGCCGTCACCGCCGTCACCGCTGCTGCCTCGACCACTGTCGTGGCCGGCACCACCACGGCAGGGCCCTCACAGGGGGCTCAGGAGGGGGCTGAAATGGAGTGCCAACAATAGGTACCCCATTACGCCTCCTCCAAGCGAATATCAACCACTGCGCCTCCGCTCAGGATCTGTTACTCCAGAGCATGGCGCAGTGGTCGATTAACATCGCTGTGGTCGCTGAGCCGTACTTTGTCCCGCCCAGGGATGACTGGGTGGAGGACCTGAGCGGCTTAGTGACCCTCATTTCGTCGGCCGCCGCCGGAACCCCGACCCTCGAGGCCGTCAAGAGGGGACGGGGTTGCGTAGCAGCACGGTTCGGGGGGATTGTAGTTGTGGGAGTATACTTCTCCCCGAGCCGAACTCTCGCCGAGTTCCACAACTCCCTTGCGGAGTTGAGAGTTGTCGTCGTCGGGTTCCGTCCCCTCCCCGTGCTCGTACTCGGGGACTTCAACGCCAAGAATTTGGCTTGGGGTTCCCGGTATACGGATACACGGGGCAGGATGGTGGAGGACTGGGCTCTGGAGACAGGCCTGGTCGTCCTAAACCGGGGTTCTGTACCTACGTGTGTACGGATGCGGGGCGACTCAGTGGTGGACATTTCGTTCGCCAGCCCCGCTCTGTCACCGCAGGTTATTGATTGGCGCGTCATGGAGGGGGTGGAGACGTACTCCGACCACCGGTACATCCGGTTTGACGTCTCCGCCCAGACCTCGAGCGCGCCGATCCGGCAGACCCCGAGTGGTCCACGGTGGGCGCTGAAGAAGCTGGACCGGGAGCTTCTCCTGGAAGCCTCGATCGTGCAGGCCTGGGTGTCACCACCGGACAGGCCTGCTGACACCAACGACGAGGCCGAGTGGTTCCGGGAGGCCATGTCCGAGATCTGTGACGTGGCTATGCCCCGAGTCCAGCCAGGACGGGCTTGGCGCCAGGTGTACTGGTGGTTGCCGCAGCTGACAGCGTTGCGCGAAGCGTGCGTTGCGGCACGACGCCGGTACACCAGGCACCGCAGGCTCCGTATCCGACCTCCGAATACGGAAGCCATTCAGGCGGAGCTATACGAGGGGTACAGAGCGGCGAAGACCGCCCTCCAAGAGGAGATCCTGCGGGCCAGAGGACTGGCCCGCAAGGAGTCGCTGGAGACTCTGAACAGGGACCCATGGGGACGGCCTTACAAGGCCGTCCGAGAGAAACTCCGCCCATGGGCTCCTCCGCTGACTCAGAGTCTCCGGCCCCAACTCGTGGAGGGCGTGGTGAGCGCTCTGTTCCCTTCGCGAGGGGAACATAGTCCCCCACCCATGGCTCCGCCTACTGCGGTGCCCGATGCGGACCACACCACTGACGACGACGACGGTGTTCCAGAAGTGACCGAGGTAGAGATGAGGGTGGCGGTACGAAGGCTTAATGCCAAGAATACCGCCCCAGGACCCGACGGCTTGCCTGGCAAAGCATGGGTCCTGGCCTCAGAGGCTCTCGGGCCTCGACTCAGGGGGCTCCTTAGCGCATGCTTGGAGAGGGGCCAGTTCCCACTTCGTTGGAAGACGGGGAAACTGGTCCTCATTAAGAAGCCTGGGCGCCCAGCGGACTCTCCGTCCGCTTACCGGCCCATCGTGCTACTCGACGAGGTGGGCAAGCTCTTTGAAAGAGTCATTGCAGACCGCCTCGTCGGGTGGCTGGTGCGGGAGAGGCCGGACTTGTCGGACGGCCAGTACGGCTTCCGCAAGGGGCGCTCTACGGTGGACGCCATCATGCGCGTGCGAGCCCTCACGACGGGGGATGCAGTGGCCCGGGGTGGGGTCGTCTTGGCGGTGTCTCTAGACATCGCCAATACCTTCAACACCCTGCCCTGGAGTTGCATTAGGGAGGCACTCCGGTATCACCGGATGCCGACCTACCTCTGTCGCGTGGTCGAGGCCTATCTGACGGATAGGGCCGTCATCTACCCCGGTCACGAAGGGGAATGGAACCGGCGAGAGATGTCGTGCGGTGTCCCACAGGGATCAGTCCTGGGGCCGCATCTGTGGGACATCGGTTACGACTGGGTGCTGCGCGCCGACCTCCCTAGCGGCGTCAGCGTAGTTTGCTACGCTGACGACACGCTGGTCCTTGCGCAGGGGAGGTCGTACGAGGCGGCGGCCGAAATTATGACACGCGGGGTTGCGACAATCGTCAATAGGATCCGGCAATTGGGACTCGAGGTGGCATTGCACAAGTCCGAGGCCATGGGTTTTCATGGTCCTCGGAACGCGCCACCTGCGGGTTCCCAACTCACGGTAGGAGGGGTTCACATCGGCGTCGAGTCGACAATGAAGTACCTGGGACTTGTCCTCGACAGCCGGTGGAACTTCGTTGAGCATTTCCGACTTTTGGCTCCCAGACTGGAGCGGGCTGGGGCTGCATTAAAGCGGCTCCTGCCCAATCTGGGGGGTCCAAACGCCTCCTGCCGGAGGCTCTACACGGGGATCGTGCGGTCCATGGCCCTCTACGGGGCACCGGTGTGGGCGCCCTCACTGAGGCTGCGCCCAGCGCGCCGGTTGAGTGCGGCCCAGAGGGTCATGGCCATCCGGTTAATTCGGGGATACCGCACGGTCTCGTGCGAGGCGGCGAGCCTCCTTGCCGGAGTGCCGCCATGGGATCTGGAGGCAAAGGTCCTCGCGCACATGTGGGAGTGGCGCGAGGAGGCGAAACGCCGGGGCGAAACTCCGCTGCCGCGACAAATCGCGGCACGGCGGACAGAGCTCCGGTGTAATCTCATGGCGACATGGCGGATACGATTGTCGCAACCCAGTGCTGGGCACGCCACAATTGCGGCGGTAAGTCCCCTCTTTGAGGAGTGGATAGAGAGGCGTCACGGCGTCCTCACCTTCCGCCTGACGCAGGTTCTCACCGGGCATGGGTGCTTCGGTGGGTTCCTGTTCAGGATAAAGCGGGAGGATACGTCCGGGTGTTTCCATTGCGAGGATCGTCTGGAGGACACGGTGGAGCATACGGTGGAGGTGTGCCCTGCCTGGGCGGAGCACCGCCGTGTCCTCGTGGAGTCGATCGGCGGCGGCGACCTCTCGCGTCCGGCCCTGGTGCGAGCCATGGTACGGAGCGAGAGGGAATGGGAAGCCGTCACCTCCTTCTGCGAAGCAGTAATGCTCGCGAAGGAGGAGGCGGGGCGCGTGAGGGAGTGGCAGTCTCTGCGCCCTCACGTCCCTAGCCGCCGCAGGAGGAGACGCCCCGGACGTCGGGAGTCAATTCCGGACTCCCGGCCACCGTAGGCGCGAGCTTGCGGGTGGTGAGCAATGGGTAGCTCGCCGCCCGGTAAGGACCAAGCTCGGGTCGACGGCGCGCAGTGTTCCACGCGCGCCTCAAAGAGATGTCAGCAGCAGTGTAGGGGTCTACTAGGACCGATGCCTGCCGGGGTCGCGTGATTGTTCGAAAGAGATACCGTGACCCTGGCACATGGGCAACTGACGGAACACGGGTGGGTTTTAGTCAGTAAAAGTCTGACACGCCCTCCCGCTCCGCCCAGAGCGGGAGAAGTCATTTGATGATTTCCCATCCTGAAAAAAAAAAAAAAAATGACGCAGAAACGGTAAAACAGATTTATGTGGCACACAGTTATTTTATAATCTGGATAAACACAAAATATACATTTTATAATTGTAGTAGGTTCCCGTGGGATACTTTCCGACATATACGGGCGAAGCAGCTGAATTAAGTTCATCATCATATCAGTCGTAAGAAGTCCAGTGCTGGACTCAGCCCTCCCCCAATTCAGGGGGCTTTGACATAATCGCCACGCTTGGCTGGCGGTTTGCTGATCGCAGTATGGTGGTAACATGGATAGAGAACACTGCTGCCTATTCTCTAGTTAGTTCCTTAGTCGCCTTGTTTAACTTCACTTAGTTTCATATAAACCTGTCCGATTTAGTTAAAGATTGAGGTTTTTTACAGGCAGGATGGGAGCTGTGAGGAAAACTTATTTTCAAGTCATCTCCATACGCGATCTAAACACTATACATTTTCGAATGTTCCCGAGAGATATTCTCCGATATCCAATTGGGCGAAACCGCGGGTAGTTTCATGTTTTTCATTACCTACCTACTCACATTGTGTGAAAATATACTATCCGAATCAACAACACAGCACATCCTTTTATATTAAATCACAAACAGAATGGCTCCTGCTTCTATCTCATTTATACTTAATCATCGCATTTGTACAAGGAATTTATTTAGCTCCAAAGAATACCATAAAATATTTGTAATTCATTACAAATTTCTCACTACCTCAGGGACATAGCCTAGAACAATTCACGACCTTGAGCTATGAAGTGGTCCATGCTAAAGAGCGAGCAATCTGGAGATTTCTGAGTTTGCCTGTGACCATTTTTTTTAAATTAGCCTATTCTTTCCCACTGCTGAACTAAGGCCTCCCCAAATCCTTCCAAGCATCCAGTATGACCGTTAAAAAAATTGTAGAACTAGTTTCTAGTTTTAAGATTGATAATAGCGGCAATTTGAAATTGAAATTGAAGTCCCAACCATGTGTAAAACTGTTACCAACTGCACCTATAAACCAATACATCCACAAGCGCTAACGTGGTGAGCTAATTTCCAAATTGCCATGACATGATATACGGCTGCCCAAAGTTCCTAACTTGGGTCTTTGTTTTGGACATCCGGGCTCAAACTCCATCCATTAGCTGTAATTGGGCGAAACCCTTTATAATGACTTTTAGAAAAAAAATTGAAGTGAGTTCACCAAAGTTTATACTTTTTGGGAGCGGGCCTCGGTAATTTTATGCCGTCATCATTAGTTTGGCTAACTATGTTTGGTCAGCTTCCATCATAAAAGTGGAGCTTATTTTTTTGGCAATTAACTTTTAACCAGGCTTAGCTAATAGGTGCTAGCTAATAGGTTCGGCAGCTGACGTAGATTCAGTTTTTATTTTACAAAAGAGGGCAATCCGCGCAATCTATAAAATGAAGCCTCGCGAGTCTCTTAGAATCAAATTTACAGAAATTGATATACTGACTCTACCTTCTCTTTATATTTTAGAATGTATCTTGTATGTTCGCAAAAACTTAGGCCTCTTCAAACTAAGAAGCGATTTCCATAATATAAATACTCGTAGTAAAAATGAAATTGTGATACCTAAATTTAGATTAACTAAAACTAGTAAATCATTTCTTATAAACAGTATCCGCTTCTATAACAAGTTGCCAAAGTCGGTTACTGAACTTAGCTACGGAAAGTTCAAATCACACATTAAGCGTGTCCTTATCAAAAATGCATATTATAAGATAAAAGACTACGTTCAAGACAAGGAAGTTTGGCAATAACTCCGTCTGCACATGTGGCTTCCCTGGTAGCTCATTACAGGATGACCATGTAAATGTCTATTAACTGCTCTCAAATGACGATGTACATTATTTAAGATTTTTTTTTTACATTCTTCTTTGACATACTCTATTCATAATTTGACATTATATACTTACAATTCTAATTTGACCTCTTTATTATTGGTTGTCATAACAACAATGACATTTGGTTTAAATAGGTTATTATGTTTTATTTATATAATACTATAATTTAAGTAAATTCTTTTATATTTTGTGAATGTGAGAATGTTGTAGGTCTTGAAGACTGTAGACAATTTTCTATTTTATTAAGTACCTGGTTGGTTTGTGGTTTTTGTAGTACTTGTTGACAGTCCTACACTGTTCTACCTATTAAAACTGTTGTTTGTAAACATTGTAAAGCCCAATTATTTTTAAAAGTACTCTTTTAAAAATAATTGGGCTTTACAATGTTTTCAAACAACCGTGGTGTTTCTTGCCGGCTCTTCTCCATAGGAATCAACAATTTGGAACCGTGCACCTAGCTTCTAACGTTTCATAAGTGCCCTTGCAGGCTTATGTGAAATAAAAATATTTTGATTTGATTTGATTTGATTTGATTTGGTGAGTTTGGAGAAGCTTCAATCTAATCGTTATGATGTGATATCATTTATGTTTTCAACAGGTTCAATCACAGGTCCGTGAAGACTTTAAAAAACAAATTATCAAGGTGACATTTTATAGAGTACTTTTTGGTTACTTCGGACCCTAAGATTGTACCAACATACTCGGGTGCGTCTCATAACGTATAAACTCATTTGGTCTAATTTCATTTTATTATCGTTCATAAGATATAATCAACGTGAGATATACCAACTGTTGATATAATTTCTTTCCATATAACATTTATTTATTCTAAAACTTAATTATTATAACGTTGTTTGATATAACGTTTATGTAATCGAAAATCATTAGGTCTAACGTTTAAAATATATAAAAAAACGTCATTATTGTTAACACCCCGACTCGGATAGGTTAGGTTAGAAGGCTAAGGCGGGAGCGAAGCGGAGTGGAGCTCCCGCCTTAGCCTTCGTGGTTATTTTTTTTTAAACCACCCAGAAATAGGAAGCGAAGCGAAGCGGGGCTCCGTCGACCTATCTTAGCGCAGGTGGTAATCAGTTACTAGTTATGTTTAATATCTACTTAGGTTACTATTCATATCAGACCAAATAAGTTTTATATGTTTTGAGTGGTATGTCAAACGATGTTATATTTAATGTATGTTATGCTTATAAAAATTAGTTATTTTAAAATTATATCAATCGTTCATTATATTAACTAATCGCTATCTATACTAATATTATAAAGAGGAAACCTTTGTATTTTTGTATGTTTGTATTGAATAGGCTCAAAAACGACTGGACCGATTTCAAAATTTCTTTTACCATTACTTAGAAGAATTCTTCCGAATCCGTATAGGCTATATTTTATCCCGGAAAATAGATAGAATTTTTCGTGGTAGTGAGAATTGTGGAGTAAGCCGTCGATAAAACTGCCGTACGTTAACGATTCTCGCGAACGCTGCCTAAATGGTTAGAGATGTATGGTTGACTTCTATAGAAAAGTTGTAGAACTCAATAATGCCTACAAAAAAGTCCTTGATCGTATAAACCAAACATTTATATTTTAGCCATTATAACCACTTTTCCATAGAATAAAAGTAATTAAAATTATTAGCCTATGTTTATTGATCATATTATCGTCAAATACTAATCCTTATCCAAATAAACTATTTATTGAGCAAGATTGTTTCAATAGCTATAAATTACTTTTTATTTTATTCCAATCGGACAATCCATTCAAAAGATATTACGAATTTAAAACTTTTTAACAAAAAATTAAACCGCCGAAAAACTGAAAAGCAAAAAATAATAAACCTTAAAATTATGAGTCGGCGCTATAAGTGATCTTAGTTCATTGATTTTTCAGCGCCGACTCAAAATTTTAAGGTTTATTATTTTTTGCTTTTCAGTTTTTCGGCGGTTTAATTTTTTGTTAAAAAGTTTTTATTTTATAATTTTTTGTGGCTTTAATGTACTTATAATACTTGGCAAGGTATACCCTATCCAATAAAAAAAGAATTATCAAAATCGGACTACTCTGTATAAAGTTATGCGTGGTTATACATTAAAATCAGTGAGTGAACAATCAATCATCCCCTATTTTCCGACCCTTAGGGTTCGATTTTGTTTTCCAAATTTATATGGGACTACCTTTGGAGTATACCCTTTCCAAAAAAAAAAAATTATCACAATCGGACGACTATGTAAAAAGTTATGCGTGGTCATACATAAAAAAAAAAACAAAAAAAATATAAGCGTTGAATTGAGAACCTCCTCCGTTTTTTTTCGTCGGTTAATAAAATAATAAACTCTTTAAAATCAACCAATTCTACAGGCTACGATGACATTAACACAAAAATTCTTAAATTATGCTCTACTTTTTTGGGACCACCCTCGAAGTATACCCTTTGCAGTACAAGAAGAATAATCACAATCAGACGACTATGTAAAAAGATACGCCTGGTCATACATAAAAAAAAAAAAAAAAAAATATACGCGTCGAATTGATAACCTCCTCCGTTTTTTTTCGTCGGTTGAAAATGGTAATTGGTACTAAAATGAATGATGGTGTCGCACGACTCGCACGGCGAAACCGAGGGGAGGGGGGTGCACATCTATGAAGCAGGTTGCCGCGCGGCTCACTCGCGCGGTCGGCTCTTTACGCAGCGGACGCGGCCTAATCGAGTAAATTTACTGAATTAATGCACTTATTAAAATTGATTTCGGAACTATTTAGATACTCATTATCAAAAGTTCTTTTCAAAAATACTTATAAATAATTTCATTTTTCAGAGAGCTTAAAAAATAAATGTCCAGCCGTGCGAAGCCGGGGCGGGTCGCTAGTATTAAATAAAATTATAGGTTCCGTTGTTATATGTTGTTAATATTAGAGATTTTGTTGTTATATCATCTATTACTTACCCAACATACTCAATTCTGTGTTTCGATTTTGTAGTTCCAGGTGTCAAGTACTGCTTATCGCAATCTTTATAGTCAACTGGTCATTAGTAAGACTTAATCTACAGAAACAGTCTTTACTACAATGATCAAAAAGTTTAGTTAATGTCAAATTATTACAACCAAAGTGCGATTGATCGTACCAAAATGATCTTATTGAAATAAATAACTATACACATCGTATGAAGTATCATAGCATGGTGTAGTACTTAATGCTGCGGAGCAATTGCGTAAAACTCTAATAGACGCAATGGCTTCCATTTGGCATATCAACAACATTCTTTACGTTATTTACGTGATTGAGCAGACATATTTATCAAACATATGAAGCAATGGATTAGCAATAACCTTTTCAATTAAATAAATAAATATCTTAGGACAACCAACACACTGTTATCTGATCCCAAACTAGGCAGAGCCTGTACTACGGTAACCAGACAACTGATAAATATACTTATATATTTCTAAATACATACATATTATACATAAATTACACCCAGACACAGAACAAAATGATTGTGCTCATCACACAAAGATTTGTCCTGGGTGGGAATTGAACCCACGACCTCAGTCTTTGCAGTTAGGGTAACTAACCACTAGACTAACAGGCCAGTCAAATCGTTTGAGAGTAGGATTAGAGTGTTGTTTTAATATAATATTATCTAGCTAGCCTATAGTTTCCCACTGCAGGGCAAGGAGTCTTTCTTTTACACACAATTCTGACTATTGCGAGAGTCGACCAGTACCTTTGGTAGGAGACAAGTTCGGTACGCTAAGATAAAGAGGCCGTTTTGTCTTAGCGTACCGCTTGCTGATCTACTTATTCAATTCACTCACTGATAAATAATTTACAACCTGAAGCGCGGTGTCTCATCATAATCAACCTAGAATGTTTCCACTGCTGTGTCTCAGTGAGAGGTAGGAGTCTAAGAAGCATACACTGTTCAAGTTATACGTTGGATTGTGAACCTGACCTTTATAAGCATCCTCGATTAACAACACTGGTATTCGGCTGCATACGATTAGACTGAAAGCCAACCCTATTCTGGCAGGGAAAAAGCAAGGCAGATGATGATGATATACTTATAACGAAGGCACACGTGAAATTTAATCCCTAAGGTTGGACCAAACCCGGGTGCTTCCATTGCGAGCATCGTCTGGAGGACACGGTGGAGCATACGGTGGTCATTTGGTGCTACTCAGCTTGTACCAAAAGATGCACCAAATGACCGCTAACCCGACACTATCGATTCCACATCAACCCGATAATTCAAGGCCCATCGGTAATTTGACTGCGTAAAGCCGAACGATTTTAGGCACGTAACCGATCCCGTCCAGTTTATTACTGTTTATGTCGTAACTTTGTATGCTTATTACTATAAACACCACTTTATCGTGTTCGGGAGTTATGGCTCTAAAGATAGGATCGGAGTAAAAGTTGGTGTTTTGTTAAAGGTCTCAACGTCACCTCGACTACTTGGATATTTGAAGGGCTGTTGGAATCTGAGGAGCTTAGAGAATGTTGGTTGAAGTATTCAGAATTTGATTTGGTGGAAAAATAAGCTAAATTTTGCCATGTAATAGAAAGGTAGAGATATAATAGAGAGAGAGAGAGAGGGAAAGACTTGGATGATTGAGAAGTATATGGTTAAGGTCGGTATAAAAAGTTATAAGAGATTTGATAGAATCTAGAGTGATGAATCTGATTATAATCCAACATTTTATATTTTTTGGCAAAAGATTCGATATTGCCTTACAACGCAGCAATACTGCTAGGCAATTTCCCTGTTGACAGCTATGCCAATGAATCTTTTAATGACGGATGATTCTTTCCTCTCGTTTTTAATATACAGACTGTTTGCTTTTAAATCATGTAAATATTGTACCTACTGGAAATAAAGTTTATACTTTATTTATCTATAATCGTACCATATTCTGCGACGCTTATTTTCACGAACGATTTCAAAGACCGAAAGTGCAGAACAGAAACTTCAGAAAGTTAAAATACAGTTTAAATGTTTTCAGAAACAAGGGATATCATGAACAAGGTGAGCCCAATTCATTGAGAATAACCTCAGTCTATTTAATGTCAGTCTCTGAAATAATAAGATTTTCGTTAAGAGTTTAAAAAATATTAGCAAAACTATAATCTTTCCTCATAGTTCAATGGGACGGCAATCTGATATGAGCTGAGAGAGACCAGGCGCTGGACCAACGGCTTAACGTGCTTTCCAAGGCACGGGGGTTATTTCCAATTTCCAAACTCTGGGCTGTGTGTTATTAAGAAACTCTTAATGGAACAACCTAATAACACTTTTCGCGACCTGGGAATTGAATCCGGAATTCCACGTTCAGCAGAGATCAACAGGGCAACCAGAATCTATGAAAAAAGAAAAAAATACGAAAGACAATATCGCCGGGTTTACAGACCAATACGCGAATCATCATTATTTCAGCAGAAAGACGTTTATTGCTGGACATAGCTCTCCCCCAATTTGGAGGGGTTGGCGATTGTAATATGGTGATAAAATGAGAGAACGCTGCTTCCCATTCTCTAGTGAGTCCCTTAGTCACCTTTTAAATTACGATGGCCATGGCAAGAAATGGGATGATGCTATTCTTCACGTCCGGCATCATGTGGAGCATATGTGCATACTGCTATTTTAAAAGGTAACGTAATAACATCTAAACAGAACGTACACCTACTCAATTTTGCTAAAGAAATTACTTTATTTAACGAGAAAATGAAGTCCACAATGGGGGTGGATTAAAAAAGTTCTATCTATATAAATTTTGTTGTAATTATTACTTGATCAACATTAATTACTATTCATCCTTGGCCTTCTGAAATACCTCTAATTTGTACGGCCTTTGTACAACAATTTAATTTCTATATTTAATACAATTATAATGAAAATGTCTACCTCGCTGTTTCTGTCAAATGAAATTCTAGGTTTTCACTTTGACGCCCACATAAAATTTAATACCTGAGGAGAATTAATCCGTTTTGAATTCATATTTTGTGAAATAGAGGCTGTAACAATACAATTTGTGTTTAATGAAATTGTAGGAATTGGTAAAGGGCGCACTAAAAGGACGTAATTACACTATTCTCCTTCAACAAGGCGGGCAGTATTGCCACGAGCATTAATACGTCACACCTACTAAACATTAAACAGCAGTTTTCTCGTGCAATAATGAATGCAACATCGTGAAAAGACCTATTTCGTAGAAGCGTGATTACTAGAATACTATTTTTGGATTTCTGTCAGTACTTTAGGAGAAAATCTCAATTCTTTTGGTTAAGCAACGCTTGCTACAGTTGGTGGATGGGTTACCATCTTTACATAAAAAAACTCATGTGCCTCAGAAAGCACGTTAACTCGTTGGTCCCGGTTGCTAGTCGTTATGGGTTGTCCAAAGCCTATAAATCTGACAACCAGTTCTAACATGGGGTATCGTGTTATCTAACAGCAGGATAGTCGGTCTGTTTAAATACTGGTATTTAGCGGCATTTGGGTAGACTGGAAGCTGACCCCAACATAGTGTCATGTGACCAACGCGCGGATATGTCCAGTATAGTAGGAGCAGCACGAACGCGCGAAGTAAACACAAAGTAAATTTGAACAACTTATAGGTTGGAAATATTCATTAACTTACTACAGTGCACATCAAATTTATTTAATTTGAAAACTTTACTCATCCCATGCGCACTTGCCGTGTTTTAAGTCAAAAAATTAAAGCAAAGTCGTATTTTCAGAAAAAATCGTTTCCAATCACCTTGCGTTTTCTTACGCGTTTGAGTTAGGTGTACTAATTTATGAACTTGGATAAAGGACATAATGTTCTAAAATCTACACAGATAACGATCTGTAGTTTCAACGACATACACACGCTATTTTCCCTCAGGGGTCCATGAAAACAGGTGTTAGTTTATGGGTCAATTTCGCGGGTAATAAGATAAATCTGGTAAGAGAAAACCAGGTAGGAGGTGGTGGGTCAAAATCAAAATCAAAAGTCATTTATTCAAACTAGGCTGAGAGTCAGCACTTTTTGAACGTCAAAGTTACAAAAGACAGTCCCCCCAAAACGCCCACCCTTCGACACTTCCTAGTGCTGTAGCTGGGAAGAAGAAGTGGCGGAACAAACTCCCCAGCAGCACAGCTGTCTGTTAAGTTAGAAGAACTTGATTCTATACAATATTGTGTAAGTAATTAATATTATAAAACAAAACATACATTATTCGCCATATGTCAGCTAGCACACGCCAATATACCAACAAAAAAAAAATTGAATACTAAAGTCAAGCTGAAATAATAAAACAAAACAAAAACGTAAACAAAACTTAAAAACTAAATAAAGCCTCCAAGCATAAAGGGCGTGCCCGCTTACATGTTCAACGATGCAAAATGATCCATATACATACATTGATGCATATAGCTAAGTTGAAGTTACAATAGTTAAACTAGCACCTCCGGAGTAGAATAAAATAATAGTTAATACAAATAACAATAACAAAAACCATGGTCAGCAAGACGACCAGTCACCACAAGCAGCACCCGTTCACGAGCATAACGCAAAGGTCAGCCATTACCCCCCTCGCCATATTTGAGGGAAGGTGGTAACCCGAACCCCGACGCTATCGCAAGCAGTTACATCTAAGGGAGCATAACGAACTTGCTGCCGGTTTGTCAGGCAAGAATATTATGAACAGCTGACGAGGTTGCTAGCTAACTACATGTTGCAATACAACTCATTTAAAATCATTGTAATGAGTAGATTATGTCCACAATAAATGAAATTAAAAGAAAATAAAAATAAATAAATAAATTAACAAAATCTGTTAAATAGAAAAAATTAATAAAAAAACAATTATATGAACTACCCATATAAACTGTCAGTAGGAAAGCTAATTCTGGATTGAAAGAACATAAACATTGTCTTGAGTTTGTCTTGAGTTAATCACAGCGACCAACTATTCTTATCGTTTAAGTAGTCGTTGATAGAATAGTATGCCTTTGAACAAAGGTTGGATTTTACTTTAGCTTTAAACTCATTAAACTGCAAATCTAGTAAAGCAGAGGGAAGCTTGTTATAAAAGGTAATACCAAGGCCAACAAAAGAATTATGAACCTTATGAAGCCGGTGAAAGGGAGCACGTAGTTTGTCCTTATTTCTAGTATTAATATTATGAATATCACTGTTTTTAGTGTACAGGTGTATATTTTGCCTAATATATAAGATGTTGGCGAAGATGAATTGTGATGCCACAGTAAGAATACCAATATCTTTAAACAAATCTCTCAGAGAAACTCTAGCACCTAGTTGGTAAATCGCTCGAACAGCTCGTTTTTGAAGAACAAAAATATTTTGAATGTCCGCGGCTTTGCCCCACAGCAGAATGCTGTAGGACATTATGCTATGAAAATAACTAAAATAAACTAATCGAGCTGTATCAACGTCCGTATACTGTCTAACTTTCCTTACTGTGTAGGCGGCCGAACTGAGCCTTCCCGCTAGGCTTGATATATGTGATCCCGATTGAAGTTTGGCGTCTACTGTTATGCCCAGAAAAACCGCCGAGTGTACAGTTTCAAGCACCTCATTATCTAAAACGACATTGGGTCCCAGATTCCTAACATTCGGTAAGGCGAACTTTATACATTTCGTTTTCTTAGCATTGAGAACTAGGTTATTTGTGGTAAACCATTCCGTAGCCATTGAGAGCGCACTATTTACGTCGTCAAAATCTTGTCTATTTCTGTCTACTTTAAAGATAAGTGAGGTATCATCAGCAAATAGTACAATGTCACAGATATTCTTTAAATAAAATGGTAAGTCATTAATATACACTAAGAATAAGAATGGACCCAGTATTGATCCTTGAGGTACACCTAACTGAACTAGTAGCCCGGAAGATTTTACACCATTGACATCTACACATTGGTGCCTATTTTGCAAATAAGAACTTATGACACTGAGAGCTTCGTTTTGAACACCGTAATGACGTAGTTTACGTAAAAGTGTGTCATGGTGAACGCAATCAAAAGCTTTGGAGAGATCACAGAAAACTCCGATAGCATTTTGCGAGTTCTCCCATGCGTTGAAAATATGTTTCAGCAGAGCAACACCCGCATCTGTTGTCGAACGACCTTTTGTAAAGCCATATTGCTCATTATGAAGGAGGCTATTTAAATTAAAATGTCTTAGCAACTGCTTGAGTATTAACTTTTCAAATATTTTACTAAATGCAAGTAAGATAGAAATGGGCCTAAAATTGCCAACGTTATTTTTATTACCTGTTTTAAATAATGGTATGACTTTACTGCTCTTCATGAGGTCAGGAAAAGATCCCACATCAACACATTTATTAAAAGTTACAGCCAGATAGGGGGCTACGATATCTATTATATTACTTAACAGTTTAACAGAGATGCCCCAGTAATCACCAGTGTTTTTTGACTTGAGTGTGTTAAAAATATTAATCACATCACGAGGCGTTACATGTTCGAAACTAAATAAGCGACTACATCCGGGCACACTACTATGCAAAAGGTTTTCAGCTTTAGACGGGGACGAATTTAAGGAGCAGGTCGTAGTTATAGGTATGTTGGCAAAAAACTCATTAAATGCCTCAGCTATGTCGGCTGCTTTATTAACCAATTTGTTGTTAATCATAATCTCTAGTTGTTTTTCCTGTTTAACCGGTTTACCCGTTTCATTATTAATAATTTTCCAAGTGGTTTTTATTTTATTATTGGATTTTTTTATGGTATCGCTTAAAAACTTTGATTTAGCTAAAGCGCAGATCTTTTTAAATAATTTTGAATAATTACTGACATACTCTAGAAAAGGAGTATCAAATCTGTATTTTTTCAAACCATATAACTCGTATAGTCTTGCTCTACTTTTATAAATTCCTGGAGTAGCCCATTGGTTGAAGCTAACGGAAGTGCTATTAATGTCAATAGTTTTGGTCTTGAAAGTAGATTCGTATTCTTTTTGCACAATATCAAAAAGGGCTTCATAGATTTCATTAGGATTCTCGCGTTCTACTATAGATGGTGTAATCCTATGAGCTATATTATTTTTAAATTTATTACAACGACTAGCTGTATAAGGCCTGCATTCTATTTTATGCGGCTTTTTAAGTAGTGGCAAAGGGAAGCTGGCTAATAATCCACAGTGGTCAGACGTTAAGTCACTTAAAACTAACTTATTTTTGGCATCACAATCACTAAATATATTATCGAGACAAGTCGACGAAGAATCCGTGATCCTAGTTGGTTCAAAGAACAAGTTTATTAAATTAAAAGACCTAAACAGATTGAGCAGTCTAATACTTAATGGAGTAACATCTAAAATATTAATATTAAAATCTCCACATAAAATTATACATTTATTAATTGATTTTAATTTATTGAGTGAATCCTCCATTACCGATTCGAAACGAATAAAATCCCCAGAGGGGGGCCGATAAACGCATATTATGACGTAACGCTCCAATTCAACGCAAGACAACTCAATAACGCGCTCAATGGAAAGATTAACTAGATCTAACCGTTGTTTACATTTCAACTTGTTCGAAACAAGAACTAATGATCCTCCGCGAATAGCACTTTTCCTCACAAATGCACTTTGCACAGTAAAAAAATCATCATAAATACTACTTCATGTTCCTTCAACCAGTGTTCAGTCAAACATAATACCTGAACATCATAGTTTTCAATAAATAAACTTAACTCTAGCTCTTTGCCGGACGGGTGGACGACCTACAGGAGATTGTGGGAAATACCTGGATGAGACTCGCACAGATCAAGAAGCATGGCACAAATAGGAGACCTATAAATCAGTAGTGGCTGGAGCAAAGCTGCCAATGATAGTGTTGATGATCAACATCTGCCTACACACTATACGTTATCCTATTTAAATTTATTTATTACTGTATTTGTCCGTGACATCACAACACACTGGGTCCTATCAGAATACCAGCGCTGTGACACTGATTTTTAAATATCACAGCATCATGCTGAGAGGGGCCCTTTGGCCTCGCACAGGACTTTCTGTTTTGTTTTTTCTTTTAAATTTTGTTTTTTATTTGTTTCTTTTGTTTATAACTGATTCATTGTTTGTTAAGTAAGTTGGTTTTTTTTTTGTATGGTTTCTGTGCGTGTCCCAATAAATACTTTTCTTTCTTTCTTTCTTTCTTTCCTACCCTTTTTGCCAACTATGTTGGGGTCGGCTTCCAGTCAAACCGAATGCAGCTGGATACAAGTATTTTACGTGGAGCGACTGCCTATCTGACCTCCACAACGTACTACGATACGCCTTGGTAGGATTGGTTCTCAGACTTCCGTTCTTTTGACAACCCGTAACGACTATCAAAGTTTTCCGAGGTGCGGAGGGGTCTTAGTATGTAAAGATCACCCATCCATGAAAAAACGGGTATCATAGTTTAACCTCATTGTTCGACCCGTGTGGCTGTTATGATGATGATGATGATAAAATGTATTTAAGAACACGCCCATTGTCTACTTGCTTATAAATGTTTTTTTTTTTATTGAATTTCATTTAGTGTACAATAAACATTGAATTAACAAAAAAGCTCCAATAAAATGCCCAAAAATCCGTTGAACCCGTTCAATCCAAAATCAACCTAATTTCAATAGGTACCTCAAAGAATATTTTCACCATCCTCCTCACCTACGACAATGACGTCATTTCCTTTGACAACCACGTCATTCCGGTGAGAACATAACTTACGCAAACAGGATAAGCCCGGAACTACAAAGTCGTTAACCAAATTTGACAAGTTCGCCATTCTTGTCCGAACTTGTTTGGCGCTTCCTTGAGGAAGGACAGGCTGCACTACAAGATAGGCAGAGGATATGTGATGTTTTTTTTTTATCGTTCTCACATGTTTAGTTTCAACATGAATGATGTAATCAATGTTTGTAACAATATTTTGATTTAAAAGTGCGTCCGTGCAGTTCCGTGCCTGCTCTTCTCCATATGGACCTACTATGATATCGAAAGGGCAACTCGTTTCATCTATTGACCCCTTTTCTTGCTAGGCGGAGTGGAAGGGCGTGTCAAACTTTTGCTGACTAAAGCCCACCTGTTCCGGACCGTATAAATTAGTTACTTTATGCGCCTACGTTTCTAAACGTGTAACAGAATGACATCTGACTTGTCAGTTTGATTTTGACACTTGACACTTCTCTTGATTTTGGCGCTTAAAAAGGGTCCGTCGCCGTATTGGGACCCCGCGACGCGTTTGTTGAAATTAATCCTTTTAAATCGATCCGTTTGTGACAATTAGTCGTGATCCAATTGCTTTGATTGTAACTAACCCCAATTTGGTGAAACGGGTTGAGTTTTGGATATATCTTGTTGAAATAGTTTGAAGGTTAAGCAAAGTGACGCTATTGGAAACCGAATGCTGTGATTGCCTCCAGTCTCATTGTTGCGGCTTGTAACCTGGAGAATACTCATAACGTCACAACACAATACATATATCCTCACTTACATACATAACTCCAGGTAGGCACCAGAGCAGGTGTTCATCTACCACAGGTAAGTTCTTTTGTTGTATTTGTAATTGTTCTCTTTGTATTGTCTGCTCCGCGTACGGCGGACTAGTTTCGCTAGCCACTTCTTGTCTCCTGGACCCCACCATCATAACTTCCACTGCGCTATTGAAATGCTATTGTAGGGGGTCTAGCCTGGCAGTGAACACCACCGGTGTTTTTTCAGTTGCCCGTGCCAGGACCACGGTAACATTTTCGAACAAATCTGACATCTTTTTGAGGCGCAAAACACAACGTGCCGTCGTCGACCCGGACCTGAACCAGGGCCGAACGCGAGAGGCCGCTGCCACTGATGGCTTTCGCGAGAATAAGTTGATGCACCGCCTGGGTAGGACAAACCTCTACCGTGTGCTACACCATGTCCTCCAGGCGATCCACACAATGGTGACACCCGGACGTTCCCTCCCGCCTTATTACTTTGCCCGACCTGGAAATTGACATGATAAATGTGTCTGCTTCCTTCAGCGGCGATACAGTGCCAAAATGTATTCTGCGGCAGTTGTTATACATATTAAAGGTAACCATAAAACTAATGGATTCTGGCTTGCTCACTTCTAAGTTTCACGATTGTCAATTATTTTTTGTTGTGATTGGCTTTGACGACAAGCCATACAATTTTGTAGCATATGAGAACTTTGAGCACCAGCAATTATAGTTATCTGATATTAATTTGACATTCAACCATGAATGTACTCCAAAATCTTAAGTAATTTCAGATCGAGGACTATGTTTGATTTGAAACCTTAATTGCAATGTATTGTTGAACAGAATGTAATCTTCTTCGTACAATGTGTGCTTAAAGTAGACATTAGGGAATAAAATGACAATTAAATACAGAACAGCTTTCAGAATCTTATCTTCCAAAATGTCGCAGATAGTTTCTCCTTAATGGTTGTAATAATGAAGATTGATCTAGCCGAAAGCGTGGTCTTATCGTGTAAACTGTACATTAAAATAACAATAACGATGTAACCTTGTCATTATAGACTGCTTTACCGTTCTGGGATTGAAAGTCACTTGCACGTCTAAAGACGGCAAGGTCTATTTTTCCTTAAATATCAATGTGAAAGTTAGATAGCTTCAATCTTAGTGAAGTTTTAATTTACTGGTAGTTTTTGTCAAAAGCAATTAGCCCAAATCGTACAGGCATGTTGTATGATGCGCTGAGATGGGTGCTGTTTAATTTTCATTGCTGGGCTCAACGTTAACAATTGAAACTCTAGTCAGTGAAAAATCCTGCTGTCGATAATACAAATACATTTTGGGTGTACTACAAATTGTCGCAGTTCAGTAAAACAAAAGTCTCTTCATAAAATTATACTGTGATAGTTTTGATCACCTAACATAAGTGTTTATCACTTGTGAAGTTTCTAACATTAAACTCAACGATGGATGTCAATGAAGCCGTCTTTATTACTTGTGTTATTCATGAATATAATGACAAGGTTCGAAATAGATGTAGTCATCGGAAAAGTCATGAGTACAGGACGTCATTTGGCAACGAAACACAAGCGTGAAGTTGGCGCGCTTCGACAGTCTAGCCTCACGTTTGTACGAGTTGACAAGCGTGGCTACAGTGGCTTAGCGCAGCTGTCTTGATCATCTCACATCGTGCGGGCATCTAATGTCTAGAAACTCTCCAACGTTTCGTTTGACAAGTTCAAAATATAATCTAAAAATCAATAATCATCTTCAGAGTTTTTCAACAGCCCAGTAAAATGTTCAAATGTTTAAACAATGAAGAATTCAGCTCCAATCGACCTCTTGTCCCGACATATATATATTTTACATGTGATGTTGTCAAGATTGTATATTGGCTAAACCGTTTTGTCTACAGCAATCAATCACTTCGGTCAAGTGTTGAACGTAAGGCTTTGCTGAATTGTGTTACAGTCAACCATAATCTTATTGCCAGTAATTTTTTATTGCAGATTATACAGATTTAATGACCACTATAATGAACAGGAATTTGAAGAGCACTATCTGTACTTTCTAGATTTTCAAAGGACTTTAACAAGAGGAGGTTAATTCTTAATTCGTCTGTATGCTCATCCTTATCGCCAGCTACTGTGGATCGATTTGACAATTTATTTTTAAATGGATAGGGTATGTCCCAGGAGTGGTCCCATATAAATATCATGAACATTATTTGGGTAGTTTTTGCTTAAGATTCGATATTACGAATTTAGTCTACTTCAAATATCTTGATGATTTTCTATTATTTTTTTCTGTCACTGTAGTTGAGTGGTGGTACCGTAGCTTAAAAGTAAACATTCAAAAACATTTTTACTAAAATAACTTTAATTTTGGAAGTCGGTGGCAAAAATTAAAATACAGATTCTTGCAAAATTAATTTTTCATTTTGTAATGTTTATTTTTGTGAAATCGGTTGTTTGTTTGGAAAAAGTTTTCAGTGAACTATTTTTGCCTTTTAATAAGAGTAATGAGAGTGTTACTCAATTTAGATCTCCTGAAACTAGTCTTCAATGAACACCTCCCACAATATCCACAAAATACTAGCTTCCCACTACAGCGTCACCTTTAGCAATGTTTTGTCCAACACCTGTTGCGACCGTGCACCAATTTTGTGACGAAAATGATGGATAGTGTGGACGCTAGCCGATATATTGTGGACTACAAATAGCCAGTTGATATACAGACTTGGCGTCACTTTTAGAACTGCGTTTCCGAAACAGTTTCGGATAATAAATCTGGACCTAGAACAGTGGTCTGTTGATTTGTGAGTGTGTTTGTGAGAGATAAACGTTTTGGCCACCAGGCATTTGCTTTTTGGATTCCGGATTGGATGATTTAGAGGTTTTTGGGTTTGCGCAACACGCTGGGTGGATCCATAAATGGAAAGTTTGCTTCCAATGGAATGGATTATTACTATTGTACATTTACTCATCATCAACTGCATAATCTTTCCCAACTATGTTGGGGTCGGTTTTTAGTTTAATCGGATACAAATGACTATTAGTATTTTTAACACGCTTTTATTAGCTTGGTATGTATATATGTAACGGAATCTTGGAACGAGATTTTGACTCCCTTCGAAACGTCGGATTAATTTGAAACTTTGCACACTTATTAAGGACTGATGATAATACAGTAATTTCATAAACTTGTACCATTATCCTGGCCAGGATCACCAGGATAGCAAAAAAATAACAAACTCGCTTTTGTAGCTAGCCGAACTAAACAATTAATAATAGTTTAAAAAAACTAACAAAACACGTTTTCAGGGAAAACTAAACTATAAAGTAGTACATAAAGGAAAAAAGCGTAGAGTTCTCTAATTATTATATATTTTTAGTTTGGTTTTATATGAAAGCTTATATTTCAGTTTTTATCGTTTTTAAATTATTATTTTATAGAGCAACAACAATAACTCAATAAATGTGTAACACGATACCCTTTGGTAGACTGGTATTCGGACTTTTGGACTTTAGACTATCCGTAACGACTGTCTAAGTTCCATTTATAACAGCTGGGGCTAACGGCCGAACGTTCTGGTTTGTAAATGTGATTGATCGATCCTTGCGATTATTATTACTTATCCACAAAGCTCTTGTGTATATTTGTACATTGTACATTTATATTAATAGCTATCTGAATAGAATGTTTCTCAGGAAATACTAATACAATACAATACAATCCCTTATTTCAGGCAACTAAGGCCCATAAAAACACAATACATAAATAATATAAAACAATAACTATAAACCAATACATATTCTATACAACATTACTTAAAATATCACTAAACACGTATGTTGCGTCGTGGTCCGCTGCATCACGGCGTGGTGTCGCGTAATCGACCTCGGGAACGTCGATATAAGACACCTTTCAGCCAAAAGTCCTCTCTCAAGCAGGTCTGTGGTTGGTGGGTTGGAACTCGTACCAACGACTTAAAATTGACGTTGTGGCGCGATTCCAACCTTTTGACCCTCAGAGTCCAGTTGGTCTTTATTTTCAAATACTGCACAACTTCCTCAATCGTTGTGGAGTGGTACAGACGAGAAATGTACAGCTGCGTCGTAGGCACAGCAGGGCGTAGCAGCATGTTGGGTCCACTCGGAGCGGTACCACACTGGTTTCGTGAACAGGGCTTCTTTTTCATCCTTTCCACTTTATCTATTTGTTCACATTGAAGGAGATGAAAATAATTTAAAGACAATAAAATAACAGCACGCATCCACAAAGGGTTAATCAGAGGGTAACCGATAGTCCGCCCACATTGCACCAATTATTTTTAAGTGCCATGTCCTGAGGGCGACACTCTATTGCCATCAAGCGGGCACAAATCAGACGCGGACAATATTTTTGTAAAATATATCACATAAAATAACACAATACACAAAAGCATAAATAAATTATAAAAAAAATACTTAATTAGCAATCAATGTTCATCATGTTTCACTCGACTCGTTTATTACATTTGTGTCTTTTTATGTGTCATTTGTTTGCAGGGTTGTCTAGGTAGTTTGTCACACTTAACTTGCTAGGTAAGACGATATCATCATCATCATTTCAGCCGTAAGACGTCCACTGCTGGACTTAGGCCTCCCCCAATTTGGGGGGCTTTGCCATAATCGCCACGCTTGGCATGCGGGTTGGCGATCGCAGTATGGTGGTAAATGCATAGAGAACGCTGCTGCCCATTCTCTAGTAAGTCCTTTAGTCGCCTTTTACGACACCCACGGGAGGAAATGGGGTGGTGTTATTCTTTTCGTCCGTCACCACACGGTACGACGATATATCTAGATGATTATTAATAAAAGAAATTATAATGTAGTTTTCTTAATTTTTAGACCAGTCGGAATTAATGAATATCATAACGAAAAAAATACTTGGTTTAGAAAAGGTATGAGAGTTACATTTTTGTTAATATTACAACAAACGACAAATAATGAAGCCCAAAACAGTACCTACCTAATATTCAATTTTTAATCACTCTCATAATATCATTATAATGTCCCCTAACGATCATCTATACTTATAATAAAACTGTAGTGAGGTCAATTCTGTCTGTGTGTATGTGCACGCATGGGTCAAAAAATACTGAAGGGATTTTAACCAAACTTGGTACGATTGTAGTCCATACTCCTGGGCAGGTTATAGGCTATATAACATAACACTAAGACACAAGAAGCTGAGCAATGACGATATATTTGCACCCTCTGGGTATGTGTCAGGTATAAAACGCTTTATGACGACGACGTACCAGGTTATCATAACTTTGCAGGAGCTTACCAAACAAAGGAGTGTCAGCTAGCTTTATGACGACGACGTACCAGGTTATCATAACTTTGCAGGAGCTTACCAAACAAAGGAGTGTCAGCTAGATAACGCTTTTTTGCCTTTGAAGTACCAGGTTATCATAACTTGGTAGGAGCTAACCAAACATATGAGTGTCAGCTAGAAAACGCTTACCAGACCACCAACGCGTACCAGGTTGTCAAACTTGGTAGGGTTATTACAACGTTTATTGAACCTGAGGCGATACGAAGTTCGCTGGGTCAGCTAGTATAAGAATATAAATACCAACGATCCATTAGTGATTTTTCTTGTATTGTGATTTGGACTTAAAAGATTTTGAACGTGCCTTTGATTACGAAATAATTGGGTTAATTTCAACCTTTTTGTGAGATTATGACCTGGTCATGTAATCATTATTTTATTTACAAATCCATGGATTGGCCCCCCGTTTTAGATTTGATAAGGATTTATGAATTCAGTTTGAGTCACCATGTGAACATCCCGTTCAGGAAGACCTAAATTTACGCGTAGACACACAAGGAATCGGCTCAGGGTCCTAACCGGCCCCAAAGCTACCACGACCTAAGGGGTAATTGCGAAACACAGTAACAATAGAAATGGCTCTCGTTTTGATAGTTCAATAGCATTCATTGTATTGTATTATTAACGATGATGAGCAGATACATTTTTCGAACATACATATGTGTCTATTGGCCGCAAGTCTCTGCTTCCAATATCTATACTGTATGGATGTTCAAAACTGAAGCTATAGATTCTATAGCCCCAGTTCGTAAGTAGTAAGGAATATGAATAACGATCTAACTCCAGCAGTAAGACTTCAGCTATCCTATTTATGGAAGACTTTTTAATTGCTGAGGTCAAATAGTCACTTGCACGCAAGGACGTGAACACCTTAATAAATGTGATAGAAATGTAAGTGTTATATTTTGAATTGATAACAGAATCAAATATAACATAACATCGCTAATTGTTTCCAAAGAGTTGGGCAGACCTCCAGAATACCCGCATTTTGCCAGTTATGTTCAAGTCCCATGTAATAGGGGGCGAGCCTATTGCTGTCTACTGGGTAACAATTAAGACTGAAAGCTGCTATTGAGAATATCCAAGTGGAAAAACCGGAGTGGAAGTTGGTAGTTTTTTGAGATCACCTTCGTAAGAACTCTAGGACAAATCTCATTAAAACCTTCTCTTAAGACAATCATCGATCTACCGTTCCGCCGAAATCTACTAAATTTTGACCTCATCGGAGCATTTTTCCCCGACACTCCCTTTCATTAGTAAGGGTCTCCTTATCACAGACGGGTGTAATTTTAGTTATTTATTACATTGCCCGAGCCACCGATCTTACTTTGATAATGTCACCTAAGTTATTAAGTGCTTTCCCGCTAATAACTACGTAATATCAACGATTAGGGTTGTGTGTAATTTACGTAATAAAGATAAACATCGATGGTTTTGTACGTACGGTTAAAAGTGCGTAGAGTGGTGGGCGGGGAATATAATCAAAATTAATTGGGCTAGCGGTGTGCGGCTTTATATACAGGGTGTCAAGGGCATCTACGCGCAAATTGTAACCATGAATTAAGCACATTATTCTAAACTCCTTACCGTAGAAATATATCGTCGTATAACAAAATAAAAAACACTGCTGTTTCGTGGAAAGGTTAAGGAGTAGTATCTAAAAATAATAATTATAGAACAACATTTTTTTTAACAAACTGCGAAAAAGTTTAACGTGGTTCAGAATCATGTTCTTTTAGAGGCACAAAGAACAGGTTGTAAAGGTTCCTCATCATGATTTCAGCAACTTTGCTGGCGCGATACAGCATTTTGCGTGACGTCAGCGTGTCGCATAGTTCCCAATGTATCTATGTAGGTGCTACATACACATACACACACATTCTATAGGTTTATCCTAGTACAGGCATCATACTTTGTACTACCTTTATTTTAGTCTAAGATTTATACTGTTATTTACCAACTTTTACTTTTGAATTAATTTATTACATACTGAAATCATGGTAAAAGGTTGTCCATTGATGTTTCTGCTCGTATGTATTAGAAAGGTGAGGTCATATTTAACCTCTAAGTCCCTGAGATACCACATTTGGTATAGACACAATAGTTTTTTAATTGTGTCTGTAATTACGGTAGTTGACTAGTTAAGAATGTAGTGTAGACTATAGAATTGGACAATTTTGCTAACTTGGCCAAATGTGTGGGACAGCTGATTAACTTTTCGTGATTTTGATGTAAGTTCCATAGACAGTGGCTAAAGTTGATGGTCTTTACCGATTTCTGGTGAATTATTAATAAATCATTTAATTTCTTTAAGTAAGTTTGAACAAATAATCTTACGTCCTTCATAATTTAAAAACTAGGTGAGGTCGGCGTTACCCATCTATAATGTGAGAAGAAAGACTGAAACAAACTCAGAGGTCGCAGTCTATTAAAGTCTAGACATAATCTTGTATACACCATGTATCATTTGCATCTGAAATGATCTTTCGAGGACAGAACTATACAGATTGAGTGGACCTGTCCAGTCAGTGTACGGATTTGTCAGTAACCTTGCAGCTCAATACAGAACTTAAGGAACTCAAGAATTCGACGAACAATACCAAAGAAACGACATTGTGGTAGGATGCATAAATTACTTTTGAGTAATTTTGCTGCCAGACCATAATTAAAACTAAACGGGAAAAAATTAAAAAGAGAACAAATTAATCCTCATCATCATTTTAGCCATATGACGTCCACTGCTGGACATAAGCCTCCCCCGATTTGGGGGGGTTTACCATAATCGCCACGCTTGGCAGGCGGGTTGGCGATCGCAGTATGTTGGTATAGTGCATAAAGAACGCTGCTGCCCATTCTCTAATAAGTCCTTTAGTCGCCTCTTACGATACCCACAGGAAGAAATGGGCTGGTACTATTCCTTACGTCCGGCACCACACGGTAAAACAAATTAATAAAAAGTAATAAAGACTCTCGTAGTCTTCACATTCACAATAATTCAATCAATAATATACTACTTTACACAGTATGAATGTCATACACGCTGTATATAGAATGTAGTTATTTCTGTGGGTGTCTAAACATTAATTTGGAAATCAGGTGGGTTGTGTCACTTAAACCGAAACGCGGCCATTTTCAACCGCAATAACTTTAATTATGACAGTTTGAACTGTAGTTATGTACTGCAATTGTCATAGCGTGGTTATTGTGATACTTTAATTATATTTACGTGAATATGAGTCCAATGTTCTAAGGGGACTTGTAGGTAAATAATACCAGCCACACGGGTCGATCGAATGAGCAGTGGTGGCCCAATGGTATTGGCTCCAATTTACGAGTTGTAGGTCGTGGATTTGAACCCAGGCAGGCGCTTCACTTTGTGTAAATAAAATCATCATGGTGCTCCTATAACGGTGAAGGAAAACATCGTGAGGAAACCGGCATGTCCTAGAAACAAAAATTCAAAGACATGTGACATCAATCCGCACTGCGTCCGTTTGGTAGATTACGACTACTCCCTCTCACCGAGAGGAGACGTGTCTCCCAGTAGTGGGAACAATATATGCTGATTATGGGTCGATCTATCACGTCCTCGGTGAATTTTTACATACAAAGGTCCCTCCGGGCCTCGGAAAGCACGTTAAGCCGTTAGTCCCGGCAGGTATTCGTGGATCTTTTACAGTCGTTGCAGGTTTAGTTTAGTTTAGTTTAGTTAATTGGTTCTTAAAAGTTTACAATATTCAGGTGTGACACTGGATCCCGCACTAAGATGCCCTGTGTCGCAGGATCCAGTTTCTTTCGACATTACTTATACATAGAATATGAAATTACAGTAGAAAAAGCAACGTACTAAAACTACAGACTAAAAGGTAACCATAAGAGTGAGTGCATGTGATGAGTGTATGTACGAGTATGTGATGAGTGTTAGTGTGTGTGTGATGAGTTTGTGTATGTGGAGAGTGAGTATGTGAGGAGTTTGTGTATGTGATGAGTATGTAAATGTGATGAGTGTGTGTATGATGTGACTGTTTGGATGAGACGAGCGTGTAAATGTGAAGATGAATACTTTAACAGTTGAAGGATAACAGGTTTTCCGTTTCAGTATAGCCAAGCCCAAGCAGCCACGCCTGAACTTGTTTTTTGCACCCAAACTTCGTCAAGAAAAATATGTTGAGCTTGTTATTGACTTTCTCATACAGGTATGGTCTGTTACATGCGAAGGCCTTATTACCAAACTTAAGCTTGCAGAAAACTCTGTTCCATTTGGGTACGTGTGAGTTGATCCATTACGACTGTGGCTGCTGCAATTCTATGAAATTTAAGTAGGACTGTTAGAATAAAAAGTTACTCTCGTTTCACTATATAACATGTCAGTGGGGTAACGGATTCCCAATCCATGAGAGATCTTGAGAATGGCTCTTTGTGCACGTTTAGCTGTAATAAAGTAACTTTTACCAGCGTAACCCCAAGATACTATACAGTAACCAAGCACAGACTGACATAAAGCCAGGTAAGTCATCTTGAGAGTATCTTTGTCAGCTATAGAACGAAGTTTTAAATATGTACAAAAGCTTCCTTACGCACGAAGCAACCGATTGTATTTGCTTCGTCCATATCAGGTGTTTATCTATGCTAACGCCGAGGTACTTGATACTCTCAACATGTTCAAAGACAGGGCAGCTGCAGCTAACTCCTAGGCTATAACTGCATTGGTGGGATTTGAGTACAAATTCTTTAGGAGCAGTTGTTTTTCTGCCTACAGAGAAGTTGCAGTTGCAGTTGTTGTTGTTGTAGTGAGCAGATTGTGTCGCAGCCAACTGGTAACCGACTTCATTCCGGCCTCTGCGGCACTATAGGTTTCTATCCATGAGTCGCCATGGAAAATTAAAGCTGTGTCATCAGCATAAGCAGATATTTACGCGTTGGCCAACTTGAGTGAGCAGAAACCATTAACGTACAGGAGAAACAAGGTAGGGCCAAGTACACTACCCTGGGGCACTCCATATCCGACGCTCGTAGAGGTACTCTGGAAATCTCCCAGACAAATCTTCTGCTTACGCTCAGAAAGATAGGATGTAAACCATTCCAAAGCAATGCCCCTGATACCCAAGCGTTTCATCTTTTTAACCAGTATGGGTCTTGAGACGGTATCAAAAGCCTTGGCAAGATCAATAAAGACGCCGACACATTTTTTGCCCCTGTCAAGGCAACCAACAACGTGATCTACCAGCTTAGAAACTGCGTCCTCCGTTGATCTGCCATTGCGAAATCCGTACTGGTTGGCCGATAGGAGTTGGTTCTTCTCTTAGTACGCTAATAGTCTCTTATTTACCAGCTTCTCCAGAATTTTGGACAGAGTCGTAAGAAGTGAAATAGGCCTGTAATTTGATGGGACTGATGCATCTCCAACTTTGAGGATCGGGCAGATAATATTCGCTCTTTTCAACTGTACTGGAACTATTCCTGACGACATGCTCAGATTACAAATGTATGTGATGGGAGCAGCTAGGCAGTGTTGAGCTATCTTAAACACACAATTTGGAATACCATCCCAGCCAGGAGCGGAGTCGTTTTTAAGGTTCGCTATGGCAGAGCCAACTTTTGTTTCATTTGTTGGAGTCATGAAGAAGGACTGTGATGGAGAAGGGGCAGAATTGTCCAGGGTTAATGCTAAATTTGCTAGTTCTAACTCTGTTGTTTTGAGTTGAGTCAAGGACTGTTCAGCGAGTTCCATACTCACATCAGCAAAAAAAGTGTTGGCCATATTCAGCGAGACTTCCGGATCAGGATTTGCGTTGAGTAAAGATAAACTGTTAGATTTCTTATTTTTTAGGCTACATATAGATTTAATTGCTGTCCAGGTTTTCTTACTATCCCCTTTAGAAATGTCTAGGAGGTTTTTATCATAGGCATTTTTGAGATTTTTTATAATATTATTGCAGTAGTTTCTATAGTTTTTATATTTTTGTTGCAGAGTATAATTTTCTTTATTTTCGTCTTATTTGGTTTCCAAGTGAAGTGTGTCTCTTTTACGTATACATTTTAGTAGATTTTTTGTTAACCAGGGCCTTCTAATGGTGTTAAAATTTCGAAAAATTTCTTTTTTTGTGTGTCAATTTATAATGTGCTGTAAATTATCCGTTAATATATTTACTGCTGTATTCAGGTCATCAGAGTTTAAAATGGGTTTCCAATCTGTATTTTCTATTTCGTGCAGTATGTTAGGGTAGTCCAGCTTAAGCTTATATTTAGTTTGCCCGGAGATCGATTTTTGACTAGTTGATTCTTTACTTATTCCTATTAGTACTGTGTCATGATCGGTGAGAAAAGACTGACATACTTACGACAATTTTTGCAGTTTTTTTTTGTGTTAATTAGTGCATGGTCAATACAAGAATTTTCGCGTGTCGGATATTGATGCCCAGGATAGAAGCCGTAATATCCGACAATGTCAAGAAATTCACTGGCTCGTCTATCTTCCGTACCGATTTTAATATCAATGTTCATGTCCCCTATAATTGCCATGGATGAAGTATTGATGGAGCTGAGAAGGGTCTCTAAAGATTCGCAAAACTTACTGATGTTGTACACAGAGGGCGATCGATAAATGGCAAAAATTGTAAATTCTTTGCGAACATCGATAACTAAACAGTTAGCATCTTTTAGAGTCGGCTCGCGTATGGTGATGTTAAGTTCCGATTTATATATAAAATTGCTAATCCATCGTTCTGATTTAAATAAATTTGAGAATAATGGCAATCGTAGCCATTTAATTGAACTTTAGGGGTATGATCATGGAGTCTGCATTCAGTAAGGATAATAATATCGGGTAAGAAATTCAGCCGTGTCAGGAAAATCGAGAAATCATCGAAATTTTTCGTTATACTCCTTATATTTTGGCTTACGATGGTAAGCTGGTTTTTAACGTCACCAAAGTCTTTCACACATTGTTCAGGGATGTTGTGTTTAGTGCTAATAAAAATTTCGGTACTGTCAATGTCGTCAATCAGGTTAATTTAACTAGCCATTTTTAGAATAAGGTAAATGTATGGTTCCATCAACTCTTAATTTGTGCTGGTAGACAAATATACGTCCAAGTGCGAAAATAATAAGGTATGATACATATTTATATTTCAAACATGAGTATGTGTTGGAAAAGTTAGCAAGGTTTCTGAGGTTTTGTGTTTTTGTGTGGTTTTGTAATTTTTTGTAGTGTTGTCATTTTGTGTAGTTTTGACATTTAGCGAAGTTTAGTGTTATTGTGTAGTGTTGTAATTTTGTGTAGTTGTGAGATTTAGTGTAGTTTTGTGTTTTTGTGTAGTGTAGTGATTTTGTGTAGTTGTGAGATTTAGTGTAATTTTGTGTTGTTGTGGAGATTTGTGATTTATTGTATTTGTGTAGTTTAGCGCGTTTCAGGGTGCTGAATACTATTAGTGTAAAATCACAGAAAAATTCGGCCGTTTGCGATCCAGCAAAAGCGCAGCGAAGTCTCCGGCAAGAAAATGCAGCTGCCTGGATTTATTCGTGAGGTGTTCAGAGAAATAGAGGGGTGAGGTTGTCCCAGCCAGGCCCAAGTGAGAAGTATCTAGTTGGCATGTGCGGTGTTCCGAATTGTACAGTTTCGTACCCTTAAGGAATTTTTCCTTCGCGAAAATATTGTAGAACTCAACAACTACTGTAGTAGTAGCACCAGCTTTGTAAGGGATACGATATACATCCCTTATTTCGTTGACAGATTAGATTCCATGCGAATAGACTTCATGAGGTTGATAGTGTTGCAAGTGTTCCTAGGAAAACATTTACGGTCAAACAGCGTTATATTTACCCCAAATGGTACACGAGTGATATAATAAAAGACTTAAAAATCAAAGCAAGACTACATAAAACACAAAAAAACACGAAATTAAATAGTGATTACGCCGAATATTCGAAATATAGATCGCATATTAAAAAATCAATAGAAATTGCACGAAAAGAGCATCAAAATAAGATTCAATCTCAGTTTGCGAAAGACCCCAAGTCATTTTGGCAATACGTACGATCGCAGAAAAGTACGACGAGTAGACAGGATATTATTAAGGACGGTCAGTATCTGTCAGACGCGGAGTGTGCTGAACAGTTCGCGACTTATTTTGAGTCGGTATATAGTAATGCGCCGCCGCAACTAGACTCAGTAGCGGCGGAAGCGGAAGCGGGAAACACTGGTAGTGCAGTCGTACAAATTAATAATCTTAGTCTTAGCGACGTTCGAACTGCACTCGACCGCCTCAAGCCTAAGCGATCTGCGGGCCCGGATGGTATACCAGCGTTTCTTTTTAAAGATTGCAGTAGGGTACTCGCGGAGCCGCTACTTTATATATTCAACGCCTGTCTTCATTCTGCGAAGTTCCCAGCTCGGTGGAAGATTACGCGAGTCATTCCAGTACCCAAAGGCAAGGCGGGAGCTGACATCGGTGGGTATAGGTCGGTGGCGGTGTTGTCGGCGCCGGCAAAGGTGTTTGAGTCTGCCATTCAGCGCTGTATGCATGAGCAAGTGCGCGGACAGTTATCGGAGGCGCAGCACGGATTCCGGCAGGGGCACAGCACTGCTACTAATCTTCTTGATTTCATGGGACGCGTGGTGCCGGCGGTGGATGCTGGAGTGCAGGTGGACGTAGCTTATTTTGACTTCAGAAAAGCTTTTGACACCGTCGACAATGATATCTTACTGCGGAAGCTAGCAGAGGTCGGATGCACCCAGCATCTATTACGGTTTTTCGCCAGTTACATGCAAGGCAGACAGCAGTATGTGGACTGCAACGGATGTGAATCCGAATTATATTACACTTGGTCGGGTGTAAGTCAGGGTACCAACTTGGGGCCCCTAGAATTCATTATAATGATAAACAATTTGCCGGAAGTCGTAAGACATGGTGCTTGTTTATTATTTGCTGATGACCTCAAGTTGGTGCTTGAGATTAGGTCCGAGTCTGATTGCGGGCGCCTACAGGAAGACATCGATCGAATAGTACAATAGAGCCATGAAAACAAACTGTACTTCAACGTATCCAAGTGCTCGATGATGAGTTTCACCCGTGTTCGTGCACCTCTGCTCTATGAGTACGTGGTGGACGCGGCACCACTGCAACGAGTCACGGAGGTACGAGACTTGGGTGTTTTCATGACTCCCGATCTGTCATTCCGTGAGCATGTAACCAAGATCTGTAAAAAGGCGTACAGAAACTTAGGATTTGTTCTGAGACAAACACAAAGCTTCACAAACATCACAGCAGTTAGGGTCCTGTATGATGCACTAGTCAGGAGTCATCTGGAACATAGTGCGGTCATATGGGCTCCACATGAAGCTAAGTACTCTGTAATGTTGGAGCGTGTTCAGAACAAGTTCACGCGCCATTTGTACAGGAAATTATATGGGGTATATCCGTTTTACCCACTGATGTACCCCACTCTGTTTGTCCTGGGCATGGTTGGCTATAATCAGCTGTGTGTCCGACGGGAGTTTACGTTGGTCGCCTACTTGGTGAAGGTGCTTCGTGGAGTGGAGACCCACCCGGGAGTATTGCAGCGTTTGAGTCTGTGTGTGCCGGACCGCTACGTGTGGAGGCGGCGCAGCCCGCCACTGCTACTGGTACCTATAGCCAGAACTAACCTGCTTGCCAAGGCACCCCATACCAGAGCTATCCGCACCATCAACGACCTTCAAACTCAGATTGATGTGTTTACATGTTGTTTTAGTGAATTCGCAAGGGTACTACTATCTATATTGTGCTACAAGCAAAATAATAATACTTAATTTTAACTTTTTTTTTGTACTACCTATTTTTTTTGTTAGTAATTATGTAATGCTGTTTTTTGTATTTTTTAATTTTATAATGTGCTTAGTTTTGTAACATAGTTTATTAGTTTAAGTTCTTAGCTGTCGCATTAGGGTAAACCCTGTAATGATAGTTTAAGTAGTTATAAATAAATAAATAAAAATTAAAAATAAAAAAAAATAAAACTTCAGAATCAACAACTTGATTTTTCAGAAAGCTGAGTGTCTTTTTAATCTCAACGTTAGATGAAATAATATCAATGTTTTGTTGTGTGATATTTATTAAACTCTTTTCCACACTATCCAGACGCGTTATCAGTGGAGTTATCATTGCAGTTAACATTTCCGTAATATCCAACTTGAATTGTTCAAATTTGTCAGTTACGACGCTATCATCCAAGGACGCCCTTTTGAAATTAGGTCTCACGGTAACATTCAGGCTAGAGGCGGTAAGTTCCGGCCCTGCTTTGTTCAAATTGGAGTCCGAAATGGAGAGACATTTGGGTGGTGTGCGCTCCATTATTCAGCAGATTGGTAATGTGGGTGTTATAATAAAAACTCACGGTTACAGTAAAGAGTGATAGTTAGGCGCGCGATGCGGTGTTTACTACGGTCCTCAGAAACCTGAAAACTTGACAAACAGTCTTACCAAGGAGCAATTTCTAACTGCGCGCTGCACGCGCGGCTGAACTGCGTGCTACGGGCGTCCTACCACCTGCTCTCCTAGGGCATCCTAGCTTTTTTTTTCAGCTGCTATCTGAAGGCCTAATTGACTTCTCGCTGAGCCTTCAGTGAGGAGTCTTTTGTGGGTGCGTGTATATTGTCTTTAGGTGTGTGTGTGTATGGAGAGAAATCGAATGCTGATTAGATTTGAATATGTACTTTACTCCACGGAACGAATTACATTACGAATTTGGTATAAAAATCGTAAGCGCGATGGTGATGGCGATGGTGTCTGCGGGCGAACTGTCCGTCGCCGGGCACTGCACATTTAACTCGAATACAAAATAATTCGTCAGCGCCCCTACAAGTCAATCAGGCCTTCAGACGGCTATGCTGCCTATGCTAGCCAGACCTCTTATATTCCATGGCTCCAAGGATAGTACCCTTTCCATCTAAAAGTGTGCGTACTCAGTTCAACCAGACGAACCTACGACCTAGCCGACTAGAAATATAATAGAAAATCGGAAAATTATGTACTTCTTACCATAAAAAACTGCACCGAAAGGCAAAATCGTGATAAAACATTTCAAACACGTGTCTGAAGAAGTACCACAGAAAAGACACGATAAAACACTCTATTACGTTGAACAAACAAGACACTGATATTCAATCATTTAGCAGAATCCATACCACGAGGGCGAGATAAAATCCATATAGCAAAAAAAAAATGGCTTCCAACATCATGATGTCTGATATGCATTACTGCTTTCATTAGAAGCAGTATTGTTCATGTTTAAAGTAAAGGAGCAATGAATTCATATGTTTCGTTAAAGGTCATAGGTGTACACATACTTATTTATGTCTAATATCGAGTACTTCAGGTAGAAACCTCTAAGAAGTGACAGGGTCAAAACTAATAAGCTATTTATATGATAATTCTTCTTTCAGAGCGGATATTGAAGATTAGACCGGCTTTTTTTATTAAACACGGTGGAAAAAATCTAATTTGACAGAATACATGATCGAAGAATCTCTTATTTTGAAAGCCATAAGGTATCGTTTTGTTTGGCAAGGTCTAGGGCACTTAGTATGCGACATTTATTTTAATGATTCTGTATAAGGTTCCGCTCTGTTATGTATTGCACGAATAACTTTCTACTGAGTTTAATATTCTTGAAAATATAACCTGCGTTTATCAATATATATTACTTTGGGTTCGGGAATTAAAGTATTGGTTTTATTTGTTGCAAACTTTAAGTATATACCTAGTAGTGACGCTCTTTTGTAACAATTATGTGGGTCTCTGCTTTTTGTTTTTGTTTTCGTAAGTTTCAATCATGGTCTGCCAGTTTGAGTAGTTTTGCGGCTTATCCAAACACCTTTTCTTTGATATGGTTCGTCGTATCGTTGAGCTCCTTGAGTTTTGAGTTGAGCTGCATGATTACTGACAAATAAGTAAACTGACTGGACAGGTCTACTCAATTTGTATGGTTCCTTCCTCGAAAGATTATTTTAGACAGTAATCTACTTAATTTTCACATGATTTGATCCAGATTATGCCTGAACTTAAAAAAGTGACTGTGACCTTTGAGTTTCTTTCGGCTTTTAGTCTCAGAATAGTCTAGTAGAAAACGCTGACCCCATCATCAAATTTATAAAAATCATTGACGTGTGAAAGAGTTTTTACAAACCTACTTACAAAAATAAAATCATCTACACATCTATATCTATACACATAAATAAAACTGAAGTGTCTGTTTGTAATTTCAAATTAACAGCTTTTCACTAAATGCATATGAAAGTAAATACGGTACTTACACAAAAAAAAAAAAAAAAAAATTAACTTTTGTCTGCCTGTCTGTCTGTTTGTTCCGGCTAATCTTTGAAATGGCTGGAGCGATTTTGACGGGACTTTTATTGGCAGGTAGCTGATGTAATAAGGAGTAACATATGTAACTTTTATTTAAGAAAAAATCTTTTATTTTAGAAAAATACCTGCGTTAATTTCCGACATCCACGTGGGTGAAACCGCGCGCAAAAGCTAGTATAATATATCATTTAGGCTGATCAATAAGTATCGTGTTACTCAGTAACTGGGTTGTGGAAATCAGATAGGCAGTATTTTCATGGACAAAACTGCTATTCAGCCGGTTAGACTAGTAGCCAACCCCAAAAAGCTAGTCTTACCCTAACAATTTTGGGAACAGGCACAAATTCTACTTATCTGCATGGTTTGTCGTATCGTTAAGCCCCCTTTTTTTTTCGATGGGAAATCTTCATATAACGTCTCCCGCTCTGGGTTGAGCGGGAGGGCGTGTCAGACTTTTACTGACTAAAACCCACACGTTCCTTCAGTTGCCCATGTGCCAGGGTCACAGTGTCTCTGTGTCTCTTTGGAACAATCTCGCGACCCCGGCAGGCATCGGTCCTAGCAGACTTCTTCAGTTAAGTTGTGAGTTGAGTTGCATGGTTACTTGATAAATTCGTGCACTTACTGGTCAGGTCTGCTCAATTTATATGGTCCCTTCCTCAAAAGAGCATTACAAACGGCAATATACATCGCACCTTCGGTGCAACAAAGGCACAATTCAGGATACGTTTTTTTGTTATGTCTTTTATTAGGTTCATTTAATAACTCAAAATAAGTTTTTTACTTGAAATTATAGCAAAAGCAATAAACAATTAACTTTATAAAGATTTCAAACCTACTACAAATAGTAAGCTCTCCTGTAAAATGTAAAAATAAGCTGTTGTGCCTTTGTTACACCGAAGGTGCGACATGGTCTTCACATGACCAAGATTATGTCTGGACTTTAAAAAAGAGTTTTGAGTTTGTTTTGCCATTTCGCTCGGGGGTAGTCAATCGATAATATCGATTCCATCTAGCTGTTTCATTATTATTATAAACACATTTCTTTTCAGACAAAGTCCATAGTGTCCACCTTTCCAGCACGGGGGACTTCCACCGATCAGTAAAAACACACTTTATATGTACTAGGACGTATTAAATTATTCCGATATTCTATTTACAAAATAAACATTTCATTCTAGTTTTCAAAGTCAAGTTGATGATAGACATCACGCAACAAAAGGTTATGTATGCCTCACTTCCGATACCTATTATTACCTATACATTTTATAGGTAGTAGGTAATCTACCACACGATTTCAAAACCGTCACAATGTCGTGACAATACTACATTACACTTAGGGCTGATGATATTCTGTTTTTAGCAGACCGTAAATAGAACAATGTGACCCTTCTGAACTATAAAATAACTGACTATAACACAAGGGTTTGTGCTAGAGATTGTGGCGGATTCAGGACGATATGAACACCTGTGTATATTAAATGTGTTTGTCAACTTAAATGTACCGATAGGATAAATGTCGCAGGTGTTCATAAAAAATAAAACCCGACTACTGAAAAATGTCTCCCAAAAAAGTGTGAAAGACGAAAACATTCTGATTCCTAGGCTAATGATCGCTTACTTCTTTTAGAATGAATTGTTTTGTTAGGATAGATGGCATGCACTATTTTATATATTTATATTTTATTATTTTGCCACGTTCCATGTGGCGCCACATAGTCTATAACTAGCGGACGATCAAGACGCTTCATTATTTTTCAAATTATGATACGTACTTTAGAGTTATTAGGGAAGAGATTAACATATATACATACCTACTGGTCCAAATCAAAACCATACTTTTTGCTTCGCTGTCGTCGAAAACTCAGTCAGTATTTATGGAGTAATATTAGTGACGGAGTGACATCTGACTTGTCAGTTTTGACTTTGACACTTGACACTTCTCTTTGGTTTTTGGCTTGAACAAGGGAGCTTGGTGCGCTATTGAAATTCTATGGTGAGGCCTGACCTGGCAGCGAACAGGGAGGGTCTTGATATATAAAGATGATCACCCATCCAAGGTCCTACTGCATCAAGCGTAGCAAAACCTGATCGACTGAACAGTTTCTCTTTTATTACTTAGCCTTTGTGCATGTTCATAAATAAATAAATAATAAAAACACATGTGTGCAATTCACACGTGGTAGAAGTGAAACCTTAAAAAAAATTGGCTTCAAGATAATGAGACGAATGTAAAATAATTGTAGGTTTTAGTAATGATCATAGTGATACAAAGTTTGATAATTAATTTACATTTTATTCGTATATATTCGTAGACGGTCACGTTAAATAGTATAAAGTTATGTGTCTGTCTCTTTTTACTGTCGCTTTTCCGTTTCATAGACTTTAAAATCACAACGGTGCTAAAGAAGTTTTCACTTCAATAATAATAATCCTCTTCATAAATGCCATCAATCAGCACTTTACCAAAACAACGCATTTATTTAACGAGTTGACATACAATCGTTAGAACTTCACATTGCTTTACAATACCTTGCGCCTACAACAACCCAGGGAACCAAACGAAACAGTCGACCTCACGCCCGGGAAAACAAAAGACGAACGATAGAACCCAACCTATCAATCTAGGGATAACCTGAGGGTATTAGGGCTGACTCTTATTTATTTCATGTTCCTTTTACGTATCGCACATGAACTTTGTGTAACCATTTTTGCCTTTATATCGTAATAAAACGTAGATTTTGGTGGTCGATTTGTAAAGCCCTTTGGGTATTGCCGATGTATTGGGTTTTATGAGGCTTTGACGGCTGTGTAGGACCTAATAGTAATTTTTATATGATTTTTGGTTTAGGATGAAAGAGATATTAGTTTACGTATGGTAATTTTATAGATTTGTTCTTCAGAAAGTTAACAATCTAACATCTAGGTAAATAATGTACATTTAGCGCTTATAGTTGCCATTTTCAAGCTTCCACAAAGGAGATGTTTCAAAATGGGCCAGGTCTGTGTACAGTAACTCAAAAAAAGAGAAAAATCCGTGGAATTCGGGAAAAATACAGATAATCCGATTAAACGTATACTGTTGTGGTAGTAAATTGATATTTATCAATTATTTTAATGGATTTTCAAGATGGCGTCTCACTGATTTAGTTACTCTGTGCTTAAAAACAATGACAGTAAACCATAGATCGACCATTGATCATTGAAAGAGAACTGTCAGCTGTCACAACAGTGTCAGTTACTCGGCTTGTATTGTTAGGACTACGATTTTCTCGTGTGGTTTGGACTGCATTGTTTCGATATAAAATCAACTGATTCATCATTTCATCGTCAGGTAAACAATTTACTTTTCAATTACTATTGTACACATACCATAATTTCCACGTGCCAAGTTATTTTTGTAGTATCATTGCGTTCTTATGTGCAGTCCTAATTCAGAGAAATAATTCGACTCGCTTGGCTTACCTACATACAGATAAAAGTTAGGCCACGATCGTACCTAGGCACATCAGTATTGGACCTAACTAATATTATACTTACGACAATTTCTGTTTTAGGTGATATGACAATGGTGTCCTGTGCTTTGTTCTTCTGTAACTAATGAAAATGGCCAATATTATACATTTGGTTATATGGGTACTGTCCTGACATCATTTCTATAATTGAAAACGACCTTCGCCATGAAGTGAGAACTTCAATTGTTTAGAATTACTGTTTTGTTTTTGAATTTGAAATAATTACAGAACTAATATTCCTTTTTAGGTGGATGAAAATGGTACCATGTGTGCAAATTGTTTTGCAAACATAATGCACAAAATGTCTGTTCCTGTTACGGCTGACACAATGACATATCACATAGAGACGGCTTCTCCTCATGAAGAATATGAGCTTCAGCATGCTTGTGATACAAATGTTTGTGTATGGTGTCGACGCTCTTCACATATGAGGCGTGCTCACGCCCTTCCAGATGGCTCTTAAAGGCACCTGATCTCTGAGAGAATTTCACCACAAGACGTATTAGGTTACCTACATTGACTTGATGACACTCAACCCCCTACAGGATAATATTTCATTTAATAGGTAATATTGTCATTCGTTAATACAGTAATTTTTTATAGATACTGGATGTTAGCCGAGTATGTTATTCATGTTGGGTTTGAGCAAGAAACATTCTGCAGCGACAAGATGAAGTAATTAGTGAAGAAAGTGCTTCCTCAGCAGTTTTGAATACTTGTGTATGGTGCTTTTGCTCTCTTAACCGAAGACGGAGGCACTCAATACTAGAAGGACCTTAGCGGAATGAAATTATCACAAGAATTTATCCCAGAGAGGTAGGATCTCATCTTTTTTTTTGAGGTTTATTTATAGTTAGCATTACTACTGAATTAATTTATTATGGATAAATCATTAATAATATTATTTTTTTGTTTGCCCCAGATTCCATCAGGTGGACTTGCATGTTATGCATACTGGGTCTCTGCACGCTGATGGGACGATGGGCAAGATGGGATGAAAAAATAATTAGTTATTACTACAGCTGTATCTCTGGACAGCGAACAGTAGGTTGCTGTGCGCATACTATGACCACTGTTTGGTTTTTGGATTGGGCTCGGCATCAGGCGACTGTTGCAGCACCAGCTTCATTTCTGTATGACATATTAGTGAGAAAAGATTTGTAAAATGAATAAATAGTATATAAATGGATATAAAACATAAATTGCTGTTTTATTTAGTAGGTACCTACATGTCTTTGTTTACATAAGTAATATATTTATGTACCTACACATGATATATTTTGAAGTCTAGTTTTACTCTCTTTTGTACCAATGTAGATAGTTGAAATCAAAATATCGCTACATTACTTCTGTCAAAGTTCGCTTCAAATACTGCTATATGGATTATGGTCAGGTTTTATTTTTATGGTTAGCCAATAGGCAATAAAAAAATCATTCTGAATAATCCAGATTTGTCAACGCACCGGGGCGGGATCAAAGAGAATCACTAGGGTTACGTTAGTCATTTGAGACTTTCACAGAGAGAGTAAGAGTACAGCACGGCCGATTTATCTTGGCGAGTCCGAACTTGGCGAAGAAGGCTGCGCAGTAACATTTTTTAGGAACCGAAGGTGACATGAGGCGAAGTGAGAGAACATGTGCGAAAGTTCGTAGCGCTTATGTTTAGACTGCAAGTTATTTCGGCCCTAGTGACCTCTGTGCTAGTGACACTCAATCGCCATCGTCGCTTGGTCCCATACTATTGTAGTCTTTGCTTGGTCCGTATTACATTTTCACAGCTGCTCATGTGGTACCATCTTTTGTTTAGTATTCCACATTTCCAACCCCAAAGCCAACAAAGCGGCTAATACAGTATATTATAACGTACTCTGTGACTAATACTAATAGTCGCCTAGTCGGGACCGGGAGTCAACCTTCAATCTCCACAGAAATAAACATGTCAAACGTCATTAATCAATCAAAATGACAGCTTATCGCCATGACGGGTTTTTGTCGTGTGTTGCAATTTCAAGTGTAATTTCTTATGTTTACCAGCAAACCAAGCCATTTTAAAGTAATTGGACAGTTGAGAACTGCTTTAAATGAAATTCCCTATTTTTAAGTATAGTGTACAGGGACCTGAGGGCCTAAAAAGGCCACATTAAGCAATTCATATTCTGAATTCCCAGCAATTCATTAGCAATTCCTGTAATTTACGTGAAATGATGACACATATTAGCACAATCATACTCAATTCAGTTCAGAATGAACTGTCATTATGGGTTGACAATTTGTGACCATATGCCATTTTACGATTTATAATATGATTCTTATTATCCTATTATGATTCTGCCAAAGTGGCCTTTTTAGACTCGCTGGCCCGGGCTCCATACATTTTGGAACATCTCCTTTATAACTATGAACGTAAAGTTAAAAAAAAATAAAAATACAAATATGAAAGAAAAATAATAGATGTGCATCTGGATTGAGGGCCCATTTTTTAAACCCTTGTCAAACATAATAAGACTTATAGGGAAATTAGTTAAAAATAGTAAAAACTTAAAGCAATGGGCCATAAATTTCTTAAACGTGAATTAAAACTGTTATGATTAAATAACTTGGGCCCTCAGTCCAGACGCTTGCATAAAGTGGCATAGCTTAAATCTCAGTAAGTACTGTCTCTGGGTTAATAATTTTTATTTAACAATTTAGTTAAGAATTTCTTAAATATTTTAAGAAATTTCCAAATCTGTAGAATATGACATTACAGATTTATGGCGGTATATCTAGGGCCCTCACTTCATTATTGTTTGTACTGAGGAATCTGCAAGACATGGATTTATCTGAAGAAATACATAAATGCAACTTTAACATGTTTTACTTAGATACCTATGTGAATTAGTTAAAAAGAAATTATGACACGAAAGTTAATTGTTATGTAGTAAATGAAAGTCGAATTTGACTAAAACATCTGAACCGAGAGCCCAACATTTTCGGCTTTATTGACTAGGCTCAACTTCATAGATTAACGCAAATTAGAATAAGATTTTTAACTATTTCTTAACTAAATTTGAACATATCGACCGTTCTTCTAAATATCATACTTTAAGAGAAAATCGATTTTGAACTTATTATAAGAGAAGAATTTGTAGGATGACCATAATGTTCATAGTAATTACATGTACATTTTGTTAAGCGCAGTCAAAAAGTCATAATTTTTGCAGCTAAAAGTATTATAAGTAGTCAAGTTTTAGTTTTTCAACAAACTTTTTTATGTTTTGTCATGTTTAGGTATCCGATACCCATGACGCCTACCCATGAGGTACCCATCAATTAATTTAACCCTTTAATATTTCGGATATTACTCTGCTGTTACCATGAACAATCTTTACTTTCTTTCTTCTTCTTTTCTTTTTTAACTTATTTACCTAATTTTCAGCACAATTTGTACTTTCCCAGAGAGGTAGGCGATTGATCCAATTAAATGGTTTCACGTACTCATCGTTGCCTTCAAAGTCAAACATAAAAGATGGCGGTGCTCAACTCATTCAACAATGCTAAAATAACTTCGCTCATTCGCAATTTCGTATTTTTAACCGACTTCAAAAAGGAGGAGGTTATCAATTCGGATGTTTATATTTTTTTTTTTTTTTTTTTTTTTTATGTATGTTCGGCCATAACTCCGTCATTTATAAACGGATTTCCAAAATTCTTTTTTTGTTCGAAAGGGGTTTATTCCGAAATGGTCCCATATAAATTTCATATAGATCTGATGATGAGTTCCGGAGACAGACACCGGAACTCTTTAAAAAATGACAGCAAGTCAACCGCGATTTCTGCTATCGCATAAATATGCATCGTTTGTTTGGAATTAGTGCAGGGCAAATACCAAAACTAAAAATTTAAAAATAAAACTTTTTTACAAAAAAAAAAAACCGACTTCCTTAAAAACACTACAAAGTGAAAAATAACTTTAATTTCGGAAGTCGGTGGCAAAAATCTTAAATACAAATCCTAAGACACCGACTTCCGAAATTAAAGTTATTTTTCACTTTGTAGTGTTTTTAAGGAAGTCGGTTTTTTTTTTTTAGGATGTAAGACCATTTTAAGGTTACATTTATGTGAAATAAAAGTTTTTTTTTATAATTATGCTGATCGTGTTTTATTTAACGAAATGTATCCCTATGGATCACTGTCATATAAGTAGTTCATCGTATATAGTTTGCCTTTCATTTTATGCAAACACTGTTAAACCTGTAAAAATATGCTAAATAAAAATGACATTAAAGATAAAGAAAACAAAATTGTAAACAGTAGGTACAGACGCCAACACATCAAGCTACTACAATCTGTCAGATTTCTTTGATAGATTTTCGACTTTATTTTTAGAGCATTAGGTTCAAGGTTCATTGGGAAAAATTGACAGTTTCGGGTAGCTTGACCTGGTGGCGTCTGTACATATATAATACTTTTAGCTGCAAAAATTATGACTTTTTGACTGCGCTTAACAAAATGTACATGTAATTACTATGAACATTATGGTCACCCTACAAATTTTTCTCTTCTAATAAGTTCAAAATCGATTTTCTCTTAAAGTATGATATTTAGAAGAACGGTCGATATGTTCAAATTTAGTTAAGAAATAGTTAAAAATCTTATTCTAATTTGCGTTAATCTATGAAGTTGAGCCTAGTCAATAAAGCCGAAAATGTTGGGCTCTCAGTTCAGATGTTTTAGTAAAATTCGACTTTCATTTACCACATAACAATTAACTTTCGTGTCATAATTTCTTTTTAACTAATTCACATAGGTATCTAAGTAAAACATGTTAAAGTCGCATTTATGTATTTCTTCAGATAAATCCATGTCTTGCAGATTCCTCAGTACAAACAATAATGAAGTGAGGGCCCTAGATATACCGCCATAAATCTGTAATGTCATATTCTATAGATTTGGAAATTTCTTAAAATATTTAAGAAATTCTTAACTAAATTGTTAAATAAAAATTATTAACCCAGAGACAGTACTTACTGAGATTTAAGCTATGCCACTTTATGCAAGCGTCTGGACTGAGGGCCCAAGTTATTTAATCATAACAGTTTTAATTCACGTTTAAGAAGTTTATGGCCCATTGCTTTAAGTTTTTACTATTTTTAACTAATTTCCCTATAAGTCTTATTACGTTTGGCAAGGGTTTAAAAAATGGGCCCTCAATCCAGATGCACATAAATAATAGAAGTTCAAATATGAAATTGTCGTTTTATTACAGTAATAGATAATTTGAATTGACATTAAACTTTCATGGTGTTAGATGTTCGAGTGAAACTTTTTTTACATTATACCTATAAGATTTTTGTTTTAAAAAAATGTGCAATATTCGATTTTCGAATTTGTTTTTATTTTTATTTAGCTTAGATGGTAATGACGGACACTTCGAAAATCTGAGTAATTATTTAATACGAGTTCTCACGCGGAACTAACGCGGCAAAACGGCTTGCAAACTCGCGAAATAAATTCAAATAATCGAAAAGGCAATTTTCCACATTCAATCTTGATTATAAGTCAACAAAATAAATTGTTGTAAGAACTGTGTAGGGCAGTTGCAAATTCTTTTTACCATAACTAAAAAGTTAAAAATAAAAACTTTTTACAAAAAAAAAAATTACTACCGACTTTCTAAAAAAACACTACAAAATGAAAAATAACTTTAATTTCGGAAGTCGGTGGCAAAAAAACCTTAAATACAGATCCTAAGACACCGACTTTCGAAATTAAAGTAATTTTTCACTTTGTAGTGTTTTTTAGGATGTCGGTTGTTATTTTTTTTCCCAACTTCAAAACAGGAGGAGGTTATCAATCACGGTGGAGCATACGGTGGAGGTGTGCCCTGCCTGGGCGGAGCACCGCCGTGTCCTCGTGGAGGCGATCGGCGGCGGCGACCTCTCGCGTGCGGCCCTGGTGCGAGCCATGGTACGGAGCGAGAGGGAAAGGGAAGCCGTCACCTCCTTCTGCGAAGCAGTAATGCTCGCGAAGGAGGAGGCGGGGCGCGTGAGGGAATAGCAGTCTCTGCGCCCTCACGTCCCAAGCCGCCGCAGGAGGAGACGCCCCCGGCGTCGGGAGTCGATTGCGGACTCCCGGCCACCGTAGGCGCGAGCTTGCGGGTGGCGAGCAATGGGTAGCTCGCCGCCCGGTAAGGACCAAGCTCGGGTCGACGGCGCGCAGTGTTCCACGCGCGCCTCAAAGAGATGTCAGCAGCAGTGTAGGGGTCTACTAGGACCGATGCCTGCCGGGGTCGCGTGATTGTTCGAAAGAGATACCGTGACCCTGGCACATGGGCAACTGATGGAACACGGGTGGGTTTTAGTCAGTAAAAGTCTGACTCGCCTCCGCTCCGCTCAGAGCGGGAGAAGTCATTTGATGCTTTCCCATCCTGAAAAATATATATATATATATATATATTTTGTTATGTTTGTTACCTCATAACTTTTGACTGGGTGAACCGATTTTGATGATTCTTTTTTATTCGAAAGCTGGTGCTTTCCGAATGATCCCATTTTAATTTGTTTCTATTTGGACTATAGTGTCCATGTGAAAACCATATAAGTCTTAAATTTTGCATTAAGCATTTGCGCGACAAATGAACGTAAAACGCAACTAGATTAGTGCGGAGTATCTACCATAGATAAAAAGTAAAAAATAAAAACTTTTTACTTTCTAACTCAGTCAAAAGTTATGAGGTAATAAACATTAAAAAAATACAGTCGAATTGATAAACTCCTCCTTTTTTGAAGTTGGTTAAAAAATAAAAGCCGACTTCCTAAAAAACACTACAAAGTGAAAAATTACTTTAATTTCAAAAGTCAGTATCTTAGGATCTGTATTCAAGGTTTTTGCCATCGACTTCCGAAATTGAAGTTATTTTTCACTTTGTAGTGTTTTTTTAGGAACAGACATACAGACAGACAAAAGTTTAAAAAAATTTTACTTTTGGTGTAAGTAACGTATGCATTTAGTGAAAAGCTGTTAATTTGAAATTACAAACAGACAGTTCAGTTTAATTTATTTGTATAGAGTATAGATTTTCACAATGTCTTGGGTGCCTTTTCCCAATTATGTTTGGGTTGGCTTACAGTCTAACCAGATGTAGTTAATGACCAGTATTTTACATGGAGCGACTGCCTATTTGACCTCTACAATCCAGTTTCTGGGTAATGCGATGCCCATTGGTATGACTAGCTGCTAGACTTTCGGGTTTTTATCAGCTGTCGAAGATCCGCGAATGGGAACAGGGACCGGCGGTTTAACGTGCTTTCCGAGATAGGGAGGCTCTTGATATATAAAGATGATCACCCATCCAAGGTCCTACTGCATCAAGCGTAGCAAAATCTGATCGATTGAACAGTCCGCCTTTTATTATTTCGCCTTTGTGCATGTTCATAAATAAATAAATAATAAAAACACATGTGTGAAATTCACACGTGGTAGAAGTGAAACCTAAAAAAAAATTTAGCTTCAAGATAATGAGACGAATGTAAAATAATTGTAGGTTTTAGTAATGATCATAGTGACACACAGTTTGATAATTATTTTACATTTTATTCGTATACATTATATTCGTAGACGGTCACGTTAAATATTATGAATTTATGTGTCTGTCTCTTTTTACTTTTTTCGTTTCATAGACTTTAAAATCACAACGATACTAAAGAAGTTTTCACTTCAATAATAATAATCCTCTTCATAAATGCCATCAATCAGCACTTTACCAAAACAACGCATTTATTTAACGAGTTGACATACAATCGTTAGAACTTCACATTGCTTTACAATACCTTGCGCCTACAACAGCCCAGGGAACCAAACGAAACAGTTGACCTCACGCCCGGGAAAACAAAAGACGAACGATAGAACCCAACCTATCAATCCAGGGATAACCTGAGGGTATTAGGGCTGACTCTTATTTATTTCATGTTCTTTTTACGTATCAAATACGCACATGAACTTTGTGTAACCATTTTTGCCTTTATCTTTACATATTATAAAATAAAGTCACTTCGCTGTCTGTCTGTCCCTATGTATGCTTATATCTTTAAAACTACGCAACGGATTTTGATGCGGGTTTTTTTAATAGATAGAGTGATTCAACAGGAAGGTTCATATGTATATAACATCCATAATATAGTAAAGAAACCCGTACGCAAAATACGCGCTCAGACGTGGAGTTGCGGAAACCAGCCCGTTCTACCTATTACCTAGTAAAGAAACACTGATAATTTTAGAGGTTTCTAATGTGATGTCATAAATAAACACATTTTTTTGCGCTTACATTGCGAACGCTGGCTGAACCCTTCAAAATAGCTCAAAATAATGTACTACAGTATTGTACATCTTAAAAAGTTCTACAATAAAGTCCGCGATGGTATATGTCTAACTCTTAGGGATAACCCAAAATAACCATTTTTATCCTTTACTTTTTACGAGAAATAATGGCTTATTTATGAATGCGGTTTTAAGCAATACAGCATTAACCTGTTGAATGCCGCTAATTACAGACACAATTAAAAACCAGTGTGTCTCGCGTATATCTACGTTCACGGCATATGAAAGGTTAATCCTTATCCAATTAAGTACCTTAAATAAATTGTGCATTTCATGTAGATCAAAATTGCCCTTTACAGCATATCATTAAAATTAATATTTTAGAAGATATCAGAGATTATAATAAAATAGCCGCAGAGCGGCTAGCGGGCCGTTCCACGTCCGGCCATCTCGCTTGGTAACGGTCGGGTATTGCAGGATTAGTAGGATTGTAATTCATATTACTTTGGCTTCATAGTAAATGCGAATATCATGTGTGTTCGAAGTACTCAAAATAAACCTAATTGTATTATTCCAAGTAAGAGACCGCGAAATATGGCTTAGATGTTTAGATTTTTGGATGGATTTGGATTTTTGGTTATCCTGGATACTTACGATATAGGATACTTTATCCCGGTAGTACGTTCCCGGGTGATATTTTCCGACAGCTATACGGGCGATGCCACTGGCCAAAGTACTATTCTTATAACTATGTTTAATTTGGTGTCTGGTAAATAATTGAGTGTCTGTATAGGTAGAATAGGAGCGTTAAGAAAAACCAGGAAGACTTATATTCAATTCAATCCAGCCCTATGTCGCAGTCTTCTTACTCTGAATACTATTAGTTTTATTTTAAGTACATCAAACACACATGATATGTAAGGATCGTAGCAGGTGGCGTTCCGTAGTTTCTGCCTACCCCCATGGGAAAAAGGCGTAATTTTATGTATGTATAACATGGATTAATACATTCTTACCGCGGTAATACGTCCTCCTGCGATAATTTCCGACATCTACGCGGGCGAAGCCGCGGGCAAAAGCTAGTATAATATAAAATAGAATCTTTTTAAACAAATAAAACAAAAGAAATTCTTATTTCTAAAATATAAACAATGATATGATTTTATGATGACATTTAACGGCTAAATGGTAAGCAGAACTCTGTATCAACAAGCTATGTGCAGAAATGTGATAAACACGACGAATTTCCATACAAATTTCCATTCCGTATTTAACTCATGTACGCTTAAAAAATAAAATCGTCTGAAGTGCTCACCTTCGTCTTTTAGGAAATTCTTGTGCGAAATTTCGTGCTTCTAGATCCAGCGGTTTAGTCTCCGCGTTGTCATTTTTCCGAAAACTATTTGGATGAGGAATATGTCACTCTTGATAGAGCAGCATTAATTACGTTTGTGCATGCTTTAAAGTTTAACCGTTAACTGGTATGGTGGGGTCCGCACGGACCCCAAACATGACTTTTTCTTTGTTTTCTAACACGCTAAGCATCGTGGACAGCCGCCATTTTAATTATTATCATTACGTCGTTATTCGCGGCGGATGCCAGAGTTTCAGCGTTGTATCACTTACCAGGACGCAGGTAGGCACGTGTTAGGGTCTGCGCGGCCCCCACGATACCAATTACGTTAGGTTTTTGGCATAAAAATGTTTGTTTGTTTCTTATTGGTGACAGTTGTTTAATCAAGATGTCGCGGCATTTAACTGATAAAACCATAGAAGAGATCGTGATCGAAGATTCTGATTCCGATCAGTGATTGATGGTAGGCTAGAAGAAGAATGTAGTGATAGTGAAATTGTAAATAGTTGTGAATGTCTATGAGAGCAATGGTGGCTCCTTGGTAACGGCCCCGACTTACGAGTTCGTGGTTGTGGCTTCAAACCCAGGCAAGCTCATTACTTTGTGTAAATAAAATCATCTCCATTGTTTTTCAAAACGGTGAAGGAAAAATATCGTGCGGAAACCGGCATGTTCTAGAACCAAAAGTTTGAAGACATGTGACATCTACCAACTCGTACTGAGCCCGCGTGGTAGATTTCGGCCCCCTCCCTCTCACCGAGAGGAGGCCTATGTTTCAGCAGTGGGAACACTAGGCTGATAATGATAACATGGTGCCTTTACCATCGACGTGCAATGTTGCTACTCCAAGCCAAAACGTCTTGAAAAGAGGACGCTGTCTCTTATGTGATAGAAAAAAACTTTTTAACAAAAAATTAAACCGCCGAAAAAAACTGAAAAGCAAAAAAATAATAAACCTTAAAATTATGAGTTGGCGCTTTGAGTGACCTTTGTTCATTGATTTTTCAGCGCTGTTTAATTTTTTTTTTTAAGTTTTTATTTTATAATTTTTTGTGGCTTATATGTACTAATAATACTTGGCAAGGTATACGCTATCCAATAAAAAAAGAATTATGAAAATAGGACTACTCTGTATAAAGTTATGCGTAGTTAAACATTACAATCAGTGAGTGAACAATCAATCATCCCCTGTTTTTTGAACCCTAAGGGGGTTCGATTTTGTTTTTCAAATTTATATGGGACCACCTTCGGTGTATACCCTTTTCAATAAAAAAAGAATTATCACAATCGGACGACTATGCGTGGTCATACATAAAAAAAAAAACATAAAAAAATAAAATATTCGCGTCGAATTGAGAACCTACTCCGTTTTTTTTCGTAGGTTGAAAAAGATGGGAAATTTGCAATCATTGTTCAAAATTCATTTGCAAAGTATGTAGTAGCACAAAAACACTACGTGATAATTGTTAAGATTGAACAAAGTTTTATAATTGTATTCATGAGTCTTAAGATTAGAAGTGATTTGAATGCATGTTGATTTTTGTGTAATATTAATTATAGACTATGAAGGGTTTTTTTTTTAATTCACATGTTATAGATTAAATAAAATAATGTTATTTTTGATTATGACTTTCCAAACGATTAGTTTCATAGATATTTGTAACGCACAAAAAAATATTACCAAAAAGTTGCTACTATTTTGTGATTTCTAGTAAAATTTAAGTAAGAACATTTATAATAAAAACTTTTAACAAAAAAAAAAAAACAACCGACTTCCTTAAAAAAACACTACAAAGTCAAAAATTACTTTAATTTCGAAAGTCGGTGTCTAAGGATCTGTATTTGAGGTTTTTTGCTACCGACTTCCGAAATTAAAGTTATTTTTGACTTTGTAGTGTTTTTTTTTAAGGAAGTCGGTTGTTTTTTTTTTGTTAAAAGTTTTTATTTTTAACTTTTTAGTTATGGTAGATACCCCGCACTAATCTAATCGCGTTATTCGTTCATTTGTCGCGCAAATACTTAATGCAAATTTAAGACTTATATGGTTTTCACATGGACCCCATTTTCCGAATGGAACCAAATTAAAATGAGACCATTCGGAAAGCACCAGCTTTTAAATAAAAAAAGAATCATCAAAATCGGTTCACCCAGTCAAAAGTTTTGAGGTAACAAATATAAAATAAAAAAAATACAGTCGAATTGATAACTTCCTCTTTTTTTTGAAGTCGGTTAAACACTAATTGATTGCATAAAACGAGCCTAATATTTATGATTTATGTGGATTTATTCAAGTAAATAGTTAAAATTTGCTTGCTAGAAGCAAACTTAATATGGGGGCCGCGCAGACCCCACAATATCAGTTACGTATGTCAAATTTACGATACCAGTTAAGTGCCCGGCCGGATAAAAAAAGATTCTGTCTTCTTATATGTTCAAAAGTCTATAATCAAGGCTGTTATTCGAGTTTGAAAGTACCAAACATCATATTTTTAACCAACAATATTTTGGAAATTCCTTTCAAGATGCAAATTGTTATTAATATATTACCAAAATAAAATTTGGAGCATGTTCAAACTTAATATAGCAAAAGGGTTCATTGTGTACTCTGCGATAGAAAAAAAGGTTGAGGGTGTTTATTAGCGACGATAGGAATTTAGTTAATTTATAAGAAATATTTTTGGTTCTTAAGTTCTTATTTTATGGGGAGTGTCAAGTTTGGTGTTCTGTCCCGTTTATTATCTGTGCGCCTAACGGAATGCGCGTGTAACGAAGTGACACCTGACTTGTCAATTTGACGTTGACACTTCCTCTTGAATTTGGTGCTTAACAAGAAAAGCATGTCGCCGCTTGAATCTCGCGATCTTTTGTAAAGTAATCCCTTACCCCGGTCGTTTTGTGGACAATCTGTCATGACCTAATCGTATTGATTCCAACTAACCCCAATTTGAAGACATAACACGGGTTTGTTTGTTGGAAATACCTGTGTTAGTTTGAAGGTTAAGTGTTTGAAGACCGCATGCTGTGATTGTCTCCAGCCTTATTGCAGCGGATTGTAACCTGAAGAATACTTACAATGTCACAACACAATACAATATACACTCACTTACATACATAAATCCAGGTAGAACCAGAAACCAGAAGCAGTTTCCTTCAACCATGAGGTGAGTCATTTGTTAATTGTATTGCGTCTTCACTTGAATTGTTTGATTTGATTGTCTGCTCCGCGTACGGCGGACTAGTTTCGCTCGCCACTCTTGTCTCTAGAGCCCCACAATTATCACACTTCCACTGCGCATTTGAAATCGTATTGTGAGGTCTAGTCTGGCGTACATTTGGTACTTCATAGTAATTACGCTACCTGACGCTACGCGGCGCCACTTGTAACATGGTGCCATTTAGCTTAAGTGCTATGAAACTTTACTTTAACGAGAACTATTTAATCATTTTAAGGGTTTAAAATAAGCCTTTTTAATACAGTTTTTAGGTAGTCAGTTAAAATAATTAAATCCCAATGCTATAAAAATAAGTGTAACATTGTAAGAGATGTTTCAACAAAGAAAAACCGTAGAGGTTGTATGCATAACACAACCTTACGATTGTACAGGCTGGTCATAGATTGTACACGCTGGTTATAATTATGACATTTGAACTGTCATAATTAATTAAAAATAATAGAGAAAATTCTATAAAAATAGAGCAAATTTCTGTGATGATTCATTCCATATCCAGCAGTTAAGAAGTACTAAGAAAATAAAGAAGAGAGTCCTGAAGAAGTATTCTTTTACTCATTGCACCCACGTCCTGGTCCTGGTCATTATCATCCCGCCAGCAAACCCTCTCCACACTAGTGTAACGTCAACAGTGACGTATATATTTTTTATAGTCGGTCACTTATATGTTTAGATGCAAAATGTTCGAATTTCGAATGATGTCCTTTTACCTACATTTTCAGGAAGCTTAGGTACTCCATTTATACCCTGAACACATAAAACGAAAACCTCCCTCCAAAGTTCAAAGTAAAACATCATCGGAATTGAAAACTCCATTAAAATTGAAGACGAACAATTCGCTCGCAATATTAGTTTATTACGTCGTGATTTCAGTCCACGTAGCGGCACGTGCCTGCCTCCAATAAAGGCTGGAGCGTGAAACTTTAAACGCAGCCTGTCTAGGAAGCTTTATTTATATCTGTTTGTATGTTTCTTTGGTGGATTGCTATTTTTTTTTTTGTTTCGGTAGATTATGCTGGCCGGACTCACAGAAGCAATCCGTGGAACCGAGTGCTTCAAACCACTTAATTCCACGGATACTATCGAAAGTTGTCTCTAATATTTAATTATTATTTGGTGGTCCGGGTTATTGTATTTTTGTAAACTAGCTTTTGCCAGCGGCTTCGCCCGCGTGGAGGTCGAAAAATATCCCGCGGGAACGTACTACCGGGATAAAAACTTACCCTATGTGTTAATCCAGATTATAAACTGTGTTCCAAATCCGTTCAGTAGTTTTTGCGTGAAAGAGCAACAAACATCCACACATCCATACATACAAACTTTCGCATTTATAATATTAGTAGGATACGCAATATATTAAGATTTTTAAATACAGTCCACCTCGTATATGTCCACCCTTTTATTCCACCCCGATCTAACAAAAAGCTTATCGAGAAGTTAAAATAAATAGATATCGCTTTCGAATGTCAATAAATATAGCAACACAGTCATCTAAATACTATCTCTTTGGTAGTGAAGCTTTCTTAGACTTGGTGCCAAGAAGTACGACAGAGAAAGCAATTGTCGCAGACACTGCCGTCTGTCTACCTACAGCAGGAAGTTGCAAAGCTGCGTTGAGCCAAGAACTCCTGTCTGGAACAACCGTCAAAGCCGTCAGTTCGTACAAAGTGTAATAGTAAAGGTGAAAGGTGTAGTAGAAGTAGTGGAATCAACGCAAGTCCTGAAAGTAATTTGATCATTATTGAGTACTTAGTCGATTTAAATATATCTTATTGCGAGTATTTTTTTCAAAAAATGATAAATTTTGTCATATCGTTATATTTCCGTCAATTGCGCCAGAAAAAAAAACACTTATTTCAAGGAGATAAGAATTAATTTTGAATTCATAAAGTACCGCAAGGGTTGAAACGTTTTTCTTAATAGTTTACTTTGAATCAATTAATGAATACTCTTATTAGGGTGTATGAGGTCATGCATTAACTAAGTTACATGTTGGGTACGTTTGGTTTGTGGGCAAAGTGTCTCGAGTCTTTGTATTAAGTGTGACGACGTAATAAACGGGGTCACTTTGCTTGCTCTTGCATTTAGGTTCTATTAGTAAAATAATAATCACTGACATCACCTAGTCAGCATTAGAAGCTAAAACCGCATTAGCAGAAATTATTTGAATAGCAACCGTTGGCCAGCAAACGGACGATAGCGTAGCCTCGCCAAATATTTGTGCAACCCTTTTACCTTTACAAAAGTTATGTTTAACTTGTTATTTACCTTAACGTTTCCCTCTAAACATAAGCTATCTTAAGCAGTCACGTAAATATAAAAGTATTAAACTATCATTTTGATGCGATACCTCGAACGAGCCACCGAGATGGGATAAAGCAACATTCATTCAATTTTAAAACCCGACCCGTTTCTTACCTCTGAAATTTAAGCTCCTATAAAGCCGATTCTGTACTCACCTAGTTTGGACTTCAAGGATTGTTGGTCAGTGGGTTTCGGTAATAAAGATAGACTTCAGATAGTTTCTTGCGTTCTACTTTCAGATTTTCTATGTTATCATAAGGGTTACAAAGATAAGGAACAGATGGTATTTGTGATTACAACAACAAATTATTAACTGTAGGGACATGTAATTTACTGCCAGCGGGTTGTGATTACGATTTATGGTGTTGATTTTTATATGCACAATGCAACTGCTCATTATTGAATTTACATCTATACTAATAAAACTGCTGTAAAGTTTCTTTGGTTTTTTGTTTATTTGAACGTAGTAATCTCTGGATTCACAAAAAATATATTTGTATTTGATAGCCAATCCTTCAAACCTTCTTGATGAACACTTTATGCTAATTATCTTCACACTAAGATCATTAAGGGAGGAGCAAATGAAAAAAGTCTGAAATAACGCTAAGCGAAAATGGAGTAACAACGCGAACAAGCGATGCAATGTGACGACGGTGTTGGGGAACAAGAAATTTCACGTAAGAGGCTCATGTAAAGCAAATTTTAACTAAACTTTAAAAAAACGAAGAACTTGGATACCTAAAAATCGATTTACAGATCTGTTCACTGACGAAAATTATTGCCTTTTTTGATGTGATTAGAATTTCATTTTGAACATTGCATGTGATGTAGACCCAGCTATTTCGGCTCACAAGGTACCATTCCAAACGTTCTATAGTAAAGATACCACATAAGCATGATTAAAATTCAGGAACACCATACAAACATACAATAGGGATTCATAGAATATATTATAACGGTAGGGTCATATAGGATGCTGGTAGTTAATCCATAACTCATACACGAGGGTAATCTGGTTTACAAGCCACAAGCTCAAATAACAAGATTTAATTGACCTCATTTCAAAGTAAAACTTATTTGTTTGACTTAATACTAGACGTACCACACCCTAAATAACCAGCAGCGTCTTTATCTAAGGTTCCTTAACGTTCCCAATTCTTTACTGTTTTTTTCGATCTTGAAACGGTAGCAGCATCTACATTGCCACATTTGAACTATTACTGATATCACGCAATATCCTGCAACTAGTTATATACAACGTTCCGACTACTACAACGTTGGATCTCATTCCGATCCAGCGCGTTCCTTGCTGCCCTCTACCAGCAATGGCCTAAGCCGAGGTCGGTATCCAGTGCCCTTATGAAGTAGTTCCTTTAGTTTTAAGTATTCAAGCTCTGGCTAAAGGCCTTAAATTATTAAGGTAGCCACAGGCAAGTCCGGTTAAGCAGCCGACAACCTCATAAGTTAAAAATGACCTTGAAAAATAAAACCCTATCGTTGGCCAGTTGCCCACCAGACAACACCTGTCTGGTTGGAGGATTGTCCCTTTTCCATAACGATTGAGTGAACTTAAACCCTGTTCCTCTTAATTCTATAATTATGTCTAGATCTTTCAAAAATTTCGAACTTCATTAGAAAATGGGTGGATAAGGAAAATATTATTTCGAGTTTTTGGACCTCCGCTTGAGTAGCATCTAAACACATCCCTTACCACCACACAACTCGGTCCACGAATACGTATAGGACGTTCAATTTCAAATAAAGACACAGAACAAAACTTTTCCCCAAACACAGAGACAAAGACAAACGCCCACAAATCTTCTGGATAACAACACACGTCTCGTTTTTTCTTTCACAATAAAACCCCTCATTCCGTATTCCATCCGATTCAAAGATGTAAAATCTTCCACTTCATTTGGCTGACGTAGAATCCTCGCCATTAAGACATTCAAGAAACAATTTGGCAGACTTGGGTTCAGTTTCGATTTACAACCTTATATTTGCCAACCAAATCACATATACACCACCGTATGATCAAGAGATAAGGTTTAAATTAGGCTCACAGAAGTGAATTTGAGAGGAACGCGAATGCAAAATGAGGCCAATGAGAATGTTCGCCGATTCTGTTCGGTTGAATGTTTACATGTGTGAGTTCGAACGACTTGTAATGCTATTATGCTCTAATTACTGTACGAGTCTTTAAGCTAACTATTTTAGGCAGGAAATTGGAACTAATAGGTACCGAAGCTGAGTATCTAAACGAAACAATTTCTGTCGAATGGAGTTTCTTGAAATTCAAAAACGTAAGATGCGGGATTTTTGTTCGAAATAAGGTAAATGTATGTATTCTTCAAAAATAATGCTTTCACATTGTAGGAAGGTGATAGGATGGTCTCGGGTTATTTTTGTTAGAAATAAAAACCGATTTTTGTTGGTGATTGGTGTGATGGTTTAATTGGTCGTGTGGTCGTTGGTGGTTGGCTATTGGTGTTGGTGTGGTGAACCAATCCAATTTGCAATTTCTGCTTTAGATTAGAGCAGTGGTAGCTCAGTGGTAACAGCCCCGACTTACAAGTTGTAGGTTGCTGCTTCGAACTCAGAAAAGCGCGCTTATCTTTTTGGGAATGATTTCATCACCGCTGGTTTCAAAACGGTGTAGGACAACCGGTATGTCCTAGAACCAAAAAATCTAAAACATTGTTACCTCCACCAATCCGCTATGGACCCGCGTGATGAATTGCGGCCAGGTCCCTTTCAAAGCCTGAGAGCCAAGACAAGGTAAAATGTTGTCAGCGATATTGATGGTGAAAAAGTCAAAATTGAATTGGATTGCTACTGAAAACCTAAAGTCAATCCGGTTGAAAGTGTTTGTAAAAATATGAAACGGTTTGAAAGCGATTGCCACTTGTCTAAGCCCTCTAGGATTTAAAACACGCCTTTATTTGTTAGACTAAACTTTTTTCGTACACAGGCTGGCAATATATCGATGCGCAAATTGTAACCATGAATTCCGCACATGATTCGAGACACCAGAGAGGAGTAAGTTTTCATCGGCAATAAAAAAAAATAAACAGGTGTTTCATAGAAAAATGTAATCCCATCAAAAACATAAATGTGAAATGAGAGCCAAGTTCAGTATATGCCTTGGTTGTTGACTTCAACGACAAAAGAAGTGAGATCTAAATGGGTGCCAAGTGCAATGGTCAGTCCTGAAATTTATTTGTAACTACATAAAATATAATTTCTTCTTATAACTTAGGATAATATATTGTAGCCTAAGGTCTGACTTGGCTAGTTCTCATATACGCATATATGGTTATAACTAAATTAATACCAAATGGTTTTTGTAATAAGTGTTCCTAATGGAATCAATTAAGTGAAAAATTATAATAAAATGATAAAAATTTACCAGTTTCTGATTTATTCCTTGGTTTTCACTTAATTATCTATCTGCATGCCAAATTTGAACTTTCTAGATCATCTGGAACTGGGTTAGAGTTTTGATCTATAGGTCAGTCAGTGATAAAAATGACGATTTTTGGACGTTAATATCTAAATAACAGTTTGAGATGTGTTTATGAAATTTGTAGCACATATGTATCTTGCGATGTATGTGATATGTATGTGAAACAGTTTTTGAGTTATGAGGGGGTCAAAAGTAGCTCCAAATGGTTCGTGTAATATTACACACGGTGCTGCTCGCCAGTTCTGTTACTTGAACTTGGCTTGACACGCTGCCGCGTGTCTAGATACATGCGCAGTCAAATATAATAAAAACATTTTTTTTTTAAATTACTGACAAAGAATTTCAACCCTACGTTGAAATTCTTTTGGGTTCAGAATCATTTACTGAAACTAGGGTCAAAAGTCAATATGACAGCCTATATTTGGAAATTTAGAATGGAATCATAAATCCAGCATAGGGCTACATAACTGATATATTATCATCATTATCTGCCTAGCCTTTTCCCAACTATGTTGGTGTCGACTTCCAGTTTAACCAGATACATCAGTGGTATATATAACAATGAATCCAGATTTCCAATACAACATTTGAAAACACAGATATGACGTGCTTTGCTCAGTATTTGCAATAGTATAAGGAACGCGCGCGATTATTTAGTGTGAAATATTTTGAGTTTTATGAGTACAGCCTTTATTACAAGTATAGAAATTATGGGTGACAGTGTGAAAGATAAAATGACTGGAAAGGGGGTGACTATGCATGAAATGAAATTAGCTGTTCCATACGTTTTAACCGCAAAATCGCATTTTTTTTGTTAGTAGGCGATAGGGAAGAACTGAAAGAACTTCCACAAGATGCACCGATGATCTGGCGAAGGCCGCAGTAATCCGCTGGAAGCGAGAAGCACAGAATCGGTCGAAGTGGCAGTGCTTGGGGGAGGCCTATGTCCAGCAGTGGACGTCTTTCGGCTGAAATGATGATGAGATGATAGGAGGGGGAGGGGGGGACCGGGTGTTAGAATCCTGTGCTAAATGAATGGTCTCAGTTTGCACGTCGTCATCTCTTCCTCCCAATCTCAAAAATTGTTATCAAATTTTCACTGAAAACTTCGCTCTCACAACGAAATACGCTTCAATATACGTGTTTTCAACGGGAAATTATTCTCATCGCAAAACATCAAAATAGCAACATTTGGACTCAAATTACAAGCATGCTATGCCTGAACGGAATTTTGTAGTTGACTGACACACTGACGGAGGTAATGGAAAGCGAACACGTAGTGTTGATTGATGCGATAAAAGTGATTGGATTAGTGGATTTTAGAGTGCGAGTGATTTCGCGGTAGTTGTGGATAGATTTGCGATCAAGCTGTCTAAATGCTTTTGGGTCAGCGGAACTGTTAGTATTTTCATTGTTGTGATAATTTCGACTTATTTTCAATGTTGTCATTCTATTGCTTTCCAACTGCACTGCAAGGCTGATTATGACGATTTGAAATGAGCACTGATTTAACATTTACATGATTGTTTGTTCTATCTCTAGGAGATGTAATTTTTAAGATGCCCTTTTATCTATAGCTGAAACAGTCTCTTAATGACAATGATAGCGTCCTATTGATTTTAAAATGCAAAAATAATAACGAAACCTGAATAAGTGGTCCTTAAATGAAAGGCAAGAATGCTTAGCTAATCATGGAAATTGTGTGTGTAATTAATGATTAAAACAGGAAGCTGACACAGAAAGGTACCTTTTGCTGTTTTAGTTATAGACTCATAACGTAAATTTATTTCGTTATAAGTAAAACTATATCTGTCGGATATAGTTTTACAAGAGATATAGTTTAATAAGAGGCCGATTGGTGCTGGATTCTTCACCGTTGAAGATTTTATTGGGCGTAGATGTGTTTTGCGGGTGAGAAGAATCTCTGAAGATTATTATGGATTGCATTGCAAATGAAAAATTGGACAATTTCTAGACACTTGTTGCCCGCACGATGTCAGATGGTCAATAGCGCGCCACGCCGCCTGAAGCCGCTCTTGTCAACTCGCACGAACGTCACACTAGACTCTGTCAAAGCACGCCAATTTCACGCTTGCGTTTCGGTGTCAATTGACATCCCGAACTAATAATCTTCCGATATATCTGTTATTAATAATTAATAATCTAAATCTAAACTTCTAAACTAATATTATAAATGCAAAAGTAACTCTGTCTGTCTGTCTGTCTGTCTGTCTGTCTCGCTTTCCTGCTAAAACTACTGAACCGATTTAAATGAAATTTGGTACACAGATAGTTTAGAACCTGAGAAAGGACATAGGCTACTTTTTATCCCGGTAGTATGTTCCCGCGGGATAATTTCCGACCTCCACGCGGGCGAAGCCGCTGGCAAAAGCTATATTACATATAAATAGTTGTTGGCCATGCTATTTAATTATCTTTAGAGATAGTCGTAAATTCTACGCAAACAAAAAGTTTTTTGACTTAAAACAGATCAAAATAGCAGTAACCCTCACTCACGACACCATAACACTATCAAAACTTGCAACAACACCGCCTAACATCACATTTGGCTACCACCCAATTGTTCCAGAACAAATCCGTTGCACATCGTGGTAAACAGTGTGTATACTATCATGATATCACTGCGGTTGTAACAGCTGATACACAGGCGTGTCGTGACCTACTGCCGTTAAACATTGATATTGCAAAATTTTACACAAATCTAACCTGTTCGATGGTGAATTGGAGTAGAGGTGAAATTGCTTTATTCTTGTTGGAGTTTGTTTTGGGAACTTGGACTTAGAGAATGTTGAGGGCACCCACCTTTATAAACTTCGTCGCAAAAATAGGAGTGTTATAAGTTTGATAGCCTTTGTTTGTCTGTTTTCTTTTGGCGTCGGAGCTCTTAAAATATGAATGAACTAGTTTTTATTTTTAAAATGCGTTTGTTACAGATTGATACCCATACTGGCAAAATTTTACACAAATCAAACATGTTTGATGGTGATTTGTCTCTCCTGAAACGGGTGAATCGAAACGCCTAAATAATGTATTATTCCCTGTACCTAAGCGATTTGCACGAAGCTAATTGCCTTGTGGGCGAATCGATAACTCCTATAAAATACAATATCAGGCAACTAACAAGTTTTTGAATTTTATGCAACCCAGTCAAAACTTACGTACGTTTTTTATTTTGTACGTTTTGTATATAAAAGTGTCGATTCACCTGCCTCGGACTGCAAATAAATTCGTGAAAATCATCTTATAAATGAAATCTTTAGGAGTTCATCATTATTATTCTTCTGTCCTTATCGTAGTTTATTTGGGGTTGGCGTAACATGTCTTTTTCTTCCACACTTCTGTATTCGTCGTCATCTCAATACTCACCCCATTTCTATCCATATCATTATTCACACCATCCATCCAACGTTTCTCTGGGCTCCCTCTACTCTTATAGCCATCGTCATTCATACTCAAATCTTTCTTCATGACTATTTCCATATTCCTCCGTACCACGTGTCCATACCATGACAACCAATTTCCACACAACTTTACATTTATCGGTGCCACTTTCAGACTTATTCTTAAGTACTCATTTCTTCGTGTAACTCCATTCATCCCTCTAAGCATTCTTACCCCGTTCTCATTCATTAAACTAAGGGCAATTTTATTAAAAACGTCGTACCGTCAGCTGTGATATTTTTTTTATATCGTTAATTGAAATACTAAAAGCTAAATACAAAGTCTTTGTTTTAATAGCTCATTAGTGTGCACATAATATTTGCATACAACAATATAATCACCATATTACAATGTTAAATATTTGTTTTAGCCACAAAACAAAACCATAAAAAATATTACTACAATAATTTTATTTTTCACATTATATTAACCTAAGTAAACAATAAAAATGAAGATTTGCGGCAGCGTATACAAGAAAGGGAGGTACAGAAGGTCAGTTCCATATTTCAAGGATTTATATTATTTCCAAAATATTCAACTTAATATTGTTTTCATGTAAGTGTAGTTTAGTTAGTCGACTACTAAATTAATAATAATAATAAAATATATGTTTCTTTAAGATGGAAAGAAAAAGAAAAGAAAGAAAATACGTTTATTTGTGGCAACATGACGCACAGAAAGACCAAAAGTATACAAAAATAAAATATAAGACAAGAAAAAAATGCATCATATTCACGCAAAACGGCCATCACTCAGCATAATAATGTGACCCTATGCGAGACAGAGTCCCAGCGCTGGTTTTCAGTGACAGCCGGCGCTGATGTGATGACTTCGACCGATGCAGCAACAATTATTAAATAAATACTAAAACATGAATTATCGTTGGATATAATAATGATATTTAAGAATAGAAAAAAAACAAAAGTGGCAACATTCCGGCCCGACTGCAATCTGACGCAGGCGCCGCCAGCTTTAGTAATCTGTGGGAAAAATGACAGACAACGAATTTGACAATAATAAGTTTTGAAACACTAGTCTATGGTCAATGCTAAGTTGATATCTTACAATCAATGGTGACTGATTGTAAGAGATTATCGGAAAATACAAATGTTTTACGGGAACTAAGAAAAACTCAATGCAGTGAGTTTTATTTTAGAGAAAGAAAAGAAAAGTATTTATTAGGACTCGCACGAAAACTAAACTAGTCACATTATAACTATTAATAAAAATAAAAATAATTTTATAAAGTCCTATACCTGGCCAAAAGACCCCTATCTCAACATGATGCAACGATATTTAAGAATAATTGTCACAGTATTTTGATAGGGCCCGCTGTGTTGATTAAACATACAAGACAAGATAAACATACAACGACATAAATGTACGACGATCTCATACAAATGCCAGTCGCGAGTGCGCGTGTGGTGCTGTACGTGAAGCGTGTGTATGAGTGCGTGCATTTTACCTCGTTGTATGGAATCCACCTTCTTATTTATCTATTTAGTGGTATTTTTGTAATTAGAAATAAAATTAACTGCGTTATTGTACTAGTCACAATCAGAGCAAACAAATGGTGTAATTGTATTAATCAACAAACAAAGGGTAATTAAAACTCTGTTCGATACTAAGCTTTGCTTTTGGTTTTAGGTGGGTTAAGTCTATTTGATATATATCTTAACTAATTTTTTTTTTGCTTTATAAAATACTAGCTTCTGCCCGCGGCTTCGCCCGCGTGGATGTTGAAAAATATCCCACAGGAACGTATTACCGGGATTAAAAGTACCCATTATGTTTATCCAGGTAAACAATGGGTTATTGCACTGCTTGCTTTGTGTTATCCAAAGAGCAGCGTTCGGATTTATAAATGATCGTTGTAGGATAAATATTTCTAAAACATAAAAATATTGACGGAAAATATAACGGAACAACAAATTACCTACTTGCATGCCAAATTTGAAGGCAACTATAGAGTGAAAATATTCTTAGTCCCTGGGAATGGGGCCGTTCAAGTATTACGTAAGCAGATTTATTACAATTATTTACTCCCCCATCCCCCTTGTCAGCAAAAGTAAGCAAAGCTCTTACCCCCTCCCCCCTTGCTTACGTAAACATTGGTATATGCATTTTTCTTTTAATGTACCTATTCTATTTTTTTTTATTGATTCATGGACAGCAGTTATAATTCCAGAAATAAGAAAATAGATTTAAGATATAGCACTTTAGTGCACATAACATTCATTTAAAATACATCAAATCGTCAATTGTACCGAAAGGAAACAATATATTGACGGAAGAAATTTGGACAATTGGATAGCGCGGTAATTCCGGTACTCGATTTTAAGCCAGTACCTAAACGTGTAAATTATTTGTGGGAATCCCCGAAAATGCGTTTCGGTTACGAACATCTTCAATCAAAAATGTACTAGATTCCCGATGAGCGCTTCAAAAACGGCCCGAAAAATAAGAGCACAAATATTTTTGTGCTCTTATTTCAAATTAGTTTGGTCCAATCATAGCCAACGATAAGACGTCCTAAATGCCGCAGTACGCGTTCAAAAATTGTGTAAATAACCACTGTAACACCAAGTTTTTGGAAGGAATATCTTTTTTACCATAAGTTTATATCTTTAAGTGTTTTTATATAATAAAAACAATCAAATAGTAAATATAAATCATTTAGCAAATACATATTATGATTGTTTGACCAATGTTTGCGACACCGCGCCAACTATTGTAACAAACATTGTCTGTTCTGGAACAGAGAATGCATGGAGTAGTATTGTAATTTTGTATATTATTTTTGCTTGTATATTTCCTAGCGACCCATTTCGCTGCGCAAAATGGGTATCTATTGTAGCGAAAGAAAGAGGAGAAGAAAAATACAAACCTTATAAAAATTCATATTTGAACTTTAATTCAAATGAAAAAAATTATTTGATTTAATACAAATTTAACTTCTAAATAGCGTACATAAAAGTAGACGCACCCATTTTTTATACGGGTGGATCACATTGAGTCAACCCGCACTTATTTCAATAAAATAACTATTGTACTATTTTAATCCTACTACTATTTAAATTGATCAAAAATGTTTGCCACCATCAAAACGTACCTTCACCTAAAAAAATTTATTCTGCAACTCTACGTCTTTCAATAGGTACTGTGTTCTGAGCATTGAAATGTAATACCAAGAACTACGTCTAGTTCCAAAATAGTGTAAGCACGAAATTGCGCACATTGTTTTTAACCTTATTGCTTAGAATTTCAGTTTCAGTTTAGAATAAATAATTTTGTACTTATATTAAAATGACTTTTGATTTTTAAGGGACATTTTAAATTTATTGCTCTTGACCTTTCTCCGATGACAAAAGGACTTAAATATGAATATTTTGCAATCGTAATTATACTTTATGTTTGAGTGTTAAGGATTATAATAAACTGAAGTTGTTATTATTATGAAACGTTTTTCTATATTTCGTAGTAAGAAATATTAATGTGTAAGTGTGTGCAAACGTGGCCACTTGAGCGCCTTATTTTTGTTCCTGATCCTTTATCTAGTGCTATTATTGATCGAAGACGAACATAGACAATGTGTAGGTTGCTATATGTGTAAAAAAACTAAATGACTACTGCTTACGTAATCACCATCTAGACCCCCCCATCCCGCATGTCAACAAAAATAAGCAAAGTATAGACCCCCCTGCCCCCCTATAGTGCTTACGTAATACTTGAACGGCCCCAATTTCGAAAAAAATTGTTACCTAAATTATTCAAATGATGAATTTACTTACGAGTACATTGCTGTTCACAGGGGTTAGACTATTAATTTTTTACTTTATACTTAAAGTATCTCTTTATATCTACTTTAGAGTTTCTGCCTTTTTTTTCTTTTTTTTTCAGGGCGTCGTGAGGGCGCAGAGACTGCCACTCCCTCACGCGCCCCGCCTCCTCCTTCGCGAGCATTACTGCTTCGCAGAAGGAGGTGACGGCTTCCCATTCCCTCTCGCTCCGTACCATGGCTCGCACCAGGGCCGGACGCGAGAGGTCGCCGCCGCCAATCGCCTCCACGAGGAGACGGCGGTGCTCCGCCCAGGCAGGGCACACCTCCACCGTATGCTCCACCATGTCCTCCAGACGATCCTCGCAATGGAAACACCCGGACGTATCCTCCCGCTTTATCCTGAACAGGAACCCACCGAAGCACCCATGCCCGGTGAGAACCTGCGTCAGGCGGAAGGTGAGGACGCCGCGACGCCTCTCTATCCACTCCTCAAAGAGGGGACTTACCGCCGCAATTGTGGCGTGCCCAAGAGTTTCTGCCTTCAGGTGCTAATACAACCAGGCTGCTAGATGAGCTCAATCTCGAGTAGGCAACGTAAACCTGGCCGTGCGAGAAGCAGACCCCTCTAGGATGATATCCCGCTGTTTTAAGTGACTGTCCCCGAGACATTAATCGTCATTGCGTAACATACAATAAGAGGACTGCAGCCTTTTAATCTCGAATAGGTACTCCAACGGCATTAATGGTATCTGCGGTAAATATTACACCGATTTACCTTGAGCACAGCCAGTAAATACAATGGTGGAACCTCTACCACGTTTTGATGTGAGGTTTTCACACATAACCTGGTCCCATTGCACAACTTGGCCGGATTGAGATTTCGTGGTAGCATTGCTGGAGCACCCACTTTGAGGATAACTGTGTGAAACGAGACCAGATGGGTTGAATAAATTTAAGAGCTCCATAGGATAGTGTATATCATTAACTTTATGAATTCGACACGTATACATGTAATATAATTACAACAGATTTTTGTTGCCTGTGTTTATTTAATTGGTTTATTTTGTATAGCTTCTGCCCGCGGCATTTTTTTTTCAGAAACAAACTTCCGCGCTCTCACTATCTCTCAATTTAATATACAAACTGACAATATCCCAAACAAATAGGACGAAGTTCTTCGTAAAACTTAACTAATCTCTGGGAAGAGAGAAGTATAGTTTTAATAGAACTCAAAGACTATGTGAAAACATTTATTTAGGAGACAACCAGAACTGGATAATAAACAATTAATATTGTTTACAACGAAATACTATGCCTACCGCATTATTTCTTTGTAAACAATATTTTTTGTTTTTACTTCAGGTGCTAGAATCACAGGCTGCTGGTGAAAAGCAGTTCTCCCTTAAGACGACGCCGACCTTACAACGCGCGCGGCAAATAGGTATTTACTACAGCGCGCTAGTCGTGTGCGTCGTCACGCACACATTGACAAGTTTGCTCGAGGCCCGCAAATGACTTCTCCCGCTCTGGGTGGAGTGGGAGGGCGTGTCAGACTTTTACTGACTAAAACTTACCCGTGTTCCATCAGTTGCCCATGTGCCAGGGTCACGGTATCTCTTTCCAACAATCACGCGACCCCGGCAGGCATCGGTCCTAGTAGACCCCTACACTGCTGCTGACATCTCTTTGAGGCGCGCGTGGAACACTGCGCGCCGTCGACCCGAGCTTGGTCCTTACCGGGCGGCGAGCTACCCATTGCTCGCCACCCGCAAGCTCGCGCCTACGGTGGCCGGGAGTCCGCAATCGACTCCCGACGCCCGGGGCATCTCCTCCTGCGGCGGCTAGGGGCGTGAGGGCGCAGAGACTGCCACTCCTTCGCGAGCATTACTGCTTCGCAGAAGGAGGTGACGGCTTCCCATTCCCTCTCGCTCCGTACCATGGCTCGCACCAGGGCCGGACGTGAGAGGTCGCCGCCGCCGATCGCTTCCACGAGGACACGGCGGTAACCCGCCCAGGCAGGGCACACCTCCACCGTATGCTCCACCGTGTCATCCAGACGATCCTCGCAATGGAAGCACCCGGACGTATCCTCCCGCTTTATCCTGAACAGGAACCCACCGAAGCACCCATGCCCGGTGAGAACCTGCGTCAGGCGGAAGGTGAGGACGCCGTGGCGCCTCTCTATCCACTCCTCAAGGGTAGATGGGTAGGTGGTAGGTATTGTAATAATAAAACCAGTCTATGATAAAAAATCTAAAATTACCCAATGTAATAAGAACCTTACTTACTTTACAAAAACATACGATAATCATAGGGAAATGTGGTATATCATTACATATTATAAAATAAAGTCACTTCGCTGTCTGTCTGTCCCTATGTATGCTTATATCTTTAAAACTACGCAACGGTTTTTGATGCGGGTTTTTTTAATAGATAGAATGATTCAACAGAAAGGTTTATATGTATATAACATGCATAATATAGTAAAGAAACGCTGATAATTTTAGAGGTTTCTAATGTGATGTCATAAATAAACTCATTTTTCTGCGCTTACATTGCGAACGCTGGCTGAACCCTACGAAATAGATTAGAATAATGTACTACAGTATTGTACACCTTAAAAAGTTCTACAAAAAAATCCTCAATGGTATATGTCTGTCTCTTAGGGATAACCCACAATAACCATATTTTATCCTTTAATTTTTACGAGAAATAATTGCTTATTTACGAAGATTTTAAGCAATACAGCATTAATTCTTATCCAAATAAATACATTCAGTATGTGCATTTCATGTAAATTAAAATTGCCCTTTATATAAATAAATAAATAGCAATTTAATCAGATCTAACAGATTTACATTTCTAACAAATATTACAACATATATAACTTAAGAAAAATAAAAAGTTTACACTTGAACTTAGTTTATTATTTGTTGCTTAACAATTTTCTGCAGATCTGTTTGCCAATCGGCAAAGGCCTCCTCCAACCTCTTCCATTCAGACCTTTCTTGGGCCACTCTGTTCCACATCACTCCTGCCACTAGCCTTATATCATCATCCCACCTTTTTTGCGGTCTACCTCTCTTCCTTTTACCGTCTCTGGGATACCATCTTGTCACTGTTTTACTCCATTTCTCTGGACCTCTCATCTCATGCCCTGCTTATTTCCATTTGAGTCTTCTGATTTTTAAGGTTACGTCAGTCGTTTTCGTTTTATTTCTAATGACACAGTTTTTTAGCTTGTCTGATTTTTTGACGTTCAACATACTCCTTTCCATTGCGTACTGGCAGGATGCGAGTTTGCTTGCCATTCCTCTAGTTAGAGCCCATGATTGGCACCCATACACAAGAACGGGTAATATGCAGGTGTTAAATAATTTTCTTTTTATATTCACATGGAGTTTCTTGTTTTTCATTACTTCTCTCAAGCTCCAGTATCGCCTCCAGCCGTTAGTTACTCTTCTCTCTATTTCTTTGTGCATAGGTTCTTTTTGAGCTATGACCTGTCCTAGATAAATATATTCATCGGTATACTTGATATCGGTGTTTGATAATTGTATCGTATTTTTAATCCCGTTTGTCATCACTCTAGTTTTTTCCGGGTTCATTGTTAACCCTACCTTCTCGCTTTCCGTCGCAAGCTCTTTTATCATCCTGCTTAATGCCTCTGAAGTTTTTGCAAATAGGACTATGTCGTCTGCGAATCTCAAATGCGTCAGTGATACACCGTCTACATTGATCCCGAGATGTTCCCAATCAAGTCTTCTGAAAATTGATTCCAATGCAGCCAAGAATAGTTTTGGGGATAGCGGGTCCCCTTGTCTAACACCTTTCCCAACTCTGAATGGAACGCCTTTCTGTTCTAGTTGAACCCTCGCTGTACTATTTTTGTAAACGTTTTTTATTATTCGTATGTACTTGTGTTCAACTCCTTGTTCTATCAGTGCCTCCCATATTTTATCGTGTATTAAAGAGTCGAATGCTTTTTTGTAATCGATAAATGCAATATAATACGTAAGCTGGTATTCGTCATATTTTTCAAAAATTTGGCGCACTACGTGTATGTGATCGTTCACCGAGTAGTTTTTGCGAAATCCGGCCTGCTCAATGGGTTGATGTTCGTCCAATGTTCTTTCAATCCGTTTTAGAATTATCTTAGCAAAAATCTTGTAAATGTTCGACATGAGACTGATTGGGCGGTAGTTTTCGATTTCATGTTTGTCTCCCTTCTTAAAAAGTAAGATAATCTTAGATTCTGTCCATTGTTGGGGAATAATTTCAGTGGATATGATGTAGTTAAACATATCTGTGAGAACAGGTATAAGGACTTCATTGCTGTGTCTTAGGATTTCGTTGTTTACGCCATCGGGTCCTGGTGCTTTGTCTTCTTTTTGGGAGTCTATTGCTCTCCTAACTTCACCATGAAGAATGTCGGGAACGTCTGAGAATTCTACCAATTCTATTTCGGTTTCACCATGAATTGTGTTGCTTTCATAGAGTTTCTTGTAAAAAGATGTAGCCGTTCCTAGTATGTCAGTTCTACGATGATTCCATTTTCCATTCTTGCTTTTCATTTTTACGACCCAATCTTTCGAATTCGTCAATTCCTTGTATGCTTTTTTGACTCCCCCCGTTCTGGCTATGTACTTGTCTATAATTTCCATTCTGTTCTGTTTCCTGTCTTTCCTTATGCTGTCTTTGATTTCTTTGCAAATTTTAGTTAAACGCTTTCTTCTGTCTTGTGCACATCTTTCGCTGATTAAGTGCTTTCTTTCTTCTAGTAGTTTTATACTGTCAGTTGTTAGGTATTTCTTCGGTTCAGTTATGGTGGTTGCAATTAGTTGCGTCTGTGTCTTGATAGTATTCTCTATAAAATTGTATTTTTCTTGCGTTCCTAATTCTTTTGTGTTGGCTTTGAAGTCTATAAATTCGTTTCTTAGGGCGATCGTTATTTATTCCAGTTGGTGTTTTCCGAGTCTTGCATTCCCTGGATCTTGTTTTGGTCTAGGCATTTTTGGTTGTTTTGTTTTCAGCTCAGCTCTGAGAAGTCTGTGGTTAGTGTTAAAGTTTAATTTATTGATTACGCTGAAGTTAGTGAAGTAGGTGTTTCTGTTGGTAATTATAAAATCAATTTCGTTTTTTGTTTTACCATCAGGCGAGATCCAGGTCCACTTGTTTTTCTTTTTTCCCTTGTAGATGGTATTTAAGATGGTTAGGTTGTTTTGTAGTGCAAAGTTTGTGATTTTCTCTCCATTCCTACTTCTGGCTTTGTTGCTGTATGTGAATGGTCCTAGTACGGTGTTTTCTCCTGGACGCTTTTCTCCAATTTGGCCATTGTAATCTCCCATTACTATCAAGTTCTTATGGGCGTGCTCTTGAATTGCTTTGTTTAGGTCAAGGTAGAATGTATTTATTGATTCTAGATTCGATTTTTCCGTAGGCGAATATATTTGTACTATGGACCAAGGATCTTTGTATCCTGGTAGCTTCAAGTTCATAATTGCAATGCGTTCTGAAATTCCTATTAATCCTTCTACATACTGTGTTATATGTTTTTTAATAATAAATCCAACTCCATGGAGGCCTGGGGTTTCTCCTATATAGTAAAGCAAGTAGTCTGGATAAGAAATTATGCTTTCACCTGTTCTTCTTACTTCACTCAGGCCAACAATATCCCATTTGATTTGTTCTAACGCGTATATTAGTTCTGTAAGATTTTCTTCGTTTTTGAGGGTAAGTACATTAAGGGCGGCGATGTATATTTTTGATTTTTAAATTGCCCTTTACAGCATATCATTAAATTGAATATTTTAGAAGATATCAAAGATTATAAATAAAATAGCCACAGAGCGGCTAGCAGGCCGTTCCGCGTCCGGCCGTCTCGCTTGGTAGCGGTGGGGTAGTGCAGGATTAGTAGGATTGTAATTCACATTACTTGCGCTTCATAGTAAATGCGAATATCATGTGTGTTCGAAGTACTCAAAATAAACCTAATTGTATTATTCCAAGTAAGAGACCGCGAAATATGGCTTAGATGTTTAAATATTTGGATGGATTTGGATTTTTGGTTATCCTGGATACTTACCATAAAGTGTACTTTATCCCGGTGGTATTTACTGATAACTTAAGAGCGAAGCCACTGACAAAAGTACTATTCCTATAATTCCTATGATCGATTTGCTGTCTGGTAAATGATTGAGTAGAATACGAGCGTTAAGAAAAACCGGGATGACTTATATCAATTCAATCCAACCCTATTTCAGAGTCTTCTTACTCTGAATACTATTCATCAAACACACACGATATTCTCATAAACTATGAATCCGAAGTAATATGAATTATAAACCTACTTACTACTAATATTATAAATGTGAACATTTGTATGATTGGATGTTTGTTTCACAATCATGCAAAAGCGGCTCAATGGATCTGGGTCGAAAATGGCACACAGATAGTATTTATTACCTATATATAATTTGCCTATATTATTCCCACTGCTGAAACACAGGCTTCCTCTCGGTGAGAGGGAGTGGGCCGTAATCAACCACGCGGGCCCAGTGCAGGTTGGTAGATGTCACATGTCTTCGAAGTTTTGGTTCTAGGACATGCAGGTTTCCTCACGATGTTATCCCTTACCGTTTTGAGAGCAGTGTTGTTGAAAATATTTACACAAAGTAAAGAGTCTGCCTGGGTTCGAACCCACGTCCTACAATTCGTAAGTCGAGGCTGATACCAATGAGCCACCACTTCTCTCACACAACTGCTCTCTTATTACCTATATAATCTTGATTAATGCATTCAATACATTAACCGCGGTAGTACGTACTCTTGCGATAATTTCCGACATCCACGCGGGCGAAGCCGCGGGCAAAAGCTAGTATAATATATAGAGTGTAACGAAAAGGTGTGGCCATATTATAAAAATTGCTTCTGCCCATGAAAATTAACAACTTTTTCCAGGGAAGTCAAATTTAATGTACAAAGTTGCCATAAGCTGACCAAAATTTGTGTGGGGGGATACAATAAAAAAGCGGAAATTTTCATTCATTTAAAACATGATTGATATAATATTTTCAACCACAAGGACAATTACTATACGTATATTTGTAGTTTGGACTACAGACTGAATACATCCATTATGTACCAAAATTCCTAAATAACTTAGGAATTTTGGTGTAGCGTAGATGGATTCATGCGATTTATTGCGCTTTCCTTTCGCGTTTCGTAGTTCCTTATAGCAAAATTGACAGAGCAGGGTATTTTATTGCGTTATAAAGAGGTTTCGTGAAAAAAAAAACATTATAATTTTAAGATACTAGGAAGTACGATAATTAAACACGTGCTAAGTAATTACAACAAACAAATGAACACATTTCTAAGAATTCCATGGTAAGTACGAAATATTTACGACCTTGTATCAGTATTTGGTTTGACGGTCAGTGAAATTAATGTTTATTAGGGTCTAAATAATGATGTATTGTTTCACTATTGAGAGTGTTGGCTACACTATAAAGAGTGTTTTAATACAAGGGTAACAATGTAAATCAAACAAACCTTAGTAATTTCTATGTTTTAAAGAGTTTTTGTTGGATAGAAGTTTGCTTTATAGAGTTCATAAAATAAATTCGCAATTTTACGAAAAAAAAATAGTCCACCGCGGATTCTAAAATTAATGTCAGAATAGCAATTGGCTCCCCCAAAAACCTACTACACAATACCCATATCGAATCTTTAAGAAAAGATTGGATCCGCTATCTTGGATTTTAAAATGAATGCCAGATTTGAAATCGCCACCCCCCAAAACCCATTACGCGACACCCATATCGAACGTTTGAGAAAAAGTTTAATCCGCCATTTTGGATTTTAAACTGAATACCAGATTTGCAAATGCCACCCCAAAAGCCAAGACATCCATATTGAATGTTCCAGAAAAAAACAAATTAAAAGGAACTAATATCACAATATATAAAAACGTAAATTTTTTGATAACGGCTTTTTTACGGAAATGAGTGCCAACTTTTTTCTTAAAATATCCGTCCTTACGCTTACCCATGTTTACTAAAACATATATTTAAGAAAAATATTATAGTTAAACAGAAAAAAAACAACAAAAAGTAAAATTTTGGTATGCCTAAAAAATATAAGTCATACTAAAAAAAACACAAATGTGACTTACCCTATTCTACTCTTTGCGGCAACGTGTACGTACACAATAGATCGCGAATTATCGTTACCGGCGCATCGCTTCACGATCCGACGTAACCACTCTCCGAGCTCTCGTGGACGACTGAATTTTCAACCCATGCACGTTGCGTATGACTCAAAACAGTGCGTGAATCAAAACAAAAATTAATAATAAAATAATTAAGTGACATTTTGAAAATGTAAAAATTATAAATTGTAGTATGATAAGTAGAGATTAATATGAATTCAAGTTTGTGAAAAAATTTACCAGTTTACTATCAAAATTCAACTAAACACGAGCATGCATTTTAAGATTTTTGTTCAACTTTACGAATTTTGTTTATTAAACTATACAATATTTTTAATTTTTGCCAACTATAATCAATTGACACATTCATTGTGGTGTTTATTACATATTTTTATGGTAATTATGGTAAAAGTATTGATTTTATCTCTTAAACAGTGATGGCTGTTTTGAATTATTTTGCACAACGCCCCGTTAAGTCTACCCCTGTTAAATGAACTGTTTGGCCTTGAGATTTATTTATGGTCATGTCAAAGCAGACTTTGAGGGGAAACTGCACTCTTTTGAACTCGAAGGGGTAGTTCGATGGCGTTAGAGGAATCCTCGGAATAAACACAGACTCCTCTCTGGAACAACCTGTCAGTATAGTTGCCTAGATAACATTTCGTTGCAATATTTTCACTCGCAACCTGGTGTCATTGCATAATTTTGGCGGGTTTAAATTACGAAGCAACATAACTGGGACGCCAGCTCTAAATGTTAATATGTGAGTTGCGGGACCGGGAGGCTTCAATGTGTTAAGAAACTCAACCCGGTAATGTATGGCATCATCGTGGTTTATCACTCGAGTCCACTGATCTATAATGATTTTCAACTCCTTCGAACGATCTCAAGAGAATTTCATTGATGACTGTGGCTTGGTCGTTATGTTTTACTTGAATGTATAAACTAAAGTCACATTATTACTCACTGAACGTACAGATGTATGTGCCCAATTACTTTTTACTTATAAAGTTGCATAGGTATCTATTTATCAATAGTCACTGTAGTTATTTAATTTTATTTAATACAGAAACAAACCCGTTTTTACATGTACTTACTTATTCCTTGCAAATATTAGTTCATATTAATATCAGTTACATATTTGATACATCCCCGTTACCTTGGTTGAGATTGGACACCGGTGACGACAATGCGCTCCCCGGGCTGCCCCGCACGCCATGCGCCCGTCTACCAGGCCACGTAGGATATTCGAAGCCTTATTTGACTCAATAAAGGGATGATTTTGGAAAAACTGTGATACACGTGCCACATAATTATACTCGAAGAGTATGTGTACGAATTTTTGTGTCAATCGATCCAGAGAATAAAAAGTTTCATAGAAACTTCAACCCCCCATTTCACCCTCTTAGGGGTGGAATTTCAAAAAACCCTTTCTCAGTGGATACTTACTTTTTACAAAGAACACACTCTCCAAATTTCATGTCTCTACAATCAGCGGTTTAGGCGGTGCGTTGATATATCAGTCAGTCAGTCAGTCAGTCACTCAGGACTTTGAATTTTATATATATAGATTATAATTGATGATACTTTATTTACATTACAATCTAGCTCATAAGCTAATAAGTAATTTGAATATAACATTCACTGCTACGTAACTATAAAACTATGAAATCGTCCAATAACGTCTTTCTTATGGAGGACATATACGCTACGAGAAATCGTTACGATCAGACTGTACAGTTCGAACGGTACCGATAAATCGCTACATGTGTGTTATAAAACTGTACAGTTTCGTCCGATTTTTTAAGACTGCAGTCGAACGGAAGAGTATGAAAACAATTGATTATTCGGAATCGGACGAACTATGCCGACTGATCGTAACGTGTATGCGCTCGTCAGTTTTTGTGTTCAGTTTTGTTGTCACTCGCAGTTCGGATGGATGTGCGCACACGTCATGGAGATGGCGTCTCAAACTAATCGCGAGTGGCTAGAACAATTTATTGAGCTATATCGCAGTGAACCTTGTCTTTGGAATACTAAAGGCAAAGAGTATCAAAATCGCGTTTTTTCCGCTTCACTTTTTTTTCTTTCAGGGCGAATATTAATCAAACAACTGCTAAAACATCGTCCGTCGAAGCCAGCGCTGACACGTGTGCGTCGGCACCGTTTATTGTACTGTCTGATCGTAACGATTTCTCGTAGTGTATATGGCTTGTATGCCATGTACGATAAACTGTACCGTTTGAACTGTACAGTCTGATCGTAACGATTTCTCGTAACGTATGTGTCCACCATTATTCACTATAGGTAAATTAATGGGAAGACACTATTCACGTGTTCTTTGTAAAAGTTAGCACCTTCACTACAGTTTAAGTTCGTTTACACTGCACTAAAATAACTCAAAGGGTTTTCCCCTTTTTAGTCTTCGCAATTCAGTATTGTCAAGGAGTTGAATCCCCTCGACATTCACGTGATAATGTAGTCTGTGTTGATGAGCTTCTGCTTATTTTTGTTTTACTATATTTACGTCATTTATTTCTGAGTTTCGATAAAGGTCGCTGTTTCTTATGTACTAGAGCGCGTTGACTTAGTACTTATCCTTAGTACTTTGTTTTGAAAAAGTTGTATGATTTGACGATTACTTTGGCTGGTGCAAACCCACAGCTATATACCGTAGGTCCATACAGTCTTTAAAACTTGTTTATATACTATCAATTTATCAGATATTGACAATGGCAACTAAAAAAAATATTTTTTTTTTGTATCGAATATCTAATTCGGCTCTATTTTTTTTGATATGCACTTTCCATCACAGTTTTGCATCCAGGGTCATGCACCAAGCATTATGCTTTTTATTCGTGAAGTAAATGTGGATAGACTTGCGTTCTTTTGGTTTGAAACGCCATGTTGCAGTCCACTCATAAACTCGATTAAGGGAATCTTGAACCTTTTCAACGGCTTCCTCGTGACTATCCCTAACTTCCATGATAGCGGTGTCGTCAGCAAAGGTTGCAATTACCCCATTTTCTAGCTCAGGAATATCACAGGTGTATAGTAGGTACAGGACCGGGCTTAGTACACTTCCTTGTGGTAGGCAGTGGTCTCAAACGTCATAGAGCGAGATCGGTAGAATTGCCAGTTAAAAACGGTATATTTGTACCCAAAATCGGTAAATGACATTTTCATGTGTACTGTGAAATCGTAGAATATTCGTTATATTTCGGTATTTCGGTAGAACAGAGCCCATATCGGTAGGAATACCGAAAAATCGGTAGGTTCGAGACCACTGGTGGTAGGCCAGCATTTATTTGCCTAAGGTTTGAATAGACATTTCCTTGTTTTACTCTAAACAATCTGTCTGATATATAGGACTCTATGAGAAGTGAAATCTGTTGAGACAGCATTGTTCTTAACCTAAAGATATAAAAAAAAATATATAAATGCGACAGCGAGTTTGTTTGCTTGTTGTACGTGCACGCTAAAATGGCTGATGGGATTTGGATGAAATTTAACACATGGGTAGACCATGACCTGGAGAATGATATAAGCTTCGTTTTATTCCAGATCGACCGACCGATTAAAGTTTGTCAGTTATGTCCATCGAGATTTGATCTTGCCATATGAAAGGAACTCCCAAAAATTACTTCAACTAATAAAACACAGATCGCCAAGTTACAGAAGAAGAAAAGAAAAAAAAAATATGTCCATTGCTTGATGTAAGGGCCAGGGACCTTAGACCACCCTCGAACATATCTTATTCCACATCTAAGCAAAGACCATTTCTTCCAATCAACTTGATGGCACTGTTTTGTCAAGCTTTCGACGATCATCTATACTTTTCCATAATGGAAAGCGTTGAGGACCTTGACACAATGGTTTTTTTTTCAACAATTTCAATTTGAAAGTGGAATCCTAGACGTAAAAAAAGGCTGCAAGGCAAAAATGGGACTGCCAGGCGCATGCAGTGACCGCTGGGCAATCGTCTCAACACAGCGGATGCCTGAAGATGGACGCGTATTGTTGGTTGAATCAAGGTGGCCCTGGAAAAGGATGCCTGGAGGGATTTCGGAAAGGCCTTTGCTTAACCATGTGACAGTGTAGGCAAATTAGGAAAAAGGTTAAAAATAATCTGTTACCATTGTAATGATTTATAATCAAACCAATTCACATCACTGAAAAATTCTATCAGATACAGTTACAATTAATTTTTTTTTCATTGTTCCAAAACCATTAATTACAATACAGTTGTTACTGGGAAACAGCAGTTTTTTTTTTTCACTGTGTTCAGTGCAATTATTATTTTTAAATCACGAAAAATTTGAATTCAGAGGGAAACAGGTTGTGCGTTGAAATCCCGGGTACCTTGTATATTGTTTATCGAACATTGCAAGTGTGTTGTACCAGCATGAGTGTGTTGCAGGTCAATTGTAGTTACGTCGCATTATGCGGAATCACGGAATGTGACGGCAGCTTCGTTAGGTAGCGGACATGGGAAGGAACGGGTAGCGGTTGGCTGTTTTATCATAATTATTCAAACATCGCCAATCTAGCCTTTTCCCAACTGTGTTGGGGTCGGCTTCCAGTCTAAATGCATGCAGCTAAAAACTAGTACTTGACATGCCGCGAAGGGTTATCCAACCCTTTGATTGATTGTTGATTGTTCGAAAGAGATACCGTGACCCTGGCACATGGGCAACTGATGGAACACGGGTGGGTTTTAGTCAGTAAAAGTCTGACACGCCCTTCAAGTCATTTGATGATTTCCCATCTAGAAAAAAAACCCCTTACTCTTAACCGATACTCCTTGATAAGACTTAGTTTTAACGTAACTGATAATCATATTTATTAAAATTTTAGATAGATAGACCACGATATTACTTAGATAACACACTACGAACACTCACATATACTCTGCTCATGACTAATTCATTATTAAATATAGCAAAATGAACTCGAATTTCAATCACTAGGCTCTAGTCCTAGTATTTATATAATGGTAACATTCCGGGCAACGACTCATGTAACACCCCGCATTTTATAATCTGTGCGCGCAACTGTCATAAAACTTGAGGTTTGACGTGTAGAGCTACCCTATTTCATGTATTTTCTCTAGTCTATGAATTAAATTATACTATAAATCATCAATGTGAACAGTGACTGGTGTAATTTTTTCATCAGAAACGCTCCGCGCACCACTCAGCTACTACCCTTGTTCAAACTCGTTGAGTCGCATTGTGTCCGTGCTGATGATTTCGAATGTCGCACTCTGTGAGGACGGCTACCAAAATTACGTATTACTACAACTGACTGCGTTATTGGATGCTTGATAATACGTTTTGAGTTATTATTGTGGTTTACTTGGGTTTTGTTTGGCCCCGGAAAGCATCCCAAGCCGTTCCAGATCATTAGAAGTCTGAAACCGAGTCTCACATAGGGGTATCATATTATCCGGTAACTGGGTTGGCAGTCGCTCCATGTAATATACTGGCATTACACTGACTAACCGGACTCAGCTAGCATCCGTTTAGAATGGAGGCCGACCCCATACTTAGGAGAAGACTAAGCAAATGATGATTTTAATAATATAATTCAGTAAATACATTTGCTAAAGAGCGATGGAACGCAGTATTTTGAGTGTAAAAAGATTTGACAACATTTGGAACACCACGCTGCGTTCCAGAATGGTTGTAACAGACGTAGCAAAACTTTTTAACAAAAAATTAAACCGCCGAAAAAACTGAAAAGCATAAAATAATAAACCTTAAAATTATGAGTCGGCGCTTTGAATGATCTTTTTTCATTGATTTTTCAGCGCCGACTCAAAATTTTAAGGTTTATTATTTTATGCTTTTCAGTTTTTTCGGCGGTTTCGTTTGTTGTTAAAAAGTTTTTTTTTTTAATATTTTTTTGTGACTTTAATGTACTAATAATACTTGGCAAGGTATACCCTTTCCAACAAAAAAAGAATTATCAAAATTGGACTATAAAGTTATGCGTGGTTATACGTTATAATCAGTTAGTGAACAATCAATCATCCCCTGTTTTCCGACCCTTAGGGTTCGATTTTGTTTTCCAAATTTATATGGAACCACCTTGGGACTATACCGTTTTCAATAGAAGAAGAATTGTCACAATCGGACCACTATGTAAAAAGTTATGCGTAGTCATACATAAAAAAAATATATACGCGTTGATTTGAGAACCTCCTCCGTTTTTTTCGTCGGTTGAAAAATGGCTGGCACGCTCAAATGGGATTAGGTGTTGTGACCACATCAGCCTACACAATAGGTGCTTGAAGATGAACGACGCTTCCAGACGCGTGTCGTGACGGCTGATTTAAGGTGCCGCGGGAAAAGAGTTCCTAGAAGAATTTGAGGGGGGTCTTTTCTCAGCAGTGGGACAGTATCATAGGCGAAACAATAAAAAACTACATAAGTGTTCGCGACTCATATTTCGTTCATCATATATCCTGTCACTGACCTGCAAATTACCAAAAGCGGGCTAACCTGGTGCTTCCTTAACACGTTAACTGCCGTGGCTAAAATCGGAAAAAGTCAAAAAATTTACTTATTGTTAGTGTTATTTTCACTTTAAATAGATTACTTATTCCATAAATACATTATTTATTCCAAAAACATAGCCACCAGGCAGCAACGACATGTTCAGATTTTGTATGTGTTGTCGGTCATATAGTCCGACAAGGCCTGAATGGAACAATGAATGTCGGACACATAGTCCGACATAGCAGTTTACGTGTTAAACAGTAGGTACAACTCAACTCATATTTTGAAATGAAAAATGGCTTATACCTCACATACCTCAAACTTAATCAAACTACAAAAACAATCACAAATTTTAAATTCCCAGCTCCAATTACCGTCGAAGGTAAATAAAGGAAGTCAATGAGAAAAAGTACATTACAACCGTCACATTCAAACAATTCCAGCGTCATAATCACATATTACTTTTTACTGCTGTTCGTAGTATACCAAGTCAATATTAGTTTTCCGCGAAAACTCAGGCTACGGTCGTAGATATGAAATTAGTTCGTACAGGGTTACCAACTAGTTGGTCCTAGGGTATAGTTTGGTTTAGTGATTCAGTTGAAGTGGAATTCAAAGCTATACTCCTGAAGTACCAATATTTAGGATAAGAGCCAATTTTGTTTTGAATTACCTTTTTTTTTTTTTCAGGATGGGAAATCATCAAATGACTTCTCCCGCTCTGGGCGGAGCGGGAGGGCGTGTCAGACTTTTACTGACTAAAACCCACCCGTGTTCCTTCAGTTGCTCATGTGCCAGGGTCACGGTATCTCTTTCGAACAATCACGCGACCCCGGCAGGCATCGGTCCTAGAAGACCCCTTCAGCGCTGCTGACATCTCTTTGAGGTGCGCGTGGAACACTACGCACCGTCGACCCGAGCCTGGTCCTTACCGGGGGGCGAGCTACCCATTGCTCGCCACCCGCAAGCTCGCGCCTACGGTGGCCGGGAGTCCGCTATGGACTCCCGACGCCCGGGGCGTCTCCTCCTGCGGCGGCTAGGGACGTGAGGGCGCAGAGACTGCAACTCCCTCACGTCCCTAGCCGCCGCAGGAGGAGACGCCCCGGGCGTCCTTCGCGAGCATTACTGCTTCGCAGAAGGAGTTGACGGCTTCCCATTCCCTCTCGCTCCGTACCATGGCTCGCACCAGGGCCGGACGCAAGAAGTCGCCGCCACCGATCGCCTCCACGAGGACACGGCGATACTCTGCCCAGGCAGGGCACACCTCCACCGTATGCTCCACCGTGTCCTCCAGACGATCCTCGCAATGGAAACACCCGGACGTATCCTCCCGCTTTATCCTGAACAGGAACCCACCGAAGCACCCATGCCCGGTGAGAACCTGCGTCAGGCGGAAGGTGAGGACGCCGTGACGCCTCTCTACCCACTCCTCTAAGAGGGGACTTACCGCCGCAATTATGGCGTGCCCATGTTTTGAATATCTTGGCTTGTCTTTTTCCTATGGCATACATATTCATATTTGACCGACGTGCCAAACGTGGTGGTTATAGGCAACCCTCCCAAATTGTGGGAGGCCTATGTCCAGCAGTGGACGTATTTCGGCTGAAATAATGGTGATGACTCCCGATGAGCAATGTTTAGGATGTAAGCGGGATTTTAACCCAAAAGTAATCAAACTCTCTGCCAGTAAGGTACTTATTCAGCTGTCGAATAACCATCTTCTAATGTTCATAAAGTTAACGCTTGTATCTTTGCCGATAGCTAAGTGTCGATTTCATAACTCAGAAAAGATACAGATGCAATCCCAGCAAAAACAATATCTCCCAAATGTATTCCGAAGCCTGTTTTAAGCAATAAAAAAGGAAAACATTTCTCTTGAATACGTCCAGAAACCTGTTTAAGCCTTTCAAAAAAAAAAAAATAGATCTATCGAAAATATAATTTACTAGCTTCTGCCCGCGACTTCGTCCGCGTCAAATTTTTGCTCCCCTGACCCTTCCCGTCGCATCGATTTGCCTGCTCGCTCCTTTTGAGTTACAGTGAGTCAACCTTAAAAGATAGACATATGCTCTCGCGGATTTTTTTTTAGAACTTTTTAAAAGGAACAATTCCGATATACATGATTTTTACGTTACTTTAACCGTTTACGCAGTGCACGCAACGGAAACTCTCAAAAGGAATAAATTTTCCCCGTTTTTGCAACATTTTTCATTACTGCTCCGCTCTTCTTAGTTGTAGCGTAATGTTATATAGCCTATAGCCTCTCTCGATAAATAGGCTACTCAACCCAAAAATAATTTTTCGATTCGGACCAGTAGTTCCTGAGATTAGCGCGTTCAATCAAACAAACAAACTCTTCAGCTTTATAATATTATATATAGTATATAGTAATATAGTATATATAATAATATAGTATAGTATAGAAGTATAGATCAGGGGTTCCCAACCTTTTTTTGTCGTCTGCCCACTTTAAGAATAAATTATTTTTAACGCCCCCCTTTTTAAACATACTTAAAAACCGCTAAGTACTTATAACTGATTATTGAAACGCAAAGAACATGGGCACTTGGCTAACATGCTTGGACTAGTAAAATCTAACAAAACGTAACTTGACGAAACATGTGTCTATACATTCAACTAAATAAGTATGACTAAGTACAGCCTTCAATATGTTTTTAAAAGGTGGGAGAATCAAGTAACTATGAAATATGTTTTTGAGGTTATGTTTATATATTTTTAATCTGTAGCATTTATGTTTTCTACTTTAGATTAGGACGAGTGCACGGCGCAGGCCAGATAAGTCTGCGCTTGACTAATATCGGAACTAATCGTGGTCTGCCACTGTTCAAAAAAATAATTAAGTATGCTTGGTGCCACTTATTATAAACTTAAAACTTAATGCAATTCAAAGTCCATTAAACGAATGCTGAGTCTCCAAGAATAGAAGATCAATCGGAGTCCGTAAGCAATGCAAAATATCAAAAAGATTAGGAAAATAACAGAAAATCGCACAGAAAACAGTCGTCGCCGAGACAACAACACCGGTCTGCGTAGAAAACTGACAATTTTTGTTTACTTGTCAAAAATAGGGAGGAACGTAATCAATCGATTTATGGCAGTATCGATTTTTAGATTTAAAGTCATTCTTTTAACTCATTCATTCATTTAGTTCATGGCTTTATTATAACAATTCACCACGAAATAACATCAAATTGTATTTGTGGCTAAGCTTTGAATAATAAATAACGCGAATTTAATACGGTTGACATTGATTAGGATTTAAAAAAACATTTTGGACTTCTCTAGTAACGTCAGTAATTATGGATGCGTTCGAAGTTAGACATTTTATACTGCGTTCTGATAAATAAAGTAGTATTTAAAAAAAAATCAATATCTATATTTCCCCAGCATTTAAAAATAAACTTATGGTATCCATTAATTACATTAACAATGCACTACATATTGGTGACAGTTTCATGTCGATAACAATTTTGATTTTTTCCTAGTCCAAAGTGACCATTGTTCTTTATAGTATTCGGACAGAGTATCTTTTATTGAAAATAAAACAAACATAATCAATATAAAAACTAATGTGAAGGTTGAATCTGATGCTGTTCAATAAGTTTGTTGATATCAGGTTCCAATTTACTCAAAAACAGCCTCAAGTCGCCACGTTCGGTAACACGCAAACGATTTCTCTTTTTAGTAAGCAGCGTTGCCACAGCACTAAATCCACGTTCACACAAATATGACGATGGGAATGCTATCAAAAATCGTTGAACAATTGACCACAATCCAGGGTACAATTGCGGGATCGGTTTTTGTAACCAAAATTCTTGATATCCATTTTTGAACTTGATTTTTATTTCTTCGTTTGTTGTCAATTCTATAAGTTCTTCTTCCAGCTGAGGTGACATTGCTGTGTTGACATTTGAAAACGGATCCAACACCCAGTCTGGTATTTCCAAGTTTAAAATGTCCTGGTATCGTTCGGTGAAGTCAATGTGGAGGTTTTCCAAATGTTGGCAGTAGGCCAACAAGTCGTCGTTACTGCAGTATACTGATAAATTCGGAAAATTGTGAAACTCACGTCTGCCCATATTCTTTTTGTGCAGAAGTAGTTTGGCTGCGAAAGCAGCAACGACATTTTTTGTTTTAATTAAATTTCGTTCATCGCCTTGCAGTTGGAGGTTCATGTCGTTGAACATTTTATACAGGTCTGTCATGTAAGCTATATCATTCTTTGATGTTATGAGCTTGTTGCGCAGTTCTGTATCTTTAGTTTCCAAGAACTCTATCATAGAGTCAAACAGGTTGTAAAATCGAATCAGACAATTGCCTCTTGACAGCCAACGAACTTCAGTATGAAGCAACAAATGGTTGAAATCTTAGTCATTAGTAACACAAAGCTGATGAAATAATCTATCATTCAAAGAGCTGCTACGGATTTTATTGACTGCTTTGATGACATATTGCAGTGATTGAAATAGTCGTTCACTTATGTTTCTAGCAACCAAATTTTGTCTATGAATAACGCAATGTATAGCAAGGACATCTGGAATTTTATTCTTTAAGTATGCTATGAAGCCTTTATGGCGCCCTGTCATAGCCGGAGCGCCATCCGTAGCAACTGATATAATATTTTTCAAAAGAATCTCTTTCTCTTCACAAAACTTTTCCAATGTATTGAATATGGTTTCGCCTTTTGTATCTGTCTCCAAATTTCTGGCAAACAATAGTTCTTCACGTATTTTCTCATCTTTAATAAACCTCACGTAAGATAGCAACAACGTTTCATTAGTTGGTAAAGTGGACTCATCGAGCTGAATTGAGAATTGACTAGTCCTCAGATGATTGCATAATGATTCTTCAATGTTTTCAGCCATTTCATCAATTCGTCTTTGCACAGAATTATTACTCAAAGGAATTTTTCGGATAATATCTGCGGCCGGTTTATGAAGCACAGTAGTTATTACTTCCTTTATTGCTGGCAAAATTAACTCTTCTCCGATGTTGTGTGGTTTGCCTTTTTGAGCAATTAACAAAGAGATATTGTACGAAGCTCGAAGTCCGTCGTCATCTTGCTTAGCAGCCGCCGAAAATAGTTTTGATACACTTGGCTGAGTATTATGCTTCTTCTCTAGGTCTTGAAAATATGCTACATTCCTTTCTGTCTTATCTGGATGCATTTTATTCAAATGATCTTGCAATCTTGAAGGCTTCATTGCTTCGTTCGAAAATGTTTTTAGACATAGAAGACACAAAGGCGACGACGGGTTTGTGGGATTTTCAATAAATCCGAATTTAATATATTCCGCAGAGTATTGCCGTCTCTTCTTTTTTACTTCCGACATTGTTTTGTTTTAAGAAATACGTAAGTGTTGAAATCAAGTACTGCTTATCTATTATGCGCGAAACCGCAAATGAAAATAAAATAAATTTACGTCGTTTATATAGGATTGCATAAGCAGCACGCACCAACAGGAATAAGACAAACGTGCATAAACTCGTTTATCTCATTCGTCGCCCAATCGTACTCGACAAGCAAGAACAAGTATTATAGAACCAGCCGATTGGTATAGGAATATACAATTCGGATTATTTAACAAAAACTTGTTAAAACATGATTGCCCGCGGTCTTTTATATTGAACCGAGTTTTAGCTATATCTTAATTAATATTAGTTGATGTTCACAAGATGTAGTCGAGAGTTGAGAGCTCAGTCGGTGTCTAAGAGTCTTCCTAGCTAGGTAGATGAAATTATAAATCGACCCCAAAGCCTTACACAATGCCCCCTTTTTTTTCTGGGTCTCTTACCGCCCTCCTTTAGGCCTGCAGCGCCCACAAGGGGGCGATATCGCCCACGTTGGGAAAGACTGGTATAGATTATTATAATATCTCGGAACAAACACTTTCACTTAACCCTCCCATAAAAACCGTCTCAGCGAGCCGTCCTACGCTTCACTCATCCAACGAACACCTATTCGTCAATACATCATAATAAAAGAAAAATAAATGAGCATCAACAGCTTTCATTTGTCCACTAAACACATCTTCCAACCACCAATCTTCCGACTGACTACATCACTCTCCCTGATCCTATATTGGAAATTTTCCACCACACATCCCTAGTTTTCGTGTTCATTCAAATGGAATGGTCTAGGTTCGTTCACATATTCCATACATTTGTAAACATGATAGCGTTGTGGAAATGATTAGTGTAATTGGTGAAAATGTAGCTTGGCTCGCTTTGTGCTATGTGATTGGGATTTCATGTTGGGAGGTAAGTAATCTCGTTTGCTGGCTGCTGAATTACCTATATCATGGTTTGTTATTTATCATGTCACTAGGTTTTGCCCACGCCTTCATCCGTATGGATTTCGGAAACACTCCCACGGGGAACGTATTACCGGGATTCAAATACCTACTCTTATAAGTTCATGAAGATTATTAACTATTGTGTGCCAAATTTGATACGAATCCACTCTGCCGTTCTTGTGCCAATCCGGGAAATACATCCAAAAAAGCGAAAAAAAACCAAAACTATATTTTCGGGATCAAATTCGCACACACTTATGTATTTTTTACTAAGTTACTATTATATTATAAGTTGTTCATTAATGTTTATATTTGATATCCTATAAAGCTGTAGTGAATATTATTCTGATAATAATATCATTCCTGAGTTCGTCGGGCGTGACGATCGCATTGAGACGCGTCACCAATTTTGTTGACTAATTTATTATACCACGGCATGGTTTCTTGCATTTCTATTTGTTGCACATAAGACCATAGAAGATATATAATTTGAAATGTGTCTTAAAAAATATTCTAATTTTAAATTTCTTCTCGTTACGTCTGTTCCATGTGGTGCCGGACGTAAAGAATAGCATCATCTGATCTGTTCCGTGGGTATCGTAAAAGGTGACTCAGGGAGTTACTAGAAAATGGGCAGCAGCATTCTCTGAGGCCTAAGTCCACCAGTGGACGTTATTCGGCTGAAATGACGATGGAGAAACTTCCTTTCAAAACAGGCTAAAATACAACAAAAATAAAGCTCTATGGATATTGTTCCATTATCTAACCATCTTTATGCTAACGTTGTTAAATTCGCATTTCATTTGGCACGGAAACGTCAGCGTCTTTACAATTTACACTCCATCGGTTTCATTTCTCAAGTTCGTCGATAAAACGCAGTGGTCGCTGTGAATCGGTAGCCACAGGGTATCGGTGTTCGGAACGACTGGTGGCGCTAACGTCTGAATAGATATGAATGATTGGTAAGAAGAATTTGCGGGGCTCGTGGCTAAGTGATAAAAGCCACATGAATGTGTGATCATCTTTCAGATCAAATCAAATTATTTAATTGCACATAAACCTATCTACATGGGCACTGATGAAACGTCAGAAGCTAAGAGAGACTCCACGGTTACTCTTTTAAATTATAAGCAATTACAATAGTTTCAAATTACAGTGTTACTAGGTATGGGAGATCAGTGTTCATACCAAGATGCCTTTGTGCCTTGGAAAGCAGATTAAGCTGTTCATAAGACTAATTATCAGATTTTCAAGCTTCTGACGACGCGTAACGACAGTCAAAAATTCACAAGTAACAGCCCGGACCAATAACAAGCTTTCCGAAGCATGGAGGAGTTTTGGTATGTGAAAATGGTCACCCATCTACGAATCAACTACACCAAGTGTAGCTTAACCTGAACGATTGACCCCTCATTACTTATCCCCGCATGAAATTAAATCCTACCGTAAAATAATTACTGTGTCTCGCAAACATGCCTAATATAACATTACAACAATGGAATCACGATTTTACAGAACGGGCTATAAAGCATCGGCACTAAAATTGCTTCCTCCGAATTCATAGCAATTCAAAGGGACGTAATATTACCCATCACAATACCTTTTACAATCTATACAAAATCTTTACCTACAAATAAATGTGAAAAAGTCCTTGTCTGTCTGTTTGTCACAGTTTCACAGCTTAACTACTGATCCGATAAGATGAACGGCCAAGGAGTTTTCCTGGGGTGTGGGGACCCAAGCTACGAGGTACTGGCGGTTAGGGCTCTAGAGAGAGAGAGGAACTTCTATCCATTAAATTGCTTTACGTGAACTGTCAGGTACTGAACAAAGGAAAGACGTCCACTTCTGGACATAGGCCTCCCCCAATTTTGGGGGGTTTGCCATAATCGCCACGCTTGGCAGGCGGGTTGGCGATTGCAGTATGGTTGTAAAATGCACAGAGAACGCTGCTCCCCATTTTCTTGTTAGTCCCTTAGTCGCCTTTTACGACACCACACGGTACTTGGCTATTACGATGTAAGTATGAAAAAAAAAAATCCATCTGATTATAAAGATAACAATGAATACTCCAAAAAAATAACAGTTCCCAATAAAATACCCTTCTTTTTCTTTTTTCCTATGAATATCTTTCCTATATACACCTGTATTGAAAAAGTTTGAGCCCAATAGGTGACCACGTGGTTCCATATGGTGCGCCAAGAATAGTAGGTTATTTATGACAAATCCCCTAAATTGGAGGAAGCTGGACGTGGTGATGATAATGAGGTGACCATATTAATTATAGCATTAGTGGCATTATTTAGGACATACGAAGTGCAGATGACTTTAAATACGTTTGAAATGGGATGTTAAAGACGGTATACAAAAATCCGAATACGAAGTCGCGGTAAAACGCCTAGCTTATTTATATTCAGCTCATTCATCCGTGAACTATAATCACATCATTTATGGGATGAATTCAACCTTCACATTCTGAAGGACGAATTTAAATGGGGGATGAATATCAAAGCTAGGGCTCACGGAATCAGTGTCTTTCCATTGCACACGCTTCAGAAGCCGGGTGGTAATGCCTTTTAAGGTAGGCTACAACGCTTGAGAGGGCTTGAAGACGTAATGTGAGATATTGGTAAATGAGTATGTTAATTGGAAGGTATTCAAGGAGAAGAGTTGTTTTAGGGCAGATTTTGCAATGCTCAATAATTTTAATAATATTTTCTTTTTTCTTTTGTGTATTATCGCAATTTTGCGTACAGAACACTCTCCCATAAATTCAGGATTTAGCAGATAATCGTACATACTATGCGGGTTGATATTGTCCATAAAAGAGCTGCCTAAATTGAAATCTTTAATCTCAGGAATATGTATATAATATAATGGTAATATTATACAATATATTCCTTAGATAAAAGATATCAAACTCCACAACACAGATTTCTGAGGTTGTATCACAAGCTATAATACACAGAGATCGCGCAAGACAGAGAACTTCAGAAAGAGAAAGGGGAGATCTCTGCGTAGCATTGGGAGATATTAGAGGCTAGGTAAATAATTTAATATGCTCAAGACTAATTTACTCTGTTATGTTTCAATACCATTGATCATCATTCCCGCTGTAAGATGTCCACTGAGGACATATGCCCTCCCAATTTGGGGGGCTTTGTCATAATCTCCATACTTGGTAGACGGATTGCTAATCGCAGTATGGTGGTAAAATGCATAGAGAACGCTACTGCCCATTCTCTAATAAGTCCCTTAGTTACCTGTTTCGACACCCACGGGAAGAAATGGGGTGATGCTATTCTTTACATCCGGCTCCACATAGACAAGACCATTAATGGTTGTATGATATCTTGACAAAAAAATAAGCAATTAGACCCTAAAAAAAATACCAAAGTAACCAAAAGCTCAACATTACATAAACACTATTTTCAAAACAACAATGAAATGCCCCAAAATTTGTTTCACACACGCCGCACCACATTTCGAGGCGACATGTAAAGCCTTTTATTCCGGCTGACATCACCTCGTATTGTTCGTTCCGCTGATAACTGAAGGATTACTTCGTTTTGGGCAAACGGAACATTGCCCGTGCGACAATTAACAGGGTAAGATAGCGGGCGTCTGTAAATTTGTTGGGCAAGCAGAAATTTTGGGACAAACGGGATGTTTGTTTTGAGCGTCTATTTCATTTGTGAAATGGTTGCGAGTAGGTTGGTTTGAATAGTACATGGTATATAGTTTGAAATAAGGAAATTATGAGCTTAAAATTACAAACGAATATTATTATATTATATACTAATAATATTAATTGAAACTTTACTAAGAAACGCATTCAGATGGAGATGATTTTATGAGAAAATAATGGCTATAAAAAATTGTTTTTTTTCTACTTTTAACAATTAATACCGACCGTACTATGACAGAATTTTGATCAAAATTCTTTAAAAGCACGTTTTTAGAGCAGGTAATGAACCGATAAATGATTCCTTTAAAACATCAATGATTTCAAGACGTGAGTTGCATTTTCAGGTACGAGTGAAAATATAAAAATAGTTTCCTTCAACCAATACATGATTCAGTCTTTTTCGATACCAGTTTATCCCTTATAAAATTCCTAAATAAATGAAAAGTAATTTCCTCCTTTATAATTTGTATTACCTGCTATCAAAGCCATCAATTTTCGAAACCAAAACAGATAACGTCCTAATTTGGCCCGGTAATGTGTCCTTTCTTTAAGACCTTGTTGACGATGGGCTCTACACAAACTAGGTCAGCAGTTTAAAACTTCCACTTCGTCTTAACACTTTAAGGGCCAAACAGACATGCTACTTTTAGTTACTATGATTGTCGCTGAATTTTGGAGGTCAGATAGACAGACACTCTACGTTAAATATTGGAATTCAGCTGCATCCGCTTAAACTGAGAGCCGACCCCAACATAGTTGAGAAAAGGTTAGATAGAAGAAAAAGAAGAGATGGCAAATTATCAAATGGCGTCTCCCGCTTCGGAGCGGAAGGGCGTGTCAGCCTTTTACTTACTAAAACCTACCCGTGTTCCTTCAGCCTGTGCCAGGGCTACAGTAACTCTTTCGAACAAATCCGTGACCCTGGTAGGCATCAGAACTCGAACCCCTTCAATATGTGCTGACATCTCTTTCAGGTTTCGTGTGAAACACAATATGACGTCGAGCCGAGCCCTTATCTGGCGGTGAGCTACCCATTGTTCGCCACCCGCAATTCCGCGCCTACGGTGGCCGGAAGTCTACTATGGACTCCCAATGCCCGGGGCGTCTCCTGCGGCGGCTAGGGGCGACAAGGTGAAGAGATGTGAGGCATGTCCTGTAAATTGGTTCCACACTGGTTCTGTGTTTGTAGCTCATGACTCTAATTCAAACAGTGTCTGAGCTCCGTACACGGTCAGTTCGACAACCAACTCCGTCTGTCCTAATAAAGATCTACTTCAATTGTACTCAGTTCCAAAGTTGGAAAAATGTTCGATCACTCCGTACACCCGTGCATTTAGGGAAATTGATATGGCGCAGGTTCACATAACGCCCCGCATACTTTTAGCTTTAGCAATCAGGAATTTAGTCCCTATTCCGAAGCTCGATACTAAACGCTGCACTCCGCACACATTCGGATGCCAGTCAATGTTGATGATGGCATTTGCGGAACTTTTGATACCGCGCATTACGAAACGAGTTATATCTATCGTCTAATTTCAGACCTTTCATCGAGTTTTTTTTTTATGTTTTGAACCTTCTTTATTCCAACTATGGTAAAGATCTTAATGGAGTTTCCCGTCAGTCAGAACTTTAGTTTTGTTGAAATAAAGTTGGAAATTAAAAAACCGGCCAAGTGCGAGTCGGACTCGCACAAAGGGTTCCGTACAAACGTACGGTATTCTCGGTTTATGCATAAGGTTCATGTTTATGAAAATAAATGTTTTTTTTTTTAATTTTTATATTTCAGTTTATTGAATGAAAGGTAAATTGCGGTTTACGATTAATGACGTTTTAAAAAAAAAACGACTTACTCGATTTCGTTCAAACCGGTGGTAGTTTACATGGTAGTGTTGTTACGTATCTGCTTAATCCTGTTAGAATGAAATGGATAAAGGCAGATCTATTACAATTTATTAAATGAAAATTAGAGTTGGGAAGTACAGCTAATATAAAAGACCCTGCCTGGCACGCACTCTTTGTTTTATGGTTCTGTCAGGCACGTAGTTGACCTTCGGTGATGGGAAGTGGAGGTCCCAGGTGAATCTTTAGCTGGGTTTGATGTTTTTCTTATCGGCTCCAAGAGTAGACCGGCTTCAAGAGTAGACTGGCTTCAGAATGGACTGACTTCAGAGTGGAGTAGCTTCAAGAGTGCACTGGCTTCAGAGGAATGGTTTCAAGAGTAGACTGGCTTCAGAGAGTAGTCGCTTCAAGAGTAGACTGACTTCCAGAGTGGACTGACTTCAGAATGGACTGAATTTGGAGTGGAGTAGCTTCAAGAGTGCACTGGCCTCAGAGGAATGGTTTCAAGAGTAGACTGGCTTCCAGAGTAGTGGCTCCAAGAGTAGACTGGCTTCCAGAGTGCACTGGCTTCACAGGAGTGGCTTCCAGAGTGGACCCTCAGCGGTTCGAACGCCCGTTTTTATATCACAGTCGTCTTCCCTTTCCAAACATTTTTCCAAAATATTAGTTTTCTTGTAGCCATCATCTCATCTGACAAGTGTAGTCAGCCAGGACATATCCATGAGTGCGTGTAGCTGGCCACATGAGTGCGTAAAGAATTTTATAAATATAATTTTAAGTCAAGTTATTTAGTAAACAATCGTAATGATTAATAAAATCAAATAGCTAGACATATTGATAAAAATAATTTAAATTATATAAACCAAAAAGTAGCCATTCATAGACTTAGCAGAAAAGTAATTAACAGTTGACAATTTGGCTTGTCACAACATAAAAATTTGAGTTAATATTTTATTTCAGCTATTTTTAAGTTAATAAATCGTATTTAGATCGATTTGCTGAGTGTAGACATATAAACAAATAAAAATAAGTAAAGCATGAATAGTGTAAACATAGAAACAAATAAAAAGGATGTTAAATAGGTATTAGGAATAATTAATTAAAGTGTAAGTATAGCATGAACACTATAATGTACATCATATATTTTTTTTAGTTTTATCATTCTCTTATTTTAGAAATTACGGGAGGGGGGGACACACATTTGACCAATTTGGAAGTGTCTCTCGCGCAAACTATTCAGTTTAGAAAAAAATGAAATTAGTAACTTCAATACTATTTTTGAAGACCTATTCATAGATACCCCACACGTATGGGTTTGATGAAAAAAAACTTTTTGAGTTTCAGTTCTATGTATGGGGAACCCCAAAATTAATTGTTTCTGTTCTATTTTTGTATGAAAATCTTAATGCGGTTTACAAAATACATCTACTTACCAAGTTTCAACAGCATAGCTCTTATAGTTTCAGAGAAAAGTGGCTGTGACATACGGACGGACAGACAGACAGACATGACGAATCTATAAGGGTTCGGTTTTTTGCCATTTGGCAACGGAACCCTAAAAAGGCTTCTTGCACTCATATTGTGAAAAATCTGAGCGAGTCGCCAAAAAAAAAGCGATGCAGCGCTGAAGAAGACGCAATATCCCCAGAACTCAAAGTAGCTAGTCTGCTAAGACTATAAGGAAAGACCAATTCGTTTGATAATACCCGTGAATGATGGTAATTAAGTTGTTTGAGAATTATTACGGGGTGAATTTTAAATGGAAAGACTTATAGATGTAGAGTTCAGGTGTTTTTCGGCTATTTGGTTGTATAGCTGACTAATTTTCTTTAGGTTAAGGCTCGTTGCGGTCAGTTCATGAAAACAAAGTTTAGTGATATTTATGGCTCTCAAAAGATGAAATCTCAGATTTTTGTAAAAATATGACTTGTCTAATGCCCATTTTCTCTTTGCGACACTGACATTGATGCCTAAATATATGCGTGCTATTGGATTTTGCATTTTTCGGCGCATAGCCGAGCGCTGAAAGTACAAAAACGAGCTTTCATTATGACAGTCATTTAGGTGTCAACTAGTGTTACTGAAAATAAGTATAGGAATAGGTCACTGGCTTTCTTGTAACTTGAAACTAATATTTTTATTCAAATAAATTAGTTTTCTTGCAAGTCAGCATTACATTTTAATAACATTTAAGTTTAACAACTTAACAAACTGTGAAGTCAAAGCCGAGTGTAAGTAACATGAATTGTGAAATTAAGTCTTCTAGTAAATGCAACAGAAAAGTGAGTAGAAAAAGTCAAGCAAATTATCAAGTAAAACATCTAAGTTGACATCTGCCTAGCCCTATCGCAACTATGTTTAGATCGTTTTCCAGTCTAACCAGATGAAAATTGAATACCATTATTTAAAATTAAGCATCTGCCTGTCTTCGTTTGACCTCCACGACCTATTTACTGGCTATTACGAGGATACCCCCTTGGTAAAACTGGTTGTCAGACTTCGGGGTTCTGACGTCCCATAACAACTATCAAAATATCTAGAAAGTTTAGCCGAAACCAACCGCTTACCGTGTTACCGTTTGAGGCACAGAGGGGTCTATAAAGAACGGTCACCGATCCACAGATTGAGCTTCGATCGACATTATCTTACCGAAACTGACTTCTTCCTTACTGAAAATATCTTTTATTATCTTAGTAAATCAAACAATATAATGTTTACGGCTTACGCGTTAACGTCATCACTCATAATAACCGCACCACTCTAGCGCATAAACTGCCCGTCAACGCCTTGAAAATTACCACCAGCATTCCGGTAACGGCCGTCAACAAGACGATCGCTTGCTGTTGGCACGCCACCGGTGAGGTGACAACTTGTTGTTCACGAGCCGCATAGAAGTTGGTAGCTCACTCTCAACTCACTAACACCTACACTGAGAAAACTGACAATCATAAAAGAGGTGAATTCAGCTTAAAGTATGATGAATTCACTCAAAGGACGGAGCATAGTGATTCACCAAAAAGAACGATGATAATACTGATGTTGATGATAACAGTATTTAAGATGATGTGTCACCATGGATTTAGTTTTAGTTACCTACTATTTTTCGATGCCTTCCTCATATATCCAGTTATATCCTATTAGTTTTCCTACAATTTTTCGGTGACTTCCTCACATATTCAGTTATGTCATACAATTTTTCCAACTATTTTTCGGTGCCTTCCTTATATATCCAGTTATATCCTATTATTTTTCCTACTATTTTTCGGTGACTTCCTCACATATTCAGTTATATCATACAATTTTTCCTACTATTTTTCGGTGCCTTCCTCATATATCCAGTTATATCCCATTATTTTTCCTACTATTTTTCGGTGACTTCCTCACATATTCAGTTATGTCATACAATTTTTCCTACTATTTTTCGGTGCCTTCCTCATATATCCAGTTATATCCTATTATTTTTCCTACTATTTTTCGGTAACCTCCTCGTATTTTAGGTTAGGTCCTCTTACTTTTCCTACTATTTCCTCATATCTCTGGTTATAGCCTATTATCTTACGGAGGTCGCCCTCAATAGGAGGATTGTGTTTTTTAATAAACCAATTAATATCTCTATAATACACCAGTGATTAGTTGTAGTTCTACTCATTCTCCATCAGTAGGACTACAACTAAATACTGGTGGATTACACAGAAATTGTTTGGATTATTAGAAATCACAATCCTCCTATAATTGAGGGCGCCACTGGACTTACATGATCCCCTTATTTTTAAGTATCCAATATTGGTTCTTTCCTTTTAAATATTATTAGGTGTGAGCTCAACATTAAAAAAAACTGAAGAATCCTAAACTTGAACCTTAAAAAAATGGAGAGTAAGTAAAAAAAATAGAAAAAAGTACCTTGGCAAGAATGGTAAGAAGGTGAAAAGGGATGTATGTATAAATTAAACAGAAAATTGAATGGTATTTTTATTTCCATAGTATGAATGAATAATTATTATATACTCTAAACATTTATATTCAGTATAAAAGAAGACTGTTTTGTTTAGAAACATCCTCGCCTTAATGATTACAGTATCTATTTGTCGGTCATTATAAAGAATCATTATATACATTATGTTCAATAATTCTAGTTTTTACAAATTAAAATAAAGGTTGAGACGAGTAGAAATTTAATTTACAAAAAATAACAAACTTTACATTAATGTACCTATAACTAAAACATTTTTGCCCTTAAGGTGATTGCTTCAGGGTAGCCGTTTTTTGCAATTTGCAGGCCAGTGCTAGGTTGTATGTTAATTAAATGTTGCACGCGGGTGTCAGTACATAAGTTGTACTACATACGTCTTACACCCGCGTCTAACATTTCAATCAAAACCTAGCACTGGCCTGCAAATTGCAAAAAACGTAAGAAAATTTGAATTTCGCGGGCTACCCTGACGCTTTCACCTTAAAGCTGCATACAATAAATTGGTTATATTATTATAGTAAATATCTATTTTCAAGTAAAGTGCTACTATAAACACTCCGATGAGACTAATCTATCCCTCATACAAATACTTTACTTTAAAATCTATTACTAAAGGTGAACGCACACTTTTCAGAGCCGAAGGAGGCGAAAGAATCGAATTTTAGAATTACTTGTATGAAATCCTATGGAACCTCGCACACTTACCGAATCGGACGAATAAGGTCGTACAATTCGGTGCGGATAAGTGTGCGAAGTTACATTGGACTTCATTTAAGTAATTCTAAAATTTGATTCCTTCGCCTCCTTCGGCTCTGATAAGTGTGCGTTCACCTTAAACCAGCTATTGGTGCTGGCTCATACCATTACTTTATGCGGACACCGTTATCGGGCCGTCTTTATAGGATATCCTAAAGGGATATCCGATAAATACCGTAACTAAGGGTAGATTACTAGTTGAGCGCACTCTGCTATAAAAAAATAACTGCCCTTGAACTCTGCAGTGCCTCAAACTAGCAACGCCGCGTACGGTATAAGTACATAATTAATAATTATGTAAACGTTTCCAAAAAAAATTGATATTACTGGATTCAAAATAAAAACACCTTAAAAATGAGCAAACGAGTTAACTCGTTTGCGCATTTTCAAGGTATTATAGCAGCGACCGTAAGCCGTTAGAATACCTACAGAATTTTGAAATTTTTACTCTAGGTACCATCTACTTGTAATATATGACGTGTTACCTCGCATTAGAGTGAGCGTGTTAGGACACGGAGAAACGGCATTTTGGCAAGGAAAGCACAGATAATCATTACCACGTTTAACTTCATAAGAATTGTAATGAGAATTAAATTCAATAGTTTCAAACATACAGCAACGGAAAAAAACCTCTTCAGTATCTGTCACCAAAATTGCATCAATTTGGCCAAAAGTGGGTAAGAATTGTTCATCATCTATATCTACAGTAACAATAGAGTTCCGCTGCCATATAACACCAGCTATTGTAGCGGAAGTAACCGAATATTTGAGGACAACGCCAGTGCCGAGAGAAAACTTGACAGTGTCTCCTGAATTTAATGCAGATTTTTTTCCTAGTATTTTTGTTGTAGGTATTGTATTTTTCACAAACAAGTCATTGAGCATAAGTTGACATTTTATTGCTAGAGTCTTGCAAACATTGACTCGATTAAAAGATGATCTAGCCACTAACTTAGATACCCTGTGCTTGGCTTCAAAACGCATAGCCCACATGTTACGTACGGGGCCGAACTTCATTAGCATGGTAGGATAATGAGTCAGAAAATGAAACTTTGGCTGCAGGGGTGATTTTGTTAGCTCCGTGTACAATTGATTAAATTCTGCTATTATAACCCGGAGTTGAATATTGGTGTCACTGAAGACCCTATGACTTAATAACCTGTCGGTGATTTGCCGCAACATAATGTATAATTTCCATACTTTATTTTCTAAAGGAATGTAAAACCCGGCTATTAGGCTGAAGTATCTAATAAGGGTAAGCATTTCTGATGCTGAAGTTTTCAATTTTACTTTCGAACCTTGGACAACTAAACAATTACTTGGTTTTGAATTCCTATCTGGTCCATAATCAAATGAAATTATTCTTTGTTGCAATACTGAGATCTTTAAAAGACCTTCGGCAAGGAAGTGGTTTATGACAAAGGTCATTACATAACGAGCTACACCTTCTAATATATCATGCATTGGGTCTACTGCTACATTTTGAAATAAATCGCATCCTGTCACCTTAAGCCAACAGCATGATTCTTTAATGCCCGTGTTAGGTGTATCGTTTTCTTGCAATTGAGCGTGGTATGAAGTCATATTTCTAAGCAAGTTACTGTTTTCATATAGAGCAGTTTGCAAACCTTTCTTGTCAATGTTACAGATTCTGCAACACTTGTTAGCTGAAAAACTTTCAGTAAACCCGAGAATTGAATTCAGGCCTAAATTATCGCCAGTTATAGCAACAACCTTCAATTTTACGGTTCCTTTAAAAAACTTATTTTCTATAAAAATTCCTTTGTTTTGCAAGTAATTCAATTCCTCAATAACAGGGTCAAAAATAGCTTTGTTTCCATATTTAGTTTTGTCAGCAGAATGGCAAATAGCTAACAGCAAAATGTTATTCAACAATGAAAATAAATGTGGTGGGAGTGCTGGCAAGGAAACGTATACACCACCAAGCTTATGCACCCCAGCGTGGCTCCCCAAAGGATTTCCAATTTCAAAATCATCATAGTATACTACTAAAGGAAGAATAATGTCCGACGCCTGCGGTGTACACATTGCCAGCCATACAGATCCCTGCATTACATTTTCTAGACACATTGGCCTCATCGGATTTTCTTCACGGATTATTAAATTACCCCTTAGGTGGTTCAAATAATCCGTTACATCTTTCCAAATAGTGTCAATGGAAAAAAAATTCTTCAAAACCTGGCGAAGTTGAATTACTTGCATTGTACGTGGCTTGGTGTGTAATGTTAAAGTGTTACTCCTTTGTGAAATGTCAGGACAATAACCAACGATTACTTCATGTGGTGGTATAAAAGAACCTAATAAATTCAATTCTCGGAATCTCAAATATTCTGAACGAAACGGAAAAAAGATGCCCTTCAAAGCTGTGTTGAACTTATGAAGTCGTTTATTAATTTCGCTTCCAGACATGCTTTCCTCATCAGCTAGCACAGGGCCGAATACGGACATTAAAGACGGTGCGATATTGTCAAGAAGGGTTTGCAAATGACTAACCATAGCTTGTACAGACGATCGAGATACAGAGGGATTTACATAGAGCGTTGAAATAAATTTCAAAACTTCTTTATGAATAATACTATCAGCATTATCAAGGACTTCCGGTTCACTATCAGCTTCAATGTATATGTGCTCAGTTGATACTTTGGTAGTCTCTGTTTCACACATAGGAACTACGCAAGCCTCGTTTGAGGTGGATGGCAAATAACGAGTGTTTACTTTATTCAAATGTTTTAAGTTAACATGTTTTCTAAATTGTCTAACGTCCGTGAAATACCGGTAGCATGCGTCTTCACCACATTTATAAACTCCAGTAATATCAATTTTTTCACATTCTTTCCTTATGTGGGTAATAAGTGAAGAAAACGTGGGAAAAGTCCTTTTACAACTGTGACACTTCATCTTAATTTAAATTGTGACTCCGAGAGTAACTAATATCTCCTTCACAGATTGTGACATACGATCGTACGATGTTTTGACTTTGTAAAAACCAATTTGGATAATAAGCCAAATGTTATAGCTTTCAGTAGGATATTTAGCCGCAGTAGCATGAAATATTTTAAAAGTCACATCAACAGCCTCAGTTAGTGTTGTGAACTTGTAAAACGTATTGTCACATACTGTGAAGGAGACACCTGACTGGCGGCACCAAATTATAAATGGTTGGAGGCTAATACCTAGGTTTTGAAGCTTTTGGCGACGCTCCTCAATTACCACTTGCACGTCTGCGTCATCATCCACGATGGTCACAAATCCATCCAATATCTCCGCTCGTGAAGCTTGCCAGTCTTTTCTAGATCGACGGGCAGGAGGAATATTAAAGAGACAGCCGAGTAGCAATATCGCTGCTATTAATTTTGTCTCCGGTTGTTCATCTGGAAAGAAAATAATAATAGTATATTTGACACAACACATCATCATTAACTGAGCAAATAGGGAAAAGTATCAGAACAAAATAAAATCTATCTATATAAGTAAAAATGAATTGCCGAAATGTGTGTCCGCCCGCCCGTTACTTCTGAACGACTGCACCATGTTAGATAATTTTTAAATTCTTTTTTGTCTATATATTTTATAACGGGTTCGCCGACCCAGGGAGGTCGAGCACCTAGAACTATATAACAGAATCATTTCCTTACCGTCACAAATTGCCAATGTATCAGCTATTTTTCGACGAAGAAACGAGTCCTTTGTGGTGTTAAGCTTCTGCTGAGCAGCTTTTAGTATGTTTTCCGATGAAGCATCCAAGGCGTCGAGGCCCCCGGATTTATCAGGGAACAGTGCTTCGTAGTCATGAGTCAGGAGTCGCCATCCATCACTTGACTTCAGGATAGGATACTTATTGAAGTACTCCTGTAATGTCCCTTCCTCGTAGTACAAGTACCGGAGGCGAGCTCGCACCGTCTCCCGCCACAGGGCACTGACCTCCTGCCACGGACCAGCTGAAGGACTTGACAGCTGCTCTAATGCTGACGCTACGTCCTCCACTTCACCTGCACACAAAAATTAAAACGATTAATAATTAGTACAATGACAATAACGGTTCTTAGATTCAGATATTTTGTAATTTGTAACGAAAATTTATACTAATTCAGATATTTTTCTCAATAATTTTGTTCTTGATAATTTAATTCAATCTGAAAACATAAAATTTCTTGAAAAGGAGTTACCTTCTTTAAGTCCGGTCAGGTCGATTCCAGCGAGTGGAGGGGTGTCTAGCCTAGGACTGGACTTGGAGCGAGAACGTGACTTGGGCTTTTCAATAAGGCCCAACGAAACTAAATGCTGCCGTCGAGCCCTTCTGGCGGTGACTAACCAGCCAGAGATATTGCGCTTAGCCTGGTAAGCATCAGCCGGCAGGTACGGCGCGTAGTATAGGGGTGGTGACTCCTCTTTAAATAATCTGCCAATGTCGTAGGATAGAGCAAGCAGCTGCGAATCTGTCAGAAGTACCGGGTTTTCGGCCGTAATGAGCTTCTCCATAAGCAGCTTGCATAAACGCCCACGCACGTTTGAGGGTAAGGTGCCCGTTTTCTGCCCAATTGCTATTATTTGTTTTCCCTCGACTGATGAATTCAGTATGGTATTCACCTGAAACACAAATAGTATAAGTATGGCATTACAAACTAAATATGCAAGGTAAAAGTTAAAAAAAAAATGTCACTAAAATGTTGAAAATACAGGTTCAATACCTACCTTCCATTCAGTATAATGATCAGTTGGAGTCGGTGCCAGTCTAGGCATCATGCATTTAGTTGTTAGTTATAGCTGTCACCAACTCCAAATATATTACTGATCTTTGTGACATATAGTATAGCTCCTAAACGGCCGTCCGTACACACATACAGGACAGGACAGGTACAGACGTTAAACTTATCTGTTTACGCCGGGGGTTAACAATATTGAATGTCAATTTAAATTCCTTATCAAAAGTACAGGATAATAGGCAATAACTTACTAAATTGCTCCCGGTGGACTCTTGTCTAACTGCTTCACCCACTGACGACGACGAGTCCAGTGGTATCACCAGTATGTCACCATCCTAAAATAATATTTACTTTGAGACAATGTTATAATAGTACATGTAACAAAAAGGTGTGATAATATGAGTATGTACGGTCAATTAACCTCAATAATCGTTGAAATAATCACTAAATGTGTCCGAGTGCGACCGTTAACTAACAGGCTATAGCTAGCCCTAGCCGGAGATAACTCAAGGGAAGTGTTATATTTTTTTACTAGTAATCGGTTCAGCATTGCAGGTGTGAACGGTCCTGCCCTCGTCCCTTGATCCGGCCCTGATAAAAACTAATCGATCAAGATCAGGACTGATCCTGGTCTCAAAGAATGTCTATACCAAATTTTGCATCGGTTCAGTGTCTTAGGTATGAAAATGTGAAAAGGTCCTGCCCCAGCCGACAGATAGACAGACAAACTTACTTTCGCATTTATAATATTAGTATGGATGTAATTACAAATTAATACATATTGCTCTTGAACCAAAAAACAGTAAGTACGAGTACTTTTCTACAATTTTGCAGAACTTACCAAATTTTCCTGGTTAAGTCCTGCTTCGCAGTCTTGGTTGAGGATTGAGCTTTGCAGTCCTTCACACGGTGGCAGAGGCTCTAAGTTACAAGGTAGACTAGTTAACAAGTCATTCCTCAGGACCTCTTCAAAGAGTGATGAATTGTAGGAGTTATCCTGAAATTTAACAAGAAATTTAAAAAGGTAATAATAATGTACTTAGTTGGTAAACTAACAAGACTGATGAAAAGTTATGATTTTATTCCACTTTTTAAATAAATACTGCACCGGTTAAATTGTTAGGTATCTTAAGAAGACTTTAAAATAATAAAAGTTAATAAGTAGGTACCTACCTACCTACATGCAAGTAGGAGAATGTGCATTTAAGCGACGCAGGGCATGTGTAAGCAAAAAGTTTAAAACAAAATTTACTTTTTTGAAATACAATTTAACATGAAAACAAACCATATCTTTTGGTTGGTCGCTTTTTAACATGGCCAGAGCTGCTTCAAACCGGAGTCTGTCCCCTATTTGAGGGAACATACTATGTATGTCTTGTTTACTAAGCATCTGCATTGTTGCGATATCAATTCTTTCAGCTGAAAAAAAAGGTAAATTTAACAGCGCCCTGATTGCAGCTGTGAAATGCACTACGTCGCATCGACTTTATAAAATGTAGGTTGGTAGAGCTCGTCTAAGCTGAAATGACGCGCCCCACTACTTAAATTTGGATACGTACACTACGGTAAATGCGGTAGTGGGGCGCGTCATTTTAGTTTAGACGCACTCTACCTATTTGTTTTTTTTTGGGTTGCAGTTGCACATCGAATCTAGTGTATAATATAAATATGAACGTATATCTAGGTAGGTGGGTAGGTACCATACGACAAGACTATTCTTGGTTGGAGTGTACAGCGGCCAAAAAAGTGTTATTTTCGCAAATCGTTTATTTTCTCGATTCTATAGTATGTAACACCTAGAAAGGCTAAAAGTGTCTGGGTGTTTTTTGTCTCCGACCAACCGTTTGTCGTAAAAACGATGTCGAAGGGATCCATAGGTAAGGTTATGTTAGAACTGTGACCTTGAAATTGGTCGCGAAATTTTTTTAAGTATATTTTCATAGTGCCTCTAAGACGACACTCTGACCCTATTCTTGCTAGAAATTAGAATGTGTGAATGTAATGTGTGAGCTCATGCTAGCAACTTACTAGGTAGGTTTGTCAACTTACTTTCAAAACGATCGATGTAGCGTTCCAAATTCCACTTCTTCAAAAGATCTCGCGTAGCCATATCCATTTTTGCACTGATCAAACACGTTCACTGGCACTAATGGAAGTGTTATTGCTATTAATTAAACGAGTCGTGAGTCGTGACTTGCCGGCTGTAGCGGTGAAATACAAATGGCCGACCGAAATGGCGCGGCGGCGGAATGAAGTGAGAGAGGGAGACCTCATTATATAATGCCGTCACCTTAAATTTGTAGGACATCATTCAAATGCTACTCATAAATGGGTCTCTGTAATAATAATTTAGTAGGATACACATAAAATAATATGACTATATTATTGAACTTTGATGCTTACTCTAAAAATATGAGATTATTTAATCGTATTATCATAGGATTCACATAAAATAATATGACTGTAATATTAAAAAATGATGCTTACTTTAAAAATATAAGTTTAAAGCATTATAATTTAATATAGTACATTAGGGGGAGGTCATCGTATTTTTAGAGATACTTCTTCATATTAAACTATGAAATCTATTTATATTACGGTGACTGTCATTGTGTTTTTTAATTAGAATCTTATTTATAATTATCATACTAATTTATGGGACAGTGGACCATTTTCTATTACATTGTGTTATTATTTGAAGAAGACAATGTTATTTCATAATTACAAATTTTTACGATGACAAGTATCATAATATTGCATTATTTACCCAAAAAATTCGATTCCATCTTAACACATTTCAGTTCTAGCGTAATATTTACTTATTATCAACAAATTATAAGACAACGCATCTATTTTAAACCAACGTCACGATATTTTAAGATTATGCCAAAATGACATTTTTCTCAGTGTAGTTTCCAGCTTACAGACCAGTTGATGAACAGAAGTGAGTGTAAGAATTTACGTAGACAGCCGTGCGAGTGGCAGAAGGACCACGCGCGGGCGCGAACGGTGTCGGCATGCATACCGCTTGCTTCGCGGCAGCTTCGCCGCAGAGCAGGTTCACTTGAAGCGCGCGGTCGGCACAATGCGTGTCAACGCCCGCAGTCTTCTGTATTGACGACGTAAATTTTAGTTTAATGCAATTACTGATTTAAAATTTTAACTTGAATTCCAAGTTATTTTATTGCTGTGTCGGAGTGGTGCTGTTACCTTTACAGTAATTGCAAACGTTTGACTAACAACCTGTTAGCCATACCCTGTACCATAATATTTAATTTTACGCAATCTAAAACCTTTACGAGCCGTCGTTCGTTAGTATTACGACCGGTAAAATGGAATACAAAAAGCGAAATGGACTATTATTTTGAGAGTATGGCGTCAATACTGAGTATTTTTAGTACCAACAAAAATGGAGACGAAATCCATTCAGTAATATTTTTTGGGAGGCATAAATTCGATGATTTATGTTACCAATAAACCATTTATGTAGTTGTTATACACATTTAAAATAGATTATTAACATTATTAAATAACAATATAATATACAAACTAACACTTAAATAAATATATTATGTACAATTAAATAAAAGGGAAAAAAAAAGAAGAAAAGAGCTCACTGGGCATCAAAGAATTCGTCCGCATCGCTGTCGGTGGGAAAAGTGCCCAGAAGGCTGGCAGCATTGCCACGTTGGATGGCAATGCTGATTCTTTGACCTAAAAATAGGCCAGCCCTCTGGTCACGTGAAGATTCGGCCAACCGCTTGGCGATATCCCGGAATACTCGATGGGCACTCGGACCCCACGGCCCTAGTGTTTCAACCCCAAACGGCTCAAACATATAGCTCCCAATAAGGTTGTTATATTTGCGCCGTTTGAGGTTTTCTGCACCTGCAGCAGCCGCCCCAGCACAGCCTGCCGTGCTAAGAAGATGGGATGGCGCAAGGGTGTCGACACAGGTTGCATCCCACACCAAAGGCCTACCCAACTTCCAAGGCATTATGGTCATTCCGTCTGGCCTCTTCCCATCGTCGCGTGCCAAGCCATTGGGTTCTAAGACTGCTGGCACCCCGGCGGTGACAAGAGCTCGACGGATGATGTCATTAATGCTGGCGTGCCGTGCCAGCCGGGTGCTCCTTGCGTGGCTCCGCATCGGTGTCAGTGCGGTGAAGCGGTTGACCGTCTCGGACACCATGGCCTTGCTTGCAGCAAGAGCGCTGGCCGGCTGGCACGGCACGCCAGCATTAATGATTTATGTTTGGATAAATACTGTTAAAAATATGGCAATATAGATAAATACTTACACTAGGTAATCTAATATCGTCGACACGCATCATCATCTGCCTAGCCTTCTTTCCAATTATTGCCCACTCGTGGCACAATAACACATTTGTGTTGTGTCAAAAAGTAGATGAGATAAGGGTTCATTTCTATTGATTTCAGAACTCGTTGTGTCATTATTTTGCGTTTCTTCCTGTGATGTGATACCTACTCAGTCTTGTAATTATTATTGCAAAAATTTTGGAGCTTCAAAATGCTTGAGACCCAAGAAGAATAAGTTCGGTCATAAGCAGGCATTTCTTTACTCAAAGTTACAAATAATAATTAACCATCCATCTTTTGAATGTCTTCATGGTTCCGCCATGGAACCATTAAAGCCTTCCGCAGAAAAGCGAGACGCAATTTTGGTAGAACAATTTCCACGAAGTAATCTAAGAATTGGTTCTAATAGAGTCGCGTTGTGGCAGAAGTTTTGACGCATCACAATGCTTAAAATTCGTATGCGAACAAGTCGTAGGTATTTACCTTCTTTACTTAACGTAACAAATAATAACTACCATTTCAAGTTACATGACCCTTATTATTACACAAAAAATACCACTTATGGGCAGCTGGTATGAAATAAAAATGAAATATTCATAACTGTGCGAAGATTAATGACATCTAATATGAACCTAAATGCGGTTACCTAAATTCAAGGTATTCAAAAGAATAGTGATCTAGACTAATGTCTGTATTGAAGTAAAATTGCTGTTTTCACGTTTTCAGGCAATAATGATAATCTCTTTGGTGCCTGGTGCCGTGCCTATAAAATACCTTTTGTGAATGTATCACGATGTAAAATTCGTACTGGATATGATTTTGGTTATAAATGTTTCAATATATATATTTTTTTTTTAATTCAAGTGCTCCAAAATATGATTGTGAATTCGAACATTCTCTAAATTCAAATTTCAAGTCGAAAATAGGGAGTAAGACAAAGACAATCTTTATTGGATATAGGAAAATTTATTAGAACTTATAAATGTTTGAGCCACTAAACTTGGGGTTGAAACTCAGTACTTAGCTTCCATTTACTTTTTCGAGACATTACTAAGTGGTTGGCTGACTCTTCACACGACCCGAAGACTGACATATTTATGGGCTTAAGAATCAATATTGCCATACAACTCGACAATGCTATTAGCCTTTCCTGTTTACAAGAAAGCAGAAGACTTTTTGATGCCATATGAGTATTTTCTCCTTAAATGCAAATAATGTTACTATTTTGAAACGACGTATAAACTTTATAGTCCAATTGAAACAAACCATTTTGAAAATAAAATCTGTAATGTAAATTTACTGCATTTACGTGAACTACCAAGTAATAAGACTCACTGGTATCACTGGAACCCATTTTATTATTTCATTTCCATCATTCGTATAAAAGAGGTATTAATAAATATGCAGATGAAACTTTTATTTTACAGAGAACAGCGATATTATTTAAAAATAATTGCTTCAACCCTCTGACTCTAACATATACACGGTGTATGAATATTTGACTAGAAATCTATGAATTTTTCTCAGAAAAATATAATATTTTATTGAGCGCACTCTTATTCGAAGCACCTAAATCAATCTTATTGACACATCCAGCTAACAATTTTCACCTGAACTTTCTCGGGCGGTGTTCTATGAAAAATATATTAACAATAGGCGCTGCCCCGTTCTGTACTTTGATTTATAGCCGTAATACAGAACGTTATTTATTATAAGCTTCGGAAAGATTTAAATCGTTAGACTCGGCCCAAAAAAACGGTCACGTTTCTCTTTCTAAAAGAGTTTCTTTTAAAAGAGTAACGGTGGAGTTTCTTGCCCTTTTTTATTTTTTTTTTTCAGGATGGGAAATCATCAAATGACTTCTCCCGCTCTGGGCGGAGCGGGAGAGCGTGTCAGACTGTGCCAGGGTCACGGTATCTCTTTCGAACAATCACGCGACTCCGGCAGGCATCGGTCCTAGTAGACCCCTACACTGCTGCTGACATCTCTTTGAGGCGCGCGTGGAACACTGCGCGCCGTCGACCCGAGCTTGGTCCTTACCAGGCGGCGAGCTACCCATTGCTCGCCACCCGCAAGCTCGCGCCTACGGTGGCCGGGAGTCCGCAATCGACTCCCGACGCCCGGGGCGTCTCCTCCTGCGGCGGCTAGGGACGTGAGGACGCAGAGACTGCCACTCCCTCACGCGCCCCGCCTCCTCCTTCGCGAGCATTACTGCTTCGCAGAAGGAGGTGACGGCTTCCCATTCCCTCTCGCTCCGTACCATGGCTCGCACCAGGGCCGGACGCGAGAGGTCGCCGCTGCCGATCGCCTCCACGAGGACACGGCGGTGCTCCGCCCAGGCAGGGCACACCTCCACCGTATGCTCCACCGTGTCCTCCAGACGATCCTCGCAATGGAAACACCCGGACGTATCCTCCCGCTTTATCCTGAATAGGAACCCACCGAAGCACCCATGCCCGGTGAGAAACTGCGTCAGGCGGAAGGTGAGGACGCCGTGACGCCTCTCTATCCACTCCTCAAAGAGGGGACTTACCGCCGCAATTGTGGCGTGCCCAGCACTGGGTTGCGACAATCGTACCCGCCATGTCGCCATGAGAGTTTCTTGCCCTTCCTTTTCATAGGCATAAACTAAAAAACTGAAGCTCTGGTGCACCTAGCTTCTGACATTGCATAATTGCCCAAGTAGGTTAATTTGAGAATAAATATTTTGATTTGTTTTTGTTGAAAGCGATAGTTGAATAGTATTGTCTCGCTCACTCATACTAAATATCATATTTATTGTTCCGTACGGAATGTGTGAGGTCGCTCCTCTCAGTATGGATAGCTTTGCGTACAATTTAAGTATGGAGATGCGGGCATGTCTAACGATTTAAATCTTTGAAGTTTTCTATAAAATTGAACCGGATATTATTCTAGATTTTTGTTGGCAGTAATATGAAATATTCACAGCACGTCAGGAAATAAAAGGCATTGTCGTTGGGCGTTTTCAAAAAGGAGGCATATTCTTTTGTACTGATATTAAAATGTGCCGAATTCTTTGATGAATGACAATAAAATAGGACATGGTAATGATTTTATGATGGAAATATGAAAATTTTATTAGACCCTAGCTCTTGCCAGTGGCTTCGCCCGCGGAAACGTACTACCGAGGTAAAAACCTATGTGTTAATCCAGGTTCTATCTGTATGTCAAATTTCATCTAAATCTGATCAGTCTTTTTTGTGTGAAAGAGTTACAAACATCCATACTCACAAACTTTCATATTCATAATATTAGTGGGAAGCAAGGTGAAATATACTTGAAGTAAGGTGCCATTAAGGATCAAAAGAAGTAGTGTGCACATTGTACAATACAGGATAAGTTTTTAACCAGTGCGCAAATTTTAACAAATTAAACTTAAACGAGTTATAATGACCATGTAATTTTATTTTGATATATCTTAGTACAAAAAAATTAAGTCATCGTTAACGGCAGATGTTTATTTTGAAACTGGTTTTTATGGTAACTTGCGCGTGGCACCGGCGCGGTAGCGAAGGTAAACGACCGAGCGTAGCTACTAGTACCTACCAGCTGTTCGATCGGTCAAAATTCTAAGAAGTTCGAAGTACCTGCACCGGTTTGGCGGTGAAGGTGAACGACCGAGCGTAGCTACTAGTACCTACCAGCTGTTCGTTTGGTCAAAATTCTAAGAAGTTCGAAGTACCTACGCCAGCGCGCGGTGTCTGATCTATTACTATTTCGATACGTACGAAATATGTAGGGTGTCCACAGTTTACTGATTTATGGTTGAATAAAATTTAAAAAAAGTGTTGAAATAATAATTGAAATGTGTTAAATTACTGATACTGAACCACCAAAAAAATTTTCACACAGGTTAAAAAAAAATCCTGTGTGATGTGCTATACAGTACACATATTAATTCAATCTAAGCAGATATTTACTTGCTAAAAGTATGAACAATATTTACGGTTATTTTAATGAAGAGTATAGGTACAAACTATTACATAATTATCTAATTGTAAGACGTTTTCCGCAGAACCAAGGTAACTGACATAGCCCGAAGAATTGCTAAACTTATGTGGCTGTAGGTAGCGTATATTATTTGCAATACAAAAGGTCAATGGGACCGAAAGGTTTTGAACTGTCGACCGCGTACCGGAAGACGTAGAGTTGGAAGGCTTATCACAAGATGGACCAATGAACTTGTGAAGGTCACAGAAATCCACTTGATGCTGGAAGTACAAAGCTGGTCGAACTGATAGTGCTTGCCTAAACTTCTTCGTCTTTCGGCTAAACTTATGAAGACATTTAAGTTTAATAGACACTCATATTATATAGTTCTATTTTGAGTAACACAAAGAACTCTCCCAAACTAAATAGACTACTCAAAACTTTTCACAAAAACTACCCTCCTTTTCAAAACCCACAAAGTAAGTTTTCTATCCAAACCTTTTTCGTGATAAGTAAGACACGCTACAATGACGTCACTTCTTCCGCTAGTTCCGAAAGTTATAAATTATAAGCACGTAGTATGTTCGAAAGTTTTCCAAAGAAGATTGCGGCAAGTTTGGATTGAGAGAGAACCAAGGCCATTGCGAAGTTTGCGAGATTTGATTATCAGATCATCACCATTTGTTGTGTGTGTAATCTTGTTTCTGTTCTAGGAATTAGGGACTTATTCTTCGAAAAAAATGGTTGATTATATAATTCATTAACGAGTTTTCCTGTTCCTGATAATTTATTGAATTAGTTGCCAAGTTATCGACAATACTTCCAGAGATGAAAAGTTGAGTTTCTGTTGAGAGATGTCAGTTCTCAACTTATATATGTGCATCATTGTATATGTAACAAAATGCATCATTGTATATGTAAGCAGGCACGCCCTGGAAATGGCTGTAAGTTTTTATTTAGGTTTTACGTTTTAGTTTTTTATGATTTATTTCAGCTTGAGTTTAGTTTTCAATGTTTTGTTGGCATATCGGCGTGTGCTTGCTGACATTTGGCAAATAATTTAAGATTTTTTTTCGTAATATTAATAACTTACATATTGTTGTATAGAATCAAGTTCGTCGAACTTAACAGTCAGCTGTGCTGCTGGGGAGTTTGTTGCGCGACTTTTTCTTCCCAGCTAAAGCACGAGGAAGTGGTGAAAGGCGGGTGTTTTGGGGGACTGTCTTATGTAACTTTGACGTTCTAAAAGTGCTTACTCTAAGTCTAGTTATAATAAATGACTTTTGATTTGGAGTTCATGGAATTATTGGTATCGGGGGGGGTTTAGCATCGGGGTTTGAACTGGAACAGTAAAAGAGTCACAAACCTTATTTGTAAGAATTTTTTAAAGTGTACACGAAAAAATCATAATGGTAATTACTTTTAAATTGTAATCTCAACTATATGGTCAGGCCAGACCATCCGGCTCATAAAAAATTAGGTCTGCGTAAAATATTTTTCAAATCATCCTTTGACCGTAAAGGATATCTTTTGACTATATCTCAATGCCATTTCACCTACAGATCCAAACTCGACCTTTGGCATGAGAATTCTCTCTTGTGCCAAATCATAGCCTGGTAACATGGCTATAAATTAGACCTACACACATGAGTACATGTACAATTTACTGCTGGTCTATTAACAAACATGTTTGGTTCAGTGATTCTGTGAGTTCAAGAAAGCGGAGCAAGGGAATGGAATCGATTTTGAAATTTGACTTTAATGTTTATGTGACTAGTTTCTAAGGTAGCTGGATCTTTACCAGAACAAGAAAGTGCACTTAAAAAGGATTCGTTTTGAAAAGTACACGGTACAAAAAGACATAAGGTCGTTATGTTTTCAAATTTGCTTTGATGATTATTGAGCATATGGAATATGTGACCACAATACCTTATCTACCTTAAGCTCTTGTTTTAAGACTAATTATTCTCTGCAGTTTTAATACAAATGAAAACTTCTGTCTAATTTATTTTCTTTAAAATTGTACTAGGTTTACCAAAATCCTTGAACAAAGTTAGGTCTTAATTAATTAAGCCTTTTGTCAATGTACATAATGAAAATGAAGTTGTATTTGGATTCAACGTAACCCGAAACGAGGAATAATTGGCTTTTTCCACAAAACAATTGTAAACTGATATAAACAAACAACTAACAAGCAATTTCATTATCAAAGTTTTATATTCAGAGCTAAAATTATTCTGAATAAAATGATTTATAGTTAAAATACAAAATAAAATAAAAACTTACAGACATTATCAATATCAGAGGCATTACAGGTACGTAACCAATTCAGAGTTCAAATGAAATTCTATCTTGTGACAGTATCCAGAAAGCTATAGGTCCAGTTGCCGTGACATTTTGCTGGACTGGGCCTTAATGGCACAGTTGTGACGTACACTAAAATGATCATTTTCTACATCGCACATCGACAACCAAGGACCAAAAACCGTTATTTTTTTTAATTTTACCAGTGGCTTCTATAGTTTTGTTCTTTGGCTAGGTTTGAAAGTTCCAACAATTGACTAACCGAGCGAATCTAGTTTATTAAAATCAATAACCTTACACAGACAAACTATGACTACAATCAACTCAATCTACTATCGCAGTCCACTACTAGAAATAGGCCTCATTGTACGAATTTCATAAGCATAAGCAGCCTATACTGTTTCCACTGCTAGGAGAGAGGAGAAAAGGCCTGTGTGGCCTCCTCTCTTCGAAAGGGAGTGGGCTATAATCTACCACGCGGGCACAGTGCGAGTTTGTAAATGTCACATTTGTTTGGTTCTAAACCATGCCAGTATTCTCAAAATATGTTCCTTCACCGTTTTAAAGCAGTGATGATAAAATTAGTTACATAAAGTATAGCGCATGCTTGGGTTCGAACCTGGAACTTACAACTTGTAAGTTAGAGCTGTATCCACTGGGCCACCACTGCTCTCCTTTTTTATTCAATAAACTCAGCCTATAATCGTAGTCCACGTAGCTAGACATAGGCCTCACATTGTCAAATTACAACAGCCAAATTCATTACAAGCCCTAACATTTATCGTCCCAAAATCTAGTTCCAGATCAGCAAATTAACGTCCCATAAATGATGTCCCACATTTGACTCGAAGCCATCAGATACCAACAAATCGAATTTTGCACTCACATCGGAGTCCTACATAGCTCTGCCACTTACTGGGCCAATTAATAAACGGGCCAAATGCAAATTCAATATATCTCTTGGCTCGAGCCAATTCGAGCTTTCATGAATGATATTAGCCATTAGTAGTGGTTTATTAGTGTCTGGATGATTGATTTTAGTGAAGAATAGAATTTACATTTATACTTAAATGGGAATATAATTTGTTACCTTTTTTTTTCTGGATGGAAAATCATCAAATGACTTCTCCCGCTCTGGGTGGAGCGGGAGGGCGTGTCAGACTTTTACTGACTAAAACCCACCCGTGTTCCTTCAGTTGCCCATTTCGAACAATCACGCGACCCCGGCAGGCATCGGTCCTAGCAGACCCCTTCAGTGCTGCTGACATTTATTTGAGGCGCGCGTGGCACACTACGCGCCGTCGACCCGAGCCCCGACCCGATACCCATTGCTCACCGCCCGCAAGCTCGCGCCTACGGTGGCCGGGACTCCTCAATCAACTCCCGATGCCCGGGGGGTCTCCTCCTGCGGCGGCTAGGGACGTGAGGGCGCAGAGACTGCCACTCCCTCACGCATCCCGCCCCCTCCTTTGCGAGCATTACTGCTTTGCAGAAGGAGGGGACGGCTTCCCATGCCCTCTCACTCCGTACCATGGCTCGCACCAGGGCCGGACGCGAGAGGTTGCCGCCGCCGATCGCCTCCACGAGGACACGGCGGTGCTCCACCCAGGCAGGGCACACTTCCATCGTATGCTCCACCGTGTCCTCCATGGCTGGCACGCTCAAATGCAAGCAAGCATGCAGCATGCAAGCAAGCATGCTGCATGCAAACAAGCTCACAGCATGCAACATGCCGCATGCATGCTTTCTGTCACGGCTCCGCCTCGCCCCTCCACGCCTACGCAGGCTTAAATTACACTCTGGGGGTAGGGCAGACAAGACTACGTGGAGTCGGTTCTGCAGCAATTCGTTTCTGTCAATAACTTTTGTAGCACAACATATATTGAAATTTTGAGACATTTTTTTATTTTTTATTTAAGGTTAATTTAATGTAAGGTTAATAACAATTTTATAGATATGACAATATGCCTAACAAAATTATTCGAAATGAAATTCTGCCATCTTCATTGTATGCCAAGTGAAATTGTACCAAATAATTGTCGCTCTAAATAAATGTAATACTAAACGACATTATGCGGAATTTTAAGTCTGCCAAAGGTGCTTAATAAAATTCTGCCACCTTAAAAGTATGCCAGCGTAAAGTCGGACATATAAACATTCGGCCAAACAATGATTATGCTAAACACTTTTTATGCCTTACAAATATTCATTTAAAGAAGATTATGCCAAGTGTGTAATGCAAAATAAAATTCGGAGCATCAAGTTTCTGCCAGATAGAGAGAACCCATCACTTAATATAAAGGATTTTTCAATAGGGATGCTCGACCTTTGACAGCGTATAGCAACAATCCTGACTAAGCGATAACTGTTGTGTTTGGCGAGAATACATATTCAGACGTGACATTTTACCATGGAACGCTACACGTTTCAACAACGCGTAGAAATTCTTAAATTTTATCATCAAAATCACAGATTTTTTCGCCTAACGTTCTGAACCTTGCGTCCAATTTATGGCATTCATGGACGTCCTGCAGAGTCCACAATCCTTCGTTTAATCAATAATTATAATTAAGATAACCGGGTCGGTGATCGACGAAACAGTGCCTGAACGTCGAAGAAACGCATGACTTTTGGAGAATATTGTTGCCGTTCGGTACTGTTGCGTCCTGAAATAGTTTCTCTATGCGCACGCAACGCGTAACGGAATGACATCTGACTTGTCAAGTTTGATTTTGACGTTTGACACTCTCTCTTGAATTTCGGTGGGAAAAGGGGGAACGCGTCGCTGGTTGAATTTCGCGATCTTTTTGGAAAGTTATCCCTTACCCCGGTCGTTTTGTGGACAATCTGTCATGACCCAGTTGAGGTGAATGTAGCTAACCCCTAATTTGGCGTAATAACACGGGTTTGGACATATCTTGTTGAAATGGTTTGAAGGTCAAGTCAAAGTGACGCTATTGTGAATGAGTGATTTGAAGACCGCATGCTGTGATTGTCTCCAGCCTAATTGGAAGCGGATTGTTACCAGGAGAATACTCATAACGTCACGACACGATACACATACACTCACTTACATACATATCTCCAGGTTGGCACCAGAGCAGTGTCTTTCAACCACTAGGTAAGTGCTTTTGTTGTATTTGTAATTGTTCACTTGTATTGTCTGCTCCGCGTACGGCGGACAGTACGCTAGCCACTCTTGTCTCCAGAGCCCCCCATCAAAAACTTCCACTGCGCAATTGAATTGAGGTTTGGTCTGGCAGCGTACATTTTGGTATGCAGAGCGCGGTTATAAGACATAACCACCAAATTGGTAATTTACAGTAGGCTAATTACTTGGCAGTCTCTATAAGGGAAGTAGTAATTCGCTGTAAATGTTTGTTAATGGTAATTAATTGGTATTTGAAATAATTTGTTTAAATTTATTGAGACGGGTAACCTGATGTTGCCAAGGTCAGCCGGGCTAATGAAGTGGATTGGATTGGGCTGTGTTGCAGCCCCTTGTTGTAGCCCCTTTTTGTGTCTGATCTGTGTTGTATTGAATGTCAGGAAGACATTAAAATATTGAGTTTGTACCATTGATATGGTTGTTTGAGAAAATTAATATTTGAAATTGGCATTTTGAGTATTACCATTGTTTTGAATTGGAATAAAGGTTTATTATTGTTGTACCTTTGACACAGTGGTTTGTGAACTTAACATTTGGAATTGGATAGAATTTGAATATTTGAATTGAATATCATATTGACAGTTTTGAATGTTGACATTGGTTTGAATTAAAATAAAACTTTATTTTTGTTCATTAAATTAGAGCCAGTATTTGTTATTTCTTGAGGTGCTGATTAGTCAGTTTGGTAGTTTGATTGTTTGCTTGTAGTTATTTTGTATTGATTGTTTGAACTTTGTTATTTGATTATTTGGTTTATTTGAATTGTATTGTCTGTGCAATGGCACACAAAGCGGTGAGAGAGGCAATCAGTGGATTGACCACACAGCTACGGTGGTTCACTTCAGCTGCAGCGACTGCTGAGCGCCAGGATCTCGAAGGGATCACGCTTGCTCGGTTCGAGCAGTTGAACTTGAGACTCGGCAACGTTGATGCTCTGCTCACCCGCTACAACGAGTACATTTGTGATGTGGCTCTGGAAGTGATGGATCAGGCAGCACGTGACAAGGTCCTTGCTGACTACGACCAGATCTTGGACCTGGGGGATGTCATTGGTCAACGTGCTCGGGAAATATTGGGGAGCTGGACACCTGTCCAGGTCAAACCGGAGACCTCGGTTGTTTCAGGTCCCGGACTATTGAGTAGACTGCCTACTTTGGAACTGCCACACTTTAACGGTCGCTTGGACCAGTGGTTAAGTTTCCAAAACCTGTTTGAAAGTTTGGTTGATGCACGCTCGGACCTCAGACCCACCCAAAAGTTGGCCTATTTGTTGTCTGTCCTGGAAGGTGAGGCCCGAGCCTTGGAGCAGCATCTGTCTTTGACTGACTCAGCCTACCCTACCGCTGTGGAGCTACTCACCCGGCGGTACCAAAATAAACGTTGTTTGGCTGACGTTCATATTGAATTGATTTTGGGGTTACCGGTCATTACTGGATTGTCAGCATTGCGTACTGACCTGTTGAACCCGTTGGTGGCAGCGACCAACGCTTTAAAGCAATTGGACTTGCCGGTGGACCAATGGTCTTACTTTTTGGTACATGTTGTGCTGCAACGGCTTCCTGCCGATTTGAGGGCTCGTTTCGAGCAAAAGTATGGTGGGGATAGTGTCACACATCTCCCCCCATTTGATGACCTCGTCCAATTTTTGGAGGATGAGTGTCGGTTTGTGGACAACTCTGGCGTTGCCACTGAGTCATGCCAGCCGTCTTCCCGGCCACGAGACCAGGGACGGACTAGGGCTCGCGGGCCTGTTGATGGTCGCCCCGCCGCTCGTTTTGCTGGCACCCAGAGTCGTCCTGGTTGTGAGTTTTGTAGGGACACGGGGCATGGCATGGCAACTTGCGCGGCCTTTTTGAAGTTGCACGTGAGTGCCCGCCGCCGAATTGCCAATGCACGCCGCCTGTGCTTCTCTTGTTTGGGGGCTCACTTCCATCGGGACTGCCCCAACCCCCGCCCTTGTATAATTTGTGGGGGGTCCCATTTGGACATATTGTGCGCTAACGCGAACCACGCTGGCAGACCAGCCTCTGATGAAGGTTCGCGTACGGGGGGGTACCATGGAGTTGGTCACCGGGCTTCTGCCTCGCCGGTTCAGAACCGGGGAGAGGCCCGCAATTTTGAGCGCCGCACTCCACCCCCCGCGCAAGTTGATCGGGAGCCGCGCGACCGCCATTTGGTCTCCCCGCGTAAAGGCGATTACGCAGTTGTTGCTAGGCAGCGCTGGCCAGACCAGCACCGCCTTCCCTCCCCTCCATTGGCGGAACGTCCCCGGTTGGAGTCACGCCCCCCGCCATTCGGGCATCCGGTGGGATATGCCCTTCCAGCGATGGCGCGTGGCTCGGGACACCGCGCGGACGAGGAGTTTGAACTCCATCCTCGTCGGGAAAGACTTGGGTCTGGGTGTGGCGATCGGTCGCCGCCCAGGCATTGTTAGGACATTGGCGCCTGCCCCGCTAAGGTACCCCTCAGATCGACACAGTTTTGTTGCCAATGGCATCGGTCAGGTCTGGGGGCCCACGGGGACTCTGTTGTGGTCCGTGTCATTATGGACATGGGAGTCCAGGGTTGCCTTTTGTCTATTGTTTTGTTGTTTTGTTTGTGTATTGTTTTGGTTAAAATGTTTTCTTCAGCGCCTTTGGACTGCGGGACTTGGTTGGAACGAGCCACTTCGGGAAACCCTATTGGATGATTGGCTCCAATTTGTATCCGCACTCCCTGCAGTCAACGAGGTCGTGTTACCCCGCGCTATCATCCCACCTGGGAGCTACACTGCTACCCTTGTTTGTAATGCGTCTTCGCACGGTTATGCAGCTGTTGTTTGTCTGCGCACCGTCTGCGCAACAGGCCAGGTGAATTTGTCACTGGTCTTGGCCAAGAGCAAGGTGGCCCCCCCCTCCGGACGGCACTGACCATCCCTAAGTTGAATTGTCAGGGGCGGCGCGTCTTGTGCGTCTATTGAACCACGTTGCTCACACTTTGGGTGGAACTGTGGACATTCGGGCTTCTTACGCCTGGACGGACAGTCAAATTGTTTTGTGTTGGTTTAAGACGTCCGTCCACTCTTTGGAGGTCTTTGTTGCGTACCGAGTGTCCCAGATTCAAAATTTTGAAACGCCTTTGATTTGGAGGCACGTGCCTGGAGATTTGAACCCAGGCGCCGTGGCCTCACGTGGGTGCATGGCACCCCGCTTGTTTGCTTACCCCCTATGGTGGGGACCAGACTGGCTGACTCATCCCGAGGATGATTGACCTCGATCGCCAGTCTTGATGTCGGGTCCTTTGCCCGGGCTCAAGGTGCTCGCTGTTGGAACGAAGGACCCTGATTTTTTGTTGAGTCGATAAAGCTCCCTCGACAAATTGTTGAATTGTTGTTTTTTTTTGTTGTTGAATTGTTGGTGACTGATCGTCACATTATGAACTCGCATGCCGGTTGCAATGCGCTGTTGGCCATTCTGCAGCGAGAGTTTTGGATATTGTCGGGAGCCGTTATTAAGTTGAACCCCTTTTTGAACGATACGGGTCTTTTGTTGTTTGTTGTTGACGGTTGAGGCACTTAGCCTTCCTTATGGGGCCCGTCACCCCCTTTTGTTGCCTAAGGAGGGCCATTTGGTTGTTGTTGTTGTTGTTTGGTTGTTGTTGTTGTTTGGTTGTTTTGTTGTTTGTTGTTGTTTTGACCCGCCAGCCTGCCCCCATTGGGGGGGTATTTTTTGAGGCCGTGGTGAAAGCGGCACAGGGACTCTGGCGCAGATTGTTGGGAGACACCGTTCTCACCTTTAAGGAGTTAGCTACGGTATTTTGCCGTTTTGAAGCTGTATTGAACTCGCGTCCATTGTGCCCGCTGTCTTCGGACCTGAACGTCTTGGAGGCCCTGACCCCGGGCTATTTTTTGATTTGACAGCCACTTGTCGCCCTGCCGGAGCACCCTTTTGTCGATGTGAGCCAAAATTGGCTATCGCGGTTTCAGTTGGTGCAGCAGCTCGCTCAGAGTTTTGGAAGCGTTGGAGCTTGGAGTATTTGCACATCCTCCAGCAGCGCGTCAGGTGGACTGATAAAACGCAACCTTGTCGGGATTGCCAAGTGATTAGCGGACGGGAAGGCCCGTCCGGGGGGGGTAGATGTTGCGTCCTGAAATAGTTTCTCTATGCGCACGCAACGCGTAACGGAATGACATCTGACTTGTCAAGTTTGATTTTGACGTTTGACACTCTCTCTTGAATTTCGGTGGGAAAAGGGGGAACGCGTCGCTGGTTGAATTTCGCGATCTTTTTGGAAAGTTATCCCTTACCCCGGTCGTTTTGTGGACAATCTGTCATGACCCAGTTGAGGTGAATGTAGCTAACCCCTAATTTGGCGTAATAACACGGGTTTGGACATATCTTGTTGAAATGGTTTGAAGGTCAAGTCAAAGTGACGCTATTGTGAATGAGTGATTTGAAGACCGCATGCTGTGATTGTCTCCAGCCTAATTGGAAGCGGATTGTTACCAGGAGAATACTCATAACGTCACGACACGATACACATACATTCACTTACATACATATCTCCAGGTTGGCACCAGAGCAGTGTCCTTCAACCACTAGGTAAGTGCTTTTGTTGTATTTGTAATTGTTCACTTGTATTGTCTGCTCCGCGTACGGCGGACAGTACGCTAGCCACTCTTGTCTCCAGAGCCCCCCATCAAAAACTTCCACTGCGCAATTGAATTGAGGTTTGGTCTGGCAGCGTACAGGTACAGAGTGTGCGACAAAACCCTAGTCCATTCCAGATTTGGAGCGACGAAAGTCCATCAGGTGCCTCTACACTCTGAAAAAGTAAAGTATCGGACGATGATAAGATTTTTTTTTTGTGGTCTGGGATAGATGGTATGGATCTCACAAACATCTGATACCAACAACACGGCGTCACTTGCCATACTGCACGGGTAACATTAAATTTATTGGATGACATATTCGCAGACTTCGTTATCTTGTGTAGTGGTCACATCAACTAGCCACCGAGATCGTGTGACTTAACACTGCTCGACTAATTTTTTGGGACTACGTAAAATTTCTGGTCTATGCAGACAAATCATAGACAATTGCCGCCCTGAAGGCCAACATAACTCGCGTTCTTCGTGAAATTGAGCCCTTTTTATGTGAAAATATCGTACAAAATTGGTCGTCCAGGATACATCACCTACAGCCGAGTCGCGGCAGCCATTTGGCTGATATTATATTTCATAAATAATGTCATCGAATGTTCTTTTAAATAAAATAATCATTGGGGCAATATCATTTATACAGGTTGTTTGAAGTTCGAATTGAGAACCTCCTCCATTATGAAATCGGTTAAAAATACCACAAACCACACGATACCTACTCCACTACATACATCATAACATCGTTCGAACCAATCAAAAAGCAAATACGGAAAACAATTAACCAATCATGAACGTAGTATCAATGCCGCACCTTAGCCCTTAACCCGACACCTCCACCATAAAGTACAGAAGGCCGACCGTATGAGCCGGACCTATTTCACGCACGATGGCTATACAACGACCGCGGAGTAGGTTTGGCTCATCCGGACTCGCGATTCGTAGAACAAGCGCGAAATAGGTGCACGTACACATGGAGCGACGATCTTCGCAGGGTGGCTGGTAGCAGCTGGATGAGAGTTGCCGAGAATCGAGCTGAATGGCGTGCTATTGGAGAGGCCTCTGTCCAGCATTGGACTGCTATAGGCTGATGATGATGATGATGATGACACATGGACATGGACATGGCATATGTACAGACGCCAACACATCAAGCTACTACAGTCTTTCAGATTTCTTTGATAGATTTTCGACTTTATTTCTAGAGCATTAGGTTCAAGGTTCATTGGGAAAAATTTACAGTTTCGGGTAGCTTGACCTGGTGGCGTCTGTACAATGACTCATGACTCGCATTTGTATGAAATAGCTGTACGTCTTCTTCTTCTTCGTAACACTCTTGTCAGAGCGGTCATATCGGAAATATCTTGTCTAGGGGCTGATGTGATTTGGCTCACGATTTCTCACCGTACGTAGAATTTTATTTATTACCCGAAAACAGCGAAGCAAAAAAAAAAGGATTTTGACCGGTATGTTTTGTATGTATACTCATCTGTACCTCCATAACTTCTAAACTACTAATCATTATTTAATAAGTAGCTATCATTGAAAGCATTTTGATTGTCCGCTGATTATAATAACCTACTACGAACTATATACTATACATACTAAAAATCTGATGTCGTATTGGATATCAAAGGATAAGGTTTTTTTTTGGATGTGAAATCATCAAATGACTTCTCCCGCTCTGGGCGGAGCGGGAGGGCGTGTCAGACTTTTACTGACTTAAAAACCCACCCGTGTTCCTTCAGTTGCCCATGTGCCGGGGTCACGGTATCTCTTTCGAACAATCTCGTGACCCCGGCAGGCATCGGTCCTAGCAGACCCCTTCAGTGCTGCTGACATCTCTTTGAGGCGCGCGTGGAACACTACGCCTGGAAGGATATTAAGCCTTATCCTTCCAGGCTCGGGTCAACGGCGCGTAGTGTTAGTAGACTAGCACATATTAAAAATATATATAAAATAATATGTACAATTTTTTTTATTGTTAGCCAAATAAATCAAATTCTATACTTCTATACTAATATTATAAAGCCGAAGAGTTTGTTTGTTTGATGGAACGCGCTAATCTCAGGAGCTACTGGTCCGAATTGAAAATTCATTTTTGTGTTGAGTAGCCTATTTATCGAGAAAGGCTATAGGCTATTATAATATCACGCTAGAACTAAGAGGAGCGGAGCAGTAATAAAAAATGTTGCAAAACCGGCCAAGTGCGAGTCGGACTCGCGCACCGAGGGTTCCGTACAAACCTGTAGGTATTTTCGGTTTAAAAATATATATATTTTTTAATTTTTGTATTTCAGTTGATTGAATGTAAGGTAAATTGCGGTTTACGATTTATGACGTTTAAAAAAAAAACTACTGACTCGATCTCGTTCAAACCAATTTTCGTTGGTAGTTTACATGGTAATGTACATCATATATTTTTTTTTAGTTTTGTCATTCTCTTATTTTAGAAGTTACGGGGGGGGGGGACACACATTTTACCACTTTGGAAGTGTCTCTCGCGCAAACTATTCAGTTTAGAAAAAAATGAAAATAGAAACCTCATTACCATTTTTGAAGACCTATTCATAGATACCCCACACGTATGGGTTTGATGAAAAAAAACATTTTTGAGTTTCAGTTCTATGTATGGGGAACCCCAAAATTTATTGTTTTTTTTCTATTTTAGTGTGAAAATCTTAATGCGGTTCACAGAATACACCTACTTACCAAGTTTCAACAGCATAGCTCTTATAGTTTCGGAATAAAATGGCTGTGACATACGGACGGACAGACAGACACACAGACAGACATGACGAATCTATAAGGGTTCCGTTTTTTGCTATTTGGCAACGGAACCCTAAAAACGGAGGAAAACGCGTGGGTAGGTGATTCGACGCGACGGGAAGGGTCGGGGGAACAAGAAATTTAACGCGGACGAAGTCGCGGGCAGAAACTAGTATCAAATAACTGAAAACGGAATACTGAAAAATAACGCTTTAAAAGGTATGAAACAAGAAAAATCTTATCTGACAGCCGTGGTCGTATGCCACCTACCCTAACAAAACACAATCTTATATTAGTAAGCGATTATAAGCATTGGAGCAAAGTGGCATACGAAGCACGACTTTCAGAATAATTATTTGAGAATAATTATTTACTTGTTTCATACGACGCGACGTTAGAGTATGTTTTTTTGTAGTCGGGTTTTGTTATATAAATTACTAGCTGAACTCGCAGCTTCGCCTGCGTGGATTTGAAAATGGACGTGGTACTGGGAGAAAAAGTAATGAAACCTCCGTCAAAATTGGTCCAGCCGTTTCAGAGATTACCCGGAGCAAACAACCAGATAGACAAAAATTAAAAAAGTAAAATTTGGGGGTTAGCGAAAAGCTGTTAATTTGGAAATACAAACAAACACTTAAATTTTATTTATTTGTATAGATTTGTTTGTACAAAGATGACCTTAAATAACTATTACATGGTTCAATTATCTGTGACTATCTTCATGATCAGTTTGTTCGAACGTTGGTCCTCAAACGAAGTAGTTAGCTATATCTTTTTGATCTGACTTGAGATGATCTGTGTGCCTACGTTTTCGCTTGTTGAACGAAGTTGGCCTTCTGTACGTATATATTTTAAGCACCTCCAGTTAATGCTGCAGAGTTGAATTGGGTTCAACGTTCAGTTCTAGTGGTGCGGTTTGCGGCTTCCTGGCATTTGAGGGTTAGATGATGGATAAGTGGTTTGAGCAGGTAAGATTGTTATAGTTTCATGAACAGGTTATTATTTTTATTGATTAGAATAATGAATACAGTTGATGTATGATAATATGCTATATAATTTTTGGCTATATGACAAAATAGATTACATTGTGTTTTAGTGCACAGAAGAGATGAAAAAGAAAAGAAAGAAAGAAAATACGTTTATTTGCGGTAAACATGACGCAAAAGAAGACTAAATGCAACAAAAATAAAATAAAGCTGCAAAGCACGCATCACATCCACGCGAAACGGCTATCGCTCAGCATAACGCTGCGACCCTATATGAAATAGATCCCAACGCTGCGAGCGCAGTAATTATAACAATCCACACTAATCCATACTAATATTTTAATGCAAAAATAAGTCTGTCTGTCTCACTTTCCTGCTGAAACTACTGAACCGATTTAAATGAAATTTGGTACACAGATATTTTAGAGCCTGAGAAAGGACATAGGCTACTTTTTATCCCGGTAGTATGTTCCCGCGGGATAATTGCCGACCTCCACGCCGGCGTAGCCGCTGGCAAAAGCTAGTTCTAAATACATTTAAATTATTATTTCTAAGTGTACTTTGTGATAAATTGCAGAGTTATTTTCGAAACAAATAGTGTAGAGTAGTCTCATCTCCTGTCTCAGTTTAATCTGTATATATATATATATATATATTTATATATATTATAAGCATATTTATTTATTTATTATAGTAAATATGTATGTGTGTATGTGTATTATTAGTTTTGGTCTATTTATATACTACTATTCCCTTATTATTTATAATTCCATTTGATTATTGTAGTTTTAATAGTATTTCACTGATCCTCTCAACCAAAGCACCTGCCATTTAATCTCTTCACCACCCTTGGTTGACTGGTAGAGAATGCCTAAGGCATTAAGTCCGCCTTTGTCCCATTTTTGTGTGCGAGAAGTTTAAATAAATAAATAAATGAGCATGTAACGTTGTACGTCATATGCTCATTCTGAACAGTGAACAAAATAGAAAATAAGGGAAAGTAGGGGAAAACAGGGTGGCTACTTTCTAAGTCTAACAACGAAGATACAGACCCGTCCGAAAAAAGATGACCCGTCAAAACAAGTTTGGAATTCATTTCCGACGACGATTTTTTTTTGACGGGTGAAAATACTTCGGGAGTAGCGACAACTGTCAAATCGTATTATTTCAGGCCCAAACTAATATTGTATCCGAAGGTAATACGGAGTAGGCAACGCCTGTCATTTCGGCCTAAACCACGAATTTCGTGCTAGTGCTAAAGTGACCTCCTAAACCGTCACGCTCAGGTCAAGTGATGTTGAATCGGGTATACTCGGCTCAAGTCATCAACGTTTACTGGAACTATTTACTTCTATTGTGTCGTCATAAGCCGTCATAATCTTTGATGGGACTGTAACTATGCACGACAGAGATCAATCACGATCATCATACAAAGTTGGGCCCAAAACCGCAAGTTGAGACCAGCTTAAGACAGCAAATCTGTTCTACCCTGATCAGGGAAATCCTTCTTATTATTTTGTACTATTGCACGGAATCTCTACGACCATTCCTTCATATTGGACAAGTATTAATGGCACTTTGGATTTTCGGATCAATATGGCTAATCTCTAAATTTAGACTTCGGTGTATTACTTACGTAGAATAGAAACGACAAATCAAGGATGATTCAACAACCAGCCAACAACAATAACAATTCAACCGAAAGACAACAACAACAACAGCAACAATCAACAACATCAACAACAACAACAACAACAACCGAACAACAACAACACAACAACAACAACAACAACATCAACATTCAACAACAAACAAAAACACCAACAACAACAACCAAAGAACATTTCAACAACAACAACAACTAACAACAACAACAACAACCAACAACAACATTCAGCCGAAAGACGTTCACTGCTAGACGTAGGCCTCCCCAAGTTGCGCCACTTCGACTGCTTCTGTGCTTCCCGCATTCAGAAGATTCCTGCGGCGTTCATCATCGTCGAGGTCATCGGTCCAAAGACCAACAACACTTTACTAGAAGTAAAGTGTTATTGGTCTTTGTTTACTAGAAGTAAAGTGTTATTGGTCTTTGTTTACTAGAAGTAAAGTGTTATTAGTCTTTGGGGAACCGATTACTTTTCCGAATTTTTTTTGTTCGAATTTCATTTTACCGAAAACTATTTGCCGACGTCTTTTTTGCAATATGCATCATTTGACATATTTTTAAATCATCGAATTATCATGTGTCATAGGTATTATTTTACCGAATTATGTTTCGCCGATTTACGAAATAACTTTTTGCTATTGGCCGAAGCCTCTTTTGAATTTTTTGTTTGCCATATTTTCACCACAGTGAAACAAATTTTTGGGAATATTATTTATATTTATTATTTCACAAATATATAGCCGGTTACTTGGTAGCGTTTTCAATAGTAAATCAAATATATGTAGTGTCATAAAAAGTCAATATATTGTGCTACAAAATTTAGTGAGAAACGAATCGCTGTAAAACCGACTTTACGTAGTCTTGTCTGCCCTACCCCTAGGGTGTAATTTAAGCCCGCGCAGGCGCGGAGGGGTAGGGCGGCCCGCGAGCTGAGGAGCAGGTGGTCTGAAGGCCCGCCGCCGCAGCTGAGGCTGGCCGGCGCAGCCGGCCAGCAAGCCGAAGCTGCGGTGGTGAGCTCTCGTGGGGCCGCCCAAACCCCGCAGCGCCGGAGCCGTGACAGAAACAATGCTTGCTGCATGTTGCATGCCTGCTTGAATGTCGCATGCTTCTTTGCACGCTGCATGCTTGTAGCAAGCAGCATTGTTTGCTTCTTACTGGGACCTTTTAAAAACACTTTTGTTCATAATAAACTGTTTTATTAAGTGCCATTACATTTAAATAAATAATTAATTAAACCAAAGAGTAGGTTAATCTTAACATAGGTATGATGAATGTCTGGAAACATAATACTTCGAACAAATGTTATTTCGGCTAAGTGTAACTTCATTAAAGAGTTTATCGACCAAATGAATCGTCGGAGTAATGAAAAAAGTCGAATTGATAATAGGTCAACTGATACAGTGGCAGACGTGACTTCGATGAAGTAAATAAAAACGAAACGATAATAGTTGAAAAGTTTTAGGGGAAATGAAATTCGGTTAAATATTTTTCGAACTTATGATAGGTAACCTAGTCTTTGTTACTTAAGTTTAGATACAGTATTGAATCCACTCTTCCAGACCTTAGCATATTATCAATTTCAACCAGCACCCAGTATCCGAAAGTACGTTAATTTATTTGAATGTAACTGTTCGAATTACCAGAGACTAAACCGACAGAAACACATACACTACCATTAGTATAATCCACTTCCCAGATCTCAGTTCTACAATATAACTAGAATTAGTTCCAGATTTATTCGCAGACCACCCTCAAAACGGTAGCTCGGAAACGTAGCTCAACATTTTAGTTCATAATTACTATGTCACTGAATCCAAAAATTAATTAGTCCGTTCTAGACAGGAAAGCGATGCAAAGGTTTTAGAATGAATATAATGCAGTGGACCTTGCTGGAGGGTATTTATAGATAAACTAGTTTCTTACTGCGAGTTCGCCTTCACGTATGTCGGAAATTATCCCACGAAAACGTAGCAAATATTTATTACCCCTTATAACATCAGCTATCTGCCAGTGAAACTCATTGTTTAACTATTTTGTCTACTATATGGACAGTGAATGTGTTAAAGATACCTTTTTGTTATATTCAGTACCGTATTTACAGTCAAGCTTCCCAAAAATTACAAATTCTGCCAGTCAACCTTGAACCTAATGCTTTAACCATAAAGTTGAAATACTATTAAAGAAATTTGACAAATTGCAGTAGCTTGATGTGCTCACGTCTGTACTTTGATTAAACAGCTGTTATTTTGATATAACAAAATGACACTTACATTTACTTTGTAGTAAAGAAATAGATATTTCGACGGTACGGATTCAGTCAGTGTAAACTGACGCAATTACCGGGGGAATGTGCATGACTGCCTCGTTGATCTTGTGGTTGCAAGCATTATACCTGTTAAGCATTGGAACCAGAGTTTGAATTCGAATAAGGTGTTCGTGTGTTTTCCATCAGGAATTTGTCAGCAGCAGACCGGCGTTCCCATTTCTTCCCGTGGGTGTCGTAGAAGGCGACTAAAGGACTTACTAGAGAATGGGCAGCAGCGTTTTCTATGCATCTTACCACCATACTGCGATCGCCAATCCGCCTGACAAGCGTGGCAATTATGGCAAGCCGGGAGGACTTTAGGGGAGGCTTATGTCCAGCAGTGGACGTCTTTTGGCTGAAATGATGATGATGATGAGCCCGGAGTCTGTGGCAAATGGCCCCTAGTTCCCGGTGGCCCGCCTACTCTCGGATATGGTAGCGGTCAAGTCAAGGCTAAGCTACACTCAGAAGGCCTACAATGCTCTGCGGATCCAATACAATAACGCATTTAGAGTGCTTTTGCGGCTGCCTCGGTTCTGTAGCGCATCTTCTATGTTCGCTGAGGCACGTACCGACTGCTTCAATGCTGTACGTCGTAAGAGGGCGGCGTCTCTGCTAAACAGACTCCGTGGCAGTCCCAACAGCATTCTACGTGCTATAGCCGGGAGATATGACAGCCCGTTGGTGACGTCGCTTGTCACCTGTACACTGTCTGTATTATTAGTTAAGTACTAACATAGGTTAAGATTATTGTTACTAACCCAATGGATTTTTGTTATCCGATCAATAAATAAATAATAATAATAATATGGTGATTAGGGGAGGACTGTGTCCTGCAGTGAGACGCTGAAAGGATGATAATTTTGGCAATATTAGCTACAATTTCACATTAACCTGTCCCTGAGATACCACATTTGGTATAGACACAATCGTTTTTTAATTGTGTCTGTAATTACGGTAATTGACTGGTTAACCTTCGGAAAAAAGGCATGATGTTTATAGTGTAATCGCTAGCATTTCACCAAACCATTATATGGCTTTTACGTAACAAGTTACTCAATCCCTTAACATACGAAACTCTTTAAAGTGTCATAACCGTGTAACTTAAAACTTACAACGACTTACGGCGTGACAAAATAACCTCAGTTTAACCTTTGCTCCTTTGTTTTCCTTTAAGCCGAGTCCAGACGTGTGTAACGCAAAATCGACTTGTGCAAGTGTGATATATGTACATATGTATAACACTCTAGCTGGCGCTCGCGTTGATCCATCGGCTGTCGGTTTTTATCACGAACACAAAGGTTCTAACATCACCTGCTACTGCAGAAAATGGTCAACACATCTAGAGTCAAGACATACTTCATTTGGTCTTAATTTTCCTCAATGTAAGAAAAAATTTCATCTCATAAGGAGACGAATATCTGACTTTATTCACCTTTCCCAACATTTTTGGGGTCGCCTTCCAGTCACAAGCAGCAGAATACCAGTATTTTACATCGAACGAATGCTTATCGGATCTCCATAACCCAGTAATTGTAATACCTCTTAGTAAAACCGGTTGTCAGACTTTCGGGCTTCAGATGACCTATGACTGTTAAAGACCCAGGAATAACAGCCGAGACCAGCAAAGGCTTAATGTGCATTCCGAGGCACGGAATGGTCTTGGTATATCAAGATGATCGCCCATTCACAGATAACGTAGGCAAGCGTAACATAATCTGATCGATCAAACCGTGGTGCTGTCAATATTTAGCTACTAGCCGCTCAAAGGATTTTGCAGAAAACACATACAGGATTCGAGTTGAGCGTGTACGAGTATATCGTCACTATTCACGTTACATTACACATTAGATACGTCTGGACCCGGCTTGATGTAACTACGTTGCAGTTTTCTGAAACTTTCTTCGTTTGTTAGTGACCCATTTTCTGTGTCCGAATGCGGTCACAGGAATAATCAAGAAAATTCGTAATAATTATTAATGTTTCTTCTAGTTTTATAATAGGTATTAGACGTATACATAAACTCACGGTTTCTTCGCATGGGGAAAGGCAGAATCTACAGATCCTACGATTCACTTTGCTTCATTTACATTGACACCACTGATCGTATAGGCACGCCGGTTGCGAGTACTATGCACCTGATCATTACCAATCAGGTCACTATGTGCTTAAAAGGCGTGGGTGCTGGCGTTTCCACTGACATCTGCCATATGATAGTCGCCTTTTATTCATTCTACATGACCGAACCATCTAAGTACACACGCATTATGTAGATATTATTCAGGTAATCATTAACTGAAATTTCCGTGCTTGGTTCCCATATCTCAGAAGATTTCATGACTTACAACAGTATTTTTATTAAATAAAAACAAAATCATTCACTTTTACTTTTTGTTTTGTTTCTTTATTTTAGTCACTTCAACTTTATTCCCTTTTTCTTCTTAACGATAGGTCATTACCCAATTGGTTACTCTATACTATTTTGTATATATTGGAAAACGTTATAATACAGAGAACCCTGGCATCCAAAACACAAATTAAATCTAAGCTTGGGTGTCAGTGATTTATGCAATTTAAAACTAATAGTGTTATCGTATTAACCTATCGCCTTTATGTTAATTGTGAAATTGGAATTATTTTTATTCAAATAACTCTTATAAAAAACATAATTATTTAAAAGGGGTTTTCGTAATTTTTTTTTTTGCAAGCACACTTAGTACCATCTCTAGATTACAGATACAAATTACTTCAGTTTTAAAACTAATTAAATATTATGTGCAAAAGGCATAAGTATACACGTTTAAAAACGCTCTACTTAACGTTACTTTTTTGCCGCTCGTCTGTGATACTCGTAAGTATACTGTCAAAAATAAACTTAACCTCATCATCTTTTTAATTAGTTTTATATTGCACAAAGTTTCATCAAAATTTCCATGTTTCCAACAAAAGATTGGCTGACAACTTGTTCCAACTTATCTAATATCCGGAAATTAAAACACAACACGTTGCTGCAACATGTTGCTTCAAACGACGCGACGTTGACACCGAGGTTCAATGCTTTAAAACGTGAGCTAAATATTTATTTTTGCTCGGAACGTTTTATTCTGACAGACTTTTTTTCTTTTATACTTTATGGTGGAGTGATGTTTCGTGTGGAGCTGGACGTAAAGAATGGCACCATTCTATTTCTTTCCGTGGGTGTCGTATTTTTAATGACTTGCTTTCGATATTTAGCTTACGACCGTGAATTCTGAGTAACGACATTTAGCTTATTCCACCATTTCCACCAGAAAAGGAAGAATTTTATTGGTATTAATACGGTAGGTGTGACTTGATATGCCGAAAGGGAACGCCTTAGAAGGACATTTAGTGACCTTATTGGTGATGTTCTTCAGAAGGGTCAGGTGCATTGTACTGGCAACCAGCCTGCGTGTATGAACAGATGTATGAACTTAAACGAAGCAAAAGGAATATGTAAGGATATTACCAGGTGGCGTTCTATAGTTTCTACCCACCCCAATAGAACAAAAACGTGTGTTTATGTGGAACAAATAATTTGTTCAGCCACAAAAGCAAATATGGTTCGTGAAACTAACTCATTAATCAACAAAAGATCCATCTGTTAATTCTCCATACCCACTTGCTCACTTTCCTCATCGGATTGACAACTCAAATAATGTGCCACCTGTGTACGCCAGGACTATTTGCATGGCCTCAGCCTTTGACACAAGAGCAAACAGTCTGAAGTCTGAATATTGGTTCCAGACCGTTGACTGTTTGTATAAAGGTCTTGGATACTGGATTCAATAAATTTTAGTGTGTAGTGCTGTTTATGATCCTTCTCTGTGCTTAACAAATTTGATCTTATCTCAAAATTAGGATCTATTATCCCAAATTTAGGTAGCCTTTCACGTGTGTTGTCGGACGAAAAGAATAGCATCATCCTTCCTGTGGGTGTCGTAAGAGCGACTTAGGGACTTTCTAGAGAATGGGCAGCAGCGTTCTCTATGCATTTTACTACCATACTGCGATCGACATCATTGTCAAAATTCCTGGTGAGTGCGCCAGTCGCCTTTTCCCTAGTATCATCATCATCTTTTCTTACGAAAGACGTCCACTGCTGGATATAGGCCTGCCTCAAAATGGGGGGTTTTGCTATAATTGCCACGCTTGGCAGGTGGGTTGGCGATCGCAGTATGGTGGTAAAATGCTTAGAGAACGCTGCTACCCATTCTCTAGTAAGTCCCTTAGTCGCTTTTCACGACACCTACAGGAAGAAATGGGTCCCTAATATTGCTCCGTAAGACTCCAAACAATTAACAATATATGATTTTTCGTTCTTGGATTATGTTGAAGATCAAGATAGATATTGATCCAGGATTTTAGTAGACTATATTTTACTTTTTAAACAAATACACTACATTTTCTAGCAATTATTAGTAGAAAATGTAGGTGAGTCGGTGACCGCTCTTGTCATGCTAAAACACAACTACTATAAATACGAATTGTGTGTATATGTGTATGCGTGCTACTAGTTTATGTAACGTTGATCATTATTAATGTACGAAACTCAAACACAATGTAATAATAATGCTCATAAATATTACACAGTGTTGATTTATATTTTATAGTATTTTTACGATGAGAATTTTGGCGAAAAATCTTACAAAGACTTTTGGCAAAAGTTTTTTTCTTGTTACTTTATGAAGTTACATTATTTATGTGATGTTTATGAAAAATATAGTAGATTTCACCCAGTTATACTGATGATATTAAATACTGATAAAATACTACCAAGAATAACATGATTCATGGGTTCCGTTGCCAAATGGCAAAAAACGGAACCCTTATAGATTCGTCATGTCTATCTGTCTGTCTGTCTGTCCGTCCGTCCGTATGTCACAGCCACTTTTTTCCGAAACTATAAGAGCTATGCTGTTGAAACTTGGTAAGTAGATGTATTCTGTGAACCGCATTTAGATTTTCATACTAAAATAGAAAAAAAAAACAATAAATTTTGGGGTTCTCCCCATACATAGAACTGAAACTCAAAAAAATTTTTTTCATTAAACCCATACGCGTATATATGTATATCTATGAATAGGTCTTTAAAAATGGTATTGAGGTTTCTAATATCATTTTTTTTCTAAACTGAACAGTTTGCGCGAGAGACACTTCCAAAGTAGAAAAATGTGTCCCCCCCCCCCCCCGTAACTTTTAAAATAAGAGAATGATATAACTAAAAACAATATGATGTATATAACCATGTAAACTTCCACCGAAAATTGGTTTGAACGAGATGTAGTAAGTAGTTTTTTTTTAATACGTCATAAATCGTAAACCGCAATTTACCTTTCATTAAATCAACTCAAACATAAAAAATTAAAAAAAAACCATTTAATTTCATAAACATAAACCTTATGCATAAACCAAGAATACCTACAGGTTTATACGGAACCCTCGGTGCGCGAGTCCGACTCGCACTTGGCCGGTTTTTTATTTAACTATTATACTAATTGCGTACTATTTATTTCAATCTGAATGATTTGCCAATCCATTGCTTTATTTGCTCGAAAAATGTGTCTGTTCAAGAACGTAAATAACGCAATGAATGTTGAATTGTTGTATTGTCATAATGAGAGCCATTGTTGCTGATAGTGTGTTACATTACCCCGCTGCTTCACACATGTCCATAGGTTTATTTATTTATTATTGATAACCAACTTATACTGACGGTTTGCACCACACATACAAGTTATAGGTCAATATTAGTTATAACATAGAATCACACAGTTTACTAAATTACAAAATTGGATAAAATTTGTTAAAAAGTAAAGGATTATACAAAATTAATATAAGATGATAAAAGGTATAAAAAAGGGTAAATTTAGATAACAATTAGATAAAATTGGATAAAAATTAGATAAAATTACATAAGAAAATAGTTACAAAAAAAATTGTCATAAAAATTGTGCAATTAAATAACCAATAAAATGGTACAGTTCAATTTAATTTATTTAGTTCATGGAAATTGTACTGGGAGTGGCAATGGACTCCAGGTATCGAGTAGCAGTGTTCAGGAATCTCAGTTCGGTGACATGATATGTGGAAACATCGATATATTGTGTTGTACTTCGTAGCACAAACATGAACGCATTCATTTTAACTTAAGATGGTAATAAAATCCTTTTAATTTGTACTATTTTGTACCACTAATTAGAAATTTTGTACCTCTCAATTATCGTAGATATACAGGTCGTGCTAGGAAGATTCCTTTCCAGCACGACCACGCTAAGTTTGTAGCTGGCATTATAACCATAGATGGGAATAAAACCCGAATCCCGAACTAAATGACACATAATATCACATGCTATAAAATTGAAATTCCTAAATACAATTTGCCCTAAATCCGTTTGTCATAAATATTACAATCAATAATAACAAAAGAATTAAAACTGTTTTCAATAAAAGTTATAAGTTCTAAATTCAAATTATTGTATGTTTATTTATCCTAATAATATTTTTAAAACAAAGTATTACAAAGTTCATTAAGAACTTTATTATTTTATCAAATCCAACTGATACAATACATAAATAGTAAAGATGCAAAGCATTATGGCATTTATCAAGGCGCTGCATGTATTATTAAATCACTCAATAAAACAGGTGATTGTGAATATGTGGTTTTATTTCCTTCTAAGAAGCATGCAAACGAGCATGGGTGGTGGTGTTGCAAACAACATGCAATCAAGCATGCAGGCAAGCATGCATCATGTAACATGCAAGCAAGCATGCAGCATGCAAGCGAGCATGCATGCAAGCAGGCAAGCAGCATGCAATCGAGCATGCAATCAAGCATGTAGCAGGCATGGTTTCTGTCACAGCTCCGGTGCTGCGGGGCTCCGGCGGTCCCACGCGAGCATATCGTCACAGACGGTTTAACGATCACCACCGCAGCTTCGTCTTGCTGGCCGGCTTTACCGGCCAGCCTCAGCTGCGGTGGCGAGCGTTACAACCACCTACTCCTCAGCACGCAGGCCGCCTCGCCCCTCCGCGCCTACGCGATTCTAAATTACACTCTAGGGGTAGGGGATATAAGACTACGTGGAGCCGGATTTACAGCGATTCGTTTCTGTCACAAAAACCTAACTTGTAGCAATTTTTTACAACTAACAATTTTATTATAAATGAACATTCGGCAATATACACTTTACGTAATAAAATACTTAGGACATATGACTTTATAACATGCAAAATTAGGAGACTTTATGATTATAGTATTTGATATTATGACAGAATAGTTTTAGAAGCAAAGATCATTATGTAAAACAAAATTTAGATTTTTTGAATATTATGGTTACTGACGTTTATGGCTAACGTGTTATGGAAAATGATTTTCGGACAAACAATTTTAGGAGAAGTAAGGGAGTACCGTGGGAAAGATATAGAATCACAATCAATCACAAAAACAATGTAGTTCAGTGTAAAAAGCCAATTTGTTACTATCAAGGTAACAAATTGGCTTCTTTACCTTCCCTGGACTACGATATGACAATGAGTCTCTTAGTCCAAGTAAAATCTCACAGTACACATATTGACTATTCACAAATACATATGCTAAGTGCATATGCACCTATATCGACACCATCACAACTGACACAAATCACACGGTGTATATGTTATGGACCAAGTGAGAAATTGGGCATTATACATAATGCCCGGGCATTATGCAAAATGCCCAATATGAGACTGCAATTTGATAAGAATTATTCAAATTATCAAATTGACCGGGCATTATACATACTGTCCATCACCTTTTGGGCAGAGTAATACAAATATTTTTTAATGGCATAGAATTAAAGCGGCAGTTCAATATTTGAGTTATGGTAGGTAAAAAAATAAAAACGCATGTTTGCAAACTAGTTTAGCAGTAAAAACTGAGCAGTAAACTAAATAAAAATGAGTCATAAAATAATTTAAACGGGCAGTTCAATAAATACTGAGCCGTGGAATAGTTGAACTGGGCGGTTAGACGCGCATAGTTAACAAATCGTAATTGGTTAGTAATAAATTTTATTTTAAGCAGTTCTATAAAAGATGAGGCATGCAAGCAAGCATGCAACATGCAGCAGGCATGGTTTCTGTCACGGCTCCGGCCCTACGGGGCTCTGGCGGTCCCACGCGAGCTTATCGTCACAGATGTGTTTTACGCTCACCATCTGCTCCTTAGCTGGCAGGCCGCCTCACCCCTCCGCGCCTACGCGGTTTTAAATTACACTCTAGGGGTAGGGCAGACAAGACTACGTGCAGTCAGTTTTGCAGCGATTCGTTTCTTTCACTAAATGCAGCACAACATATTGAATTTATAAGACAATAATTGTAAAAATTAAACAGTTGTAAAAATTTATTCCCATATTTAATTACTATTTTTTATTGTTATTGTCATTTAACTTAAAATAAACTAAATATTAAACCATTTAAATGATCAGACTCATAATTTGGATTAATTATCAAGGACTTCTACATTAAGAATTCACTAGTTTTTGCATTTAAAACTTAAGGAAAGTCATAATGGCGGTCTCTGATTGATCAAAGCGTGACACGCCATGCGGGCCTCCCTCCCCGCCCTCACTGCGCGTTATATTTAGCTTTATCATCAAATTGCTCAATTATCATGTAGCAATATAATAATGACCGTGCAATGTGATAAATAATGAAGTTAAGATAGTATTAGTCACTTTGCCCGATAGAGCTAGACATTATTCATAATGCTCGTACATTATGTATAATGCCCGCATTAATCACCTGGTCCATAATATATACAATGATTTTGAAGTTTTCAAAATATACCTTATTATTTCCTTTATTTCGTTTTATACACTTATTAATTATATTTTTAAATATTAGAAAAACAAAAAAAAAAAAAAAAAACATTTAAACATATAAAAAATAGTAGCCCACTCGGGAACAAGGTCCAAGCTACCGGCGGTCAGGGCTCCAGAGAGGGGAACCTCCTGACAATGCGAGCCGTGTCCAGAAGTACCGCTTTCTGAATCAAGTATGACCCAGCTGCCTAACGAGAGCCTCCTTAGATATTGCTCGAGGCTCTTAGCTATCAACCCATTGGCAGTGACGACTATCGGCACAATGATCGCTGAATCCACATCCCACATGTCGACAACCTCGCGAGCCAAGTCAAGATACTTGATCTGTTTATCTTTCTCAGCTTTCACGAGGTTCTCGTCATGTGGGACCGGTATGTAAACAATCATTGTGCGTCGCTCTACTCGATCCACCACCACTATATAAGGCTTATTTGCGACAATAATCCTATCAGTGATGATGGATCGATCCCAGTACAATGTGATATTTCCATTTTCGAGAAATGGGTCGGGCACATACCTGTAGTACGGCACTTCCGATTCCACAAGGCTGTATTTAAGAGCAAGTTGCTGATGGATAATCCAGGCTACTAGGTTGTGTCTATGCAAGTATTTTTTATTAGCTAGACCAGAACATCCGGAGATTATGTGCCTAATTGATTCTCCTGGACGGTGGCATGCCCGACAGATGTCAACCGTGCCGTCTTTCACAATAAATCTCCGGTAATTGTTCGTCATCATAACTTCGTCCATAATTACACAGACAAAACCTTCGGTTTCCCCAAAGAGGTCACCGAAACGCAGCCAGGCTACGGACGCTAGTATATCTACATCGGGTCCATGTAGGGCCCGGAAAAAGCGTCTGTGGGGCTCCTTACTCTGCCATACTACCATGCGTTCATTAGTGTCAAGTATTACAAGTCTGCGCCAGTTCTCGTTAGCCAAGGAGAGCGGGGTGATGCCCTTGTCAACCGCGACCACAACTCGATGCATTCCCACTTCGGTTTCTAGGAAATATTCCCTGAGACTGCATATCTCGCAATTGTTTAGAATCTTAGCGTTTAAAAAGCCTCGACCTCCACACTTTCGCGGGATATAGGAACAGCCTCATTACCGATGACCGTGGGTGATGCATTCAATATGCAGTCAGCAGCGTACGTACCCTCCTATCCAGGGCGTCAAGTTCGGTTTGAGTCCATTTGAGTATGCCGATAGAGTACATCAAAACTAGCATGACCCAACCGTTGAAGGCGGCCAAAGAAGCGTTCCTTCAGCGATTGCTTCATGTCAGTAACATTGATGCCCAACGCTTCCGACATACCCAAATACTTATAGGTTTCGCATGCGGAGAGGGCTCGGAGGTTTATGGAATCCGAGAGTTGGGTTCCCGCGGATTCCACAATCTCCCCTCGCTTTACATGCAAGACCGCACATTTGTCTACACCAAATTCCATCCCGATGGCGCTACTGAAGGTTTCAGTTACTTTCAGTAACTCCAACAGTTGAAAAATTGTTGGGGGTAAAGAGTTTAAGGTCATCCATGTAAAGGAGGTGAGATATAACCTGACCACCTCTCCTCAACCCATAGCCTATACTTGAATCCTCAAGCAGTGTGCTCAGAGGATTCAGGGCTAAGCAGAACCAAAGCGAACTCAAAGTATCACCCTGAAATATGCCTCGCTCGATCCTTATTGGTTCGCTGTTCCTTTGGATATTTCGACATCCTGGATAGCAAAGGACCATACTCCACTGCCCCATACATGAAATCAGGAAGGTGCGCAGAGTTGCATCAACTTTATACAACTCCAGCACCCTCTTGAGCCATGTATGTGGCACCGAGTCATAGGCCTTTTTATAATCTAACCCTAATCTATCCTTATTATTATGAATTTGTAAGCGGAACGAAGTTGCCTGGATCTCACAACACAGGAAATCCTAGTGTGATGTCTAATAATTCACTACATTTAAATGTAAAATTAGCAAATAAATTTATTCTTATTCTAATCTGAATCTACAACAACTGAACAAGAATCTAGATTCAAGTTTTCTCGAATTCCATTAATTTTGCCCAGCCCATGGCTAGGCTTTATGGGGTGCTTCATTGTTGCAAATGGATCACACTATCGTGTCCTGGAAGGAATACATCACATTACAAGTCATCCTGTACAAATATACACGTGACGTTTGAATCGTCTTACAACGGCAGCCTATTTCATGTAACAAATGACTACACATCCATTAAAAAAATAACATTTGAGTAACTAAAAAATAAAAATATTATGCATTATGATGACGAACTACGTCATTAGTTTGAAATTTGATATTTTGTCTCATGGAAAATGGAGATGGAATGATCTAGCCGACTCGTGCACTGGGTAGGTATGTTCTCTACCGTATGATACGTTAACATTATCAGGATGTTTCATAATGCTAATGCATTATTTATTTTTCTTAGTATGGAATATCTTAATTAACCTCTAAGTCCCTGAGAAACCACATATGGTATAGACACAATCAAAACAAAATTTTTAATTTTGTCTGTAATTACGGTGATTGACTGGTTAGTGGTAATAATTTTTAATCACGCCTATTATGGTGGATACATTGAGTGGACAACCTTTGTAAGACTAATATATCACGGCGTATATACCTACAAACGGTTAAGAGTGAGAAGTGAACGGGCGAACAATTGTTTTATTTGTATTGTTCTGACAACTAGTACACAATTGTTATTGGATGCGTAAACGTTTTAATGTGCATGTGCAGCTCAATGATGACGGTCTACATTTTGGTGGAAACACTGTGTTGTGTTTAAAATAAAATGTAGTTTACAAAGTGTAGTAAAAAAAGTGGAGAGCTTGCATTCGTTGCAACAAAATTCATTTAATAATACCTACTTAACATTAGATGGTACGCAGGGAACAAGAGCAAATGCTTCATCATCATAATTTCAGCTGAAAGACGTCCACAGCTGGACATAAACCTGGAGGAGGTTTAAGGGGGATATACTATAATAGCCACGCTTGGCAGGCGGGTTGGCGATGTCTGCCGGGGTCGCGTGAGCCTGCCGAGGTCGCGTGATTGTTCGAAAGAGATACCGTGACCCTGGCAACTGAAGGAATACGGGTGGGTTTTAGTCAGTAAATCATCAAATAACTTCTTCGCCCAGAGCAGGAGAAGTCATTTGATCATTTCCCATCCAAAAAAAAAGTTAGGTTGGCGATCGCAGTATGGTGGTAAGGTGCATAGAAAACGCTGCTACCTATTCTCTATTCGCCTTCTTTGTCACTCACGGGAAGAAATCGGATGGTGCTATTCTTTACGTCCGGCAACTCACGGAACAGCAATTGTTTATAAAATGCAAAACACTTTTCTGTTTCACAATATCATTTATCTTATGTTCATACTCTTCAAGCAGGGTTTAATTTGAAAAAGAAGGTACATTCAGGGAAATTAATTGTAAAGATAAATTGACATCTTACGTCAATTTGCCGTGTTATCAAGCGTGTTGAGCTTCTCAAGTTCTGAGTTGAGCCGCACGATTAGTGACAAATGCGTGCACTGACTGGACAGGTCCACTCAATCTGTTTGGTTCTTTCCTCTAAAGACCATTTCAGACAGCTGTCTACATAGTCTTCACATAATGTTACCAATATTATGTCTGGACTTTAAAAGAGACTGTGACTTCTGAGTTTGTTTCGGCCTTTCTTCTCAGAGTAGTCAGATAGGAAACGCCGACCTCATCTAGCTCAAAAAAATATTATTGACTTGTAAAAGTGTTTGTACAAACCTACTTACAGAAATAAAATCATTTATCATTTATCACCACTTCATAAGTAACATAAACTGGTCATGACAATTCAAGTTGCAAACAAATTTTATATTTTATGCAATGTATTAAAATCATTACAAACATTAAATAACGTTTTTAAGTTTTAACTGTAGGTAATAAATTAACTAACTAACTGAATGTACAGACAGCTACTCGAAACTGTCAAATTTTCACAATAAATTTTGAACCTAACACTTAGCGATAAAGTTGAAAATCTATTATATAAATTTGACAGACTGTAGTAGTTTTACGTGCAATAAAAAGAAAACGAACACTTAGGCGCCGAAGTATTCGTCCACATTGCAGGCATCCAAACATGTGCCCAGAAAACTGATAGCTTTGCCACGTTGAATCGCAATACTTTGGCCAAAGAACGAGCCAGCCCGCTGAAATGAAAATGAAAAATGAATGAAAACCTCACGCCTCACGACCCGAGCGTTTCGAAATACTAAACAAACTATTTACCTTCTTTAGATGCTTATATACCTCTTTTACTTACCGCATAGTATATTACTTAATATTAATATACTAGCACAATATGGTTCTTTACTAAATAAAAGAGTCTTAGCTACATGAGGGTTCACGTAATAAAACCTAAACATGTGTTTATTAGTCTCGTGGACGCTCGTAAAAACTGCGTTGTTGTTACAATAAAATCTTGTAATAAAAAGACCAGGAAAACAAGCGTTGTATTTTTCAAACTCGTAGGATATTTTGTTAAATTCGAGGTTGGTCCTCACATAACTTGGTTTGGTCCTTTGGTCCGTGAAAATTATATACCAGTGACCGTAACATTATGAACGTCGTTAGATTATACACTATCGAAAATTTGTGAACTACAACAACCATTTATTTATTTAATACTTTAAGCACACAAATGAACGGAGACGGACTTAATGCCATAGGCATTTTTTACCAGTCAACCTTTGGCTGATGCAGAGGCAAAGTGGTGGTGCAATGAATTTGAGGACATTTAAATATAAACGTATGATTTATTTAAACCATGAACATAATAATGTCTGGCGAAAGATCAATTAAGGTAAGGGACAAAATGCAATTTTTCAGTACGAACCGACAAATATTTTTATTGGGTAATTTAAACATAACTTTTTTAAATCTAAGGCTATTTATGATTGAAGGGGTCTACTAGGACCGATGCCTGCCGGGGTCGCGTGATTGTTCGAAAGAGATACCGTGACCCTGGCACATGGGCAACTGATGGAACACGGGTGGGTTTTAGTCAGTAAAAGTCTGACACGCCCTCCCGCTCCGCCCAGAGCGGGAGAAGTCATTTGATGATTTCCCATCCTGAAAAAAAAAAAAAGGCTATTTATGATCGAGTTTCACAGAATTATTTAATTTAAGACGGCTCATTGTTATTGATGATGACCATTTTCCTAAACACAATACTTTCAAAGATAGCTGTCCCTTACTTTAATGTAATTTTGACAAGTGATCCTTTACTTTAAATTGGCCCTGATATCGTTTAAGTTTTATTAAGACACTAGCTTCTGCCCGCGACTTCGTCCGCGTCAAATTTTTGCTCCCCTGACCCTTCCCGTTTCATAGAATTGCCTGCCAGTATTCATCCATTTTTCATGGCTGCTCTGCTCTTTTTAATCGTAGCATAATTTCATGGAGCCTTCCTCAATAAACAGGCTACACAACACATAAAGAATTTTTCAAGTCGGACCATTTGTTCCTGAGATTACCGCATTCAACCAAACAAACAAACTCTTCAGCTTTATAATGTGTTTTTATACATAGTATAAAACAAAGTCGCGTCCCGCGTCTGTTTGTTTAGATTTCTTAAACTACTCAAAGCATTTTAATGCACTTTGTAACAAAATGCAGAGTGATTAATGAGGAAGGTTTATATGTAAAATACGCGGGCGAAGCCGCTGGCAAAAGCTAATATATATACTTATAATAAAACTGTAGAACCCAACCCACTGAAACCCACCGAAACTGTATCCCCCCAAATAGGGGGAGGCCTATGTCCAGCAGTGGACGTCTTGCGGCTGATATGATGATGATGATGAAAACTGTAGAGAGGTCAATTCTGTACATTGAAAATAGATTCAAAATTAATATTCGAGGATGAATAGTGATCGATACTGATGCCAAAAATGCAATCAGTAAATTTTTGTTCGTCTGTCTGTCTGTATGTGCACGCATGGGTCAAAAACTACTGAAGGGATTATAACCAAACTTAGTACGATTGTAGTCCATACTCCTGGGCAGGTTATAGGCTATATAAAATAACGCTAAGACACATAGGAGCCGAGCAGTGACGATAAATTTGAAACAAGGCGGATAAAAGTGCGTTTTCGAGCTAAAAAAAAATAACCAAGATTAACACATAGGTTACTTTTTATCCCGGTAGTACGTTCACGCGGGATATTTTCCGAACTCCACGCGGGCGAAGCCGCTGGCAAAAGCTAGTTCCTAATGAAGTTAAAAAAACAGTCTGTTCAACAACGTAAGGGAGAATCTTTTATAACTACAAAGTTTGTTTTTGGGATAAATGATTCCCAACTATGGAACCCTTAGCTGTACGTGGTCCAGAAAGACATGACAGACATGCATTTGACCCATTTTTTTCATAATATATATTTTTCCTGATGTAGACGAAATAGGGCTACGAGTATGTTCTGTGAAGCTTGAAATAATTTTAAACGTTCCTACGAACAGCGATATAACTTTAATTTGACCTTATTAGAAATGAGATCTCATTTTAGATAGGATCTTAATAAATGTAATGGACATGTTTAAAATAAATTCGTTTAGTTCAAATTATGAATTTCGGGCTTGAAATTGGGTTTCTGCAACGATGTTTTTTCTTTTAATGTAAATAGATTGTGTGAAATTAAATTTACTCACATTTAAGTTAAGTATTTAAAAAATGTATGGAAATTTAAAAAATGTATTTATTGTGACCTTACATCATTTAGATATTCTTTTAGGTATTTAAGTAAAACACGTAAAAACAAATAAAATAAACCTTCTTTATATTATTTTAATCAATATCAACCTTACAGAAAATATTAATATTATAGTTACACATCGGTAGATATATGTATGTATTATGTATGGACCTACCTCATGTGAAAGTTAAAGTTAAGCAAATTATCAATTTACATACCTAGCAAATTTTCCTTTCAGTATACGGAATTGATGATTTCCTTAATTCAAATTTTTACACTTCATACGAAAACTGCCCTTTAAAACTAAAAGGAACTATAAAATCTGTAGTCTACTTATGCCCGCTTTCTGAAGTTTCAAGATAAACTCTCAACAACTATTCATTCAATAAAGTTATGCATAAGATAAACGTCGGCTAACTGTCACGGCGTTTCTGAATACAAAACAAACCATTCAATAACTATGAAACTGTCAACTAGTTTTTTAGATGCCGCTAGATAGGTCTGTTTATGAGATTGCATCTAAAATCGATTTTTATTATTGAAATGGTCTTTAAAACTAGTTTAATAAACAATGTATTTTTTTTTCAACTTGCTTGATATTATTTTAGATAAAATATGTAAAGTCGTTATTTTATATTTATGGGTAAAACCTTTTTTTCTATTGTCAGTACTCAGTTCATTGTTTATGATTCCTGATATTAATATTTTACTTCACTATCGGTTACATGTCTTTCGAATCCTTTGCGCTTAATCCATTCTTTTATACCGGGTGACTATTTTTAACGTCTTGAAAAAAAATGGGTGTAATAGGTGAACGGAGTAGAAGCCTTTGGCATCGAAATTTTTATTATTTTAATTTTTGAATAACATGTAATGAAATTGATCTAGCAATAAATACTACACATTTAAAGTAACATTTTCATACTAGAACAACAAAAACAGAAATATGGAAAAAAATAAATAAAAAAATCAATTAAAATCTACCGAAACTAAAAACATACGCACCCTACTCAATGCGCGGCATGTATCAATGATTTTGTAGCGCGGTCCTACCCTTTGAAGCCGCCCGATAAGCGGCCAAATTGATCTTTCGCAGGCGCACAAGCCGCACACGCATCCCCGTCAGCCCGCGTCCCGCGCTCCTTTAGTCACCTGCGATGAATCTGAAGGCCTTCCTGCCTTCTATTCTAGTTATACAACACACCGTATGAAGGTCGAGACGATAAAAAATGTCATCCGGTATAATAATAACATAATGGAATCTGGAAAACGTAGTAAACATTTTACTGAAAGAGACAAGATGCTTCTTATCGAAGTGCATATTTAACTTGAAATATAAATGTAGACCCAAGTTCATATGTTTATTTTTATTTGTGTCCCCATTAAACGTACCTACATAATTGTAATATATGACAATTTTCCAGTTTGAAATATTTATAAAAACGAAAGTTAGCAACCTAAAATATTGCTCCAACAATAACCGACGGGCATGGTTTCCTTCAGAGGAAAGGGGTTGATCAACAGAGTCTATTACGATTTCTTGTTCAGAAGCAGAATCAAGTGTTAGTTATCAGTGAATCATTTTGCTTTAGAGTTATACCTATAATGTAACACAACTGTTGCAACAATTACAGCTAATGTGTGATCTAATTTTTACCGTAATTTCAGAGAGGCATTGAAATCTTCTTTTCCACACACCAAATGTTCTTTCAACTGTGTTTCTGGTCTTTATTTGTGCTTCATTGTAACGTTTTACCGCATTTGAAGCTAGATTTAAGAATAATATCATCATGAACTTTCCACAAGGATAAGCACTGTCTCCCATGAGGTGACCATCTATCTCATTATTATCGAGTCGCGCTCGTAGGAATGAGTTATGATACACGGTACTGTCATGCAACGAGCATCTATATCACGAATGTATAACTTTGCAACACATACAACTTGTACATTAATAGAAAAGAAACTGTTGGGGTTTATATCCAGAATTATTTTGAATAAAAGCTTCCGATGATTTAATAGTTGTATTCCGTGCAAAGACAAGATGAAGAAGAAAAAAAATAACATAAAGTGTACAACGTGGTAGGTACTTATAAAATAAATTCTTAAAAACTAAATGTTCATGCAATGAGCCGTATTTGTGCATTATTGCTCAACAAACTTGATTAGGCGTTTGATTAAAAGCGAGTTGATATAGTTTGAAATAAAACGTCAAATAAAGTTATGGAACCAATAAACGCGGTGTTCGGAAGCGCAAACTGTCAAGTTATCGAACCAATAGCGCTATGGAACAGATAAACTACCGATACGAGTACCTCAGAAACCGGGCATTAGATATTCTTATGTAAACAAATAAACTATAGCATTAAAATCAGGACGGAACGTTTATAATCTATGCTGCTTTACAAAAAACAAACACAATAGTAATACAAATGGTAATACCCATTTTCGTTTTATTACTTAACAAAAAGAAACTTAAATAGTAGCTTGGTTACATAAAGAATCTTAAAACATAATAAACTATAGCATCAATTTTAAGGGAACATAACAAACCCAATTTTTTTTTTGTTATTTAAACCAAAACGAAGTTACTACGTCACGCGTCGGCTTCATGGAGATTCTCATAATTTAAACAAGTAAAACTTAACAAAACTTAAATCAAATCAAAACTAAAACAACAAAAGCGTTTTTTCAGACTCTAAAGATCATGATACTAATTCTGACTATTTAAAAATTGACAGAATTAGTATCATGATCTTTAGAGTCTTCTTCATCGGTTTCCATAAGTGTGTCTTTTTTAGTAGAAGTAAATAGTAATTTTAGAAAATCCAAGTGAAACCTATTTGTTATGGTTATAACAAATAGGTTTCACTTGGATTTTCTAACCGTCATTACATAACTTTTTCAAATCTATGTATTTCACATTTGAAATAGGTAGTCGTTTTGCGTAAAGAGGTTTTAATTTCAATTCTTCACAATCTGATGGGTTTTCTTCTATTCGAGCCGCTGGTATTGTTGACGCAACGTCGATGCATTTGCTTGTTCTCTTTCCTTTCCCCTTTCCCTTCCATCTACCTCTTCCATTTTGCTCTATTTTCCGTCTTTTTCTAGCAGGTTGTTCAACCTCAGTTTCTTTTTTATTTATTTCAATCTCACGAGAAGCTGCATCTGCTTTCATCGAGTCTTTCACTGTCAAAATTGACAAATCTTTCTTTTTCAGCGTCGCGATCCTGATGTTAGATATTTGTAAAGCTTTTGTGTCTGTACTATTAGTTCATTACTTCATAATAATAATTCTTATTAAAATCATTGATGGTTTAATTTTACATTAAATTAAAATTAATTTTCAACCGACGAAAAAAAACGGAGGAGGTTCTCAATTCGACACGTATATTTTTTTTTTTATGTATGACCACGCATAACTTTTTACATAGTGGTCCGATTGTGACAATTCTTAAAATTTTGAGTCGGCGCTGAAAAATCAATGAACAAGGATCACTCAAAGCGCCGACTCATAATTTTAAGGTTTATTATTTTATGCTTTTCAGTTTTTCGGCGGTTTAATTTTTTGTTAAAAAGTTTTTATTTTATGCTTTTCAGTTTTTCGGCGGTTTAATTTTTTGTTAAAAAGTTTTTTAGCTTTAATACTTTATTTAATAATTATTATAACTTCTAACAAGAAGCACTAAATAAAGCTTAGTGTAATATTTTGTAAACTTTATAATAATTACTAATTACCTATTTTAATTGTTTATTTTGAAATCTAATTGGTATAATGGAGATATGGAAACGATTAAAAGTGATACTATAAAGTAAAAAACAGTAAACTAGAAAATTTGTTGGTTCATAATTAATCAACGGACAATTCTAAATGTTAATTCACAGGCCTACAAATTTTTAACCCACAGACTAGACCTATTGTACCCGAAGGATTTTGATGCGTTAAATCCGAATCCGTGTTCAGAATGGCTTCTATACGTCTGGTTTTCGAGATATCCTAACCTTAAAGTGCAAAAAACGCGTTTTTTTGCAGTTTTTGAGGTTACGTGACAGAAAGAAATAAATGTTTATAAAAAAAACGTTGTATGGCAATTGAAAGTATCACCTTTCCCCTTTTAAACCTATTTTTTCAAATATCTTTTTTTTTTCACCAAAATATCGCTATTTGAAATTTTACACTTTAGCGTACTAACACAACCACGAAAAAAAAAAACGAAAAAATTCTGCCCGAGACCAGACTATGTTGATCTTGTGTTTTTGTGGTCATTGAGTCCGAATCTGAGGTCCAATTCATCCTATAAGGTCAAAATTTTTCGTAATCATTTTTTTTCTTTCTGACACATAACCTCAAAAACTGCCAAAAAACGCATTTTTTGCTCTTTTAGGTTAGGGTTTCTCAAAAACTAGATGTATAGGAGCAATTCTGAGCACGAACGCGGATTCAGCGCATCAAAATCCTTCGGGTATGTTAGGTCTAGTCTTTGGGTCTGGACTTGATAAATTTTGTCGGCCTGTGAATTATTTACAGTTTAAACTATGTCTGTTGTTTTACTAACTTTTAAACGAAATAGTCATGTTAGAGACAAGGACCAAAACAGACTTAAAGTTTAAATAAAGTAAAGGACATGGGCTTAATAAAAAACGTAAAGTCAAATTAAAGTAACGATGTTTAGTTAGAGTTACGACAATTACGTTAATCGGATTCCATTTTAAGCAGGACTAACTCCAATATGACTTTTTGGACGAATACATTGACCGTTACACTAATATTTGAAAAAAAAAATTGCTTTGTAGCATTGAAAAATCCTTACTGTATCGGTAATTTTTTTAAAGCTAGATTTTTTTTTAAATATACCTTTTGAAAGAGCGTCAAAAAGTGAATAGAAGTGAATTTATAACTCATTTTCAAATTTTTGTCCCTTACCTTAATTGATCTTTCGCCAGACGATTATAATCTTATCATGTATAAATATAAACACACATAAATAAATAAACGAATTACAATTTACCGCATTATTTTTCGATTGGTCATAATATGCCCAAGGCAAAACGAAACCACCATTTACAATTTACCGCATTATTTTTTGATTGGTCATAATATGCCCGTGGCAAACCGAAACCACCATTTACAATTTACCGCATTATTTTTCGATATTATATAATCTGTCAATGGTAAAACAATAAATTGTGACCTGTTATCTAATTTATATGTGACGGATCACACCTTGCGCTAATACTTAAAAGTCAAGTAACTGCCACCATCTTGGAAGTAACACTCGCTGGCCGCTGCCACGGCAACGCTCGCTTCGCTTGCTCGGCTCGTAACGGGTGATAAAATTGGTCAGATTGTTAACCTTGTCGGTAAGTGCTGTTTACAATTTGACGGTTTGACATGGGTAGATCATAAATTATCGTAAGCTAATATGTTATATTGTAATCAATATGGTACCGTTTACAATTTATCGACTCTTTACAAAATCTCGCGAAAAAAAAAATTAATGCTCGCTATGAAATTCATTGATATTAGAAATTGTATGAATTTTATAATTATGTATTTTTATAAGGAATAAATAAAGGTTATAATAATATCCCATTGCATTCGGTAATACTGTGTAGCTCCCAATTAGTGCAAGAAATTTTTGGAATGGGATCGACAAAAAGAAACTCGCAAATGTTACTTCTTTACAATTTTAAGTATAGAGATTACGATATGTCCGGCATCCTATTTTCACAAGAAGTAAATAGGCCCCTATTATTCTTAGCCCAGATATTAATAACGAAAGAATACCATAATAAGATTTAATAAAAGGTACAGGAAACATCAATGGTCGCACTTCTTTTATAAAAACTACCCTTACTGCTACGACAGGAACGCATAAATTGTTAAACACTGGTTAGCGGTTGAGTTCAATGAAGTAACAAGATTACATATTCAAATTACGACGACCTTATTCCTACATTTGAATCAACCTCACACAGAAATCCTACCCAGGGAATATAATCCATGTCTCCAGTTACCGAAACCCACATTCACTTACTACTTATAGAACGAAACAATAGATCCATTTGGATCCCAGAGGTACAAGTTTACCTTGAACATGTAAGGTATACCGGTATACGTGTTATATATTGCAAGGTATACCTGAATTAATCAGGCCCTACACGATTAGATTAACCGGGTACCGGTGGAAAAGGTGTTTTATACCCTTCGTTGCTTATTTAATTTTCAAGACACACTTTTACTTCTAGTAAAAGGAATGTTGTGTGAACATTTTTGTAAAAGAGGGTTTTTTGTTTAATATGAGAAGATTAAGATGTTGGTTTCCAATGCGGTAAAGGCAACCAATACAGAATTTGTTTTGAAAGACCTGACTAACTTGTGGTACAAGATAATCATTTATACGTATTTGCCCAAATATGAGTTTATAACACACAAAACAAATTGTCAGCATGCAAGGGATGTTAATAGTAAACATAAAGACAGATCATCACGTTTTTCATACAGTAATTTATAATCCCATCAGAAACATAAATGTGAAATGAGAGCCAAGTTCAATATATGCCTTGGTTGTTGACTTCAACGACAAAAGAAGTGAGATCTAAATGGGTGCCAAGTGCAATGGTCAGTCCTGAAATTTATTTGTAACTACATAAAATATAATTTCTTCTTATAACTTAGGATAATATATTGTAGCCTAAGGTCTGACTTGGCTAGTTCTCATATACGAATTATTATGTTCGATGGCTAGTTTCTACCAGTAAGCCAAATTTTCGGAATAATAAAATAAGAACCGACAAGTAACAGGTTTAGAACTTGCGAAGGCTATAATATAATTCGTACATGAAAACTTACATCCTGTAATATTACACACGGTGCTGCACGCCAGTTCTGTTACTTGAACTTGGCTTGACACGCTACTGCGTGTCTAGACGTCAGTGCGAGTCAAATTATTTCAAAATGTTATAATAATAAAATATTAAACAAAATCTCTCATCTAAAATCTCAGTTAAATTATAATAAGCTTTATCTGCACATACCATCAAACTGAAAAACTTTCTTCAATAGTACCAATATCATAATCGCGAAAATTTTATAAAATGTATAGGATGGCTGTTTTTTCACTCACATGGAAAAAAATGTTCCGTCTTATGGTCCGTACAACATCTATATTTAGCAGGTCTTTGAAAAATAACCCTGAATTTAAGAAGAAACGTGGTTACGTGGTTGGAGTTCATTCCAAACACATTCCTGTTCTCTTTGGTTAATGATACTCTTATGTTTTGATTATTAGCAAAATTATATTAATTTTAGAATTTAAAGTAGTGAGGAAAACAATAAAATTAGAGAAGTTTGTTATTATGGAATGAACTCAACGATCATGTCACTATTATTCCATGTTTAAAGTGCATTTTATAATATCAACCAATAATAGATATTTATCAATGGGTTAAGTAGTTATGCCTCATTATAGGCATATAACTGCATAGATTTAAGATTCAAATTGAAAAGTCTGTGAAGTAATAAACCATTCTGGATGGATAGAAATCCTCTAATTTTATACGGTTTTTCTCAGTCTCTAATTTATAGTTCGCCTCTAGGTCTTCTGGATTTCGTTTCCAAGTAAATTCAGGACAAAGAGAATTTATGAAGCAGAATTAATTTGTTCGTTTAGATATAAATCCAAAAATATACTTAAAAATACTAAAAGTATAAAACACTCGGAACCAGAAGACGATCCTTGAAATGAACGATCGCATAGAGAACATAATTTAATTCTTCCGTCACAGACCATATTTCATTAACAATGACAACACACGAAAAAAAAAGTCGTTTAAACCAAATGCAGTGAGCATTTGGTTTAAACGACTTTTTTTTACTTTAATAGATTTTATACTTGAGGGGGTGATGGAAACCAATTTCTGAAGACCCCCGACTAAGTTCACATCTGTCTTCGTTATTAGGACTTGTCTTTGGACGAGAGGGGGGTTATAGTTCCAAGTAATATTGGTCGTGTTTAATAACGATCAGGAGGTCTTGTCAAGCAGTCCCTGAGTATAATGGACGAAGTTGGACCAAACTTAGACCATCAATAACTGATGGCATAACTTTGTGGGAAGATTTTTACTTATTATAGAGGGTAAGGACGTGACGGCTTCATATTTCTTTTCCATAATTTGTACTAATAGTAGATGAACACCTCTGGGGCTAAGGGATATATGTTGCGACTTGAAAAGGCGAGAAAGAAATTGACTATGAACGATTTTTAAAATATAAATATCTTGTATAACCCACATGAACTGAATATTGCATTTTTACCTAATAACAGTTTAGTAAGAAACACATCTTACCCACCTGTCTATTAGTATCATGTCACAAAATGGGGTCTGGTCACACAAAATGTGGGGTCATCATGCTATACAGTTGTTAGAATCACACACTTAAATAATCCTGAGCAGCCTTTTCCCAAAGACCAATTTAACCTACCTATGTGAACGGTTATTGCTATTGTATAAAAAAGGTTTTTTGTGTCAATAAACTTATTTTTATTTGTTTTTATTTTTTATTTATACAGGTTTTTCTTAAACTTACAATAGGCACCTGCTCTCACAATGTGAATTATTATAGTCAAACTGTTATGCTACAAACCATTGTGAGAGAAATAAATAAACTTTTATTATTATTATTTATTTATTGCTGAAGGTTTTTGCTTTAAAAAGGCAAAAATAGAATTTAAACGTTGTCTGGTAGAAACATCTACCATGAATTCTTTTGAGCACGATTCTTTTATCGTTTCTGCCGTTCGCTCTTCGGTCAATATATGCACAAGTTTTGTATTCTGAGACTTTTATAACCTGAGGTAGCATGTTTTCTTGCCAAGGAACCATTCAGGCATTACCAAAAAAGTTAAACGATATTATCAAATATAGGAGACAAGCCAATCATTATCACCTGTCTTTTCCTATTTATGTTGGGATCGGCTTCCAGTCCAAAAAGATATAGCTGAATATTAATATTTTGCATGGGGCGACTGCCTATACTATATACACCACTGTATTTGCTCCGTGATATACACTAATAATGTCACAAACTCAGCAGCTATAGCACGATTGTTGTCAAACTTTTTGGCTTCTGATAACTCATCACGTCTGTTAAAGATGTACAAATGACATTTTGGACCAACGGTTTAAAGTGCCTTCCGAGGCATGGATGTGTCTCGTTATAAAATCAATAATCACCCGTCTACGAACCAACCACGGCACGCATAGCTTATGCTAGAGTTATTATTTATCCACCAGTCTCAGATATAGAACACAAGCATGTAGAATTTATTCCATCTCTTAATATAAACCATTTCGACCATAAAGTCCGAAAATCAAGAGTGTCATTTTTCATATTTATCGTATCAGCACTATCCAAACTGTCAATATTAATATCAGGATAGTGCATTAAGGGAAGGGTTATGTCAGCAGCCATACTGTGACCCACATACCCGCTTACAACTTAAGTGGGTACACAAACTAACTTGTTCGTCGACTGTGGGCAGTTTCCTGTAATATCCCGTCTAAATCAATTTGGATTTGCAGTTTCCTTTGGTGAGGTAATTTTAGAGTTCGTGAACTTTGTCATTTTCCATTAACGTATACTGTTTTCGTAATTGTGTGAAACCTATGTCAAATGGTTAGGTAAATTACATGAGAACATGTGATATAGTACCACATCTCAGGTCCCAATAAAATAAACATAGGGAAGTTTAATTTGTGTAAAGAACCCCCCCCCCCTTCCCTGTTTCTTTGGTTACATCAATGGCATAAAGTTTTGACTCACGAACTCCGCTCACTGACGTAGTCGTCATCAAATGTACAAATGACAGCACATGCGGCGCAGAATGGAAGATGAGAAATGGTCTGTGAGGAGTCCGCATACGCACTTGAGATTTGAGCTGGTTGTGAACCCTGAAAGTCATTGGAATCAATATTTGCGGCCGAAATTGGCTAGAAGACTAATAGATGGTAATGCTAACCTACTGCCAGGATCGCGAGATTTGTTCGAAAGATTTACCGTGGCCCTAGCATATGGGCAACTGAAGGAACACAGGTGGGTTTTAGTCATTAAAAAACTGACAAGCCATTCCGCTCCACCCAGAGCGGGAGACGTCATTTGATGGTTTCCCACCCACAAAAAAAAAATGCTAACCTACTAATATTATAAACATGAAAGTTCGTATGTTTGGATGTATGGATGTTTAACTCAATCACGCAAAAACGTCAAACGGATTTAGATGGTACAGACGCCACCAGGTCAAGCTATCCGAAACTGTCAATTTTTCCCAATGAACCTTGAACCTAATGCTCTAGAAATAAAGTCGAAAATCTATCAAAGAAATCTGACAGATTGTAGTAGCTTGATGTGTTGGCGTCTGTACACAGATATTTTAAAACATGGATTAAAACATTGGATACTTTTTATCTCGGTAGTATGTCCGCGTGGGATAATTTCCGACCTCCATACGGGCGCAACCGCTGCTATAAACACTTCACTATAGTATTATTTTTCATCATCTGGCTGGGCTTTTCCTATCGATGGAGGTCTATTGTCAGTCTATCTGCATGCAGCTGAATATCAATATTTTACATGCAGCGTCTTCCTTTGTGATCTCAGCTACCCTTTTACTTTGTATAATCTTATATCTTTAAACGAGCCATTCTTGTATTATATTTATTTATTATTTATTTATTTAAATTACATTTATAACACCTTTACAGCGAACCAAGGCGATGTTATAAGTAAGACATCAAATTATATAAATACCTATACATATATAAGGTGTATCTATTCATACACGAAACACTTCAAGAGAACACTTCAAGAAAGATTTTTTTTTCGTTGCTTTAGCTTCTTTACCATCTACAGGTGTGCCACCTGTAGATGGTAAAGAAGCTAAAGCAACGAAAAAAAAAATCTTTTCCGAGATTCAGATTATATATGTATGTATATAATCTGAATCTCGGAAACGGCTCCAACGATTTTCATGAAATTTAGTATACAGAGGGTTTCAGGGGCGATAAGTCGATCTAGCTAAGATTCATTTTTATAAAATGTCGTTTTATTCGTGTTTTCAATGACCAACTTTATCGATAATCAACTTTAACATAGATTTATTATTTTAAACACAATTTACCAAAACATACTGAGCAAAGCTCGGTCATCCAGATATTGTTCTTAATATAGCGGTTAATAATATTAATACATTTTGTAAAAGTAATATATAGCTTGATGTGAGAAAAACAGGACTGGCTAATGTGAATATGCTTAGGGGAGCGGGTGTTTTGTCTAGCACTGGACATATTTCTGCAAAAATGGCGATAATTGAAGATGATATGCCTGTTGAGACCTATCACGGCCCGTGCCTAGCAGTCCCATATAAACAAAGCAAAAAAAAAACACACCCAAACAGGTCGAACAGACCGCAGCACCCGCCTCCACGCCACGCCGTTGAACTTACCGACTCCCGACGGCACGGACGCCCACAGCTACGGGCTGTCGCAGGCCTCATTAGATGCAATAGTTTCCACGACCTATCGTCCTTGCCTGGCGCGGCGCGGCTAGCAGTCAAATGGGCCGTGGTGACGCAGAATTACTAAAACATTATGCTAAATCAGGGTATTTAGCAGAATGACGCTCATGGCTGATCACTGTCTCTTAAGATACAGGTTTACCTAGTTCACGAGGCAGGGTTATAATACTTGAGTTCAGATTTTAACATAGAACCACATGTATACAATGTACAATAGATATTTCATAATGAATCACCTAGGTTCCAATCTGTATTTTTATGGCAAATAAATTTATTTATTATTATTTGTTTTACTTAAGTTTCGCAAACAATACCGCTTTGTTTTACTATTAATTATAATATGTATATCAAAGATGATTGCGTCATTAGTGCAACAATTGAAGCCATTATCCAGAACAATTACGTAATATGAGGTATACTATAAGTACTAATGAAATTCAGTGACCTCTGTCGATATAATAAAGAAAGGACTATAATTAGATTCTACTAACTAAGGTCTCTAATATTAATGTGGACACTGACAGTTAATCTGGTCTACAAAAGGTTGCTCAGACCGCTGTGCAGCGAGCTATGCTCGGATTTTCATTGAAGAATAAAATCAGAATTGAAGTTATCTGGAAAAGAACTGGGGTATCTAGCGACATAACTTGCCGATGACCGATGCAGTAGATGAATCCTGGAGTGAAGACCACATATCGGCAAACGTAGTGTGAGATGATTCCCAGTTAAATGGATCGCCGACCACAAACATGTGGCTGGGACGGACTGGGTGCGGAAAGTGGAGGACAGGATATTCTGGCGTAGCATAAGTGGATCTTATGTCCAGCAGTGGACTGCGACTGCCTGAGTTGATTGAACTACGGTCTACCACTTCAGTCCGGCTGTCCAGAAAATGCATTCTTGACACCCGTCAGTTTCAAATAAGTGTTTTGCGAATTTGATCTTTATGCGTCACTAAAGTTGACATACTGGCAGGTATCAGGCATTCTTTCGGTCTCGACGGCTGGACTTAACTATCTTCTATTGAGAAGATAGTTAGGTAGTTTCATATTGATGAAACTACCTTTAGGAAAGTGTTATTTTATTTACTGAAAAGGTCCACTAGGACGGATCCAGGGTCGCGAGTTGTTTTCGAAAGAGTTACGGTGGCCCTGGCATATAGGCAACTGAAGGAACATGGGTGGGTTTTAGTCAGTAAAAGTCTGACATGCCTTTCCGCTGCACCCAGAGCGGAAGACGTCATTTGATGATTTTGAAAACACAAAAAAGGAAGGGTTTATTTTCTTTTCTAATATTTGACATGCAATTTAATGGTTGACTTGAAATATTCGAATGTAATTTGTCTGAACCGACTCAATTCTAAGAAATTGACAGGGACAGTAGGAATGGCTTTTATTTAGATCATTTTAAGCAGTCATTGCCGTATTTACGATGTTGAGCAGCCAATTTTTTTAAGCATACGAATAGCCTTCAGATAATATAGTGGTGGTGATGGGTAAGGTAGATGGGAAAAGAACTCGCGGCCGGTCACCTAACCGCTGGTCCGACCAAGTAACCGCCCTCACTGGACTCTCTGTTACAACGGCCATGAGAGAAGCCGAGAACCGAACGAAGTGGAAGACCATCATTCAGAAAGCCACGAAAGCCTTTCAGGGACACGACCTTCAGCAATGAAGAACGCGACTTAGAAGAAGAAGCCTTCAGAATGTTTCAGATTGTGATTATTAGTGTTTTAGATAATTAGTGTTCGGTTTTTACCTCGTTTAGAATGAAAGAAAGAAAAAAATTATTTGAGACCCCCACAGGACATAAAAAACAATAAAAAGAACATTGAAACTTTTAGGATAAAAAAAAGGTAAAATATATAAAATATATAAAATTAAAAACAAAAAAATCTGCCGCAGCGCTGGTATTCAGGTAGTGATGCCACAGACACACTTACGGACGTGACAAAATAATCAATCTCACAATCAAAAAATATTACATTTAAAAAATAATTAAATAAATAAAGAATGCGGAAGTTCATATGCTTTTAGCCATTCACTCAATTAAATTGTGTGCTCCAAGTGATATAACTGTATTAAGCTTATGTCCAAATAAACATAATTATTATTTTGTTCAGATACAAATATAACCCTTAATAGAATTTCTAAAATATGCGCCAACCACAAACATTTCTAAAAATAACCCAGCTGGTTTTGACACCGGAAGAGGAACGACGGAATATAATGTAATATTTTCGTCTCGTCTCATATGAATATGTCAATCCCATCAAAACTTTCCGTGGGAAGTTGTTTTTGTTCACTTGCCGCAATCCTTTACATTGTTTTTCTTGGAAAATGGAATTGGCTTTGAGTTTACAATACATTGATTGAAAAGAGTATTGTTTGATTGAAATTGTTAATTCTCATATTTCACAATGCTACCGTTAGACTTTTAACCTTTCATTAGAATGTCCTAATGTTCTTATAATTAATAATTATTTTATCTTGCTTTTATTATATATCTTTTGTGTGCACTATATAAAAGATTTATCAATCTTACTCTCTACAATGAATGACATTAAACGAGGGACATAGGTAATTTAAGGGTTTGTAGTAGATACTAATCATTTTGTTTTGGAGGCCTATGATATATGACAAAAAAAAACTACTTTCTGTAAAGTGCAGTACCTACAAATCTAAAACGTTAGGAGCAACAGATTTATTTTAATACTAGCTTCTGCCCGCGACTTCGTCCGCGTTAAATTTCTTGTTCCCCCGACCCTTCCCAACGCGTCGAATCGCCTCCCCGTGCGATTTTCCCAGTTTTTGCACCATTTTTCATTACTTCTCCGCTCCTTTTAGTTGTAGCGTGATGTTATATGTATAGCCTTCCTCGATAAATAGGCAATCCAAGACAAAATATTTTTTCAATTCAGACCAGTAGTTCCTGAGATTAGATCGTTCAATCAAACAAACAAACAAACTCTTCAGCTTTATAATATTAGTATAGATTTCGGAGTTTATACCTTGATAAAAATAAGTTTCTTTCATGAATGAAACACTGAATATATGTATGTCCCTTATTTAACCTAGAACATAAACTCAAGCTTTTTTTGCATGACATCCATGGCAGAAACTACAGAAGTCCACCGACTACCTTATATATACTCTTTTTGCTTAATTTATACTGCTATACTAAAAATATTAACAGAAAAAAAAAGACAAAAGCCTATCAAAGCGCCGCAAAAAATCTACAAAAAATAAAATAACGCGTAACAGGTCATCCCATGCCGCAAATTCTGTGGCCTGACGCCTCCGGCAGACTCAAGATATTGTCCAGAAGCAACTTCGCACCAACGACCCACCGACCTCAATATATCAGTGCATTTCTCTCCTAACTGAACGCTAACCCTCGTTACTTTATCTTCAAGAGGAAATACAAAAGTCTCCATGAATAATAAAAAAAGGAAATAAAAGTTTTCGCCTTCGGCTCGTATCTGAGAGCTTGTGAATGAATATGTAATGTTCTGTTCATGATTAGTGTTTGAAGAAGTTTTATTGGAAATACATTGGGTTCGTTTCTAGGTTTTATGACGGTTTTAAAAGTTGTGGTAAAACTAGAAGTATTGTAATAATGAATGACTGAAGAGAATATGCTATATAGGTAGATTACTTTATGATTTACACATGTCACTGAACAACGGTGGACCAAAGGTAATGACCGCAACTTATGAGTTATAGGCCATAGGTTCCATTGGAGACTGGCGCTTTACTTTGTGTAAATTATTTCATCACCACTGTTCTCAAAACGGTCAAAGAAAACATCGTAAGAAAACCGGCATGTCTTAGAATCAACAATTCTAAGACATGTGACATCTACCAACCCGCACTGGGCCCGCGTGGTGGATTACATTCCACTCCATCTCTACGAGAGGAGGCCTGTACACCAGTAGTGGGAACAATAGGTATTGACTGATTAAGCATAATTTAACATACCTATTTTCTTCTTTTACAACAGCAATAAGATTTTACATCGATTCAATTTGACGAATGGTTTCGTGAATTTAAAAGAAAAATTGGCAAAAAAATTGAAATTAGAGGCATTCTCTTCTAAATAAAATATTTCTTACTTTATACTTTCTTTGTATTCACAGGCTTAATTTAAACCTTACAAAGTTAGAGACTTCAACAAAAATAGTTCTTATTTTCAAGTGTAAAAAATCGAATTGAAGACTCTTAATGAAAAACTTTCGAATAAACAGACCTACTTTAATTCAACTTTAACAACCCTGGAAGGAGCAGAACCAATTTTTCTGAAATTGAAACACAAAGGACCAAGAAAATGGCAACTAAATTAATGAACGTGTACGCACTTCAGAAAGGTCAAATGATTTCATAAGATGAAAACTTTGATAACAAGAGCCGATCACTCGAATGGCTGTTGGGAAAAGTTTTTTCATTAGCTACTTAACTTGGCGAAGTCAGGATATTGTATGATTCATAGTAATTGGTTTTTGTTGTAATCTATACGAAGAAGATCGTAAAAGTCAGTGATGAGACGCAGGATTCGGGATCCTGACATATAATAAGGTTGTAATTTTAGATATTCTGTCGAATTATAAAGTTAATAAGTCTTTAAGTTCTTCTGCTTTTCGTCTAAAACTTAGATGGGAGATGTTTTTAACAGTTTATGTAGGTGATAACAATTATTAGTTTGGCTAGTATTTAATTTATTAGTAAAGTTGAGTGATTTATTTTATTTAGGAGTCTGTCTGTCTTTAAAGCCGTCCAGTAGAGACAATTACCAAAAAAGTGGAAGTTTACTGAGAAACCAATGGCTGTTTTTGAAGGAAATTTAAATTTGTCAATCAACTGTTTGTTTTGTATTAATGTAATTTTGTTGGAAAACAACTCTCTTTTGGTGACTTGGCTCTGTTGGTTATCGTACTTAGAATTGTAATTATAACACCAAAATTCATGGTGCTTCCCTACGAAACCCAATCGTTCAACCTACTGAAAATCTCGCACCTGAACACGAGTTGCCTTGGCTTTCCTGAAAGTCTTTAAATGGGCTCCGGACTCAAGTAGGCCGAAGTAAAGAGAGCCTTTACAAGTGGAAATTCATAGATGGCTCCAACCTGGAGTGCAAATGTGGTACTGTCTCACAAACAATGCGGCACTTAATATTTTGTCCAGCATGTCCTGCTGTTTGCACGCTACAGGAGTTGATGGATGCCTCTGAAAGTGCTAAGCTCGTAGCCAAATTCCGGGCTGACTATATTTAGATTGCTATCGACACGCTAAGAAGAAGATCAAAATTCGGGGCACCGGTGTGGGCGCCCTCATTGAGGCTGCGCCCAGCGCGCCGGTTGAGTGCGGCCCAGAGGGTCATGGCCATCCGGCTAATCCGAGGATACCGCACGATCTCATGCGAGGCGGCGAGCCTCCTTGCCGGAGTGCGGCCATGGGATCTGGAGGCAAATGTTCTCGCGCACATGTGGGAGTGGCGCGAGGAGGCGAAACGCCGGGGTGAAACTCCGCTGCCTCGACAAATCGCGGCACGGCGGACAGAGCTCCGGTGTCATCTCATGGCGACATGGCGGGTACGATTGTCGCAACCCAGTGCTGGGCACGCCACAATTGCGGCGGTAAGTCCCCTCTTTGAGGAGTGGATAGAGAGGCGTCATGGCGTCCTCACCTTCCGCCTGACGCAGGTTCTCATCGGGCATGGGTGCTTCGGTGGGTTCCTGCTCAGAATAAAGCGGGAGGATACGTCCGGGTGTTTCCATTGCGAGAATCGTCTGGAGGACACGGTGGAGCATACGGTGGAGGTGTGCCCTGCCTGGGCGTAGCACCGCCGTGTCCTGGTGGAGGCGGTCGGCGGCGGCGACCTCTCGCGTCCGGCCCTGGTGCGAGCCATGGTACGGAGCGAGAGGGAATGGGAAGCCGTCACCTCCTTCTGCGAAGCAGTAATACTCGCGAAGGAGGAGGCGGGGCGCGTGAGGGAGTGGCAGTCTCTGCGCCCTCACGTCCCTAGCCGCCGCAAGAGGAGACGCCCCGGGCGTCGGGAGTCCATAGCGGACTCCCGGCCACCGTAGGCGCGAGCTTGCGGTTGGCGAGCAATGGGTAGCTCGCCGCCCGGTAAGGACCAGGCTCGGGTCGACGGCACGTAGTGTTCCACGCGCGCCTCAAAGAGATGTCAGCAGCAGTGTAGGGGTCTACTAGGACCGATGCCTTCCGGGGTCGCGTGCTTGTTCGAAAGAGATACCGTGATCCTGGCACATGGGCAACTGATGGAACACGGGTGGGTTTTAGTCAGTAAAAGTCTGACTTCTCCCGCTCCGCCCAGAGCGGGCGAAGTCATTTGATGATTTCCCATCCTGAAAAAAAAAAAACCTAGCCTTTTTCCAACTATGTTGGGGTCGGTTTACCGTCTAACTGGATGCAGCTGAGTACCAGTATTTTATATGGAGCGACTGCGTATCTGACCTCCACAATCCAGTTACTAGGTAATACGATACCCCTTGGTAAGACTGGTTGTAAGGCTTTCGGGCTTCTGACGACCCGTTAAGACTGTCTAAGATCTACGAAAGACCGTCGGGACCAACGGCTTAACGTGCCTACCGAAGCACGGAAGAGTCTTGGTATGTAACGATGGTCACCAATCCACGGACTAACCGCGGCAAGCGTAGCTTAACCTGAACGATCAACCTGTGCGGCTGTTATTACTAAGCCACTAACCCTTCTTTCTTCATTTAAAATTACACTAAAATTAACTATAAATATATATACCACTAGCTTTTGCCCGCGACTTCGTCAGCATCAAATTTTTGCTCCCCTGACCCTTCCCGTCGCATCCAATTGTCTGCCAGTTTTCGTCAATTTTTCGTTGCTGCTCCACTCCTTTTTAATCTAAGCGTGATCTAATATAACTTATAACCTTCTTCAATAATTAGGCTACCCAAAACAAAAATAATTTTTCATTTCGGATCAGTAGTTCTTGTGATTAGCACGTTCAATAAAAAAAAAAAACAAACAAACTCTTCAGCTTTATAATATTAGTATAGATTATTTTATTTTACACACACATTTCATAGAACGTAGGCAAAACTACTTTTATTCTTACCGTTTAGTCGAGCACTTATAGTTACATTCGTATTGGTGCCATAAAAGCCTGCTATACAATTTCACAAGTATGTAAATCCCTAGTCGTGAACCTGTTAGCGATATAGCTGAAATAAATCCTTCGAAACTAAACAAAAGATTTTCAAAATATAAATTTCTCGCATTACCCAAACGAAAATTACAACATTCTTATGAGAAATACCGTTAATAAATTCTCGTGGAGACTGGTCGGTTTTATCAAGAGGGGGCGAATGTTCAAATATGTCGGCGTATCGACATTATAAGGGCAAAAGGGTTGTACCAACCTAACCCACATTTGTTAACAGGAACTTACTAGTGCGGCCTATCTCAACATACTTTTTACGAACATCTGTTTTAAGTACCCCGAAGGCCCTTAAGAGGGAAGCGTAGGGTATCCCGTGAATTTCAAATTTTCTTACGTTTTTTGTAATTTTCAGAGGGGTAATTGCGTAACTTGATATTAGTAGGAATCGGTTTCATTTTGAGAGTTAAACAACATTCATTGCGTTATTTTCATCGTTGCGCTGACAATGTATTCGAACAAATGACGCAATGGATTACAAATAATCTTCAACACGGTTCAAATTCTCATTGATTGTGCGTTACTCAATTCGGGTGCAGGTCAATATCAGTATGTTGAATAAAATGTGATTCGCGACCGAAGCACGTATATTTTAACAGATTAATGAAGAAACAATTATGAGTTTTCAGAATTTGTCATCATCTGCGTAGCGTTTTCCCAACTATATTGGGCGCGATTTCCAGTTTAACGGCATACAGCTGAAGACCTGTATTAAACATAGAGAAACTGCCTATTTAATTTCCACAAACCGTCACACATAAAAACATTACAAATAGTAATTCCATGGAATCATCATTAGTCTGTATTATTCCCACTGCTGGGACACTGACGTCCTCTCGTTGAGGGGGAGTGGGCCGTAGCTCACCACGCGGGCCCAGTGCGGGTTGTCTTGTCATGTCTTCGAATTTTTGGTTCTAGGACATGCCGGTTTCCTCACGATGTTTTCCTTCACCATTTTGAGAGCAGTCAATGAAATTATTTACACATAGTAAAGCGCCTACCTGGGTTCGAAGCCACGACCTACAACTCGTAAGTCGGGGTTGATACCACTAGACCACCACTGCTCTATTCCATGGGATCAAATGAATATAATTATGTTTTTATTGATATGATAACAGATTTTATTTCTGTAAGTAGAATTGTACAAACACCTTTACACGTCAATCAAATTTTTAAAATTAGTTGAGCTCGGCGTTTCCTATCTGACTGCTCTGAGAAGAAAGGCCGAAAGAAACAAAGGTCATAGTCTCTTTTAAAGTCCAGACATAATCTTGGTCACAGACGAAGACCATGTAGATTGGTGTCTGAAATTATAATTTTGTAAAGCCATATTTGACACATTTTGACCCACATACAACCTGACACTGAGTTGTAGTTTAAATTTGCGAGCTGCCCTGGCGCTTCTCCCTTAAACATCAGTTTTCTAACTTTGTACAACAAAATCTTGAAATTTCGCCAATATAACAGGAATTTCGCTACCAAATTTTATTGGTAATTGTATCAACTTTGTTGTTAGTTTCAAGTTATTTTAGTTTGATTCGTGTTTTTCTTTGTTAGTCTTTCTTTGTTATTATTCTGTAATTAGTTTCTTTTTTGTATTAATATTCGTTCTGCTAGACTCAGCGGAAAATCTAGATTTTATAGCATTTTTGATTAATGTTTGGTTTGCGTGTATATGATTAAATAATTTGGTACCATCTCGTCGGAATGGCAAGGCAGGTAATTTTCTGAGTACAAATTTTTTCATCGACTCTGTTTTAAAAACTTGACATGTGACATCTCCCAGCTCGGAGAGTAGGTATCTGCGAACATAGTAGGCTGATTATGTAAAAAACAATTACATAAACGTTAACATACAACACCTGCATTCCACGAAGTATTAGGCAGTGGTACAGTTACAGAACATACTAACTGGCATCGTACCTCCAGATATTCACAAGACTATAGCCAGCCGCGTCGAGAGGGTGAAGCTACAGGATGATCCACGCCATTCCATGTACAACTTTAATCCAGTGCCGTAGAGGCTTTAAAGCCGCAAAAGTATTTTTGGTTGCCTGAGTCTAGCCAATGGCAATCCCATCACAGGAAGATGTGATCTTTGGCATAAACTGTTTTAGCCTACTGATTTCTTCATTGAACCATCAGAGAGCCTAAGGGCATAAGTTACTGTGGCCTACTTGGAAAATCTTAATTAGACTTCGCACCCAAGTAGGTCGTAGCAAGGACAACCTACACAATTGGGGGTTCATGGACGGCTCAAACCGGGGTGTATGCAGTATTTCTCCACTGAAATATGGCGAATAAAGTGTGTTTTGTTTTATAATATTAATTACTTACACAATATTGTATAGAATCAAGTTCTTCTAACTTAACAGACAGCTGTGCTGCTGGAGAGTTTGTTCCGCCACTTCTTCTTCCCAGCTAAAGCACTAGGAAGTGTCGAAGAGCGGGCGTTTTGGACTATTATGTAACTTTGACGTTCAAAAAGTGCTGAGTCTCAGCCTAGTTTGAATAAATGATTTTTGATTTTGGTTTTGATTTTGACAATGGCTCAATACGCATCTTGCACCAAATGCCCCGTCACCTGCACGCGTAGCATGACCACCATAGTACTAGAACTTGGTCTATTCTTGGAAGAATAGAGATAAAATTGTCATGCTACGCCAGCATAAAACGGTACAAATCTTTCTACAATCTTTAATCTTTCTACAATCTGTAATTTTGTCTATTCTTCCGTCGACAAAACCCATTTTTACCGAGGTCATGCTACGCATGCTGTAAACGTAAGGACTTAATGACTGCATCAGCTAATGGAATTCACGTTGCTGAATTCTGGGCCAAACTAAAACTTTTAAACGAAGACTTTTTCGTGTTATTTTTGCCATTGACACACTAAAACGAATAAGTTCATCCACGCCAGTTATGTTTAAGACCCACGATATACGGGGCGAGCCTGTTGCCATCTACCGGGCACAAATGTAGACTCCGATTGGGCTGCTAGTAGGAAACTCCAGGTGGATAATTCCAATAACCACACACATTCTAACTATGTAAAACAATTTCTGTATTATTAACTTGACTTCATCATGTGCCTAGCTTTTTCTCAAGCATATTGAGGTCAGCTTCAAATGTCATCGGCCGCAGCTGAATAAGAGTATTTTCCATGGAGCGTCTACCTATCTGACCTCTACAACCAGTTTCTGGATTATACAATACCCCTTGGTCCTGCCGGGGTCGCGTGATTGTTCGAAAGAGATACCGTGACCCTGGCACATGGGCAACTGATGGAACACGGGTGGGTTTTAGTCAGTAAAAGTCTGAGACGCCCTCCCGCTCCGCCCAGAGCGGGAGAAGTCATTTGATGATTTCCCATCCTGAAAAAAAAACCCCTTGGTGAGACTGTTTGCAAAGATTCGGGCTTCTGATGACCCGTAACGACTGTCAAATATCCATAAATAACAACTCAGACCAAAGTCTTAACGTGCTTTTCGAGGCACGGATGTTGATATGGAAAGATGGTCACCCATCTACAAACCAGCCTCAGTAAACGTCACTTAACCTGAATGATTGAGCCGTGCAGTTGATATTACTTAGCCACAAGCCTCTCTCTTGTAAATTTTAATAAACCATCCTCAGTCTCTCGACGGTGATTACGACTGTAAGCATTTATTAAATGCAAATATCTAGCAGCCGAGGCCGTACCTTCAACAATTTCCATAATTTGCGGAAAGTAGTTAGTATCATTCCTCGGAACACAATACCCCTATAAACAAAAGCAATAAATTAAATTAATTGAATTTCTAAAAACAATTACAAGTCAATTGAAAATGTAATGTAAACACGAAATTGTAAACTCAGGATCCCGATTCCGGACAACAATGAAACCAAAGGTGAGGGGCCAGAATTATGAGGTTTGTTGTTATACCAAATTGTTTCCGATTTTCCGTTGAAAATTGCCCCTAACTTTAGAAAATCTGAGTAGAACGGAGATTAATGTTTCGAGTTTTGCTAACTAGCGGTGTGGGCGGCGTTTGCAATGGATTTTTTTGTCCAATTGTGCCCAAAGGTTACGCCACTATGTTAAATGAAAGGCTGGCTTGCGTAAAAAATGGTTCAGAGTGCGCCATGTTTATAAAGTAGGTAGTGAATTTGGTTTTTTGTGATAAACTGGGTTTGATATAGGAGTATTGGGATGTGATTATGTTTATAGGTTCACGGCACGTATATATAGGTTTTTGTGCAGCATGTATTAGAAAGGAGTGGTGATATTTCAGGGTGTGGTACAAACTGAATAACTTTACTCAATCGCGTAAAAATAATCAGCTGATTCATACATTTGGTTTGAGTACGTATATATTGAGAGCAGAGGTGACCTACTAGTAATGGTCAAGACTTAAGAGTTGTAGGTCATAGGATCGAACAGGCGCTGTACTATGCGTCAATTATTTCTTCTTCACTGCTCTCAAAGCGGTGAAGGACATAACATCGTGAGAGAACCGGCACGACTCAGAACCGAACATTCGAAGGTATGATACGATGTGATATCTACCAACTCGCACCGGGCCCGTGTGGTGGATTACGACGCACTCCCTCTCTTTGAGAGGAGGCCAGTGTCCCAGCAGTGGGAAAAACACGCTACTGAAGATTTATACGAAACAGTTGATAATTTGTGGTCCCATGTAAAGATATTCAGTTTTATAGTAACTACTATAGTCAGCGTTTATTATTTGACTATACTGAGGAGAAAGGCCGAAACAAATTCAGAGGCCACAATCACTTTTAAAGTCCAAATATAATCTTGGTCATATGTAAAGACCATGTAGATTGGTGTTTGAAATTATAATTTTGTAAAGCCATATTTGGCACATTTTGTTCTACATACAACCTGACACTGACCTGTAAATGAAATTTGCGAGCTACCCATTTTTTTGTGAAAGGGAATCATCAAATAACGTCTCCTGCTATGGGTGGAGTGGAAGGGCGTGTCAGACTTTTACTGACTAAAACCCACCCGTGTTCCTTCAGTTGCCCATATGCCAGGGCCACGGTACCTCTTTCGAAATAATCTCGCGACCCTGGCAGGCATCGGTTCTAGCAGACTCCTTCAGTTTGCTGACATCTCTTTGAGGCGCGCGTGAAACACTACGCGCCGTTGACACAGGCCTTGTCCTTACCGGGCGGTAAGCTACCCATTGCTCGCCACCCGCAAGCCCACGCCTACGGTGGCCAGGAGTCTGCAATCAACTTTCGACGCTCGGGGCGTCTCCTCCTGCGGTGGCTAGGGGCGTGAGGGTGCAAAGCTTGCCTCTCCCTCACGCACCCTGCCTCCTCCTTCGCGAGCATTACTGCTTCGCAGAAGGAAGTGACGGCTCCCATGCCTTTTCGCTCCGTAACATGGCTTGCACCAGGGCCGGATGCGAGAAGTCGCCGCGAGGACACGGCGGTACTCCACCCAAGCAGGGCACACCTCCACCGTATGGTCACCGTGACCTCCAGACGATCCACGAATGGAAAGACCCGGACGTTTCCTCCCACCATATTTGGAACAGGAACCTCCCGAAACACCGTATCCGGTGAGGACCTGCGTAAGGTGTAAGGTGAAGACGCTGTGGTGCCTTTCTATCCACTCCTCAAAGAGGGGACTTACCGCCGCAATAGTGGCGTGCCCAACCTGACACTGAATTTGCTAGCTACGCTGGCACTTCTCCCTTAAAAATCACTTTTCCAACTTTGTACAACAAAATCTTGAAATTTCGCCAATATAACAGGAATTTCGCTACCAAATTTTATTGGTACATAATTGTATCAAATTTGTTGTTATTTCAAGTTATTTTAGTTTGATTCGTGTTTCTCTTTGTAAGTCTTTCTTTTGTTATTATTCTGTAATTAGTTTCTTTTTTGTATTAATATTCGTTCTGCTAGACTTGGCGAAAAATCTAGATTTTATAGCATTTTTGATTAATGTTTGGTTTGCGTGTATTTTTTTAAAGAATTTGGTACCATTGCCGCATGGGAATGGCGAGGCAGGTAATTTTCTATGTACGAATTCTTTCATCGGCTCTGTATTAAAAACGTGACATGAGACATCTACCAACTCGGAGAGTAGGTCTCTGAGGTCTCTGCGAACATTGTAGGCTGATTATGTAAGAAAGAAGTTGCATAAACGTAACATCACGCTTACATTTCCCGAAAGATAAGGCAGTACACCTATAGTACATACAGACTGGCATCTCGTCTCGAAATATTCGCAGGACTATAGCCAGCCGTATCGAGAAGGCGAGGCTACAGGATCATCCAATGGTAGCCGCAATGCACAATTTTAATTCAGTGCCATATAAGCTTGAAACCGCAAAAAAAATCTTGGATGCGTGAGACCAGCTGATGGCAACCCCTCCACAGGAAGATGTGATCTTTGGCAAGAACTGTTTTAGCTTCCTGATTTCTTCATTAAACCATCAAAGAGCCTCCTATAAGGGCACAAGTTACTGTAGCATATTCGGGAAACCTTAAATACACATTGTACCCAAGTAAAGTCAACTAAAAGCTGCATGGTCAACCTCCAAGTGGGGGTTCATAGATGGCTCAGACCTCCGATGTGTTTGCGGCGTCTCTCCACAGACAATAGCTCACCACCCATCTTGCACCACTTGCCCTGTCACCTACAAACGTAAGTACCTAATGGACAGCGAATTGTGTTCGCGTTACTGAATTCTGGGCTAAACTAATTTAGGAAAATATACATAGACATACTATTTTTTCGTATAACTTTTGCCATTGGCACTCTAAGAAAAAGAAACACAGCCATACTTCGCCAGTGATGTTTAAGTCCTATGTTATATAGGGCGAGTCTGTGGCAATCAACCGGGCACAAATCCAAACTCCAGCTGAGTTGATACTGAAAAAATCCAGATGGAAAAACCCATAAACACACAAATTCTAACCACATAAAACAATATTGTATTATTTATTTTCTTTACTTCATCTACCGAAATTGTTCCCAACTATGTTGGGGTCGGCTTTCAGTCTAATCAGATGGGGCTGAATCAGAGTACTCGTATTTTACATGGGGAGACTGCCTAACAGGTACACATTACCCGTTGGTGAGACTGGTTATCAGATTTTCGTGCTTCTGATGACCCGTAACGACTGTCAAAGATCCACAAATAACAACCGGGACCAACGCCTTAACGTGCTTTTTGAGGTACGGATCTTGATATTGAAAGATGGTCACCCATCTACGTCCAACCTCGACCAATTTCACTTAACCTGAATGATTGAGCCGTGCAGTTGATATTACTTAGCCTCTCCTGTAAATTTTAATAAACCATCCTCAGTCTCTCGACGGTGATTACGATTGTAAGCATTTATTAAATGCAAATATCTAGCAGCCGAGGCCGTACCTTCAACAATTTCCATAATTTGCGGAAAGTAGTTAGTATCATTCCTCGGAACACAATACCCCTATAAACAAAAGCAATAAATTAAATTAATTGAATTTCTAAAAACAATTACAAGTCAATTGAAAATGTAATGTAAACACGAAATTGTAAACTCAGGATCCCGATTTCGGACAACAATGAAACCAAAGGTGAGGGGCCAGAATTATGAGGTTTGTTGTTATACCAAATTGTTTCCGATTTTCCGTTGAAAATTGCCCCTAACTTTAGAAAATCTGAGTAGAACGGAGATTAATGTTCCGAGTTTTGCTAACTAGCGGTGTGGGAGGCGTTTGCAATGGAATTTTTTGTCCAATTGTGCCCAAAGGTTACGCCACTATGTTAAATGAAAGGCTGGCTTGCGTAAAAAATGGTTCAGAGTGCGCAATGTTTGTAAAGTAGGTAGTGAATTTGGTTTTTTGTGATAAACTGGGTTCGATATAGGAGTATTGGGATGTGATTATGTTTTTAGGTTCACGGCACGTATATATAGGTTTTTGTGCAGCATGTATTAGAAAGGAGTGGTGATATTTCAGGGTGTGGTACAAACTGTATAGCTTTACTCAATCGCGTAAAAATAATCAGCTGATTCATACATTTGGTTCGAGTACATATATATAAGAGCAGAGGTGACCTTATAGATTCGTCATGTCTGTCTGTCTGTCTGTCTGTTTGTCCGTCCGTATGTCACAGCCATTTTATTCCGAAACTATAAGAGCTATGCTATTGAAACTTGGTAAGTAGATGTATTCTGTGAACCGCATTAAGATTTTCACACTAAAGTAGAAAAAAAACAATAAATTTTGGGGTTCCCCATACATAGAACTGAAACTCAAAAATGTTTTTTTTTCATCAAACCCATACGTGTGGGGTATCTATGAATAGGTCTTCAAAAATGGTAATGAGGTTTCTAATATCATTTTTTTCTAAACTGAATAGTTTGCGCGAGAGACACTTCCAAAGTGGTAAAATGTGTGTACCCCCCCCCCCCCCGTAACTTCTAAAATAAGAGAATGATAAAACTAAAAAAAATATATGATGTACATTACCATGTAAACTACCACCGAAAATTGGTTTGAACGAGATCGAGTGAGTAGTTTTTTTTTTAAACGTCATAAATCGTAAACCGCAATTTACCTTACATTCAATCAACTAAAATATAAAAATTAAAAAAAATATATATTTTTAAACCGAGAATACCTACAGGTTTGTGCGGAACCCTCGGTGCGCGAGTCCGACTCGCACTTGGCCGGTTTTTTTTTGTCCTTTCTCAAACATGAGGCACACAAGATAGTCAAAGAACTCATAGAGTTGTATAACGAGGTCGACTACCTTGAATTTGCGTTATCAGCTATCAGAAGGCCAATTCCCAAAATTAAAAATGTTAAAAATCTGTTCACAATCTCACTTCAGCGACAATCAACGGCAGAAACTTTTCAAAAGTATGTAGAATTAGGTTTTTTTTTGGTGTGATTGAGACTGAGATAACATATTATGAATATTCTTAAAACTACGGGTATTGCGTCGCAGCTCAATTACATTTACACAACAAGATCTATTTCTCTATGTGACGGGTCGATACTTTCAACCTTATTGAAGTTCAAAGATTTTAGTCAATGTTGAAAAAGAGGTAAAGCAATAATAAGGTTTTACTATCCAAGTAGTTTTCGCCATTCAAATCCAGGGCGACCCTTGCTGGCCTTTTTCAGCGATACCCTAAGCCGAGATCCATACGAATGCCCTTAGCGTATAGTCGCTTTAGTTTTAAGATTTTAAGCCCTGGATGCAGGCCTTAATTTATTAAGGTAGCCACATTCAAGTCCGGTTAAGCAGCCGACAACCTCATTGATAGGCCTGCGAGGTGGAAAAAAAAGTATTTTGCAACCTTCGAAATAATATAATATAAGATGACGTATATATTCCTCAAAGGGTTACCCAGAGGTGCACCTATAATAGTACACCCAAATGATAAAATCCCATGCAATAGGGCGAGACTACCAGTCTTACTGTGCCGTGATATATTTGTAATGCCGTTATCTACCAAAATCGTTGTTTTAAATAACATGCAAAAACCGTGATAAAAATTTAAACCGATGTCACTTTTCAATGACAACACCTATCTAGACACGCGGTAGCGTGTCAAGCCAAGTTCAAGTCACAGAACTGGCGAGCAGCACCGTGTGTAATATAACACGAACCATTTGGAGCCACTTTTGACCCCCTCATAACTCAAAAACGATTTCACACAAACGTGTCAAATTTGGCTCATATAGTGAGACCTGCAAGATACATATGTGCTCCAAATTTCATAAACATATCTCTAACGGTTATTTAGATATTAACGTCCAAAAATCGTCATTTTTATCACTGACTGACCTATAGATCAAAACTCTAACCCAGTTCCAGATGACCTAGAAAGTTCAAATTTGGTATGCAGATAGTTAATTAGGTGAATACAAAGGAATAAATCAGAAACTTGTAAATTTTTATCACTTTGTTATAATTTTTCACTTAATTGATTCTATTAGGAACACTTATAACAAAAACCATTTGGTATTAATTTTGTTATAAATAAGTACCTACTAATAATTTATGTACAAAAAGTAATGATATCCCATCAAAACATAAATGTGAAATGAGAGCCAAGTTCAATATTATCATATATGCCTTGGTTGTTGACTTCAACGACAAAAGAAGTGAGATCTAAATGGGTGCCAAGTTCAATGGTCAGTCCTGACTTGGCTTGTTTTCATGTACGAATTATATTATAGTCTTCGCCAGTTTTAAACCTGTTACTTGTCGGTTCTTATTTTATTATTCCGAAAATTTGGCTTGCTGGTAGAAACTAGCCATCGAACATAATAATTCGTATATGAGAACTAGCCAAGTCAGGACTGGCCATTGAACTTGGCACCCATTTAGATCTCACTTCTTTTGTCGTTGAAGTCAACAACCAAGGCATATATGATAATATTGAACTTGGCTCTCATTTCACATTTATGTTTTGATGGGATTTTTATTTCCAAAACTATTCAAGGTATTGAACATTCGGGAACACAGATCGATAGATTTTTTTTTCTTATTATAAATTGCATTAAAAGTTAAGAATCGACCATATGTCAATATGTCGGAAAACGGCATTTTAGTTATGCCACGGCAGTACTAAGGGTATCGTATTACTAAGTAGCTGGATTGTGGAGTTCAAATTGGCAGTCGCTCAATTATTATAAGAAAAGTAGTAAGTAGAAGTAGTGAGTAGTTAGTTGTAAGTTAGAAAATAAATAAATAAATAATTAGTATTTAGCTGTATCCAGTTAGACTGGAGACAGACCTCAACATAAGTGGGAAAAGGTTAGGCAGATGATGATTAAGGGGCGAGCTTATTGCCATCATCTGGACATAAATTCAAACGACGGGCTGCTCCTGATAAATTCTAGATGGAAAAACCCAATTACATTTTGCCCGACCAGAGAACTGAAACTAGAAACAGTACTTGTGGACACGAAACCAGTGAGACAGTCAGCTAGGAAAAAGAAAAGAAAGGAAAGGTAATGAAAAAGTAGTAAAAAGGAGGAAAAGATTGTATTGAATTGTATAACTTTAAGTTTAAAATATAGGTAGATGTGTGGGCTATAATATCACTCGAGTAAAGTAAGTGAAGTGTTAAACAAAATTCGTTCAAACGATCATCACTATAAATGTGAGGCTAATTAACAAATCGATTTTTCGATTAGGAAAATATTTAATCTACGTCATACATATCCGTCAAATGATGAATAATTATAGTAAAAACTTAACTGTAGCTACAATTTGTCACGGAAATAGTTTTAAGTACCTATAATTTTGTCAGATTGAACTACTTTTCATAGGATATAATTAGAAAGAGTGAAATATAGCAATGAAGGCCATAATTAACTTGTGTTAGGTGTTAAAAATAATTCAGATACTATGCGCCGAGTGTGGCACTGCCGATGATGAAAAACAAGAAAATAAACAATACTTATGCAATCAGGTTTATAATAAGACAAAATAAATCAGCTCAGATTTCTGCAGCTGAACTGGCAGGAAGCTAGCTATATTTGTCGAAGAATCGATGGCCGTTGGAGCAGATGAGCCCTGGAGTGGAGACTGCGTTTCGGCGAACCTTATTAATGATAAAAAAGTGTTTAAAATTCACAAAACCATCTAGACAAAAGCTAGTTAGTCAATAAGAAAGAAAACCAGTGTTCACATTAATAAACCAAAAACCAAATTAACGGACATCTATACTTATAATAAAACTGTAGAGAGGTCAATTCTGTATATTGAAAATATATTCAAAATTAATATTGGAGGATGAATGGTGATCGATACTGATGCCAAAAATACAATCATTAAATTTTTTGTCTGTCTGTATGTGCACGCATGGGTCAAAAACTTCTGAAGGGATTTTAACCAAACTTGGTACGATTGTAGTCCTTAATCCTGGGCAGGTTATAGGCTATATAACATAACGCTAAGACACATAGGAGCCGAGCCGTGATGATACTTTTTATCCCCGTAGTACGTTCACGCGGGATATTTTCCGATCTCCACGCGGGCGAAGCCGCTGGCAAAAGCTAGTACAGCATAAAGTTAGACATCTGACATGGGTACAACCTCAAAGCGTGAAAGGATATTAAAACCTATATTTTCGAACCTAACCGGTACCGAATTTTAATTAACCCTTTGTGTTTCAGACTTTTATACGATCGTGTGTAAAATTAAAATTCGAGAGCGTTTTGTGCCTCGAACTGCGTACGTGGAACAATATGAGTCTTTGAGTCAGGCCTTAGATAAATGGTAGATAACTAAAAACATAGTGATATTTTGAATTATTGAGGTAACGCTGGTTAAAGGATAGATATGGAATTACTTTATATCAATAGAATGTCTGCCCCGTTCACTGCAGGCCCGCGAAGCTGAGCTTGTGTCTTTAAATTTGTCCCTAAATAATAATTATTCCGACCCAGCCCGTCCTTTGCTGTCCTCTGCCAGCGATGCCCTAAGCCAAGATCCGTACCCCACAAGGGGTCCCCTTAGCGAGTAGTCACTCTAGTTTTTTTAAGCCCTGGATATAGGCAATATTTAATTAAAGTAGCCACAGGCAAGTCCGGTAAGGCAGCCGACAATCTCATAGGTTGAACTGAGAGAAAAAAAATACAATAAAACGTCGAATCCATGTAGAGCCCAGAAAAGGCGTCCGTGGAGCTTCTTACTCTGCCATACCTCCATGCACCCATTAGTAAGTATCAAGCACTACAGGCTTGCACCAGTTCTCTTTAGCCAAGGAATGCGACCCTTGTCCACCGTGACCAAATCTCGATGCATCCCCACGTCGGTTTTTAGGAAATATTCCCTGAGACTGCATATCTCGCGATTGAGGACAGTCTTAGCGTTAAAAAGCCATTTATAAATATTTTCATTTTACTTCACTTACACATAAACTCCAAATAGGAGAAGATATTAGATGGAACACAAGGAAGAATTGAATATGGCAGTATTTTTGAAGTCAAACACAATGAAAACTACAAAAAATAACCCTAATTTCTTGAGATAATGCATGTTCAGCAGTGAAACTATTTTTCTACTTCGTCACTAATTGTGTATAGGCATGAGTGACATGCGTCATCGGCAGTGGTAAATGCATCCTTCGACAAAATACCGCTTGTGTTATGAATACAGTGTTCAGCGACTCGTTGTTGACTGTAGTCACCAACACTTGTCAACCGCGGCAGTAATGTCTGCCGTTGACGCGTGATGCTCCTGTGTATGCACAGTATGGGAGAAAAGGGCAAATAATGGGTGAAGAGACAACTGCCAAAATTGTTTACTGCACCCGAAAAAAACAAACTAGGAAAAAGAAAATTGCTAATATATTCATGATCTATTTTATGGCTCGAAACTTACCTTTCCAAATATAATAAATTTACCCACGGTCACTAATACAAGACAAATGGTTACCGTCCGCAAAGTCAGCGTTTTGCCAAGCCCGGAACCACCTTTGGCCGTCACTAGCCTTGTGTATAAATCTTCTGATATGTCAAGCCTATCCCCAACTGTGTTGGTATTTAACTGGGTAAAGCTGAATATCGGTATTTTACATGGAGCGACTGCCTATCTGACCTTTCACAACCCAGTCACTGGTTTCTACAAAACCCTTTGGAAGGACTGGTCATCAGGTGTAGAGACTACAAGTAACAATAATGCTAAGTGAGAAAAAATGCTTTGGTCCCCGCGCATGCAATTTGGCGGCCAGTTCGTTGCCTACCGCCGTGGCAATAACTTGTTTTCTGGTTGTAAATGTAAGAAACGTCAGGTACTTGATGTGGTAACTGTTAAATAGCCTTTTTTCACGAACTTTAGAATTTCATTTAATCTCATTTTCTCAACCACATAACAGTAAACACAACATCAGGCTTTCGGGATTCTGAATACTAAATAAATAAATAAAATTAAAAAAAATATTTCAGACAAGATAAATATTTCAGCCATAATAAAATACATTAAAATTTTAAATACGGTATCTTTTTTCGTTGCAAAATACAAAAAAAAATATACATATACACCCTTAAAAAATGCAAACAGAGTTCTTTTTTACATATGAAAATGACGCACGATGAGCGGTCATCCAGTTCCACATCAAGGAAAATACTTGTGAAGATGACTGCTAATCCACTAATTCGTATGTATGAAAAAGTATTCTGCTCAAAAACGTTAATAACGGAATTAATGTTGATGAGCTGTCATTCCCATTGTAATTGTATAATTTACCTCCCTTTTTATCGGACTGTCGTCATAAATCATTTTATCAAATAAAATTATAAACCCAAACGAATCAAAGACTCAAATCTCATTGCCCTCATTATATAATTCTATCCTTTCAATATCTACATTTTACATTTCATCTTCAAAAGGTCTTCCTGAAATACGAAATATTTAAAAGGTAGAGTAATTTGGATTATTTAAGTCATTGCCTCGGGCCAAACGGTCCGTAAGATGATTATCGTGGGTATCATTGGCAACGATTACACTAATGGTATTGCAATGATTAGGTAAAACGATGGGTAAATCGTTTCGGCTCGATTTAACGTGAAGTGAATAATTTCCTGGATTTTTTAAGTGAAGCCAACTTGATTTTGAAACTATCTGTGATTTAACGACATTGAGTTATTGTTTGTAAGGTACTTAAGTATTTAAGGCATATTGATAATATTCCGTGTGGTGCCGGACGTAAAGAATAACACCATCCCATTTCTTCCTGTGGGTGTCGTAAAACAGGCCTGTTGGTCTAGTGGTTAGTGACCCTGACTGCTATACCGGAGGTCGTGGGTTCGATTCCAACCCAGGACAAATGTTTGTGTGATGAGCACGATCATTTGTTCTGTTTCTGGGTGTAATTTATCTATAATATGTATGTATTTAGAAATATATAAGTATGTTTATCAGTTGTCTAGTACCCATAACACAAGCTCTGCTTAGCTTGGGACTAGATGGCGTTGTGTGATAGTTGTGGAATATTATATTATATATTATATTATAAAAGGCGACTAAGTGGCTTACTAGAGAATGGGCAGCAGCGTTCTCTATGCATTTTACCACCATTCTGCGATCACCAAATCGCTTGCTAAACGCGGGGATTATGGATAAAAATACCCAATTTGCGGAAGGCCTATGTTCAGCAGTGGACGTTTTTTGACGAAATGATGATGATGATGATGATAATTAATAACAGCCGCGGTTGGTCCGGGGATGAGTGATCACCTCTACATATCATTACTACTGAGTGCCTTGGTAAGCGTCTAGTTGTTGGTCCTGGTTGTCATTTATAGATCTTAGACAGTCGTTACGGGTCTTCTGAAGCCTGAAAGTCTGACAAACAGTCTTACCAAAGGGTATGGTATTACACAATCATCATCATCGTTTTCCTCCTAAGATACAGAATCTTCCTAGTTTAGGAGACAGGGCTCAAATTTTTGTATTTTGACTGTATTTAACGAATATGTGTATGCAAATCTGTGTCAAATGTTCTTTGCTAATAAATATTATATTATATTATATTTCAGGCGTAAGACGTCCACTGCTGGACTTAGGCCTCCCCCAATTTGGGGGGCTTTGCCATAATCGCCACGCTTGGCAGGCGGGTTGGCGATCGCAGTATGGTGGTAAAATGCATAGAGAACGCTGCTGCCCATTCTCTAGTAAGTCCCTTAGTCGCCTTTTACGACAGCCACGGGAAGAAATGGGGTGGTGTTATTCTTTACGTCCGGCACCACACGGTACTTGGTACCACACGGTACTACACAATAACTGAGGGTTTTAGAGGTGAGATCGGCAGTCACTCCATGTAAATACTGGTATTGAGCTGCTTCCAATGAAACTGGAAGCCAATCTAAACATAGTTAGGAAAAGGCGGGCAGATTATGACTTAAGTAATTAAAATTCAAAAATATTTCCTTATATTGTTGTGGCGAGATGGCGGTCTCATGTAACATGATCTGTAATTTTCGAAGTTCTGTCGTTTAAAAGGTTACTTAAATATTTATATTGTACCTACTTAGCTCTCACAAAGAAACCTAGAACAAAATACATTACTTTGTAATGTCTATCCTTTTTTTTTGTGGGCGTCTAGGTTTAGAGTGAAAAGGCGTGTCAAACTTCTACTGACTAAAACTCACCCGTGTTCCTTCAGTTGTTCATATGCTAGGGCCACGGTTACTCTTTAGAACAAATCTCGCGACCCTTGCAGGATGTCTATCCCTTAGTTCATTGTTTCAGTTCGAAGCTGTAAGGAGTTATGCTGGTTGTCTGATGTGCTGTTACTTAGTTGTATACTTATTATGTCAAAATTTTACTATTTTAACTATTTGTGCTCTGGACCGGAACAAGAGTACCTTTTGTTATTCTTTATAACATCAGCTGCCAGTGAAAGTTCTATCAAAATCGGCCCACCCGTTTTGGAGAGTAGCCAAAACAAACAGACAAAAAAACAACAGTTTTTTACCTTATTAGTATTACCTACAATATATTCTTTCTCAATCATTTAATAATAAAGGCTCGTTCAGAGTAGTGCAACGCGGCGGTCGCGCACGTATCGGCGATTTATATCCATAGAACAACTTCTATGAAAATGCGCGCGACCACACAGTGGCGACCTGTCGCGCCACGGTCATAGAAAATGTTCTACGGATATAAATCGTCGAATCGCGCGCGACCATCGCGTCGCGCTAGTCTGTACGAGCCTTAAAAAGATGTTATTTTGACATTACAAACAGAAATTTAATTTAAAATATTTGTATTTTTGTATGTATTTGTGTGACGTTGTAAATGTCACACAAATCAAACACTTCAATAAATAATATTTATTTTACTCGAGTTGAAGCTCACTTTTGATATTCGAAGAAATAATAGATTTGTATCGTTACATAAAACTTTACTTCAAAATAGACTTGTCTAATATCTAACCAAAAAAACTTGTACCTACGACACAAAATTACACGATTTCACCTCAGTCAATTTTACCGTCACAAAATACCTACTTTTTGAGTTCATAATCCATTGGAGCTAGAGTTCAAAATCGTGTAGCATATATTTTTCAAGATTTATAAATCGGTATCGATTGCCATGTAATGTCGAAGTTGCGTGATCGAATGAAGGTTATGTCATAACGTGTTTACGCTTAAAGTAAACTGTGTAGTTTACTTTTACGGGTGGTATATTTTTATTAATGACTGTAGGAATATACACTTTATTTATGCATGTCACACTCGTAAAGATGGTATCGAGTGACCCAAAAATATTGTGTCGAAAGTCAACAAAAATACATTTCAATTCATTAACCTCATCAACATCATCATTTCCACCGTAAGTAGTTTACTGCTGGACACATGCTCCATCACTTCGACTAGTTCTAGGTTTCCTGCATCCAGCGGATTCCTGTGGCATTCAGAAGATCATCGATTCAAATTGTGGGCTGCCTTCCAACGCAACGTTGCGTCTTCGGCGGTCGCCACTTCAGGACCTTTCGACCTCATCAGTCATCAGTTCTACGAGTAATGAGCCCTCCTTTCTGCCACTTAAGTTCCACTTAAGCTGACATACAAAACTATCAAACTCTGCCGATGAGTGTGCGAAGCGTGGCAAGCCTGGGGGCAAGCCATCTTAGTACCTAATTTATGCTGAAACCATCGTCGTTTTATAATATTGTGATTGAACTTCATGTCGTGAGGTGACAAAGGAATTACGCCTAGTAGATAACCTGACGCCACAGCAAGTGGACCCGGTTAATTTTATTACGAAGTTACTGGAATCATCGAAAAGGCTACATAAGAGTAGATCTGGCAGGCGACAGTCACTCAAGCAGAGTATTGTATCGATAGTTGCTTGCTCTTCTTATCACAGATGATATCAGGGGAACCGCTGTCTAGAATCCTGATAATATTACAGCTGGTAAACCACTAATTCTACCACATCTGATGAAGGCTATCCTGCATCGTTATACCTATGACACAAATTCATCTACAACGCGTTTGACAGGTCATTGTAGTAATCATCCATTAGTGAAAGCACATTTACGCATAAAAAATCTACAATATTAATTTCTCTCATTCAACGCAGTTGACCTCGTAAAATTTAGATAAACTGTAATTACATACATAGTGTTTAACCTTATAGGGATCAAAAGTCAGACTGATATGGAACTTAAGCACCTACTTATGTCTAGTCTAATCATAAATGAGATGTACCTCGTTGGTGTGGCTTTAAGCACCTCAGTATTACGTGTTTGTAATGAGCATTTTGAACCTTATTTAAAGTAGCTTTTAGTTAGATATTCAAAGGCTGTTTTGGAGGAAAGTTTGTGAAGCTTAAAATACAAATATTTTTTAATTAATTTAATAATAATTTGCCTTTAATAATACCAGTATTATTTTACCAGCCGAATTGTTATCGTTGTTAATTAAATTGTGTTTGACATCTTCTTCATTCGGGTAGTGTTTGAAATCTGAGATTTCCATCACCATCCATTATTTTTTTTTTACCAGCGTTGGGGTTATGTCTCGCATAGGTTCACAGCATTATGCTGAGTGATTACCGTTTTGCGTGGATGTGACGCATATTTTTCTCCAATTTTAAGTACTTTTCCTTGCGTAATGTTTACCGCAAATAAACGCATTTTCTTTCTTTCTCTCTTTAATTCAATTATTATTAGAAGGCATTTAATAATGTATAATTCATTACTGGCCAAGCAATCACGTTCTTGGTTTATAGTTCGATTTTACAGCCTTAGTAATAGTGCCTTTTTTATTTCTTTATGGTACTAAGTTTATTTAATCAAATAAAATTTTAGCTCGGTTATAAAAATTCTAACAACCGACTCTTCAAAAGTTTTCTCCAAAACCAATTATATGACCCGTTGGATGAAAACCAAATTAGGTAGTTTTAAAAACTGAATGATGCAGAATATAAAACTGTTTACGACTCCACCGGCGGCAAAGCTTTGACTGCAAAAGAATTTTTAATATGGTCTCTCGGTATTAATATTTTAGAACTATGAAAATCTACCAGCAGAAATGCTTAAGCAAGATTCTTCCGAGCAATTTTGTTCGTAGCTTTTCTGATATTGGCTTGCGGATGAGCATTGTGGAAGCTGAGAGCTTCAATGCTTGAATTTCGAGATAAAACTGAGGTGGGAAGCGTAAGAAATCCGGAGTAACGTAGGTAACGTTTGCGAGTACATACTATTGGGAACTAGGTGAGCGTTTCTGAAACTGCCCGATAGATTTGTCAGCGTTTTGTAAGGACACATTCTCTTGGAAAAATGTGGATTTTCTCCGTATTGTAAGAGGTCGTTTTAGACTCCGTACATGGATAAAAGCAGATGGTTTGTGTTCAGTTTATTGCTTTGTATTGGTAGTTTATTTTCGTCGAGTGGTTTTCGATTTACTTTAGATGTTCTATAAATCTTTTTCTGAGTGTTACATTTTAAAATTACAAACAGGCCTACGCTGTCCAGTGGCACAGGCAATTGAAGAAACACGGGTGGGTTTTATTCAGTAAAAGTCTGACACGCCCTCTGACTCCAATCAGATCAGGAGAAGTCATTTGTTGACTTCTCACCCAGACATAAAAAGGCTTACGCTGTCCTCCTATATATCCTATAGATCTATAGATCCTGTTACATGAAAAAATTTACACAATATTGTATAGAATCAAGTACTTCTAACTTAACAGACAGCTGTGCTGCTGGGGAGTTTGTTCCGCCGCTTCTTCTTCCCAGCTAAAGCACTAGGAAGTGTCGAAGGGCGGGCGTTTTGGGGGGACTGTCTTTTGTAACTTTGACGTTCAAAAAGTGCTGACTCTCAGCCTAGTTTGAACAAATGACTATTGATTTTGATTTTGATTGTAAAGCCCATTTATTATATAAAGCCATATATAGTTTCTTGCTTTCTCTTAAGAAACAACTTATTAGAACCGTGGACCTAGCGTCTGAAGTTTCAGAACTGTTAGGCCCTTCTTTATGACTATGTGACATGAAATAATTATGTAGATTTTGATTGAATTCTAGTTTGATTTAGTCGATATACAATCAAATCGATTTGATTATCAGACAAGCTGACATCAATGTGACATTTTCGAACCTGCCGTAATTTACTTAATAATAATTGTTATAATTATGCTTGCTCACAGACGTATCCTTAGTTTGCTTAAAGCCAACATATAATCACTTGTATAAACATTAATTAATTTATGGAAATCCATAGATAATTGATTGTTTACCCAGTGATTATGTTAAATAGTTTGAATTTGATCGTAATTACATTCATTAATGGTTTTTAAAATATGACGAATGATTGAAAAGGTTACCAATTTATTTTTGACGTTTTCTTTTTTGACTTTTTCTTAGATTTAAAATAAAAATATGTACAACTATAAGAATCATAGGTCAACAATAAATTCGTTGCATTATGTCAACAGCAAAGGTGCCCAGAAGGCTGGCAGCATTGCCACGATGTGTGGCAATGCTAATTCTTTGGCAATTAAAATATAGGTCAGCGCTCTAGTCACGAGAAGAGTCGACCAACAGCTTGGCAATCGAGAAACTAAAACTCCACTTATTGTTAATAATAACAATACGCACAAGTATTTATATAAGAAAGAGGCTGTGGAAGTAAATGAAAATCATTAAAGGGCATCAAAAAATTAATTCGCACCGCTGTCAACTGGAAAGGACGTACACACACGGCTGAGAGCGTTGCCACGTTGTATAGCAGTACTAACCTCGTGACTTAACGTTGAGATGATTTCATTCTCACACATTTGATTAGTTTTCGACTAGCGTTAACGATTGCAGATTATTAACTTGGCTATGAGTGCTGATTCATTAACGAAAAAATAAACCAGCCCTGTGGTCGTGTGAAGATTTCACAAGCCGCTATTACATTGTAATCACCTTGAAGGTAATGAAATAATTTTAAAACAACGTACACACAGACCTAATAAAATGGCAGCGGGATTTTATCGGGCAATCGATTTTAAACTCTCGGTGTTGAACTGAAGATTGAGAATCCGATGTGTTATTTTGAGACACAGTACAGTGTGTGTCTCAGTGTGTGTGTAGTGTATGTGTGTGTGTGCGCGCGTGTGTAATTTTGCATACAAGTGATTCGGTACTCTTGAAAACTATAGCGTCAACGTTGGAACAACAGCAACGCCCGATCCCGATTCAACTTAGTTCTCCAAAATGGACAAAATTCCAATATCAATTGATCGGAATTAAAATCAAGAGTAAGCACCCAGGGCGTTGAAAATTCAGTAGGCGAAAAAATTTCGCCACGATTATATTTCATCCTTGTGGGCAAGGATGGACGGTGCATTCATAGATTCCTCTCCTGTGTATTAATACCTGGCAGGCGAAGTAAACTAGATTACAAAACTCGAAGCCAAGGAACGATCTAGCATCTCGCTATTTCCGTCCTCGACAACCGCGAAGCCCAAATATGAGGGAAATAATTGAGCCCGACAGTCTGACAGTATTTATAAGACAAGCTATAAAAATGGTACGAATGTATGTCCACGCTTGGTCAATCGTTTATGAATTGATGTTTGGTTTTATGTTTGTACTAGCTTTTGCCCGCGACTTCGTCCGCGTCAAATTTTTGCTCCCCTGACCCTTCCCGTCGCATCGATTTGCCTGCTAGTTTTCATCCATTTTTCGCTGCTGCTCGCTCCTTTTGAGTTATAGTGAGTCAACCATAAAAGATAGACATATGTTCTAGTGGATTTTTTTTTTTTGAACTTTTTAAAAGGAACAATTCCGTCATACATGATTTTTGCGTTACTTTAACCGTTTACGCAGCGCACGCAATGGAAACTCTCAAAAGGAATAAATTTTCCCCGTTTTTGCAACATTTTTCATTACTGCTCCGCTTTTCTTAGTTGTAGCGTGATGTTACATAGCCTATAGCCTCTCTCGATAAATAGGCTATCCAACACAAAAATAATTTTTCAATTCGGACCAGTAGTTCTTGAGATTAGCGCGTTCAATCAAACAAACAAACTCTTCAGCTTTATAATATTAGTATAGATGTGATACATACAGAGTAGTGGTGCCCTAGTGGTAACGGTCATGACTTACCAGTACATAGTTCTGAATCAAGATAAGCGCTTTCATCATCATCATTTCAGCCAAAAGACGTCCACTGCTGGACATAGGCCTCCCCCAAGCTCCGCCGGCCGGTTTTGTGCTTCCCGCATCCAGCGGATTCCTGCGGCCTTCACAAGGTCATCGGTCCACCGATAGGCGGTTTACTTTATGTAAATTATTTCATTACCACTGCTCTCAAAACGGTATAGGAAAACATCGTAAAGAAACTGACGCCAAAAATTCTAAGACATGTGACGTATTATATCATCCCGCACTGGGTCCGCGTGGTAGGTCCCACTCCTTCTTTTAGAGAGCTGGTCTATGTCCCAGCAGTGGGAAAATTGTAAGCTGATTATTATTATCGTGATGTATAACGTAACAACACACTGTATTCCTTGTGGGGTTAGGCAGAGCTACAAAGATACATACAGTGTGGCACGCAGCGAGCCTTATATCATCAACTGACTGGCGCGTTGGAATACTGCTGACAAGAGGTCCTGGATCAAAATTCCGAGGCGTGCAGTTTTATTGGATTTTTCCTTCTTGAATTTTTCATTAGCAACCGGAAGTCTGGATTTGAGCCCCACTGATTTTATGTATTAACTTAGAAGTACCTACTCTTTGTATTTCTTTGGGCTCAAGTCACCAAAAATAAAATTAATAAAAAAATAAATTGACAATCTTCATACCAACTTTTTCTTTCAAATGACTATCTACTATATCTTTTCCGACCAAAAAGTATCTAGCGGGATAGCTCTGTCATTCGCTTCATTCAAATCCTGGAAGATGAAAGTGGTTTTATACACATTACGGGCAGGTAAAAATGTGAGGCTTGGCCGGAACCGCACTGGAACTGTGTTGAGAAGGGTCGATGATACCACATTTGGCCAAATAAATTATGCATTGGCTAACTTCAAACCAACTGTAACACAAAAATAAATAAACTTGTCATCCGTCTCTTAACCTGGTCGCTGGTATCATCTCATGTTATTATAATTAGATAAATACTTTAATAGTATAATATTTTGTACGTTGAAAAATCATTTAATGAGCATTTCTAACATGCAATTACTGAATCACACGTGACTAAAAGAGTGATGATTATTATTGTTGATGGAAGTAAAGAGACAAGAAATCCTAGGAAATGATGAATGGATTGTGTGAGGAATAATATTAAGGAAAGAGAATGAATGATATCGTGATATTTGATAGGGGAGAATGAAAGAAAAAGACGTGTAGCACTGACCCCAAGTAATATGGAATAATGTGATCATTTTCAAAATAATTTGCCCGGCATCGTAACTTTCCTTTTCTACAATCAGTTCATTTTAGACCTTCTTCAATATAAGAAGTTTAAAAAGGCTCATTATAATATAGCGTTTATCAGTTCATTCATTTCCACCCATTAATTTTATTACTCTTTTTTCATTCCACGAGTACTTGGTTTAGTTAGTTTCGTGTACCTTTTTCTTAGTATTTCCATAACGTTGGCTTGTCTTATTCCTACTCCCAGTCTCCACCATGTAACCACATACATGAATGTTGACCCAATTGCTAACAAACGTCAAGACAACGGTTCCTCTGACCACTTAAAACTACAACACAAACTCAATTAGACGCCACCATCACGGTGGGGCCTTAAATCGAGGCCAATTTGTTGAAGGCGGGTCGGATTAGGACTTAAAACGAGGCACTCGAATGCCTTGAGTTTGTTGGTGTGTTGATTTTGTGTATTAAGTGGTGGTAAATATATAGTTTGTTACTGAATTCAATTATGTTTCTGCATAAAAAAATATCCTGTCCTCCGCCTTCCGCATCCAGTCAGTCCCAGCCACCTTTTTGAGGTCGTCGGTTCATCTGGAGGGTGACCCACACTACGCTTGCCGATACGTGATCTCCACTCCAGGACAGGATGTTGTGGCGCAGCATGGGAGAGGCCTATGTCCAGCAGTGGACTGCGATAGGCTGAGTTGATTGATTGATTGATGAAAAAATAGGATTATGTTAATTATTGTGCTTCTGTTCTGAGATTGGTGATACTACAGTTAAAAAGAATGAAAGAAAATACGTTAATTTGCGGCAGACGTGATGCAAAGAAAGACCAAAAAATGCAAACAAAAAAGACAAAGCTGCGGGAAATCATGCGTCACATCCATGCAAAACGGCCATCGCTCAATTTAATGCTGTTAACTTGGTTGTGACTGCCGGCGATGGCGTTATGACGTTGACTGGTGCAGCTAACAATCATTAAAATAAAGTGCAGTCTCTTCTTATGATAAGAACTGTAATCGAGTATAATTTTCGACTTTACGACATTTTAAGGTTTCATTCTTCACATGAAGGACAAATACATCATACCAATGGTAAATATACATTATTTACTTATCTAGACAAAACTCGATACTAAGGAAAACCTTGTAACTTATAACGTTTTAGTATTTCCAAAACACGAACTAAGTTATACAAGACAAAATTGAAAATCTTTAACTTGACGTCGATTAAACTAGCCGGTACTTTTACTTGAAGCTTCATAAATCCGCATCGAGCGTATATTTTATTTATTAAAAAACTTATAATGAGGCATAAGTTGTGCCTCGTGGCAAGCCAACTCCGCTTAACACTTCCGCTCACTCCGAATCCACACGTTTTAACGACTTCTTTGAAAGTTTAATTTGTCTCTGTCATGATCAAAGTCTTTGTTTTTCTTTGTAATAAAATGTCTTGATAAAATTAATTAGTATGCCACGGTAGTACTTAGAAGTAATTAGTGGTATGGAGTTATTTTTTTCATTAAAAATGTCTGATTTGTTGTGGTTAAGAGAAAAAAAAACATTTAAATAAGACGATATAGGTTAATTCGGTATAATTGCTATTGGAATTAATATTTTTAAGACCAAATTTTAGCCGGTTGGGTCGTGGGGCTTTCAGGACCGGGACCGCGGTCCCGGATTCCACCTAAAATACAATAATTATTTTTTAGTAGTATTTTGGAACCACAAGAAAATTGAAGTTAAATTACAGTGAACAAAAAAGGATTACGAGAAAACAAAAAACATTTTCTCATACATTTTGTGTGTTAGCTGCAAAACGCGTTTATGCCTTTGAAGTACTAGATTGTTATAACTTAGTAGGAGCTTTTCAAACATAGGAGTGTCAGCTAGAAATCGCATTATACCTTCGAAGTACTAGGTATTCATAACTCGGTAGGAGCTTACCTACTTAGGGTGAGTATGTATTAGCTAGAAAACGCTTTATGCCTTCGAAGTACCAGGTTGTCATAACTTGGTAGGAGCTTAATAAGCTAACACACATTTATTGACTCTAAGGCAGTACACAGTTCGCTGGGTCAGGTTGATTATGTTTAATTTACAAAAATAGTAATGATTTATATCTATACTTATAATAAAACTGTAGAGAGGTCAATTCTGTACATTGAATCTACATTCAAAATTAATATTGGAGAATGATTGGTGATCGATACTGATGCCAAAAATGCAATCAGTAAATTTTTTGTGTCTGTCTGTCTGTATGTGCACGCATGGGTCAAAAACTACTGAAGGGATTTTAACCAAACTTGGAACGATTGTAGTCCACACTCCTAGGCAGGTTATAGGCTATATAACATAACGCTTAGAGACATAGGAGCTGAGCAGTGACGATACCCGCGGGATATTTTCCGACCTCCACGCGGGTGAAGCCGCTGGCAAAAGCAAGTATTAAATAATTGTACAATAATTATTATGACCGCCGCTAACGTACCTAATTATGATAGTGAAGTTTTTAAAAGTTTATTGTTACGTTTCGGTGGGTGATTAGGGGGAGATAGGTGATTTAAACACTCAAGATTACTGTATTTTAAATAGTATTTTGTATTCTGTTTTAGGTTTAATTTCTTATAGAAGGCTAATATCGAAGGTTATATCGTTTTATAAAAATAATTTTATTTGTAACTTCAAATTTTTTGGCTGACCGTTATTTTCCAAGATATAGCTTTGTTTATTTTACTTGTGGTCCCAAACTACTACTAAAAATATTTATTATATTAATAGGTGGAATCTTGGACCGCGGTTCCAGTCCCAAAAGCCCCACGACCCGTAGAAAAGACCAAACATTTAGAATATAAAATAAAATCCATACAAGATTACTATTACAAAACTGTTTTTACTTTGTAAATGATTTATTTGCCGATATTTTAGATACATACATACATAAGCTCACGCCTTTTACCCATGGGGGTAGGCAGAACTATGGAACGCTACCTGCTACGATCCTAAAATACTCGTATTGCCTGGGATGGTGCTATTCCTTACGTCCGGCAACACACGGAATAAATATATTCTATTCTCTTCTAAATATTGATACGAAAATACACCTTACACCTCACAAGAGTAACTAGTCTAGCTATCTAACTTACTCTCTCCTCAGTTGATTTTGTTAATTTTATTTGTATGTCTTGCTCATAATATCACCTTGGCAAGCTGTAAAGGTGTTATAAATGTTATTAAAATAAACAAATTCAATAAAAACTTCTCGTCTCACCTTCGCCTCAAAACCGCCTTTATCCCGCTCTGAACCAGCCACGTGATTGCCACATGCCCTGTGCTTCTGACGTCACCAAAGTTACCAGCTATTGCTTGTGGTTTCCACTTGATATTCAAACGAAACCTACGACTTTATAGACCTTGTGGTCTATAAAGTCTTAGGTTCCGTTTGAATATTATATTGTACTACAATACTAATAGCGACTACAACCGATATAAATAATAGGTCTTTACCTATGAAAATGCCGTTTTGTATTTGTATTAATCGAAATAATCACACATGCAATCAATGCATCTTTGCCAACGTAGTAGCAGTTTATTGATGCCCTTCTTAAAAAAATCTGCTGGACGGGAGGCAACAAATTCTTCAAAGGCATTTTGTACTGCCTCTCGGGTATTGAATTTTTTTCCCGCCAAGAAGTTATCCAAATTCTGGAAAAAGTAGTAGTCTGTAGGCGAAGGTCTGGTGAGTAGGGCGGATGACGGAGAGCTTCCAACCCCAGTTCTTGTAACTTGGAGACCGTCTGCTGTGCAGTATGAGGTCGCGCGTTATCGTGCAGGAGCAGCGGAGACGAGCGATTGACCAATGCTGGTTGGAGATGTGCCAGCTTCTCCATCATTGAGTTCATTTCTTCACAGTACACATCTGCAGTAATGCTCACCCCGTTTGGTAAGAAGCTGTGATGAATCACACCGGCGCTAGACCACCAAACAGTGACCATCACTTTTCTAGGGGTAAGTTTTCGTTCAGGGCATTGTTTAGGTGCTGAACCAGGATCCAATCAACTTGCTGAGCGCTTGCGGTTATCAAACAGAATCCATTTTTCATTGCAGGTAACAATGCGGTTTAAAATTCCTTCATTTGTGTGTCTGTTGAGCAGTGCAAGGCACGTCTCGACGCGTACTTCGCGCTGGCGATCATTGAGTTCGTGGGGCACCCATTTGTCAAGCTTTTTTACCTTGCTTAGCTTTTTGCCTCGGAGCTGCTGAAGTGCTGTGACGATCCCACTCAGTCAGTTGATGAGGTAAATCATTATTTCACTAGTGTCGGCAGTGGTTTAGCTTCTAAAATCCGCCAACATATTTCACCCCCAGTAGGATCAGATATGCAACCTGAATCTGCAGTACTGAGTTCTGGCATGCCATCCCCTTCGGGATCCATGGTTATGTATGGCGTGGATGAACAAGAAATCGACCAAATCATCCTAAACCTAAAAGACAAGTGTGCTGTGGGTTGTGATGGCATTTTGGCGTCCGTTATTAAGGCTACTAGGCACTCTATTATTCCAGCTCTTGTCCACATTTTTAACCTGTGCCTATCTTTGGGTGTATTTCCGAGTGCTTTTAAGACGGCTATAGTTCACCCAATATTCAAAACTGGGGACAGGGGCAGTGTCTCCAACTACAGGCCTATATCTGTACTTACAACACTGTCCAAAATTTTTGAAAAGGTGCTTAATGCTCGACTTGTAAATTTTCTTACAAAAAACAATATTTTAGCTTCCAACCAATTTGGCTTCAGAATTGGAAAGTCAACAGACGACGCAGTTCAGGAACTCACAGACATAATAATTGGTCACTTAAACAATAAAGAAAAATCGATTGGTATCTTTCTAGACTTGTCCAAAGCCTTCGACACCGTCTCTGTCCCCAAATTGCTGTCCAAGCTGGAAAGCATTGGCATTCGTGGCATAGCACATGACATTTTTCGTAGCTACCTGAAAGACCGCCACCAGGTATTTAAAATAGATAGGTACACGAGTAGAGTAGAGAATGTTGTTTTTGGCGTCCCTCAGGGAAGTGTTCTTGGACCAACACTCTTCCTCATTTACGTGAACGAGCTGTGCCAATTGTCTTCTCCTAACTGTAAAGTAGTAACATACGCAGATGACACAGCTCTTGTAATTCACGGTAAAGATTGGCATGGAACTTTCTGTAAAGCGGAGATGGCCTTCAGTACGGTCAGGAAATGGTTGAATACAAACCTCCTCACACTCAACATCAACAAAACTAAATTTATTGCCTTTACCCCAGGCATTTTAAGCCAGCCTCCCATTTCCTTGGAAATTAAAGCTCATGAGTGCTCACTCACTGACTTTTCTCGAGTCAACCGACAACATACGCTATCTCGGTGTAATCATTGACCAACATTTAAATTGGAAAAAGCAGATCAACTCTTCGGTGACACGAGTGCGAAGATTGATTTACATTTTTAAAAAGCTTAGGGCGGTTGTTGACTTCAAATGCCTGATAACTGTACACCTTGCTCTCGCTCAATCAGTCCTTGGGTATTGCGTGACCACGTGGGGCGGTGCTCATAAAACAACCATGCTGCGACTAGAAAGGGCGCAGAGGGCCGTGCTGAAGGTCCTTTCTAAGAAACCAATCCGCTATCCGACACTCGATCTTTACTCTCTATGCAAAGTTCTCACGGTGAGGCAGCTCTTCGTACTACAGACTGTACTCAAAAAACACAAGCTCGTGCCCTTCGACCCAAACTATAGTACAGCAAAACGCCTCTCTGATAGAGTCTGCAAAATAATTCCTTGTAGAGCAGCAGTGGCGAGAAGACATTTTAGGTTCATTAGCCCAAAGATCTATGATAAAGTTAACAAAAGCATCGAAATTTACCGGTTATCTCGTACGATATTAAGAGTTAAATTGACCGACTGGTTGAAATCTCTATCATATGATGAAACTGAAGAAATTGTGAAAACTTGCAACTTACGTAGATCATGCTCCCTTACACATGGTCTCACTCACACACACTTACTCACACACACCTACACTCACACATAACCTCATTCACACTTCCACTCCACATTACAACACTACTCAAAATATACACATTTAGTTTTTCTTTTGTAATTTTCTTTTTTAATTTAATTTAATTTTTAATTTTTCATGTTCTTTTTATGCTTAAATTTAAATTCTGAGCCAAATTGTACCCCATGTCATGTGCCTGGAACAATGTGTTTCATATGTTTAGACGGGCGTTGATAGCTGCGACACAGTTTATAACTTTTGTAGCTATCATCGTTTCTATTGTAATTTATGTCAATGTGTTTTTGTTCCTAAATAAAAACTTACTAAAAACTTACTTACCTTGCCAATTTGACGCAAATAGACCAATATTGTTTTGACGCTAACGTCGAAAGCTGCTGCTAATTCAGCCGTAGATTGTGTATCATCAGCTTCCACAATCGCCTTTAATTCATCATTGTCGACCAAAGTCTTCGGACGACCGCGAGGTTCATTCTTCAGGTCGAAATTTCCAGAACGGAAGCGAGCAAACCAATAACAGGTGGTGCGTTGGTTTGTAGTGTTAGCTCCGTAAACGTCGTTGATGTTGCGTGCCGCTTGTGCCGCGTTGCTGCCACGAAGCTACTCATATTCCATAACATAATTACTCGAATTTTTAACGTATCCATGATGACGAAAAAGATTGAAATGCGACGAAAATGTAACACTCATCAATAAACAAATGACTACTTTTGGAAAAAGAATTCCATGTTTTTAAAATAAAATTAATTTGAAATTAAAATTCTTAGACAAACAAAAATTATTTTGATTTGAAATGGTCAGTACTGCAGAACGGCAATTTCATAGGTAAAGACCTATATATATATATATAAATTGTGCTGCGGCTTAACGAAAATCCTTTTACTATCCCACATAATTCAAACAACAGGGACAAGAGTGCAAAACAGGAACAGTATCATGTGTTATGAAACTATTCTAAATCTCAATCTAGGCTTATGTGTTACTAGTGTGTAATTTTAGGTTTGATTCATAGGTCGTATAAACTTTTTTGAAAGCCAGTGGTGTTTCCACTTAATCATCATCATCATTGCAGCGGAAAGAATGTACTGCTGGAGATAGGCCTCCTTCAAGCACCGCTACTTCAACCGGTTCTATGTTTCTTGCATCCAGTAAATTCCTACGGCCTTCACCAGATCATCGGTCCACCTTGTGGGAGGTCTTCCAACGCTACGTCTTCCAGTACTTAATAATTGATATTATTATAAAAATGTATTTCTTTCCTTGCCCTTCTGTCACGCAGTAATACAGCGGCCGATTTATTTTTGCATAGAGATAGTTACCGGCTTGTACGCGTAGCTTGACCACCATAGAAAGAACTTTGTCTATTCTTGGTAGAATAGAGATAGAATTGTCATGCTACGCCAGCATAAAACGGTACAAATCTTTCTACAGTCTGTAATTTTGTCTATTCTTCCGTCGATAAAACCCATTTCTACGGTGGTTATGCTACGCATGCTGGAGAGCGACTAGGCTACTACAATTATATTGGGTAAGAAGCAAAAGCACTACCAAAGAACTAAAGTGGGATTACAGCAGGAATGAACCCGATGTGTGTGCTGTTCCAAATAGTGGGCTACAAATGATCTTAATATAATTTAAAGAAATCATAAAATGAAGACGGCGTCGTAGGTCTAGTGACGGCCTTGTTGGCCTAGGGCGCATGCGCATCTGTTAAGCATGAGATCGTGAGTTTAATTCCCAGGTCGGGCACTACTATTGGGTTCTTCTACCTGGAACTTCTCAGTAGTAGCCCGGAGCCTGGATATGTGTCTGGTTGATGGCAATAGACTCGTCCTCTATTGCATAGGAATAAAACATACATGGTGAAATAAGAGTGTTCTATAGGTACACTTCTGCCTAACCATTCGGAGAAAGAAGGCTTGATGCAATGTTCTGTACAAATCATTAAATTCTATCCAATAATTCTGAAAATACCAATTACAAATTCTGTCTGTATAGTTTTAACTTAACTTTTTTATCACCAGTATTAAACTGCACTTTCAACGATATACACCTCCGGTATCATTTTAAATTACATAAATTATACCAATAAATACAAAAGCATTTAGCATTTTACATTAATTCGAACGAACGAAATAAACGAACCGAATATACTCGGAGGTACCTGGGCTCGGGAATTGTTAAAATATTCGCTAGCAATTCAATGAATTTTGCAGTCATAAAGGTTTTTGGTACTGTCGACAACATAAGTCTGTCGGAGTTCAATGCTCACTTGTGAGAGCTCAAGTTACGGTTTTCGCAAACAGATGTAATGCAGCGTTGCTACGCGACTTTTCTATTCTTTGAAAGACTTTGTGCGCGATCTTACACTTGCAGCTTGTGACTTTCAAAGATAAATCGTTTGGTTTTAGTTCGACACGATGTCATGATAACTCGTGCATTTGCTAAATGTATTATTTTCTGCTATCCTGTCGAGGTAATTTCCAAATAGCATCTAAGAAACCTGCACAGAATTCATAAAAACCTGATTCTAATAATTTCAAAAGAGTTTTCATCGTGTTTTGACAGAAAAGATTGACAAATTTGATATTTCGTCATATTTGACTGAACTGCTATTTTACCTCAAAAAAGCAAAACAACAGCACTAGTGTGAAATAAAACTCAGAGCTTTCAAATACATATCAAAAATAATTCTAACAAAATCGATTTTCCCAAAATAGGTGCCTTTTATAAGAAAGTCGAAGTCATATCAAAATCAATCCAGCCAATTCAGAGATTAGATAGAACAAAGTAACAAACATACAGACATGTTTCTTTTGTAACCATCTAAACTATAATAAGCATAAGTACAAAGCTGTTATTTTGACATTACGAACTGAAACTTCAATATTTTTATTTTTAAAAGGTGATTATGTATGTCAAAATAAACAAGACAATAGAATTTGATTCTAGATTCAAAAGATTCCAATAGAGAAGAATGATTAAGGTATACACCACAGTTACTTATTTACAATATATTGTCTCCGCTCATTATACAAATAATTTATTAATTTTATAATATTCCTCTAGCTCTTCTTGTCCGTAACACATGATTACCTAGTGCAAGCACCTAAATCTATACTAATATTATAAAGCTGAGGAGTTTTTTTGTTTGGTGTTTGTTTGTTTGTTTATGGTCAAAGGAGCAAAAATTTGACGCGGACGAAGTCGCGGGCTGAAGCTAGTCTTAGAATATAATTTACATTTAAACAAAACTGTACATATTTTTATGCCGTTTCTTAATGAATAAAAAATAAATTAAAACAATATTTGTACGTCATTTACGTCGAAATCAAGACATAATTTATGTTGACAGATCCAAAGCGACACTTATCTTTTTCTTTCGTGTTCTGTCAGTAAGACACTGGTGCACAGTGGAACGAATGTATGGGAGCGGTTGGACGTAGACATGTCCGAAAAAAAAGAGTAAAATTATGCCAAACTAATGATGCCATCTTATTTGATTACTTAATGCCTTCATAACTTGTGGTGATGAATTTCTTCATAACTCCCATATTTCGGGAGTAATTTGAGAAAATGTGAAATTTTACTATGAAAATGAGTGTATCGAGCTCTCTCCCTCCTGATTCCGGGCTTGTTTCAAGTAGCGGTCTCTAATATCATAATGCTAATACTAAGAGCTATATTTAATACTAAGACACATAGTGCGCCAAATGTGCACTTTCTGGGATAAAGAGTGATGTTTATTTTATAACACAATTTTTTTATTTTTTGTTTATTTTGTTGATTAAAACCGTTTTTCTAAAGGTTTACCTTATTACAATAACATTTCTGAGCAGCCAATTAGAGAAGATATAAGCTAATTAGGATATATAATTAGGGACTTAAGGTTTACATATAAAACTGATGCACTAATGATTACTGATAAGAACATTGCTATTATTTAATTACTAAATGGCTCTTAATACACTAATTTAGCATGCATCATTTACTAATTATCACAATAACTAATTACCTTGCAATATTTAACAAAGGATACCTGGGATACCTGGATTTTATATAAATAGGTCACTATTAGTAACTTTAAAATCAGTGTTGATTTACACCTCGTTGTATCCAAGCTAATCTCGCAATGTATTTTCCAAATTTTAATACAAATCTTGATATTCACGTTGCTTTATGCGCACGCGCACATAAAGATTTACGCGACTTTAACTATTTGTTCAGTGTTTTAAAAGATAACAGTTGTGTTCAGTTATGTGAAAGTGCTGAAACAAGTTTAAAAGACTGGTGTCGTCGATTTTGCTACCGCATTTATGCAAAATGGACACAGTCTGGAAGAAGCACAGATAAGTTTCGGAAGAAACATGAGATTTGGCTACAGGCTGCAATTCAATGGCCGGAATTACAGAATGAAAATATGGAACCTTCTACAGAAAATATAAGTGACGTCATCGAGCCCATAATTTCTCCTGCTAAATCTGATGCTTCAACTTGTACACATCCTAGTCCTCGTAAATCTTTTGAGGACCTTAGTAACCGGCAAAAAAGAAGACGCACTGAAGATAGTCTTTCATGCAGCAGTAGCAGCGCTGAAATTATGTTTTCGGCCGAAAGGGCGCTTCAAAAGGCAGGACAAAGCGATACAGCTTATGTTATGAAATACTTGACGGAGAATCCAGAAGAGGCCTCAAAAATCAAAGCCTTCATTGAAGGTAAATCAATTCAGGTACGGGAAATATCCCCTTTGAAGGCATTGGCTCTTTATGTATCGATGAACTTATCGAAATGGCGCTATAACACTCTTCGGGATTTCAACACTCAAGAAGGAGCTCTTCAATACCCGAGTTACTACATGTTGATTAAAGAAAAAATTAAGTGCTATCCGGCCAAAGAAGATCTCACAGTTACAGAGAGCTCTGCAAAAATCAAATTACAAGCCTTGATGGATTTAACCTCAAGAAGACTTATTAGGTCGTTAGAAACCCCTGTTGATCCCAATCAACAGCTCGTATTGACCAGCAAATGGGGTTTTGACGGATCATCTAGCTAAAGCATTTATCATCAAAGGACGAGTGAAGATGAGCAAATCGATCTTGCTAGTAATTTTATGATTAGTCTTGTACCACTGCGGCTCGTCTCAAAAGGTGTAACAATTTGGGAAAACGAGCGACCATCTTCCACTTCATTTTGCCGGCCAATATTGTTTAAGTTTATAAAGGAAACCAAAGAAAATGTGCAGAGAGAGATGGCTGAAATCGAAGCAGAGATTGAAGCCTTAACTCCATCCACCATCACTGATGGAATTAGTGTCAAACACCAACTGCTGTTGACAATGATTGATGGTAAAATTCATTCCATTATATCCAATACAGCAGCTTCAGTGTGTGACATATGCAAGGCTTGTCCTAAAGAAATGAATAATTTAGAGTTAATCAAAGATAAACACGCAAACGAGGACATGTATAAATATAGCTTAAGCACCCTTCACGCTTGGATTCGCTCAATGGAATGCTTATTACACATTTCCTACAAATTAGACATAAAATCATGGCAAGTAAGGGGTGATATAGCAAAAAGGCAAGTTGATGACAGGAAGAAAAGAGTTCAAGAGGCTGTAAGAAGAGAAACGGGCTTACTTCTCGATGTTGTGAAACAAGGCAGTGGATCCACCAACAATGGCAACTCGGCAAGGAGATTTTTTGAAAACTACACTAAATCTGCTGAACTGACCGGAATAGATGCTATGCTTTTAAGAAAAATCTGTGTGATCTTGCAGTGTATTTCATCAGGAGAGAAGATCAACGTAACTAAATTCCGAGAGTTCTGCTTTGATACTGCTAAGCTTTACGTGGAGTTATACCCATGGTATTATATGCCTTCTTCACTTCATAAAATTTTAATGCATGGGCCAGACATAGTTCAGAACATGTCAATTGTGCCCATTGGTTTTCTATCCGAAGAGGCATCTGAGGCTAGAAATAAAGATTTTAGAAAATATAGAGAGGGGCATTCTCGAAAGCATAGCAGTATCTCATGCAATGAAGATATTATGCACAATCTTTTACTGTCTTCTGATCCACTTGTTACAAGTTTCCGTCCAAAAGGAAATAAGTTTGTAAAAAAATCTTCTTTTAAGGAATTTTATGAGCTTACGGATTCTGAGAAAAGTGATATCGAATTTGTTAACATAAATGATTTAGCGGACATCGATTCTGAATTTGAATTAATTGATGATGATGATGATGACGAAGATAATTAAATGATGTTATTGTTTTAAAATGTGTAACTTAGTAAATTAGAGCTTACATCTTAATTATTTATTGTACTTTTAATGAAACTAGGTAATTTATTATCAACTTACTTAAAAGTCATACTCTCATCAGTTCTTGTGAATATTTTTGTTAATATATATTTCTGTATATATATAATATATTTATAGACCTCTTAATAAGTCTGTCTGCGGTTTAAAGTAAATACAAATGGGGAAAAAACGTTTTTTTTTTTAAATTTTCATTTCCTTTTATCCCAGAAAGTGCACATTTGGCGCACTATGTGTCTTAGTATTAAATATAGCTCTTAGTAATAGCATTACGATATTAGAGACCGCTACTTGAAACAAGCCCGGAATCAGGAGGGAGAGAGCTCGATACACTCATTTTCATAGTAAAATTTCACATTTTCTCAAATTACTCCCGAAATATGGGAGTTATGAAGAAATTCATCACCACAATTTATAAAGGCATTAAGTAATCGAATAAGATGGCATCATTAGTTTGTCATAATTTTACTCTTATTTTTCGGACATGTCTACGTCCAACCGCTCCCATACATTCGTTCCACTGTGTGGTGCCGATTCTGTTGTACACGAACTAAACTAACTAAACTATCTCTAAAATTCCTTACTTTTGGCTATGAGAATTGTAACGCTATTCTGCAAGGAAAAATCTCTAAATTTAAAAATTATTTTGACACGACTAAAATCGAATTTGACAATCGCGACTCAGCGTGGTATTTTTTTTTCTTTTGGTTTCGCACCGTTGTACTTGTGTGTGCATTGCGTAGAATGATTTTTTTGAGAGACGAAGGCGCGTGCGGGGGCAGCCTCAACGTGTTTTATATGGAATTTTTCACTTTTGTTTGAAAAATATAAAAAAAATATTACCCACGTGTTGAGATTTAAATGTGGCGGGGTATACTAAGGGGGCCGAAAATTACATTATTTTTGCGATAAGACACGCCATTTTCAAGATATAAGCAAAAAGAAAATAAAAAATACAGAACTGTTTTTGCACGTGAAGGCGAGGCGTTGTTGAGAATTTTAGTTCATGACCACTAGTTTTATTCCACACCTTTTTAATCGCGATTAAAAATAGTCAGATTTAGTTAAAATAAATTATTATAGTCAAAATTTTTGGTGAAAACCGGCAAACTCAGAATAGCAAAATTGACATTTTCACTAAACTAATAACTCAGTGCAATCTTAGTGCTGTCAAACTAAAATATAGTTAAGTTGTGTCACTTTAGTCTATTTCAGAATAGGAAATCGTCGTTTGACAGGATTAAACCAAATTTTAGTGATTTTTAGTTTAGTTTAGAGAATTTTGTGACAACAGAATCGGCACCACTATGAGATTCTTATTTGAGTTTAGGTGGTGAACAAAAATAAATGAATACGTTTATGATTTTTGCTGCCAACAGTACCTACTAAAGCAAAATGTAAGTGCCGATCACAACATATTGACATACAAACTCTTGACAATGGAGAGTTGAATTCATTGCCGTATATAAAGGATTTTTAGTTAGGCTTTGGATTACTAGTACTCATTCAAATTTTTGTAAAGCATTTTTGCCTATTTCAAAACATCCGGATAAGTTCCGATACACTGGCAGATAGTTGTTGAACAATTTCTGTTGCCTTTTTTGTGCCTAAGTAATAATAGTCGCACGATGTTGTAAATACTTAACTATCTATATCGTATACTATACTTTTAATAAAGCTGAAGAGTTTGTTTATCTGAACGCGCTAATCTCATAAACTACTAGTCGAATTTGAAAAAAATCTTAATTTTTTTTTTATATTTCCATTCTTGAGAAATGCTATTTCATATAGACTATTTCATAGCACGCTAGAACTTTTAGGAGCCCAGCAAAAATAAGGAAAAACGTTAAGCGAAAACGAAGCAATAGCTAGGGCAGGCAATGCGATGCGACGAAGAATTTCCACCCGGAAGATGTCGCGGGGTTAAGCTAATTACTAATAAAATGGTTTCATGAAAATATGTGGTGCGTAGAAATCGCAACCGGCGTGAGTGTATGATTTTTTTTTTGATGGGATATCATCAAATAACTTTTCCCGCTCTGGGTGGAGCGGGAGGGCATGTGAGACTTTTACTGAAAAAACCTACCCATGTTTCTTCAGTTGCCCATGTGCCAGGGTCACGGTATCTCTTTCAAACAATCTCGCGACCCTGGCAGGCATCGGTCCTAGCAGACCCCTTCAACCCAGCGGGGTTATTGCGTAATACAGTAAAATTAGGAATGGCTTTAATTTTGACAGTTCAACAACATTCATTGCGTGATTTACGTTGTTGGGCAGATAAATTTTCCAAAATTTGAAGCAAAGGATTACGTTCAATATGTGTGTAAGGATCGTAGCCTCACGACGGGGGATGCAGTGGCCCGGGGTGGGGTCGTCTTGGCGGTGTCTCTAGACATCGCCAACGCCTTTAATACCCTGCCCTGGAGTTGCATTAGGGAGGCACTCCGGTATCACCGGATGCCGACCTACCTCTGTCGCGTAGTCGAGGCTTACTTGACGGATAGAGCCGTCATCTACCCCGGTCACCAGGGAGACTGGAACCGGCGAGAGATGTCGTGCGATGTCCCACAGGGATCGGTCTTGGGGCCGCATCTTTGGGATATCGGGTACGACTGGGTGCTGCGCGCCGACCTCCCTAGCGGCGTCAGCGTGGTTTGCTACGCTGACGACACGAGGATCGTCTGGAGGACACGGTGGAACATACGGTGGAGGTGTGCCCTGCCTGGGCGGAGCACCGCCGTGTCCTCGTGGAGGCGATCGGCGGCGGCGACCTCTCGCGTCCAGCCCTGGTGCGAGCCATGGTACGGAGCGAGAGGGAATGGGAAGCCGTCACCTCCTTCTGCGAAGCAGTAATGCTCGCGAAGGAGGAGGCGGGGCGCGTGAGGGAGTGGCAGTCTCTGCGCCCTCACGTCCCTAGCCGCCGCAGGAGGAGACGGCCCGTGCGTCGGGAGTCGATTGCGGACTCCCGGCCACCGTAGGCGCGAGCTTGCGGGTGGCGAGCAATGGGTAGCTCGCCGCCCGGTAAGGACCAAGCTCGGGTCGACGGCGCGTAGTGTTCCACGCGCGCCTCAAAGAGATGTCAGCAAAACTGAAGGGGTCTGCTAGGACCGATGCCTGCCGGGGTCGCGTGATTGTCCGAAAGAGATACCGTGACCCTGGCACATGGGCAATTGAAGGAACACGGGTGGGTTTTAGTCAGTAAAAGTCTGACATGCCCTCCCGCTCCGCCCAGAGCGGGAGAAGTCATTTGATGATTTCCCATCCAAAAAAAAAAAAAAAAAGGATCGTAGCAGGTGGCCTTCTCTAGTTTCTGCCTACCCCCGTGGGAAGATTTAAATGTACGTGCGTATGAGATACTATTTTTGGAGTACCATTTATTCTGTTGTCACAAAGTTATCGGGTGGGTCAAATAATTTAAGTAAATAAAGTCGAGCAAATATTAATTCGCTGTGTATTTTCACAGTTAAAAACTGCAAATTCAACGTAATTAATCCAAAAATATGAATTCCGATTTCATAATTTCCTTTTAAGCAAAGTATTCATGTGGTATTCAAACACGAATCAGGTACGTTGTAGTAATAAAATATGTTTGAATCGAAGGATTATTCTGCATTATATATGTCGCAGGTTTTTCATAAAATTAGGTTTTTGATCAAAAACCCAGGTTTTTGATGAAAAACCGGAAGATGACACATTTTAAACTCAATTTCATCATAAACTTGTAACAATCCAGAGTTTTGATCAAAAACCTGAACTAGTTTGGGTTTATGATGAAGTTCTTGTCAAAATCACGGGTTTGCTTGGTTTACAACCGACAAAAATAAACGGAGGAGGTTCTAAATTGGACGCGTATTATATATTATATATATTATATATTTTTTTTTATGTATGACCACGCATAACTTTTTATATAGTGGTCCGATTGTGATATTTCTTCTTCTATTGGAAAGGGCCAACAAAATCGAAGGGAACAAAATTGAACCTGGAACGGTCGGAAAACAGGGGATGATTGTTCACTCACGGATCATAATGTATAACCACGCATAACCTTATACAGAATAGTCCGATTTTGATAATTCTTGTTTTATTGGATATACCTTGTCAAGTATTATTAGTACATTAAAGCCACAAAAAAAAAGTTTTATATTTCAATATTTTTATTAGCTTTTTCTATTCTCTTCTGTGTCCACAATGGTTTCTCTTAATTTTTTCGGCCTTCAAACAAAGTAGTAAACGCTCTTTCAAAATCTTCTTTACATACAAATTGCAAAGATTAAAGAGGCAAAAGGAGTGTGTAGAGATCGTAGCAGGTGGCGTTCCGTGGTTTCTGCCTACCCCCATGGGAAAAAGGCGTGATTGTATGTATGTATGTGTATACAAATTGCTAATCCACTTGGTTTCCTGTAGATGCCATTTGTAGTTAGTACTAGCACAATATTAATGAGATTTATTCACATAATTATATTTTACGTAATTATTTGTCGCAAAAATGAACGCGGGTTGCCCGTCTGAGTTGTGATAGAAGCGGGAAAAGGGCGGGGCTTGCGCGAGCGCGGGCGAAACGCAGTGCAGTGCGATGCGCGGTCAAATACGGACGTGTTTCCGCTGTGCATGGAGCGAATTTTATTCACGTGTAGCGCGGCCATAGCCGCTGCCCGTACTGTCACTATGAGTTCCAAACCACTCATAGTCAACGAATTGCTGGCGTTCCTAGTCCATGCCATCGACTACATGGACGAGGTTAGCATCCTGCAGATATGCCGGTCCAATTTCAAGGAGGATGAGATCAGCAGTGGTAAACTGCTACTGTTCCAGTCACTTGGAAAGCTGGACCAGGTGCCGTCTCGCCGCAGAGATGGAACTGAGAAGAGCATTCAAGATATTCTTGATATGTTGAAGAAGACCGACCCGGACGACGTGCCAGATTTCGTAGCGAAGGAGCTGGGTAAGCTGCCTCCCATCATGCTCGATCACGTCGACGTTACACGGCTGCTAAAGGACATCACTACCTTGAAGGTGGAGATGACTAAGATGCAGTCCCGTATGGAGGTTGCGGAAAACACCAACACTGAACTGCGAGCGAAAATAACAATGTTGCGCAAAGTGGGTTCAGTAATTGGGTCACCTGAGGCCTCTAAGGTGAATACACGTCGAGGGGCGCAAATTGCATCAATCGGCAGTTTAGAATCGGCGAACACAAGTGCGTCACCGGCTGCCGATAATGCTGACCAAGCGCTGCCCGCCGCCGCCGTCACCCGCGCCACTACACCGGCTACGGAAACGTCACACGTAGGTACGTCGACCCCAAACCGTGCCTACGCCGCTATTGTCACCACGAGAAAATCAGGTATGTCGCAGTCTATGCGGCAGAATAAAATTGGGGAAAACCAGATGAAGGTTGCACTACCTACCTTGGCTGCGGTCCGTAGCTCGTTACCGAGAACGGGCCAAGTTGATGAAGAGGGTTTCACGAAAGTGGAAAGGAAGAATAAGAAGCCCTGTTCACGAAACCAGTGTGGAACAGCTCCGAGTGGACCCAACATGCTGCTGCGTCCTGCTGTGCCTACAACGCAGCTGTATATTTCACGTCTGCATTACACCACGAAGGTTGAGGAGATCGTGGAGTATGTACGAGTGAAAACGAACTTCACTTTGAGGGTCGAGAAGTTGGAATCACGCCACAACACGAATTTCAAGTCATTCGTGGTGCGAGTTCCAACTCTTCAAATCGTGACCTACCTAAAGGCAGAGTTTTGGCCGCAGGGTGTCGTGTATCGGCGATTCCGTGGAAGGCTACGCGACACCACGCAGCGCAACACAACGCCGTCACTTCGTGTACAATAGTTTTAAATTGTTTTTTTATTTGTATGTATGTTAGTCTGTAAGGTATTTATGTTATGGGTCTTTGTAGCCCGAAATAAATTGATTTGATTTGAAACAAAAGCAGGGAAGTCCCTTAGTCCCTGTCAACGGGAATGTATATCAGACTAGCTTCTGCCCGCGACTTCGTCCACGTTAAATTTCTTTTTCCCCGGACGATTCCCGTCGCGTCGAATCGCCTACCCGTGCGATTTGCCCCGTTTTTGCAACGTTATTCGTAACTGCTCCGCTCCTCTTAGTTGTAGCGTAATGTTATATAGCCTTTCTCGATAAATAGGCTACCCAACACAAAAATAATTTTTCAATTTGGTCCAGTTGTTCCTGAGATTAGCGCGTTCAATCAAACAATCAAACTCTTCAGCTTTATCATATTAGTATAGATTGATCATAAACCCAAACTAGTTCAGGTTTTTGACTAAAAATCTGGACTGTTACAGGTTTATGAAGAAATTGAATTTAAAATGTGTCATCTTCCGGTTTTTCACCAAAAACCTAGATTTTTGATCAAAAACCTAATTTTATGAAAAACCTGCGACATATACATTATGATAATAAACAGTTTTTTGGTTGGGAAATCATCAAATGACTTCTCCCGCTCTGGGCTGAGCGGGAGGGCATGTCAGACTTTAACTGACTAAAACCCACCCGTGTTCCTTCAGTTGCCCATGTGCCAGGGTCACGGTATCTCTTTCGAACAATCACGCGACCCCAGCAGGCAACATTACATCGCTCTTGTATTTACTAAAGAGGTCAGTGAAACTGGACACTTACATTATCCTCATTTAGATATTGATTGATGTAAAGAACTGAAAGGTGGTGCTAACCACCCCATTTCTACCCGTGGGTGTCGTATCAGGCAACTAAGGAACATACTAGAGAATAGACAGCAGCGTTCTCTATGCATTTTACCACCATTCTACGATCGCCAACCCACCTGCCAAGCGTGTCGTTTATATGTGCATCTGGATTGAGGGCCCATTTTTTGAACCCTTGCGTACCGAAATAAGATTTATAGGGAAATTAGTTAAAAATAGTAAAAACTTAAAGCAAAGGGTCATAAATTTCTTAAACGTGAATTAAAACTGTTATGATGAAATAACTTGGGCCCTCAATCCAGACGCGTGCATAAAGTGGCATAGCCTAAATCTTAGTAAGTACTATCTCAGGGTAAATAATTTTTGTATAAGAATTTAGTTAAGAATTTCTTAAATATTTTAAGAAATTCCCAAATCTGTAAAATATAACATTACCGATTTATGGCGGCATATCTAGGGCCCTTACTTCATTATTGTTTGTACTGAGGAATCTGCAAAACATTAATATATCTGAAGAAATACGTAAATACGACTTTAACATGTTTTACTTACCTACCTATGTGAATTAGTTAAAAAGAAATAAGGACACAAAACTTAATTTTTAAGAAGTAAATGAAAGTCGAATTTTACTAAAAAGTCTGAACTGAGAGCCCAATATTTTCGGCTTTATTGACTAGGCTCAACCTCATAAATTAACGCAAATTAGAATAAAAGTTTTAACTATTTCTTAATTAAATTGTAACATCTAGTTCGTTCTTCTAAATGTCATACTTTAAGAGAAAATTGATTTTCAACTTTTTGAAAGAGAATTATTTGTAGAGTGACCATAATGTTCAAAGTACCTGTACATTTTGTAAAGTGCATTCGGCAAGTCATAATTTGCAGCTAAAAGTACTATATACCTACTAATTACAATTTGGTTTTCCTTATAAAAACGAAATTGGAAATGATTTTTTTTTTGAAGTGAAAGCTTCTTTACCGGTTTTGTGCAATTTTTTGTAATGGGTAAAAAAGGGTGTTTCTCATAACGTATAAACTCATTTGGTCTAATTTCATTTTATTATCGTTCATAAGATATAATCAACGTGAGATATAACTGTTGATATAATTTCTTTACATATAACATTTATTTATTCTAAAACTTAATTAGTATAACGTTGTTTGATATAACGTTTATGTAATCGAAAATCATTTGGTCTAACGTTTAATATGTATATTGTTTATTTAATCGAAAAGCATTAGGTCTAACGTTTAATATGTATAAAAAAACGTCATTATGGTTAACACCCCGACTCAGAGTACCCCGACTCGGATAGGTTAGGTTACAAGGCTAAGGCGGGAGCTCCGCTACGCTTCGCTCCCGCCTTAGCCTTCGTGGTTATTTTTTTTTAAACCACCCAGAAATAGGAGGAGGAGGATTTTATAATTATACCGATCGTGTTTTATTTATCACAATGAATTTGTTTGATCTGGTGTTACAGTGATCCATAGATCCATAGACTACTTACATGTATAACATACTACTAAGGTTCGACTTTTAATCCTATTCACTAACTTGACAATTGGAGGGATACCAGGTTTTGACAAAAAAAATATAGTGAGGTGGTGCAAGAATGAATGAAATTGAATGAACTTGAAATAATGTACTTACATGCAAACTTTGTAATTTAAATTTAATAACTTGTTTTAAAACAAGATTTGTACTATATCGATATATACGTAGTCTATGGCTGTCAGAGGAAATAAAATGACTATAGTAAAAAAATAAGCAAAATGACATGATTTTTATATTTAGTTTTGTTTCTATCAGAAGAAAATAAAAAAAGGAAATAACTATTATTAAAATTATTAATTATTCTTATAATCAACACCTAAAAACGATTTTTTAAAGTTTTATTTAATTTAAAACATTTTAATCATTCATTCTTTATGCGAAGTCGTTCACTACCCCGACACTATTAGTTTTAGAATGGTATCATTATTTTGCATTGAACTGTCAAGTTAGTGAATAGGATTAAAAGTTCAACCATAGTCGGTTAGTTTGCCTTTCATTTTATGCAAACACTGTTGAAGCTAAATAAATGTTCTAGTTTTATTTATTTTTATAGAAATTACATTAAAAATAAGGAAAGCCAAATTGTAATTAGTAGGTATATAGTTCTTTTAGCTGCAAATATTATGACTCTCCGAATGCACTTTACAAAATGGACAAGTACTTACTTTGAACATTATGGTCACCCTACAAATAATTCTCTTACAAAAAATTGAAAATCAATTTTCTCTTAATGTATGACAGTTAGAAGAGCGAACGATATGTTACAATTTAATTAAGAAATAGTTAAAACTTTTATTCTAATTTGCGTTAATCTATGAGGTTGAGCCTAGTCGATAAAGCCGAAAATATTGGGCTCTCAGTTCACACTTTTTAGTAAAATTCGACTTTCATTTACTTCTTAACAATTAAGTTTTGTGTCCTTATTTCTTTTTAACTAATTCACATAGGTATGTAGGTAAAACATGTTAAAGTCGTATTTATGTATTTCTTCAGATATATTAATGTTTTGCAGATTCCTCAGTACAAATAATAATGAAGTGAGGGCCCTAGATATGCCGCCATAAATCAGTAATGTTATATTTTACAGATTTGGGAATTTCTTAAAATATTTAAGAAATTTTTAACTAAATTCTTAAGCAAAAATTATTAACCCAGAGATAGCACTTACTGAGATTTAGGCTATGCCACTTTATGCACGCGTCTGGATTGAGGGCCCAAGTTATTTCATCATAACAGTTTTAATTCACGTTTAAGAAATTTATGACCCGTTGCTTTAAGTTTTTACTATTTTTAACTAATTTCCCTATAAATCTTATTTCGGTACGCAAGGTTTCAAAAAATGGGCCCTCAATCCAGATGCACATGTCGTTTATGGCAAAGGCCGCGCAATTGGGGGAAGCCTATGTCCAGTAGTGGTCGTTTTACATCCACTGCTGGACATGGCTCAATCCTCCTCTGAACTTAACAGCACATATACGTTATAAACCACAAGATCAAAGACACTTTCCAGACTTTAAAAGAAATTGTAACCACTGATCTTGTGTCGGCGTTTTTTTGGAGAAGTCAGATAGGAAACGCCAGCACCATTTATTAAACAAAAAACCGGACAATTAAAAGTGTTTGTAGACACTTACGTAAAAACTTACTTTCTTGCCTTAGAAGATGGGTAGGTAGTAGTGTGGGTCATACCAACCTATGTCCGACACTCTTGCGCCATCACATGTGCGCAACTGATGCGGCTGCTCAGACCCTCAAGCAGCGCAAATGCTGTAATTTTATAGGTAACTAAATTTTTGAGCCGTTTGAGGTTGAAACGTTCGAGTCATGGGGCCTGAATGCGCGTCTCATTTTAAAGAAAATTTCTCATTGACTGGTCGATACTTCACGTGACTTGAGGGCTGGGTCATTCTTTGGCCAAAGAATTAACATTGCCATTCAACGTGGCAATGCTGCTAGTCTTCTGGGCACGTTTCCGGACGACAGTGATGTGCTATTTATAACTCAAGAACGGTTGAACAGATTTGGCTGGAAATCGGTGGGGAGGTAGCTTAAAATTAGGAGACGGACATAGAATACTTTACTGTAAGCTATATAACATCACGCTACATTCAAAAGGAGCGGAGCAGCAACGAAAAATGGACGGAAACTGGCAGGCAATTCAATGCGACGGGAAAGGTCAGGGGAGCAAAAATTTGACGCGGACGAAGTCGCGGACAGAAACTAGTAATAATATAAAGAAACAATATCATTTATCATTACTATTCCACTATAACCAAGCATATACCACGGGTAATTTGAACTTGATACCTTGTCTTAATCCTATAAAAAATCTCAAACAGGTAGAAAAGCCTGAAAAACCGGTTCTCTTTCCGTATCAGTGAAAACGAATTGTCAATAAAGACGGCTTTACGATTCGCTTTAAGCCATTACTACGGTTTTTGAAGTCATTCGGGTTTCACTTTGTTAAGTGAGACTCTTTATTGTATGAGATATATGTCATGTCATGAGTCATGTTTGCCATAGAGAGTAGTAGTAGATTTCTTTATGAATAGCGATCTTATTCATAAAGAAATTTACTATTACTCTCTCCTACACAGTAATACAATCATTATTCATACATGGGTTTGAAACACTATGGCCATGACCTACCACTTGTTTTTTCGAGACATTGCCGAGCGGTTGATCAACTCTTTACGTGCCTGGAGAGCTGGTCAGTTTTTGTCCAATGAATCAGCATCGCCATACAACGTGCTAATGCTGCCAGTTTGGGTACCGTTAATGTTGAACAGCATAACTGAAGAATCGAAGGGTAAGCAGTGGTGCGGGTGTGGTGACTACGAGCACCTATGGAAATTTCGAGCTTTTTCACTAGATTGGGAATGCATCTGCCTTTGGCACAGTACATAATAATATGGTTATAGTTTGCCCCGAAAACGATAAATCCTGAACTACAGTTTTACCGTAAATAAGCTCGTTTTCCATCATCATCATCATTTTTCTGTGCTTATCCCAATTTATTTGGGGTCGGCACAACATGTGTTTTTGTTCTCTATTAGTCGTCATCTCAGTAGTCACCCCCTTTCTATCCATATCACATATTCACACAAAAAGGTCGATAATCAATCAATAACCAATAAGCTCGTTTTCCATCTAAATAAATTTATTTTTGTAAGAATATTCAATTTGTCCATGGAGTTTCTTGCCCATTCTTCTCCATAGGAACTTTCTATGCTTTGGAATAGAATAACTATAGCTTTATCTTTTTGACTGTCCAACTCCGTGACAATAAATTTATAGTTTAAAAAACACTAGAAAAACACGCTTTTATAAATGCACGTAAAACCAAAAACCTTATCGTAGTCAAAGTTCATTACAAGACCTTTCTAACAAGTCCAAACACAGATATGATACGATATTCCATCATGGAATGCCAGTGCCTATCTTCCGGCTTCATCATCAGACCTTGAAACCTAATCGTGGTCAAAATTCATTACAAAACTTTTTTAACAAGTTCAAACACAGGTATGATACGATGTTCCATCATGAAGTTCCAGTTCATATCTTCCGGCTCCATCATCAGATCAGTTTGACAGTACCATATAATTGAATTGTCATCAGAACTACATACAGCTGCCAATTTTCATTACGCTACGATCCTTGGAAGATGGATAAATTAGTTACGTTAGATTCCATTACATAGTTAGTTACATACAGGTCGACCTAATAAAAGCGTGTTGAAAAGTGTCTGTAATTTGGTTTAATAGTTAATGTTTTTAGTTTGTGTTTATAAATTGACCTGCTCCTCATGGGTCAACTTAATCTATTGTTGGTATTAAACTGGATATAAACTCGATAAAGACGGGCTTTCCACTGCTTTGGCTAAGAGGGTATGTGACCACAGCACTGTTTGAGTAACCCGGCCCTCACTCCACGGTACTAAATTTGTTACCAAATTGGTTCGACCTAGATACGAAAAGCGTTTCCTTGTCGAGGACCTTTTTTGATTAAATATTGTATGATTTTTAATGAGTTTTCCTGACAGTTATCTTTTCACATACCATTTGGGAAAATTAGGTAAACCATGTTGATTGGTGTTAGATTAAATAACAAATTAATGACTTTATGTTTCATAAAATGTTCGTGTTATTGCGAGCAGAAGAGACAAGATAAAAGTCTGATTGGTTAACTGCTTAGAGAGTACCGAATATACTCAAGTATTTTTACTATTGAATGCTGATTTTGCCAATGGTAATAACCGTAACTACACTGTGAAAATTAACTTTCATTTCGGAAGTTGGTGGTAAAAAAAAAAACAAAATACAATTCCAAATATACCAACTTCCGATATTAAAATTATTCTTCTATGTGTAGTGTTTTATTTTTTAATTCGTTTTATAATTATTATTTTTTTGTGGTTGTCTATTAGAGAGATGTGTATGACCTAAATACGGATTGTGACAATGATGCCTAGGAAAGGGGCAGAATAAGGTTGATGAGTATGCACGCGTAGGTACTGGAAAACTTAGCGTTGGAGACCTCTCACAAGGTGGACTAATGACCTCGTGAAGGCCGCAGAAATCCACTGGATGCAAAAAGCACAAAACCGATTGAAGTGACGGTTTTTGAGTTTTTTTTTTACTGTTATGTCCAGCAGTGGACGTCTATTTGACAAGCATGATGGCGATAAGGTATATTGGAGTGAATACCGACGGCCGCCATGGCTCACGCACAATGGTCCACTCAAAGGACTAAGTGCGGAAACCAAACCCCCATAACATAGAACATAGAAGATATATTAGGAAGAATACAACACGTTTAGCTGACCGTTTATAAATGTTGATAAGGATAAAAATAAACAGTGCGACAATTTAGACGCCACCGCAAGGATTTGATCTAGGTAACACTAGAAAAGGATGCCTGGATAGAATTGGACGAGGCTATAATTAGCAGTGGCGGCTTCATTGCTCGTCAAAACCTCCTCCAATTCTAAGTAGTCTAAAACAGAAAACCCACATTGTTACTTACAACCTTGGTGAAGTGCTACGTCAAAAACCTAAACATTCGACTAAGCCTTGGAAGCATAAACTTCAGTTTCCTCAAATAACCTTATTTAATTTCCACTGAAAATCTTGAACTCAAATAGACAGCAACGGTACATTATAACAACCTTCTACTTCATGAAACAAGTTAAATGAGAAAACTTCGCGTAAAGTACGCGTTCATATATTATAACAAACATTTTGAAGCTCAGTTACATGTTACATTGCGAGGTTAAACTCCAAACGACCGTAAACTTGGCAAGTACAGTGACACTGTCTTATTTGATTATTTTGTGGAAGTGCTTTTATAAGGTAAATCCAGTTGAATTTGATTAGACTGACTTTGTTTATTCATCAAAATGTAAGAAAAAAAAAGTTGCGATTCTGCTATACACTCTGGTAAGCACAACACACCATCATAAATTCAGCCGATTGACCTACACACTATTAAAAATGGGTCAAGAATATAGAAAATGATGATCATTTTGTAATAGAGTATTCCAAAGATATCATTACTGAACACCGATGATAATGTTGTTTCATGTTTTGTATTTTTTTAAATGTGGTTTTCGTGGATAAAACTTTTTACAATAAAAGGCGTCCTTAAAAACACTACAAAGTGAAAAATAACTTTAATTTCGGCAATCGGTGTCTTAGGATTTGTATTTAAGGTTTTTCAAATCAAATCAAATCAAAATCAAATCAATTTCCACCGCCACCGACTTCCGAAATTAAAGTTATTTTTCTGTAACAATATCCATCTTTCATTCAATACCTCTATCAACTCCTCTATCTTCGTTGATGTTACTACTCAAAACTGATTTAACAACAATTTAAACCACTATAGAACAATTGATAACAACGCTTGAGACCTATATCCAGCATTAGACGTATTGTGACTGAAATGATAACAATGATGCAAGAATTAGACAAAACCCACAAAATTTACATTCTGTCCGTAGTACGGGACTCGTGTTTGCGCCTTACCAAGCCCGCTGGATCACTGTAAACTGGGCCATTCCTTGTTATTGTTGCGACAGCCGAATAAAAATAATTTTGAATCACCCTCCTTTCTACCTAAGTACGTAATAGTCGAGCCTTTTTCTTTTATCAAGGGTATCCTTTCTAGGAAGATATCCTGCTATAAGTATTTTCGATAGAAAAAGAAAGTAGGGGTCTTAAAAATTTTTGCAGTTTTTTTGTCAGACTAGTGTTTATAGATATATATCCTTCCTAGAATATTGGAAGAAGTCATCATATTCATCACTTCAGCCATAAGATGTCCACTATTGGACATGGGCTTCTCCCAATCTGGGTGGCTTTGCCATAATCGCCACGCTTGACAGGCGGGTTGGAGATCGAAGTATGTTGGTAAAATGCATAGAGAATCCCGCTGCCCATTATCTAGTGAGTCCTTTAGTCGCCTTTACGAAACCCACGGGAAGAATTGGGGAAAAACTGTTCTAATAAATGGTAAGAAATGTTGAGATTAGTATTTTATACAATACTAGCTTCTACCCGCGACTTCGTCCGCGTCAAATTTTTGCTCCCTTGACCCTTCCCGTCGCATCGGATTGTCTGTCAGTTTTCGTCAATTTTTCGTTGCTGCTCCGGTCCTTTTAATCGAACGCCTCCTTAATAAATAGGCTACCTAACACAAGAAAAATCTTCCCGAGTTTACCGCGTTCAACCAAACAAACAAACTCTTGAGCTTTATAATATTAATATAGTATAAAAATGCCAATCACGGTGTCACTATTTTCCGCATAGTATACTCAAGTTTTGTTTCGTAGTAGTTTTAGGGCGCTTACAAAGCAATGCGTCCCTCAAACTTCACGTTTTAAGGTTATCAATGCCTAAAATCGCAAAAGAAGCATACTTACTTATGACATTTTACACTTAGCTCCACATAAACATCTTCTTACCCACAAAAAATCCCTTAAAAAAGCACACCATTGTCACTAACATGACCTTCGCGAAAACAACCATTGTGTACACAAATATTATAGGCCACCTTCCTTCAATGGAGCACTTTCAGCCAAAAATGACTTCTTTTGTCGAGAACAACAATGCATGATTTATTGGACAACGTCATCGAGCCGTGACCTCAAAGGTGTTCTAATATAGGTTGGGTATGATGAGAGAACAGAGGGGTATGTGCTTTCGTTTGGGAATTTTTAGACTTATTTGGATTTTTGTGGATTTCAAGGACTGAACAAAGCCCAATTATTCAATTTCATTTCCGCATTTGGTTTGCTTTTTTTTTTTTTGGATGGGAAATCATCAAATGACTTCTCCCGCTCTGAGCGGAGCGGGAGGGCGTGTCAGACTTTTACTGACTAAAACCCACCCGTGTTCCTTCAGTTGCTCATGTGCCAGGATCACGGTAGGTATCTCTTTCGAACAATCTCGCTACCCTGGTAGGATGCGGTTTGCTTTGTGAAAATATTCATGTCAGTCGGTAAATTGATCCATAAGCTATAGTTTTTTAGAAAGATGGTTGCCACATAACGGCTCCAATAGATACAAAAAGAAAGAAAATAAGTTTATTTGTGGCAATCATGACGCACAGAAACACCAGAACATACAAAAAGAAAGAAAAAGTTGGGTCAAAACATGCGTCACAAACATGCAAAACGGCCTTCGCTCAGCATAATGCTGTGGCCCTATGCGAGACAGAGCCCCAGCGTTGCTTTTCAGTGACGGTCAGCGCTGACATGATGACATCAACCGGTGCAGCAAACAGTCAGTAGAAAAAATACTATATATTATTCTTAGATGTAATAAATATAAAAAACAAAAGTGGCAACATGCCGTCCCGACTGCAATATGACGCAGGCCCCTCCGCAGCTTTTAATAATCTGTGGGAAAACTGTCAGAGAACTAATTTGACAATGACATACCTACTGTTAATGTAGTCTGTGGTTTAGGTAATAAAAAATAAAAAATTACATCATGGCGGCGCTTAGCAGGCATTACGTAATGAGTGATACATATGAAATAATAATATGTAGTAAACAGGAAATTGTGTTGTGATATTGTTTTTGGAAAAAGTGTGGGATGGGGTAGATCACAAACTCGGTGATTTAACTAGGAGATCGGGTACAGATCGGTAGCTAGATGGTAAGTAAAAAATTTGGCCTCCCCCAAGAGGAGGGTTTGTCATAAACGCCACGCTTGGCAGGCGGTTTGGCGATCGCAGTATGGTGGTAAAATGCATAGATAACTCTACTGCCCATTTTATAGTAAGTCCCTCAGTAGTCTTTTACGACACCCACGGGAAGAAATAAGATGAAGCTATTCTTTACTTCCGGCACCTCAAAAAACAAGAAGTAAGTATATAAAAACTACGTTGCCCAATCTTCATCACAAAATATATATTAACCCCTAAAAGATTTCGTTATGTTTCAGTATTCAAACAAGTTCCACTTTATTTAGGTTCTTAAACTTGTTAGAAAATTCCGAATACTTATAAGGCTAGACCCTAGAAGGTCGGGAATAAATTTCTTAGCAAAAAGGGATCGTTATTTCTTTATAAGAATTATCGAAATTTTCCGGTTTATTCTGCTTAGCTACGTTTGCGTACACATAGTTATTTCATTTGAATATCTTTTCGTAATTATCTTCGGAATTCTATTGGTTCTTTTTGCCTTTATAAAAAGCCAGTACTGTGTAAGATTATATTCTTTTTAAAGGATCGAGATAAAGATAACGTTAACACGTTTACTGAGAAATTTTGGATTAGGGATTTTGTTAAAGAGATTGGTTAAATAAAACTGCGATTTGTTCGCATGGCAATGTTAATGATAATTCTTCTTTTGAAATATATAGTCCTCCAAACCGTATTTCACATATGGTGGATAATGTCAACGGAGACTAGTCTTCAGTGCGGGAGATATTGCATTATAGTGCAGAAGTGTTTGCACAGACAGAGGGGCACTTACTCTCATAGTCCGATGGGACGGCAATAATGATATTTGGCAAAAAAACAATGCCTTGTAGCACAACTAAAGGAAAAAATCTGAAAACCGTCAATTTGTAGTTACATCAAAAAATAATTACTTTTTTGCGAATATAAAGTTATTTGCAGCTGGCAAACTAACCGCGACCTATGTCAATGTACGGGGTCAACAGTTTTCCAACAGCAAAGTTAAGTTTGTTCCTGCGTATAAGAGTTTTTATATGCAGTGTTAAAATATATTGTCTGGTGGGCCATTTGTGCACAAGTCCGACTCGAACTTGGCCGGTTCTTTTTTCCAAAGTTTATTCTGGTAGTCTTAGGTATTTCAGTCGGCAGTACTCATGACTGCCTATTCTTTTTTAGGGTTCCGTACCCAAAGGGTAAAACGGGACCCTATTACTAAGACTCCACTGTCCGTCCGTCTGTCTCTCACCAGGCTGTATCTCATGAACAGTGATAGTTAGACAGGTGTAATTTTCACAGATGTATTTCTTTTGCCGCTATAATAAAAAATACTAAAAAAACAGAATACAATAAATATTCAAGTGGGCTCCCATACAACAAACGTGATGTTTTTTGCCGTTTTATAGATAACTAGCTTTTGCCAGCGGCTTCGCCCGCGTGGAGGTCGGAAATTATCCCGCGGGAATATATTACCGGGATAAAAAGTAGCCTATGTCCTATATAGCTTTTCAGGCTCTAAACTATCTGTGTACCAAATTTCATTTAAATCGGTTCAGTAGTTTTAGCAGGAAAGCGAGACGGACAGAGTTACTTTTTTTATAATATTAGTGTGGATTAGTGTGGATGGTACGGAACCCTTCTTGCGTGAGTCAGACTCGCACTTAGACGATTTTTTTTAATAAAGAGGCCTATTATTGTAAGTTGAAGTTTTCAGGCATACATTATTTTTTTTATTTAATTTTTAATATTGACCGGAATAGCATTGCTTTTTTTTTCTTTCCCTATATTTGTTTATTCATCTGAAACTTGCGACGACTGAATATTCGTAAAAGTTATTTTTATACTAAGGTTCTTCTTTTACCTGTTGTGTTCCGAATAAAACTTTCCCGTCCATTAAAAGAGCTTGTTTTATTTTCAACATCTTGTTACAGTTTCTTTCAAACAATTCTTAGAAAGACGAAAATAATAATGTTACTGTAAAAAATAGAGTGTATTGCCGTAACCGATGTTTTTTGTTTTCAACGAAAATAAAGAGTTATTTTAGCATATTATGAGGTTCATAAATTCGATACGCACGCATTTTATTTTTTGTTTCTGTTCTTTTGTAGCTGAGAAAAGAACAGGTCTTTACAATTTTAGAGGAAAGTTTAAGTAATGAAACAATATTAATAGAAATTTAAAATCTGTTTGAGGAAAACCAGAAAAAACGTTTTATATCCTTTAAGTATTCTGATTACAATGTATTCAAAAATAACCTTTATTGCAACAAAAACACTTTGTAAATATTTACTAAATTAAACTTGCTTCAAATTATTAAAGAAAAACCATACATAACAGCACACCCTATTTCCCCGCAGGGTTGGGCAGAGGTGTGACCCACATTTCACCGGCTATGTTTAAGTCCCTTGTAATAGGGGGCGAGCCTTTTGCCATCAATCAGGCACAAATCCAGACTCCAGGCTGCTACAGAAAAATTCCAGATAGAAAAACACTTTGTTCAATCTGGAACTCGATAAACCTAATTGTCCAGTAGCAGTAGCGCTTGAGACCACCAGATCAAAGAGGCAGTCAAATAAATTACCTATAAAAAAATACTCAGGTAAACTGTGTAAGTACCCAATAAATAGGTGTCGCACCTTCGCTTCATTACTCTTTGACTATTAAACCAGCACTCAATTGTTTGTCACGGCTTTAGGTGTTAAATAGTCTCTCACCTGCTCCACTTTGATTAATAATTTACGAGTTCGAAAATTTAATATAACATTTCGCATGTATTCCGTAAGAGGTGTTCATACAGCGTTCGTCAGAGCTCATTTATGAGCAATGCGACTTGCATCAAGAGATGTCCAAGATCCGCAGTTAGGTCAATCGCGTCGCGTGTCGTAACTTGTGATTAGCTCTAAACAATTTATTTAATTGGTTTCCTGGTCGCAGAAATGATGGCCGATGGGGCTAAAATGTTCTACAGTGGCGACTGAGTACTGGAAGATTTAGCGTTGGAAAGCCGGGACAAGATGGACTGATGACGTAGTGAAGGACGCAGGAATCTGCTGGATGCAAGAAGCACGGAACCAGTTAAATTGGCGGTGCAGCAGTAGACGTTTTTCGGCTACAATGATGATGGTGGTGGTGGTGGTGATTCCACAACTATCACACAACGCCATCTAGTCCCAAGCTAAGCAGAGCTTGTGTTATGGGTACTAGACAACTGATAAACATACTTATATATTTCTAAATACATACATATTATAGATAAATTACACCCAGACACAGAACAAATGATCGTGCTCATCACACAAACATTTGTCCTGGGTGGGAATCGAACCCACGACCTCCGGCATAGCAGTCAGTGTCACTAACCACTAGACCAACAGGCCTGTCGACCTGTAGAACATTTTTGACCTTGTGGCCTGCCTGATGATGATAATGCTGGGATACAGTCTTCATCTCAGTGTGAGGGAGTGAAATGTAATTCGTCGCGCAAACGCGATGCGGGTTGATTGATGTCAGACGTTTTAAAAAAAAATATGAGCTTGACTTTTCAACTCGTGAGTTGCAGTCGTCACAACAAGGCCACCACTACTTCACATAATACGAACGTGCACCACACTGACGGCACACTAAGCGAATAATGACGAATGAGCGTCTATGAATTCTCTGTGGATTCATGTGTATTATTTTTTATTAACTTCTGTTTTTGCTTCCTCCACGATTAAACATATTAATAATAACATAAGATAGTCAAATTCCAGGCTAACTTACTTACTCAACTATAAAATATTTTTCACAAAGTTTTAATCAAGCCAACTGAGATCAAGGTCATGAGATATACGATCTAGGGTATCCCCCATTCAAATACCTAATATTTAAATTCATGCTAGTCTAATTAAGCATGCCTACCCGCTCTGTGCTCTTTCGTCTGACAACTTCTGATAATATTGAAACAGATAAAATTTTGCGTATATACCTGTTTTGGTGAATTTACATTATCGATTTCTGTGGCTATTAACATGGCATCTTGTTTGAACTTTAGTTGTAGTTTATAAACGTTCCTTAGCTTCTGATTTGACTGAGACATTTTATGATCTTTTTTTCGCATTTGTAGTTAAAGAATTTTGAGAAAGTGACAAGCAGTTAAGTGCCGTTTATAGATCTTGACCTAGGAGTAGAGTTTATGTGTCAGTTAAGTGGATCTTATCAACGACGCATAAAACAAGTTACTTGCAGAAACTCGAAATATATAAATTTTAACTCTTGACGAACCTTTAGTAGGTGTCAAATTCATATTGTGATATACCAGCAGTTCAAACCTATGCTTTCTAAGGCGGTAAAATAAAGGAAAAACAATTTGTGTAATCTGGTGATAGGTATTTGTAAGCGAAATGGATCTACTATCTCTGACAAAATCAGTAAATAGGTACAAAAATGTCCAAGGTATAGCCGTGGTCGCATGCCTATATATCCTGTGGGTACCAAGGAACATCACATAATTTCAGCCAAAAGATTTCCACTGCTGATCATAGACCTCTCCTAAGGGAAGGTGAGCCATAAATGGCACGCTTTGGAGGCGAGTTGGTAGTCGCAGTATGGTTGTAAAATGCATAGAGATCACTGATTCCCATTCTCCAGGAACATCTACAAAATAATTATATACTAGCTGTTACCCGCGAATTCATCCGAGTGGTATTTAACAAAAAAGTTTTTCATTAGTTTTATATTTTTTGTGAGACCCTCTTTTTTTCTAAAATAAAAGTAGCCTAAGTTACTTTTTATTACATCAGCTATCTGCCAGTGAAGTCCCGTCAAAATTGGTCAAGCCATTTCAGAGATTAGCCGGAACATACAGACAGACAGACATACAAAAATAGTTAGAAATTTTGTTTTGGTATATGTACCGTGTATATATCCATATACACTTAGTAAAAATTGGTTATTTTAATATTACAAACAGACACTCCAATTTATTTATTTATCTAGATGTCTAGATTGGTATGCGACCAGGGCTATACCTGATCATTTTTGTACCTATATTGTGATTCCTGTCTTGACTGTGATTTTTCAGTAGTTGGATTTTAGTTTTTATTTAAATTATTTGGGGGTAACCTCACAAAATATATATTTTTGAAACTTGCTAATTTAGCCTTTTTACAAAGCCAGTTCTCATATGAACAAGACACTTACGATACTTGGTTTGTCAACTTATGATAAGTAGTTAAGATGATATGAGGGAACAGATGAATATACATACGTACATACCCAAATACACATACTGGTCAAAATCATAAACCTTCTTTTGCTTTCCCGTAGCTGAGTAAAAATAACGAGTATTCTAAGTTTAAATAACTTAGAATACTCGTTTTAGTACAACACAAGCTAACTGACAAACAAGCTTTTGAACTTAAGATAATTATCCAAGAATCTCTCAAAAGAGGACACATCAAAACTAATCACATACTCTCAAACTCGCACATAAAAGTTGTTGTATAA